>CM038670.1:713259091-714541591 GCA_021605145.1 Aegilops bicornis
GTTCAACTAAAAAAATATTTTTCAGTGAATCCAAATGGCTTTAGAAAATGTTCATTATTTCTGGAAAAATGCTATAAACCATAACCAGAGGTGCTGCACATTTTACATGACATATTTGGTCACTGGATTAATTCATAAAGTATTTGCATTTGGGCATTTAATGCTAATAAATAGTTTAAATGCTCAAATAATCATAAACTAAAATGTTTGCTGTTTGTTATATTCCAAACAGTGGCATTGATTAGTTTCATGATTTTTGGGTTTGACCTAGTATTTTTAATAAAGCCAAACAGTTACAGAAATAATAGAAAACATGAATTAATTAAAAGAGAAAGAGAGAGAACTTACCTGGCGCCCCACCTGGCCCAGCTCCTCCAGCCGGCCCAGCCCACCTGGCAAGTGCCAGTCATCGCCTACCTCTGCCAGTAGGCAGAGGAGGGACACGGCGCACGCGCCCGAGCTCGCCACGCCTCCTCCCTGCTCGCCTGCCTCACCGAGGAGCCTCGAAGCCCCTCCTCGGCGCTGCTCTGGACCCCCTGGGACCCCTCTCACTCTCCTCCGTGCCATCCCCTCCCCTGGACCTCTCTCTCTCACCCAACCGAATGGGTTCATCGCCGTCGTCCGCCACCACCGCGGCCACCGCTTCCCCCTCGCCTCTCCTACATGCCCCGAAGCTCCGCCATCGATAGCCGCTTCGCCCCACCCTGGCCCCAAGCGCTGGGACGGCCTGCATCGCCGACTGCCTCATCTTCTTCCTTCTCGGAGCGATGCGCGGCAGCGTCGATTCGCCGCCCGACAGGGCGTCCCGAACCCGCGACCTACCTGCCGCATCCCTGAGCTCCTGCTCCTTCCCCCCTTGTTCGCCCCTCCATTCCCGTCCCCTAGCCCCGTCCTCCGACCACGGCCGAGCTTGCCGCCGCCGTGCCATGTCGTTGCCGTGGCCACAGTCGCCCCGCCCGTTTTTGGGCGTGTCTCCGTGCTCACCGAGCTCCCAGGAGCCGAACACGACCAACACCGGCCTCGCCAGTGCACCGTAGCTCCTTCTCCCCTCCCCGCCGAACTCCGGCCGCCGCCCAAGCGGACGCCGCCGTCGTTCTAGGCCATCTCCGGCAGCCCCGCAGCCACCACCCGATGCGCCTCGTCGCGCTGTAGCCTTAGAGTCCAACCCCGCCTCCTCTCGTCGCCGGAGTCGCCGGGACGAGCGACGCCGCCGCGTCTGTGTGTCACCGGCGGCTAACCGTCGACGTGGCTGACATTAGATTAGGGACTAATTAACCGTATTTAGTTAACACTAGTCACTGACAGAGGGTCCCAGTTTATTAGTTTACTGGTTAACCAAAATAATTAGGCTAATTAGCAAAACCAGTGGACCCATGCGCCAGAGTTGACCTCACCGACGTGGTCGTTGATCGGGCCCACACGCCAAATGAATTCTAACCAAAGACCGCGTGACACTGACCAGTGGGACCCCCTGGTCAGGTTTGACCTGGGGCAGCCCTGTTGACTCTGCTGACGTCACCCTGACGCAATGCTGACGCAGTTAATGATTTTCTGGAATTTAAATAATTCAGGAAATTCCAGAAAATATTCTAAACTTCAATAAATCATAGAAATTCAACCGTAGCTCAGATTGAAATAATTTATATATGAAAAATGATCAGAAAAATATGAAGAATCTGTTTATGCCATGATCATGCATGTTTGAACAAGTTAACCCCACTGAATAGGACAAATGATGATTAGGGCAATTTATGAAATAACATTTGGAGTTGGAATTTGTTCTTGTTTGAGTTCCACTTCAATTAACTTGGCTAGATATTGCATTAGGTGAATTCAGTACCTTAACATGACATGTCATTCATGTGAATGTGCATCGCATTGATTGTGTTCTTTCTCGATTCTTGCGGTGTTGTCCCTCTCAAGAAGACGACGTTCGACGATTGTTCGATGACACCGATGAAGAACTATATTATCTTCGAAGTGCTGTGCAAGCAAAACCCCTTGTTCATTCCGATATAATCCCACTCTCTCGCTCCTGCTCTATTTTACTGCATTAGGACAACAACGACTCATGTGTTACTTGCTGCGGTAGGCTGAACCCCTTTATCCTCTGCATGACCTGTCATTCCACAAGAATTAGATGAAACCCACTAGCATGAGTAGGAGTTGTTTGAGCCCTGTTGTGCCTACTCATTCATGCTTGTTTGTCATGCACACTCTTTGCTTAGAGTTGAGTCAGGTCTGATTCATCGGGAATGAATTGGAATGGTTGTGTGAACATGTCCTACTGTGTGTGAGCTAAGTATGTGAACACGATTTGGTAAAGGTAGCGGTGAGAGGCCATGTAGGAGTACATGGTGGGTTGTCTCATTGCAGCCGTCCTCAGGAACTGAGTTCTGTGTTTGTGATCCATGAAACAGTTACTACCACGCATTGGGCCCGAAACCAATGGACCCTCTCGGCTTCTTAACCACCCTTGTTCTCTGTCTGTGAGTTGCAACTAGTTTACGGTGTTTGTAGGATATGTGTTGGAGGCCGTGCGTGGCGCTGACCCTAGGGGTGGGCTATGATGCGGTAGATACACCGTGGCCCGGTGTACCGAATGCCCGCTTGGTATCTCGGGAACCCTGCACACATCGCTCGGGGCCGTTAGTGGAAACCTCGCCGGACTCCTGCGGATGGAACCCGAATAGGCGATAAACCCGGACTAGGGACTTGAGTGTTTAGGTAGGCCGTGGCCGACACCCACGTTGGGCTTCCGCTTGAAGGTTGCCGAGTACATGTCGTGTAAACGGCGGTAAGTGGTGAGAGCGTGTGTGAAGAAGTACACCGCAGGGTTAATATGATCTATTCAATAGCCGTGTCCGCGGAAAAGGACTTACGGGTTGCCTATATCAGTTCATAGACAAGTGAAAGTGGATACTCTAAAATGCGCAAGATAAGCGTGAGTGCTATGGATGGCGTTCTCGTAGGGAAGACGGGATCGGATCCATAGTGGTGTATTGATTGGTGAATATGTGGACTGCAGCGCCACCTAAAAGAGTTACTTGCAAATGTAGTTCGGGATAGCCACCGAGTCAAAGCTGGCTTGCTGCGGTCAAACTCCACCACCCCCTTGTTGATAATGATGCATATGTAGTTAGTTCTCGATGTAAGTCTTCTTGAGTACATTTGTACTCACGTTTTCTTATTTTATGTTTTGCGAGAGACGTCGGTCTCGCTAGTAGTTCCGCTTGGACTTGACGTTTAGCTTGTTACCTCAGCTACGATCTTGTGCCCTCGGCAGATCTCGTAGATAGTCGCTTCTCGGCCTTTTTAATTTGTAGATGTACGTACTTTCGGACATGTTAAGCTTCCGCTTGTGCTTTGACTTGTATGCTCTGAGTGTTGGGTCATGAGACCCATGTTTGTAATATCTCGCTCCTCGGAGCCTAATGAATAAATACTTTGAGTCGTAGAGTTATGTTGTGATGCCATGTTGTATTTACAAATATTGAGCATACTGTGTGTATGTTTGAAATTCTTGGTATGTGTGGGATCCGACAATCTAGTTGTTTATCCTTGGCAGCCTCTCTTATGGGGAAATGTAGTCTAGTGCTTCTGAGCCATAGTAGTCCGCTACAGCCCGGTTCACCGGAGTCCTGCTAGCCCAGCACTACTGCTTGGACACTTGACTGGCCGGCATGTGTTTCACTTCGTTCCTATATACATCCTTCGGGAAATGTCACGCGGTGATACTCGGAGTCCTGCCTAGCCTGCTACAGCCCGGGATACCGGAGTCCTGTTAGCCCAGTGCTATAGCCCGAATTCATACGTTGATGACCGACATGCTCGATGTGATTCATGTATGCTGTCCCCATGGGTTAGTGCCGCTTTGGGTTCACGACTAGCCATGTCGGCCCGGTTCTCTGTCATATGGATGCTAGCGACACTATCATATACGTGAGCCAAAAGGCTAAACGGTCCCGGCCATGGTAAGGCGACACCGTGGGAATACCGTGCGTGAGGCCGCAAAGTGATATGAGGTGTTACCGGCTAGATCGATGTGACTTAGAATCGGGTCTGACAGCGTTGGTATCGAGCTGACTACCAGAGGATTACCAAGCCAAACTGGTGAAGTTGTGTCTAGAAATGCTTTAGTTATGTAAGGGAATTGATTGTGGAAGGAACGAAGGCTCTTTTTACTCCTTATACCTCATGGCCTTCTAACTGAGTCATCCTCTTCTCTTCTACGGGTTTAAGAACTTGGCTTCTCATCTATCTATCGAGGATGTCGTGTTACTAATCCATAGACCATTAAGATTGTTGGTTTTAAGCCCCAGTTCAGTTCCTAATATTTCTGTATCATAACTGTTGATCTCGGAACATTGATATTGTGATGTTGAGTGGTTATGCCACCATTTTTGCAGGATGTCTCAAATCATTTTGAGCATTTACAACCGTTATGCTGTCCGAGTCATCCCAGGTCTCTAAATAGTCTGATGCATTTGCAAATTCTTTCTTTCCATTCCCGATGTCCTTTTGGTCAGAATAAGCACACTAATCGGTAAGTTGAGGTACTTTGTTGCCTCGGCGTAGATGTTGGAGCTATTATTATGACCCTAGGTGTTTAGGAAGTCACCTAGATATTTAGCAATGCTTTTGTATCCTCAGTGTGATGATTCTGGCCATTATTCTTGAAAGCATCCCGTGATGCCATTTAGTAGTAGGCATTCTACTCCTGGGTTTCTGAACCCGAGATTCACCCTACTTCATGTTGTTAGTATTTGCTAGTTCCTTTAGGATATTAGTAACCTTGCGACAGTCCTCGAGGTCCGTGGTATTTCCTTCTTCCAAATACTATGAACTAGTTATGGCAGAAGTTCTTTTGAACCAAAAGATCACAACCAGAGTGCTCTTGAGGAGTTCTCCATTCATAATTGTGAATCTGCCAATTCTACCTCTCTGCATGGGTTATCTGGGAGAAATGTTGAGCTTTGCTCGATATACTAGTCCATGCCTCCACAACTCGAAAAATTATATGTTCCTCGATGTTGTTCCTCCTTAGTTGTATTCCGATCCCCGTCTATCAGTTGATAGTCAGGAGTAGTCGTGCTCTCGTCCTCATCGATGCCCATTTTTCTTGTGGTCCGTCAAGCCATTCTGCTCGAATAACTAGGAGAAACAAGCTCCAGTACCTCATCCATATCTAGGATTGGGTCAAAGCAGTTGTATTCCACAGATTAAAATGCCAATCCAGCTTTTGTTCTGTTCTACCTTGGAGTGTTACCATCTTTATGTCAAGAGTGTCATGAGAATTGCACCACCTCTTATGAATTCTTGACGTAGTGATACTTCTCACCATCATTAGTCATTCCTCGGTCCTCGTGTTGTTGTAACCGGAATGCCGACAAGTGAATTGTGATGTGTGAAATCCATACTCCTAGCAACTCGTTGCTTGGTAGTAAATGGACAATATTATCATTCTTAGCGTGTTGGTTGCTAAATCATCATCCTAAGGTTGATCGTGCCACCTAGTCCTTATTTCTGGTGCACTCTTCGATCAATGAGTTAGGATTGTGTCAATCCCTCACTCTTTCGATCATATCGTCTTGCCGTGAAAAGCAAGATTGTTCTCGAGCTTAGTAACATACCGGTGGTTCGTGACTTTCGAAATATCTTCTTGGAAGTGTTACCGGGTTGTTTCCTGAATGTTATGTTGAGCTCGTGATCAGGTTGGTTTCTTGTGAACCACCCTTCCTCCAAGAATCTGTGTTGGATATCTCTGAGCTAGTTGGTTGAGCTAGACAACAACTTGGAGAGTTGGAAGATAAAAGCTTGTCTGACTTAGTTCATCTCCAAGGGATATCCTGGTGTGTGTGTCTGAAGAAAGATGATATCTCCATTGATCGGTCCTCGCGACCAGCTTGTTGGATCTGTTGTCTTGCCAAAATTTTGACTTGAGTATGGGCTATCGTCAAGTCAAGTCAGAACAAATGATATTCATAATGTTGTCTTACTCGTGGTTGATCCCTCGGGCATACACCATTATATCTTTTGGTCTGACCAATGCTATCACCGTGTTCACATGATGGTGGAAGTCCAGTGATATGTAAATTTCGATGAGTTGTTGTTGAGCCCATCAGCAGCATTTTTGTCTCCCCCATGATTCATGTTGATCATCAACCTAGTGTTGAAAACTTTGTAAGCAATGCCTTCTTGATCCGTTCATGAAGCCTATGCTTGGATGAAAGAAGTGACTTCCTCTAATTCACATGCATTTGATGTAAGTTGCCGCCATGAATTTGAGAAAGGTTTGTTTTGTTTCCTTTGGAATCATTCCAAGTCAGTCATGCACGTGCGAAGTATTCTATGGTCTGATAGACTGATCATCTTCATTCCATATGAATTCCATAGCACACCAAGCCACTGATTGATTTGTTCAAGGAGAAGAAGTTCCTTCTTAAGACCGCGACTTATACAGTGACTTCGATATCCTCGATGATGGTTCCCCACCTAAACTCGGTAGTGTTTTATGATAAGACTACTATGTGGTCATTCTTGTCTTGGACAACATGCTCACATGTATGTAGCAGAACCAGCTCATGTTTTGGAGCTTGCTATCGTAGTTCATATCCCGAGAATCTCGCAACGTTATCCCATCGATTTGTGTCAGAACTTTTCTTTCGGACATGTGAGTCCGAAGTATCCTGTTTTCTAACCGCACTGAATCTCAGGCAGATATGATGGTTGGAACATTCCCAACATTTGCATTTTGTTCCCAGCTTGCATCCCATCGTGCCAATTTTCCATGGGCTGCCTTCTCAGCAGTTGCTGTCCAGGATCATCTTCAAAGTGGTCCTACCAAGGGTCCCCTCCACCTCCAATGATAAGCAAAATCATCCATTGTGTTGTCTTCAACAAGGTAGTCCACATCATCCATTCTAGTCCGAGTATGCCATTTCTTCGAGCTCTTTCAATCAATCAATTGTAAATTGCCTTAAGCTGGTATGAAGAGTTCCAATGATCTATGGATCAAAAGTAATTCTTTTTGCTGCTTAAGGAAATAATTCCACCAATCACCTTTCTCGAGGTGCCCCGTTACGGGATCATGGTAAATATTTCCTCGCCACCTTGACTCCATCCACCCTCTTTCTAAGCGTGGAATTGTTGCCCACCAATCAAACCCCGCTGCTTGTTCTTCCATCCCTCTCGATGTGTTTTGTGTCTCAACTCGAGATGTTTCACCATCTCATTCTGTGAGTTGATCGTGAGTTGCTCGATCTTTAAGAAGATCGACTCCTGCAGAGTTCCTCTCTGTCATTGTCGTGTTGGATGAAGTTCTCAAAGCAAAGACGTCAAGACCAATATGAAGCAATGAGTCAACATCTTGAGAAGGACAGTTGGATCGTGAAGATCATGTTAGCTTGTGACCCCTTGATTTCTTACCTCACGTCTTGAATCTCGGGACGAGATTCTTGTTTAGTGGGGGTGAGTTGTCACAGCCCTAGAGCTTGCTTGTAACTAGTGGCATTGCATCCATGCATCATGTTTAATTTTCATGAAATTTGAAATGGGGACTGCCTAAACCCTAGCATTAAAGGAATTCAAATAGGTTCAACTAAAAAAATATTTTTCAGTGAATCCAAATGGCTTTAGAAAATGTTCATCATTTCTGGAAAAATGCTATAAACCATAACCAGAGGTGCTGCCCATTTTCCATGACATATTTGGTCACTGGATTAATTCATAAAGTATTTGCATCTGGGCATTTAATGCTAATAAATAGTTTAAATGTTCAAATAATCATAAACTAAAATGTTTTTTGTTTGTTATATTCCAAACAGTGGCATTGATTAGTTTCATGATTTTTGGGTTTGACCTAGTATTTTTAATAAAGCCAAACAGTTACAGAAATAATAGAAAACATGAATTAATTAAAAGAGAAAGAGAGAGAACTTACCTGGCGCCCCACCTAGCCCAGCTCCTCCACTGCCCAGCCCACACCGGCAAGTGCTGGTCATCGCCTACCTCTTGGGGTGGCGAGAGGAGGGACACGGCGCACGCGCCCGAGCTCGCCACGCCTCCTCCCTGCTCGCCTGCCTCACCGAGGAGCCTCGAAGCCCCTCCTCGGCGCCGCTCTGGACCCCCTGGGACCCCTCTCACTCTCCTCCGTGCCATCCCCTCCCCTGGACCTCTCTCTCTCACCCAACCGAACGGGTTCATCGCCGCCGTCCGCCACCACCGCGGCCACCGCCTCCCCCTCGCCTCTCCTACATGCCCCGAAGCTCCGCCATCGATCGCCGCTTCGCCCCACCCTGGCCCCAAGCGCTGGGACGGCCTGCATCGCCGACTGCCTCATCTTCTTCCTTCTCGGGAGCCGGTCGCCGCCGACGTCGATTCGCCGCTCACAGGACGTCCCCGAACCCGCTGACCTACCCTGCCGCATCCCTGTGAGCTCCTGCTCCTTCCCCCCGTGCTCGCCCCGCCATTCCCGTCCCCAAGCCCCCGCCTCCGGCCCCCGCCGAGCTTGGCCGCTGCCATGTCGCTGTGCGTGGCCACAGTCGCCCCGCCCGTTTTTGAGCGTGTCTCCGTGCTCACCGAGCTCCCAGGAGCCGAACACGACCAACACCGGCCCCTGCCGTGCACCGTAGCTCCTTCTCCCCTCCCCGCCGAACTCCGGCCGCCGCCCAAGCGGACGCCGCCGTCGTTCTAGGCCATCTCCGGCAGCCCCGCAGCCACCACCCGATGCGCCTCGTCGCGCTGTAGCCTTAGAGTCCAACCCCGCCTCCTCTCGTCGCCGGAGTCGCCGGGACGAGCGTCGCCGCTGCCAGCGTCAGGTGTCACCGACGGCTAACCGTCGACGTGGCTGACATTAGATTAGGGACTAATTAACCGTATTTAGTTAACACTAGTCACTTACAGAGGGTCCCAGTTTATTAGTTTACTGGTTAACCAAAATAATTAGGCTAATTAGCAAAACCAATGGACCTATGCGCCAGAGTTGACCCCGCTGACGTGGTCGTTGACTGGGCCCACACGTCAGCGACCCTAACCAAAGACCGTGACATCGACTGCTGGGACCCGCTGGTCGAGTTTGACCCGGGCAGCCCTGTTGACTCTGGCCGACGTCACCTCGACGCATAATGTCGACAAGATTAATGATTTTCTGGAATTTAAATAATTCAGGAAATTCCAGAAAATATTCTAAACTTCAATAAATCATAGAAATTCAACCGTAGCTCAGATTGAAATAATTTATATATGAAAAATGATCAGAAAAATATGAAGAATCTGTTTATGCCATGACCATGCATGTTTGAACAAGTTAACCCCACTGAATAGGACAAATGATGATTAGGGCAATTTATGAAATAACATTTGGAGTTGGAATTAGTTCTTGTTTGAGTTCCACTTCAATTAACTTGGCTAGATATTGCATTAGGTGAATTCAGTACCTTAACATGACATGTCATTCATGTGAATGTGCATCGCATTGATTGTGTTCTTTCTCAGTTGCGGTGTTGTCCCTCTCGATGAAGCTGACGTTAAACGATTGTTCGATGACACCGATGAAGAACTATATTATCTTGAAGTGCTATGCAAGCAAAACCCCCTTGTTCATTCCGATATAATCCCACTCTCTCGCTCCTGCTCTATTTTACTGCATTAGGACAACAACGACTCATGTGTTACTTGCTGCGGTAGCTGAACCCCTTTATCCTCTGCATGACCTGTCATTCCACAAGAATTAGATGAAACCCACTAGCATGAGTAGGAGTTGTTTGAGCCTGTTGTGCCTACTCATTCATGCTTGTTTGTCATGCCTGCCATCGCTTAGAGTCGAGTCAGGTCTGATTCATCGGGAATGAATTGGAATGGTGTGTGAACATGTCCTACTGTCTGTGAGCTAAGTATGTGAACACGATTTGGTAAAGGTAGCTGTCGTGGACTTGTCACGGCAGATGTCCTCATGAAAGGACTTAGTCGTAGGGCCATCGTACGGGTTTACCTAGAGAGGTTAAAGCGGACACAAGACACGGGAATTATACTGGTTCGGCCCCTTCAATGAAGGTAAAACCTACGTCCGGTTGGGATGTGATTGATATGGTTTCGGCGACTAGGGAGCAATAGCTTTGCCTTAGCCTCGAAATCTCTGTCCCTAACTTCGCTTGGTCGTCCCCTTATATACACGGATTGACGCCTTGGCCGGTTTACAGAGTCCCAATCCGGCTCATACAAGAGTCCGGCTTGATCTCTCCTTTCTGTCTTACAACACAAGCTACAACGCTAAGGCGGTTTACATACATGGACCTTAATTAGCCTCTGGGCTCCAAAGGCGTCCACATGGGCTGGATCATGAATCGAGGGTAAACCGGCCCTCGGGCGGTTCACACTCGATAGTTATATCCCCAACAAGAAGGCGGTGAGAGGCCATGTAGGAGTACATGGTGGGTTGTCTCATTGTAGCCGTCCTCGTGAACTGAGTTACGTGTTTGTGATCCATGAAACAGTTACTACCACGCATTGGGCCCGAAACCAATGGACCCTCTCGCTTCTTAACCACCCTTATTCTCTGTCCGGGAGTTGCAACTAGTTTCGGTGTTTGTAGGATATGTGTTGGAGGCCGTGCGTGGCGGCGACCACTGAGGGGTGGGCTATGATGCGGTAGATACACCGTGGCCGGTGTCTGAATGCCCGTTTGGTATCTCGGGAACCCCGCACACATCGTTCGGGGCCGTTAGTGGAAACCTCGGCGGACTCCTGCGGATGGAACCCGAATAGGCGATAAACCTGGACTAGGGACTTGAGTGTTTAGGTAGGCCGTGGCCGACACCCACGTTGGGCTTCCGCTTGAAGGTTGCCGAGTACATGTCGTATGGCGGCGGTAAGTGGTGAGCGTGTGTGAAGAAGTACACCCTGCAGGGTTAATATGATCTATTCGAATAGCCGTGTCCGCGGAAAAGGACTTACGGGTTGCCTATATCAGTTCATAGACATGTGAAAGTGGATACTCTAAAATGCGCAAGATAAGCGTGAGTGCTATGGATGGCGTTCTCGTTGGAAGACGGGATCGGATCCATAGTGGTGTTTTGATTGGTGAATATGTGGACTCGTAGCGCCACCTCAAAAGAGTTACTTGCGATCGTAGTTCAGGATAGCCATCGAGTCAAAGCTGGCTTGCTGCGGTCAAACTCCACCACCCCTTGTTGATAATGATGCATATGTAGTTAGTTACGATGTAAGTCTTGCTGAGTACATTTGTACTCACGTTTTCTTATTTTATGTTTTGCGAGAGACGCGTCGGTCTCGCTAGTAGTTCCGCTTGGACTTCGACGTTTAGCTTGTTACCTCAGCTACGATCTTGTGCCCTCGGCAGGATCTGGTAGATAGTCAGGCTTCTCGGCCTTTTTAATTTGTAGATGTCTATACTCAGACATGTTAAGCTTCCGCTTGTGCTTTGACTTGTATGCTCTGAGTGTTGGGTCATGAGACCCATGTTTGTAATATCTCGCTCCTCGGAGCCTAATGAATAAATACTTTGAGTCGAGAGTTATGTTGTGATGCCATGTTGTATTTACACATATTGAGCATATTGTGTGTATGTTTGAAATGCTTGGTATGTGTGGGATCCGACAATCTAGTTGTTTATCCTTGGCAGCCTCTCTTATGGGGAAATGTAGTCTAGTGCTTACGAGCGATAGTAGTCCGCCATGCAGTTCACCGGAGTCTCGCTAGCCCAAAGACTACTGCTTGGACACTTGACTGGCCGGCATGTGTTTCACTTCGTTCCTTATGTCGCCCTTCGGGAAATGTCACGCGGTGATACTCGGAGTCCTGCCTAGCCTGCCATGTACCGGGATACCGGAGTCCTGTTAGCCCAGTGCTACAGCCTGAATTCATACGTTGATGACCGACATGCTCGATGTGATTCATGTATGCCTGTCCCCATGGGTTAGTGCCTCTTTGGGTTCACGACTAGCCATGTCGGCCCGGGTTCTCTGTCATATGGATGCTAGCGACACTATCATATACGTGAGCCGAAAGGCTAAACGGTCCCGGGCCATGGTAAGGCGACACCCGTGGGAATACCGTGCGTGAGGCCGCAAAGTGATATGAGGTGTTACCGGCTAGATCGATGTGACTTAGAATCGGGGTCCTGACAGTGAATAGCAGACCATGGATTTTGTTGCAGGAGCAGCGATCCAGTGCATGTAGGGCGAGTTGTACGACAAACAAAGTCCACGCAGAATTGGAGGGACATCCAAGGGCCAAATTTGCCCAAAACTTGAGATCCGACGGCCGAAACCACTGATGGCTTGAGAGGGTAGGAAAAGTGCGCGGTTGTAATGTATCTAAGTTGAACTTCAATTTATCATGAACTTAGTACCTGATAGTATTTTGCATGTCTATGTTTGTTGTAGATAAATGGCCCGTGCTACTGTTCCGTTGAATTTTGATGCGTTCCTAGAGAAAGCTAAGTTGAAAGATGATGGTAGCAACTACACGCATTGTGGTCCGTGAATTTGAGGATTATCCTCATTGCCGCATAGAAGAATTATGTCCCGGAAGCACCGCTAGGTGCAAGACCCCGCAGAGCAACAGCGGCGGATGCTATGAACGCCTGGCAGAGCAAAGCTGATGACTACTCGACAGTTCAGTGTGCCATGCTTTACGGCTTAGAACCGGGACTTCAATAACGTTTGAACGTCATGGAGCATATGAGATGTTCCAGGAGTTGAAGTTAATATTTCAAGCAAGGGTTTTTTACATTTCTGCCCCTGGTTCCTTAGTTCTACGCATCCCCATGCTCTTAACTTTTGCTCATTTTTTCCCCACTCCCTTGCCCGAAACCCTCAGAAGAGGTCACAACGGACATCGCCATCGGGTCAGTGCTTTGACCGTTAACTCTGACGAGTGGGGCCGCGTTGGGCGGTGTAGATGTTCGACCGTTGGGCCGTGGTTTCGTTGGGCCATCCCTTGCATTAAACGACTGCACGCGCCGCCACAACAAAAGCCTACTATGCATGCACCCAACAAGCCTGCCTGCATGCGTTGATGTGCGCCGCCACGACGTGTCGACCGAGCCTGCATACGCCGACCGAGCCTGCTTGCGCTGATGCGTGCCGCCACGATGCACTGACTGAGCCGCTTTCGTGCACGCCAGCCGCCACGGATGCAGCGATGGTCGCTGCCGCTGGTTCCTCTCTTCTCGCACGCTTGTCTCCTCAATTTAGAGCATCATTTTTTACGATCAGTTGCAGCCTTTTCGATCCACTTGCATCTGCACCCGTTTTGCTATGACAAATAAATTGAACAAATATGTTGTGGCTGCATGCACTAGCTAGGTGGCTATATATTTGAGGCTTGTGTACAAAAAGAAGGGTTCGTTGTGGCTACATGCACTAGGTGGTTACTAACAAAGCGAGCTCTCTAAGAAAACAATCAAATAACATGTAGATAGGGCCAACAAGCCCATAGCACGATCACATAGTTGAAACTAGGAAGAACTTCATAATAGAATAGATAGAAAACTTAATAATAGAACTTGATAAAAGGGCCAACAAGCCCATAACATCTCCGACATAGTTCAGTTACGACTTAACATAACATAGACTAAAATAAAGAAAAATAGATAGAGGGTTTAGAACCCTAGACGCCGCCTTCTCCACCTTGCTCCTCCTCCGGGCGCCCTTCACTGCTCCTCCGGGGCGTTGTCGATGGGGTACGGAAGAGTGTGCATGCGCGACGTGGTGGGGAAGATGTTGGTGTACTCCGTGAACATGTTGTGGGTGGTGAAAGCGATGAACTCGCAGCCACACCAAAACACCCGGCCGAGGAGGTAGAAGGCATCTAATGTGTTGGCAAAGTGGGCAAGGAGAGCAACCACCACCCCATTTTGGATGACCTCCTCGACACGGAACATCCTTGGATATCCCCGCGGGAGGTGGTGGTAGTCGGACGCGAGAAGAACTCACTGAAGTTCCTTGCGGTCCTCCACCTTGATATCGCCCACACATGTAGTGTGTGCTCAACGTACACGCCAGGAGGGTAGAGCCTCTCCGTCATGGTGGGTGGGAAGTGGTATGTTGGTCCGGTGTACTGGATGGCTGAGGATGTGCTAGAAGAAGGAGAAGTGGCAGATGGCAGAGAGTATGGGAGATGGATGAGGGATGGCAGAGGCAGAGGGTGGCTTAAATAGCCGTAGTGCTACGTGTTATCTGGCCGTGGCAATAACGGGGTCAAATGTGAAGTAGCCCGTTTTCAAACCCACCGCAACATCGGGAGTGTACACGCGTGGAAACAATGGTTTGAAACAGAAGAAGAAAAAGAAGCTAATTGCACACGTGGGAATCCGTGGTCATATATATTATATGAACAAAAAGAGACAATTTTTGAAGAGTTTGTGGCCATTTTGCATAATAAAAATAAATTTGGCCCTTCAAAATTTGGTCATTTTGCATTTATATAGAACAAAAAGAACTAAATTTTGCTACGCAATGTCAATTGATTTCAAACGATGCAAAAAAATACAGAGCCAACACATTCACAAAAAACAGAGCAAACGATGCAAACAAAATGACGCAATTCGACGGCCCAATCAGAGCTTGGTTTCGTTTTGGGCCCAATAACAACGCTTTTTTCACGGAGTCAGTGGTGGGCGAGCAGCCGAGCACAACCAATGGGATTGCCTCTCGTGGATCGCCCCACGATCCAACGATGCGGAGCCGTCCTTGTGATCCAACCGCACGGAGCCTGCACGCATCCAGCCCACCTAATTCCTTCTAGAAGACCAGATCTAAGGGTTGTTGCTTGGCGCGAGGGTACGATCGGACGACTGACGTTGGGAGCTAGGGTTAGGCGAAACCCCGCGGGGTTTTGAGGTGGTCAATGGGGTTTCGAAGGCTTTGACTGAGCATAACTAGTTTTAAAAAATCGAAAAAATATGAAACCTTCGCCGTTCGTCGTTTTTTAAGACAAACTAACGATGAAAAATACTAAACTTGGTTTATGGTCATTTTCATGAAAAAACCCTAGCTGGCACGATCGAGGTCAAATGAGCACAATTCATTTAAAAAATAAAAAAATATATAACCTGGCACAATGTTGTCTTATGTGACATGTTACCAACCAAAAACCATAAACTTGGTCTATGGTCATTTTCATGAGAAAACCTTCACACATATGAGCTATCATGTACATGATTTCATAGAGTTCAAGGAGAGGAGGTAGGATTACCTTCTATTTTTGAAAAATTTAAAAAAATAAAAAAAATCACCAAAGCTTTATTTTAAAGTGAATAAGAAAGTTCTGAAGTTACTTTTCCATTTTCATATTTCAAACGTGTTTTTAATAGTTTTCATATTAAAGCATATGTTTTCAAAAGAAAATATAAAAATATGAAGGTTAATTCAAAAAATAGTGATACTTCGAATCTACATTATGGAAAGTGAATATGTGTTAATAAAAAAACATTTGGCTCTTTAGAGTAGGTCCAAAAAAACTTGATTACAAATGGGCTGTTTACCCTTGCCCGGGAGCTCATTTGGAGCACATTTCTCAAATTCAAATTTATTTGACCTCCTCTAAATCACTTCAAATTTTGCACACATGATCTCCTACACAAACATAGATAGTTTGCCAAGGTTTTACTTGTTTTTGCATTATCTTGAATTTATACTGTCCAGGTTTGCCAAGGTTTACATGATCACGTTTGGAGCGTGCATTTGATTTTCTACACAACATGTGTGATCATTGCAGCACCTAAAATCATAGTTCACAACATCTAAACATAACTAACCATAGATTCAGGACAGACAAATATACCACATGCAAATTTAAGGACAGACAAATATAGATAGCAACCATGTTACTAGCATCAACATAGCCAACCATAACCAAATTCAGTTCAACAAACCATAACCAACGAGATTCAGTCCAACAAGACAAAAGTAACCCAGCAGATAAACTTAAAGATTCAGTTCATAGCATCACATCATCGATTACATCACGCCAGAGTCAGGGCCTTCGCGAGGGCGGCATGCTGCCCCCTGATCATGTAGTCCTCCCCGCGAATCGCTACATCTTACGCATGAGACAAAAAGTGATCAAAGCGGCCATCCCTTGGCTTTGGCTTGGTGATGCAGTAGGGGCAGTGCCACTTCTTGGTCTTGCGGTTGTAGAAGGAAGAAACTCCCTTGGCCTTGATCTTCACCACCTCCTTGGCTATGAAGGATGCGACATTGCCCTTGTACACTTCTTCTCCAGAATCATACTGCACACATGATAGAGTTACATTAATACATTATAGATTCATGGATACACTATGTCAAAGTAACTAAATGAACAATCCAAATTTCAAGTAGGCTTACCTCATATTCTTCATCATCACTTTCCTCTGGATCATACGGGTCGTACTGGGCCAGCTTCCTCTTTCTACCCCCCAACCATCAACCTCCTTAACATAAAATTACATCCATCACTAGTAAATATGGAAGCCAATTGAAAATTTAGATACGCACACATGACATATTGATCATAGGGCTAATATACTCCCAATATACTATGATCATTGTTTTGCATTTTCCATTGTCATGCACACAAATTGAACAACAGAGCTAATATAACTACATATTGTGGACAAATTTATATACTAATGAATCAAGGGTTACTTTTGGTTATGACATTCAAATTTATATTGTGATTCATACGGTAGGATTGTGATTCTAAACATAACTAACTTCTTAATCAATGGATTCCATTTGGGCATATGACATTCAAAACCCCAATCTGAGTAGCATTCAAAAACAAATCTAATAGGGACCCAATCTAAGGCAACGAATCCGAGTAGCATTAAAAGCCCCAATCCGTGAGCACTAAATACAAAGATAATAAGAATGCATCTGTTCACAACATCTAGCATTTTTGCAACAAATTTATCCAAATCTAAAAACAAATCTAAAAACCCCAATCATTGCAGCACCTAAAATCATAGTTCACAACATCTAGCATTTTTGCAATTTATCCAACAAACCCTAGTCCAAAAACTCCAATCCCCCCAACCCATACAAAAAACCCCGGCCCATCCATCAAACCAACTACTCTAACCATCTGAACTACCATATGAATCAAAAATAACCAATGCAAGTAGGGAGCAACTAACTCTACAAGATAAGCAAGTGCAAATACCTGCTGCTCCACGGTAGGCGGCGCATCGGGGCATCGGAATGGACTGCGCCGCTCGACGCCGTCACCTTCTGCAGCGATGAGGCTGAGCCCGCCACATCCGTAGCGGTTGCGAGTTTCCCCTCACCGCCGTGGACGCCGCCGACATCCGCGGTCACCGCGCCCTGACCCTGCAGCTCCACCACATCTCCGGCCGCTGCGCCGGTGTCGCCATGAGCGTCGGCCATCGGCAGTGATGGAGGCGATGAAGGTGAGGAAGAGGATGCGGTGGGGGAGAGCGAGACGGTGTGGTGGAGGCAGTGGAGGAAAGCGAGACGACGCCGGTGGGGGAGAGGAAGATGATGCGGCAGGGAGGGGATTTGGGGGAAAATGGTAGGGGCGATGGAGGTGGCTGCCCTCTTTATATGATGGGACGTCTCGGGCATATCCATGGACACATGCTACCCCCCGACCGCAGTCTTGCATGCGCCCACGTATACGCGGCCCCACTCGTCAGCTAACAGTCAAAGGCATTGACCCGACGGCAACGTCCGTTATAACCTGTTCTGAGGGTTTCGGGCAAGGTAGTGGGACTAGGGAAAAGTGAGCAAAAATTAACAGACTAGGGGTGAATGAGTAGAGCTAAGGAATCAGGAGCACAGAAATAAAAATCCCTTCAAGCAAATTCCTGGATTGAGAGATATGAAGTCTCCAATAAGTTCTACAGCTGCAAAATGGAGGAGAATAGTTCTGTCAGTTAACATATACTCAAAATGTCTGGGTATCATAATCACTTGAGTCAACTGGGAGTTAATCGTCCGGTTGATAGTGTCATTGACAGAGTTCTTCAATCACTGCCACCAAGCTACAAAAGCTTCATGATGAACTATAATATGCAAGGGATGGATAAGAAAATTCCCGAGCTCTTCGCGATGCTAAAGGCTGCGGAGGTAGAAATCAAGAAGGAGCATCAAGTGTTGATGGTCAACAAGACCACTAGTTTCAAGAAGAAGGGCAAAGGGAAGAAGGGGAACTTCAAGAAGAACGGTAAGCAAGTTGCTGCTCAAGTGAAGAAGCCCAAGTCTGGACCTAAGCCTGAGACTGAGTGCTTCTACTACAAAGGGACTGGTCACTGGAAGCGGAACTGCCCCAAGTATTAGGTGGATAAGAAGGATGGAAAAGTGGAAGGTATATTTGATATACATTTTATTGATGTGTACCTTACTAATGCTCGTAGTAGCGCCTGGGTATTTGATACTGGTTCTCTTGCTCATATTTGCAACTCGAAACAGGGGCTACGGATTAAGCGAAGATTGGCTAAGGACGAGGTGACGATGCGCGTGGGAAATGGTTCCAAAGTCGATGTGATCGCCGTCGGCACGCTACCTCTACATCTACCTTCGGATTAGTTTTAGACCTGAATAATTGTTATTTGGTGCCAGCGTTAAGCATGAACATTATATCTGGATCTTGTTTGATGCGAGACGATTATTCATTTAAATCAGAGAATAATGGTTGTTCTATTTATATGAGTAATATCTTTTATGGTCATGCACCCTTGATGAGTGGTTTATTTTTACTGAATCTCGATAGTAGTGATACACATATTCATAGTGTTGAAGCCAAAAGATATAAGTTTAATTACGATAGTGCAACTTATTTGTGGCACTGCCGTTTAGGTCATATCAGTGTAAAGCGCATGAAGATCCATGCTGATGGGCTTTTGGAATCACTTGATTATGAATCACTTGATGCTTGCGAACCATGCCTCATGGGAAATATGACTAAGACTCCCTTCTCCGAAACAATGGAGCGAGCAACAGACTTGTTGGAAATAATACATGCTGATGTATGTTGTACGATCAGTTTTGAGGCTCGCGGCGGGTATCGTTATTTCCTGACCTTCATAGATGATTTGAGCAAATATGGGTATATCTACTAGATGAAACATAAGTCTGAAACATTTGAAAAGTTCAAAGAATTTCAGAGTGAAGTGGAAAATCATCGTAACAAGAAAATAAAGTTTCTACGATCTGATCGTGGAGGTGAATATTTGAGTTACGAGTTTGGTCTTCATTTGAAACAATGCGGAATAGTTTTGCAACTCACGCCACCCGGAACACCACAGCGTAATGGCGTGTCCGAACGTCCTAACCACACTTTATTAGATATGGTGCGATCTATGATGTCTCTTACTGATTTACCGCTATCGTTTTGGGGTTGTGCTTTAGAGACGGTTGCATTCACGTTAAATATGGCACCATCTAAATCCGTTGAGACGACACCACATGAACTGTGGTTTGGCAAGAAACCCAAGTTGTCATTTCTTAAAGTTTGGGGCTGCGATGCTTATGTGAAAAGGCTTCAACCTGATAAGCTCGAACCCAAATCAGAGAAATGTATCTTCATAGGATACCCAAAGGAGACTGTTGGGTACACCATCTATCATAGATCCGAAGGCAAAATATTAGTTGCTAAGAATGGATCCTTTCTAGAGAAGGAGTTTCTCTCGGAAGAAGTGAGTGGGAGAAAAGTAGAACTTGATGAGGTAATTGTACCTACTACCTTATTGGAAAGTAGTTCATCACAGAAATCACTTCCAGTGATTCCTACACAAATTAGTGAGGAAGCTAATGATGATGATCATGAAGCTTCTGATCAAGTTACTACCGAACCTCGTAGGTCAACCAGAGTAAGATCCGCACCAGAGTGGTATGGTAATCCTGTTCTGGACGTCATGTTACTTGACCATGACAAATCCACGAACTATGAGGAAGCGATGATGAGCCCAGATTCCGCGAAATGGCTTGAGGCCATGAAATCTGAGATGGGATCCATGTATGAGAACAAAGTGTGGACTTTGGTTGACTTGCCCGATGATCGGCAAGCCATAGAAAAATGGATCTTCAAGAAGAAGACCGACGCTGATGGTAATGTTACTGTCTACAAAGCTCGACTTGTTGCAAAAGGTTTTCGACAAGTTCAAGGAGTTGACTACGATGAGACTTTATCACCCATAGCGATGCTTAAGTCTGTCCGAATCATGTTAGCAATTGCCACATTTTATGATTATGAAATTCGGCAAATGGACTTCAAAACTGCATTCCTGAAAGGATTTCTAGAAGAAGAGTTGTATATGATGCAACCAGAAGGTTTTGTCGATCCAAAGGGTGATAACAAAGTGTGCAAGCTCTAGTGATCCATTTATGGATTGGTGCAAGCCTCTCGTAGTTGGAATAAACGTTTTGATAGTGTGATCAAAGCATATGGTTTTATACAGACGTTTGGAGAAGCCTGTATTTACAAGAAAGTGAGTGGGAGCTTTGTAGCATTTCTAATATTATATGTGGATGACATATTGCTTCTTGGAAATGATATAGAATTTCTGGATAGCATAAAAGGATACTTGAATAAGAGTTTTTCTATGAAAGACCTTGGTGAAGCTTCTTACATACTGGGCATCAAGATCTATAGAGATAGATCAAGACGCTTAATTGGACTTTCACAAAGCACATACCTTGATAAGATTTTGAAGAAGTTCAAAATGGACCAGTCAAAGAAAGGGTTCTTGCCTGTGTTACAAGGTGTGAAGTTGAGTGAGACTCAATGCCCGACCACTGCAGAAGATAGAGAGAAAATGAAAGTCATTCCCTATGCCTCAGCCATAGGTTCTATCATGTATGCAATGCTGTGTACCAGACCTGATGTGTGCCTTGCTATAAGTATAGTAGGGAGGTACCAAAGTGATCCAGGAGTGGATCACTGGACAAAGGTCAAGAACATCCTGAAATACCTGAAAAGGACTAAGGATATGTTTCTCGTTTATGGAGGTGACAAAAAGCTTGTCGTAAATGGTTACGTCGATGCAAGCTTTGACACTGATCCGGACGACTCTAAGTCACAAACCGGATACGTATTTAAAACACTTAATGGTGGAGTTGTCAGTTGGTGTAGTTCCAAGTAGAGCGTCGTGGCGGGATCTACGTGTGAAGCGGAGTATATAGCTGCTTCGGAAGCAGCAAATGAAGGAGTCTGGATGAAGGAGTTCATATCCGATCTAGGTGTCATACCTAGTGCATCGGTGATGTCTACGCAACCTTCTTCTTCTAGACGTTGTTGGGCCTCCAAGTGCAGAGGTTTGTAAGACAGTAGCAAATTTCCCTCAAGTGGATGACCTAAGGTTTATCAACCCGTGGGAGGCGTAGAATGAAGATGGTCTCTCTCAAACAACCCTGCAACCAAATAGCAAAGAGTATCTTGTGTCCCAACACATCCAATACAATGGTAAATTGTATAGGTGCACTAGTTCGGTGAAGAGATGGTGATACAAGTGCAATATGGATGGTAGATATAGGTTTTTGTAATCTGCAAATATAAAAACATCAAGTTAACTAATGATAAAAGTGAGCACAAACGGTATTGCAATGCTTTGAAACAAGGCCCAGGGTTCATACTTTCATTAGTGCAAGTTCTCTCAACAAGGATAACATAATTAGATCATACAACAATCCCTTAACATGCAACAAAGAGTCACTCCAAAGTCACTAATAGCGGAGAACAAACGAAGAGATTATTGTAGGGTACGAAACCATCTCAAAGTTATTCTTTCCGATCAATCCATTGGGCTATTCCTGTAAGTGTCACAAAAAACCATAGAGTTCGTACTAAAATAACACCTTAAGACACAAATAAACTAAAACCCTAATGTCACCTAGATACTCCAATGTCACCCCAAGTATCCACGGTTATGGTTATATGATATACATCACACAATATCAGATTTATCTATTCAAACCAATACAAAGTACTTCAAAGAGTGCCCCAAAGTTTCTACCAGAGAGTTAAGACGAAAACGTGTGCCAACCCCTATGCATAAGTTCACAAGGTCACTGAACTCGCAAGTTGATCACCAAAACATACATCAAGTAGATCGCGTGAATATCCCATTGTCACCATAGATAAGCACATGCAAGACATACATCAAGTGTTCTCAAATCCTTAAAGACTCAATACAATAAGATAACTTCAAAGGGAAAACTCAATCCATTACAAGAGAGTAGAGGGGGAGAAACATCATAAGATCCAACTATAATAGCAAAGCTCGCGGTACATCAAGACCGTGTCGAATCAAGAACACGAGACAGAGAGATCAAACACATAGCTACTGGTACATACCCTCAGCCCCGAGGGTGAACTACTCCCTCCTCGTCATGGAGAGCGCCGGGATGATGAAGATGGCCACCGGTGATGATTCCCCCTCCGTAAGGGTGCCGGAACAGCGTCCCGATTGGTTTTTGGTGGCTAAAGAGGCTTGCGGCGGCGGAACTCCCAATCTAGGTTTCTTTCTGGGGGTTTCTGTATTTATAGGAATTTTTGGCGTCGGTCTCATGTCAGGGGGGTCTCATTCATCCACGAGATAGGGGGGCGCACCCTCCACCCTCGTGGATGGCTCGGGACTCTTCTGGCCCAACTCTTTTACTCCAGGGGCTTCTTTTGGTCCATAAAAAATCATCAAAAATTAGCATGTCAATTGGACTCCATTTGGTATTCCTTTTCTGTAAAACTCAAAAACAAGGAAAAAACAGAAACTGGCACTAGGCTCTAGGTTAATAGGCTAGTCCCAAAAACCATATAAAATAGCATATAAAACATCCTATATGGATAATATAATAGCATGGAACAATAAAAAATTATAGATAGTTGGAGACGTATCAAGCATCCCCAAGCTTAATTCCTGCTCGTCCTCGAGTAGGTAAATGATAAAAACATAATTTTTGATGTGGAATGCTACCTAACATATTTATCAATGTATTCTTCTTTATTGTGGCAAGAATATTCAGATCCATAAGATTCAAAACAGAAGTTTAATATTGACATGAAAACAATAATACTTCAAGCACACTAACAAAGCAATTATGTCTTCTCAAAATAACATGGCCAAAGCAAGCTATCCCTACAAAATCATATAGTCTGGCTATGCTCTATCTTCATCACACAAAATATTTAAATCATGCACAACCCCGATGACAAGCCAAACAATTGTTTCGTACTTTTGATGTTCTCAAACTTTTTCAATCTTCACACAATACATGAGCGTGAGCCATGGACATAGCACTATAGGTGGAATAGAATGGTGGTTGTGGAGAAGACAAAAAGGGAGAAGATAGTCTCACATCAACTAGGCGTATGAACGGGCTATGAAGTTGCCCATCAATAGATATCAATGTGAGTGAGTAGGGATTGCCATGCAACGGATGCACTAGATATATAAGTGTATGAAAGCTCAAAAATAAACTAAGTGGGTGTGCATCCAACTCGCTTGCTCATGAAGACCTAGGGCATTTTGAGGAAGCCCATCATTGGAATATACAAGCCAAGTTCTATAATGAAAAATTCCCACTAGTACATGAAAGTGACAACATACGAGACTCTCTATCATGAAGATCATGGTGCTACTTTGAAGCACAAGTGTGGTAAAAGGATAGTACCATTGCCCCTTCTCTCTTTTTCTCTCATTTTTTATTTGGGCCTTTCTCATTTTTTATGGCCTTTTTTTCTTTTTTTTCGTCTGGTGTCTTATCCCGACTTTTGGGGGAATCATAGTCTCCATCATCCTTTCCTCACTGGGACAATGCTCTAATAATGAAGATCATCACACTTTTATTTACTTACAACTCAAGAATTACAACTCAATACTTGGAACAAAAATATGACTCTATATGAATGCCTCCGGCGGTATACCGGGATGTGCAATGATTCAAGAGTGACATGCACGAAAAATTATGAATGGTGGCTTTGCCATAAATACGATGTCAACTACATGATCATGCAAAGAAATATGACAATGATGGAGCGTGTCATAATAATCGGAACGGTGGAAAGTTGCATGGCAATATATCTCGGAATGGCTATGGAAATACCATAATAGGTTGGTATGGTGGCTGTTTTGAGGAAGGTATATTGTGGGTGTATGGTACCGACGAAAGTTGTGCAGTGCTAGAGAGGCTAGCATTGGTGGAAGGGTCAGATTGCGTATAATCCATGGACTCAACATTAGTCATAAAGAACTCATATACTTATTGCAAAAATCTATTAGTTATTGAAACGAAGTACTACATGCATGCTCCTACGGGGATGGATTGGTAGGAAAAAACCATAGCTCGTCCCCGACCGCCACTCATAAGGAAGACAATCAATAAATAAATCATGCTCCAACTTCATCACATAATAGTTCACCATACGTGCAAGCTACGGGAATCACAAACTTTAACACGATTATCTCTTAAAAAATCACAACTACTCTACTAGCATGACTCTAATATCACCATCTTCAAATCTAACAATCATAAAGAATCAAACTTGTCATAGTATTCAATGCATTTTATATGAAAGTTTTTATTATATCCCTCTTGGATGCCTATCGTATTAGGACTAAATTCATAACCAAAGAAAATTACCATGCTGTTCTAAAGACTCTCAAAATAGGGATTTTTATTTCTGTGCCCCTGGTTCCTTAGCTCTACTCATTCATCCCCACTCTGTTAACTTTTGCTCACTTTCCCCACTCCCTTGCCCGAAACCCTCATAACTGGCTATAACTGTAGCGACCAGCCATCAAACAGTCTGATCTCTGTGCTCACGTGTCATCCCTGGTTCAGTAATGCTGACACCACACAGTACTTGAAGGATTTATAACAGAGTAGCAATCACACACTTATTACATCGAATGTTTCAAGAGAGAACTTATTACAATAAAAATGGCTTAAGGCCATCTAAAAACGATAACAGCGGAAGGCTTGGAAGATAAGCGAGTCCATCAACTCCAACGGCATCATTGAGTATAGAACCACGACCTAAAGGCACCTTACTGCGTTATGCGAAAAGTCCGCAACATGAACGCGTTGCAGCTCGAAAACGGGCCAAAGACATGGAATATGGCAATGTAACACATAGAGAGTAATGAAAGAATAAGCTATACTACATGCATATATGGCTGGTGGAAAGCTCTATGGTTACAGCTTTTGCGTAAAGCCAATTTTTCCCTCCGCAAAGGAATAAATTTTATTTAACTATCATGGTGGTTGTTAAACATTGAGAATGGTTGACACATCCTCAATCCCAATTAAGCATCATCATTAAAACCCAACAAAATTAATTAAAGTAACATGATGAGATTCACATGATAATCCAAGTACTAGATACTCAAAACGTCCATAACCGGGGACACGGCTAACCATGATTAGTTTGTACACTCTGCAGAGGTTTGCGCACTTTTCCCCACAAGACTCGATCTCCTCCGTTGGATTTCAAGCACTATATGGTGTTTGAGAAACTGATGACCGAGACATAGTCTTTCAGAAGCACTAGCACCTTACGATCGGGTAGACCGTACCAACCTACATCCCCTACATCAGCTAGTCTACCACTGTAAGAGTTCGCACGACTTAGTCAACTATGCTAGAGCCCATAGTACCTTGTGGCTGCACACGGAAGTTTCTAGTATGAATAGTCTCATGATCCCTTTGAGCCCGGTGGCGGTCCAAAAGAAACAGTAATCCTCGAATACTCAGTACCTCAATCCACCCGGATGTGTGTTTAAGTTGCCACCTTAGATAAACCATTTATTAACAATCTCACATCTGTCATGGATATCACTCACCCAATCCACGTCTACTAGCATAGCATGGCATAAGAAGCAAACGTAGAAGTAACTCCCAAAGGTTTAATAGTAAAACGGGTAATAGGTACTACCTCATTTACTTCCCATCCCACAATTTAATTAGATCCTAATCATGCAATGTTTGAGGATTGATCTAATGCAATAAAAGCTGGGCAGTAGAAAGATATGATCAAAGTGTTACTTGCCTTGTCGATGATCCATGAAACCTAGAGATTCAAGTAACAAAGTGGCGCCTCCGGTACTCTATCGCAAAAAACAATCAAGCATACAATAGGTACTCATCTAATGCACAGGTAAAACTCAAATAAAAGATCTAACCAGAAAGTTCAACTTAAGAACTCCGGTTTGCAAAAAGAATCAAATCAAACGAAGCAACGAAAGTCAAACGGCGAAAGAAAACAACTTCGTTTTACTAATCTAGACTTAAGTCAAATTTTACAGAAGCAAAAATAAGTTGGTTAAACGGAAAGAGGGTTTCGAGACGAAACTCCAGGCGCTTGAATCGCCTGATTCCGATAAACGAGCGAAAAGTTATACTAAAACGAAAATCGGATCAGAAATCACGATCAGAAATAATCGCGGAAAATCCGAGAAAAAGAAAAACGATGAACAGATTAACGAAGGAACTTTCGTTATCTGGATCTAAACGATGAACGCGTTCGTTAAAACGAACGAACGCTCACTAAATAAATAAAGTGGAAAAAACCGATCTATAAGAAAACGAAACTTAAAAAAATAAACCGGGCGGTTTTCTGAGGAAAACCACCGGCGACGGCGGCTACCTCGGGCGGCGGGTCCGGCGAGGCGGCGGGGCGGCTCCGGCGACGAGGCGGGGCGGGCGACGGGAACGAGGCGGCGGCGCGGCTAGGGTTTGGGGGCGCGGCGGCTGGTGGGCTGGTTTTGCTCGGTGCGGCGGCTTATAAAGCCCGGCGGTGAGTCTGGCGATTCTGACAAGGTCGGTTCGGACTTAAAAAAAAAATTAATTCCGCGCAGAAAAATAACGAAAGAAATACTAAACAGACTCCAAAAATCCTGAATAAATTTTCCCTGACTTCCAAATCAAGCCGGACAAAGTGAACATTTATTTGGGGCCTAAATGCAATTTTGAAAAATGCATATTTTTTCCTAAATTCAAATAAAATAGTGAAAAACTCCAAAATAAAATCTTATTTGATTTTATTATTAAATCCTCAATATTTTTTTATTTTGGGAAATTCATTTTATTCCCTCTCTCATATTTTTGGTAATAGAAATAATTGAAGATAAAATAATTAAAATCAAATGATCCTATTCTCAAAATTTGAGAAAACTCAAATATGAAAATAACGAAATCCCCAACTCTCTCCGTGGGTCCTTGAGTTGCGTAGAATTTCTAGGATCAAAACCAAAAGCAAACAAAATATGATATGCAATGATGATCTAGTGTATAACATTCCAAATTGAAAATTTGGGATGTTACAAACCTACCCCCCTTAAGATGAATCTCGCCCTCGAGATTGAATTAAACTAGAAAATAGGTGAGGGTGGTCTTTCAGCAAATCTTCCTCTCGCTCCCAGGTGGCTTCACCCTCTGTGTGGTGGCTCCGCTGAACTTTGCAAAACTTGATAACCTTGCTGCGGGTGACTCGGCTGGCAAACTCCTCATAGGTCAAATCGTTATCCAACTGAATTGCCTCCAACGACACGGTATCCCTCAGCGGTATATCAGCCATCTCCGCGTGGCACTTCTTCAGCTGAGAAACATGGAACACATCATGAACTCCTGACAATCCTTTGGTCAATTCCAACTTGTAGGCCACTTCTCCCATACGTTCCACAACTCGGTATGGTCCTACAAAACGTGGCGCTAACTTTCCCTTAACACCAAAACGCTTAATTCCCCGAAGTGGAGATACTCGAAGATAAACTCGGTCTCCGACTTCGTAAACTGTCTCCTTGCGTTTAGAATCTGCGTAGCTCTTCTGCCTGGACTGGGCTACCTTGAGCCTATCGTGAATCAACTTCACTTTCCGTTCAGACTCCTTAATCAAATCCGGTCCAAACAACTGGCGGTCTCCAACTTCGTCCCACGACAACGGTGTCCTGCACCTCCTTCCGTACAAGGCTTCGAAAGGGGCCATCTTCAAACTGGATTGATAGCTATTGTTGTAAGAGAACTCTGCATATGGAAAGTTGTCATCCCACCTTGATCCATAATCTAGCGCACAGGCGCTTAGCATATCCTCCAAAATCTGATTGACTCTCTCGGTCTGTCCATCTGTCCGTGGATGAAAAGCTGTGCTGAACTCTAGCCTGGTACCCAAAGTTTCGTGCAACTGATTCCAGAACTTTGAGGTAACTGGGTTCCTCTATCTGATACGATGCTCCTAGGAACTCCATGCAAGCATACGATTCTGGTCATGTATATCTTCGCCAACTTAGCACTGGTGTAAGTGGTCTTTACCGGGATGAAATGAGCTACCTTTGTCAATAGATCAACTACAACCCAAATTGAGTCATAGCCTGAACGAGTCCTGGGTAATCCCGTGAGAAAATCCATGCCTAACTTATCCCACTTCCATTCGGGTAACGACAATGGCTGTAACAATCCTGCTGGCTTCTGATGCTATGCCTTTACTCTCTAGCATACATCACAAACTGCTACATACTCCGCAATATCTTTCTTCATTCCGGTCCACCAGAAAGTATCCTTCAAATCCAAATACATCTTGGTATTTCCTGGGTGAATCGAACATGGTGAATCATGGGCCTCTTGCAGAATTAACTTCCTGATCTCTGGATCATTTGGCACATAAACTCGGTCCTCAAACCATAGGGTATCATGTTCATCCTCACGAAATCCCTTAGCCTTTCCTTTGCTCATTTTCTCCTTTATAGAGGCAATCTCCTTGTCGGTCTTACGAGCTTCTCGATTTTATCCATCAAAGTCATTGAATCTCCAATGCTGCTACATAGCCTCTCGTAACTATCTCCAAACATAGCTCACGAAGATCCTCGGCTAACTCCTTTGGCAACTCTCCCGTCATTAGTGTATTGACATGGCTCTTACGGCTCAATGCGTCAGCTAACACATTAGCCTTTCCGGGATGATAATGCAATCTCATATCATAATCCTTGACGAGTTCCAACCATCTCCTTTGTCTAAGGTTTAACTCCTTCTGAGTGAAAATGTACTTCAAACTCTTGTGATCCATGTACACCTCACAATGGTTTCCAATGAGGAAATGTCTCCATGTTTTCAATGCATGCACTACGGCTGCTAACTCCAAATCATGCGTGGCATAATTCAATTCGTGAGGTTTCGGTTGTCGTGAAGCATCTGAAACAACTCTTCCCTCTTGCATAAGCACGGCTCCAAGTCCTCGGCGTGAAGCGTCATAATACACCCTCATAATCCTTGTTACGATCTGGCAGAATCAACCTTTGGTGAGGTAACCAAACGTTTCTTCAACTCTGGAAACTAGCCTCACACTCCTCAGTCCATATGAACTTGGTATCCTTCTTCAACAACTCCGTCATAGGCTTTGCAATCCTTGAGAAGTTCTCAATAAATCTCCGGTAGTATCCTGCGAGTCCAAGGAAACTCCGGTTCTCTCCAACTGTTGTTGGTGCTTCCCAATTTGTTACAGTGATAACCTTTGTGGGATCAACTGCTATTCCTTCTCCGGATATAACATGTCCGAGGAATCCCACTTCCTTCAACCAAAACTCACATTTCCTGAACTTGGCATACAACTGATGTTCTATGAGCTTCTCAAGTACCAATCGCAAATGTTCTTTATGGTCCTCTTCATTCTTCGAGTGAACCAGAATATCATCAATGAACAATACGACGAACTTATCCAAAAACTCCATAAACACTTTGTTCATCATGTTCATAAAATAGGCAGGTGCGTTAGTCGGACCAAATGACATAACGGTATACTCATACAACCCATACCTGGTGGTAAAAGCCATCTTAGGTATGTCCTGCTCTCGAATCTTCAACTGATGGTACCACGATCGCCGTCGATCTTGGAAAACACTTTAGCCCCTTGCAATCGATCAAACAAATCATTGATGGTCGGTAGTGGGTACTTGTTCTTGATTGTTACTTTGTTCAATCCAAGATAATCAACAACCATCCTTAATGTTCCATCCTTCTTCTCCACTAGAAGTACTGGCGATCCCCAAGGCGAAGAACTTGGGCGAATATACCCTTTATCCAATAACTCCTTAATCTGCTTCTTAATCTCCTCCAAATCTTTTGCGGGCATCCTGTATGGTCTCTTAGATATTGGTCATGTCCCTGGCAAAAGCTCAATCAAAAACTCGATGTCTCTATCCGGTGGCATGCCCGGCAACTCTTACGGAAATACATCCGAAAAATCCTTTAATCTTGGTACTTCCTCCCGCACAACTCGATAAGGAATTTACTTGAGTCCTTTTCGCACATGCCGTGATACATACTTGATCCTTCTTCCTTCGGCGTCGTAAGCAAGATTGTCTTCTTGGCGCATTCAATGTTCCCTTCATACTTTGATAACCAATCCATGCCTAATATCACATCCAATCCTTGAGATTCCAATACTATTAGGTGCGAGGAAACACATAGTTACCAATCCTTAATGGAAATCGATCACACCATCGACTAGCCATATACTACTGCTCGAGCGAGGTTACTAACATGGGTGACCTAAGGGCTTGGGTTGGTAGGTTATACTTATCCACAAATCCCCTTGAGATGTATGAATGCGATGCACCAGTATCAAAAAGAACGAGTGCAGTAAATGACTTAACCAAAAACTTACCTATTACTGCATCAGGTTGAGCTTCAACCTACTCCACTTTAACGTGGTTCACCTGTCCCCTGTTGAAAGGGTTCGGCTTCTTCCCAGAGCTTCCATTGCCATTCTGGCCTTCAGGACATTCATTGGCATAATGTACGGTCTTCTGACACTTAAAATAGATGACTTGGCTTAGGTCTCTCTTGGCTGGGGTTGATGGGGTGGTACGGTTCTGGCCGTTGCTTCCTCCATTCCCATTACCATTCTTGGGGCCATTATGGTTGTGCGAGCTACCTCCTCCAAGGGTATGCTGAAAATGAACTCCCGGTTTAGGGGTAAGACGGGGTTTCTGCTGAGCTCCAGAATTGTACTTCCCCTGTCCATACTTCCTCTTGCGGTATTCAATTTGCTGCTGCTTCCCTTCAATCATAAGAGCACGATCTACCAACTCCTGGTAGTTGTTGAAACTTGCTACCATCAACTGCATGCTCAGCTCGTCATTCAGTCCTTCCAGAAACTTCTCCTGCTTAGTTGCATCCGTAGCAACGTCATCTGGGGCATAACGTGCTAGCTTACTAAAGTCACCCACATACTGGCCAACTGTCCGTCCTCCTTGGAGCAAGTTGCGAAACTCACGCTTCTTCATGGCCATAGCTCCTACTGAAACATGGGCAGTACGGAAAGCTTGCTGAAACTGATCCCATGTGACAGTATCCACAGGGTAAGTGGCTCTGAAATTCTCCCACCATGCGGCTGCGGGTCCTTCAAGCTGATGAGTGGCAAATTTCACCTTTTGCCCATCTATACATCCTGCAGTGGTCAACTCCCTCCCTGTCTTACGGAGCGAATCATCTGCCACTATCGGCTCGGTGCTACTGGAGAACACCGGCAGATTCAGCCTAAGAAAACGGGTTAAGTGATCAACAGGTGGTGGCGGTGGGTTGTTGTTGTTGTTGTTCCCCTGGTTCTGGTTCTGTACTAGCAACTGCATCAAAGCATTCTGCTGCTGGATCAATTGAGTGAGCTCCGATGGGAAAGCAAATCCATTGTCAGGTCTCGGAGGCATCTGAGGGTTTAGAAAAGATGAGAATTAAGAATAGAATGAGGTCTAAAGAGAAAACACTACCCAAATGCACATGAGGCAAATGCACACAAAATCACTTCATTCAATCAAACAAGGCATACAATCGGTCTAGAACTATCGTAAAAGTGCTTGGACTATGCTATGTACATGGTGGAACACTACTACTGTTATGGTGGTCTACTAGAAAAACTACTCCGATGAAGACTCCATGATATTTGCTCCGGCTTCGTCTTCGAAGTCATCATCACTAGGATCGGAATCGGTGTTGTCGATGATGATGTAGTTGTCTGGACAAGTGCAATCGTCATCTTCTCCTCCGGGTGCTGAATTCCCCATGAGTTCTTCAATCTTATCCTTAAGGTCGCCGTTTTGTCTCACTAGAGCGATGATCTCCTCCATGTAATCCTTGCGAGTGGCCTTCAGTTCTCCTTCTAACTCGATAATTCTAGCCTTTGCTTTCTTCAACTCCATCATGTGTGCGCACATCTGGTTCTCTTGGCGTCGAATGTGCTGGTTTGACTCCTGGATAAAGGTTGCAATGGATCTGTCCTTCTTGGTGCTAACTTCTCCCATTGTTCATCTCGGCGCCCACAAATTTGGTAGATAGTATCCTTGAGGTCATCTTGGTAGACTTTTCCAATGCATCCCATGGTGATGTGAGCTGCCATGCTCTTTCCCAGACTCCAGGTTGGTGCATTAAAAGTACATTATATGGGCTCCGTGACTGGCGCGAACGTTCTTCCTGGAACTTGAGCTTGAATCTTCCAACGCTCCTCTTCGGTTAAAGTGGCGTTGTAGGTCCCGGTGAAGCTTGGTATTCCGATGTTCACGTACTTAGTGACTTCCTTCAGGTGTCGTCCAAAGGGTGTATCTTCATCCGGCTGCGTGAACTTGATCCTTGCTTCCGTCATCCTAAAAGAGTAGAAAAGATGAGGACTCAGAAATGAGAAGAAAGTAGTGATCTAGGGCTTTAGCTTAGTGGTCGTGTCCTACAGTTAGCGTGGGCTCTGATACCATCTTGTAGCGACCAGACCTCAAACAGTCTGATCTCTATGCTCAAGTGTCATCCCTGGATCAGTAATGCTAACACCACACAGTACTTGAAGGATTTATAACAGAGTAGCAATCACACACTTATTACATCGAATGTCTCAAGAGAGAACTTATTACAATAAAAATGGCTTAAGGCCAACTAAAAACGATAACAACGGAAGGCTTGGAAGATAAGCGAGTCCATCAACTCCAACGGCATCACTGAGTATAGAACCACGACCTAAAGGCACCTTACTCGTCGTCTGAAAAGTCTGCAACATGAAACGTTGCAGCCCAAAAACGGGCCAGCACATGGAATATGCTGGCAATGTAACACATAGAGAGTAATGAAAGAATAAGCTATACTGCATGCATATATGGCTGGTGGAAAGCTCTATGGTTACAGTTTTGCGTAAAGCCAATTTTTCCCTACTGCAAAGGAATAAAATTTATTTAACTATCATGGTGGTTGTTAAACATTGAGAATGGTTGACAGCATCCTCAATCCCAATTAAGCATCATCATTAAAACCCAACAAAATTAATTAAAGTATCATGATGAGATTCACATGATAATCCAAGTACTAGATACTCAAAACGTCCGTAACCGGGGACACGGCTAACCATGATTAGTTTGTACACTCTGCAGAGGTTTGCGTACTTTTCCCCACAAGACTCGATCTACTCCGTTGGATTTCTCGCACTACATGGTGTTTGAGAAACGGATGACCGAGACATAGTCTTCGTAAGCGCTAGCACCTTACGATCGGGTAGACCGTACCAACCTACATCCCCTACATCAGCTAGTCTACCACTGTAAGAGTTCACACGACTTAGTCAACTATGCTAGAGCCCATAGTACCTTGTGGCTGCACACGGAAGTTTCTAGTATGAATAGTCTCATGATCCCTTTGAGCCTGGGTGGCGGTCCAAAAGAAACAGGCAATCCTGGAATACTCAGGTACCTCAATCCACCCAGATGTGTGTTTAAGTTGCCACCTTAGATAAACCATTTATTAACAATCTCACATCATCATGGATATCACTCACCCAATCCACGTCTACTAGCATAGCATGGCATAAGAAGCAAACGTAGAAGTAACTCCCAAAGGTTTAATAGTAAAACGGGTAATAGGTACTACCTCATTTACTTCCCATCCCACAATTTAATTAGATCCTAATCATGCAATGTTTGAGGATTGATCTAATGCAATAAAAACTGGGCAGTAGAAAGATATGATCAAAGTGTTACTTGCCTTGCTGATGATCCGCGAAACCTAGAGATTCGAAGTAACAGGCGGCGCACTCCGGGTACTCTATCGCAAAAAAACAATCAAGCATACAATAGGTACTCATCTAATGCACAGGTAAAACTCAAATAAAAGATCTAACCAGAAAGTTCAACTTAAGAACTCCGGTTTGCAAAAAGAATCAAATCAAACGAAGCAACGAAAGTCAAGCGGCGAAAGAAAACAACTTCGTTTTACTAATCTAGACTTAAGTCAAATTTTACAGAAGCAAAAATAAGTTGGTTAAACGGAAAGAGGGTTTCGAGACGAAACTCCAGGCGCTTGAATCGCCTGATTCCGATAAACGAGCGAAAAGTTATACTAAAACGAAAATCGGATCAGAAATCGCGATCAGAAATAATCACGGAAAATCCGAGAAAAAGAAAAACGATGAACAGATTAACGAAGGAACAATCGTTATCTAGATCTAAACGATGAATGTGTTCGTTAAAACGAACGAACGAGCGAACGCTCACTAAACAAATAAACCGGAAAAAAACCGATCTATAGAAAAACGAAACTTAAAAAAATAAACCGCGGTTAAATAAAAAAACCGGGCGGTTTTTCGAGGAAAACCACCGGCGACGGCGGCTACCTCGAGCGGCGGGTCCGGCGAGGCGGCGGGGCGTCTCCGGCGACAAGACGCGGGCGGCGGCGACGCTGAACGAGGCGGCGGCGGCACTCTAGGGTTTGGGGCGCGGCGGCGGTGGGTTGGGTTTTGGCCCGGGCGGCGGCTTATAAAGCCTGCCAAAGCGGAGTCTGGCTACTACCAAGGTCGGTTCGAAAACTAACGAAATAAATACTAAACAGACTCCAAAAATCCCGAAATAAAATTTCACCGACTTCTAAAATCAAGCGGGACAAAGTGAACATTTATTTGGGGCCTAAATGCAATTTTGAAAAACGCATATTTTGTCCTAAATTCAAATAAAATAGCGAAAAACTCCGAAATAAAATCTTATTTGATTTTATTATTAAATCCTTAATATTTCTTTATTTTGGGAATGTCATTTTATTCCCTCTCTCATATTTTTTGTAATAGAAATAACTGAAGATAAAAAAATTAAAATCAAATGATCCTATTCTCAAAATTTGAGAAAACTCAAATATGAAAATAACGAAATACCCCAACTCTCTCCGTGGGTCCTTGAGTTGCGTAGAATTTCTAGGATCAAAACCAAAGCAAACAAAATATGATATGCAATGATGATCTAGTGTATAACATTCCAAATTGAAAATTTGGGATGTTACAATAACGGACGTTGCCATCGGGTCAATGCCTTTGATTGTTAGTTGATGAATGGGGCCACATATACGTGGGCGCATGCAAGACCGTGGTCATGGGGTTGCATGTGTCCATGGACATGCCCGAAATGTCCCGTCATATAAAGAGGGAAACCACCTCCATCGCCCCTACCATTTTCCCCAAATCCCCTCGCTGCGCCCAACGCGTTTGAGTCGGCTCGTGCGCCCAATGCTGGCCCGACCCATTTTGACGGTGCCGACAAAAAAAATTGTGCATGCATATTTAAAATAAAAACAACTTAATTAAACATTAAAGCCGGCCAGGAAGGCTGGCGGGAGTCCACGCATCCACATTAGCATTAAAAGAAATTAAAAACAACCTAACTATGAGGAGGCGCGCTGCCCTGCGCGCCCTAGGCGTCGTTCTCGTCGTCGTCCTCGGGGTGGGTGAGGTCGATGAGCGTCGGCGCAGGAGCCCAGCGACAGCTGTGTTCCTGTGGCGGCGATGTAGGCGGGCAGCTGTTCCGGCGAGGCGGTGCTGGGGCGAGGCTGTGGCCGCTGTGTAGCCGTGGCTTGGCGCGCCTCCTCCTTAGCCTCGCGCGCCTCCTTCTCGAGGTCGCTCTCGAGCATCTCCTTGTACACGCCGCGACGATGCTCCTCGGCGAGCCGTCGCTGGCGCCACATCTCGGGGTACACCGCCTCCTGCTCCGGAGTCGCCCCCATCCAAACCGGTGGCGCGGACACCCACTCGTGCACCACTCCCGTCTAGGAGAAGCACGCGATGGGCTCCAGCTCCGGTTGCGGCTCCGGGTCAGCCTTGACATGCCGTCGGGGAGGGGGCGGCGGGACCACCGATGGCACGTCGCAATCGCCGACCGCGGAGAGGGCGAGGGCCTGCACCATGGCCGCCTCATAGAGAGCCTCCTCTTCCTCCACCGCCTCCACCCTGCGCTGCTCGTCCTCCTCGCTCTCGCGATAGACCGCTGCAAGGGCTGCCTGGTAGGCGGCCTCCGCCGCCTGTTCTTCCTCCTAGACAACAAGCGGCAGTGGCGGCACGCTGCAGTCGACCTCCTGCATGCCGCGTCGCCTCGCCACCTCGTGCTCGAAGGCGAACCACCTTGCCCAGTTAGGCGAGTCGGTGGCGAAGGTGATGTCGCGGTGCTGCTTCGTTGTCAGCATTGCCCGCCGGTGCCGCACCTCCTCCGCGTGCGCCCTAGTCGACTGCGGCGCCACCGGCACTGGGTTCCTCTCTGGATCTAGATGCCAGTCGTGCGGCAGGGTGACGTCGGGGTACGGCAGAGGGACGCGGTGCTGCCAGTGCCACTCGACCTAGTGCACTGGCACACTCACTCACACCCTCTGTCGGTGAGCCGGCGCCGGCGGAGGCGGTACAAACTCAGAGGGGAAAGGGACGGCGGGGGCCTTGCCCTTGGACTTGCTGCTGCCGGCGGCGGAGAAGAGCCCTATTTGGCTAGGGTTTTCGCTAGGGTTTTTCGGCAACGGGGGAGCAAGCTTGCCTAGATGGGGACGGCGAGTATGGATGAGGACGGCCCTGCCGCACGGTCGGCTTAAAAAAGGGCGACCGCCGTCGCTGACGCGTGGGCCCGTGGTCATAAATTAAGCTGACCGCGAGTGGACGACTGCCAGGTGGGGACGCGGCGGATAGCGAGAAGGCGCGCATGGCATCCGTTCGACGTCCGCGCTGACGCACTTGGGGCGCAAATTTGAAGTGATTTAGAGGAGATCAAATAAATTTGAATTTGAGAAAATGTGCTCCAAATGAGCTCCTAGGCTAGGGTAAACAGCCCATTTGTAATCACGTTTTTTTGAACCTACTCTAAATGAGCCAAATGTTTTTTTATTAACACATATTCACTTTCCATAGTGTAGATTCGAAGTCTCACTATTTTTTCATTTTTTTGATTTTTTTAAATGTTTCAAAAATAGAAGGTAACACCACCTCCTCTCCTTGAACTCTATGAAATCATGTACATGACAGCTCATAAGTGTGAAGGTTTTATCATGAAAATGACCATAGAGCAAGTTTATGATTTTTGGTCGGTAACATGTCACATAAGACAACATTGTGCGCAGGTTTTATATTTTTTTTATTTTTTAAATTAATGGTGCTCATTTGACCTCGATCGTGCCAGCTAGGGTTTTTTCATGAAAATGACCATAGACCAAGTTTAGTATTTTTCCTCGTTAGTTTGTCTTATAAAACGACGAACGGCGAAGGTTTCATATTTTTTCGATTTTTTTAAATTAGTTATGCTCAGTCAAAGCCTTCGAAACCCCGTTGACCAGCTCAAAACCCCTCTAAACCCCACGGGGTTTCTCCTAACCCTAGCTCCCAACGTCAGCCATCCGACCATACCCTCGCGCCAAGCGACAACCCTCAGATCTAGCCTTCTAGAAGGAACCAGGTGGGCTGGCTGTGTGTAGGCTCCGCGCCGTTGGATAACAAGGACGGCTCCGCATCATTGGATTGTGGGGCGATCCGCGAGAGGCGATCCTATTGGTTGTGCTCGGCTGCTCGCCCACCACTGACTCTGTGAGAAAAAAACATTGTTATTGGGCCCAAAAGGAAACCAAGCTCTGGGCCGTAGAATTGCGTCATTTTTTTTTGCATCGTTTGCTCTATTTTTTGTGAACGTGCTAGCTCTGTATTTTTGCATCGTTTGCTTTGTTTTTGCATCGTTTTTTTTGTTCTATACAAATGTAAAATGACCTAATTTATAAGGGCTAAATTTATTTTTATCATGTAAAATGGCCACAAACTATCGAAAATGGGTCATTTTGCATTTGTATAATGGCCACAAGCCCTCTATCTCTTTTTATCATGCAAAATGACCAAATTTTTAAGGGCCAAATTTATTTTTATCATTCAAAATGGCCACAAGCTGTTCAAAAATTGTCTCTTTTTGTTCATATAATATAGGGCATGACCACGGATTCCCACACATGCAATTAGCTTCTTTTTCTTCTTCTTTTCAAACCACCGTTTCCCACGGGTGTACACTCCCGATGCTGCGGTGGGTTTGAAAACGGGCTACTAACTTCACATTTGACCCAGCTATTGCCACGGCCAAATAGCACGTAGCACTACGGCTATTTAAGCCACCCTCTGCCTCTGCCATCCCTCATCCATCTACCCTTCTTGCTCTTTGACCCCTTGTTGGCCCTATCTACATATGGGGACTGCATATTTGTTGATTATTTTCTTAGAGAGATCGGCTTGTTAGTAGGGTTCCCTTGTTAGTAACCACCTAGCTACATATTGGCATCGGTAGCATGCGAGCTAGATCGGCCTTGTCTGAGGCAGGGTTTCTTTGGGTGCATAAATAGCGTGCTTCTGTCTGGCGGCGGCGTCTTGACGTTTAATGAAAGGGACGGCCCAACGAAACCACCGCCCAATGGTCGAACAGGGGCACCACCCAATGCGGCATAGTCCAGCGTGGCCCCACTAGTCAGAGTTAAAGATCAAGCCTTTGACCCGACGGTAACGTCCGTTGTGCCCACTTATGAGGGTTTCTGGCAAGGGAGTGGGGAAAATTGAGCAAAAGTTAAGAGCGCGAGGATGAATGAGTAGAGCTAAGCAACCAGGGGCACAGATGTAAAAATCCCCTGAAAATAATATAAGTGAAGCACTGAGAGTTCGTCAATTCTTCAAAACTAAAACTACCATCGTGCTCTAAAAAGATATAACTGAAGCACTAGAGCAAACGACAAACTACTCCAAAAAAGATATAAGTGAAGATCAATGAGTAGTCGAATAATTATGTAACTAGGTGAAGATTCGCTAGCATTTAAGAATTTCGGATCTTGGGATATTGTTCAAACAGCAAGCAAAACAAAATAAAACAAAATGACGCTCCAAGCAAAACACACATCATGTGGTGAATAAAAATATAGCTCCAAGTAAGGTTACCAATGAACGAAGACGAAAGAGGGGATGCCTTCCGGGGCATCCCCAAGCTTAGGCTCTTGGTTGTCCTTGAATATTACCTTGGGGAGCCTTGGGAATCCCCAAGCTTAGGCTCTTGCCACTCCTTATTCCATAGTCCATCGAATCTTTACCCAAAACTTGGAAACTTCACAACACAAAACTCAACAGAAAACTCGTAAGCTCCGTTAGTATAAGAAAATAAAACCACCACTTAGGTACTGTTGTGAACTCATTCAAAATTCATATTGGTGTAATATCTACTGTATCCCAACTTCTCTATGGTTCATATCCTCCGATACTACTCATAGATTCATCAAAAATAAGCAAACAACACATAGTAAACAGAATCTATCAAAAACAGAACAGTCTAGAGTAATCTCTAACTCTCGAATACTTTTGTAACTCCAAAAAATCTGAAATAAATTGGTTAACGTGAGGAATTTTTCTATTAATCTTCTCCAAAAAGAATCAACTCAAAAGCACTCTTCTGTGAAAAATGACAGCTAATCTCGTGAGCGCAAAGTTTCTATTTTTTACAGCAAGATCACATTAACTTCCACCCAAGCCTTCCCAAAGGTTCTACTTGGCACTTTATTAAAACAAAAGCTATAAAACATGATTACTACAGTATCTTAATCATGTGGACACACAAAAATAGTAAGGGTAAATATCGGGTTATCTTCCCACAAGCGCTTTTCTTTAATGCCTTTTTAGCTAGGCATGACGATTTCAATGATGCTCACATAAAAGATAAGAATTGAAATATAAAGAGAGCATCATGAAGAATATGACTAACACATTTAAGCCTAAACCACTTCCTATGCATAGGGATTTTGTGAGCAAACAACTTATGGCAAGAATCAACTAGCATAGGAAAGCAAAACAAGCATAGCTTCAAGATTATTAACACATAGAGAGGAAACTTGATATTATTGCAATTCTTACAAGCATATGTTCCTCCCTCATAATAATTTTCAGTAGCATCATGAATGAATTCAACAATATAACCATCACATAAAGCATTGTTTTCATGATCCCCAAGCATATAAATTTTATTACTCTCCACATAAGCAAAATTCTTCTCATGAATAGTAGTGGGAGCAAACTCAACAAAATAACTATCATGTGAGGCATAATCCAATTGAAAATTAAAATCATGATGACAAGTTTCATGGTTATCATTAATCTTTATAGCATACATGTCATCACAATAATCATCATAGATAGGAACTTTGTTCTCATAATCAATTGGAACCTCTTCCGAAATAGTGGATTCATCACTAAATAAAGTCACGACCTCTCCAAATCCACTATCATCAATATAATAATCCTAAATAGGAGGCATGCTTTCATCATAATAGATATTCTCATCAAAACTTGGGGGACTAAAAATATCATATTCATCAAACATAGCATCCCCAAGCTTGTGGCTTTGCATATCATTAGCATCATGGATATTCAAGGAATTCATACTAACAACATTGCAATCATGCTCATCATTCAAATATTTAGTGCCAAACATTCTATAGACTTCTTATTCTAGCACTTGAGCACAATTATTGGAATCCTTATTCTCATGAAAGACATTAAAAAGATGAAGCATATGAGGCACACTCAATTCCATTTTTTGTAGTTTTCTTTTATATACTAGACTAGTGGTAAAACGAGAAAATAAAAGATTCAATTGCAAGATCTAAAGTTATACCTTCAAGCACTACCCTCCCCAGCAACGGCGCCAGAAAAGAGCTTGATGTCTACTATGCAACCTTCTTCTTGTAGACTTTGTTGGGCCTCCAAGTGCAGAGGTTTGTAGGATAGTAGCAAATTTCCCTCAAGTGGATGAACTAAGGTTTATAAATCCGTGGGAGGCGTAGGATGAAGATGGTCTCTCTCAAACAACCCTGCAACCAAATAGCAAAGAGTCTATTGTGTCCCCAACACACCCAATGCAATTGTAAATTGTATAGGTGCACTAGTTCGGCGAAGAGATGGTGATACAAGTGCAATATGGATGGTAGATATAGGTTTTTGTAATCTGAAAATATAAAAACAGCAAGGTAACTAATGATAAAGGTGAGCACAAACGGTATTGCAATGCTTCGAAACAAGGCCCAGGGTTCATACTTTCACTAGTGCAAGTTCTATCAACAAGGATAACATCATTACATCATATAACAATCCCTCTACATGCAACAAAGAGTCACTCTAAAGTCAGTAATATCGGAGAACAAACAAAGAGATTATTGTAGGGTAAGAAAACACCTCAAAGTTATATTTTCCGATCAATCCATTGGGCTATTCCTATAAGTCTCACAATCATCCCTAGAGTTCGTAGTAAAATAACACCTTAAGACACAAATCAACCAAAACCCTAATGTCACCTAGATACTCCAATGTCACCACAAGTATCCACGGGAATGATTATACGATATGCATCACACAATCTTAGATTCATCTATTCAAACCAACACATAGTACTTCAAAGAGTGCCCCAAAGTTTCTACCGGAGTGTCAAGACGAAAACGTGTGCCAACCCCTATGCATAAGTTCACAAGGTCACTAAACCCACAAGTTGATCACCAAAACATACATCAAGTAGATCACGTGAATATCCCATTGTCACCACAGATAAGCACGTGCAAGACATACATCAAGTGTTCTCGAATCCTTAAAGAATCAATCCGATAAGATAACTTAAGAAGTTAAAACTCAATCCATTACAAGAGAGTAGAGGGGGAGAAACATCATAAGATCCAACTATAATAGCAAAGCTCGCGATACATCAAGATCGTGCCGAATCGAGAACACGAGACAGAGAGATCAAACACATAGCTACTGGTACATACCCTCAGCCCCGAGGGTGAACTACTCCCTCCTCGTCATGGAGAGCGTCGGGATGATGAACATGGCCACCGGTGATGATTCCCCCTCAGGCAGAGTGCCAGAACAGGGTCCCGATTGGTTTTTGGTGGCTAAAGAGGCTTGCGGCGGCGAAACTCCTGATCTAGGTTTATTTCTGGGGGTTTCTGTATTTATAGGAATTTTTGGCGTCTGTCTCACGTTAGGGGGGGGTCTCCGAGTCATCCACGAGATAGGGGGGCGCGCCCCGGGGGTAGGGCGCGCCCTCCACCCTCGTGGATGTCTCGTGACTCTTCTGGCCCAACTCTTTTACTCCGGGGGCTTCTTTTGGTCCATAAAAAGTAATAAAAAATTGGCACGTCAATTGGATGCCGTTTGGTATTCCTTTTCTGTAAAACTCAAAAACAAGGAAAAAACAGAAACTAGCACAGGGCTCTAGGTTAATAGGTTAGTCCCAAAAATCATATAAAATAGCATATAAAACATCCTAGATGGATAATATAATAGCATGGAACAATAAAATTATAGATACATTGGAGACGTATCAAAAATAATAGCATGTACCGAAGGTTGTGCGGAGTCCCGGGTGGGATCACGGACATGACGAGGAGTCTTGAAATGGTCAGGACATAAAGATTGATATATTGGAAGGTTATATTCGGACACCAGAATGATTCCGAAGTATTTTGGGTATTTTCCGGAGTACCGGGAGGTTACCGGAACCCCCCGGGAGAGTAATGGGCCTTAGTGAGCTTTAGGGGAAAGGAGAGAGGGGCCTCATGGAGTGCCCCCCCCCCCCCCCGCCCCATGGGCTGGTCCGAATTGGACTAGGAGGGAGCGGCGCCCCCCTCCTTCCTTCGCCCCTCCTTCCCCTTCCCTCCTTCTCCTACTTGGAATAGGAAGGGGGGGCGAACCCTACTTGGACCGGGAGTCCAAGTAGGACTCCTCTCTATGCCCCCCCCCCTTGGTCGACCCTCTAATCCCCCTTTATATACATGGGAGGGGGGCACCCCAAAGACACACAAGTTGATCTTTAGCCGTGTGCGGTGCCCCCCTCCACAGTTTTACACCTTGGTCATATCATCGTAGTGCTTAGGCGAAGCTCTACGCCGGTAACTTCATCATCAGCATCACCACACCGTCGTGCTGACGGAACTCTCGCTCGGCCTCAGCTAGATCTAGAGTTTGAGGGACGTCACGGAGCTGAACGTGTGCAGATCAAGGAGGTGCCGTGCGTTCGGAACATGGATCGGTTGAATCGCGAAGACATTCGACTACATCAACCGCGTTACTAAACGCTTCAGCTTTCGGTCTACGAGGGTACATGGACACACTCTCCCCACTCGTTACTATGCTTCTCCAAGATAGATCTTGCGTGATCGTACGAATTTTTTTGAAATACTACGTTCCCCAACAGCCGCGCCCCCTCCCCTTGTCCAATTCGAATTGGGGCAAGGGGGGCGCGCCTCCTCCCGTGGCCTGCCTCCTCTCCTCCACAATGGCCCAATAGGCCCATTAACTTTCCTGGGGGGTCCGGTAACCTCCTAGTACTCTGTAAAATCCCTGATCTTCTTCGGAACCATTCCGGTGTCCGTATATAACCTTCCAATATATGAATTATTACCTCTCGACCATTTCGAGACTCCTCGTCATGTCTGTGATCTCATCCGATACTCCGAACGAACTTCGGTCACCAAAACACATAACCCATAATACAAATTGTCATTGAACGTTAAGCGTGCGGACCCTACGGGTTCGAGAACTAAGTAGACCTGACCGAGACACATCTCCTGTCAATAAACAATAGCGTAACCTGGATGCTCATATTGGCTGCTACATATTCTACGAAGATCTATATCGGTCAAACAGCATAACAACATATGTCATTCCCTTTGTCATCGGTATGTTACTTGCCCGAGATTCGATCGTCGATATCATCATACCTAGCTCAATCTCGTTACCGGCAAGTCTCTTTACTCGTTCCGTAATGCGTCATCCCACAACTAACTCATTAGTCACATTGCTTGCAAGGCTTATAGTGATGTGCATTACCGAGAGGGCCCAGAGATACCTCTCCGATACACGGAGTAACAAATCCTAATCTTGATCTATCCAACTCAACAAACACCTTTGGAGACACCTGTAGAGCATCTTTATAATCACTTACTTACGTTGTGACGTTTGATAGCACACAAGGTGTTCCTCCAGTATTCGGGAGTTGCATAATCTCATAGTGAGAGGAATATGTATAAGTCATGAAGAAAGCAATAGCAATAACACTAAATGATCATTATGCTAAGCTAACGGATGGGTCTTATCCATCACATCATTCTCTAATGATGTGATCCCGTTCATCGAATGGCAACAAATGTCTATGGTTAGGAAACTTAACCATCTTTGATTAACGAGCTAGTCAAGTAGAGGCATACTAGGGACACTCTGTTTGTCTATGTATTAACCAATTTTGGGATATCGCTTATCGGGAACTTATCGTTCGACCCATGATAAGGGGTAAATCGGTCAGTTTATCGGCATATCACCCGATTTATCGGTTATCGGTCGACCCATGATAAGATGAATTGTGCGATAAATCAGCCGACATGGCAGATTTATCGGTATATCGGAAGATATCTTGAACATTGGTATCCACACATGTACTAACTTTCTGGTTAATACAATTCTAGCATGAATAATAAACATTTATCATGATATAAGGAAATATAAATAACAACTTTATTATTGCCTCTAGGGCATATTTCCTTCAACCTATAGTGATGTGCATTACCGAGAGGGCCCAGAGATACCTCTTGATACGTCTCGAATGTTTCTACTTTTTGTCACGCTTTTCCTCTTGTTTGGGACTCTAATTTGCATGATTTTAAAGAAATTAACCCCGGACTGACGCTATTTTTAGCAGAACTACCATGGTGTTGTTTTTGTGCAGAAATAAAAGTTCTCAAAATGAAGTGAAACTTTGCGAGGATTTTTTATGGAATAAATGAAGATTTTTGGAGCCAACAACCACCAAAGAGGGGCCCCTGGTTGGGCAAAACCCACCAGGGCGCGCCCCCTCTCCTGGCGCGCCCAGGTGGGTTGTACCCACCCGATAGTCCCGCTGATGACCCCCCTGATACTATACATTAGAAAAAAATCAGGGAAAAAGAATTATCACGATCCACGAGATGGAGCCACCGCCAAGCCCTGTTCTTCCTTGGGAGGGAAGATCTGGAGTTCGTTTTGGGCTCCGGAGAAGGGGATCTTCGTTCTTCGTCATCACCAACCAATCTCCGTCGCCAATTCCATGATGCTCCCCACCGGGAGTGAGTAATTCCTTCGTAGGCTCGCTGGTCAGTGAGGAGATGGATGAGATTCATCATGTAATCGAGTGAGTTTTGTTAGGGGTCGATCCCTAGTATCCACTATGTTTTTAGATTGATGTTGGTATGACTTTGCTATGCTTAATGCTTGTCACTTTGGGGCCGGGTGCCATGAACTCATATCTGAACCGTTTATGAATTCATCATTATATCCATGTTTAGATCTGATCTTGCAAGTTATAGTCACCTACTACGTGTTATGATCCGGCAACCCCGGAGTGACAATAACCGGGCCCACTCCCGGTGATGACCGTAGATTGAGGAATTCATGTATTCACTATGTGTTAATGCTTTGTTCCGGTTCTCTATTAAAAGGAGGCCTTAATATCCCTTAGTTTCCAATATGGACCCCTCTGCCATGGGAGGGTAGGACAAAAGATGTCATGCAAGTTCTTTTAATAAAGCATGTATGACTATTTACGGAATATGTGCATATGTTATATCGATGAACTGGAGCTAGTGCCGTATTGTTGGGGAACATAGTAATTTCAAAAAAAATCCTACGATCACGCAAGATCTATCTAGGAGATGCATAAAAACGAGCGGGGAGAGTGTGTCCACGTACCTCGTAGACCGAAATCAGAAGCGTTTATTAACGCGGTTGATGTAGTCGAACATCTTCGCCATCCAACCGATCCAAGTACCGAACATACGACACCTCCGCGATCAGCACATGTTCGGCTCGGTGACGTCCCTCGAACTCTTGATCCAGTTTAGGCCGAGGGAGAGTTCTGTCAGCACGACTGCGTGGTGACGGTGGTGATGATATTACCGGCGCAGGGCTTCGCCTAACACTACAAAAAAATACACTTCCGTGATGATACGTGTTTGTCATAGTAGGTCGCGTTTTTTGTCATGCATGTACATCCATGAAGATTTTATGATAGAATCAAGATAGTCATACCTGTGCTGTCGTAGAAGTGTTCCATGACATTACCAAAATTATCATCACGGAAGTGTCCACTTCCATGACGATAAATCACGCGTCACAGAAGTGCTTTCGTCAAGGGTGACCGACACGTGGCCCGTTTGACTTGGTCAAAAGGTGGCGGGCCGGCCCACGGAAAGCCTGTTAACGGCATGTTCGCGTATAGCCCATTTACAGCCCGGTAACCCAGGGCCCGTTACTACCTATCCGAATTAGGACTAGTAGTGTCATCTGGGCCGTCCAATATGATTCTAGCCCATTTTAAGTTCCGGCCCATGTATGGCCCATGACGTCCTCCGGCCCATATGAGGCCCTTTGTAACTCTTGGCCCATTAACGGCCCGTGGTGAAACTGGCCCTTAATGAACAATGTATCACTTTATACCCATTAATGGCCCATTAATCCATTGGGCCGTTTTGCAGCCCATGTTATCTTTCGGCCTTCTTCGGGCCCATTTGTTCTTGGGCTCATTTCCAGCATTCGGTTACTTACGACCCGTTAGTGCCATTTTCTGCTTGTGGGCCAAATTCAGCCCGTGGTTGGAGTCGGCCCGTTTGTGGCCCATTAATACGTTGGGCCGTTTTCATAGCATCATCAAATACGGCCTATTAACGACGGCCCGTTATGGTCGGCCCATGAACGGACGACTCCAACTCTAGCCCATTTACTGCCATAATGTAGTCTGTTTTTGGCCCATGTTTGGCCAATCGCTCATACGGCCCGTATAAGGCCCATTGATGATACGGCCTGTAGAAGGCCCATTGTTTCTACGGCCCGTAGAAGGCCCATTGTTTCTACGGCCCGTAGGAGGCCCAGTGTTACTACAGTAAATATGTAGCCCATGGCCTGTTAAAGGCGGGAAACTACTATAGGTTTAGACCTGCTAATGGCCCAAGATGATTATAGGCCCATGTTTTGGCCCATATGAGTAACGGGCCGGCCTGAAGACCGACAACACTGAGATCCACTGAACCTTCCGGCCTAAATTACAGCATACCGACCAAAGAATAAACCTAGACTATACAATAAAGAAATTACAGCATATTACATCCACTGGGAATCAAAGTTCGCTACCGGTGATAATAAAGCGCAAAATGATCACGAATTACATACACTGGGTATCAAAGGTTGCCAGCAGTACATATAAACGCGCCGACAAAAGAATATACAAAACTGAGAGCACTTCAGAAGGCACTAGACCTGGCAAGGTCGGGCCCCGCAAGCAGCCGAACAAGCTGATGAGACCTCAGTTGTGTCAACGATAGATGCTTCACCCCTAGATGTATGGCACTATTGTGCGCAAGGCAGTCCCCTGACATCTTCATTACATCTTTGACTTCAAGTCGGAGCTGAGCTGAAGTAAGCCTATTCGCTTTAATTTGAGACTGAAGAAGTCGAACTAATTGAGGCAGTGACTGCATAGATGTTGTCTCACACCTGCTGGTGAGTAGCTTCAACTCACCGTCTTCATCAAGACAGGACCTTGGGGTCATCTCGCTGTCGTCAAGATGGTTTGGCTCACTCTCTTTCCTAAAGTTCTGCCTGGCATAAGAGATACGACTCTGAAAGAGAAACAAGGAGACACGTAACAGGTTTCACAATTATATAAGCAAATAAATGGATCTGTTCTGCATAAGGAACATGTTTTTACAACTACAATTTAAAACTGGTAGTTGTTGCAAACATCCAATCAGATGTAAACAACAGAGGATGAAATGATGCCCTTCTCCATGCTGATGGAAGGATAATTCAATAAATTCCCCAAAGAAAATTCTTTATAAGCGTTGCCATTGTTCTACATTTTGCAAAGAGTAAATATAGATCAAATAATATTGGAAGAAATAGAGGATAATGAAGCTCAAGTGCAGACTGATGATACATAATCAAATAGAAATTAATTAAGTACAGTGTTACAAGGAAAAAGGTACGGACAAGAGGATTGCAGACATCAACGTGTGCAGTGGCATTGGCTTTATTCAAAATTTTGGTAAGAGTAAATGTAGATATGATAATTTGGAGAAAGTGGAGGGCAGGGCAGATAAGATGCAGAGTAATGCTAGACAATCAACTATCTCGCGATGCATGTACAGTAATACCACCACCATCTGTTATTACTTGTCGCTCAAAGGGATGTATCTAGCACTATTAAGTTCTAAATACATACAATTGATCAACAATTAATTCGATACAGAGGGAGTACATGACAACATGTACTTACATGAGCAATCCAAAACTTCATAACCATTGTGTTAATTCTACATTTATCTAAGATTAAATATAGATCTTATAATTTCAAGAAAAGGGAGGATAAAGAAGCAAACATTTACAATGATGCTACATAATAAAACAACAATGAGTGTAAGTATGCTGACAAAGGGCAAGAGGTACTGACAAGAGCAATGCAGAGCCCAGTACTGTCGTGAGATCCTATGATCCTTTGAGCAAGGAGATTCATCTGAAATTAGTTTTCATACAAGAGAGAAGGTAAGGCACATGCAGAAATTTAGGAGTTAAATTTTTTAATTGATATCATAGACAAGACTGACGCTGGGCTCTCAAAGCAATTCTAATAGGGGTTTGGCCCTTTGGAGTAGGGATAAAGTCCTGCATGCAGTTGGGCCTGTGTTTTCTGTGGTCACGATCTATCTGATTTAACAGGTATCACTACCTTTTCCAAATACCTAGTTTGTACTCCTTGAGGATCTGCACTCACCCTCTTCCTTTTGGACATCTATGACGAAAGAACAACATTTGACTGGAAAAACATAGTATGACGACACATGGAATAGGTACAGAAAATGGATAGGTATGGCATATACTCATATATGATGCTTAAACTAAGCAGGTGGTGTAACAAAGTAGAAGTAATGCAAGAGGTCAGATGCAAAATATGTGCGACCAATACAATCTTGCCAAGTTAGAGCATGCACCTTGATGGGTGAATAAGATAGGCCATCCTCCACCATGCCAAGTTTGTTAGCCAGTGGATCGTTCCGCAATATTCCTCTCGTGCTCCCATTCTCATATTCATTTTGATAATGTTCAATGCCTGACATGCATGAAAACATAAAAACAAGTGAGATTATCTTTGTAATGCAGAAGTGATTCTAATCCAATACTGCCTCCCTGTAAACCCCTTTGTGCTATCTCTGCAATTCTTCTGAGAGATGCCATGCATGCTGTAATTTGGTGTGTGCATTAATATAATGTGGCCTACTACTCAAAATATGAGAGCTCCAGAAGTGATGATACTTCGCAGATGGCAGCTTCAACATATAGTAAAGAAGAACAAGTCGACCTAACCTGACAGATTCAAAGTATACAAAGGGAGAATAACTCGACCTGACTAGTCGACCGCAAGAGAAGAGGATCATCTTAGAGAAGACCATAAGAGCAAGCAGATTGAAGATATTACAAGTCTTTCTATACAATGTCAGTTGGCCACCCATGATGAACCAGAGCGCACAGAGAAATACTATTCCTTCCGCTCTCTCCATATGTGGCTCACATGCATTTCGAAACTAAAGTAGGAACATTTAGCTGACCAATTAAACATCTCTCAGTTTTACTAATATCACCATAATATCAGATTTGAATTTGTACAACTAAGCTTGTTTAGCTCGATGGGTGGAGCAGTGCTATTACGACACGAACCACATAGGTTGATCGTGGTCATCATAAAATGGGGAAACCATAAGCTTGATGAGTATAGTGTTGACCGTGAAAGTGGGATGGCAGATCTGAAGCTGCAAACCGCGCAAAGGGTAGTTAGTGAACGATGTTTGCGTTGAAATAACAACTAAGATTTGGTATCGACAAGAAAGTCCAGTCAACAAGTGACAAAGAAATGCAATTCTGTTGTCTCTCTATATGTCGCGACATGCATTTGGAAACTCAAGTGGGACCTTTAGCTAACCAATTAAATGTGTCTGTTAACTAATATCATTATCATATCACAATCATATTTGAACAACTAAGCTTTGGAATTTTGAGTGTTGTGTTGTTTAGCTTGAAGGGTGGTGTAATGCTAGTACGACAGAAACCTGCGCAGATCATAGTAGAGTAGATAAAAGGGGAAAACCCTAAGCATCAAGAGTAAAATCAGGAAAGTTGAACTAGCTGGACTAGTGGGTGGCGCACATGCTTTTCGAAACGAATATAGGAACATTAGGTGACCAATTAAACATTCTCTATTTTAGTAATATGACCATCATGTCAGATTCGTATTTCAACACGTAAGCTTTGGAACTATGAGTGGCATGTTGTTTCGCTTGATGGGTTGAGGTCTTGAGGAGCAGTGCTAGCACGACACGAAGCAGTGAAGCACCTACGATGATGGTAGTGAATATAAAGGGGGGAAACCATAAGCTTTACGAGTATAGTGGCCGTGACATGGCGGATCTGAAGGTGCAAACTGGACAAAGCTACTTCGCAACCAATGTTTGCATTCAATTAGCCACTACGATTTGGTACGGACAAGAAAAGTACAGTAAACAATTTAAGATCTATTTTCCGGGTGAGATCAATAACTTAAGCACATATGGAAGAGTACCACCTCCCTTGCGATGCCGTGTAGGCCCCTGCTGATACGTTGAGGGTGTGCTACATCTTGAGCTTGCGTTTGTTTTCCCCGAAGAGGAGAGGATGATGCAGCACAGTAGCGTAGGTATTTTCCTCAGTTTTTGAGAACCAAGGTATCAATCCAGTAGGAGACCACGCACAAGTCTCTCGTACCTGCACAAAACGATATCTACTCGCAACCAACGCGATTAGGGGTTGTCAATCCCTTCACGGTCACTTACGAGAGTGAGATCTGATAGAGATGATAAATAATATTTTTGGTATTTTTGGTATAAAGATGCAAAGTAAAAATTAAAAGCAAAGTAAAAACAAAGCAAGTAAATAAAGTCATAGAGATTGATATGATGAGAATAGACCCGGGGGCCATAGGTTTCACTAGTGGCTTCTCTCAAGAGCATAAGTATTCTACGGTGGGTGAAGAAATTACTGCTGAGCAATTGACAGAATTGAGCATAGTTATGAGGTTATCTAGGTATGATCATGTATATAGGCATCACGTCCGTGACAAGTAGACCAAACGATTACGCATCTACTACTTTTACTCCACTCATCGACCGCTATCCAGCATGCATCTAGAGTATTAAGTTAAAAACAGAGTAACGCCTTAAGCAAGATGACATGATGTAGAGGAATAAATTCATGCAATATGATAAATAACCCATCTTGTTATCCTCGATGGCAACAATATAATACGTGCTTTGCAACCCTTTACATCATCGGGTAAGGACACCGCAAGATTGAACCCAAAGCTAAGCACTTACGCCATTGCAAGAACTACCAATCTAGTTGGCCAAACCAAACGGATAATTCAAGAGACTTGCAAAGATAACTCAATCATACATAAAAGAATTCAGAGAAGATTCAAATATTATTCATAGATAAGCTGGATCATAAACCCACAATTCATCGGTCTCAATAAACACACCGCAAAAACAAGATTACATCGAATAGATCTCCACGAGAGAGGGGAGAACATTGTATTGAGATCCAAAAGAGAGAAGAAGCCATCTAGCTACTGGCTATGGACCCGAAGGTCTGAAGTAAACTACTCACACTTCATCGGAGAAGCTATGGTGTTGATGTAGAAGCCCTCTGTGGTGGATGCCCCCTCCAGCGGAGCTCTGGAACAGGCCCCAAGATGGGATCTCGTGGATACAGGAAGTCGCGGTGGTGGAATTAGGTTTTTGGCTCCTGTTCTGATCGTTTGGGGATACCTAGGTATATATAGGAGGAAGGAGTACGTCGGTGGAGCGTCAGGGGGCCCACGAGGTAGGGGCGTGCCTGTGGGCGCCTCCACCCTCGTGACCGCCTCGCACTTCTTGGAGTAGGGTCCAAGTCTCTGGATCACGCTCGGTTGGAAAATCACGTTCGAAGGTTTCATTCTGTTTGGACTCCGTTTGATATTCCGCTTTCTTGAAACACTTTGAAATAGGCAAAAAAAAACAGCAATTCTGGGCTGGGCCTCCGGTTAATAGGTTAGTCCCAAAAGTAATATAAAAGTGGAAAATAAAGCCCAATATAGTCCAAAACAGTAGATAAAGTATCATGGACCAATCAAAAATTATAGATACATTGGAGACGTATCAGGCATCCCAAGCTTAATTCCTGCTCGTCCTCGAGTAGGTAAATGATAAAAAAAGAATTTTTGATGCGGAATGATACTTTGGCATAATTTCAATGTAAATCTTCTTAATCATGGTATGAATATTCAGATCCAAAAGATTCAAGACAAAAGTTCATATTGCATAAAAATAATAATACTTCAAGCATACTAACAAAGCAATTATGTCTTCTCAAAATAACATGGCCAAAGAAAGTTGTCCCTACAAAGTCATATAGTCTGGCTATGCTCCATCTTCCCCACACAAAATATTTAAATCATGCACAACCCCGATGACAAGCCAAGAAATTGTTTCATACTTTAACATTTTCAAAACTTTTTCAATCTTCACGCAATACATGAGCGTGAGCCATGGATATAGCACTATATGTGGAATAGAATGGTGGTTGTGGAGAAGACAAAAGAGGGAAGATAGTCTCACATCAACTAGGCGTATCAACGGGCTATGGAGATGCCCATCAATAGATATCAATGTGAGTGAGTAGGGATTGCCATGCAACAGATGCACTAGAGCTATAAGTATATGAAAGCTCAACAAAAGAAACTAAGTGGGTGTGCATCCAACTCGCTTGCTCACGAAGACCTAGGGCATTTTGAGGAAGCCCATCATTGGAATATACAAGCCAAGTTCTATAATTAAAAATGCCCACTAGTATATGAAAGTGACAAAATGAGAGACTCTCTATCATGAAGATCATGGTGCTACTTTGAAGCACAAGTGTGGTAAAAGGATAGTAACATTGTCCCTTCTATCTTTTTCTCTCATTTTTTTTGTTTGGGCCTTTTCTCTTTTTTATGGCCTCTTTTTTTTTATTTTTTTATTTTTCGTCCGGAGTCTCATCCCGACTTGTGGGGGAATCATAGTCTCCATCATCCTTTCCTCACTTGGGACAATGCTCTAATAATGATGATCATCACACTTTTATTTTTCTTACAACTCAACAATTACAACTCGATACTTAGAACAAAATATGACTCTATATGAATGCCTCCGTCGGTGTACCGGGATATGCAATGAAACATGAGTGACATGTATGAAAGAATTATGAACGGTGGCTTTGCCACAAATACGATGTCAACTACATGATCATGCTAGCAATATGACAATGATGGAGCGTGTCATAATAAACGAAATAGTGGAAAGTTACATGGCAATATATCTCGGAATGGCTATGGAAATGCCATGATAGGTAGGTATGGTGGCTTATTTGAGGAAGGTATATGGTGGGTGTATGATACCGGCGAAAGGTGCGTGGTATTAGAGAGGCTAGCAATAGTGGAAGGATGGGAAAAAGTGCGTATAATCCATGGACTCAACATTAGTCATAAAGAACTCATATACTTATTGCAAAAATCTAGAAGTTCTCAAAGCAAAGTATTACGCGCATGCTCCTAGGGGATAGATTGGTAGGAAAAGACCATCGTCGTCCCCGACCGCCACTCATAAGGAAGACAATCAAGAATAAATCATGCTCCGAGTTCATCACATAACGGTTCACCATAATGCATGCTACGGGAATCACAAACTTCAACACAAGTATTCTTTAAATTCACAACTAATCAACTAGCATGACTCTAATATCATCATCTTCATATCTCAAAACAATTATCAAGCATCAAACTTATCTTAGTATTCAACGCACTCAAAAGAAAGTTTCACATATGTTGAATACCAAGTATATTAACATTAAGCAAATTACCATGCTATTAACGACTCCCAAAATAATATAAGTGAAGCATGAGAGATCAATAATTTCTTTGAAACAAATCCACCACCGTGCTCTAAAAGATCTAAGTGAAGCACTAGAGCAAAAATTATCACGCTCAAAGATATAAGTGAAGCACTATGAGCAAACTATCAAGCTCAATAGATATAAGTGAAGCACATAGAGTATTCTATCAAATTCCAATTCATGTATGGCTCTCTCAAAAGTTGTGTACAGCAAGGATGATTGTGGTAAACTAACAAGCAAAGACGCAAAATAATACAAGACGCTCCAAGCAAAACACTTATCATGTGGTGAATAAAAATATAGCTCCAAGTAAATTACCGATGGAAGTGGACGAAAGAGGGGATGCCTTCCGGGGCATCCTCAAGCTTTGACTTTTTGGTGTCCTTGGATTATCTTGGGGGTGCCATGGGCATCCCCATGCTTAGGCTCTTGCCACTCCTTGTTCCAGAATCCATCAAAAGAACTCACCCAAAACTTGAAAACTTCACAACACAAAACTCAACAGAATTCTCGTGAGCTCCGTTAGAGAAAGAAAAACAAAAGACTACTTCAAGGTACTGTAATTAACTCATTATTTATTTGTATTGGTGTTAAACCTACTGTATTACAACTTCTTTATGGATTATAAACTATTTTACTAGCCATAGATTCATCAAAATAAGTAAACAACACACGAAAAACAGAATCTGTCAAAAACAGAACAGTCTGTAGTAATCTGTAACTAACGCAAACTTCTGGAACTCAAAAAATTCTACCAAAATTAGAAGACCTGGAAAATTTCTTTATTGATCAGCATAAATTAGAATCAATATTTGATCACGTTCTGGTGATTTTTAACAATTCGGGCACTGAGCGCAAAGTTTCTGGAAATTACAGCAAGATCAAATAACTATCATCCAAGAAGATCCAATAGGTTTAGCTTGGCACAAACACTAATTAAAAGATAAAACCACATCTAAACATAGGCTAGATAGATTATTTATTCCTAAACAGAAGCAAAAACAAAAAACACAAAATAAAATTGGGTTGCCTCCCAACAAGCGCTATCGTTTAACGCCCCTAGCTAGGCATAAAAGCAAGGATAGATCTAGGTAGTGTCGTAGTAATACGATAGATCGGTGAAAATCATTTCATATTCTCTATGTTCGGCAGAAAGTTTTCTTTGAGGCAAGCAAAAGTAATCAAAAGGGCTAAATTTAATTGGACAAAAGTCCCCAAGATCAATTTTAGGAGGTATAGGTTCCTCTTCGCCCTTCAGACATTGCACAACCAATTCATCATTATAAGCATTCTTTTGACAGAACTTGGTGAGCCTATAGTCAATAGAGCATCCTAGCTCATTATTTCGAATAGCCAAATCATCATTAAGCTCAGAGATTCTATCAATTAAAATATTGGTAGGCACTTTTTTTCTAAGATTTTCATTGAAAGCAACATAGTCGATAGATTGAAAACGCATTATTTCTTCTTGATCAAAAAGGATAGATTCTATGGGAGGACGGCCAGCGTCCACCCTATAATGTGCAAAGATTTCTTTGGCTTCTTTTATTATAAATCTGAACTCATGAGCCAAAAAGATAGTAGCGGCACGCTTAACAGAGGAGTGTTCAATATTAGAAAATTCTAGGAAAATTCTTTGTATAGAAGGGTGCATACGCATAAATTGCCTTTCAAGTTCAACGATAAGCATGGAAATAGCGTCCGCAAGACTACTAGTTCTATGGAGAATAGAACCACCCATAGAGGGTAAAGCACCAGCACAAGTAAAGAAATCTTGAAGAACTCCTTTTCCCATAATATTACCACTACCGATTCGAAATCTTTTTGTGTGATAGGTGGGGGATTCTTCAGCAGGAGCTTCAGAATTTTCCATATTATTATCACCCATATCGGCGATAATTTCCCCAATTTCATACATAGCGACAAGAAAGCAAACTAACACACGAGCAAACAGAAGTCAAAGGGAAAAGGAGGAGATGGGAAAGAGAGGGCGAATAAAACGGCAAGGGTGAAGTGGGGGAGAGGAAAACGAGAGGCGAATGGCAAATAATGTAATGCGAGAGATAGGGATTGTGATGGGTACTTGGTATGTTGACTTGCTTGCGTGAGCCTCCCCGGCAACGGAGCCAGAAATCCTTCTTGCTACGTCTTGAGCTTATGCTGGTTTTCCCCAAGAGGAGAGGATGATGTAGCACAAGAGCGTAAGTATTTCCCTCAGTTTTTGAGAACCAAGGTATCAATCTAGTAGGAGACCACACACAAGTCCCTCGTACCTGCACAAAACGATAGCTACTCGCAACCAACGCGATTAGGGGTTGTCAATCCCTTCACGGTCACTTACGAGAGTGAGATCCGATAGAGATGATAAATAATATTTTTTGGTATTTTTGGTATAAAGATGCAAAGTGAAAAGTAAAAGCAAAGTAAAAACAAATCAAGTAAATAAAGTCATAGAGATTGATATGATGAGAATAGACCCGGGGGCCATAGGTTTCACTAGTGGCTTCTCTCAAGAGCATAAGTATTCTACGGTGGGTGAACAAATTATTGTTGAGCAATTGACAGAATTGAGCATAGTTATGAGGTTATCTAGGTATGATCATGTATATAGGCATCACGTCCGTGACAAGTAGACCGAAACGATTCTGCATCTACTACAATTACTCCACTCATCGACCGCTATCCAGCATGCATCTAGAGTATTAAGTTAGAAACAGAGTAACGCCTTAAGCAAGATGACATGATGTAGAGGAATAAATTCATGCAATATGATAAATACCCCATCTTCTTATCCTCGATGGCAACAATACAATACGTGCCTTGCAACCCTTTCTGTTACTCGGTAAGGTCACCGCAAGATTGAACCCAAAGCTAAGCACTTCTCCCATTGCAAGAACTACCAATCTAGTTGGCCAAACCAAACGGATAATTCAAGAGACTTGCTAAGATAACTCAATCATACATAAAAGAATTCAGAGAAGATTCAAATATTATTCATAGATAAGCTGGATCATAAACCCACAATTCATCGGTCTCAACAAACACACCGCAAAAAAGAAGATTACATCGAATAGATCTCCACGATAGAGGGGGAGAACATTGTATTAAGATCCAAAAAGAGAGAGACGAATCCATCTAGCTACTAGCTATGGACCCGAAGGTCTGAAGTAAACTACTCACACTTCATCGGAGAGGCTATGGTGTTTATGTAGAAGCCCTCCATGGTGGATGCCCCCTCCAGCGGAGCTCCAGAACAGGCCCCAAGATGGGATCTCGTGGATACAGGAAGTTGCGGCGGTGGAATTAGGTTTTTGGCTCCTATTCTGATCGTTTGGGGATACGTAGGTATATATAGGAGGAAGGAGTACGTCGGTGGAGCGTTAGGGGTCCCACGAGGTAGGGGGCGCGCCCAGGGGGGCGCCCTCCACCCTCGTGACCTCCTCTGGCACTTCTTGGAGTAGGGTCCAAGTCTCCTGGATCACGTTCGGTTGGAAAATCACATTCTCGAAGGTTTCATTCCGTTTGGACTCCATTTGATATTCCGTTTCTTCGAAACACTGAAATAGGCAAAAAACAGCAATTCTGGGCTGGGCATCCGGTTAATAGGTTAGTCCCAAAAGTAATATAAAAGTGGAAAATAAAGCCCAATATAGTCCAAAACAGTAGATAAAGTATCATGGAGAAATCAAAAATTATAGATACTTTGGAGACGTATCAGGGTGCTGCAGGTGTGATGGCTGTCGGCGGCAGGGAAGAAGACTTTAGATGGCAGACGACCGGGTCGGGGGATAAATCCTGTTTCCATGGACGAGGCGGTCGTAGGAGCGGCAACGGCAAGGTAGACGAAGACGCCGATGAAGCGAGACGACGCGATGAAAGGATCCTGGTCCGGCACCGTGGATGAGAGATGTCCATCTCTTGGAGTGGACGACGGGGTAGGGGTAGTGGCTCCAGCAAGGTGGAGGATGGGGTGGCGGATGGAGGAGGCTGGCCGCAGTGGGGAGGTTGTCGTGGCACCGACGGTGTATGAATGGGGAAATGGAGGGGGAGGGGAGATCTCAAACATTGGTACGCGCTTGTCTGAAGTGTGGGAAATTTACGAACTTATCCCCTGTTTAAAATTTCGGACATCACGTCGGTTGGGGATAGGACGGTAATCTCTCATCTCCCAAATATTTGTCAGTAACGATATCGGGCGAGGAGAGGGTGTTTTGCCGCCCACAGTTGGCGCCCACGGTGTATGAATGGGGCTGACGGGTAGGGAGGTTGTGTCACGTCTGAGGAAAGTTACACATCTGCCCCTGTTTAAAATATTAGCCTACATCGATTTCGGACGAGGAGAGTTTGTTTTGCCGCCCACCATGGATGAATCGGGAAATGGAGGGAGAGACACATGTCTCTTGGACGAGCTTGAATCAAATGTGTTTTGCCACCCATGTTTGGCGTCCACCGTGTCTGAATGGGCTCAGAGGCTGTCGTGTCACGTCTGATTGAAGTTACTAGTCTACCCCTATCAACAGCAGTGTAAATCCGGTCGATAAGGATGTCAATTGTCAGGGGTAGACAGAAATTTCCATCTCGCAAACACTTGCTTCGGTCCGACCACAAATGATAGTGGGCGTTTAGCCGCTTCTTTCAAAACTTGGGAGAATTAGCATTCACGTTTGCCCTAGGCCCTAGCAACTAAATCCAAATCCAATTTTTATTCAATTACGAATATCCATAGATAATTCTACGTTTTGTTATTTATTTCTTCAAAACCACAACAAAGATTTATTCCACCTTTATATATGATTATGATTTAGAAATGTTGTGATCTTCGAATTCAGTAGGTTGGATACACTTTGAGTCAAACAGTTATTTCATCCCATACAATATGCTCACACGAAAAACAGTTCACCTTATGTCAATCATACAAGTTTTGAGGATTACCTCGCCTACAAAATTCGGATCATTACAACACATGGACAACATAGGAGGTATTACAACATAATCCATTCAGAGACATGACACAACATGCAAGTACAATAATCTAATGACAATTTCAACTGCTATCTAAAGAAGAACTGGGATTACCCTAGGCTTCAGATAGAAGAAGCAGCAGGACCTCCTCCGTCTTCAAATGCAACATTCTTACTTCCTCCAATTCTTGGGTTGCATGCATAATGTGTGCAGCTAATTGCATAATTTCCAGCTTCAAGATCGAGATTACCTCATTCATGGTAGCCACACCATCTCTTTATGCCTCTAGTAGAGCTGAACTATAATATCTGTTCTCAGACTGCTCTCCGACGGTGTTGCCTCTGAACTGCTACCATCTGGTAACATGGATGGCGCACTGCTTCCACAAATAGATTCTGGGTTGTACATTGTGTCCTAGTGTGAACGGCATCCTGAAAGGTTTCCGCTGGACATAAGTAAGAGATAGTTATCGCATGATCCAGGCAGTAAGCTTACATGGTAAACGACATACGAATTATTGCCGAGCATGGCAAGCTATATTTAAATGGTTCGAAGCAGCATAAGCCTAAAATAAATTAAAATGGTAAGATGAAACTAGGGATGTAAGTGGCAAATAAACGACATCCGCCAGTCCCATCTAGTTAGTTTTTGCTAGCTCCCTAGTTCATTTTCCTCAAAAGACAAAAACTCTTTTGAACTATCATACCACTAGTGGACTTTAATCGGGATTAAACAGGACCCAGTTGGCATCCCTAGTTGAAAGGTAGTGTACCACCGCTATATTTAAGTTGCCAAGGCATCTAAGAAGTTGAAATAATATGAGAAAGCACTTAACAGTGTGGCCTCATATAAACTACGAAGACAGTCTTGTGATGAAGTTCAGAGGAAAAGTTAAGGACTCAAATGAACTTGGCATGCATTTCTTTATGTTAGTACATCGTGCAATCACGACATATTGGCCAAGTCGGTATAGCGTAACAAGTAACAAACAAGCATTCGAATCAAGCAATACAAAGCAAAGCGCATAACCGAACTATTTGTTATTCTCAGAGGATTATAGGTTGAGGGCACAAGCCAAGAAAGCAGCCCACACGCATTACATTTCACATGTACTAAAACACACTGGCTTACCATATGTTGCTATGAAGCCTCGCTGCTGTTGCAATGTTCTTTCAAGAAATCGTCAGCATCCCGTGGTTGCAAACCTACTTGTTGTAGTTTATTCTGCACCCTCTACTTAGGTAAAATTAATTTTAATCACATGCACTGGTTTGAATTGATCATCGATGGTTCATCTAAACTAATGAAAGAAGGGTGTGTGCATACACGACAATATATCCGCTTCCCTCTATTTTTATGCTTGTTCGAGGTGCCAGCCCCAAAAGAACAAATATTTTGCTTGATGGGGTTGGCAGCTATATAATTAATAGAAGCATCAAAGTAGTCATGCAACTTGGGAAGATCAAGAACTCTCAAAAACCAGAAAATATAATAGCTAGCATCAGAAAATGTAGGGTAAAATGAACAAAAACCAGCGGAACCACATGCTAGTTTGCTGATGTGTAATTAAGCATAGAGAACATGAAGCAGTCTAATGGAACCAACATGTGGCATCAGAACAACACCATTATCATAAATATAGCATGCAAGAAGTAAAATAGTAGGCAGTGATATGTAGGAAGTACATTAATACTTCGGACAAAACTAAAGCATATTAACTATATGTGCACTGGTATGTAATTTAGCACATGTAACATGTTCACTGCCAGAAGTATGGCCCTATAGGTGCAAGCAGAATAACGCGTCTCATGAAAAACTGAATGATGCCCTGAAGAAATTCAAAGGTGCGGTGCTTATGCTAAGAAAGTGAACGTAGGCGCCAGCCGTTGGATAATAGTACCTGATTTTTAGCGGCATATGGGTATCGTTGGCATACTTGATAGCTAAGGATCGTCGATGGTGCTCGTGTTGCAGTTGAGTTTGGGCCCGCTGTCGCCGTCGCTGAAGCGGATCCAGTGCTAACGGTTGCGGCGCTTGTCGACATACAAGAAAGCTCATCTGTGGTAAGTGAACAGTTGCATGATAAAGAGAAAAACCAAAGGAGTACAAATTGAAATAACCTGATGAGGCTGTGGCGTCGGTAAAGCAGGGCTGGTGGAGTTGAATATGGCATCCCTGGAGCGGGTCCGGTGTAGTGGACGAAGACTTCGGTGGGCGCGTTGTACAGTGCTTCCGATGAGGCGGATCTGTTGCGGAAGATGTCGGCGTTCTGGGAACGAGGGTACCCAGACTTGCCTGCCTGTGGCCTGTGGCGTGGCTCAAGGGGTGGCCCAGCACGGCCCATCTTCATCAGCACAAGCTCAAGACCCTCGCGAGGGGCCAAGCCTCGCGGGGTCGACGACAGGAAGCTTCCTCAGGCACGGCCTCGTCAGGCTGGCTCGCGAGGAGGCGGAGAGATCAAGGCGGGTGCCTCACGAGGTGCCCATGACGCAAGCCATGACGACCAAGGGCGCCAGGCGGGCGCCAGCCCGCGCAGTGTCCTCATTTCCTGTTAGGTGCAAAGGAGGCAAGCGCAGGCGAGAGTACCAAGCAAAGGCAGCCGTTTCGGTGCAACAAGACCAAGACCATCGCAACGGCAGGAAGGAGGTCATCGTGGAGCCCAAGCTGGCGTCACCACCAGAGCCTTTGACAGGCGAGGACCAACTTTAGTCAGGAGAAGTGTACTAGATGTTCCCCTTCAAAATGGCCAATTGTTGGCGCCCTTCCCGCTCAATATTTGGGAAGAGGCCTGTGGCCTCTCGCCTATAAATAGGACTAGCCACCCACAGGGTAGAGGCATCTGAGAGAGATCCGGACATCTCATCTTAGCTTGATCCAACTCGATCGAGAGCCTAGCCACAAGAACACCTCACCCTCGCGAGGCTGTTCTTCCTTGTATTGTTCATCATCAGCCCAAGAGGCAATCCACCACACCACACACTGGAGTAGGGTGTTACACCACAATGGTGGCCCGAACCAGTATAAACCTTGTGTCTCTCGTGTTGTTCCTTTGGTAGTTTAGATCCTAGCGAGGCGATGAGGTGCAGGTAGGTAGGGGGTGATATCTCCGCGTGCACCCCAGAGTTCGAACCTAGAGGGTCTCACGAACCCGAATCGACATTTGGCGCGCTGTAGGTGCGCTGGAGCTTTCCCTTCTGCCGACCCTCTCTCCGCTGACATCGCGACTCGCTCTACGATGAGCAGCACGCCGCCCACTCCGGCCGCCGGCGCCAGTGCGGGGGCCAGGGGCCTCCGAGCCTTGGCCCCAGCCTTGCGATAGGTGCGGTGGCCGAACAAGTTCAAGCCGGAGATGCCACCGCGTTACAACGGCACGACTGATCCACTGGCCTTCCTGCTGGCGTACGAGGAGTCCGTCCTCGGCAGGAGGCTGACGATGTGGTCATGGCTAACTGGCGTCCCATGGCCCTCACCGGCGCCCCGTGCATGTGGCTGCTCCACCTGCCAGCGGCTTCCGTGGCCTCTTGGGAGGAGTTGCGCAACCTCTTCCTCGCCCAGCACGCTACGCCGGCGCCCTCGGTCGTCGCAGCTCTCCTGGGCGGCTCGTAGGCGCCACCTTCAGACCGCCACGTCAAGCCATTCGTCCGCCAGATCGGCGCTGCCTCCGCACGGTAGGGGGCTCCCCCAGGTCGGTCGGCGCCCAAGGCCGATCTGGCCTTCAGCTCGGAGGACCACCACTCCAACTGACCTGCTCGGGCGCGCTCCCAATGCTGTGCACCCCCACCATCTGCCAGGTGGCCGTTACCAGGACCCTCATCGACGGCGGCGCAGGCCTCAGCGTGCTCTCGGTTCAAGCCTTCAGCCTCCTCCACATACCGCCAGAGCGGCTTTAACCTAGCGAGCCCTTCTTGGGCGTCGGAGGCGGTTCAACCGGCTTCCTGGGGCAGATCCGTCTTCCGGTGACCTTCGGCACCTACGACAACTTCCGTATGGAGCTAATCGACTTCGACATCGCCCCCATCGGCCTCCCATACAACGCCATCCTCGGCTACCCAGCACTAGCCAGATTCATGGCCACGACTCACCCATCATACAACCTCATGAAGATGCCGGGAGCAACGGCGTCCTCACCGTGTCCGGAGACACCGGGGATGTGTTGCAAGTACTCAAGCTCGTCTTCAAGACTGCAGCGGCCCAGCCACCGGCTCAAACGCCTCGAGCCCAAGGAAGGCGCCGCCAAGAAGAAGCAGTTGTTCACCCAGGACAAGGCAGAAACCAAGTAGATACTGGTCGACGAGGACGGATCCACTAATGCCACCTTCACCATAGGCACCAACCTCAAGCCCGAGCAGGAGGAGGCCCTGGTCAGGTTCCTGCAAGCGAACAAGAGGGTATTCGCATGGGAGCCAGATCAGTTGGCAGGGATCCCGAGAGGCGTAATCGAGCATCGCCTCAACGTGTGCCCCAACGTATGCCCCGTGAAGCAGAAAGCGAGACGGCAATCCACTGAAAAGCAGGCTTTCATCATCCAAGAGACCCGCAAACTAGAAGCTGCAAGGGTCATTCGCGAGGTCCGATACCCAGATTGGTTGGCTAACCCGGTTGTCGTGCCAAAGAAAGGGGGGAAGGAATGCATGTGTGTCGACTTTACCAACCTCAACAAAGCCTGCCCGCAGGATCCATTCCCGCTCCCCCGTATCGATCAGATCGTCGATTCCACCGCCGAGTGCGACCTGTTATGTTTTCTGGACGCCTTCTTCGGCTACCACCAGATCAAGATGGCGGTAGAAGACGTGGAAAAACGGCCTTCTTGACCCCGTGTGGAGTGTACTACTACACATGCATGCCGTTCGGGCTGCGCAACGCAGGAGCGACCTTTCAAGGCTGATGCACATCACCTTGGGTCCGCAAATGGGAAGAATGTTGAGGCTTACGCCGATGACATTGTGGTGAAGTCTCGGAGGCCAAAACCTCGATACAAGACTGGAGGAAACCTTCATGAGCCTCGACGCAGTGAACCTGCGGCTCAACCCGGAGAAGTGTGTGTTGGGGTCCCCTCGGCAAGCTCTTGGGCTTCCTCGTGTCCCATCGGGGCAACGAGGCTAACCCGGAAAAGGTCAAGGCAGTTGAGGACATGAGCCCGCCAAAAACCCTCGGAGAAATGCAGAAGCTCACTGGGCGCGTGACCGCGCTAGGACGTTTCATCTCCATGTTGGGGGAACGAGCGCTGCCCTTCTTCAAGCTAATGAAGAAAAAGGGCCCCTTTGAATGGATCAAGAAGCCGATACATGCGTTCCAAGACCTCAAGAGGTACCTAACCAGCTCCCGGTAATGGTGGCTCACGCTTCAAGAGCCCCTTGTGCTCTACCTTGCAGCCACCCCCTACTCTGCCAGCGCAGCCCTGGTGGCGGTTAGGGAGGAGCGTCGGACCAAAGCCGCGGCAGCTGCCCGGGTCAAGGCGAAGCAGGATCAAGGGGGCCTCACGGAAACCACTACCGCAGCCGAAGAAGATCAGCCGCCACGGGGAAGCGCACTCGGGGCAGAAGAGACCCCTCCCCCTGACGACCAGCCACTTGGGGCTCCATTGCCTCAGGAGGCGCCACGGCCTCCGGAGGACGCCAATGACACCAACACTCCCAACCTCGTCGAACACCCCATGTACGGCCAAGACAAGGTTATGGGACGCGAGGGCGCGGTATCCCATGCCCCAGAAACTCCTCCTCGCGCTCTTGGTGGCTTCGCGCAAGCTGCAGCACTATTTTCAGGGCAATCCCATCAAGGTCGTCTCAGCGTACCCCTTGGAAAGGGTGCTCAAGAGCCCCAACTCAGCCGGAAGAGTCTCTTAGTGGAACATCGAGTTGCAAGCGTTTCAGCTGGAATTCAGCACCACCAGAGTCATCAAGGGAGCCGCGGTCGCGGACTTTGTGGCGGAATGGACGGAGGCGCCAGGCCTCAAGGCTGGCGAGGATCGGTCCCTCTCCCCGGGAAGCGAGGCACCGGACGGTTGGATCATGCACTTCGACGGGGCGTTCTCCAGACACGGCGCGGAGCTGGGCGCAGTGCTTATATCTCCTACTCAAGACAAGCTCTACTACGCCCGTGCAGCTCTGTTTCCAAAGACGGAGAAAAGGTCTCCAACAACATAGCGGAATATGAGGGCCTGATAGCAGGCCTGAAGGCCGCGGCTGCCCTAGGAGTAAAGCGCCTTACCATCAAGGGTGATTCACAACTCCTCGTCAACTTCTCCAACAAAGTATACGAGCCAAGGGATGAGTACATGGAAGCCTACCTCGCAGAGGTCTGCAGGATGGAGAAGCAGCCTGGGGCTGGAGTTGCAGCATGTGCCTCGTGGCACCAATCAGGAGGCTGACGACATCGCCAAACGGGCATCCAGGCGGCTACCTCAGGAGCCCGACATCTTCGAGGAACGGCTCTTCAAGCCCTCGGCAACGCCATCGCTGTCAAGCACAGTGCAGCCTCGGGAAGAGCTCCCCCAGCCACCTGACTCGGGAGCACCGGTATGTGGCCCGGCCTCGGGAGCGCGTCTGCTCCTAACGCTTGAGCCTCAGGAGGGATGCTGGATCACAGAGCTCCGGAGCTACCTGATGCAAGGAATCTTGCCGGAAAAGGAGGAGGAAGCGGAGCGCGTGGCGCGGAAAGCCACGGCGTACTGCATCAGGGATGGAGAGCTCTACCAGAAGCGACCGAATGATGTGTCCCTGCGGTGCATCTCCAGGGAGCAAGGGAAGGAGCTGCTGGCGGACATACACGGTGGAGACTGTGGGCACCATTCGTCATCACGGACCCTCGTTGGCAAGGTGTTCCGCAGTGGGTTCTATTGGCCCACTGCGCTCAATGATGCCGTGGAACTAGTAAAGGCTTGCGAGGCCTGCCAATTCCATGCCAAGCAGATCCATCAGCCGGCGGGAGGTCTGCAAACTATACCCCTCTCGTGGCCATTCGCAATCTGGGGGCTGGATATCCTGGGCCCGTTCCCACGGGCGCCAGGAGGCTATCGTTACTTCTACGTCCCCGTGGACAAGTTCACCAAGTGGGCTGAAGTGGAAGTCGTCCGCACCATCCCCGCAGGTTCTGCGGTCAAGTTCATCAAGGGCATTGTAAGCCGGTTCGGGGTGCCGAACCGCATCATCACCGACAATGGTTCGCAGTTCAGCAGTAACCTCTTCAAAACATATTGTGCTAACCTTGGGATGCGGGTATGCTACGCCTCGGTAGCACACCCGCGGAGCAACGGATAGGCCGAGCGGGCCAACGCGGAGGTCCTGAGGGGCCTCAAAACCAGGACATTCAAGAAGAAGCTGGAGGCCTGTGGCAGAGGCTGGTACGATGAGCTTCAGTCTGTACTGTGGTCCATCCGCGCGACCGCGACCAAGCCGACTGGCGAGACCCTGTTCTTCCTGGTCTATGGAGCTGAAGCAGTCCTCCCTCACGAGGTCGGACGTCGTTCCGCACGGGTCCTGGCGTTCGACGAGGTGCAGCAGGGAACCATGCGGGGGACGGACCTCGTGCTGGGGGAGGAGCATCGTCGGGAAGCCGTGCTACAAGCGGCAAGATACCAACAAGCACTGCGGCGATACCACTGCCGCAACATTCGCCCCATGACTCTTGAGGTAGGTGACCTCGCGCTCAGACGGGTTCTCTCCAGGGAAGGACTGCATAAGCTATCTCCCATCTGGGAGGGCCCGTTCAAGGTTGTTCATGTTTCCAGTCCCGGCTCCGCGCGCTTGGAGACTCAGGAGGGGGTGCCCGTCCCGAACGCGTGGAACATCCAGCACCTCCGGAGGTTTTACCCCTAAAAAGGCCCGGTGCCTGTGAAGAAGGCAAATGCCTGTGAAGCGCTGCGTTTTGGAAAGGGCCCGGTGCCTGTGAAGAAGGCAAATGCCTGTGAAGCGCTGCATTTTGGAAAAGGCTCGGTGCCTGTGAAGAGGGCCAATGCCTGTGAAGCTTATCTATCTATGAAAGGCCCGGTGCCTGTGAAGAAGGCAAACGCCTGTGAAGTTTATTTTTCTGAGAAAGGCCCGGAGCCTGTGAAGAAGGCCAATGCCTGTGAAGCTCGCTGCCCGTGACACTCTCACGTAATAATGAGTTGGGGCTGTACACGCCCCGGAGTCTCAGGAGCGCTGGCCTCAGGCCCTGGGGCTCCCTCCCACGCCCAGTGGCAGCACTTAGCTCCGCGCTGGTGAGAAGACGTCGAAGACTAGATTAGGTGCCGGACGCGGCTTTTCTCATTTGCTTTCTGCAGTTGGCTTGTTCATTCCCATTTGAAGTTTTATTGAAGTGGTTGCCGTCTTTGGCTTGTGACTTTTTGCCTTCTTCGCTTTCCTGCCCCAATTTCTCTCGCGCGAGTCTCGCGAGGGAGCAACACGGGCTCCCTTGCGAGTGTTTTCTGCCCCTGTTGTTTGAGGCTTCCCCAACCGGGTCCACTACGGGAGCGCCCCTACAGTCCGTGCCCCACGGGCACCGCGACGAGAACACCGGACCTAGGTCGGTCGCCTACACGACTGAGGCCGGAAGCTACCTCTCCTGGCTAATCTTTTGTGGGGCATGGAGCGTTCGACGAGGCCTCGGCCTCGGGAGGCGAAGACCGCGACAAGTCGCTCCCAAGCTAAGTAATTTCTACGCGCAGGCGTGTGGCACAGAAGCCTAATATGGAAATAGCGGGAACAGTACGATAATTAACAGCAATAGTCCAAGCGCGCCCCCGCGGGGCCCAACACTACTGTCTCCTTGCGCAGGAAAAGGAAAAGGACAAAACAGGCGCGACCCGCCTGACACCAACTCGCGGCGAGAGCTCGAACTGCTTCCGGAGCTCAGGCGGACTCCCTCTCGCGCTTCACCGAGGCGCGACAGCGGGCAGTCCTGCTACCTCCCTCCAGGCGGGCGCGGCGGCGCGGGGGCTGGTCGCGGCCACCGCTGGAGGAGCCGCTGTCCGAAGAAGGGACGCCAAAGCTCGACGAACCCCGAGCGCCGCCGACCACGCGCGTGCTGTCGTCTTCATCGTCGCCGGGGCTAGGCCCACGGCCGCGGTCGTCGTCCTCAGGGCAGCACCCAGCGCGGCGACCGTCTTCCCCGAACACCCTCACGTAGAGGGTGGCATCACCGTCGAACTTGAAGTGCAGGGTGCACCGCCAGCTCAGACCCCGCTGCTGGCAAACGCTTGCCACCGCAGGTCGTGGCCACACTCCCGGCTGCGGAGACCTCCAGCGAAGCCCAGGAGGCCCGGCTGCAGCAACCGTCCGCCTGGAGCCAGAGGCCGCCCGGAGCGCCGGCCGGAAGTTCACCCAAGAGGAAGCGGGGAAGCTGGAGCCGGGTGCTGGTCGGCTCCGCCGACCACACGACAAACTCCGGCAGCACCTCTGCCGAGCGGAAGCGTGGCCTAGGGGTCACGCGGCCGTAGCGCGCCCCCCATCAACGGCTGGACGCCCGTCGCCGTGCAAGAGATCGCCTCCATGGCCGCGGAAAGCCGCTACGGGAGCCACGGGGTGCTTGCGAGGACGGTCTCGACCGCGCTTGGCCGGGGGAGAGTCAGGCTCCACCTGGCGGGCCTTCCCTTTCTCCGCGGCCGAGAACCTGTTCGGCGGAGCCATGGAGGAGAAGAAGAAGCAGGAAGAGATGGACTAGAAGGGCGACACAGTTCCGTACTTATACCCGGGGAAGGCCAACCATCGACCTCCACGATCGCAGGTAATCATGACCCGCTTTGCATGCAGGGACTTGTCCATTCGTGCAGCCGCCGAGGCGTCATGGGGAAGCAGGGGCGCCCACGTCCAATCAACCGCCACGCGGCGCCCAAGGTCGCAGGCTATTAGGGCCCGCAGCGCTTCGCACTTGCCCCTTCGCTTCTCTGCTAAGCCAAGTCCAGGCGCCCCATGGGCCCGGGGGCTACTGTCGGCGTTTTGGGAACGGGGGTACCCAGACTTGCACTGCGGCTGCGGCGTGGCTCAAGGGATGGCCCAAAGACGGCCCATCTTCATCAAGACAAGCTCAAGACCCTCGCGAGGGGCCAAGCCTCATGGGTGGACGACAGGAAGCTTCCTCGTGCACGGCCTCGTCCAGTTGGCTCGCGAGGAGGCAGAGAGATCAAGGCGGGATACCTCACGAGGTGCCCATGATGCAAGCCATGACGACCAAGGGCGCCCGGTGGGCGCCAGCCAGCCAAGAAGTGTCCTCATTTCCTCTTTGGTGCAAAGGAGGCAAGCGCAGGCGAGAGTACCAAGCAAAGGCAGCCGTTTCGGTGCAACAAGACCAAGACCGTCGCAACGGCAGGAAGGAGGTCATCATGGAGCCCAAGCCGGCATCACCACCAGAGCCTTTGACAGGTGAGGACCAACTTTAGTCAGGATAAGTGTACTAGATGTTCCCCTTCAAAATGGCCCATTGTTGGCGCCCTTCCCGCTCAATATTTGGGAAGAGGCCCAGGGCCTCTGCCTATAAATAGGACTAGCCACCCACAGGGTAGAGGCATCTGAGAGAGATCCGGACATCTCATCTTAGCTTGATCCAACTCGATCGAGAGCCTAGCCACAAGAACACCTCACCCTCGCGAGGCTGTTCTTCCTTGTACTGTTCATCATCAGCCCAAGAGGCAATCCACCACACCACACCTTTGGAGTAGGGTGTTACACCACAATGGTGGCCCGAACCAGTATAAACCTTGTGTCTCTCGTGTTGTTCCTTTGGTAGTTTAGATCCTAGCGAGGCGACAAGGTGCAGGTAGGTAGGGGGTGAGATCTCCGCGTGCACCCCAGAGTTCGAACCTAGAGGGTCTACCGGAACCCGAAATCCGACAGCAGACGAGTTCTTGTATGAAGGGCCAGCGAAGGGACGGACGAGGGAGTCAGTGAAGGGCCTACACTATGGTGGACGAGGGCGCCGGTTAAGCAGATCCGGTGCGGTGGACCATGATGGCGGTCAAGGAGATCTGGAGTGGTGGACAAGCCTGTCGCTGAAGCGGCTCCGGTAAGTGGTGAGTTGGCAGTTGGGGGTTCCAAGCTGCGGAAGGTAGATCCGCCGGGGTGTGAGCTCCACCGCTGCGGCGGAGGACTAGATTCGGCGGCTTGCCGTGGTTGGGGGGGTGGGGGTCGGGGAGGGGAAGGGGAGGGGCTCTGGGGAAGAATGTTGGGGGCAAAGAGGGGAAAACAATGGAGTTACCAAAGCAGCCCTTCTCCGTTCATGTGGCAGGGGTAAAACAGGAATATTGCAGGGCTAAACTTTCGAGCACGAGATATTTCGATGTGAGCAGGAGGTTTGAAAGCTTTTGGCGCCTGAAATTATATTTTGCTCTTGTACGGCCGACTATGATATCATGGCCAAGAATTTGTTTATTTTGAACGCAAAAAAAGTGCAAGTTTTGAAAATCAATATCTCCAACTTGAAACTTAGATTGTCCATTCAATTCAAATATGGATCATTGAGCTACTACAAGCAAATACCATCATACGGTCCAATTCAAATGAAATTCCAAATGTGTTTATCCTAAATATGATGACAAAAGCAAAAATGTGTATGTGTATGAATAAAGTGGATGATTATAAAGTTTGAACATGCCCGTATGTGTATATCTCTAGGTTTGATATATGAATTTGAAATCACGAAATCCCGGCTTAAAAAATGTACCTCTGTTTAAATGAATTACAAAAGCTAATGATGGAGTCGAATTCCAAAATTCCAATCTTAGGTTTGTAATTCTGGTACATCAAGGTATATCACGCATGTTCAAAAGTATCGTTATCTCATACTCCAAACTGTGAAACAAATTGATCAACCATGAGTGCACACACTATTGACCATGTATATCTCAATTACGCTTAAAGTCCCTCAAATATAGACACCTCACTCTTTATCCAAGCCACCCCTCCCCGCCACACACACACAGAGAAGTCGTTCTCTCCCCCAAATACCAACACACGAGCACATTAACACCCCTCTCTCTTCTAAAGTCCGGACCCCAATATAGGTCTCTATCACTTTGTCTCTTGGGAATGCACACATCTCTTCCCCCACTCTCTAGCAAGGTCTCCCGGCATCTCTCTTTCCCGAACACACGCACTATGTAGAGTGTATCTTTCCCATACACACAAAACGTCGCCCCCAAACGTCTATCTCCCTAGTTATGTGGTTCTCACACACTCACCTCACACACCACCCCCACTGCAAACAAGCACACTTTGTCTCCTTGTGCACCACTCTCCTCTTTCTATCTCTCCCACATGCGGACCCGCCACCTCCTCCCTCAGATACATATATGTCGTGACTCTTTCCATAGCTCCTTAATGTATCATCATTCTCGATCTCGCACATTGTTCTCTACACCATCTATTCTAGATCTCTCATGAAGTCCCTATCACACACATGATGACTCGCTTCCCTTGCGTCTCCGTACATAGGCCAATTTCAAACAAGATCAACATTGTCTACCTATCTATACGCCATTTATGGACACAAACGCCCCCTCTCTCGCCCCCTCTCTTCCTCTCTCTCTATATATCTCTCTCTCTCTCTCTCTCACTCACTCTCACACCCCTCTCCCACACACACTCGATGTCTCTTCCAAATAGTCCGCTCCCCCCGCCCACGCCCATGCTATCCCGCTACTACACATGTCACACCATTCCCCCTTCCCTTATACTAGGTTTACATCATTAGTGGTCTCTCTACTCCACATACACACACTCCCTCTCACACACAAACGCGCGCACAAGCACACACAGACACGCACAAACACCCATTAATCTGGATCCGCATCTCTCCCATGTCCGCATGTGTATCTCACACACTCACTCTCTAATTATGTATATGTGTCTCCATGTTACACAACACAAAGCCCCATGTACATGTCTCTCTCTATCCTCCACACACATAGACACAAAGAATCTGTTATCATTGCCTCATTCTCTAGACATATCACACAAACTCTCTCTCTCTCTCTCTCTCTCTCTCTCTCTCTCTCTCGCAAACACACTCAACAAGGGTTTTCCTGTGAATAACTTATCGTCTATTCATCAACAGTCATGGCAGTGCGGCGAACACGAGACATGAAAAAGGATAAATCTACACGTGCTTAGACCACCTAGTATGACTACTAGGACTAGAGCAAGCCAAAAAGCGCGCCACCGTAACCCCCTCCTTATTAGCAACGGGAAAACCTTTGTTTTACATAGTCGAGAAGTCATTGTGTTAAGGCCTCACATGCTGAGGCGTTGAATAAAATGTAGATGCTAGTTTACGGAAACAAATATCGATAATACGTTTGTATCTCATACTTATATTTCTTCTCTTATAAAAAACCGAGTTGGTGATGATGGTACGCGTGCCATCTTGCAATATAGACCGTCCGATCTATATTTAATGGATGGAAATTAAACTAAAAGATACCCGCACCCCTCTCCACATTTGCATACAAGGTCTTTCCTCGTTCATCCTTATCTCCAACAACATCATTGTTGAGCAATTAAGAAAGGAAGCCTCTGGAACAAACTGGCTTGGTGGCCGCTGCCGCGCCGTCCAATCCCCATGCCTCCGCTCAGTCCGACCACCAATCACCACCACGCCCCACTCCTCTTCACCTTATCTTCTATTTCTCGAGATATCATTAGTTTTTACACATGGGGTTACTCCCGCATGGGTCAATCACAACAAGTGTTTTATAAAAAAATGCATCTCGATGTTCCGTGCAATGCACGGATCTTGCTTGTACTCCTACAGAAGACTAAGTTGGTGATGATGGTGTGTCTGCCATCTGTCGTTTGTGACCATTAGATCTACATCTAACGACTGTGAGGTAAGTTGTTGCCTTTTCTCACCAACATCCCACTTGTCTACCAATTTGCAAAAAAACCCATAATTAGTATCTTAAAACCAACCACATCCCTCCCTGACCTCACCGGAACAGCCCAAGGAATATATTCTAATTGAAACATAATATATCTCTAGTGATATACGTATATCAAAATTAGAGTGTTTTGTATCAAGTTTGTGAATAAGTATTATTCTAATTATGATTCGTTGTAACGCACATGAACATTGCTAGTATTTCCAACCATGCAATTTTGTTTCCTAGTATTCCATAATTTCGAGTTTTCGATCAAGATATTAGTCACTCATGGTTGATATTTACTTTCAATCATGTACACATATGCACTATGTAACTTTCCTTGCTTATTGGGTTCCAAAGCTTAACTTTTCACTCCTACTTACAATATGTAGAGTATTTAACAAAAAACTACCACTTTCAACCAGCCCTAGGAAGAACCTATTGTACAAAAAATAGCAAAAACATACCCAAAATTTCTTAATCCACACCAAAAACTACTACCTAGTACCGATTAGGTTAGTTTAAACCCATTTATGACAGGGTTGGCCCACACGTCCGTGCTGACGAGGCAGCTTAAACCAACACATTTTGTTTGACTGTTGACACGAGGGACCCACATCTGACCTTCTATCCTGTTATTCCCTCAAATCATTATTTTTCCGTAACATTACTTCTAACAAGATCGGTAATGCGTGTTCGTCGGTGGCGCCGGTGAAGAGCGAGTTAGCCGCCGCTCCGCCGGACGGGCCGGACGCCGCGCTGGCCTCCGCACGGGTTGGCAGGCTGGCCCGAGCGTGACTCACGAGTGAGCAAGCCGCCGCGCTGGCCTTCGCTTGACCCAGATGGCTGGCCTTAGCACGGCGCGCGTGAGCAAGCTGCCGCGCCGCCGTGTCAATCTAGCTAGCAAACCTTGCACACAAGCAGCTGGACGGAGCTATATTGGCTAGCTAGCGACGCGAGCGCCGGACGGAGCTGGCATCCGGGCTGCCACAAGATGGGCTCCGCACCGCCGACGGTTTTGACCTCGCCTTCTGCCGGTGGCGGTAGCTGCGTCCCATGGCCGAGGATGACTAGGTGGATGGGCCGGAGGTAGGAGGTCACTCGGGGATTTTTGTGCAGACTGACATGTAGGTCCACAAGTCATAAATCCCGGTCGAATAGAAGGCGTTGACTTAATGGGCGACATGGGCCCTGTTTGGATACTCTAAGTCAGAGGTTAGAAATAGATTCTAACCCTGAACTAACTCTAACCAAAGTGGTGTTCGGATGGCAGGGTTAGATTGACAACAAATGTATCCATACAGGGTCGTGGGTTGAAACGTGCCTATAACGGTACTTTGTAGAGTAGTCGTTTCTTGGTAGGGCTGGTTGGTAAGAGCATGTACAATGGTTGATAAGGTAGTCTTATCTTAAGTCTGCCATGTATGCAAGTGGTAGTAGTTTGTTAGCATTATTAGTGGTTTCTTGCATTATTAGGGGTTTCTTGTAAGGAGCAATGTACTACTAGCGACAAAAGGCGATTCTAGGTTGCGCTGTAGTCCAACAAGTACTACTAGTGGTCGCGGGAGTGTATACCTCGTATTGTGGGTTCGATCCCGACCGAACGCACGGCGGCCTTTTTTTTAAATAGTAACTTCGCTGCGAGCCAATATTTTACACGGGTAGTTTGAGTTGTGAAGTCAAACAGACGTGCGGCACCACAATCTGGGTGCACTGGATAGCCTAGCCACGTGAACGGGTTTTCCTTCCCAGCATCTTGTGGCTCGCGTGCTCGCCCTAGACGCACCTCGCTTGCAGCTTCCTCATCAGCTAGTAGTATATTTAAACTAGCGCCTCCCAATTAAACCCGAGGAGCCGGAAAAGCCTGGTGTGGCATTGGGAACTGTGCAATATGGCTCTGTACGTAAAGTGCTCTACTACTACTCTGTAGCTTCTAGTGTTGCACGCATGGACTTCACTCCATTATCGGCTCTACTATAAAAGAAATTCCTCTTGACATGTTTTTTCTTGAAACGGAGGCAAAAGCTTTGCTTCATCTCATTCATAAAGAAGGAACTACTAACAAAGTTCGACGAGATCCATTACACATCCACAAACGGAAGTGAAAAGCCTAGTCTCGCTGTATCAAATAACTCAAATGTTCTCGCTTGCAGAACTGTCACCGATAAACAGGCTGCTAGTGTGTGCGTGAGAGGAGCGGCTGAGTAGGCCAGGTACGTGAGAGGAGCGGCTGAATACAACACCGGGAGTACCCACTAGGCCACTATGCAGGTGTACTTTCCCTACATTGATTGTACAACAATTGTTCTAGAGAACAGTAGTACCCTCCACTTCCAACTGCAGCTCCTTGGCCCTAAGATTCAAGAGTTCAAAACCGGTGCACTATACTAGAAGTACAGTACATCGCACTACTAGTTGAGAAAGTAGTACTAGTACTGCTACAGTATGAGTATGTACTCCTCCGTCACATAATGTAAGACGTTTTTTGACACTAGTTGGCGTGTACAAAAAATAGCAAAAACATACCCAAAATTTCTTAATCCATGCCAAAAACTACTAGCTAGTGCCAAAAATTTCTTACTAGTGCTATTATTTACAGTATAATGCAATCCCATAACGTCCCATAATGCTAGTACTAGTAGTAAATAATAGCCTCACCCCTTCGCTAAGGAACGATGTACAGTTAGAAGGGACGAGGCCCTGCGGTTACTATGCTCTTATCTCCTCCTCGCCAGTTCCCCTCCTCCTAGAAGAGAAGGCAACTCGTCGCTGCTCCCATGGATTCGCCAGGTGGTTCTCCTCCTCGTCGGGGCTGGGAGACCTTGGACGACGATCCTCTGGGAGAAATCGCACGCCGCTCCGACGTCCTCACCGTCGCAAGACTTTTCAAGATGGTGCTTAAAAAGGCTTGGGAAAAGGCCATGTTTGTTGGTCTTCCCGAGATCAAAATAAGATCGCCGATCCCTGACGTACATTTGCATCCGCTATTCGGTCTAACCTGAAACCTTGTAGCTGACTTTGGCATATTGGGATCAACTATCTTAGCAGTCATTACCCATGGTACCACGGATGTGCAACATGGTCACACAATCAACCACGGTCGGACCATCACCATCAACCCAAGTATTCCATTTTTTAACCCTCTCACCTTCTCTTTCATTGTTGTACTAGTACTCTACTTACGTACTAGTAGGAGTACATTTTACCTTAGAGGACGCGTATAGCTAGCTAGGCTCTCGAAGACTTGAACCCACTAGCTGCCACAATTTTTGTTTTTCCATGTCTTACTATCTCATCCACGTAGCCAAGAGTGGCAATATATAATAAGCCGGTTATTTTACTTCCTCTATACCGGAGTAGCACTATTTGCTGCACTGTATTACTGACCGCCATATTTGAGCACACCATTATTATGCATGGACCTTGAATATGTACGTCACCATGTGTCCAGATCCGAGATGTCGCGTGTACCAGATGAACGGCGCCGAGTTCGACCCCTGTGATGCTACGTGGGTGCCGAGGAACACTCTTGGAGAGTACTCGCTTTTCATTGGGGACAGCTACCCCATTGTGAAGCGGATGCCACCTTCCATGCACGACACAGAAGGCATGTTGTTCATGAAGCATGGTTGTGTCTTTAGTGTGCAACGCCGGATGAACGACATGCTGGGACACGCTATCCCTGATTTATGCCGCTTCAGCTTGGATGAGTCTTCATCGTGTGGAACCGGACTAGAAAGTTGCGAGAATGATTCTCGTTGCCCACCGCTATGGATCGTGCCATCCATGAAGAACACCTGGGACTGGAACCTTGAGGAGGACATGTAGCCCATCTATAACGTGTAAGTGGAGTACGGTAAATTGTGAACGGTAGCGCTGTGAATATATGTAGACTAGTCGTGCACAAATTTATAACATAAATTGGAGATGAACTTGTGTGGCATACTGGCATTTGTCCTTTAGAATTTATTACTAGTACTGTGTTATGTGTACGTGCAACTTGTGTGGTTGTTGCACGGGCTCCAACATGTTGTTTGAGAAAAAAACGTGGCACAGCTTTAGATATACGTGACGTGGCGGCATCATACAGTAGCATCGTTCGCTATAGTTGTAGTACACTCCTACTAGGACGACAACTCCTATAAACCTTGCGCTTGGCTCTTTGCCTCTTCGAGAGGTTCAACAGTTCGTACTCGTGTGAACCTTGCACTTGGCTCTTCGCCTCTTCGGAAGGTCCAACAATGATGATACTACAGTACAATATGCTTCTGGCAATCTAACACCGATTGAACCGCTGCACGTCCATCGCGAGGGCAAGGGCGAGAGAGAGGGAGAGGGCGCTGTAGTCAAAACCCTCCCCTTGTCCTGCGAACCACCGCGCGCGTGGGCGAGGGAGAGGTGTAGTAAGCAAGCTTCTCCTTGTTCGGCGAGTTGACGGGACACATCAAAGCAGTACTAGTACTAGTCCATACAGCGTCCTTTCCGGTTAATATGGCTTAATTTGAAACGAGAAAAATACACTAGCGGTCAACGTATGTAACAATACGTTCTTTACGGTCACTATATATAGTTTTGCGGTGATTATACGATCACTAGCTCATCATAGAGCATCGTATTACATCGTACTGACCGGCCACATAGTCGACGTGGCACTTTGTTGACTGGTTAAATTGTCACCTGGTTTCTGGGTCCCACTTGTCAGTTGGCAGAGCAAAGAAATCAGTTAAACAAACTTTACGCAGGCGCGACAGGAGTCCAACTCTTGCGCGAACCACCCTGGTTGTGTATGTGAGTGCATGCATGTGTACTCCCTCGGTCTTCCAACAAAGAGTGTACATCGGCTAAAAAGCGAAAAGTGTAGTACATATAAATTTCCAATGCATTTAGCCTTTAAATTAAATTGATATTGATTTACTAATGCAGCAACTTGTGCTCTAGGTATAGGCTACATGTCTATCCTTAATTACGGCATGCAACGACCTTCATTTAATCTTCTTCTCTCAATGGTCGCATGCACACATAAGTCTGCTGCTTTTGGGCGTTAATTATACCCTGGTCAATGTGTAAATCTTTAAATGTACAGTCTTTCACGGACGTAGGGAGTAGGTTGAGCACTTGAGCGTGAGCATGTGTGTTGCGTCGTGTGCTGTGTGCCGCATGGGTGCGTGAGTGTTGCATGCGTCCATGTGTATGTGTGAGTGTTGCATGTTGCATGCATGCATGGGGCTTACTCCCTCCCATTGACATGTTCATATTTCAAGCTTCCTCTGTTCCCTCCATATGGTGATACTCCCTCTGTTCCCAAATATGGAGTAAAATCCTCCCTCTATTTTCCCAAATACGGAGTATTTGTCTTTCTAGAGATTTCAACAAGTGACTACGTACGGAGAAAAATGAGTGAAGTGAGCGTAGAGGCACAGGGATAATGTAGAAAGGAACTCTTCGCGATCCATTATTCCCCATCTCGGTCAGAGAGAACTATTCAGCTAGTCTTCACAGTGAAGTGACATTACACGCTGCAGCAGATGGGACACTTAATGAATAAGCTAAACCAGCGTGTTGGTGTTACTAAATCAGCCTTACCCAGTACCACCATCATGTTTGCCATTAGAGCACGCTTCTGTCCTCCATAAACTGACATATGGATCCTCTTGTGGTAGACCCACATGTCATCGGTGTAACTATTTACACTCCGAAGGACGGTATTACCTGCTACTAGTAGTAGAATTGAGATTTAATGCACTTTCTTCCCCGTCTTCCACTCTTCTTCCTCCTCTCTTCTTCTTCCTTCTCTCTTCCCCATTGTCAACCGCACACCATTTCCCCCCACCCACTGCTTGCCCGCCCGCGCTATCTTCCTTGGTACCTCGCGTGTACCGTATCCCCCCGCTCACTGCTCGGCCAGACGAGGAGAAGCTTCTTCGCTCACCCGGCCTAATCCACTTCCCCGCTGGCTCGCAGGCACCGAAAACCCCAATGGCAGAACCGACTGACACGCAAAGCCGCGATTGGAATTCCCTCCCTGATATTCTCTTGGAGCGGATCTGTAATCGTATGGACCAACTCAGCACCGTTCGTCTGGCCGCATGCTCGGTGTCTCTGTACCGTCTACTCGTCTGCAACCGGCCGGCTCTTTTCAAGACACCCTGCTTGCTGATGCCCGGTCCTCGCAGTTGGCCCAGACACCGACTTGACGACCCTACGGAGGTTGCCGTGGTGCCCCTCGACATGCTACCACTACTCGTCCACCTGTCCTTCATGCGCGGCCACTACTAGGCGGGCATGAAGGCCAACTGGATCGTCCTCATCCACCAATCTGGTAGTCCATGGCGTCTCGTGGATATCTACACCCAGCGAGAGATCACCCTTCCATCGTTGGATACCGCCGCCATCGAGCCTCGCGGCCCGCCGGACACTCCTGCCTACTACGCACAAGACGCGTTAAGCTTTTGGCTCAACCTCTGTTTGCTGAAAGTTGTAATCTGCGAAGTGCCCACACCATCAGAAGACTACATGGATTACAAGCTCATTGCCTCGTTCAACATGGGATTAGTCTATCCGGAATCCGGTCGCCATACATGGTTATGGCTCATCATTAATCCTGTTGAGGCAACATTTCTGTCTGATGCTATAGTGCACGATGGCATCGTTTATGTGGTCGACGCACAGATTGGCTGCCTATACTGGTGGAATCTATCGTCATCTAATTGTTCTATCTCATCTCATCTTTACCTTATGAATACGACTGCCTGTTCATTGTTACAAATTTAGAATATATAGTATGTCTATAACCACATCATTTCTATATGTTCCTCTCATTTCCTAGATTTTTGTGACCACAAATGTTATTGTTATAGTTGATATGAGAACAATTGGCATCTAATGATTGTTAGAATAGATATTATGAGCATAACATCATGACTTGTCACAGCCCTAGAACACCTGAGTGTAACAGTTGCATCAGTGAGCATGCATCATGTTTAAATTCAAGAAACTTAAATTGAGGAAAGTGAAAGCCTCAGAAATCAATTTAAAAGAAGGGCAAGAACCCTTTAAATTACATTCATTGTTTCCAAAATGCCTTCATAAATGTTTGATAATTTTGGCAAGGCTTTGAGACCAAACCAAAAATAGTGAACATATTTGTGGAATATTTTGGGCACTGAATTTAAATCACTATTCTATTTGAATTTTTAAATATACCAAAGTATATATGGGATATATTTCCAAATACCTCTGATATATTTTGTGTGCTTCTGGAGAAGTCCAAGAAGCAACATAAAAATGGTCACAGGATATTTTGCATTGTTTTGAATTCCTTTGAATTTGCAAAACAGTGGCAAAGTAGTAAAAACAGAAATAAAAAGAAAGACCCGTACCTGGGCCACTTACCTGTAGCCAGCCCAGCTGCACCAGTCCAGCCCATCGGGGCAGAGCGGCTATCTTCAACCTCTGCCAGTAGGCAGAGGCGAAGTAGCATGCGCGCACGCGCACACGCGGAGGCCTCCACCTCCTGCTTCGCGGTGGCAGCCTCCCTGACATCCTCGCGATGCCACGGAGACGCCCGGAGCCTCCCTCGTTCTCCCCCCTCCTCTGGCTCCCTCTTCCTCTCTTCCCGTGAGCCCGAGAGCGCACCGTCGCCGTCGCCGTCGCTATAGGCCACCACCCACCCAACCAGCGCCACCACAAGCTCTGCCAGGACTCCGTGGAGCTACACACTAAGGCACGCAACCGCAGGAGCCCTGCAGCATCGCCACCATCGCCATCTTCATCCTCTACCCTGACGCCGCCGTCGTCGATTCGTCGGCTATGGGACCTCCCCGAGCTTGCGGTCCGCACCACAAGATCCGCTGTCAGACCTGCAGTCTTTTCCCCCTCCTCCCTTTGTCGCACTCGCCCTCTAGCCGCTGCCCCGCAAGCTCCCGAGCGCCGCCGCCGCCATGGCCGGCCAGCCCTGCGCTCCCGACCTCCCCCGCTCTCCTAAGCAGCACCAACATGCTCACCACGTCCCCGGGAAGCGAACTTGCCGCACTGTTTGCTCTAGCTCGCACTAAAACCCTGCACCCGCTCGAGCCCGATCTCCGCCGCCGCTAAACCTCGACGCCGGCGACACAACCGGCCACCCCAGGCCTTACCGAGGCCACCAACCGACGCGCCTCGTTGCGCTGGTTCCAACAAGCCTAGCCGCACGACCCCTCGTCACCGGAGTTGGCCGGACGGGCAACTCCGACGTGCTCACATTACCGGGTGATTAGCCGACTAATCCCTGCTTAAGCCGCTAATTAACCCTCCCGTGCAACTGAAACATGGGCCCCACATCCTAATTAAACCCCTCATTAAAATAGTCTAAGTTTAATTAACCCTGCCAATTAACTAGCTCAATGACAGGTAGGCCCCACCAGTCAGTTTTGACTTTGGTCAACCGCTGACGTCACCCTGACACAGTGCTGACGTCATAAACACATTTACTGGAATACTCATATTTCTAAATAAATTGGAAATTCCAGAAAATGTGCAAAACTTCTAAAATTCATAGAAATTAAACCGTAACTCCAAATAAGATAAATTATATATGAAAAATGATCTGAAAAATCCAATCTATCCATCTGTACCTTTTCAAGCATGTTAGAACAACTTATAGCTACTGTTTAGGACAAATCATGTAAATGACATTTGAATTTCCAGATATGGAGTTTGAATTTGAACCTTCAGTTCAAACCAACTTCATTTAATCTGGTTGCTAGTTGCATTAGCTCAATCAACAACATATTTCCATGTCATGATCATGCATCATATTGTTGCATTGCATTGATTGTGTTCCCTCTTGTTTGCCGGTGTTTGTCCCCTCTCAGTAGATGTTGTTCTGGTGATGTGATCGATGACACCGATGAAGAGCTATACTATCTTTAGAAGTGCCAGGCAAGCAAAACCCCCTTGTTCATTCCGATACAATCCCATTCTCTCGCTCCTTCTCTCATTTACTGCATTAGGACAACAGCGATTCAACTGTTACATGCTTCGGTAGTTGAACCCCTTTCCTCTGCATGACCTGTCATTGCCACAGTAAATAGATGAAACCCACTAGGATGAGTAGGAGTTGTTTGAGCCCTGATGTGCCTACTCATTCATGACTGTTTGTCATGCCTGCTATTGCTTAGAGTTGAGTCAGGTCTGATTCATCGGGGATGAATTGGAATGTGGTGTACATGTCCTACTGTTGAGAGCTAAGTGTGTGAACATGATTTGGTAAAGGTAGCGGTGAGAGGCCATGTAGGAGTACATGGTGGGTTGTCTCATTGTAGCCGTCCTCAGGAACTGAGTTCTGTGTTTGTGATCCATGAACAGCATTACCACACATTGGGCTCCGGCGCCCAAGCTCTCTCGACTTATTAATCAACCCGATCTCCGCCCAGGAGTTGCAACTAGTTTCTGGTGTTTGTAGGTAGTGTTAGTAGCCTACCAAGTGGCACCCGGTACAGGTGGGCTTGGGACAGACTAGGCACCATGGCACTGTGTACCAAGTGTAGATCCATCCGTCGAGGTGGGCTTAGGAACCCTGCACACATCGTTTGGGGCCGTGAGCGACACCCCGGCCGGATCTCCTTGCGGATGGAACCCGAATAGGCGATAAACCTGGACTAGAGACTTGTGTGGTTAGTCGGTCGTGGCCGACTCCTCGCCAAAGCTTCCGCTTGAAGGTTGCCGATATACATGACGTGTACATGGTGGTAAGTGGCGAGAGCGTGTGTGAAGAAGTACACCCCTGCAGGGTTAACATCATCTATTCGAATCGCCATGTCCGTGGAAAAGGAGTTCTGGGTTGCCTGTACAGTTCATAGACAAGTGAAAGTGGATACTCTAAAATGCGCAAGATAAGCATGAGTGCTATGGATGGCATTCTCGTAGGGGGGCGGGAGCGGATCCATAGTGGTGTATCGATATGGTGAATATGTGGACTAGTGTGCGCCACCTCAAAAAATTGCTTGCGGTCAAAGTTCGGGTTAGCCACTTAGTCAAAGCTGGCTTGCTGCAGTTAAACTCCACCACCACTTTGTTGATACCGATGCATATGTAGATAGTTCTGATGTAAGTCTTGTTGGGTACATTTGTATTCACGTTTGCTTAATTTATGTTTTTGCAGAGAGACTTCAGTCTCGCTAGTAGTTCCGTGTGGACTTCGACGTTTAGCTTGATACCTAAGGTACGATCTTGTGCCCTCGGCAGGATCTGATAGATAGTCAGGCTTCTCAGCCTTTTTCATTTGTAGATGTCTGTACTTAGACATGTTAAGCTTCCGCATGTGCTTTGACTTGTATGTTTCAATGTTGGGTCATGAGACCCATGTTTGTAATATCTCGCTCCTCGGAGCCTAATGAATAAATACTTTGAGTTGTAGAGTTTTGTTGTGATGCCATGTTGTATTTACACATATCGGGCATATTTTGTGTATGATTGAAATGCTTGGTATGTGTGGGATCCGACAACCTAGTTGTTTATCCTTGGTAGCCTCTCTTATGGGGAAATGTAGTCTAGTGCTTCCACTGAGCCATGGTAGTCTACTATAGCCCGGTTTACTGTAGTCCCGCTAGCCTGCCATTACCGCTTCCTAACACTTAGGATCGGGCCGGCATGTGATCCACTTTGTTCCTGTGTCTGTCCCTTCGGGGAAATGTCACGCGGTGATTTCCGGAGTCCTGCTAGCCTGCTACAGCCCGGGTTCCCGGAGTCCTGTTAGCTCAGTTGCTACAGCCTGGATTCACATGTTGATGACCGACACGTTCGAGATTGGGTCATGTATGCCTGTCCCCGTAAGTTAGTGCCACTTTGGGTTCACGACTAGTCATGTCGGCCCAGGTTCTCTATCATATGGATGCTAGCGACACTATCATATGCGTGAGCCAAAAGGCGCAAACGGTCCCGGGCCAGGTAAGGTGGGACCCGTGGGAATATCGTGCATGAGGCCGCAAAGTGATATGATGTGTTACATGCTAGATTGGTGTGACTTAGAATCGGGGTCCTGACAGCTTTGGTATCGAGCCCCGTTGCTCAGAGGATTACCAAGCCAAACCGGTCGAAGTTGAGTCTAGAAATGCTTTAGTTATATAAGGGGATTGATTGTGGAAGGGAACGTAAGGCTCTTTTTACGCCTTTACCTTATGCCCTTCTGATCTGGGTCAACCTCTTCTTTTCTACGGGGTTAAGGAACTAGACTTCTCATCTTTCTATCAGGATCACGTCTTACTAATCCATAGACTTATAGGATTGATGGTTTCAAGCCCCAGTTCAGTTCCTACTACCTCCGTGTGATAACAGTTATTCTCAGAACCTTGATATTGTGATGTTGAGTGGTCATGCCACTATTTTGTATGATGTCTCAAATCTTTTTGATCATTTACAGTCGTTATGCTGTCCGAGTCATCCCAGGTTTCTAAATAGTCTGCTGCATTTGTAAATCCTTTCCTTCTGTTCCTGATGCTCCTTTGGGTCAGATTAACCACATCAATCGGTGAGTTGAGGTACTCCATTGCCTCGGTATATAGGTTGGAGCTATTATTATGACCCTAGGCATCCTAGAGAACCGCCAAGTAATCTAGTAATGCTTTATAACCTAGTGTGATGATTCTGGCCATCATTCTCGAAAGCATCCCATGATGCCTTTTAGTTAGTAGGCATTCTATTCCTGGGTTCTTGAACCCGAGATTCACTCTACTCATTCCTGTTGATAGTGTTTTCTAGTTCCTTAGGACATTAGTAATCCTTGCGATAGTCCTCGAGGTCCGTGGTAAATCTTTCTTCCAATACCATGAACCAATATGGCAGAAGTTCCTTTAACCAAAAGATCACAATCAGAGTACTCTTTAGGAATTCTCCATTCATAATTGTGACTCCGCCAGATCAACCTTTCTGCATGGGTTATCTGGAAGAAATATGTTGAGCTTTGTTCGACATACTAATATATGCATCCACAACTCAGAAATACGTATCTTCCTCTGAGTTGTTCTCTTTAGTTGATTTGTGACCTTCGTCTATCAATTGATAGTCAACAGTATGCGTGCATTCGTTCGTCGATGCCCATTATTCTTGTGGTCTGTCAAGCCATTCTATTTAGGAATGACTAGGAGAAACAAACTCCAGTACCTTATCCATTTCTAGGATTGGGTCAAAGTAGTTGTATTCCGCAGATCAAATGCCAAAACAGCTTTTGTTCTGTTCTACCTTGGAGTATTACCCTATTTATGTCAAGAATATCATAGGAATTGCACCATCTCTTATGAAATTTTGATGTAGTGATACTTCTTGCCATCATTGTTCATTCCTCGGCTCCCGTGTTATTGTAACCGGAATGCCGGCAAGTGAGTCGTGATGTGTGAAATCAACACTCCTAGCAACTCTGTTGCTTGGTAGTTAATGGACAATAATCTTATCCTTAGCGTGTTGATTATTGAATCATCACCCTAAGGTTTATCGTGCTACCTAGTCCTTATTTCCGGTGCATTTTTCGATCAATGAGTTAGGATAGTGTCAATCCTTGCATATTTGATCATATCGTCTTGCCCTGAAAAGCAAGATTGTTCTCGAGCTTAGTGACATATCGGTGGTTCATGATTTTCCGTATATCTTCTCGAAAGTATAACCAGGTTGTCACCTAACTGCTATGTTGAGTTCGTGATCAAGTTGGTTTCTTATAAACCAACCCTTCTCCAAGAATTTGTGTTGGATACCCCTGAGCTAGTTGGTTAAGCTAAACAACAACTTGGAGAGTTGGAAGATAAAAAGCTTTGCCAAATTTGGTTCTTTCTGAAGGGATATCTTTGTGTTTGTGTGTGTGTTGAAGAAAGATGATATCTTCACCAATTGGTCCTTGTGATCAGTTGTTGGATCTATTGTCTTGTCAAAACTTTGACTTGAGTATGGGCTACCTTCAAGTCAAATCAGAACCAACGATGTTCGTAATGTTATCTTACTCGTGGTAGATCCCTCGAGCATACACCATTACATCTTTTGATCTGACCAATATTATCACCTTGTTCACATAGCTATGGAATTCCATCTTCAAGAAAATATCGATGATTTGTTGTTGAGCTCATCAACAACATTTTATCTTGTCCATGATTCATGTTGAACATCTAAGTTAGTGATGGAAACTTTTGTAAGCATTTCTTCATGCTAGTTCATGAAGAATATGTTGGATGAAAGAGGCGACTTCCTCTAGTTCATGTGCATTTGAAGCAAGTTGCTGCCGTGAATTCGAGAAATTTTGTTTCGTTTCCTCTGGAATCATCCCAAGTCAGTCATGCATACGTGTGAAGTATTCTGTGGTCTGGAGACTTGCAACCTTCATTCTATATGAATCCCTAGCACACCAAGCCACTAATTGATTTGTTCAAGGAGAAGGAGTTCCTTCTTAAGAGCATGCCTTATGCAAGGACTTCGTTATCCTCGATGATGATTCCCCACCTGAACTCGGTAGTGTTTTATTATAAGACTACTACATGGTCATTGTCGGTGTCAAAACCGGCGGATCTCGGGTAGAGGGTCCCGAACTGTGCGTCTAGGTGGATGGTAACAGGAGACAAGGGACACGATGTTTTTACCCAGGTTCGGGCCCTCTCGATGGAGGTAAAACCCTACTCCTGCTTGATTAATATTGATGATATGGGTAGTACAAGAGTAGATCTACCACGAGACCAGAGAGGCTAAACCCTAGAAGCTAGCCTATGGTATGATTGTTGTTCGTCCTACGGACTAAAACCCTCCGGTTTATATAGACAATGGGAGGAGATCTACATATCCGTATCACCAAGCTTGCCTTCCACGCCAAGGAAAGTCCCATCTGGACACGGGACAAAGTCTTCAATCTTGTATCTTCCTAGTCCAGGAGTCCGGCCAAAGGTTATAGTCTGGCCATCTGGACACCCCCTAATCCAGGACTCCCTCAATAGCCCCTGAACCAGGCTTCAATGATGACCAGTCCGGCGCGCAGATTGTCTTCGGCATTGCAAGGCGGGTTCCTCCTCCGAATACTTCATAGAAGATTTTGACATACCACCACAGAGATAATAATATTTACACAAATCCAATCTGCTGACGTACTCCGCAGTGTGACATCACACCACGACCAAGCCTTTATTCGAATCGTTTTACCGTCTCCACCTCAAGCACTTAGCGAGGCGGTTTCCTTGGCACGCTTTTGTCGAAGCAGATCGTGTCCCCTTATTCCGGATTCTCATCAATACGGGCGTGGGTAACCCAACCGTGCCATTAATTACGGCGCTTGGGAGATAAGCGAGTTTTACCAGCGGGTGGGGACGTGCAGTCTCCCCGCCCATATAAGGGATAAGGATCCACCTTTTCATCTACGCCTTCTTCCTCCTTTGCTTATCCATTTTTGCACTTTTCGAGCTCCAGCGCCCAAGTCCGCACATCCCACCTCAACCTTCTCCAGCCATGTCCGGAGCGGGAGGCAAGTGGATGGTCTCCTCCGTCCACGGAGGGACACATCAAGAAGCCGAGGAAAGCCGGATACTTGTCCAATGACATCGCAAGACCGGCTCCCGGATGAGGGGCAGCTCATCCCCACCCCAGCCCCATGAGTGGGTGGTGTTCCTCACCCATTTCCTCCATGGACTAGGTTTCCCACTTCACCCATTTGTCCGGGGCTCAAGTTCTACTACGGCCTGGATTTCCACGATCCGCCCCGAACTTCATCCTCAACATCTCGGCGTTCATCGTCGTGGTGCGAGGCCTTCCTTCGCATCCAGCCCCACTTCGCTTATGGTGAAGACCTTCAATGTCAAGCCGAAGGTAGTGGGCGGCCGCCAAGCGGAGTGCGGAGGTGCCATGGTGGGCAATATGCCCAACGTCCTATGGCTCGAGGGCTCCTTCGTAGAGACCATAAATGGGTGGCAATCGGGGTGGTTCTACATAACCGAGCCGCGTGACCCTGAATGGGCAGCGGCCCCCGAATTCCGATCTGGCATCCACACGCGGCTCACCTTCTGGAAAGAGAAGGGCATGTCGTGGGGTAAATCGGAAGAGCTGACCGGACTCCAAACCTGCGTCCAAAATCTGGTGAGCAAGAAGCTCAAACTCGTCAACGTAGTCCAGGTCATGCTCATCCACCGGATCCTCCCATGCCAACAACGGGCTTTCAGCTTGTGGGAGTTTAATCCAGCACAGCACCGAACCCTGAGCAGGCTCTTCGACACTACGTACGAAGATGCCTGGAAGGTGCTGTTCAAGGGCGCCGAGGCTCCCGCATCCGCTACCGAGGATCGCGGATTCAGCGCGCAGCATCAAGCCAACGCGGTAAGCTGTTTTACCCTTTACGGGATACTTGTTTTTCATAGTTTGACCCTATGCGGGATCTAAACTCCCTTACCTTTGACAGGATTGGCAGAAGACGTCCGGGCAGATCAACTGTCCGGCTCCCTTGCCCGAAGACCCAGCGGACGCCCGCTTGACGGGGCTGCTGGTTCCGGCACCTTACATGGTGCCGGAGAAGAAGGCCAAGAAGAAGGCCACGGGAACTCGAAAGAGTTCCCGGCGCCTGGTGGTGTCGGACTCATCGTCCGATGACTCCGAGGCGGACTCCTCCCATGAAAACGACGAGGAGGAAAGAGAGGTATCTCCCCCAGCGGGGGGAGAGAAGAAAAGGAAGGCTGCCCCAACTGGGGGGGCCGGAGGGTCCAAGAAGGGGAGGACCCTTCCTCCGGACTACTCCACCAATGCCGACGACGGCGGAGAGGAGTGGCCATCTAGGGCCAAGCCCCTGGCAAAATCGTAAGTATCCGGATACCAAAATAACTCATGGCGTTCCTTTGTTCCACAGTATCTTCTGACGCCGAATATAATCATGCAGTTCGCCCCGAGCCCAGGTCGGCGTGTCGTCGAGCGGCTCCTTAAGCTCGTTGGATGTGAATAGCACTTCACTTCCGGCCGCCTCCTTCCCTCGTGTTGCGGATGATGCCGACGTGGAGTCCCAAAAGGGTCCAAGCCAGGAGGAGGTGGTCCTGGAGGCGCCACAAGGCGACCTCCCGGACTCCAGGCGCAAAGGGGACAAAACCCCCAAGGGCTCCAAGTCCGCCTGGGCGGACACACCGCCGGAACCTTCAAGTGGTTCCGGAGTCCGCAGCGCCCCTAGTAAGAAGGCAAGCCTACGACGCCGGTGACCTCCGTCCAACCGGAGGCATCGGATAATCTGCTAGAGGTGCTTAACGGCGCCCCCATCGACGAGGAGCACCGCACTATTATGAGTGCGATGATCCAGAAGGTTCAGTCCGCCAAGAGCGGCCGACTGGCATGTGCCAGCCTTCTAACAAAGCTTTGAGGTATGTATTTAAGATATGTAAAAATATTACCAGATAGACAAGAGCCCGGATGCTTTCAGTTTGGTGTTCGGAAAGAAAAGCCGAACTGAGGATCAAAAAGATATACGCAGGAGTCTAACATAAGTATGTCAATATGGGAATGCAGGTTGTGCTGCTGACATCTGCTGCACTGACTGCGGAGGTCGATGCATTGAAGCAGAGCCTCGAGCGATCCGAGAACGAGATCGGCCTTGCCAAGAAGGAGCTCGAGGACAAGGAAGGTAAGTAATACCTTATGTAAATGTATAAAAAAGATGTGGTTGCAAAAAATGACAGGACCAACGTGAGTATTACAGGGGCCACAACCGAGGGGGCGACCACAAGAAAGCGCTATCCAAGGTCAAGACAATGCGGCCATGGAGCGCGCCGAGCGAGAAAAGCAGGAGGCGCGGGTGGCGGAGGTGCAGCAAGAGCTCCAGGCTCTCATGAAAAAACACGAGAGTTTGGAGCTTGACTCAAAGACTCGAGAGTCCGAGCTTGCCTCTGCCCTTGAGAGCGCCAAATCTGCCAAGGCCGAAGCCCAAAAAGCCCTCTAGGAAATTGAGGCGATGAAGAAGATAGCGGCGGGTAAGGCATTCTTTAAGCAAAGCAAGCACGTGAAAGTGAATTACTTGTTACTTACCCGAGTCCGGAGCTCTCCAGGAGCATTCGCAGATCTGCCCTGCAGTGTGTCCGACGCTGCCGCCTGCTACCGTGCCGAGGAGGGGAGCTCGACGGAGAAGGTGTTCTGGTCTCAAGATATCGAGGCCGGACACCCGGCAGTTTTTGAGCGACCAGCTGAAGCAGCTGGTCGAGCTCCATAAGGTGTCCGAACAGGCCATGAAGGGCCTTATAGTCCGGCTATGGCCTGGGGAGTTCATGCCTGGCAGCTACTTTGGGCTGGTGAGGCGGCTGACGGATGCATGTCCATGACTTGAAGTCATCAAGCGCTCCGTATGCATCGAAGGCGCCCGTAGGGCCCTTGCCCATGTTAAAGTGCACTGGGGCAAGATGGATCTCGAGAAGTTGGTGACAGATGGGCCACCGCAGGCAAGGAGCATCGCAAGCCCGAGATGTATTATGAGGGCTGCCCTGAAGGGTGCCCACCTTGTGGCGGATGAATGTTCCAAGGATGTAATTTTTAGTAAACTTGCTCGTGTTATCACATGGCTGAAAACTTGTTCATACGGCGCTAAGCAATGCTTGTTGAATTTAAAATATTACCTTCAGGCGGCCGTTTATTAAATCCGAGAGACGGCGAGTCGTCGCTTCCGCCCCCATGCCACGAGTCTTTGGGGTGTTTGGGATAAACCTGAGCGCTCTTGTTCCCATTATTGGGTCCTTCGAGGGAGGCGCTCAGCACAACGCAAGGCAATCGGACTATAATGCTTTATCACTCTCACTTAGCCATAGAATTCTATAATTTTAAATTTCGGCGAAGCCCCTAGTATTTGGAAGACCGATTTCGGGGTGCTATCCACGCCTAGGCCGGACAAAGCCGACTCCTCGCTCTAAGCGGCATAAGTCTTTAGGGACTCGAAACCTCTCGAACAGCGACCAGCTCTCGCCCAATCATGACGGTCAGTTTTAGCTTTCTCTACTGAGGTGCTTAACCCAGCTCAATCGGGGCACAATCATAGTAGTTCTCCCAGCGCTACCTTAGCCGATATAACGGAACGTAAGGTACCAAAACATGGGAGCCAGGCAAACCCAACTATTGACCCAATACATGATTCGGAGCCGATGCATATAATGCTATAAGTTAGGGGTGCCGCACTCGTGAGAGTGTTCAGACTTCTCACACCACATTCTGGGGTACTTAAGCCCCTGGTGTATTGGCCGTACCAAAGTGTACGGTTGCATAATGTCATAGCTGAACATATTTACATAAAAAGGAATGCAATAATAGACAAAAGCAATGTATTGTTTATTCGAAAAGTCTGCGATAAAAGCAGAACGATACAAATAGTGCGATAAGCAAGAGATGGGACTATTTGACATGTCCCCCTCCAGGGGCGAGCTGCGGGATGATATGTGAAACAAGTATACTGCTCGTTATAGAGACCACCTGGACACTCGACGTAACTTTCTGCCTCCCAGGCTGTTGCATCGTGTGTTCGGCGATTGTACTGCCGGACAGGCCTTCCGGAGAGTGGAGTCCTGAAAGTAAGAAAAAAAATAATGACAAAATCAGGAGCCCCTAGTGCGGTTGAGCCGCATTTTGGGCATGCCGTGGTCGTGCCCCTCCCCCTATGCCCATGGTATATCCAGAGCGTAATTACGTACGCGTAGTACTGGTTTCGCAATTTCGCGAGGGCTAGGGTTGGGGCCGCATTACTACGCGTGCTCGGAACGTGCCAGGCGGTCTTGTTGCTAGTGGGGTGGTCCCTTCGATCAAAAGTGATCGGGCAGGAGGACCATGGGTTGAACTTTGGGGCGACTGACTCTAACGCATATACGTCCCTGAGTGCACGCTTCCGCTCCCTTTTGGGTATGTGGGTTGCGTATCTCATGTTCACCGTCCGCACTTGTGGGGGGAAGCCCTTATGTCCCCTATTGTTCAGCGGCCGGGGCTCCTCCTCGTCATCGCTATGCAGCCCCTTGTCACTGTTTTCGGCATTTAACTTGCTTGCCTGCTTGAACACCCAACAATCCCTGTTGGTGTGGTTGGCTGGTTTTTCGGGGGTGCCGTGTATCTGGCATGAGCGATCGAGTATTCGGTCCAAACTGGACGGGCCCGGAGTATTTCTTTTAAATGGCCTTTTCCGCTGACCGGGTTTAGAGCCTCTGAATCCGGCATTAACTACCGTATCCTCAGCATTATCGCCGTTAATGGGTGCTTGTGCTTGTTGCGACGCGACCTGCCATTGATGTCCTTGGTATCCGAATTACCAGGGCTCTTGGTCATGTTATTACTACGAGCTAGCCAGTTGTCTTCTCCCGCGCAAAAGCGGGTCATGAGTGTTGTGAGGGCTGCCATGGATTTCGGCTTTTCCTGTCCTAGGTGCCGGGCAAGCCATTCGTCATGGATGTTATGTTTGAAGGCTGCGAGGGCCTCTGCGTCGCCGCGATCGACTATTTGATTTTTCTTAGTTAGGAACCGTGTCCAGAATTTTTCGGCCGATTCCTCCGGCTGCTGAATTATGTGGCTTAGGTCATCGGTGTTCCGTGGTCGCACATAGGTGCCCTAGAAATTGTCGAGGAATGCGGCTTCGTGTCCTCCCAACAACCAATTGACTCTGCGGGCAAGCTGTTAAGCCAATGCCGAGCTGGTCCTTTAAGCTTGAGTGGGAGGTATTTGATGGCGTGTAGATCATCACCAAGGGCCATGTGGATATGAAGGAGATAATCCTCGATCCATACCGCAGGATCTGTTGTGCCATCGTATGATTCGATGTTTACGGGTTTGAAACCCTCGGGATTTGATGATCGATTACTTCATCCGTGAAGCATAGTGGGTGTCTTGGCGCCAGCATCGGGCTATATCACGACGTAGCTCAAATGAGCGTTGTTCATCGTGGTTCGCCCGCCGAATTGCCATATCCGGCATGACGGTTATCGTCACGCGTCGTGGGGCGCCCACACGATCCGTAGATCGATCTTGTTTGCCTTGCCTTGTACTCCAATATATCTCGCAGGTCTGGCGCATTTCCCCGTGCCCTAGTATTCTTTGAGCGGCGCCGGGGTGAGGCTTGAGTGGAGGGCCGAGAGGCCTCTCTGTTGCGGCCACAAGGTGGCCGGTCGGCCGCGTCGTGCGCTGGTGATGTAGGTTTAAGTGCTTCCTCCTCTAATCGGGGTAGCAGCCTGCGCTTTGGGTAGCTCTTGGAGGGGCGTTCGAGTTTGTACTCTTCGGCCGCAAGGACTTCAGTCCTTATGTCGGCTAGCAAGTCTTGGTCAGCTCTAAGTTGTTGCTGTTTTTTCTTGAGGCTGCTCGTCGTGGCCATAAGCCTGCGTTTGAAACGCTCTTGTTCGACGGGATCCTCAGCACGACAAATTCGTCATCGCCGAGGCTTGCCTCGCCTTCGAGGGAGGCATGTAATTATCGCCCTCTACCTCTTTGTCTCGCCGCTCTCTCATGAGGGCTGGCTTCTCCATCCTCCCGTGTTGAATCCTGCCGAGGGGGGTTGTCTTCAGACCTTTGTCCCGGTGTTATTATCTCTCGTGCTGTAATCGCCATTTTTGCTTTGGCAAGATGAGCGGCGCCACGACGCCGGGCGCTTAGGCTGCTTCTTGGAGGGTCATCCACCGTTGTTCCATCGCCTTCCCTTCTTTTGGGGTGTCCACCATGTATATCTCATACGCATTTAGGTGGCCTTCGATTGCCCTATAGGCGCTGGTTCTTGGTCGTCTTACGCATCGGGCGTCCATACCGTCGATGTCTTGGAGTCGGGTCGAGCATGTCGGTTAAATCATCGATAGTGGCTACTGAAGTGGGTGGTGGGTGGGCTTTGAATTTCTTCGCCGTCGTCAGATCCCAACCTTGCCGACCATAGTCCGCCAGGGCTCTCCGATAAAGAGAGAGACTTGATGGATTCGTGGATGTTGCCAAGGGCGAAAAGCCGAAAGATGTCCACGGCGGCAAATTCCATGATCGGTGCCCAATCGGATTCGATTGGCAGGGGTGCGGAAGGTTCGGAGTCCGGAGAGGAGTCCGGCACCTTGGAGTCACGAGCTTCGCAAAGGACAAGGCTGGTGTTTGGCTCGATCGCCGTAGAGATTGCAGCCCCCGAGGCGGTGTCCAGCCACCCGTCCTCGATTGGCACGGTCGGCTCCGAGCTAAGGGTCGGAGCGGATAAGGGTGCGGCCTCCAGGGCACTGTTCGGCGGCAGGGCTAGATCATGCACATCGTGATAAAGGCGGCACGCCGCCGTGGCTCGAACCCGTCGAAGATCAAGTCTCCGCAGACGCCGATCGATAGTTCAAACTTCCAAATCTGACACGATGGCTGGGGCGAAGCTTCGATCTGCTCCGGATGGCCAAGCAAATTGGCCTGCGGTGCAAAGCCGCCCGAATCACGAAGATCTGTCCGGGAGAAAAGTCTCACCCTGGACCGCGTCGTTGTTGATGATCGGAGGAGCCATCGGGCCTAAAGATGACGACATGCAGGAACTCTCGATGAAAGCACCAATGTCGGTGTCAAAACCGCGGATCTCGGGTAGGGGGTCCCGAATCGTGCGCCTAGGCGGATGGTAACAGGAGACAAGGGACACGATGTTTTTACCTGTGTTCGGGCCCTCTCGATGGAGGTAAAACCATACTCCTGCTTGATTAATATTGATGATATGGGTAATACAAGAGTAGATCTACCATGAGATCAGAGAGGCTAAACCCTAGAAGCTAGCCTATGGTATGATTGTTGTTTGTCCTACGGACTAAAACCCTCCGGTTTATATAGACACCGGAGAGGGCTAGGGTTACACAGAGTCGGTTACAATGGGAGGAGATCTACATATCCGTATTGCCAAGCTTGCCTTCCACGCCAAGGAAAGTCCCATCCGGACACGGGACGAAGTCTTCAATCTTGTATCTTCATAGTCCAGGAGTCCGGCCATCCGGACACCCCCTAATCCAGGACTCCCTCAGTCATGCTTGTCTTGGACAGCGTGTGCACATGTATATAGCAGAACCAACTCATGTTTTGGAGCTTGCTATCGTAGTTCATTTCCCGAGAATCTCGCAACGACATCTCGTCAGTTTGTGTTGCAAACTTTCTTTTCTAGACATGATGTCTGAAATATCCTGTTACCAACCAGATCTGAATCTCAGGCAGATATGATGGTTGAAACATTTTCCAAGAACTATAATATTGGTGTCTCTATAACCGGTAAAGTGGATGTTGTGGCTACCCCACCTAACCAGAAGGCCAACTATGGTAGTATCTTGGTTCAGCAATTTAGCCACCTCCCCATGAGGATGTCATATGACTTATTCTAGAAGTTGTTCCTTATGGATCCTTTGTCTTCCCGAAGTCCGACCTATACTTGATGGCCACGTTAATGCTTTAAGTATGACTGTGGTATGTAGAACGTCAAGGAGAACATTAGAAGCGGAGTGCTAAATGTCTCTCGGTCGATCATCCAGATTTTGTTTCCTTAGGATCGCTAAGATGAAATTTGAGAAGGTGTTGTCTTCCTTTGCATCTGCATTCTCCATCATTGTTCATCATTGGTAGTATGATGTGTTGCCAGGATCCTTGGCACGGATGCTGGTAAGATCTTGATGAGTATGGAAATGCTCAATTTCTTGAAAGCACGCTCAGTTACTAGGTCATATCCTCGGTATCAATTGGAATGTGCCTCCCGTTTACCGAGTTATTCTATAACTCTAGTTTCTTTTCCAAACCGAGTATCCCATTCTTTCGAACTCCTTCAAATGATCATGTGTGAATTGCCTCAGGCTGGTATAAAGAGTTTTAATGATCTTTGTATCAAAAGTAATTCTTTTTGCCACTTAAGGGAATAATTCTACGAGTCACCTTCTCTAAGGTGCCCTGATATGGAATCATAGCAATTCATCTCCTTGCTACTCTGAAACCATGCACCATCTACTTCAGCGTGGAATTGTTGCCTACCAAGTTGAACCTTCGTTATCTATCCCTCTCCATCCCTTTCAATGTGTGTCTTGTGTCTCAGCTCAAGAGACGTTCTTTCGTCTCACTTCATGAGTTGATCCTGAGTTGCTCGATCTTTGAGAAGATCGATTCTGGTAGAGTTCCCGTTCCTTTTTTCGTAGTGTTTTGCTGAAGATCTCAAAGGCAAGGACGTCAAAGATCAATATGAAGAAATGAATCAACATCTTCGAGAAGGGCAGTTGGATCATGAAGTTTGTGAGATTAATTAGTGTCCCCTCTGTCTTCTTACCTCACGTCTTGAATCTCGGGACGAGATTCTTGTTTAGTGGGGGTGAGTTGTCACAGCCCTAGAACACCTGAGTGTAACAGTTGCATCAGTGAGCATGCATCATGTTTAAATTCAAGAAACTTAAATTGAGGAAAGTGAAAGCCTCAGAAATCAATTTAAAAGAAGGGCAAGAACCCTTTAAATTGCATTCATTGTTTCCAAAATGCCTTCATAAATGTTTGATAATTTTGGCAAGGCTTTGAGACCAAACCAAAAATAGTGAACATTTTTGTGGAATATTTTGGGCGCTGAATTTAAATCACTATTCTATTTGAATTTGGAAATATACCCAAGTATATATGGGATATATTTCCAAATACCTCTGATATATTTTGTGTGCTTTTGGAGAAGTTCAAGAAGCAACATAAAAATGGTCACATAATATTTTTGCATTGTTTTGAATTCCTTTGATTTTGCAAAACAGTGGCAAAGTAGTAAAAAAGTAGAAATAAAAAGAAAGACACGTACCTGGGCCACTTACCCGTAGCCGGCCCAGCTGCACTAGTCCAACCCATTGGGGCAGAGCGGCTGTCTTCAACCTCTGCCAGTAGGCAGAGGCGAAGTAGCACGCGCGCACGCGGAGGCCTCCACCTCCTGCTTCGCGGTGGCAGCCTCCCCGACATCCTTGCGACACCACGGAGATGCCCGGAGCCTCCCCTCGTTCTCCCCCCTCTTCTGGCTCCCTCTTCCTCTCTTCCCGCGGAGCTCGGAGCGCTGCCGCCGTCGCCGTCGCCGTGGCTATAGGCCACCACCCACCCAACCAGCACCACCACGAGCTCCGCCACGACTCCGTGGAGCTACACACTGAGGCATGCGACTGCAGGAGCCCTGCAGCGTCGCTACCATCGCCATCTTCATCCTCTGCCCTGACGGCCGCCATCGTCGATTCGCCGGCTATGGGACCTCCCCGAGCTCTCCATCCGCACCAGAAGATCCGCTATGAGACCTGCAGTCTTTTCCCCCTCCTCCCTTTGTCGCGCTCGCCCTCTAACCGCTGCCCCACAAGCTCCCAAGCGCCGCCATCACCATGGCCGGCCAGCCATGCGCTCCCGACCTTCCCCGCTCTCCTAAGCATCACCAACATACTCACCGCGTCCCCGGGAAGCGAACTTGCCGCACCGTTTACTCTAGCTCGCACTGAAAACCCACACCGATCGGTCGTCTACTTGCACAAACATATTCCTTTGTTTATAGCTCTATTTTTCTTTTTAGACGCAGACCTGGTGAAGCAATTACAATTTGACAGTTAATAAAAAGTGAAACAAGTGACCGCAACATGCCAAAGATGTTATGAAAATGCCAACTACGTACACTAAAACCTGTATTCGACAATACTGCAGGTATCACACTGAGTGGCCTAAGCAAGCATTTCTTCCGGTGCAATTCCAGGGCGTTCAAAAGGGGCATGTGGACGCGTCGCAAGATACTGTCGGAGTGTGGCATGCACGTGATGTGGCACAACACCGGCAATACCTTGCCGGTGATGGTCGACAGCCAGCAGACGGGCAGCAAAAAGGTTCTGGTGTTGCACACCAACAAGTCGACCAGCAGAGGACCAACTGGGTGATGCACCAGTACCACCTCGGGGACCTGGAGCAAGAGAAGGAGCGGGAGCTAGTCCTCTGCAAGATTTTCTACCAGATGAACACTAGGGCCAGGAGTAAAAAGATTATAAGTTAGTTTGGTATTGTTGTTAATGATCTTTTGGTATGAACTTGGCATTTGCTTCCAACCATCATGCCGAGGGTCGACGTGGATATAAAGCTGAATCATTTGTTTCGAAACGAATTTTCAGGCACCTGATTTTTATTTGATGGGTAGCATAAGCACCGACGCTTGAATTCCCAGTTCTCCAAATTTTTCAAACAAGTGCATGCACTTATTATCACGATGAAAAACAATATCCTGCCGCATCCCGCTTATCGGCCTGTACTTGCAGAATTCTCTCGCTTTATTGAGCACGATATTGTTTTTTCAGGTCGAGCAAGTTTCACTGGGTGCATCGCCAAGGCTTGGTTTTGTTTTTAACAGGCCCGCCCATGATGACAACGGGGCACAAAGATCCCGCAGTATTCATCGCCTCCTCGCCCGCCAAATAAGCGTTAGTTATATTTTGTCTTACAACATCCGCAGGCAGTTATTTTACTGAATCAAACACACAGGCCAGTTCTATTTTCCTCTTGAAACGCATGTCCTACATCTGTTTTCTAATCTCTACCTATAGTTTTACTAGTTCATATACACGTATCATTATATTGAAAATACATAATTAAAATTCCCTTTTCATATTTACATCCTTATTTTTGTTGTTGTTTTCCCTCCTAGCGCTGATTTTTTTACCACTAGTTTCCCTTAAACCAACTCAATTGTCCCACGTCTTATTTGCTTACAAAAACAAAACGATTTTTTGGCAAATAAATAAGTTCTTAAAAAAAATTCAGTATTTCGGGATTACAAAAGTTCAGACTCCACCGAAATATGCAAAATAAGGTTGAACTTTTTGACCGTGGTCCTGGGCAGAAAATGGGCTGTAATAAATTAGTTAATCATTAGCAAATGGGCTGCAAATTATTGAAAAATAGCAAATGGGCTCTATGTTGTCTGCCACAGATTTGGAGGCTGACTTGTGGGCCTACAAAGTTCATGCGTACACATGGATTCTCAAAAAAGAAACTTAGTCAACAATCGACTCTACCAGCATCAGACCATTAGATTTCAATCTAACGGCAATTGTGCTTCTTCGCCTCTCGATCTTCCCCGCCTAAATTACCAAAACCAGCGCCTGTCATACCACCGCCTCCCGCCTCCCATGGCCAGTTGTGCTGCCGGGCAGGCCTCACGGCCCCATCATATACTCGCATCCCAGGCCTGTCTATCCCTCTACTCACCCACACCTCCTGTTAATTTCCGGCGATGGCAGCCAAACCAGTCAACCCTCGTACTCTCCACCTTATGGGAAGCCACTGCCGTGTCTTCCCCGGCCCCGTGTTGTTCCCTTTGTATGCCTCTCCATCATCCACCGCCCTGGTGCTCTCGGCGCGGCGTGGTCAACATGGTCAACGAACGACATCCATCGGACGTGGATCAGACGTGGAGAGGCCGATACTGGTCCACGGCCGCACACAAGGAAATGCCTCCTTATTACGCCAAAATAATGATTCCTCCACGACATCCGAGACCCACCGGAAGGGCCTCTCAGATTTCGTGTCAAAACGTGCCCCCGATGTGTCGGACCCACCAGCTATCTTCGCACGCAAGGAAGTGCCTCCTTATTACGCACAAAGAAATGAATACTCCCCGCCACCGGAACCCAAAGATAGTGGGAGGCTGACTTAGGGCCTACCAAGTTGACGGGACGGAGGGCTTTGTCAACTTAGACAATATGAACGATTCTAGCTCCAAGCATCAGACGATGTTCATCCAATGGCCGTAGTGCTTCTTCAACCTCTGGTCTTCTTGCTCCAGCTGCCCAAACCAGCGCCGGTCGTGCCGCGTGCTCCTGCCTCCCATGGTCGGTTGTGATGCCGCGGAGGCCTCACTGCCCCCTACTACTCCCACCGCTGGGCAAGGCATCCCTCTACTCACCCACACCCCCTGTTATTCTACGGCGACGGCAGCCTCACACCGCAGACGAACCAGTGAACCCTCATACTCCTCTCCGCGTGGGCATCCACCGCCGCGTCTTCCCGGCCCGCCGTCTCCCCTTCCTAGGCCTCACCGTCGTCCACCGCCTTGGTGCTCTCGGCGCGGCGTGGTCAATGTGGTCAAAGACCAACTTCCATCGGAAGAGTACTGTACGTGGAGAGGCTGACAGCTGGGTCCACGGCCGTAGCTGGGTCCACGGCCACAGCCCTGTTTTTTGTGATTTGCCAAGTAAGTCGCTTTGTGAGGCCTGTTGGGCTGCAAATCTTTCAAGATGAGGAGAGCTTCATTCGGCTGGCCGAGAAAATGGCCTATCAGTAATGAGAAATGGGATGTACATTTTTAAAACACATCAAACCGGCAATTAGTTTCAAATTCTTTTTTTTCATTTCGAGATTTTAAATTGCATTGATTTTTATGCGTGGACAATTTGTTGGATTTTATACTGATATACATTTGTTTTTAAAATCAGTTTGAATGTGACTCGAAATTTCAGGATTAAAAACAGTTCGGACCGCACCGAAATATGCAAAATTTCGTACAATTTTTTAACCGTGGCCACAATATGGGCTGTAATGCTAACAAAAAGAATATGGGCTCCAAAAAAACCTTAAGAATTAGCAAATGGGATGTAAATTATTAGAAATAATGGCAGATGAGATGTATGCTGTTTTCCACAGATTTGAGGCTTTCCTAAAAAAAGGTTGACGCACAAGCAAAGGATCGTTGGATGTCCATCCAATGGCCGTCGTGCTTCTTCAATCTCGCTCTTCTGCTCGGCCCGCTCAAACAAGCGCCAAGGGACTGCTCGCTTCCTCCTCCTCAAGCCGGCTGTGCTACAAGAAGCCTCACCGCGCCACCGTACTCCCATCGCTGGCCTAGCCATACCTCTACTCACCCACACTTGTTGTTATTCTCCGGCGACGGTAGACGAACCAGTAAACCCTCGTACAGCCATACTCCTCTCCGTGTGGGAAACAACTGCCGAGTCTTCCATGCATTTGTTTTGTTCCCTTCCTAGGCCTCGCCGTCGTCCACCGCCATGGTGCTCTCGGCGCGACCTGGTCAACGTGGTCAACGACCTACATGCATCTGAAGTGGACTGTACATGGAGAGGCTGACAGCTGGGTCCACGACCGGAGCAAGGAAGTGCCTCCTTATTATGCACAAAATAATTATTCCTCCACCTGACAGCGGGGACCCACCGTATGGGCCACAGTATTTCGCAAAAAAAAACGTTTCCCCCTGACTGTTGGGTCCCACCAGCTACATCTTCGCATGCAAGGAAGTGCGTCCGGGCAAAAAAAACGATTCACCCTCCTGACTGCTGGGACCCATCAGCTACATCTTCGCACGCAAGGAAGTGCCTAACAGTCGTGACCCACCTGGTCGAAGCGTACGTAGCGTTGTCATTCTGGTCGCGAACGTGTACGTACATATACCGGTCGATCACCGCTCGCAGAGCCGCAGCGATAAACCGTGGCCGTGCAAGGAAGGGCACGTGTGGTAGTAGAGGCGCGCACGTGTGGTAGTAGAGGCGTGCACGTCGCATGTACACGTACGTACAACGGCCAGTGTGCAAGAAAGAAAATACGGCCACGTACATATATACGGGCGGGGTCTCGAACGCCTACTCACAAGACACGTGCACGGCCGTGGCTCGTGTACATGGCTGGGTCGTAACAAAGAAACCGTGATCGTCGTGTTCATGGGGAGCCAACCAGCTGGGTCGGAACGGAATGCGCCGTCGTGTTCATCGAAGAAGGGCTTGGACGGAACAGCCGATGGAACGAGGCCCGCGCATCGCAGAACGGAGGAAACGGCCTTGTGTTCGACCGGCCACGATCGAAACGAGATCCTGTTCACCAGGAGGGGTCTGGCGTACCGCAAAACGGAGGAAACGGACCTCCTATGGTTGAAATGGGGGTCCTGTTGATCGGGAGAGGTGTGGCGTACCACAAAACGGAGCAAACGGACTTGTGTTGGAGCGCTACGGTCGAAATAGGGGTCTTGTTCATCGGGAGGGGTGTGGCGTACTGCAAAACGGGACTCCACGGGATACTGTTCATCTCCACCGTCGACCCCCTCAAGCCTCCACGGGCTACTATTCATCCACCATCGACCTCCTCCAGCCTCCACCTGCGGCTGTTCATCCATGGGCTCCTGTTCATCCAGCCTCCACCGCGCACTACTCCACCGGCTAATGTTCAACCAGCCCTCTCCACGGGCTCCTGTTCAACCACCCCTCCATGGGTTACTGTTCATCCAGCCATCCATCGTCTACTGTTCATACAGCCCTCCACGGGGTGGTCCTGTTCATCCAGCCCTCCACGGGGTCCTGTTCATCCAGCCCCAACCGGCTCGATTGATCGGGGTCATGTTCATCTAGAGGCAACACCACGGGGTCTTATTCATCCACCCCCACCGGGAACTGTTCCTCCAAACTCCCCAAAGAACGCCAATCGCTCATCCAGAGGTAGCATCGATCGGCTTCGCTTAGCAGCAAGAGCGGCGAATCGCCGATCGGGTTCGATTAACAGCCATCGATCGATCGCCGGGTTCAAGAACGCCAGAGTTCGCAAAGGTAATCGCTCGGGTTCATTTATAGCTCAACGCCTCACTCGGGTTCAGTTAGAGCCCAACACCTCGCACACACACGCGTACGTGTACGAGAGAAACATGCATCGCTCAGCTCCCGACCACCCACCGTAACCGGGAACTCCCCGAAATTTTCCTGACCCTCGCTTCTACCACGGTTTTTTCCGTCATGGACGGCCCAAAGAATGTCATGCAACAAGGCGTCTCCGCCCGCCTGTGATGAAAAGCCCATTTTTTGTCATGATTTTTGGTCATAGAAGTAGGAGCCCACCACATCCATGATGATACCGGGTTTTGTCACAATTATCGTCATAGAAGTGTCATAACTATGACAAAAAAAATTCATTCGGCCCAAAATGCCACGGATGTGTCTTTTTTTGTAGTGTAAGCACTACGACGATATGATCGAGCTGTGTAACTGTGGAGGGGGCACCGCACAAGGCTAAAAGATCAACTTGTGTGTTTATGGGGTGCCCCCTGGCCACGTATATAAAGGAGGGGGGAAGAGGAGGCCGGCCTAGAAGGGGAGCGCCTATAGGGAGAGTCCAACTAGGATTCCCAATCCTAGTTGGAGTCCCCTTCCTTTTTCCAAGAGGGGAGAGAGGGAAGGAGTAGGAGAGGGAGAAGGAAAGAGGGGGCGCCGCCCCCTCTCTAGTCCAATTCGGAGCAGCCCATGGGGGGTGCGCGGCCTCCCCTTGTGGCCCTTCTCTCCTTTCCACTAAGGCCCATGAAGGCCCAATACTTCCCCCGGCAAATTCCCGTAACTCTCCGGTACTCCAAAAAATACCCGAACCACTCAGAACCTTTCCGATGTCCGAATATTGCATTCCAATATATCGATATTTACATCTCGACCAGTTCGAGACGCCTCACCATGTCTGTGGTCTCATCCAGGACTCTGAACAAACTTTGGTCATCAAATCACATAACTCATAATACAAATCTTTATCGAACGTTAAGCGTGTGGACCCTACGGGTTCGAGAACTATGTAGACATGACCGAGACACATCTCCGGTCAATAATCAATAGCGGAACCTAGATGCTCATATTGGCTCCTACATATTCTACGAAGATCTTTATCGGTCAAACCGCATAACAACATACGTTGTTCCCTTTGTCATCGGTATGTTACTTGCCCAAGATTCGATCATCGGTATCAACATACCTAGTTCAATTTCATTACCGGAAAGTCTCTTTACTCGTTCTGTAATGCATCATCCCATAACTAACTCATTAGTCACATTGCTTGCAAGGCTTATAGTGATGATCATTACCGAGAGGGCCCAGAGATACCTCTCCGATACACGGAGTGACAAATCCAAATCTCGATCTATGCCAACCCAACAAACACCTTCGGAGACACCAGAGAGCATCTTTATTATCACCCGATTCCAGTGATGTTTTATAGCACACAAGGTGTTCCTCCGGTATTTGGGAGTTGCATAATCTCATAGTCAGAGGAACATGTATAAGTCATGATGAAAGAATTAGCAATAAAACAAAATGATCATTTGTGCTATGCTAACGGATGGGTCTTGTCCATCACATCATTCTCCTAATGATGTGATCCCATTCATCAAATGACAACACATGTTTATGGTTAGGAAACTTAACCATCTTTGATTAACGAGCTAGTCTAGTAGATGCTTACTAGGGACACGGTGTTTTGTCTATGTATCCACACATGTATCAAGTTTCCGGTTAATACAATTCTAGCATGAATAATAAACATTTATCATGATATAAGGAAATATAAAATAACAACTTTATTATTGCCTCTAGGGCATATTTCCTTCTGTCTTCCACTTGCACTAGAGTCAATAATCTAGTTCACATTGTCATGTGATTTAACACCAATAGTTCACATCACCATGTGATTTACACCCGTAGTTCACATCGCCATGTGACCAACACCCAAAGGTTTTACTATAGTCAATAATCTAGTTCACATCTCCATGTGATTAACACCTAAAGAGTACTTAGGTGTGATCATGTTTTGCTTGTGAGAGAAGTTTAGTCTATGGGTCTGCAACATTCAGATCTGTATGTATTTTGCAAATTTCTATGTCTACAATACTCTGCACGGAGCTACTCCAGCTAATTGCTCCCACTTTCAATATGTATCTAGATTGAGACTTATAGTCATTCAGATCAGTGTCAAAGCTTCCATCAATGTAACTCTTTACGACGAACTCTTTGTCACCTCCATAACTGAGAAACATTTCCTTATTCCACTAAGGATAATTTTGACCGTTGTCCAATGATCTACTCCTGGATCACTATTGTACCCTCTTGCCAAACTCATGGTGAGGTACACAATATGTCTGGTGCACAGCATAGCATACTTTAGAGAAAAGTTATGACTGAGGCATAGGGAATGACTCTTCATTCTCTTTCTATTTTCTGCCGCGGTCAGGTTTTGAGTCTTTACTCAACTTCACACCTTACAACACAGGCAAGAACTCCTTCTTTGACTGTTCCATTTTGAACTACTTCAAAATCTTGTCAAGGTATGTACTCATCGAAAAAACTTATCAAGCGTCTTGATCTATCTCTATAGATTTTGATGCTCAATACGTAAGCAGCTTCACCGAGGTCTTTCTTTGAAAATTTCCTTTCAAACACTCCTTTATACTTTGCAGAAAATCCTACATCATTTCCGATCAACAGAATGTCATTCACATATACTTATCAGAAAGGTTGTAGTGCTCCCACTCACTCTCTTGTAAACACAGACTTCACCACAAGTCTATATAAAACTATATGCTTTGATCAACTCATCAAAGCGTATATTCCAACTCCGAGATACTTGCACCAGTTCATAGATGGATCACTAGAGCTTGCACACTTTGTTAGCACCTTTAGGATTGACAAAACCTTCTTGTTGTATCATATACAACTCTTCTTTAAGAAATTCATTAAGGAATGAAGTTTTGACATTCATTTGCCAGATTTCATAAAATGTGGCAATTGTTAACATGATTCGGACAGACTTAAGCATCGATGTGACTGAGAAAATCTCATTGTAGTCAACACTTTGAACTTGTCGAAAACCTTTTGCGACAATTCAAGCTTTGTAGATAGTAATACTACTATCAACGCCCGTCTTCCTCTTGAAGATCCATTTATTCTCAATGGCACGACGATCATCGGGCAAGTTAATCAAAGTCCATACTTTGTTCTCATACATGGATCCCATCTCAGATTTCTTGGCCTCAAGCCATTTCGCGGAATCTGGGCTCATCATCGCTTCCTCATAGTTCGTAGGTTCATCATGGTCCAAAGAAGATGACTTCCGTAAAAGGATTACCGTACTACTGCAGTGCGGACCGTGACCGTGGACCCACGAGGTTCGGTAGTAACTTGATCTGAAGTTTCATGATCATCATCATTAGCTTCCTCGCTAATTGGTGTAAGAATCACTGGAACTGATTTCTGTGATGAACTACTTTCCAGTTCAGGAGAAGGTACAATTACCTCATCAAGTTCCACATTCCTCCCACTCACTTCTTTCGAGAGAAACTCCTTCTCTAGAAAGGATCCATTCTTAGCAACGAATATCTTGCCTTTGGATCTGTGATAGAAGGTGTACCCAACAGTATCCTTTGGGTATCCTATGAAGATGCATTTCTCCGATTTGGGTTCGAGCTTATCAAGTTGAAGTTTTTTCACATAAGCATCGCAGTCCCAAACATTAAGAAACGACAGCTTAGGTTTCTTGCCAGACGATAGTTCATACGGTGTCGTCTCAATGGATTATATGGTGCCCTATTTAACGTGAATGTAGTTGTCTCTAATGCATAACCCCAAAATGATAGTGGTAAATCGGTTAGAGACATCATAGATCGCACCATATCTAATAAAGTACGGTCACGATGTTCTGACACACCATTACATTGTGGTGTTCCAGGTGGCGTGAGTTGTGAAACTATTCTGCATTGTTTCAAATGAAGACCAATCTCATAACTCAAATAATCACTTCCACGATCAGATCGTAGAAACTTTATTTTCTTGTTATGATGATTTTCTACTTCACTCTGAAATTCTTTGAACTTTTCAAATGTTTCAAACTTATGTTTCATTAAGTAGATATACCCATATCTGCTCAAATCATCTGTGAAGGTCAGAAAATAACGATACCCGCCGCGAGCCTCAACACTCATCGGATCGCATACGTCAGTATGTATTATTTCCAAGCATGGAGTTTCTTCATGTGCTTTACACCAATATGTCCTAAATGGCAGTGCCACAAATATGTTGCACTATCATTATTAACTTTGCATCTTTTGGCATCAATATTATGAATATGTGTATCACTACGATCGAGATTCAATAAACCATTCACCTTGGGTGTATGACCACAGAAGGTTTTATTCATGTAAAAAGAATAACAATTATTCTTTGATTTAAATGTATAACCGTATTGCAATAAACATGATCCAATCATATTATGCTCAACGCAAACACCAAATAACATTTATTTCAGGTTCAACACTAATCTCGAAGGTAATGGAGTGTGCGATGGTGATCTTATCAACCTTGGAATCTCTTCCAACACACATCGTCACCTTGCCCTCAACTAGTCTTTGTTCATTTTGTAACTCCTGTTTTGAGTTACTAATCATAGCAACTGAACCAGTATCAAATACCCAGGGGCTACTATGCACACTAGTAAAGTACACATCAATAACATGTATATCATATATACTTCTGTTCACTTTGCCATCCTTCTTATCCGCCAAGGATTTGGGGCAGTTCCGCTTGCAGTGACCATTTCCTTCGCAGTAGAAGCACTCAGTTTCAGGCTTGGGTCTAGCTTTCGGCTTCTTCATGGGAGTGGCAACTTGCTTGCCATTCTTCTTGAAGTTCCATTTCTTTCCCTTGCCCTTTTACTTGAAACTAGTGGTCTTGCCAACCATCAACATTTGATGCTTTTCTTGATTTCTACCTACGTTGATTTCAGCATCACGAAGAGCTCGGGAATCGTTTTTGTCATCCCTTGCATATTATAGTTCATCACGAAGTTCCAGTAACTTGGTGATAGTGACTAGAGAACTCTGTCAATCACTATTTTATCTGGAAGATTAACTCACACTTTATTCAAGCGATTGTAGTACTCAGACAATCTGAGCACATGCTCACTGGTTGAGCTATTCTCCTCCATCTTGTAGGCAAAATACTTGTCAGAGGTCTCATACCTCTCAACTCGGGCATGAGTCTGAAATACCAATGTCAGCTCTTGGAACATCTTATATGCTTTGTGTCGTTCAAAATGTTTTTGAAGTCCCGGTTCAAAGCCGTAAAGCATTGTGCACTAAACTATCAAGTAGTCATCATACCGAGCTTGTCATCTTATTTGCTGAACTCCAACTGTCCCCCACGTCCTCTCGCCACATTAGGTGGCTGGAGGTTGGGGTTCTTGCCTGGACTCTTTGGACCGTTCGCAATAAGCTTGTGATCCAACAGATTCTCTTCGTCAAGGCCATCGACGCTCTCTACAAACTCTTGGGTTTCTTGCAGCTTTGGCGGCTGCTTAGCCGCCCGGATCGACGCCATCTCAGCCTTCATCGCCGACCTCCGCTCGATGGTCGCCCGCTTATCGCCGCCGCCCGCCCGCCTCACGAGCTCGACTAGACTCCCTGCGCTTGGAGGGCTTTGTTTTTTCTCTTTCTTTTGGGCTTGTTGAGTTGTGCCCTCAGCAGAACATGTACTTTGTTGTGAGACTCGGGTGGTGTGTGTGTGTGAACCTACTTTGGTTGTATGTCTTGTGGCGGTTTGCTTTATTTATAAAGCGGGGCGAAAGCCTTTTTCGGTAAACGTTCATAACGTCTACATCTGCTCCTGCAATAGGTTCGTCACCTAGCGGTGCATCAAGGACATAATTCTTCTATGCAACAATGAGGATAATCCTCAGATCACGGACCCAGTGTGCTTCATTGCTACTAACATCTTTCAACTTATTTTTCTCTAGGAACATATCAAAAATAAACGGGGAGCTACATCGCGAGCTATTGACCTATAATTTGCAAATACTATCAGGACTAAGTTCATGATAAATTAAAGTTCAATTGATCATATTACTTAAGAACTCCCACTTAGATAGACATCCCTCGAGTCATCTAAATGATCACGTGATCCAAATCAACTAAACCATGTCCGATCATCATGTGAGATGGTGTAGTAGTCAATGGTGAACATCACTATGTTGATCATATCTACTATATGATTCACGCTCGACCTTTTGGTCTCTAGTGTTCCGAGGCCATATATTCATATGATAGGCTCGTCAAGTTTAACCCGAGTATTCTGCGTGTGCAAAACTGGCTTGCACCCGTTGTACGTGAACGTAGAGCTTATCACACCCGATCATCATGTGGTGTTCCGGCACGACAAACTGTCGCAACGGTGCATACTCAGGGAGAACACTTGTACCTTGAAATTTAGTGAGAGATCATATTATAATGCTACCGCCGTACTAAGCAAAATAAGATGCATAAAAGATAAACATCACATGCAATCAAAATATGGGACATGATATGGCCATCATCATCTTGTGCCTTTGATCTCCATCTCCAAAGTACCGTCATGATCTCCATCATCACCGGCATGACACCATGATCTCCATCATCTTGATCTTTCTCAACGTGTCGTCACATGGTCGTCTCGAAAACTATTGCTTTTGCAACTATTGCTATCGCATAGTGATAAAGTAAAGCAATTATATGACACTTGCAGCTTATGCAATAAAGAGACAACCATAAGGCTCCTGCCACTTGCCAATAACTTTAACAAAACATGATCATCTCATACAATAATTTATATCTCATCACGTCTTGACCATATCACATCACAGCAAACCCTGCAAAAACAAGTTAGACGTCCTCTACTTTGTTGTTGAAAGTTTTACGTGGCTGCTACGGGCTTCTAGCAAGAACCATTCTTACCTACGCATCAAAACCACAACGATTTTTCGTCAAGTGTGCTATTTTAACCTTCAACAAGGACAAGGCGTAGTCAAACTCGATTCAACTAAAGTTGGAGAAACGGACACCCACTAGCCACCTGTGTGCGGAGCACGGCGGTAGAACCAGTCTCATGAACGCGGTCATGTAATGTCGGTCTGGGCTGCTTCATCCAACAATACCGCCGAATCAAAGTATGACATGCTGGTAAGCAGTATGACTATTATCGCCCACAACTCTTTGTGTTTTACTCGTGCATATAACATCTACGCATAGACCTGGCTCAGATGCCACTATTGGGGAACTCAATCCCAAAGGTCAATCCAGCTAGCCGATTTTCAACAACAAAGGAGTTCACCGTGGGAAGATAAAGTCTAATGACAGACACTGGTAATTCTCTCACTGGGCCAGCCACTAGAATCAGTAAAGAATTAGAATAAAAGGAAGACCCTATCGAACAAATAGAGCACTTAGCCCTAGCTCTTGCTCTTTCCTTCCTTGCAACGGACTGCCCTTTATTAGGGGGTAGACCTACCTTGTTTTGTTGACTTATTGCTTTCCAGCAAAGCCCTCCGGCCTTTCATACTTTTGGAGAACTTCCTGCGGTAAAAGAGACAAAAAGCTAAAAAAAACCTCTCCTAACTATGAAGGAAGTTTCATAGAGATAGGTGTGGGGAAATAAGTTCTTCATTTGAAGAGTTAGTTGGCTTGCCTACCGGCCCGCAGATTAGGTTGGCTTTTATCGCCAACAGTAATTTCAAAAAAAATCATACATGCAAGATCTATCTAGGAGATGCATAGCATCGAGCGGGGAGAGTGTGTCCATTTACGTAGACCGAAAGCAGAAGCGTTTAGTAACGTGGTTGATGTAGTCGAACGTCTTCGCGATCCAACCGATCCAAGTACTGAATGTACGGCACCTCCGCGATCAGCACACGTTCAGCTCGGTGACGTCTCTCGAACTCTTGATCCAGTTGAAGCTGAGGGAGAGTTCCACAAGACGACGCAAGGCAGGACGGTGATGATGAAGTTACCAGCGCAGGGCTTCGCCTAAGCACTATGACGATATGACCGAGGTGTGTAACTGTGGAGGGGGCACCGCACACGGCTAAAAGATCAACTTGTGTGTCTATCGGGTGCCCCCTGGCCACGTATATAAAGGAGTTTGGAAGAGGAGGCCGGCCTAGAATGGGCATGCCTATAGGGGGAGTCCAACTAGGATTCCCAATCCTAGTTGGAGTCCCCTTCCTTTTTCCAAGAGGGGAGAGAGGAAAGGAGTAGGAGAGGGAGAAGGAAAGAGGGGGGCGCCACACCCTCCCTAGTCCAATTCGGACCAGCCCATGGGGGGGCGCGTGGCCTCCCCCTGTGGCCCTTCTCTCCTTTCCACTAAGTCCCATGAAGGCCCAATACTTCCCCCGGCGAATTCCCGTAACTCTCTCGTACTCCGAAAAATGCCCGAACCACTCAGAACCTTTCCGATGTCCGAATATTGCCTTCCAATATATCGATCTTTACATCTCGACCATTTCGAGACGCCTCATCATGTTTGTGATCTCATCTGGGACTCCAAACAAACTTCGGTCATCAAATCACATAACTCATAATACAAATCGTCATCGAACGTTAAGCGTGCGGACCCTACGGGTTCGAAAACTACGTAGACATGACTGAGACACATCTCCGGTCAATAACCAATAACGAAACCTGGATCCTCATATTGGCTCCTACATATTCTACGATGATCTTTATTGGTCAGACCGCATAACAACATACGTTGTTCCCTTTGTCATCGGTATGTTACTTGCCCGAGATTCGATCGTCGGTATCAACATACCTATTTCAATTTCGTTACCGGCAAGTCTCTTTTATCGTTCCATAATGCATGATCACGTAACTCACTCATTAGTCACATTGTTTGCAAGGCTTATAGTGATGATCATTACCGAGAGGGAACAGAGATACCTCTCCGATACACGGCGTGACAAAGCCTAATCTCGATCTATTCCAACCCAACAAACACCTTTGGAGACACCTGTAGAGCATCTTTATAATCACCCAGTTATGATGTGACGTTTGATATATAGCACACAAGGTGTTCCTCCGGTATTCGGGAGTTGCATAATCTCATAGTTCGAGGAACATGTATAAGTCATGATTAAAGCATTAGCAATAAAACTAAATGATCATTTGTGCTATGCTAACGGATGAGTCTTGTCCATTAAATCATTCTCCTAATGATGTGATCCCGTTCATCAAATGACAACACATGTCTATGGTTTGGAAACTTAACCATCTTTGATTAACGAGCTAGTCTAGTAAAGGCTTACTAGGGACACGGTGTTTTGTCTATGTATCCACACATGTATCAAGTTTCCGGTTAATACAATTGTAGCATGAATAATAAACATTTATCATGATATAAGGAAATATAAAATAATAACATTATTATAGCCTCTAGGGCATATTTCCTTCACGTATCACCCTAGGTTATAACTGTCACATGATGAATATCATCCAACAAGTCACCGGTCCAATGCCTACGAATTTATCCTTATTTATCTTGCCACGTTACTATTGCTATCATCACTGTTACACTTGCTACAAATTACTGCTATCACTGTTACTATTACTGTTTCTGCTGTCACTACTATCAAACTACTTTGCTACTGATCACTTTGCTGCAAATAATCAATCTCCAGGTCTGGTTGAATAGACAACTCAGCTGCTAATACCTTCAAATATTCTTTGTCTCCCCTCGTGTCAAATCTATAAATTTGGGTTGTATACTCTACCCTCGAAAACTGTTGCGGTCTCCTATACTTGTGGGTTATCAAGACCTTTTTCTGGCGCCGTTCCGGGGAGCATAGCAATATTTGTTGATTCACTTGGGATTATTATCATATTATCACTATGAAGAATCTGAAGGATCCGAAGACTAAGATTGTCGGTGTACAAAAGTAGGGGCCTTCTATGCCCCTTTACTTGTGCACGGGCAGTTGTAGCCACGCCTGCAGCCACGCTTGGCGGGGCAGAGGAAGTGAAGAGACAAGATAACCAAAGCAACGCCAAGCCAGAGGCATGAGGAGCAAAGGGACCAGGTGGGCTTTCCCCAACAAGAGCCTTGCCGGGGCAGCTTACGTAGCCCCGGCAAGAGCCTTGCGGGGGCAGCTCACCCAACACCAGCATAGCCGCCACCCTTGAGCCTGAGAGTTCCGACACCATCGAAAACATTGGAACCAAGGCTCGGGAGGCGCTTGCATGGTAGCATGCAGATCTTTGTGAAGACCAAGAACATACAAGGCTAGATGAGAACCAGAAGACGGAAACCCCCGGCAAGATCCTTGCCGGGGACGCTCACAAGACCCCCAACAAGACCCTTGCCAGGGACATCTGCGGGGCTGCAGCCAGGCCCACACATGCCAAGTCTCCACCACCGTTCCAACACAACAGTCAGCCCACCAACGAGGCAGGCACCGGCGTGGCGACGTGCATCTTCCAGGCCAACTTAGCAAGCACCTGCATAGTGGCATGCAGATCTTCGTGAAGACTCTGCCACCGCACCAACTCAGCAGCCAGCCAGCTAGCGTGGCGCTACACACCTCGTCAGCTTGGACGTGTGTCGAAGCGATGCGAAGCAGCGACGGTGGGATGAGCTTCCATGCCGTCCCCGATAAAGTGAGAGGGCACGTCGGCATCGCATTAAATGCATTTTGTCCTACGGTGCCAGGGATAGACCTGTGTACAGTACATACTTCCCACCTCCTGTGTGCCATTGTGGCGACCCCTTTGACTATGAAAGGAGGCCCGAGGCGTACTGAGGGAGGTTTCGGACTTTGTGGACCCCACACGCTTTGTAGCTAGTCCAAGAACACCAGATAAACACAAACCAGCAGGAGTAGGGTATTACGCATCGCTTGCGGCCCGAACCTGGATAAAATTCCCCCATGCTGATCACTAGACCCACTCTTTCCACAGCCCCCCGCCCTGTCAACCATAGTATGGATTCCCTGTGATCCCATAGGTGTCGTTTCCCTCGACATCTTTGGCGCGCCAGGTAGGGGGCGCGCAGCTGTGAAAATCTGGTCTAGCAGTTAGTATAGCAGCTCCTTCATCACCATGACTCCAAAAGAGGAAGGCGGGCCGAGCGAGCGGCATCGTCTGAAGACGCAGCGACCGCTCGCGCGGCGACAAAAAAAGCTAAGTCATGCAAAAACCTTGAGCAATTTCCTTTTTATAGAGATATTCTCCTCGAAAGGTTTTGTTCCTTGTATGGAAAACCTGCACGCAAGGGAGCCCTTCCGCTATTGGCAACGCCCTTGCTCTATTTCGAGTCCGCTCAATAATTCAAGTAGCTGCGCCGAGAATGGCAAGGTGGTTTGCTCGGCAGCAAGCACACCCGGCAGGCCGCTAAGGATCCGTCCTTAAAAGCGTCGCGGCTTTGGTTTACGCGCCGACAAACCTATCCAAGCGTAGGGTGTGGACATACAAAGAATAACCAGACAGGAAAATAACATGCATCATTTCAATGTACTGCAGAGTTATATTACATCAATTGTTGCTGCGGTTCTAACTTAAGATAAAATCGTCTTGGTCATGAACCCGCAGCGGCGATAAGAAACGGGGTGCCTAGTCCCGGCGCTGGCCCTCCACCCTTTTGACTTCATCAACGCGGCTAATGATGGGCTCGATACGCTCCTCGAGTGCCGCGAGGTCCACGCCCTCCCGCAAGCTCTCCAGCGTGTTGGCGAAGTCCATGCTGGGGTACCAGAATGCCACCTTGGTGTGAACTTTGGTCAGGGTGCCCCGGCAGAGCTTCCGGCCCTCATTGGCCAGATAGGTCACTCGGTTGGAACGGAGCTGCTCAAGGACGCCCTCGAAGAACAGGGTCAGCCTGGCGTGGGGGCTCACGTTCGCCTCTGGGGAATACCTGAAATTCGGCATGCCCATGGCGGCCAGCTGCATGGTGAGCCTCTCCGCAACATTGACGAGGCAGCTGATCCAGAGGTTTACACTTTTCACGTAATCCTCGTGGTTGGCGGCGTCATTGCTCCGCAGCTGCTTCTCGTCCTCCAGGGCCTTGTTCAGGTTCTCCTCACGGGCCCTGGCCTCCGAAAGCTTCCCCTCCAAGCCGTCCAGTTTCAGCTTAAGGTCATTGATGTAGTCATTGGCCTCGGAGAGCAACTTGGCCTTGTCAGAGGCTGCGGCCTGGGCATCCGCCAAAGCGCGTTTGGTCGTGTCCCTCTCCTCCGTCAGCTCCAAGACCACTTTCTTCAGCCCATCCTGCTCCCTTGCCTTTGCTTGTCTTGGGCGCCATAGCGACTGAGAGGGGATGAGGGATTAAGGGCAATGAGGGAGCGGCAGCGGCGAGCAAAGGCAAGAGCTTGAGAAAGAAGAAGAAAGGGGCGACGGTTTCGAGATTGGGAAAGGCACAGGGGGTAAATGAGCAGCGCGCCTGCGGTTTTCCATTTTTTATGGGGAAGGCGCGGGCCGCCTCTTTACCATTTACCACGATGTGATGCAAGCGTGCTGCAACCGCTCCATGCACGAACCCCACGTCACGCATTCAATGCAGGTCGTGAGGAAGCGCAGCTGCGAAGGAATTACCGTAGTAAAGACTCTGCCACACATGCACGCGCGCCGTTCTGGGCCTGGCCCAACAATGCTCTGCGCTTATGTGTGGCCCAGGCCCGGGGGCTCCTGTCGGTGTACAAAATTAGGGGCCTTCTGTACTCCTTTACTTGTGCGCGGCAGTTGTAGCCACGCCTGCGGCCACGCTTGGCGGGGCAGAGGAAGCGAAGACACAAGATAATCAGAGCAGCGCCAAGCCAGAGGCGCAGGAGCAAAGGGACTAGGTGGGCTTTCCCCGGTGAGAGCCTTGCCGAGCTTTACGAGCTCCCTCGCAAGAGCCTTGCCGGGGCAGCTCACCCAACACCAGCATAGCCGCCACCCTTGATCCTGAGAGTTCCGACACCATCGACAACATTGGAACCAAGGCTCGGGAGGCGCATGCATGGTGGCATGTAGATCTTTGTGAAGACCAAGAATATACAAGGCTAGATGAGAACCAGAAGCCGGAAACCCCCGGCAAGATCCTTGCCAGGGACGCTCACAAGACCCCCGGCAAGACCCTTGCCGGGGACACCTGCGAGACCCTGGCAAGACCCTTGCCGGGGCCCTCGGCAAGACCCTTGCCGGGGACATCTGCGGGGCTGCAGCCAGGCCCACACCTGCCAAGGCTCCACCGCCGTTCCAACACAGCAGTCAGCCCGCCAACGAGGTAGGCACCTGCGTGGCGACGTGCAGCTTCCAGGCCAACTCAGCAAGCACCTGCATAGTGGCATGCAGATCTTCATGAAGACTCTGCCACCACACCAACTCAGCAGCCAACCAGCCAGTGTGGCGCTGCACGCCTCGTCAGCCTGGACGCGCGTCGAAGCAAGGCGAAGCGGTGATGGACGGGATGAGCTACCTTGACGTCCCCGATAAAGCGAGAGGGCACGTCGGCAGCGCATTAAATGTGTTTTGTCCTGCGTTGCCAGGGACCCCTTTTGACTATAAAAGGAGGGCCGAGGCGTACTGAGGGAGGATTTGGACTTTTTGGACCCCGCACGCTTTGTAGCTAGTCCAAGAACACCAGATAAACACAAACCAGCAGGAGTAGGGTATTACGCATCGCTTGCGGCCCGAACCTAGATAAAATTCCCCCGTGCTGGTCACTAGACCCGCTCTTTCCACAGCCCCGCACCTTGTCAACCGTAGTAGGGATTCCCCGTGATCCCATAGGTGTCGTTTCCCCCGACAAAGATATTTCCCTCAAAGACGAGGGGAGGTAAGGAATATCCATCCAGTTCCGCTTTAGATTCACCTTGTGTTATGAGTAAACTTGCAACACCACCACATGCTATGAATTCTACTATGTCACCAGTTATTGATGATGCTACTTCTGCTTTGAATGATGCTTATGATGATGCTAGTACCTTGCTTGATAATGATGATGTGCCACTTGGTGATTTTCTTGATGAACAAATTGCTAGAGTAATACAACATGATGTTGTTGAATCTGATGATGAGCTTGAAACAGAAACTCCTAAAACACCTACTAGAACTAACCTTGCTATATATGAATTGCCTAAGATACCAGAAGGTTATGTTATGAGTGAAGAAACAACTAGAGAAATTCTTGCTTGCGATGATAGAGATGATCTAGAGAAATTATTATGCAAGTACAAAGAAAAATCTCTGAATGCTAGAATGAAATGTGATCCTAAGTTTGCTACGTCACCTATCTGTATTGCTGATAAGGATTATGAATTATCTTCGACCCAGAGTTAATTACTTTGGTTGAATCTGATCCTTTCCATGGTTATGAAACTGAAACTGTTGTGGCACATCTTACTAAGTTGAATGACATAGCCACCCTTTTTACTCATGATGAGAAAAGTCGTTATTACTTTATCCTCAAATTATTTCCTTTCTCATTAAAGAGTGATGCTAAAGCTTGGTACAACACTCTTACTCCTGGTTGTGTGCGTAGTCCCCAGGATATGATTTACTACTTCTCTGGAAAAAAAATCCTGCTCATAAGAAACAAGCTGCCTTGCAGGAAATATCTAACTTTGTTCAAACTGAAGAAGAGAGTCTCCCACGAGCTTGGGGGAGGCTTTGCCAACTACTTAATGCTTAGCCTGATCATCCTCTTAAGAAAAATGAAATACTTGATATCTTCTATAATGGACTAACCGATGCTTCTAGGGACTTCCTAGATAGTTGTGCTGGTTGTGTTTTCATGAAACGTAGTATTGCTCAAGCTAAAGAATTGTTGAATAACATATTGAAAAATTATGATGATTGGACTCTTCCTAAACCACCGGCTAAACCCACTCCAAAGAAGAGGGTATATCATATCTCAGTCCTGAAGATATGCAAGAGGCAAAGAAATCTATGAAGGAAAAAGGTATTAAAGCTGAAGATGTTAAAATTTTACCTCCTATTGAAGAAATACATGGGCTTAATACACCACCACTGCCTAAGGTGGTAGAGGTAAATTATCTTATGAAGTTTAATGATAATGACAATCCTCACAATATGCATCCTAGTCAATGCCTTTATGAGTTTGAAAACTACTTTAGGAAAGAAGATCACTTCAATGCAAATGTTATGAAACAATTGAAATATAACCCTGATATGATTGCTCGCTTGAGTGACTTGTTATTTAGAATCTCAAATGATGTTATAGGTGTTGGAAAACATGCTTCTATGGTTCAAACTCAGATAGAACAAGTTGCTAAATCACAAAGAGAGTTGCTTGATGAAATGAATAATAATATGCATGAATTTGCTGTTAGAGTTGCAACAGAGGAGGTAAAATGACTTAGAAACCACTTTATCCTGAGGGACACCCAAAAAGAATTGAACAAGATTCACAAAGAGCTAACACTAGTGTAGCTAGTCCTTCTAGAAAGAAAAATAAAAAGAAAAATGATAGGACTTTGCACACTTCTAGTGAACCTGAAATAGAAAAACCTCCAGATAATGAAAATAAAACTTCTATCCCTGATGCTGAAATTCAATCTGGTAATGAACACTCACCTAGTGATAATGAAAAAGATAATGTTGATGTTCACGAAGACACTCAACCAAATAATGAAAAAGAACCAGATAATGATGTTGAAACAGAACCACCTGTTGATCTTGATAACCCACAACCTAAAAATAAAAGGTATGATAAAAGAGACTTTGTGGCTAGGAAACACGGTAAAGAGAGAGAACTGTGGGTTCAAAAACCTATTCCTTTTCCACCCAAGCCAACTAAAAAGAATGATGATGAAGAATTTGAACGCTTTGCTGAGATGCTGAGGCCAGTCTTTTTGCATACTCGCTTGACTGATATCTTGAAAATGCCTCCTTATGCAGAGTATGTGAAAGACATCATCACAAATAAGAGAAAAATACCGGAAGCTGAAATCTCCAGTATGCTTGCTAATTACACTTTCAAAGATGGAGTACCTAAAAAACTTGGAGATCCGGGTATACCAACTATACCTTGCTCCATCAAAAAGAATTATGTGAAAACTTCTTTGTGTGATCTAGGAGCTGGTGTTAGTGTTATGCCTTTCTCTTTATATAAAAGACTTGACTTGAATAAACTCACACCTACTGAAATATCTTTGCAAATGGCTGACAAATCAACTGCCATACCTATCGCTATCTGTGAGGATGTGCCCGTTGTTGTTGCTAATGTTACTATTTTGACTGACTTTGTTATACTTGAGATGCCCGAGGACAACAACATGTCGATTCCTTGGTAGACCCTTCTTGAATACTGCAGGGGCTGTCATTGATTGCAATAAAAGCAAGGTCATGTTTCATATTAATGGTAATGAGCATACGATGCACTTTCCGAAGAAACAATTCCAAGTGAATGGTATTAATGTTATTGAAAAATCTCCTACAATCACCATTGTAAGTTTTCAAATACCTCTACCTACTATCAAAGAGAAATATGAAATGCTTATTGTTGGGGAGATGCAAATCCCCACTGAGGTAACTTAGTGGTTTACGAAAGTTCTTCGGTTTCATGCTAATCGAAAGTGGTTATTAATAAGACTTGATCAACCTTATTAATGAATCATTTTTGAACGGTATGAGATTGATGAATTTAGTAATCACTACTTTCTGTCCCTACTTTTTATTCTCTGCTTTTATCAGTTAAATAAAATAAAATGACATGCTTTGTCTGTTTTCTGAATTTCTCGTGCAATAAAAAAATGACCCAAAAATAAAAGTTCTCGGAATGCCCTGAAAAGTTTATACGATTTTTTCTGAATATTTAAGAATTTTTGGTGCAAATAATACCAGAGGGGGGGTGCACCTGGTGGGCACAACCCACCAGGGCGCGCCAGCACCCCCTGGCGCGCCATGGGGGGTTGTGGTCCCCGCATGGGCCCCCTCAATTACTTCTTCCTCCCACACGGTCACTTACCTCTAGAAAAAAATCACTCTAGCTCTCTCTCGTGTTCTTGCTCCCAAAACCGCGGATTTCGATCTCTTTGCTCGAAGCTCCATTTCCGAAACTGTTCCGGGGATTTGTTGCTTGCTATGTGACTCCACCACTTGTCCAATTAGTTTTTGTTTTAGTAGTTTATACCTTGAATAAATAGCTACTCTTGGTGCTGCTGTACATGTGCTTGCATGTTGAATTCTTAGTGTTCTAAGTAGTTTGAATGCTTGCTATGGCCTCTATGTATCCCTATGAGTAGTTGCTATTAGTTTTTTGAAGTTTTGTTGGTAAAATTTTGTGGACTAAAAATTCAGATTTTTGTTCATAGGAAAAATTGTACGCGGACATGATGAACCTGTTTGGAAGGAGTTCTTCGAGGAGAAGATCCTCGGGGGCATCCTCTAGTGACAGCTCTGCTCGCCGGTCTTATGTTGAACCAAGTGAAAGTTCCACGTGAGATGCCGCCGCCAAAACATGCTTATGGCCTTGCGATGAGTATATGATGCAGGTGGGCATTAAGGAGGAATTTGAGCAATATGTTCACAATGCCGGTCTCGGTCCCTACCTCTTAGATAAGTGTGAACAGCGCCATCTTCTCATTGAATCATTTGTCAAAGGGTTTAATTATTTTCCACATGAGTCTAGGGTGTCATTCATGCTTTATGATGAACCATTTACTATCCCACTAGAGAACATTGCTTACCATTGCAAACTTCCATTTTGGGGTTCGCTTGATGAGCCAGCGAAGGCTGAGTACGAGTCTTTCTTGACTAGCCTTTGCTATGGTGAAAATAGGGGGTGAGGCAAGGTAGAATAAAGAGCATTCACTTTCCCGCAATTGAGTACTTTGCTTTATTTAGCGGGAGGTGCATAGTAGGCAAGCAAGACTGTAGCATACTTTGTGCTCCAGACTTGAGCATCGTTCATACCGCTCTCACAGGTGAAAGGAATTATAACCTTGCAGCGATTGTTTCACGTAGACTTCAGCATAACGCCAAAAGTGAATGGTTCTATGGTGGAATTTATGCCACACGTCTAGCACGAGGGTTGGGTGTTTTGCCTTTACCCTTCGATCCTATCCTACCCACGCAGTATTTAGATTTTGAGACCTTAAAGGATCATAAGATTCTCAAGGGAAGGGCTGATAACTTCACTTATAATCTGATGTTTAACCAATCACATGTTGTGGACACATATTTGCCTGCGCCTGCTCTTTTTGACTATAACAGCAGGGAAAGATACTTCGTTCTTGAGAGCTAGGCCCGAGCTCACAGCGCACCAGTGTTGATGGCACGGCGCGCTGAGGCCTCCGCCCCGAGAGCCTCCGTGAGCTACCACGCCGACTACTACCCTCCAGGCTACTGATCGATTACCAACTTAGGCCAAAAGCCTAAGCTTGGGGAGTACATGTTTCTCACCGACTTTACATTCATGCTCACATGTCATTCTAGTTGTCGGTGCTCACACTTTTTCATTGTATCATCCATGCTTAGATTTATTTTCTTGCTTTCTTCTTGTGTGTTTGAAAAACTTAAGAAAAAACCAAAAAAATTAGTTGTAGTAATTTACTTTCCATGCATGCTTAGTAGTAGCACTAAAAAGAAAATCCAAAGATATTTCCTTGTTCTTCTTCGGTCATGCAAGTGAAAGTCAATAATGACGATATCCGATGAGCTGGCCGTGGCAAAGAGAAACTGGTATGAACTCGACCTGTTCTTATTGTGTAAATATGTTTAACCTAGTGCCCATGATTCAGCCCGTTATGATTAAACATGTTTGCAATGACAATTAGAGATTATAGTTTCTCATGCCATGCATAAGTAGCTGGGAGTGAATAATGATTTATCTTGGATATCAACATACTGTCAAAATGATTGTGATGTAGTATGTTGATATGGTATCCTCCTCTGAATGTTCGAGTGGCTTTAGTTGGTACATGTCCATGCATGTAGTTGAATCAAAACCAACATAGCCTCTATAATATTTATGTTCATGGTGTTCATATCCAACTCACGCTAGTGTCCAATGTAACTTATGCATAATGCCTGGTTATGATCGTTGTTGCTCTCTAGCTGGCCGCTTCTCAATCTTAATTGCTAGCCTTCGCTTGTACTAAGTGGGAATTATGCTTGTACATCAAAAACCTTGAACCCAAAGTTATTCCAGATGAGTCCACCATACCTACCTATATGCGGTATTAACCTGCCCTCCTAAGTAAATTTGCATGTGCCACCTCTAAAAACTTCTAAAAAATATCCTTTTTGTGTGCCTAGATCGTACATGGAACGATAGGAGGTGGTTGATATCTTCCGTGCTAAGCATGTTATCCTCAGGTCGAGTGTTTATTCACTCGCCATCGCACGAGGAAATGGGCGGTAATAGGGATTCCCAATCCCAAACTGCAAATATGAAAAAGAGTTCATCTCTTGAATAATCAATGGAGTCAAAACCTTTACTTTCCGCTTGAGGACCACCACTAGTGTGCTTAGCATGGAAGATGTTGATAACTGATGGTCGTGAAGTGAATGAGAAGGGTGCATGTCTCAAAATATCATTTATCTCTGTTTTAAAAATTGAGCTCTGGCACCTCTGCAAATCCCTGCTTCCCTCTGCGAAGGGACTTTCTATTTACTTTTATGTTGTGTCACCACCTTCTAAAAAAAGCGCCAGAAACTGAGTAGAGCATAGCGGTCATGATTTATGCATTGTGTATAGCTAATGTTGGGTGCATCATGACTGGATCTTTTCTACCATGAATTACAATGTTTAGTCGCTGCTTGAACTTTGGAGGTGCTCTGCATTTATGTTTTGCGGTCTCAGAAAGGGCTAGTGAGATACCACTATTGTCATATTATATCATGGTTGTTTTGACAACGTGTTGCTGTTTGAGATATCTTATTATTGCTCGCTAGCTGATTATGTCATTGATATGAGTTAATATAATCTTTAAGAGTTATTGTTGACATGGTTAGTTATAATGTTGGCTGAAAACATGGGTGATGTTTGAGCTTATTTATGCAAACAAGAGCAAAAGAGTTCGTAAAAGTTTTTCTTTCTCACTTTCAGTTTATCAACTGAATTGCTTGAGGACAAGCAAAGGTTTAAGCTTGGGGGAGTTGATACGTCTCCAACGTATCTATGTTTTCTCACGCTTTTCCTCTTGTTTTGGACTGTAATTTGCATGATTTGAATGAAACTAACCCCGGACTGATGCTGTTTTCAGCAGAACTACCATGGTGTTGTTTTTGTGCAGAAATAAAAGTTCTCGGAATGAAGTGAAACTTTGCGAGGATTTTTTATGGAATAAATGAAGATTTTTCGAGCCAACAACCACCATAGAGGGGCCCCTGGTTGGGCACAACCCACCAGGGCACGCCCCTCTCTCCTGGCGCGCCCAGGTGAGTTGTACCCACCTGGTGGCCCCACTGACGACACCCCTGATACTATAATTCACATTATTCCAGAAAAAAATCAAGGAAAAAGAATTATCGCAATCCACGAGATGGAGCCGCCGCCAAGCCCTGTTCTTCCTCGGGAGGGCAGATCTGGAGTCCGTTTGGGGCTCCGGAGAGGGGGATCTTCCTTCTTCGTCATCACGAACCAATCTCCATCGCCAATTCCATGATGCTCCCCACCGGGAGTGAGTAATTCCTTCGTAGGCTCGCTCGTAGGTGAGGAGTTGGATGAGATTTATCATGTAATCGAGTTAGTTTTGTTAGGGCCCAATTCCTAGTATCCACTATGTTCTTAGATTGATGTTGTTATGACTTCGCTATGCTTAATGCTTGTCACTTTGGGCCCGGGTGCCATGAACTCAGATCTGAACCGTTTATGAATTCATCATTATATCCATGTTTTAGATCCGATCTTGCAAGTTATAGTCACCTACAACGTGTTATGATCCGCCAACCCCAGAGTGACAATAACCGAGCCCACTCCCGGTGATGACCGTAGTTTGAGGAGTTCATGTATTCACTATGTGTTAATGCTTTGTTCCGGTTCCCTATTAAAAGGAGGCCTTAATATCCCTTAGTTTCCAATATGGACCCCGCTGCCACGGGAGGGTAGGACAAAAGATGTCATGCAAGTTCTTTTAATAAAGCACGTATGACTATTTACGGAATACATGCCTACATTATATCAATGAACTGGAGCTAGTGCCGTATCGCCCTAGGTTATAACTGTCAAATGGTGAATATCATCCAACAAGTCACCGATCCAATGCCTACAAATTTATCCTTATTGATCTTGCTGCGTTACTATTGCTATCATCACTGTTACACTTGCTACAAATTACTGCTATCATCATATCATTACCGTTGTTGCTGTCACTACTATCAAAACTATCAAACTACTTTGCTACTGATCACTTTGCTGCAGATAATCAATCTCCAGGTGTGGTTGAATTGACAACTCAGCTGCTAATACCTTCAAATATTCTTTGGCTCCCCTTGTGTCGAATCTATAAATTTGGGTTGATATATACTCTACCCTCAAAAACTGTTGCGATCCCCTATACTTGTGGGTTATCACCTCTCTGATACACGGAGTGACAAATCCTAATCTCAATCTATGCCAACTCAACAAACACCTTCGGAGACACTTGTAGAGCATCTTTATAATCACCCAGTTACGTTGTGATGTTTGATAGCACACAAGGTGTTCCTACGGTATTCGGGAGTTGCATAATCTCATAGTCAAAGGAACATGTATAAGTCAGGAAAAAAGCAATAGCAATAAAACTAAACAATCATAATGCTAAGCTAACAGATGGGTCTTGTCCATCACATCATTCTCTAATGATGTGATCCTGTTCATCAAATGACAACACATGTCTATGGTTAGGAAACTTAACCATCTTTGATTAACGAGCTAGTCAAGTAGAGGCATACTAGGGACACTCTGTTTTTGTCTATGTATTCACACATGTACTAAGTTTCTGGTTAATACAATTCTAGCATGAATAATAAACATTTATAATGATATAAGGAGATATAAATAACAACTTTACTATTGCCTCTAGGGCATATTTCCTTCACATACTACTACTGGCCAGGCCCTTCCTCTACTCACCCACACCCCCTGTTATTCTCCAGAGACGGCAGCCTCAAATCGCAGCCGAAGCAGTCAACCCTCATACTCCCCCCCCCCCGTGTGGGCATCAACTGCTGCGTATTCCCCGGCTCCGGGTCGTTCCCTTCCTAGGTCGCGCCGTCGTCCACCACCTTGGTGCTCTCGGGCGGTACGGCGTCGTCAACGCGGTCAACGAACGACAGCCATCAGAAGAGAACTATAAGTGAGAGGCTCTTATGATATCACTTTCATATACTAATGGGAATTTTCATTATAGAACTTGGCTTGTATATTCCAACGATGGGCTTCCTCAAAACACCCTAGGTCTTCATGAGCAAGCAAGTTGGATGCACACCCACTTAGTTTTCTTTTTGGAGCTTTCATAAACTTATAGCTCTAGTGCATCCGTTGCATGGCAAAACCTACTCACTCACATTGATATATATTAATGGGAATCTCCATAGCCCATTGATACGCCTAGTTGATGTGAGACTATCTCCTTTTTGTCTTCTCCACAACACTGTCTATACCACCTATAGTACTATGTCCATGGCTCACGCTCATGTATTGCGTGAAAGTTGAAAAGGTTTGAGAACATCAAAAGTATGAAACAATTGCTTGGCTTGTCATCGGGGTTGTGCATGATTTGAATATTTGTGCGATGAAGATGGAGTATAGCCAGACCATATGATTTTGTAGGGATAAGCTTCCTTTGGCCATGTTATTTTGAGAAGACATAATTATCTTGTTAGTATGCTTGAAGTATTATTGTTTTTATGTCAATATTAAACTTTTGTTTTGAATCATACGGATCTGAATGTTCATGCCACAATAAAGAGAATTACATGGGTAAATATGTTAGGTAGCATTCCACAACAAAAATTCTGTTTTTATCATTTACCTACTTGAGGACGAGCAGGAATTAAGTTTGGGGATGCTTGATACGTATCCAACGTATCTATAATTTTTTATCATTCCATGCTATTATATTATCTGTTTTGGATGTTTTATATGCATTAATATGCTATTTTATATGATTTTTGGGACTAACCTATTAACCTAGAGCCCAGTGCCAGTTCCTATTTTTTCCTCGTTTTAGAGTTTCGCAGAAAAGGAATACCAAACAGAATCCAAACGGAATGAAACTTTCGCGATGATTTTTCTTGGACCAGAAGACATCCATAGGGCTTGGAGTGCACGTCAAGAAAGCCACGAGGCGGCCACAAGGTCGGGAGGCGCACCCAGTGGGTAGGGCGCGCCCCCCACCCTTGTGGGCCCCTCGTGACTGCACTGACCTATTTCTTCCGCCTATATATTTTCAAATATCCCAAACCCTTCCAGGGGAGCCACGAAACCACTTTCCACCACTGCAACCTTCTGTACCTGTGAGATCCCATCTAGGGGCCTTTTCCGGCGTCCTGCCGGAGGGGGATTCGATCATGGAGGGCTTCTACATCAACACCATTGCCTCTCCGATGAAGCATGAGTAGTTTACCACAGACCTACGGGTCCATAGCTAGTAGCTAGATGGCTTCTTCTCTCTCTTTGATTCTCAATACAAAGTTCTCCTCGATGTTCTTGGAGATCCATACGATGTAATACTTTTTTTGTGGTGTGTTTGCCAAGATCCGATGAATTGTGGATTTATGATCAGCTTATATATGAATATTATTTGAATCTCCTATGAATTCTTCTATGCATGATTTGATATCTTTGCAAGTCTCTTCGAACTATCGATTTGGTTTGGCCAACTAGATTGTTTTTTCTTGCAATGGGAGAAGTGCTTAGCTTTGGGTTCAATCTTGCGGTGCTCGATCCTAGTGATAGAAGGGGAACCGACACGTATTGTATTGTTGCCATCGAGGATAAAAAGATGGGGTATTCATCATATTGCTTGAGTTAATTCCTCTACATCATGTCATCTTTCTTAATGTGTTACTCTGTTCTTATGAACTTAATACTCTAGATGCATGCTGGGTAGCGGTTGATGTGTGGAGTAATAGTAGTAGATGCAAAATTGTTTCGGTCTACTTGACATGGATGTGATGCCTATATTCATGATCATTGCCTTAGATATCTTCATAACTTTGTGATTTTCTATCAATTGATCGCCAGTAATTTGTTCACCCACTGTAATATTTTCTATCTTGAGAGAAGCCTCTAGTGAAACCTATGGCCCCCGGCTCTACTTTCCATCATATAAGTTTCTGATCTACAATCTTAGTTTCCTATTTACTTTGTTTGCAATCTTTTACTTTCCGTTCCATAAACCAAAAATACCAAAAATATTACTTTACCATTTATCAATCTATATCAGATCTCACTTTGCAAATAACCGTGAAGGGATTGACAACCCCTTTATTGCGTTGGGTGCAATTTGGTGTTTGTTTGTGCAGGTATTCAGTCGCTTAAGTGTTTTCTCCTACTGGATTGATACCTTGGTTCTCAAAAGCCGAGGGAAATACTTACTCTACTTTGTTGCATCACCCTTTCCTCTTCAAGGGAAAAACCAATGCAAGCTCAAGAGGTAGCAGGAAGAATTTCTAGCGCTGTTGCCGGGGAGATCTATGCCAAACCGAGACATACCAAGTACCCATCATAAACTATCATCCCTCGCATTACATTATTTGCCATTCGCCTCTCATTTTCCTCTTCGCCACTTCTAAAAGGATTTTTGAAAAGATTTGCCTTTTCTTTCGCCCTTCTTTCCTTCGATCTTATGTTTGCTTGTGTTTCCATGTGTCCTCTATTTTGCTTGCATCTTTGCTTGCTAAAAGTCTATTGACATGGATCCACTCAAAGTTATCTACCTGGATCATCTTCGATCCATATGTGCTCATGCTGAAACCCCAACTAGTTTGGTTGAGGGAAAATCTTTAGATAAGCATGCTGATTTTGTGCGTCATTGTTTGCGTGAAAAAGGGATGGTCTTATGGAATCAAATAAATTGTTTGTTGTGCTATTCTTGGAATCTTTGTGAAATTTGTGATTTTACCTGTTGCTCTAAGAACCCAAAAAAACACCTTTCCTACCTATGTGAGTTTAATGATAATGAAATCTTATCTTCTTATGAAAAGGGTCTTTATAGTTACTATGATATAGAACAAATTGAAAAATTTGTTGCTTTTAAGGGTGCTTATGAAGTTGCTTCTTTGATTGAAAAGTATGATATTACTCTCTACAAATCTAAAAAATTTGACATACTTAAATATTGCTATGAAAACTATGCTCATAATGTCTATGTCAAAGAATTTATTGTGAGAATGACCGTTGCTTTGGAAGAAAATAATGATATGCATGAATCTATAGATAATTATGATTCCGATGATTTGATTGAGATACCCTCCCTTGATGAGTGTGATGCTTGCTATTCTTGTGGCCATGATTCCAATATTTATGGAGATGAATTTGCTATAGTCCCTTATGTTAAACATGAGATTGTTGCTATTGCACCCATACTTGATAGTTCCTTGTATCAAAAGCATGATTGTAATGATGTTATTATAAATTCTATTAATGACAATTGTGTTAATGATATGCAAAACCCTAAGCTTGGGGATGCTAGTTTTGCTATGTCCACTACTTGTTGCAATGATAATGATTCGGGTGATTCTTCTTATAATCTTGAAATTTTATTTAAGCCCCATGATGAATATGACATTGATAATAATGTTTGAAATAATATTGAAAGTGGGTTTGGAAGAGTGTCAACTTTATATCCCACATATTTGGATAATGTTCAATCTTATGAAGTTTTTGATAAAAGTGGGTTCAGAGAGGTCATGACTTATTTTATGATAATCCCACTATTTTGGAAGAGTGTCAACTTTGCATGCGTGTGGTTCATAAAGAGAATATTTTATGTGATATTTATATTGTTGAGTTTTGATATGATCCCACATGTATATTATGAGAGAGGAAAATATGGTCGTAGAAATTTTCATGTTACTAAATTACCTCTCTCCATGTTGAGATTGCTATCCTCTCTTTCTTCTTCCTTGCATATGCTAGTTTTTACTTGCCTTGACAATTTGTTTGCTTATAAAATCCCTATGCGTAGGAAGTATCTTAGACTTAGATGTGTTTTTCACGTGTTTTATGATGCTCTCTTTGTGCTTCCATTCTTGTCTTTCATGTGAGCATCATTGAAATTATTTATGCCTAGCTAAGGGCATTAAACAATAGCGCTTGTTGGGAGGCAACCCAACTTTATTTTTCATTTTTGCTTTTTAGGTTCTGTTTTGCATTAAATAATTAATATCGCCTCTGGTTATATGTGGTTTTGTGTTTTAATTAGTGTTTGTGCCAAGTAAGACCTTTGGGATAGCTTACGGTAATAGATGATTTGATCTTGCTGAAAAACAGAAACTTTTGCGCTCAGTCCCAGAATTTTAAAAATCATATGAGCATGATACAATATTGATTCTTTTTGCAAAAGATTAATAAACAAATTTCTTAGGGCGTCCTAATGTTTCAGAATTTTTGGAGTTACAGAAGTATTCGAAATATCCAGATTGCTACAAACTATTCTGTTTTCGATAGATTTTGTTTTCTATGTGTTGTTTGCTTATTTTGATGAATCTATGGCTAGTATCGGGGGTATGAACCATGGAAAAGTTGGAATAAAGAAGATATTGCACCAATATAAATAACAAATGAGTTCACAACAGTACCAAAAGTGGTGATTTATTTTCTTATACTAACGGAGCTTATGAGATTTTCTGTTGAGTTTTGTGTTGTGAAGTTTTCAAGTTTTGGGTAAGGATTTGATGGACTATGGAATATGGAGTCGCAAGAGCCTAAGCTTGGGGATGCCCAAGGAACCCCAAGATAATATTCAAGGATACCAAGAGCCTAAGCTTGAGGATGCCCCGGGAAGGCATCCCCTCTTTTGTCTTCGTCTATCGGTAACTTTACTTGAGGCTATATTTTTATTCACCACATGATATGTGTTTTGCTTGGAGCGTCTTGTATGATGTGAGTCTTTGCTTTTTAGTTTGCCACAATCATCCTTACTGTACACACCTTTTGAGAGAGACACGCATGAATCATGATTTATTAGAATATTCTATGTGCTTCACTTATATCTTTTGAGCTAGGCAAATCTGCTCTAGTGCTTCACTTATCTTTTTAGAGCACGGCAATGGTTTTATTTTATAGAAATTGATGAACTCTCACACTTCACTTATATTATTTTGAGAGTCTTTAAAATAGCATGGTAACTTGCTTTGGCTATAAAATTAGTCCTAATATGATGGACTCAACATTTTGTGAGTTCTTTATGACTAATTTTGAGTCCATGGATTATACGCACTCTCACCTTTCCGCCATTGCTAGCCTCTCTAGTACCGCACAACTCTCGTCGGTACCATACACCCACCTTATACCTTCCTCAAAACAGCCACCATACCTACCTATTATGTCCATAGCCATTTTGAGATATATTGCCATGCAACTTTCCACCATTCCGTTTATTATGACACGCATCATCATTGTCATATTGCTATGCATGATCATGTAGTTGACATTGAAGGAAATACGCCCTAGAGGCAATAATAAAGTTGTTATTTATATTTCCTTATATCATGATAAATGTTTATTATTCATGCTAGAATTGTATTGACCGGAAACTTAGTACATGTGTGAATACATAGACAAAACATAGTGTCCCTAGTATGCCTCTACTTGACTAGCTCGCTAATCAAAGATGGTTAAGTTTCCTGACAATAGACATGTGTTGTAATTTGATGAACGGGATCACATCATTAGACAAGGATGTGATGGACAAGACCCATCCGTTAGCTTAGCAAAATGATCGTTAAGCTTTATTGCTATTGCTTTCTTCATGACTTATACATATTCCTCTGACTATGAGATTATGCAACTCCCGAATACCGGAGGAACACCTTGTGTGCTATCAAATGTCACAATGTAACTGGGTGATTATAAAGATGCTCAACACGTGTCTCCGAAGGTATTTGTTGGGTTGGCATAGATCAAGATTAGGATTTGTCACTCCGTGTATCGGATAGGTATCTCTGGGCCCTCTCGGTAATGCACATCACTATAAGCCTTGCAAGCAATGTGACTAATGAGTTAGTTACGGGATGATAAATTATGGAACGAGTAAAGAGACTTGCTGGTAACGAGATTGAACTAGGTATGAGGATACCGACGACCGAATCTCGAGCAAGTAACATACCAATGACAAAGGGAATAACGGTTTGACCGATAAAGATCTTCGTAGAATATGTAGGAGCCAATATGAGCATCCAGGTTCCGCTATTGGTTATTTACCGGAGATGTGTCTCGGTCATGTCTACATAGTTCTCGAACCCGTAGGGTCCGCACGCTTAACATTCGATGACGATTTGTATTATGAGTTATGTGTTTTGGTGACCGAAGTTTTTTCGGAGTCCATGATGAAATCATGGACATGACGAGGAGTCTCGAAATGGTCGAGAGGTAAAGATTCATATATTGGAAGGTTATATACGGACACCGGAATGGTTCCGAAGAAGATCGGGGATTTTTTGGAGTACCGAGAGGTTACCGGTACCCCCTGGGACGCGCCCCCCTTGGGTCGGCCTCCTCCTCCCCCCTCCTTTATATACATGGGCAGGGGGGCACCCCAAAGACACAACAGTTGTTTCTTAGCCGTGTGCGGTGCTCCCCTCCACAGTTTAACACCTCGGTCATATTGTCGTAGTGCTTAGGCAAAGCCCTGCGCGAATCACATCACCAACACCGTCACCACGCCGTCGTGCTGACGGAACTCTCCCTCGACCCTCTACTGGATCAAGAGCTCAAGGGACGTCATCATCTTTGAGCGATGTCTTTGAACACGGAGATGCCGTATGTTCAGCACTTGGATCGGTTGATTCGTGAAGACGTTCGACTACATCAACCGCATTATTAAACGCTTCCGCTTTCGGTCTACGAGGGTACGTGGACACACTCTCCCGTCTCATTGCTATGATTCTCCTAGATAGATCTTGCGTGATCGTAGGAATTTTTTTGAAATAGCATGCTACGTTCCCCAACAATGGCATTCGAGCCAGGTCTATGATTAGATGATATATGCACGAGTAGAACACAATGTGTGGTGGGCGATAATAGTCATACTACTTACGACCAATGTCTTACTTTGATTCGGCGGTATTGTTGGATGAAGCGGCCCGGACCGACATTACATGACCGCATTCATGAGACTGGTTCTACCAACGTGCTTCGCACATAGGTGGCTGGCGGGTTTCTCTTTCTCCAACTTTAGTTGAATCGAGTTTGACTATGGCCGGTACTTGTTGAAGGTTAAAACAACACACTTGACGAAAAATTGTTGTGGTTTTGATGCGTAGGTAAGAACGATTCTTGCTAGAAGCCCATAGCAGCCACGTAAAACTTGCAACAACAAAGTAGAGGACGTCTAACTTGTTTTTGCAGGGCATGTTGTGATGTGATATGGTCAAGATGTGATGAGATATAAATTGTTGTATGAGATGATCATGTTCTGTATAAGTTATCGGCAACTGGCAGGAGCCTTATGGTTGTCGCTTTATTGTATGAAATGCAATCACCATGTAATTGCTTTACTTTATCACTAAGCAGTAGCGATAGTCGTAGAAGAAATAGTTGGCGAGATGACAATGATGCTACTATGGAGATCAAGGTATAAATCCGGTGACGATGGAGATCACGACAGTGCTTTGGAGATGGAGATCAAAGGCACAAGATGATGATGGCCATATCATGTCACATGTTTTGATTGCATGTGATGTTTATCTTTTATGCATCTTATTTTTCTTAGTACGGCGGTAGCATTATAAGATGATCCCTCACTAAATTTCAAGGTATAAGTGTTCTCCCTGAGTATGCACCGTTCCTACAGTTCGTTGTGCCGAGACACCACGTGATGATCGGGTGTGATAAGCTCTACGTTCACATACAACGGGTGCAAGCCAGTTTTGCACGTGCAGAATACTCTGGTTAAACTTGACGAGCCTAGCATATGCAGATATGGCCTCGGAACCTTTGAGACCGAAAGGTCGAACGTGAATCATATAGTAGATATGATCAACATAGAGATGTTCACCATTGAAAACTACTCCATCTCACGTGATGATCGGACATGGTTTAGTTGATATGGATCACGTGATCATTTAGATGACTAGAGGGATGTCTTTCTAAGTGGGAGTTCTTAAGTAATATGATTAATTGAACTTTAATTTATCATGAACTTAGTCCTGGTAGTATTAGCATATCTATGTTGTAGATCAATAGCTCGCGTATAGCTCCCATGTTTTATTTTTTATATGTTCCTTAAGAAAACTAAGTTGAAAGATGATAGTAGCAATGATTCGGACTGGGTCCGTGATCTGAGCATTATTCTCGTTGTTGCACAAAGAATTATGTCCTTAATGCACCACTAGGTAACAAACCTATTGCAGGAGCAGATGCGGACGTTATGAACGTTTTGCATGCTCGGTATGATGACTACTTGATAGTTTAGTGCACCAATTTACGGCTTAGAACCGGGACTTCAAAAAATGTTTTGAAACACCACGGAGCATATGAGATGTTCCAAGAGTTGAAATTGGTATTTCAGACTCATGCCCGTGTCGAGAGGTATGAGACCTCTGACAAGTACTTTGCCTACAAGATGGAGGAGAATAGCTCAGCCAGTCAGCATGTACTCAGAATGTCTGGGTACTACAATCGCTTGAATCAAGTGAGAGTTAATCTTCCAGATAAGATAGTGATCGACATAATTCTCTAGTCACTATCACGAAGCTACTAGAACTTTGTGATGAACTATAATTTGCAAGGGATGACAAAAAAATTTGAGCTCTTCGCGATGCTGAAATCAGCGAAGGAAGAAATCAAGAAAGAGCATCAAGTGTTGATAATTAACAAGACCACTAGTTTCAAGAAAAGGGGCAAGGGGAAGAAAGGTAACTTCAAGAAGAATAGTAAGCAAGTTGCTACTCCCGGGAAGAAGCCCGAAACTAGACCCAAGCATGAAACCGGGTGCTTCTACTGCAAAGGAAATCGTCACTGGAGGTGGAAACTGCCCTAAAAACTTGGCGGATAAGAAGGATGGCAAAGTGAACAAAGGTATATTTGGTATACATGTTATTGATGTGTACTTTACTAGTGTTCATAGTAACCCCTTGGTATTTGATACCAGTTCAGTTGCTAGGATTAGTAACTCAAAACAGGAGTTAGAAAATGAACACAGACTAGTTAAGGGCAAGGTGATGATGTGTGTTGGAAGTGCTTCCAAGGTTGGTAAGATCACCATCGCACACTCCCTTTACCTTCGGGATTAGTGTTGAACCTAAATAAATGTTATTTGGTGTTTGCGTCGAGCATAAATATGATTTGATCATGTTTATTGCAATACGGTTATTCATTTAAGTCAGAGAATAATTGTTGTTCTATTTACATGAATAAAACCTTCTATGGTCATACACCCAATGTGAATGGTTTATTGAATCTCGATCGTAGTGATACACATATTTATAATATTGAAGCCAAAAGATGCAAAGTTAATAATGATAGTGCAACTTATTTGTGGCACTGCCGTTTAGGTCATATTGGTGTAAAGCGCATGAAGAAACTCCATGCTAATGGGCTTTTGAAATCACTTGATGCTTGTGAACCATGCCTCATGGGCAAGATGACTAAGACTTCGTTCTCCGGAACAATGGAGCGAGAAACTGACTTGTTGGAAATAATACATATTGATGTATCCGGTCCGATGAGTGTTGAGGCTCACGGCAGGTATCATTGTTTTCTGACCTTCACAGATGATTTAAGTAGATATGGGTATATCTACTTAATGGAACACAAGTCTGAAACATTTGAAAAGTTCAAAAAATTTCATATTGAAGTGGAGAATCATCATAACAATAAAGTTTCTACGATCTGATCGCGGAGGCAAATATTGGAGTTACGAGTTTGGCCTTCATTTAAAACAATGTGGAATAGTTTCACAACTCACGCCACCTGGAACACCATAGCGTAATGGTGTGTCTGAACGTCGTAACCGTACTTTATAAGATATGGTGCGATCTATGATGTCTCTTACCGATTTACCACTATCGTTTTGGGGTTATGCATTAGAGACAGCTGCATTCACGTTAAATAGGGCACCATCTAAATCCGCTGAGACTACACCGTATGAACTGTGGTTTGGCAAGAAACCTAAGCTGTCGTTTCTTAAAGTTTGGGGTTGCGATGTGAAAAAGCTTCAACCTGATAAGCTCGAACCCAAATCAGAGAAATGTGTCTTCATAGGATACCCGAAGGAAACTGTTGGGTACACCTTCTATCATAGATCCGAAGGCAAGTTATTCTTGCTAAGAACGGATCCTTTCTAGAAAAGGAGTTTCTCTCGAAAGAAGTGAGTGGGAGGAAAGTAGAACTTGATGAGGTAATTGTACCTTCTCTCGAATTGGAAAGTAGCACATCAGTGAAATCCTTTCTAGTGATGCCTACACCAACTAGAGAGGAAGCTAATGATAATGATCATGAAACTTCAGATCTAGTTACTACCGAACCTCATAGGTCAACCAGAGCACGTTCCGCACCAGAGTGGTACGGTAATCCTATCCTGGAAATCTTGTTACTAGACCATGATGAACCTATGAACTATGAGGAAGCGATGATGAGCCCAGATTCCGCAAAAATGGCTTGAGGCCATGAAATCTGAGATAGGATCCATGTATGAGAACAAAGTATAGTCTTTGGTTGACTTGCCCGATGATCGGCAAGCCATAGAGAATAAATGAATCTTCAAGAGGAAGACGGACGCTGATGGAAGTGTTACTATCTACAAAACTTGAATTGTCGCAAAAGGTTTCTGACAAGTTCAACGTGTTGACTATGATGAGATTTTCTCACTCGTATCGATGCTTAAGCATGTTCGAATCATGTTAGCAATTGCTGCATTTTATGAAATCTGGCAAATGGATATCAAAACAACATTCCTTCATGGATTTATTAAAGAAGAGTTGTATATGATGCAACCAGAAGGTTTTGTCAATCCTCAAGGTGCTAACAAAGTATGCAAGCTCCAGCGATCCATCTATGGACTGGTGCAAGCATCTCGGAGTTGGAATATACGTTTTTATGAGTTGATCGAAGCATATAGTTTTATACATACTTGCGGTGAAGCCTGTATTTACAAGAAAGTGAGTGGGAGCACTACAGCCTTTCTAATAAGTATATGTGAATGACATATTGTTGATCGGAAATGATGTAGAATTTTCTGGAAAGCATAAAGGAGTGTTTAGAAGGAGTTTTTCAAATAAAAGACCTCGGTAAAGCTACTTATGTATTGGGCATCAAGATCTATAGATATAGATCGAGACGCTTTAATAGGATTTTCACGAAGCACACACCTTGACAAGATTTTGAAGGAGTTCAAAATGGATCAGTCAAAGAAGAAGTTATAGCCTGTATTGTAAAGTGAGAAGTTGAGTAATACTCAAAGCCCGACCACGGCAGAAGATAGAAAGAGAATGAAAGTCGTTCCCTATGCCTCAACCATAGGTTCTATAAAGCATGCCATGATGTGTACCAGACCTATTATGTGCCTTACTATGAGTTTGGCAAGGGGGTACAATAGTGATCCAGGAGTAGATCACTGGACAGCGGTCAAAATTATCCTTAGAGGACTAAGGAAATGTTTCTCGATTATGGAGGTGATAAAGGGTTTGTCGTAAAGGGTTACGATGATGCAAGCTTTAAACACTAATCAAGATAACTCTGAGTCTCAATCTAGATACATATTGAAAGTGGGGGCAATTAGCTAGAGTAGCTCCATGCAGAGTATTGTAGACATAGAAATTTGCGAAATACATATGGATCTGAATGTGACACCCATTGACTAAGCTTCTCTCACAAGCAAAACATGATCACACCTTAGTACTCTTTGGGTGTTAATCACATGGTGATCTGAACTAGATTATTGACTCTAGTAAACCCTTTTTTTGATGTTGGTCACATGGCGATGTGAACTATGGGTGTTAATCACATGACGATGTGAACTATAGATGTTAAATCACATGGCGATGTGAACTAGATTATTGACTCTAGTGCAAGTGGGATATTGAAGGAAATATGCCCTAGACGCAATAATAAAGTTGTTATTTATATTTCCTTATATCATGATAAATGTTTATTATTCATGCTAGAATTGTATTAACCGGAAATTTAGTACGTGTGTGAATACATACACAAAACAGAGTGTCCCTAGTATGCCTCTACTTGACTAGCACGTTAATCAAAGATGGTTAAGTTTCCTGACCATAGACATGTGTTGTCATTTGATGAATGGGATCACATCATTAGAGAATGATGTGATGGACAAGACCCATCCGTTAGCTTAGCATAATGATCGTTAAGTTTTATTGCTATTGCTTTCTTCATGACTTATACATATTCTCTGGCTATGAGATTATGCAACTTCCGAATACCGGAGGAACACCTTGTGTGCTATCAAACGTCACAACAAAACTGGGTGATTATAAAGATGCTCTACAAGTGTCTCCGAAGGTGTTTGTTGGGTTGGCATAGATCAAGATTAGGATTTGTCACTCCGTGTCGGAGAGGTATCTCTGGGCCCTCTCGGTAATGCACATCACTATAAGCCTTGCAAGCAATGTGACTAATGTGTTAGTTGCGGGATGATGCATTACGGAACAAGTAAAGAGACTTGCCGGTAACGAGATTGAACTAGGTATGATGATACCGACGATTGAATTCGGGCAAGTAACATACCGATGACAAAGGGAATGACGTATGTTGTTATGCGGTTTGACCGATAAAAATCTTCGTAGAATACGTAGGAGCCAATATGAGCATCCAGGTTCCACTATTGGTTATTGACCGAAGATGTGTCTCGGTCATGTCTACATAGTTCTCGAACCCGTAGGGTCCGCATGCTTAACGTTCGATGACGATTTGTATTATGAGTTATGTGTTTTGGTGACCGCAATTTGTTCGGAGTCCCGGATGAGATCACGGACATGACGAGGAGTCTTGAAATGGTCGAGAGGTAAAGATTGATATATTGGAAGGTTATATGCGGACACCAGAATGGTTCTGAAGAAGATCAGGGATTTTTTGGAGTACCGGGAGGTTACCGGAACCCCCCGGGAAAGTTAATGGGCCTATTGGGCCATAGTGGAGGAGAGGAGGCAGGCCACGGGAGGAGGCGCGCGCCCTCCTTGCCCCAACCCAAATTGGACAAGGGGAGGGGCACGGCCCCCCTCTTTCCTTCTCCCTCTCTCTCCCTTCCCCTTTCCCCCTCTCCGTTGGAAGCAAAAGGGGGGGTCGAATCCTACTAGGAACGTCCTAGTAGGACTCCCCCCATGGTGCGCCCCCCTTGGCCCGGCCTCCTCCTCCCTCCTCCTTTATATACATGGGCAGGGGGCACCCCAAAGACATAGCAGTTGTTTCTTAGCCGTGTGCGGTGCCCCCCTCCATAGTTTAACACCTCGGTCATATTGTCGTAGTGCCTAGGCGAAGCCCTGCATGAATCATATCACCAACACCGTCGCCACGCCGTCGTGCTGACGGAACTCTCCCTCGACCCTCTACTGGATCAAGAGGTCGAGGGACGTCATTGTGCTGAACGTGTGCTAAACACGGAGGTGTCGTACATTCGGTACTTGGGTCGGTTGGATCATGAAGACGTTCGACTACATCAACCGCGTTATTAAACGCTTCCGCTTTCGGTCTACGAGGGTACGTGGACACACTCTCCTGTATCGTTGCTATGCTTCTCCTAGATAGATCTTGCTTGATCGTAGGAAATTTTTTGAAATTGCATTCTATGTTCCCCAACAGACATCGTATTTGTGGCAAAGCCACCGTTCATCAGTTTTTATACATGTCGCTCTTGATTCTGTTCTAGTATCGAGTTGTACTTTTTGAGTTGTAAGTAAATAAAAGTGTGATGATATTCATTATTAGAGCATTATCGCATGTGAGGAAATAAAAAATAAAAAAACAAGAAAAGGCCAAAAAAGGGAAGGCCCATAAAATGAGAGAAAAAGAGAGAAGGGACAATGTGTATCATTTTGCCACACTTGTGCTTCAAAGTAGCACCATGATATTCATGATAGAGAGTCTCTTATGATATCACTTTCATATACCAATGGGAATTTTCATTATAGAACTTGGCTTGTATATTCCAATGATGGGATTCCTCAAAACACCCTAGGTCTTCATGAGTAAGCAACTTGGATGCACACCCACTTAGTTTTCTTTCTTGAGCTTTCATAAACTTATAGCTCTAGTGCATCCGTTGCATGGAAAATCCCTACTCACTCACATTGATATCTATTAATGGGCATCTCCATAGCCCGTTGATACGCCTAGTTGATGTGAGACTATCTCCTTTTTGTCTTCTCCACAACCACCGTCTATACCATATATAGTGCTATGTCCATGGCTCACGCTCATGTATTGCGTGAAAGTTGAAAAGGTTTGAGAACATCAAAAGTATGAAACAATTGCTTGGCTTGTCATCGGGGTTGTGCATGATTTGAATATTTTTTGTGATGAAGATGGAGTATAGCCAGACTATATGGTTTTGTAGGGATAAGCGTCCTTTGACCATGTTATTTTGAGAAGACATAATTATCTTGTTAGTATGCTTGAAGTATTATTGTTTTTATGTCAATATTAAACTTTTGTTTTGAATCATACTGATCCGAACATTCATGCCACAATAAATAGAATTACATGGATAAATATGTTAGGTAGCATTCCATATCAAAAATTATGTTTTTATCATTTACCTACTCGAGGACGAGCATGAATTAAGCTTGGGGATGCTTGATAAGTCTCCAACATAACTATAATTTTTGATTGTTCCATGCTATTATATTATTTATTTTGGATGTTTTATATGCATTAATATGCTATTCTATATGATTTTTGGGACTAACCTATTAACCTAGAGCCTAGTGCTAGTTCATGTTGTTTTCCTTGTTTTAGAGTTCCACAGAAAAGGAATACCAAACGGAGTCCAAACGGAATGATACTTCCGCGATGATTTTTATTGGACGAGAAGACATCCAGAGGGCTAGAAGTGCACGTCAGGAAAGCCACGAGGCGGGCACAAGGTCGAGAGGTGCATCCAGGGGGTAGGGTGCCCCCCCCCCCACCCTTGTGGGCCCCTCGTGACTCCACCGACCAATTTCTTCCGCATATTTATTCTCAAATATCCCAAAACCTTCCAGGGGAGCCACGAAACCACTTTTCCACCACCGCAACCTTCTGTACACGTGAGATCCCATCTAGGGGCCTTTTCCAGCGTCCTGCCGGAGGGGGATTCGATCACGGAGGGCTTCTACATCAACACCATTGCCTCTTCGATGAAGCGTGAGTAGTTTACCATAGACCTACGGGTCCATAGCTAGTAGCTAGATGGCTTCTTCTCTCTCTTTGATTCTCAATACAAAGTTCTCCTCGATGTTCTTGGAGATCCATTCGATGTAATACTTTTTTGCGGTGTGTTTGTCGAGATCCGATGAATTGTGAATTTATGATAAGCTTATATATGAATATTATTTGAATATCCTCTGAATTATTATATGCATGATTTGATATCTTTGCAAGTCTCTTTGAACTACCAATTTGGTTTGGCCAACTAGATTGGTTTTTCTTCCAATGGGAGAAGTGCTTAGCTTTGGGTTCAATCTTGCGGTGCTCGATCCTAGTGACAGAAGGGGAACCGACACGTATTGTATTGTTGCCATCGAGGATAAAAAGATGGGGTTTTCATCATATTGCTTGAGTTAATTCCTCTACATCATGTCATCTTTCTTAATGCGTTACTTTGTTCTTATGAACTTAATACTCTAGATGATGTGTGGAGTAATAGTAGTAGATGCAGAATCGTTTCGGTCTACTTGACACGGACGTGATTCCTATATTTATGATCATTGCCTTAGATATCGTCATAACTTTGCGCTTTTTTATCAATTGCTCGGCAGTAATTTGTTCACCCACCGTAATATTTTCTATCTTGAGAGAAGCCTCTAGTGAAACCTATGGCCCCCGGGTCTACTTTCCATCATATAAGTTTCCGACCTACAATCTTAATTTCCTATTTACTTTCTTTGCAATCTTTTACTTTTCGTTCCATAAACCAAAAATACCAAAAATATTACTATACTGTTTATCCATCTATATCAGATCTCACTTTGCAAATAACCGTGAAGGGATTGACAACCCCTTTATCACGTTGGGTGCAAGTTGGTGTTTGTTTGTGCAGGTATTCGGTGGCTTGAACATTGTCTCCTACTTGATTGATACCTTGGTTCTCAAAAGCCGGGGGAAATACTTACTCTACTTTGCTGCATCACCCTTTCCTCTTCAAGGGAAAACCAACGCAAGCTCAAGAGGTAGCATGCAGCGACTAATCCTGTTCATCGGAAGCCACCCAGCTGGGTCGGAACGGAGAAACTGCATCGTGTTCATGGGGAAGCAACGGAATGCGTCGTGTTCATCGGGAGGCAACGGAATACGTCGTGTTCATCGGGAGCCAACCGGCTTGGACGGAATAGCCGAAACAAGGTCTGGCGTACCGCGGAATGGAGGAAACGGGCCTTCTGTTCGACCGCGTACGGTCGAAAAGGGATCCTGTTCATTGGGAAGGGTCTGGAGTACCGCAAAACAGAGTAAACGGCCTTGTGTTCGACCGTGTACGGTCGAAACGGGTCTGATGATCGAGAGGGTGTGGCGTCGCAAAAGCGGAGGAAGCGGACTAGTGTTGAGCGCCACGATCAAAAGCGGGTCCCGTTGATCGGGAGGGTATGGCGTCTGCAAAAGCAGGACTCCACAGACATCGTTCATCCACCGTCGACTTCCTCCAGCCTCCACCTGCTACTGTTCATCCATCATCAAGTTCCTCCAGCCTCCACCAGCTACTGTTCATCCACGGGGTCATGTTCATCCAGGATCCAGCCTCCACCGGCTACTGTTCATTTAGCCCTCCATGGGGTCCTGTTCATCCAGCCTCCACCGGCTACTGTTCAACCAGCCCTCCACGGGGTCCCGTTCAACCAGCTACTCCACGGGGTCCTGTTCAACCAGCCCTCCACGTACGGGGTCCTTCCACTGGTTACTGTTCATCCACCCCCACGCCTCCTCGATCGGGTCCTGTTCATCCAGCGGCAACGGTCTCTACTGCCACGGGATCATGTTCATCCAACCCCCACCGGAAACTGTTCATCAAGAGGCAGCATCGATCGGCTTCAATAGCAGCAGTAGTGAAGGAATCACTCGGGTTCAGTTAACAGCAAGGGATCGATCGGGGTTCAGTAATGTAGCTAGTGCAATCGCTCGGGTTCAGTTAGAGCCCAACGACTGGCTCGGTTCAGTTAGAGAACAACGCCTCGCACACACGCGCGTACGTGTACGAGAGAAACGCGCAAACCTCCGTGCATCGCTCGACCCCGACCACACCTTAACCGGGAACTCCCCGATATTTTCCTCGCCCTCGCTTCTACCATGATTTTTTCGTCATGGACGGCCCGAAGAATGTCATGCAGGTGCGTCTCCGGCCCGCCCAGTACGAAAAGCCCCATTTTCTGTCATGATTTTTTTCCATAGAAGTAGGAGCCCACCACATCTATGATGATACCGAGTTTTGTCACAACTGTCGTCATAGAAGTGTCATAAACATGACAGGAAAAAAATTCGTTCGGCCCAAAATGTCACGGATGTGTCTTTTTTTTAGTGAATGGACATCACCCCAAAGTAAAAAAGAAACATGATTAAGTTTTGACTTATGAAAGTCGACTTCAACCCCCCTCAGTGAATGGTGTGATTTATTTTCCTTCACCAACAACGATGGTCAACTTCATTACAGCGTCAACCATATTGATGCTCCACCCATGCATATTTCCGCCAATTGAGCATTTGTAACCCAATGCCAAGAGAAAGCAGTACATAGTACTCTTCTATTCGACATTATTTTCTATTTTACTGCGGACATGTTGCTTACTCAAGGGGAGTAAATGAAGGTGATAGCAAAAGAGATGATAATACTCGTGAATACCGTGTTCCCGACCTCCAACATGATGCCAAACTTGGACATGTTTTTATTCCACTTCTACTTCCAATCACGCCAAAGCCAATACAACATCACTTGTGGATGGGTCATCACACTTCTAGCGACTTGACTTGGTTCACCGTTCACCTTTGAAGAACTATGGCCTATAGACGGTAACCGATTCATCAACATTCCTATTTTTAAACATATTGACATGGTTGTCACTAGGGTAGGTCGGGCCTTTTATTCATCCGTACACCTACTGTCGACACCTATGTCTAACTTATTCTCTATTGAGGATGGGAATGTGCAGGGAAAAATGAAGAGGCCGACCCCGAAGCTAAGAGACCAGAAGACATGGGAGAAGAATGTGAATCCGAGGAGGAGATGCAGTTGCACGATGATGATGATGATTTGTGTGTGAGGGAGGGAGGGAGGGAGGGAGGGAGAGAGAGAGAGAGAGAGAGAGAATGAGTACATGGCCTACGCACATGTGAACCTGCTCAAAAGCTCCATCAACAACATGAGCAACCTTGTCGACACTCTTTGTGACATTATCGAGGCGATGGCGTCTCACATCACATCATGGAGCCATGGATGGGCTCCTAGCTACAACCCACCGCCACCACAATAAGCTCTTGTGTTCAGACTTACAAAAGTAATGGATGGTAGAGGACATGGGGTGGCGCGACAACCAAATGGACGGCAATTCACCCAAGCTAGTATAAATAATGCACTGGGACAACCGCGTTGACCACCTAACAAAGCCGGGTGACGTGTACCCGACCACATGACGCCTTACACGTGGAGGGGAATTTGGCGATACACTGATCGACACAAAGCGACCATGCTTGGTACCATCAATCATTGCGTCAGTGGTGGAGGTGGGCCCCACCACAAGAGCATCGAGTGCCTGCACGACAGTCTCCAATGCATGGAAAGCCTTGTGGCCCACTTCCAGGGACAAAATGTGACACCGTAACCACATTGTAGAAAGGCTCACTCACGGTTAGGGGTGAAACCGGATCAGATTCAGACGGATAAACATACCGTATCCTACTTCACATTTATTTTTGGTTTCGGAAGCACGGATGCGGATTTGAATACCGGATTGTAGCGTACTCTGACATGGTACGGTAACGGAACCGAATCGTACCAGAAAGTCATACACGGCATGCATATAGTAGGAATATGTAAATGGTTTAAACTAAATTATATGTAATAAATAAGCAAGTATTAATCCTTATACACTCTAAGCACACATAAAACACTAGAAAATACAAATCATTAACAAGTATATGTCAGGTATTGCTAGTTAATACCTGAAACTTCATCCATAAATAAATCATATATCCATATTTAAAAGGTTGGGTTATCCTATTAAAAAATAGATTATCCTATGGCATCATATCATAGTAATATCATATCTTATACCATATATATCAGTCGAACTCGGATTCAAAACGATTGTGTGCGGATGTAAAAAATTCTTACTGTATCCTATAAAAACAGATTCGAAAGCGGTTTCAGTCGAAAATTATCCTAACCACTTTCATCCTTATTCACAATCTACCACCGGTCCATGTGTTGTCGGATGGGCTAGAATTAATTACCAATGACCTTTTATATTATTATTACTAATATTTACAAAACATAGTGAAGCAAATTTCCAGAACATGCGTAGTGCTTACTAGTAGACTTGTAGTACCCCTCAAAAAGAAGCTAGTAGACTTGTACACACAATTACTTTTAAGTCCTCTATAAACCAAAGCTTGGTAATTCGAAAGCCATCCTAGATTTCACCGTATTTTTACCGGCATCAAGATTCACAATTGATGCCTATAATATCCGGGTCCAAACTCTGACATCTGGCATCGCTCTTTTTTCATCAGATTTGCAGTTTTATCCAATTCTCGTGATTGATTCGAGTGACGCCCTCATAACTAGATCGTCCTTGCTTGATCTTTTTTGGTATTTGTTCATGGCCTTTGTAGGTTTGCTGAACTGCTCGTTCCTGCATGTTGGAGACACAAAATGTCACAACATTTCCCGGACTACAAGTAATCACACCTACTAAACTCTAACTGAATAAGAAGAAACGAGCAGTTCTGGTACACACTTTGAACACCGGCAGCAGTTGCAATTAGCCAGCAGCTGCTAGCGAACATATGAAATAAACTGTTCAAGAAATCACCTGTTTTTGCCGTTGGCGCGGCCGCCAGCAGGCGAACATAGTCTGCCTCAGGCTGCCGGATGGAGGGGCACTGACCCATCCCTGCCTTTCTACTCTCTCTCTCTCTGTGTCTGCTACTGCTCTGCTCTGCTCGCTAGTTGCTTGCTGCCTGAGTTGCATCTGGTCACATTTGTATTTAAAGGGTTCTGGTTCAAATATAAAATACAGAAAACAGGGAGAAGTGCTCAGATATTTTGGCCCTTTGGGCTTTTTAGTAGGCAGGCATGAACTGTGATGCTTCATGGTGCCACTTGCATGTTGTTCTTTAGGCTGATTTTGCGTTTAACTTCTTCTCCCAACTTCGCTCTTCATCAACTTCAGTCGATCTCCAGCTAAAAATTAGTAAAAACTTCACTCGATGACACACATCACTCCGAAAGAGTACCCACGCACACGCGCATCAAGTTGTCTTTCCCCGCATCTTTTATCTTGTCTATTCGTTAATCCGAACAAAGGGACTAGTGTGTTTAGAGAAACTCTAGCAATTCACCAAGTTCTGGGAGTTGAACATACGAGTGATTTTGTCCACCTTCCATAGCGTAATGCGGCAGCGTTTGAATAATTTCTCCAAATGCATTAGAGGATCTACAACCGGACCCAATACCCGCCCCAAACGTCCGGACGGGCTGACCGGTCAGTGTCCGGATGAAAGAACGTCATCCAAATAGATTTTTCATATCCGGCCCAAACACCCGGACTGACCGGCACTTTCCATATTCGGCCCATATCGTCCGGACGCGTCTTCCACGTCGGACTCACTGCTAAGGTCCACGCCAATTCGGCCATATCCGTGCCCCCTCCTCCTTGCCTGACCAGTCCTCTCCTCTTCTCTATTGCCGGCCCTCGTCTGCAGAGCCGTCATCGGAGTTTCATCGGCGTCGTTGCTCCGTCGTCATCCCAACCTAGGTCTTCGCCATCCGAGGCTGCAATCCACACCGTCGTTGACCGTAGTTCTCCACCACCGGGTGCCACCCCAATACGTCCAACTCCCCCGTATATACACCTCACGCTCTACATGTTCGATGAAATGCCAAAGCTAGATTTTGATTCTTTCGGTCATCATTTTTAGGTCACCAATGGATTCATCGTGGAATGATGGCTATGGGAACTCTGACCTTGATGAATTCATATCCAATGAGTTCATCGCCTCGTCGAACTTGTGGAGCTGCAATAATGTGGGAAGCGAAGACACTTTGGCAGGTTATGACATGTTGTTTAGTCTTGGCTCTTGCACAATATGATTGTCGAGGATAAGGGTGCAGGGGCAGCGCACATACATGCTTTTGAGAAGCGCGGAACTCATGTCCACCTCCTAGAACAAGATGCAAAGAGCAATGCCAACTTTCTCGAGATGCATCGACAATTGTGAGATCAACGTGTGCATATGCAACTTCTGAATGATCTTCTGGAGTATATGTGGTTCCACACTGGAAATCAGTAAACTTTGCTTTTAATTTATCAATTATGCACTATGAACAATATTTATGTTTGAACTATGTTTGGATTGTGTATTCTTAAGTACGAACAATTTGTATTTGTATGCATTGAACTATGTTTGGCCAAGATAATCGGTGTGCATGTGTTTGCATGTATTTGATTTTTCAGAGTAGGGATTGTGGTTGCAAAATGCATTATTTGGGAGTCGTCTGGCCACTATCCGAGGACGCGTTTGGACAAGTGAGGAACCCATACACAACTTCAAAATAATCTGGTGTAGCACTTGTAGGCGGTTCATATGGACAATAAGAGCATATGTGAGAATAAATTAAATTTGAATTTGAACTTTTTTATTTCAAAATTTTCTTACGGTTGGATTAAAAATTATATTTGGAATATTTTTGCATGGAAATGTTTATTTTGGATTATTGATGCATTGTGCTACTTATGATTCTTGACGCTTTGGAATATTTGGAGGTGTCCCGGGTCCGTTTGATGAAGGCCCCTTGGATATGCCCTTAGAGCATCTACAATCGCACCTCTCAAATCCATCTCATACGGCGGGCCACCCGGTCACTGTCCGGTCATGATTTTTTGACCCAGACGGGCCTCTCAAACGGCCCTCAAACGCCCGGGCTGAACGGCACCCCCATATCCAGCCCAAATATGGGGCGGATATGGAGGTGCCCGGGCGCGCCCGCCATGTCGGCCTGATGGCGTGGTCCCACACGGACTCGCCGGAAAACCGGACGGTCCGACGGCGTGCGCCTCGTCAGCCGCGGTGTGACTGCGTGGCGCCACTCCGGCTCGCCGCCCGAGGCCGTAGCCGTCTATTTAAGCCGGCCGGTGCCCCCAGCCCTAACGCATCCGCTTCTTCCCTCCCTCCGCCGCCACTCGAGCCTAGCCATGCCCCCACGCCATCGCTACTACACGATCCATCACCGTCTCTTCCTTCTTGAGCAGGCCCGGATCCGTAGGGATGCGAGGCTACCTCTGGAACCGGAGGATGATTTCGAGGAGATTGAGGAGGAGGTGTCGGGGGAGGAGGAAGAGGATCAGGAGCCGGCGGAGGAGGAGCAGGAGCCGGTGGAGGAAGAGGAGGAGGCGCCGCCGCTGGATATGAGGGGGAAAGGAGGAGGACGTGGGCGCGTGGCCGGAGCAGCACGCCATTCTGAACTCCATCCGCTCGGAGTCGGCTGCGGAGGCCAGGCATCGCCGTCGGCAACAGATGGAGGCGGCCCAGGCTCCGGCGCAGGCGGCTCCGGCCATCGCCGAAAACGGCAAAATTTGAGTAGTATAGAATGTAATACGTAGCTATATATTCTGCATGCTTTTGTATGCATTTAGGGGATGAGTATAAGAGAGTTGTATGTGGAGAAGGAAAATATAAGGAGTGTCTGGTCAGTGTCCGCGGACGTGTCCGAACGCATCCATGGACATTTGAGGGGCCTGATTTGTCAAGTCCGGCTATAGATGCTCTTGGAATCTGTAGGGATGTTTTGTTCGACGCGACCATGCTCTGTTCAGCATAATCAGAAGTTCAAACATCGCGAAATAATAAGTAGACCAATGTCGAACAGTCTTTGGTGCAAGAATAGTTCGCCATTTTGTACATCAGGAACAGTGTCCATTCCGGTGCACTATTACCATCTGGCAGCGAGGAGACTACTCTTTGCACAGCCGATGTCATAATCGCCGAGGACATTATGATCATCCCCGTCGTACAAGGTAAAAGAGACAGCACCGCCTGGTTCTTCTTGGATCGGATCCAGCCCACACTCTCTGCTCTCATGTATACACATCTCACCAGCTGAAAAGGGTTCCGAGCGAGACAGTTCAGTGCTATCCGTCATTCAACTTATAATCATGTATGGCATGAAAAAGCAGGAGCTGATAATGGCCGTGCTGTCAGTGCCCATTAGAGTACAAAACCTGAACTATAGCGCCCTTTTTTTTGAGAATGGAGACGTATCCCCGGCCTCTGCATCATAATGGTGCATGCAACTATCTTATTAAAAAATTCATGAAGTATCATAAAGTCAAAAAAGTATTACAGCTCGCAAGTGGAGCGAAGCAAAAATATAAAAGGAAAATACATGCTGACAATCATAACCGGTACGGCAATATGAAGGATAAGCTTCCTAGACTCATATCATGTTATGCACCGCCATCCGAATCGGTTGAATATAGCCCGTGCTACCATCTCCCACTGGTTGCATCCAGTAATCAAAGGCTCTCTGAAGTCCATAGGAGTGAGTAAGGACCATGTACGGATCCATGCAGTAGCTCTAAAGATAACCTGCAAGAAAGTTAAATTGTATTGTCTGTTAAAAATAAAATCATTCCTACAGTTTCATATAGCCCACAGAAGCGCACATATTTCAATCTGAATACGAGCCGCGGTAGTATGTTCAACCCCAGCTAACCACGTTTCAAACAACGACTCAATGTCAACTGGAGGATTAATGTTAAAAACTATATGAATCGTTCTCCAAAGCAATTTGGTGAGTGGGCATTCAAGGAATAAATGTTGTATTGTTTCGTCATGATCACAAAAATACAACGTGAACTACCTATCCATCGCCTCTTGATTAAGTTGTCTTTGGTGAGTATTACTTGCTCGTGGACAAATCACATAAAAAATTTAATATGCAAGGGAACTTTAATCCTCTAAATATGTAATGATCTTGAGATTGGGCCAGAATTATTCAAATCTATATAAAAAGATTTTACCGTAAAAACCCCATTTTTAGCTAATTTCCATTGCGTCGAATCTGGCTGGTCAGAGAGTTGAACATCTATCAATCTCCGAACCAAGTGTATTCAGGTTGTCCATCGCTCACCAACTAGCGCATGTTTGAACTGAATATGCAAGGGAATCGTTTGAAAAACTGTGCCTACGTAATCCTTCTTACGTTGCACAATGTTATAAAGGGTTGGATATTGGACGATCAAGGGTGTCTCTCCTAACCACGTATCCTCCTAAAATCTTGTTGACATTCCATTGCCAACCAAGAATTTGACCCTACGAAAGAACAAATCCTTTGTTTTCATAAGAACTTTCCAGAATGACGAGTCAGTTGGTCTCATGGTAATCTGAACGAGTGTTTTCGACTGCAAATATTTATTGCGCAAAATCTGTGCCCACATGCACTCCGGCTCTATCTCTAACCTATAAAGCCATTTGCTCAGAAGGTATTTATTGCTGATTTCTAAGTTCTCAATATCGAGACCACCCTGGTACGAGCTAGCTCGGCTAAGCTAGTTCACGAGCATTTCTCATGTACTGCGTACGTACCTGCTTGGAGAGCAGGTTGACGCTTTATTCTTTTGATGATGAACTTAGGTTGACGCTCAAGCTAGCCAGGTTAACACCAGAAATGTATTTTGAAAAAAAGAACACCGGAAATGCATAGCTCGGCCTCATTCCAACAACCGTCAGCCCATGTTCAAAAAATAACAACAGCATGAGGCCGTGAGCCCGTTCAGACGGCCCGGCATGCGTACTCGGCTCGTGGCCAAGCTAAGAGCGACGTCCTGGCCTGCTGCCCAAGCGCCCCGAGTGGCCCAGTTCATGACTTGTTGCAGTGACAAACTTGGCCCGGTTCTTGTTTGGATCCCTAAATTAGAGTTAGTTTTTTCTTTTTTGAAAATACTCCCCTCCCTTTATTAGCTTCTGATAACTGTTACATCATTAAGTAAGAGAGGGAGAATCTCCGGCGGTGCATTATCCATCCATAGAAAAGAATGAGCTCTCATAGCCATATTAGCTAGCTTATGCGCTACTGAATTTACTAATCTATTACAGTGATCAAAATAAAATCGAGAGAACTCACAAGCCAGATAACCTAAAAGTATCTAAATATGATGGGTAAGTTTGGGTTAGTTGGATCTAACCCACCTAAAAAACTAGCCCACACTAGAGGAGCTTATTTGGGTTAGTTCTCCTGGACCCATTAAAAAAATAGTAAAAAAAATTACCCTTCCCATCCAAACAGGTTTCAAAATAGTCAAATAATTGAGAAATAATATTTATTGTCAATCTAGCTGTATCATCCAAACAGCTTTTTATTAGAGTTAGTTTAAGATCAGTTTAAGATTAGAATCTAACTCTAATCTCTAACTGAGTTAGAGTATCCAAACAGGACCCTTGTTAACAACGAAACCTTTCCCCATGGCCATGGGCGCAGTGGACTTCGGACGCCGGACGGCGCTGCCCGCCTCGCGTACGTACGCTTGTGTTTCCCAGTACCGGCAGTGCAGTGGCACGGTGGCGCGGGGAACACACGGCGTACTATCGCATTGATGGGCCGCCGGATACTCCGCAAGAAAATAGGAAACACGGCCATGTGGGCATGGCAGAGAGTCAAAGCGCGGTGCCGCCGTCCTCGACTCCTCGGTCCTCAGCCGTGGGCGATCGAGCGAAATACTCCTTCTGTCCCAAATTTTTTGTCTTAGATTTGTCTAGATACAGATGTATTTAATTCTAAAATATGACTTGATACATCCATATCTAAATCTAAGACAAGAATTTTGGAACGGAGGAGTACATGGAAATCGCGACGGCCGTGCAGGTGCACACAGCAGTACAGCACGTGACCACACGCACGCGGCGACGGGCCGAGGGAGAGGCAGGCAGGCTGCTGGACTGACGACGGCCAGTTGAGCTCCACCGACCGGCGCCTTCCGCGAAGTCACCCTGGACCCTGCTGCCACGGACACCGCACATCTGCGATCCGTCGTCTTCCGATATAAATGGAACGAACCACCTTCACTTCACTTCACTTCACCGGTTCTGGCGGTTCACCCAGTAGATCGTGCACCGGTATTTCGATCAGCGGATCGATCGATGGTGGTCAACGGCGCGCGCTGCGCCGCGGTGCTATTGCTCGCCTTCGCGGCTGCCCGAGCTGCCCCCGACGTAGATGGTGAGAGCATCGCCAAAGCTACTCTACTGTTTACATCTTGCTTGTATGAATGAGTGATTAGTCATTCGTTAATTGCGATTGCCGTCTAGCGATCGACCGTCACTTGGTTAGGTAGTTCGAACGTCTTAGGTAGTACGTGTGTTGCAAAGATGCATAGGAAATACAAAAAACGTTCTTATGGACGGGGGAGTAACAATCTACTCCCTCCTTCCCAAAATCTTAGGCGTATAAGATTTTCATGCAATCCCATAATCTAAGACAAAGGTGCCTTTATCTCTCATTTAGTTACAGCCATCACTAACGATCCATACTTTTCTGGAAACGAAAACAAATTGCTGGCTAGGTCTATTGCGTGATTAGCTCACAGCGTCCTCTTCATTTGAGATTGGATCGCTCAAGTAAACCTGCGCTAATTTTTGTGCAGAAACTAATACGCCTAACATTATGGGAAGGAGGGAGTATTGTCTAAGTTTAATTACCATCCTGTGCTAACCATTGGATGCTACAACTGCCGACTGGGGACGGCAACCTTTTCCATACAAAATCCTTTTCAGTTACTTGAACAGTTCAACCCAAATCCAAAGGGATCTCATTTTCCCTTCTTTCTCATGTATCATCGCCGTCACCTTTCCCAATATCCAAGAATGCGACGAACACTCCTAACTTTGACTCGCAACTCCAACGATGTTTCCCGCCCATCTTCGACATAATAGCTGGATTATGCTCCTCCCGTTCATCGGAAATCTTGATCAATTGTGCTTTTTCCTATGTAAAACTTTTTTTGCGTGAATAGCAAAGGTTGCGTATCTTTTCATTGATAGAAGAAGTGCAGCACAACATGAGATTTCAACAACTCACTATGCCATGTGCACAGAGAGGCATGGAAGTGAGCTTAGAAAATGACAAGTGTGGGGTTGCTCAGTCCCAAAAAACCTCTAAGATTAGCCCTGGGGATGATGTTTTGAATTCCGAAACTTCACTAAATCTAATAAAATGTTAGCAAATTTGAAGATCTAGCTTTGTTCTATGTCAACCTTTTCTAAATCTACAAAGTCTATAGAAAAATGTGCCAAGAATTGAATTTGTGCTTCAACCAGTTACTCCAAAATTTCAAACCGATGGAATGAAACGGGCGATATATTTCAAAACTCTTCCTCGCATCTAGCCCTTTTTGTAGTCATGCGTGGGATTGAGGTGGGCACAAATATCTTCATTTTTAATACCGTGTTAGCATTGTTTTGAACCTGAGACCTTTTAGCATCGATACCATATTGAATTAGTGATCCAATTGAAACTTCCTCCGATCCATAATAAGTGCCGCGGTTTTAAACTAACGTTGAAGTAGCATATTTTTCTGGAACTGAAGGAGATGTTCAACAATAGAGTACAACTTCATTTGATTTGAAACTGAGGGAGTACTCTCTAGAAAAATGCTGGCGTTGACTTGTAACTATTTGCACGACATCGTGCAGCAGGAATCAAACCAGGGTGCACAAAATTGATTCATCTATGAGTCGACGGAGTGTAAAAAAAGTAGTAGTCCTAACATTTCTTGAAAATTGCCGGCGTTGACCTGTTAGAACGAGAGATCAGATCAGGGCTCTGCACTCTCACGTGCTGCGTACGAGTGGGCATATATGGTTCAGATTATTAAGCAGAATGTCAACGCCTGAGATCTACTACGTGGTACAACCCTAGGTTGACAATTCACTGCCTGACACGTCATGCATGCCATTACTAATTTGTGCGCGCTGCATGCATGCAGGCCCGCTGCTGAACGGCAACTTCGAGTACCCGCCGAACAGGTCCCAGATGAACGGCACGAGGGTGACGGGCGCGCACACCATCCCCTACTGGAAGGCCACCGGCCCCGTGGAGTACGTCGAGTCGGGGACGGACCGGGACCGGCCGGGCGAGGGCATGGTCCTGGTGGTGCCGGAGGGCGCGCACGCCGTGCGCCTCGGCAGCGGCGCCTCCGTCCGGCAGCAGCTCAGCGTCACCCGCGGCGCCCGCTACTCCGTCACCTTCAGCGCCGCGCGCACCTGCGGCCAGTCCGAGCGCCTCCGCCTCTCCGTCGTCCCCGTCGCCGCCGCCGACGCGCCCGGCCGCGAGCTGCCCATCCAGACCGTGTACAGCGCCAGCGGCTGGGACTCGTACGCCTGGGCCTTCCACGCCGAGCAGGGCGTCGTCACGCTCGTCGTCCACCACGGCGACGACGGCGGCGCGGAGGACCCCGCCTGCGGGCCCCTGGTCGACGCCTTCGCCATCAAGACCCTCCACCCTGCCGCCCAGGCCGCCGGCGTCAACTTGCTGAGGAACGGGGCTTCGAGGAGGGGCCGTACGTTGTCCCGGGGTCGACGTGCGGGGTGCTGGTGCCGCCCATGGACGAGGGCGCCGTGTCGCCGCTGCCCGGGTGGGTGGTCATGTCCTACTCCAAGGCGGCCAAGTACGTGGACGCGGCGCGCCACGCGGTGCCCGGCGGGTCGCGCGCCGTGGAGCTGGTGGCCGGCGTGGAGGCGGCGCTGGTGCAGGAGGTGGACACCGTGCCGGGGAGCGCGTGCCGAATGGAGTTCTCCGTGGGGGACGCCGGGGACGGGTGCGTGGCGTGCGGGCCGGAGCTGCAGCCCATGCGCGTGGTGGCGGCGGCCACGGGGGCGCAGGGGACCGCCACCGTGGAGTACCATTCCCGGGGCACGGGCGGGCACGCGCGCGGCGAGCTGGCGTTCACGGCGGAGGGGAGCCGCACGCGGGTGGTGCTGTATAGCTCCGGCTACCACACCATGTCCGACGGCAGCGGCTCGCTCTGCGGGCCCGTCGTCGACGACGTCTCCCTCGTTTGCGCTTAGAACCCGCCGCCGGCTGCTGCGTCGGCAGCCATGCGCGATTTTTTTAGACATTGCACCATTTCACATTTCTTTCGTTTCTTCTATTCTGAGGAACATCGTCAATTTTGAACGATTCATACAAAGGAATTGGGGACACATAGATCTCAAAGGAATTCTTTCAAATTGTGTCAGTACAAGAGATTATCAAAGTGGCAAGCTTATAAACGGCTTTATTTGGCAGATTATCTTTACAGGTAAGAATGTACCAAATCTATCTTGGCTGTAATCAAGTCGTCAATCACCATTGCTCGGTGAAAGAATGCTTTGCCATTCCGCGCATCAAGAACGGCGTCCGTTCCGGCGCGTTATTACCACCTGACAGCGAGGAATTATTCTGTACACATCCGAGACCAACGCCGCAGTCGACATTATCATCGTCGTTGTGCTGCATCTTGTCTAGTTTTTATTCGATTTGAGCTCCGCCACTCTCTCCTCCGTGGACTTCATAGCTTCTCCGTATATGCTCACAAGCTGATAAGAGTTTCAGAGCGAGATAAGTCCAGTGGTACCATCTTATGCTAAGATCCGGAGAAAAGGAAAGGAGGATGAAAGTGCTGTTATTTCTGATCTTACCTCCTCAACTTCGCCAGGGGTCATTGTTAATGGCGGTGACATCATAATGCTATCGCCGGCAACCCTAACCAGCATGCCACGCTTCTGGCACTCCTGTCCGAAGATAGCACCAACACCTGAATATGCCATCAGGGAAACAGTTTTGTAAGGATACTTCATGGTTCCAAGATACATATGTATACCCTACATTTTCTGGTTTGATAAACTTCTACTCCCCCCGTCCCATAATATAAGATCATTTTGCAAGCTAAAACGGGGCGGAGGGAGTAGTTTTCTTCCAAACAAAGCACCGCTCTGGATTCTACAGCCGAAATTACGGAACATAGTTCGGTTTATAAAAGAAAAAGCAAAGCGAAAAAGGTTTGCACAATATTCAAGTTTAGGCCAATGATAATCATCTAGTATACGAATGCTTCCGTTTAAGTGGTTCCAAGCTGTGATTTGACATGCTCAACACCTGGCCGCGAGATTGTAGACTCCCTCTGATCTACTTCTTTTTTGTTTTTCTCCTCACTCGCAACCCCCCTTAACTCTGGACACTATTTGTATGTGCTGTTTTATATAAATACAAGTTCAGGCCGGCGTAAGCCTGCCGTTGACGCATCAAATTTTTTTTTTTGACAAGCTCAAGGATTCTACTGAAGAACGAGCCCAAGTAATCATTAGTTTCTAGTAGTACTTACCCCATTCAGCAGGGAATGGGCTATCTCGTGATTTGTTATCGGCGAATTCAGTTCCAATTATCAACCCTACACCACGGATCTGCATACAGGAGCATATAGATTATGCATTTGGATAACAAAGGAGTCTCCGTCAAGACAAATAAGAGCAGGGTACCTCCCCAACAATTGGGCTTCCTGCAAAGGCCTTCAATCCTTCCTGGAAGCGTGGAGCGATTTGCTTCACATGATCAGGAATATTCCTTTCCCTGATACCATATAGTTGTGAAAGATTCATAAGGACAAGAAGCAAATAGTGGCAGAGGTAGGGGCTCTGTGTGCTATGGGAAGAACAGTATACCGATAGATTTTCAACGCTTCAATGGCAACAGCACAAGCAACTGGATGGCCAGAGTATGTAAAGCCATGAGCGAATGAACCTGCAAGAAAAAGACAGCAACTCAGCGCACATCACATTTGTGAAGCTTACATATCCTTAAAAAAAGGCTAGAGACATGCCAATACAGATATGACAAATTAAGCTCGCGCAATGCCATTCACTTACCTAGCTTATTGCTCTGAGAATCAACCACAGCTGCTATTTCGGGGCTAACAAGAGTTGCTCCAATGGGCACATACGCAGACGAAAGAGCCTTTTTTCATGAAATTGGCATGGCTCAGCTGACATCGGATAATTAAGTATTTACTGATATACTGTTATGAAAGGATATTCACCTTGGCCAAGGTGACTAAATCTGGCTTGATGTTATACATATCAGATCCGAACATGGTTCCCAACCTTCCAAATGCGGTAATGACCTGAAACACATCATCATTAATAACGACTGCATACAGAAGTTTCCTGTGTTCTTGTACTATCTAGTATTTTGTTTTGTGTTTGACTTCACATGTGAGTTTAAAGTACCTCATCTACTATGAAAAGGATGTCATACTTCTTAACCACAGCTTGAACCTGTAGGCAGACAGAAAAATGAGATAAGATAAACAAGGAAAAGAAAAATTAAAGTCCACTATATAGAAGCAACCTAATATATACACTAGCTTTAAGGGTTCATCAGGCAACAATGTTTCTGTGGATTCTGCTAAAAAAGATGTTTCTGTGGAACTACTGCAGCATAAGAGAGTGAAGAAGTATTTAGAAAGCTCAGTAAAGTGTAATCTTAGCTTCACTGAAATTTAACAGTGGGGTCAAATAAATGAACTGAAGAGTCTCCTTCCCCTTACGTAATCTATCAAAAGATGTAGCTCAAGGATTTTAAAATCACCTTATCAAAATAGGTCTTTGGAGGAGGGATGACACCACCAGCACCCATGACAGGCTCAGCAATGAACGCAGCAATCTAACAGGAGAAAAATACACGAGTCAAGTAGTATACTTGGGACCTATTGCATAAATGTAAGTTTGGCGACAAGAAAACCTTACTGTTTCTGGTCCTTCCTTGAGGATAAGATCCTCTAAATTTTGGCAAGTCTTGTTGCAAATTCTTCTTCTGTCTCACCTGTCCCACACCAAAACAATTTCATTAGTAACAAAAATGCTGCATATATTGACCATAGAACAAAATTTTGAAATAAAGAGTACCGGGAAGATGGAAGCGCCAGTAGTGAGGGCAGTCTGTGTGCAGAACAAAAGGTGCTGGTAGATCGAACTTCTGGTGCAGGGCAGGAAGACTAAAGATACAGAAGCGATCAGCAAATTAATTAAGCATCAATAAGAAATGGACTACTAGATTCGTCAAAGTACTAGGTAGTAGGTACTGATAAAAAGAAATACCCACATAAAAAGGAAAACACGGTTTTTTTAGGCCAATACTCACCCAGTGAGACTAGCTGATATTAATGTTGATCCATGATATCTGCAATAAATACAACAGTAGTAAGAATGGAACTCAAAGTACCACTGTATTACATAAAGAATATAACAACGAGACCCCAAGAATATTGAAGTGATGACCCAGGATGGAAATTGATGCCACTGCAAATTACTTACAAATAAAGAAAACCCTATATTTCTTAGTTTGAAGATCAAAGATTGAGAAACTATGTTACTTACGCTTTTGATCGTGCAATAAACTTTTTCTTGTTTGGCCTCCCCAATGCGTTGTTATAATACCATACTAGTTTGACCTGAACAAGTGAAAACATAGTAAATGTGTCAGCAAAGTTGTGAGAAACCAGAAGAGGGAGAACAAAACAAATTCCACATCAGCACAGATAACTAGCGCTTATCACCAAATGACTATGCCATTCAGTATGGCAAATATATCAGCTAAACATATTGAGTGAAATAAACAACTAAGGCTATGGCCATCTCAAAAAAGTGCAAATGGTGAACCAGGGACAATAGCTACTGCCTACTAGCCTTCTAGAAATGGAACACCCAAAAGGTTTGCTTTTTTGACACGTGGAAGAAGCATGTAAATCTCACAATCCACCCTACTGTTTGTGTTTCAGTGCCCCAACTTTTTCCCTGAGAAAAGGTTCCTAGCGATGTTTTCTTTAAGGTAAAAAACTATGTACGTTTGTTATTTAAATAAAAGCTCATGTCACCTTCTCATACACAACACAATGTAAAACAGTTTTTAGTGATTCTCTGTAGATGCGAATGCCGAATGATGGTAAGAGCAACATATATTGTATCTATGGTTGCTACCCTTCTTAATGAACAGAGGGTTTGCACGTTATTCCAAAAAAATATTGTTTTACAATACAGTAGAGTAGGAAATGGTCAGTAGTTCCAGCGATCATACATGTGAGTCATTTGCTTCCGAACCGCTATTTGTGAAGAATGCCTTTCCCATTTTGCTTGCAGTAAACATGCTAAGAAGGTCGTCTGCAAGATCCTGAAAGCAACAGGCCGTCTCCATCATCAGTATCCACAAAGTCCGAAAATGATTTTAACAGACCGGTAGTCAATAAGGGATGCAGAAATTTACCAATGTTGGTTTGGTTGTACGGTTCCAGAAGGAGTGATAGAAGGGCAACTTGTTTAATTGGTCAGTTGCAGCTTTGACTAATCGAGGCTCACTACCACCTGAAGAAACCATGAATAGTTCATGGAAGAGGAATGAAATTAGACTGTATACATTACTCTTAAATGCACAAAAATAAAATGGTGATGCAGGGTATTATCCAAAAGAATGGACAATTCTGTGGTACATAATCACACTCCAAAGATTGTACTTGTACATACCTAAAGCTGTACACCAGAGTCCTGCTAGAGAATCTAGATACTTATTCCCGTTGATGTCATAAACATAAGACCCCTGCATATTCAGGTTAACATTGTATAAGGCAAACATAGATACATAAGGCAAACATAGATACATAGCTCACAACCATAGCTTACGGTAATGAACATCTTAAGCTTCCATTTCCAAAATCAAATGTTACATTGCAAGCAAAGTAAACATATAGTATAATGCTAGAATTAGAGAGTCGCAACCTCAGATCTGTCAATAACCAGCGGATGCACATCATTGCTCTGCCATCCAGCTGTGAATGGTGCCAACATGCCATGCCCCTTAAACCTGGAAAGGTTATGCTTTCAAAGTCAGCAGTAGCTAGTAAATATATGGAATCAAAACCTGCATACGCCCCAGTGCATAACAGAGTAAAATTATGTGATAATTCCACAAATACAATCATAATAATAAAAGAAGATCATGTACCCATTTTCTTCAGTTGAGTTCGTCTGAGGAGACGATGCTGAGCTGAAATGTCTGACTGATGCATCTGACAAGCTCTCGGCATGCCCTTGTAAGCTCCCGGAGCTGGTTAAAAACTTCACTAATTTGCTTGCCTGCAAAAGTGTAAATCAAGGAAGATGAAATAAATGATCACACATGAGCTTGGAGCCTTTGGCAATGGCAAAACTTGTCAGGTAAGATGTGAAGTCTGAACGGCAGCGGAAGTAGTGGAACAATCATGTCATAGTAATAGTATCTGGATGTCTAACATTGATCATAACCATCACAACTTTTACATGGAAAAATAAACTAAAATAGAGGAATGTTTCGACCCGCCTAAAGAACAGAGTGATTCCCAACTCTTCAACTATTCATGTAGTACATCTGGTGCACAGAAGCTAACGGAACGTACGGAAGGAGGAGCGTTAAAGGTAATAACTGAATGGAATCAGGCACAGTAAAACCGTGCACACCAACAATAATCCTCAGAAGCATAAAGGTAGATTCCAAAGGCGATGCAGATTCCGGCACAGAACCGCGCGGGCCATCACCGGAGCGGATCGAGAACAAACATAAAATGAAATGGAAATCCCCCTTTATATAGAATCTTCACACCCGAATTTGAATAAGAGGCTGCCAATCAGGCGTGCCCTCCGGCTCCGCTCGCCCGCCGAGACGGCCGGGGGCCCTCCCTTCCGCGAAACGATCGCGCCGGCGTGATGCCCAAATGACGGCGGCGGCGGCCCCAAACCATCGTCACACAGGCGCAGGCATGCGCGGCTCGACGGTTGTTGTACCTAGCGCGCGGAAGAAAGGGGAGGGGAGGGGAGGAGAGGAGGGGATGATGGTGACCTGCGATGAGGCATTGATCGGAGCAGGCCGCGCGCAATCATCTCGGCGGTGACAGAGGAGAATCAGAGATGGCCGCCCTCGCTGGCTGTTTCCGTCGGAGAGGAGAGATGCAGAGCGAGAGGCCAAGGGGGAGGGAGAGAGGGACCTGCGGTGCGGGGCCATGGCATGTCGCTTGTCACGGATTTATTCCGGGGAGATGGGGAGGGAGACGTAGCCAAGTTTTCCGGAGGGACGTACGTGGCCGGGTTATCCGAGCGCAGACACACACAAGCAAAGAAAGATATGTGTATGTGCGACCTCTTGTCCTTCTCGCATCTTTTGATTTGTCGACATACTATGTGGTGTGTCATCTTTGTAGTACCACTCTTAAGATCCAGATCCATAAAGTTATAATAATCTCGATAACACGCGACGTGCTTCGCTGGAGCAAAGTTGGCTGTGTCTGGGAGGAGACACGTGCAGGCAACCTGAAATAAAATACGAGTAAGAGCAACTCCAACACGGGTACCCATTTTGTCCGCCGTCCATTTAAGTCGACGCAGACAAAAAACGGCTACCAACGCCGAGCCATTCAGAAACACGCCAGCTTTATGCCCACGCCACCCATTTGTGGCCAAATTTACAAAGATAAATGCCGACGCGGACGCTGGTTGACGGGCTCACAAGGCTTTCCTTGTGTCCGCCAAGGCCCCCATCTGGCGGCCATCCAACTACCACGATCAGCTTAATTTATGACGACCACCCACCTCAAGCCAACGCGTCAGCGACGGCGGTCGGCTTTTTTTAATCCAAGCATGCGGGAGGGGGGGGGGGGGTTTCCTCATCCGCTCCAGAAGCCCCTCATCCCCTTCTCACCACCCTTTGCTCCCCCATCGGCGACAACCCTAGCCACCCCTCTCCCCCGCCGTCTCCCCGCCAGGATGGGTTTCTTCGGCAAAGGTAAGGGCAAGGACCCCCGCCACCCCTCTCCCCCGCCTCCCCGCCTCGCTTGCCTTTCCTCATTGGCCGAGGTAGCGTGAGCGCCCCAAAGGCACCAAAGTAAAGTGGCACTGGAGAACCGTGTCCTCTCCCTACCCCCGACGCCGCCGCCACATGATCGACGTTTCGACGAGGACGCCGCTTAGTAAGCAGCGCCACCTCGTAGTTTAGTTTTAATTGTGTTTTTAGTTAATGTATTTATTTTTGAAATATTTGTGTCTATTTTTTTCGTGCGAACAAAAAAAATGGGTTGGGCCAGCGTTGGGCGCATGTGTCGACCCAAACGTGAAAACGAACATGGGTTTCCGCCGTGCCGACCCAAATTGACAAAAAAATGAATAAAATTGCCGTCCGTTTGGGTCGACGCGTTGGAGTTACTCTAATACTCTACTCTGTGCATCCTGATTATCCTAGTTGATGGATCGGTTGGTGTAGTGTTTGATACGCATCCCAGGAACGCTGCGACGGCTGCTTTGTCGATTCAATTGCATTAGGTAGGATAAGATGAGATCTTTAATCAAATGGTCGTTTGCCCCCATTTGTGGGAGAGCTTTCCGAAGCTTAAAAAGGAGACGCTGCGAGGGTGCGATTCCAGGCCAACGTCCAGCGACGGGACAACAGCGACCTCTAGAGTGGAGTGGGTCCACCTCCAGCGGAAAAGAGTCACGGCTGCAACTGTCAATTGCACGTCAGCACATAAGAAAAAGCCAAAGCCACAGCCACATGCCGTGCAAGCCCTCTCCGGGAAAACTCTGCTACTCTTTTTTTCTTTTTTGACAAAGAGCTCTTTCTCCGATTTCAGTTAAGAGAAACCACAATGTCTTTGAAACTACAAAGCCACGCACAGCAGTCTTACTACTGATATAAAACATCCGACAACGCTATTGCGAGGGTAGAAGCCATCCCTCCCTCCCTCCCAACAGCTCAAATCAAACAGCCTACACCTAACATAGACGCTGGGGCAAACCCGAAAACCCAAACTTTGGTAATATTATTACAGGCCCAACAGATAAAGCAAGAGGGCATAAGAAGATCAAGCAGAAGAGAGATCTTCAGACACATCTTTTTTTTTTTGAAAGATAGCAGGAGAACTGCTACAATTCATTAAGAGGAAGCGGTAAAGAAACCGATGCTCAGTTAATTGAGGAAAACCGAGCTAAAACCTTTACAAAGAGCACACAGCCGACACAACATGAACTCAAGATGAAGCAGCGCCATCAGACATCACCCACCACGACACGGCCCGGCGACTTCGATTTCGCTTCAACCTCACCAAAGTGCACCACTCGGTCGTCTTGGACAAGGCCGCCACCAAAGATGCTTGACGACATCACCGTTACAGAGAGAAACGACATGTCCGACGGAAGAGGAGCAAACATGTGCCTCACGGTCTCGAGAGGACGTAACATAACTCGCTCAAGCCGCAAGTGAAATGCACTCCAAATGCCCAACACCGCCGGCCAATCTGGCTGCCCTCGACGGACGCTGGCCGCAGATACCACCTCACCTTGCCATCGCCAAAGATCCGACCAGCCACTCCAGAAACTGTGTGCACCTGCCGAGAGGTCCATTCTCCAACAGCGATGCTTCCATCGAAGAAATGACGCCAAAGGCGCCGCCATCTCCGATCCAACAAGGTAGATCTTGGTTTTCACCCGGAGAGTATAGCTCAAGGACAGGAGAGGGGCCGAATCTCCTCGGTGATGCCTCCAACAAGGAAACAACACCCACAAGCGTTGTCATCACCGGCCATGAGCAGGACTTTCGTCCGGAGATACGACACACCTACGTCGGGACGATGCTCCGCGCACCCCACCTTCGGATCTGGAGCCTAGCTCCTCACAACCTGGCCGGAGCAAAACTCGCAAAGACCACCGCCTCGCCAAGAGCCGCACTGTGGCGCCATCACGAGGTGCATGTCGGCCAGCCCATCGCAGAAAGCAGACATGTCCAGATCGGAGATGCCCGCCGCCCGCAATAGACCATGAACACACGCCGGAGATCCGCGTTAGCCCCGCCTGGGCTCCACCGCACACCCCGGACGCAAGACGGATCCGCCGCCTCAGCCTACACGAAAGGCAGTTCCCGTGAGCCCAGATCGGCCCGCCTACCAGCCGCAGCCTGGCGCCGACCGTGGGAAGAGGCGGCGCAACCAAGAGCTCCGGCTACCAAATCAATCACCACCGCCACCGGTCTTGGATGAGGCAACCATCGATCCGTCACTTTGCATCCGAAGCGAGGCCATGCCTCCGTGAGTCGCCAGAAGCCGCAGACACGCCACGCCGCCATCCCCGGAGCCACCGAAGCCACGGCGAGCCCCTCAGACGACGGCGAGGGGAGGGAGAAGGGTGGAGGGAGGGGCGGCCGGTTAGGTTTTTCTCCCCCCGAGTCGCCAAGGAGACGACGCGGGGGTAGGGATAGCGGGTCTTCTCTTCAGACACATCTTCATCATGCTTGGCTTCAAGGAGCAGTCAGTATTGGCACTCCCGTCCTCCAACCATGTGCAGCTTTGAAGATCCCCCGCGACACCCACTCAACCGGCCTTAGAGCATGTCTAGTAGAACCCTCAAACCCTCAAACCCTTAAAGCAGTTTTAAGGGTTGAGAAGTGCCAAGTTTTGACACTTTTAAGGGTTGAAAAACAGGGGCAAAGACTAGAACCCTCAAGGGTTTGGGTTTGAGGGTTCTAGTCTTTGCCTCAACCCCAACCTTTAAATCTATCATTTGACATCTCACAATTTATGACTACAAGAACACAATCAACCTCTAAACAAACTACCAAATGACAATCATTGATGCATAGTTTAATAGTTTACATCACAAAATCATCATCTTCCCCCTCTCATCGGCACCATCACCAAAAAGTTGCACCTCGGCGCCATCTCCTAGACCACATGCGGGCTCCATCAAGCATCTCCATAGGCGCCGGTGGAGTCGTCCACACCGCCATCGCCACAACTACTCATCGGAGTGTCACCTCGAAAAGTAGAGGACGCACCACCTAAACATCCTCTTCCTCTCCGCGATGTCCTCCTTGTAGTCCTTCCACCATTGCAATTGGTCTTCATCCATGTCCTTCTTGGACATCATCATGTGCTCCTTCTCTTCCACCATGAGTTCTTTCCATACCTTTGCCTCTTTGAGCTTGATCATCCTCTCCTCCAAGTCGGCCTTGCGCTTTGCTTCTTCACGCTTTGCTTCAACTTGTGCAAGCTTGACCTCTTTCTTCTTCTCGGTGATAAGAAGCTTCGTCTCCAATGTCTTCGTTGTCAATTCCTCTTTTGCCTTCATCATGTGCTCCATCTTCTCCCTTAGGCTTGACGCCTCTCCTTCCATCTTCAACCTTAGCTTGCCCTTCTTGGTTCCCTCTGGCTTGCCCAAGTTCCTCTCCTCCTCATCTTCACTATCATCCATCCTAAGCATTGTCGACTTCTTGGGTGCGGTCTCTTGATCCCTCAACTTCCACTTGTCAAAGGTTTGAAGAATTGCCCAAACATGCTTAAATGGGAATGGCTTGCCCTTGAAGCGGCCATCTCCTTGTACCTCATGCCGCAATTGTCTCCTATCAACCACACATAATCACATAAGAACCCACCAATAGCATAGTACACACACATAATCAAAATAGTGAAGAGATATGTACTCACATAGTCACTCTCCACGGTTCCACTAGGTGGTGCATCCCTCACTTGGTCCATGGCCGCACTCCAACAAGCACAAGCGGGCTTCATCAACTCCCACCGGCTTTGAAGCGACCGGTAAGTGCGAGAGATGAACCCACTATTCTTCGGCTTGATCCTACAATAGTTGTCCTCGATCCTTTGCCAATAACGTTTACCGGTTTGATCGGTGCCGGTTCTTGCATCCATCCCCACAGCTGCCCAAGCACGAACCAAGAGGATATCTTCCGCCTCGGTGTAGTTTGTCGACCGCGCGAGTGGGCGGGAAGCGGCGGTGAATGCCTCCTCCCCTATCTCGGCCACCTCCTCCTCATCATCCCCTTCATCCTCCTCATCTTCCTCCAAGTCGTCACCAACCCTAAAGGGTTCTAGAGGCGGAGCCCCGAGGTCCACCTCCGCGTTTTGGAGGAGGTCCATGAACGAGGATGGGGTTGCCATTTCCTCGAACACCTCGTGCGCGGCGGAAGGAGGTTCGGCGACGGCCGCGGGCGGGGCCGCGGGCTTCTTCCGCGACTTCTTCACGGCCGGGGACGAGCCGGCGACCTTGGAGGAAGCCCCTCGCGGCCCACGGGAGCCCGCCTTCGGCCGGCTCTTCTTGGGGGCGGGCGCGGCGGGGGTTGTGATGCCCCCGATTCAATCGTACACTAATCATGCACGCAAATGTGTACGATCAAGATCAGGACTCACGGGAAGATATCACAACACAACTCTAAAACATAAATAAGTCATACAAGCATCATAATACAAGCCAGGGGCCTCGAGGGCTCGAATACAAGTGCTCGATCATAGACGAAGTCGGCCGGAAGCAACAATATCTCGAAAGTACAGGACATAAGTTAAACAAGTTTGCCTTTAAGAAGGCTAGCACAACCGGGATCTGAGATCAAAGAGGCGCAGGCCTCCCGCTCGATCCTCCTAACTACTCCTAGTCGCCGCCGCCGGCTGCACGTAGTAGTAGGCACCTCCGGTGTAGTAGTCGCCATCGACGGTGGCGTCTCGCTCTGGGCTCCATCGTGCAGTCGCAGCAACCGGGTAAAGAAAGGGGGAAAAGGGGGAACAAGGCAACCGTGAGTACTCATCCAAAGTGCTCGCAAGCAAGGAGCTACACTACATATGCATGGATATATGTGTAAAGGGCCATGTCGGTGGACTGAACTGCAGAATGCCAGAATAAGAGGGGGATAACTAATCCTGTCGAAGACTACGCTCGGCAGCCTCCGCCTTGCAAAGATGTAGAAGAGAGTAGACTGAAGTCCTCCAAGTAGCATCGCATAGCATAATCCTACCCGGCAATCCTCTCCTCTTAGCCCTGTTAGAGAGCGACCACCGGGTTGTATCTGGCACTTGGAAGGGTGTGTTTTATTAAGTATCCAGTTCTAGTTGTCATAAGGTCAAGGTACAACTCCAAGTCGTCTCACATCAAGATCACGACAATTCGAATAGATTAACTTCCCTGCAGGGGTGCACCACATAACCCAACATGCTTGATCCCATTTGGCTGGACACATTTTTCTGGGTCATGCCCGGCCGCGGAAGATCAACACGTCGCAGCCCCACCTAGGCACAACAAAGAGGCCAAAGACGGGTCTAAACCTAAGCGACAGGGTCCGGGCCAATCGCCCATAGCACACCTCGCACGCTATGCGTCACGTGGCGGAGAGCGCACCTAGCAACCTACATTTCAAAGGAAGTCACGTTACGCGGTCCAACCCGGCGCGCGCCGCTCAGTCGCTGGCGTCACAAAGTGCTTCGGCTGATACCACGACGTCGAGTGCCCATAACTTTCCCACGTAGTTGGTTAGTGCGTATAGGCCAAGAGCGACTCGGATCAAATACCAAGAACTCGTTATGCGTGTTAAGTATCCATGAACGCCGACAGGCTGTGCCCACCTCTCACCTAGGTAGTCTCAACTCGCCTGCCGCCTCCGCCACAAAGATCCACCCAGAGGGCCGTTGGGACAAAGGTCCTTTCAAATTTCAATCCGTGAATCACTCATGGTACTCCTCGAGCCGACCCGTCTTTAGTCACCACATGTATCATGTATAAGTATATAGGTATATACCCATGATCACCTCCCGAGTGATCACGGCCCAATAGTATAGCACAACAGACGGACAAGAATGTAGGGCCACTGATGGAAAACTAGCATCCTATACTAGGCATGTAGGATTGCAGGTAAAGGTAACAACAGTAGTAACAAGGACAAAGCTATGCATCGATAGGATAACGGAAAGCAAGAACATGCTACACTACTCTAATGCAAGCAAAGATAGAAGAGAATAGGCGATATCCGGTGATCAAGGGGGGCTTGCACAGTTTGCTCGACAAGAAGGAGGGGTCGTCGGTGGCGTAGTCGACCACTGGGGCATCAAAGATCGCCACGGGTCTACCGGAGAGGAGAGGGGGGAGAAACAGTAAATACATAGCAAGCAAGTGCATAACAGGACAACAAGCAGAGCTAGACGTGTTCTACGCGGTATGAGGTGATACCGGTGAAGGGGGGAAACATCCGGGAAAGTATTCCCGGTGTTTCGCGTTTTTGGACAGAGGAACCGGAGGGGGAAAGTTGCGTGTTCGCTATGCTAGGGATGCGTGGCGGACGAAGGGGCTGCGTATCCGAATTCGTCTCCTCGTTCTGAGCAAGTTTCATGTACAAAGTTTTTTGGGATATTTAAATTAGTGCCCCTGGTTCCTTAGTTGTGCTCACTTTTCCCCACACTCCAAACATTTGCTCACTTTTCCCCTCTTCCTTAGCTGAAACTCTCACAAATGCTCATAGCGGGCGTTTGCCGTCTTGACCGCCCATTGACCGTTAATTGCTGACGAGTGGGGCCGAGTCTTTGTTTGACTGTTGCTTGCTGACGGGTGGGACCGCGAGGAGACACGTATTGGGCAGCTTATGTCGAATCAAACAGATCTAGACAGGCCGCCTTTGCCTGGCCGCCGCCCGCCTCCGCCGGCGTCTTGCCGCGTCCACCGCAGTTGTTTCCTCCACCCTATGCCCTCGTCCGTTCGTCGGCAACGTCGGGTCTCTGCCAGATATAGCCCACCCACCCCCCCCCCATCTGGGATTACATAGCGATGTTGAGTGAGGACGCCCGGAATGAAGTCGATCGTGGAGAGGATTGGGTCGAATCCGCGGGAGATAATTCATGGATTAAACCTGGGTAAGCATTGTTTCCTCTCAAATTGACGTTCTAAGTCGTATTGTAGGCCGTATTTGACTTCTATTTGCTTGAATCGTTAGAATTTGTGCTCGATTTTACCCAGCTAACTGAAGCCTTTGTTTCCTTCCCCAACAAAATAGGATTGATCCCAAGACCGGCTTTCCTACCGTGGCGATTAGAATGGAAACTAGTGTGCTACGTGGTACTAAACCGCATTTGATTTCATCATTTTTCTATCCCAAAGTGGTTCATGGAGTGATGCCGATGCTGTTGAACTGAGTTACTTCAGCAGTGACGAGCAAAGATTTCTCCCACTAACTTGCGACGATCATATGCCGTTGCTTTTCTTTGGGATTCTTGGCCGCCGATTCGGTAAACTCCAAATCGATGTGCTTCACCACGCCAGAACGGGCGAAGGGAAGGGAGTTCAGACATCATCATGCGTGCTAATAGCCCGACACCCGGCACTCCTTGTAGGTCGACACCAAGTAAAGCAAGTGGTTCATGGAGCCACAACATGCTCGCTGCCAATTCTGGTTCCGATTCACCGCCGCTTCGTGTACCTTCCGCAGTTGGTGTAGAAGAAGATGTAGAACCCGACGAGGCGGTGCCTACAAATGATGATGAAGACGAGATGATGTTTCTGAATCGGTCGATGTAGCCAACAAGAAGCGATGGATGACGAATATATGGAGGAGCGCATCACCAAGCTAGGTTTGATGACACCGACGATGAAGAGAAGGTGGAGAACATGGACAGCTTAATCGAGGATGAATACGATGGTGATGACATGCCAACAATTGAGTGGAGCAGGGAAAACACGAGCTTAGTGTAGGTACCATTTTCCAATCAATGGTGGATTGTCGGCATGCAGTGACAACATGGTGCATTATATCTGAAAACACCTATAAGATTAAAAGGAGTGAGCCAGCAAGGTTCACAGTTTTTTGTCCATATCCTAGGTGTAGGTGGAAGTTGCATGCATCTCGTATGAGAAAGAGCAAAGATATTCAGTAATCCAAGTTCGCTTAGTAATTTAGTTTCAGATCGTTGAGTAAGGTTTCTTAACTGTTCTTTACCCTCTTATTTTGTTTCGTATAAAGAAAAACCCACACAAGCACACCTGCCCACGGAGGGGAGGGGAAGGCCAAAACCAAGCTAGCAAAAACTAGGTGGGTGGCGGATGCTATATTGGATTGGTGAGAGAAGAACTCGGACTTGGTCCAACAAAGACTCCATGGGAAGCTTTTTGAGAAGTACAAGATAGAAATTCCTTACATGAGAATTTTCAATGCTAGGGAAAAGGCTCTTGATGTAATTAATGGTCAATGGAATGCCAGGTTTTCAGCTGCTTTACACATTCAAAGTCAAGTGGAGATGGCAAGTCCAGGGAGTGTTGTAGAGATTGACAAGCATACAGCCCATTCAAAATAAAAGGGAAGTCATTTCGTATGAGTGCTTGAAGGGCTTTTGTTTGTTTCAAGGCTTCTTTGGCGGGGGTTTCTAGATGGTTGCAGTGCCCTATTTGGTCGTAGATGCTACACATTTGATTTGGAAGATGGAGAGGACAACTAGTAGCAGCTTCTGCAGTTGATGGACACAACTGGCTATTCCTGTTGCATTTGGTGTGGTGGAGGCAGAGTCTGAGGAAAGTTGGAGTCGGTTTCTGCAACAGTTGCGCATCATTATAGGCACACCCCCAGGTTTAGCTATACACACAAATGCTTGCAAGGGTTTAGAGAGTGCAAGAGAAATTGTATTCCCTGGAGTGGAGCATAGGGAATGTATGCGACACCTAGCGAATAATTTCAAAAGAAGTTCAAAGGTAAAGTTTATGATGAGAACTTATGGCCAGCATCATACACATGCAAAGAAAAGGAAGCATGAACACCATTTGAGAGTGTTGTATGCTCAAAATCCTCTTGTGAAGGAGTACATGGATGCACATCATGGCAAGGTGTGGTCAAGAAGCAAATTCAACAAAATCGCAAAGTAGATTATGTGACCAAGATAACCTTGCAGAATGCTTCAATTCAAAGTTCAAGTCAGTGAAAGGGCTCTTGTTGTGGCAAGCATTTGACAAGATGAGGCAAATGATCATGATAAAGATGGCTCTTCGCAAAAGAATTGCAGAAACACAATATGTTGGTCATCAAATGCTCCCATCATTGATTAAGGCATTGCACTTGAAGGCAAGACCTGAAGATGAAATGTATTCGATCCGGTACATATGAGGGAGAGGTTACCTATACTGACACTAAAAATAGGGTATGGAGGTATCATGTGAACCTAAGTACTAGAGAATGTACTTGTAGGCAATGGCAGATCCGTGGGAAGCCATGCATACATGCCCTACATCTGATGACCGTTATCAGGGTGCAGATGGTGAAGTTGATCAATATTGCTCTGAGTATTTCTCTGTTGCCAAATTTATGGCTGCTTATGCTGACAATGTGCCTGCACTATTGGGGAAAGATCAATGGAACATAGTAGATCCAGGGTTCAAACTCCACGCCCTGTCATTACTAGACCACCAGAAGACCAAGGAACCAGAGGATTAGAAGCGGTGAGGAGGGTCGTCTACCAAAGAAGCGTGCTTGCAAAAAATGTGGAGTTCGGGGCATATTGCTAGGCTTTGTACCAATGCAGTGGATGCATCATTTGGAGAGGAGGAAAGATGGACAACAGCCAATGCTGAGGAGAATGCAACAGCAATGGAGACTGAAGATGCAGTGGAGAATGCAGCGCAAATGAAGCATCTTGGTATGTGTTTGCACCCTTTGTAGAATGCAACTACCCTTTTGTTTGCATTTGTTCTCTTTTTTGCCTATGGCTTATAATTTTATTTACCAGCTCTAGGGAGAAAAGGCCAAGAGATGAAGAAGCAGAAGATTTTGAAACCCTGGCCTTTGATGGCTTTGAATCTATAAGAGAGGAAGAGGAGGGCGTAATTTTTCCAATTGTGCCTTTAAAGATTACTGAACCCATAGATGACCGTCAAATGGTCGTCAAGTGCTCAGCGAGTGCAACTACTCCATCAGCACCTCCACGAGGAAAACCCCAAGTAAAGCCCAAGATCAAAAGGAACAAGAGTCTGAAAGAAAACAACATCTCAACTAGGGAAACCAGGAGCAAGACGGTGAAGCCAGGTGCAAACACAAGGAGCAAGTCGAAAATTTGAATTAAGTTGTTGGGAAATGTTTGTGTTGTCAATTTGAGGGCGAGTGGATCGCTTAAAATTTGGTAGATTTGTATTAAGATGTTGGCATCTTAAAACTTGGTAGATTTGAGCTACTGTGAAAACTTATCAGTTGTAATAATGTTGCTTCTACTTTGGTTTCTTATTTGAGTGAGAATTCAAATTTTCATCAAAATTTGAATTTAAATCAATATTTGAATTTGGGCCAAAATTTGGATTCGAGTCAAAGTTGAAGTTGAACATTGGAGGTTCATTGCTCTGTGCGGTGTATTTGATCGAGCATTTGAAGTCCAATATTCGTAGGTGAACAGTCCGAATGAGAAATGTGCTAGAAACGAGCTCGAAAACTAGGGTAAACAACCCTATTTGAAATCAAGTTTTTTTTGACCTTGCCTAAATGAGGCATATATTTTTTTATTAACACTTGTTCCATATATATAGGGTAAAAACGAAGTCTCACTATTTATTGATTAATATTCATATTACTACATTTTTTGAAAAATATGCTTTTAATTCAAAACCACAAATAACACGCTTTTAGATATGAAAATGAAAAGTAAGTTCAGACCCTTCTTACTCACTCCAAAATGAAGCTATGGAGATTTTTCTGTTTTTTTAATTATTTTGATTTTTTCAAACCCTAAACCCTCTCTCCCTATTCTACTTAACTCGAAAATGTTCATAGGTGATAGCTCATTTGTGTGAACACTTTTTTCATGAAAATGACCTACACCAAGTTTATATTTTTTTCTCATAACCTTGTCACATATGACGGCTATTTGCGCAAGAATTACAACATTTTGATTTTTTTTTAATTTTTTAAAAACATTTGAACTTGATTTCGACAGATCACTTCAAAAAATGATTTTTCAAAAAACGCCCCTATACCGAGTTTATATTTTTTATGGTAACTAGGTCTCATAAACGGAAGAACTACGTTTGTTTTATATTTTTGCGATTTTTTCTAATTTAGTTATGGCCATTTGAAATCTGGTCAAACCCTAATAACCCCGTTGACTCGCTCATAACCCCTCGCTCATAACCCCAAACCCTAGCGTCAAACGTGCGCCGTCGGATCCTACCAAGCGCCAAACACCACCCATCAGATGTGGGGCAGGCATGCGCGATCCGCGTGATGCATCCCCGATTACACATCGTGACCATCCTTCTTGGGTTTTTACGATCCGCCCTACTTTACATATGAAATTGTATTTTTCAGACATGACCACCACATGTCGGTGTTAAGAGTTGGTTCAAATATTGAAACTGCAAAATACAATGTGGCAAATCATCAATATAGCTTCCCTTCTCCTCTTCTCCATCCGATGACAAAGGCATCGAGCGGATCGAGCAATTCCTCCGCTTTCTTTCCCCATCTTCTCATTCTTCCTCCTCTCGAGCAATTCCTCTGCTTTCTTCCTCTCGGGCGATATGTCGACCTCCTCGTCGACCCCGTTCCACGCGTGGTCGGTGTATGGTCCAAAGGCCGATGACTCGATGCAATCGATCGCCTACTGACCGCGCTTAATCAAGCGGTTGACTTCAAGGAGGAGAAGAATGGGAACTTTGGGCGAGTTCGCTAAATGCGAGAGCAAGCCGGAGGGAAGCGTGTTAGATCCGAAGTTTTCCTCGCATCCTTTATCTCTAATTTCTCAAAAATCACGATTTGGATTTAGGTTACATGATTTCGTTTTCAGATCGTGGAAGAAATGCCACCATTTCGAGTGGATGGATGATTACATCAAGAGGCTTCAAGGGTCGGGCTTGGCCGGATTCGAGGGGAATGCAATCAACGAGTCCAATCGCCCCATGATAGTCTTTGCCCAAGAAGAAGTAACGTCCGGAATACCCGACGGTGGTAGATGTCGAATCAAGACGGAATTGAAGAAGATGAACAAGAACTTCAAGAAGTTGATTGAGTTGAAGAAGCAATCCAACTGATAGCTTTAGGAATACTTACTCTAGGAATTTTTACTTGATGGCCATCTCTCGTTAGAGATGTTTGTCTCATCCATCCGCTTAGCAATCCAAGTCTGCTTATCTCAAATGCAACTCTGTTTAGTGTAATCGTCGATCACCGAATGTATGCGCTTATCGTTAAGTTTCGACACTTTCGCCGCGTAAAACAACTACCGATTCGATTGATAGGATTATTTTGTTAGCTAATAACCTCGAGTATTGGATCATACCATAGCTCGTCAGATGATGATAAGTAGTACTTGAGCTGCACAAGGAATATACATCAAGTTCATCTCTTCTACGTCGCACTTGCCAAACTTTTGTCCTCGAGTTAAATCGATTACGCTAAAAAACCTAGTTCGCTGGCCCAAAAAGAAGCCCAGAAACAAGCGATGTTTCTTTTTTTGTTTAGGAAGGATTGCTTTGTTCTTTTTTGTTTCTGATTGCTTTTTTCATTAATTTGATTGCCCAATCTCTTCTATCTCATTGAGGAATTTTTTTGGCTTTCCTTTATGGGCCCCTTCATTTTTTAGAATCAAAGTATTTGCAAACCGCAGATTATTATGCCTAGCGAACCAAGATTTCATGATTAGAAAAGGAGGTCTAAACCTCTTTTTATATACTTTCAAACATAGTGTAGTTAAAACTACACTTTCGACTAAAGCCAAATATCTCAAAGTATTTGATAGTTCAATATTTCGAAAACCAAAGTATTCTTTGAATACCTAAAAATACGTAGCTCTCAAACCAAAGCCATGTACAAATGTACAATATGTTCTTATTTTTAGAAGGCATCTATAAACACATCATTTTTAGTTTGTTTGGTTAATTTTTCCCACGCCAATTAGCCGTGTCTAAACTTGGGACAAACAAAATATAAACATAACAAATCATTAGTATAACACACATAACTTAACTTAGATAGGGTACGGTTGCTAGGGCAACATAAGTTCTTACATAGACACCATAGATAATAGTTAACCTTACATAGATAGCTCGGGCAACACACACACCAAACTAACACTACATAGTAGATAGATAGATAGGGTAGCTAGGGCAACACCGCCATGTCTTCGCCTTAACCGCCGGCTTCACCGTCTTCTTCGCCGCCGACTTCAGTACTCCTCCTCCTCACGACCGTTGTCGCCGAGGTAGTACGGGAGGTTGTGCATGCGGTTGCGAGCGGGGAAGACGCTCTCGAAGTCGGTGAAGATGTTATAGGTCGTGAATGCGATGAACTCGCACCCACACCAATACACCTTGCGAGCAGGTAGTAGGCATCGAACACATTGGTGAAGTGGACGACGAGCCCTACCACTGGAGCGTTGGCGTGGGGACGTTGCTCCACGAGGTTGAACATGGGCGGCGAGCCCGCCGGGAGGTGGTGGAAGCCCGCACGGAGGAACCCCCGTGCAAGCTCAGTGCTTCCCCTCCAGCGAGAGAACGCCCACACGCGGAGGGATTCCTCGACGACGACGTTGGCGGGGTAGCGGGGTACCGCCGTTCCGGCACGGTGGGCGGCGCTTGGAACATCGGCCCGTTGTACTGCATCTTGCTCGCTTCGCTGAGTGGAACGGCTTTGGCTTTTGGGGGAAGAAGAGAAGAAGTTGGAGGCGCAGATGGATCTGTAGAAGAAGAGGCAATGGAGGACAGTTTAAATAGCCGGGGGAGACGAAGTGGGTACACGCGCAAACGGCCGGCGTAGATCGTGACTCAGTGCGTGCGTGAACCGATGCGATCATCAATGTGTTAACGTGAATCGATGCAAGCGTGCTTTGTGTGCTCTGCGTTGGCGGTACCGCCTCCTTCGTGCTTTCTGCGTTGGCGGTACCGCCTTCCCATTCACGAAGGCGTGCGTACTGCGGCGCGTGAACCAATGCCTCGACATATGGACGCGACCGCGCGGTACCGCTTCTTCGCCACCGCAAGACGTATGCCTGCGACGCGTGAAACGACGATGCGGAGCGACTGAATCCACCGGCAACCGTGCGGCACGGATCGATGCGTGCGTGTCGGCGTGCATGCATGCGATTAGGTCTAGGTCACTAGATGCATGCGTGGCGGTGTTCGCATGCATAGCAGGCTATATCGATGCCAAAGCCGGGCATGCATAGCGGTCGCATCCATCGATAGCGTGCTTTTTAATTTATTACCAACAAACTAACGGGCCCGTCCTATGAACACAACCACGACCCAACCAAATGGGCCACAGCCCATACCAACAGAGAGTCCAACGAGCCCCACAAAAAAAACAGAGTCCAACGTGGCCCCACAAGTCAGTTAACGGCCAAGATGGCAAACGTCTGTTATGAACATTTGTGAGATTTTCAGCTAAGGGAATGGGGAAAGTGAGCAAAAGTTTGAAGCGTGGGGAAAAATGAGCACAACGAAGGAATTGGGGGTACAGATGGAATAAGCCCAAGTTTTTTCATCCGAGCTACGGTTTATTTTATATGATTTTTTTAAAGTTTTAATGATTTTCTAGAATTACTTTAATTCAAAAATAAACTGAAAATACTATTTATACCTAGCAGTAGCCAGCCCCTGTGTATGACAGGTGGGGGCAGGGTCAAGGTCAACAGTCCAGTCAGCAGTTGACTGGGTCAACGTTGACTGGTCAAACTGGCTGGTGGGACCCAGCTGTCATAAAGACAGTGTAAATTAATAGTTTAATTAATTTTAACAGATTAGGTGGGGGGGGGGCATTTGTCATTGACTTAGGTATTTTTAGACAGGCTTTTAAATGAAATGGGTCCACATGTCATAGGTTGTTTAATTAGCAGGTTAATTAAACAGAGTTAACTAGTTTATCGGTTAATCTAAACAGATTAATTAAGTTAATTTATTCTTTATTATTTTTATATTTTTTTGTAAACGTTCTGGGGCATGGGCCCCATCTGTCATTGTCACAGGGGGGAACTTAGCGGGCGCTGGCGCTAACGGGTGCGTGGGCTGGCGGTTACTGGAGCGGGCGCCTGAACGGGCGTGGGCGCTCGACGCGGCCAGTGGGCACGGGGTGGGCCGCAGCCACGGCGAGGCCGCCGGCAGGGGCTAGCGGGAAGGGAGAGGTCGCAAGGCTACGGTGGGTCGGCGCCGAGGCGCAGGAGCGAAGGCGTGGTCAGGGCCGCGGGCGAGCACGCGCGGAGCGAGCTCCGGCCATGGCGGCCGAGCGCGGGGACGGCCTCAACGGCGACAGATCGAAGCAGGGGGAGAGGGGATCCGGGAGAGGAGCTCACAGCGAGCTCAGGGGCGCGGTCGAGGAGGCTGGGGTAGACCGAAGCGGTGGAAATCGACGACGACGGTCGGCGATGTACGTGACGAAGACGACGGCGATGGCGTGTGCACGGGCCGCTCTGGCTTGAGCTGGTGCCCGGGACGGACGAAGCTGACAGCGGCGGATCTCCTGGACTCCTTCTCCTACGACGGCGACGGCGGTGGCCACGGCAATAGTGATGACGAGCACGGTCACCGCACGAGCCTTTGAGCTCGATTTCGAGCAGATGGGGAGGGGGCGCGATGCTCCAGATCGAGGAGAGGGGGCGGTGAGGGTTGGTGGAGGATCAGGCGCGGGGGGCCGCTCCCAGGCACGATGCGTGCGTGTGCGTGCGTGCGGTGCGAGGTGGAGAGGAACGAGGGGAGGGATTTGGATCGGGGGAAAGTGGGGGTCGTGCAGGAGGAGGCGAGCCACGAGCTAGGGTTAGGGCACAGGTGGGGGCGGCTGGGCCGAGGTTCGGCGACCTGGAGGCCTAGTTGGGCCGAACGGCCCAGGAGGAGGGGGGGCTTTTGTCTTTTGTTTTAGTTTTGATTTTTCTTTTGTTTATTGTCTTTTACTGTTTTCTTTTAGTTACCTTTTATTTTAGTTTCTGTAAAATATATACTTAGTATCTAATTTAGTATTTCAGTTTATTCCACTGTCACAAAATGTCTAGTCCCCAAATAATTTAGTTTGATAATTTATTAATTAGTAAAGGCATTTAAGTATTTGTTTTGGTTACTGTTTTATTTATTTCAGTGCAATTAAATACTTTATAAAAATGAGGATTCTCCACCATAATTATTTATGCAATATTTGGCACATATAGAACATTACATTTTAGTTTTATTGTTTAAAACTTTTATTGTTTGCCTTGATTTTTTGAATTTTGAATTCGAACCGGTTTCGATCTATCGCGAGGTTAGCAATAGTAACCGAGGTGAAGTGGCATCGTTAACGTGGGATTACTGTAGCCTAATTATCCGGGCCACAGGCGGGCGCCGGGCGGGACGGGGCCGTATGAGTGGGCGGGAGGAGGCGGATGAGCCCGCCGCCGCTTGGCCCCCGACGTGGTCGCCGCCGCCACGTCGGCCACGGTCGGGTGCCGGGCGTGTCTTGATTCTTGAGGCGGGCGGGGGTCGAGTCAGTGGGCGGGCGGCGAGGCTGGCGTGTGAGAGCCTCCATGGCGGCCAAGGTGAGGCGGAAGGAGGCAGCGGGAGGAGCCGAGGATGAAACTTCCCTCCCGCGCGAGGGTGGAAGAGGAGTGCGGGTTGGGGGGAGTTTTTCCTCCCAACCCTCACTTTTACAGGTTGTGAAAATGTTTAAGGGTTAGACCTCTAATTTCTTTTACGGGTTTAAGGGTTTAGGGGTTCTAGTCTACGGCTTTTTTCGACGAAAATTATAAAAACACAGTTATTTTTAGGGGTTCGAGAATTTGAGGGCTCTACTAGACTTACTCTTACCCCGGCCGTCATGCGCCTTATTTTTTCTTGATTTCACACACCAATCATGTAAGTTTTTATAAAAAAATTACAATGCTGCCGCCGAGGTCGCTTTTAATATTCACAACTCTGCTACTAGTCCAGATTTTAGGCACGAGGTCGCTTTCGATTACATACAGTGCTGCCGTCAAGCCCTTTTGGTTCATAGCTTGGCAGGTTGTGAATATTATATTCTAGGAACAGAAAACTTGGAAGAGCTGAGATGTTATGTACCTCAAATCTTATGAATATAAATAAAAAGTTAGATGTTCTTTAGTTCACTTTATATATATTTTTTCATTGAGTCTAGGTTAATATTTATTTTTCTATGCAATATAGAGTACAGTTAGAATCCTCCTATAGGAATAGCATTCTATTCCTACAAACCAAACGACTCTAGAAGAATTTTTTTTGCTATAGAAATCCTATCTATAAAATTTCTCTAAACCAAAGGAGGCATGTATGTTTTCATTTGCTACTTGTTGTATTGTATGCGTTTCACTTGCCCGCTTAGTGGAAATGGATTTGATAAATCTCATCTAGATGAGATTTAACTATATCACATCTAAGTCCACTGCGGTATGATCAAAGTTACTTTAAGATTGGTGCAACATCGCTCGTTTATTTTTCTGAGTTGTCGCTCATGCAGTCATGCTGTTATCCACTGCTTTCGTTTCTCGATCTTGTGTGCTTTGTTTTTCCTGGGCCAGGCCCAATAACAGTTTTTTTTTGTTTTTTTGTCTGTGCATTTTTGTGGGCTGGGTTGCCTGTGTGTTTTTCATTGTCTCATTGTTTTCTTTTTTTGTTTTGATTTTCTGTGTCTATATATGCAGATTAGCTTAGTGCGATTGGCAATTTTTGTTCAAGTATGTGTCCGTTCCTGCAGATTTTTTTCTTTTTCTTTTCATTTGTGTATACATGTAGAGTAAAAATTTCTCAAGAATGCTTTCTTTGATCAGAGATTTCATGCATGCTAATGTTGTATGTCGAGTGTCGGGGGAGTGTTTTCAGATAGCAGGTCATTTTTTAAGTAGCAGAACACTTTTATGCATCTGTGTGAAATCTAAAAAACAAGGCTCAATTTTTGTTGCGAAAGTATGAATTAGATTTCTTTTTTATGAATAATTTTGTTCTTACACAAAAGTTTAAATAGAATGAATCCAGTGATTGAAATTTGTCAGAATAGTATTGCTCTTTTCTTGTTTATTTATTCCAATCGAGTGAACGCACACATTTATTTTATTTTATTGGTGTTCTTATCCTTTTCATTTTTTATTTTCCATTTCTCGATCCATGATATTTTTAATACATGAACATTTTTGAAGTGTGCAAAACACTTATTAAAATTCATGATTTATTAATTTGTGAGCACTTCTTTGAATTTATGATTTTTTTTAAAAATGAACATTTAAAAAGTATTTTAATACTTTTCAAATCGGATTTGCTAAATCTTATCTAGATGAGATTTTAACAATGTCTTATCTAGGTTGTGGTTCATCTGATCTATTTGTTATAATCTTTGTGCAAACTTGATCCCGCTTCATTTTTGCCGCATGCGCCACGCGCTGTAATGCTAGCCAGTTTGTCGGCCTGTTTTTGTTAGGCCCTTTTTTTTTGTTCGGTGTCTATTATGTTTTCTCGGCCATTTTTTCATGAGTTTTTTTTGTCATTTGAATTGGTCTGCTTTATAGAAGGGGAAAAGACAAGGTTCACTACCTCTTTTATCACCCTTCATTCTACTCCTGCCTTGCCTCTCCTAATTCCTCCTCTCTTTATTTCCCCTTGGTCTTCCACTAGACGCGACACCCTTTTTTGTGTGACCCTCTTTTCTAGCCCCAGTTGCAACTTCATCCTCAATTTACAACTGGGATCAATCAATTTTTTTGCCTCAGTTGCAAGCCCACTATAACTTGCAATTGGGCTTAGCCTTTTTCAGTTGCAAGTCTACCCTCGACTCACAATTGGGCTCGGTGTTTCTTTTGTATCACAATTTGGCCCGAGTAATTTTTTTTTTTGCATTAGTTGCAAGTTGAGGTGGACTTACAACTAGGCCTGACTCTTTTTCTACCATAGTTGCAAGTCCACCATCGAGTCGCAACCAGGGGCTCACTTTTTTTGTCCTAGTTTTCAGTCAACCATCAACTCACAACTATGCTCGCTCCTTTTTTTATCCCAGTTGCAAAAAGACCATTGACTCACAACTGGGCTCTTGATCCTTTTTTTGGCCCCAATTGCAAGTTCACCCCGTCGATGTGAAAATCGGCGGATCTGGGGTAGGGGGTCCCGAGCTGGTGTTCTAGGCACAAAAGGGACACATTTTTACCCAGGTTCGGGCCCTCTCGAAGAGGTAAAATCACAGGTCCTGCTTGTTCTTCCTCGCTGCTTGCTATTCATTACATCGAACAACTATTTTTTCTCTTGAATGGTCAACCTTCCTGCCACAGACATGATACGAAATGATGTTTTGCAAAAGGATAGAGTGTAGTAATATTTTACTAAATTCTAAAATGAATTATGAGGATAAACACGGAGATAAATATGCAAGGCGAGTATAGTAATTTTTACTATGTCCCCAGCGCATATGTAAACCTCATTATCAACGTCAAGGCCGTAGTATTTCTTGCAACGGGTTTCAAGGTATGCAGTCGAACTTGTATCCCTATGATGAAGTTTTATTGACAAATAGATGACCCGTTGCGCTCTTGGTGCAAAGGCGAACTACAACCAGAAAGTTAAGTAAGTTATGGAAAACACATAATAAATAATAAATATTCATTTTATGAATTATCCCCAAAGGACGTTAACACGAATAAGAATACATATGGGAACACGAAGAAGTAATAGACACACTAACAAACTGAGATAACTACACCTGAATCATGACAAGTGCTTATTCATACTGATCACACTTAAACATGGCCACGGTGCAGGAAAGGTCAGGTGTGAATGTTTGTTTAGGTGGCGAGGGGAGATCAGTGTGGAGCAACAACGCAATAAACATCGACATCGCTCCGTCGAGGAGCGTCCCTTCACGCCGAGTTTGCTACACATATGGACCCGATACAATCGCGAAATAGGCTAGGTCTGAGCCTTCTCAACTGCAAGTCTTTATCGCACGTCAATGCGGAGCAGGGCCCTTCTCCTCGCATTGATGCCATTAGTGGGAGGCTGCAGCCAGTGTCATGTGGGAGGTTGTTGTCAATGTTGGACAACCAACATGTATTGCTTCGAGAATTGGGTACAAATATATTTCAGTAATATTTAATTGTATAAAACATGAATATTTGGATAACAATATGAGAACTGAAACTAAAAATACATATGATTTATTATATTTGATCACCGTGTAGTTTTTATAAAATAATTATTAAATATAAGTGGTATAATCATATTTAATACGCACAATCGCATGTTAAGTTAGCTTTTTCCCGATGCATGGTTGTACATTGATGTAGTATGTTTGCATGTTGAGAAATATCTTAGTAATGATAATCTATTGACTTATATATGCATGATATGTCGTTTTCCTCTGGGGTGCGCCGGGCCTTGGAGTTCGTCAAGGCGTGGTACCCTGGGCTGAGTCTAGCCCAGCTGGGCATGTTCCGGCTGGAGGCTTAGGAATAGTTGGCAGCCGTGGAGGACGATCTTGTCAAGCGCGCGGCATCGATCGCCGAGTACACCGACACCAGCGTCTTCGTCCCGGAGCGGGCTGAAAACGGCGACGAGGTGCCGCCAGAATGGTTCGGGCTGGACCCGGCCGATGGCGAGGACTCGGCGGAGGTGATCGACTCCAGCGACGAGGAGGAATGCGAGTCGGAGGAGGGAGGTGAAGGGGAAGCGCTAGAGGTCGGAGCGGGCGGCCAGCCTCAGCTCGACCGCGCCTCCAGCAACGAGCCGCGTCCGACCGAGCCAGCTACCACCGGAGGCGATCAAGCAGAGACCGACCAGCTGGCCGCTCCGGCGACTGGCACCGCCGACTCCTCCGATCCTCCGAACCCTTCTGCCGCTTCCTAGGCTGCCACTTTATCTTTTGTTTCGCCTGTCTATTAGTCTTAAATGAACTTGTTAATTTCGCACAATTCCACCGGCGGGGTGTATCTAAACTTCGTTGAAGATCAGCCAAGGGCCCTTATTGTGTAAATATTTTCCCGAGTTCCGATTCTTCTTGCTTATCGCTCTTTGGCTTTTTCCTTTGCTGCCTTCCCTTGGTTGCCGCCTTGTCAGCCAAACAGCCGCTCTGCGGTCTGTTGCTGGGTCAAGTTCCTGGCTACCTTGGGAAGGCGAGTACTTAGCCGTTTTAGAGTTTTAGCAAATTAAATAGGAAACGACCAGTCGACTGCTGAACAGTCGGTTGTAAAAAGGCTGGAAACCGGCTTAAACTATGCAATGCTTTGAGTCCTTAGCCATTTTTCGTGTGGGCACCCTTTCTACCTTGCTCCTGCCCGCCAATCAGTCGCTCTGCGAGCTGCGGCTTCTGGCAAGAGACGGCTTAAGTGCCACACATTACTTGTCCGGCTGCAGGAAGCATTTCATAGTTCCAGACGGCAAGTCCCCGGGCCGACGGGTCGAACCCGGTGCCAAGCGGCATAACGGAAAGCGGGAAAGGTGATATACTTGTAGGCATAACCTTTATCATACAGATAAAAGAGGGCAGTCCCCGAGCTCTTCTCGGGGGACCCGGAGTCTTCCTACTTTGATACAAAAGGTAGCGTGGTACATACTGCATTAACTGTAAAATCTTCGAAGGAGATTTGCATTCCATGGCCACTCCGTCTCCTTGCCGGAGTCGTCCCTCTTGCGTGCTCGAGGCTTCTGAGCGTCGATTAGGTAGTAGGAGTCGTTGCCCAATACTTTGCTGATGATGAAGGGGCCTTCCCAAGGTGCTGAGATCTTGTGCTGGCCGGTTGTTCGCTGGATCAGCAGGAGCACAAGGTCTCCTTCTTGGAAAGATCTCGGCTTGACCTTCCAGTTGAAGTATCGCCAGAGGTTCTGGCCGGTAGATGCTTTGGACGAAATTTGAGTGCCAATAGCCAGCCCTCTTCCAGCAAGTCGACGCCGTCTTGTCGTGCTTCTTCTGCTTCCCCCTCGGTGTACATGATGACTCGAGGGGAGTCGAACTCTATGTCCGTTGGGATGACGACTTCGGCACCGTAGACGAGGAAGAAAGGCGTGAAGCCAGTTGACTTGTTTGGAGTTGTGCGCATGCTCCAGAGGATGGCTGGCAGCTCGTCGAGCCAGTAGCCGGCCGAACGCTCCAGAGGCTCGACCAGCCGGGGCTTGATGTCGGACAAGATGAGGCTGTTTGCTCGCTCGACTTGGCCGTTTGACTGCGGGTGGGCAACGGACGCTAAGTCCAGTCTGATGCCCTGTGTCGCGCAGAAACGGGCCAAGGCGCCCTTGGCGAAGTTTGTGCCATTGTCGGTGATGATGCTGTGCGGTATGCCATACCGGATGGTGATGTCGGAGATGAATGTCACAGCAGTCGGACCGTTCAATTTCTTGATTGGTTTGGCTTCTATCCACTTGGTGAACTTGTCCACTGCGACAAGCAGATGAGTCATGCCACCCCGTGCTGTTTTGAACGGCCCTACCATGTCCAGGCCCCAGACGGCAAAGGGCCAGGCGATGGGGATAGTCTTGAGTGCAGAAGCCGGCTGATGTGGCTTGGAACGGAACTTCTGACACCCTTTGCATTTCTGGACCAAGTCCTTGGCGTCTTCTAGGGCAGTCGGCCTGAAAAAACAATGGCGGAAAGCTTTGGCGACAAGTGCTCTTGAAGCCGCGTGGTGGCCACACTCGCCTTGGTGGATATCTTTGAGAATTGCTTGGCCTTGCTCTGGTTCGACGCAGCGTTGGTAAACACCAGTGACACTGCGCCTGACCGGCTCTCTGTTGACTATGGTGTAGGCCGCGGCGAGGCGTTGCACTTGCCGGGCCGAGATCTCATCAGACGGCAGCTCCTTGTTCACTAGGAAGTTGAGGATGGGCTGGGCCCATGAAGGTGCTGCGACTTCCTCAACTCTAAGGATTGCGACTTGGACCAGGGCGGCCGGGCGGGGAGGCGGCAGGTTGGAGTCGGTAGCCGCTTGCTGGATCGATGAAGTCCCCGGGCCGATTGGTGCAGTCCCCGGGTCAAGCTCTGAAGTCCCCGGGCTAGCTGCTGTAGTCCTCAGGCCGGGTTCTGAAGTCCCCAAGCCGGGTACGACTATCGCAGCCCCCGGGCCGCCTGCCAGAACTCCTGTGCCGGCTGCTTGAACTCTCAAGTCTGATCCGACTGCTTCAGGAGGAGCCGACATGAAGATGGAATCTGATTCTGGTGAGGGCTTGACAGACGGCTTGAGGAGGCGCTGAAGGGCGACGCCGGCTGATATTGCTTGACGAGTGGAGCCGATTTTTGCCAAGGCGTCGACCTGCTCGTTGTCGTTTCTTGGTACGTGGAGAAACTCACACCCTTCAAAATATCCGCTGAGCTGCTGAACAAGGAAACGGTAGCTCGCCATGTTTGCATCTTTGGTGTCCCAGTCGCCCGATGATTGTTGGACCACCAAGTCAGAGTCACCATAACACAGGATCCGGCGGATGCCGAGCTCTTTGGCGAGCCGGAGCCCGTGAATGAGCGCCTCGTACTCGGTGACGTTGTTGGAGGTGGCAAAATGGATTTGCAGCACATATTTGAGCTTGTCACCTTTGGGAGAGGTAAGGACGATGCCGGCTCCCAAACCGGTGCGCATCTTGGAACCATCAAAGTGCATCCGCCAATGAGTGGAGTCGGGCGGTGGCAGGTACTGGGTCTCGGCCCAGTCGACGAGGAAGTCGGCCAGCGCTTGTGACTTGATGGCGGTGCGAGGCTGGTAGTAGATGGTGTAGGGGGCCAAATCTATGGCCCACTTGGCGACTCGGCCCGAGGCATCTCGGCTTCCAATGATCTCGGCCAATGGAGCTGTGCAGACCACAGTGATAGGGTGCTCTTGAAAATACGGCTTTAGCTTTTTGGCGGCGAAGTGTACGCCGTAACACATCTTTCCGTAATGGGGTAGTTACGCTTGGAGGTCGACATTACTTCACTCAGGTAATACATCGGTCTTCGGACCGGTAGTGCCACCGCCTTCCTCTTTGCGCTCCACCATGATGACTGTATTTTGACCACTCGGCTGGTGGCGGCGATGTAAAGGAGCATGGGCTCTTTAGGAGTCGGGGCCGCCAAGACAGATGGAGTAGTCAACATCTTTTTGAGCTGGAGGAAAGCTTCATCCGCCTTGTCGTTCCACTCAAAAAAGGTGGTTTTCTTCATGAGCTGGTACAGAGGAAGAGTCTTCTCTCCCAGCCGACTGATAAAACGGCTGATGGACGCCAAACAGCTAGTGAACTTCTGCACATCCAGCAGTCGGCGGGGTACTTCCATCCTCTCGATGGCCTTGATCTTCACATGGTTGCACTCTATGCCGCGTTTAGAGACTAGGAATCCAAGAAGCTGGCCGGCTGGTACTCCGAAGACGCATTTCTCTGGGTTGAGCTTGATTTGAAATCGGAGCAGGTTCTCAAAGGTCTCTTTGAGGTCCTCTAGCAGCGTTCCGCGCTTCTCCGTCTTCACCACCACATCGTCCACGTAAATGTGGGCGTTCTCGCCGAAGTTGCTTGAGGAGGCACTTACGCATGCAGCGTTGAAAGGTGGCGCCGCATTCCTCAAGCTAAACGTCATGGTCGTAGCGTAAGGCTCCGAATGGTGTGATGAAGGCGGTCTTCAGTCTGTCAGCCGGGTTCAACTTGATTTGGTGATATCCTGAATATGCATCCAAAAAGCTCAACAGCTCGCATCCGGCTGTGGAGTCTATCACTTGGTCAATTCTTGGCAAAGCAAACAGGTCCTTCGGGCATGCTTTGTTGAGGCTAGTGTAATCAATACACATACGCCACTGCTTATTTTTCTTCAGTACGAGGACTGGGTTGGCCAGCCACTCTGGAAAGAACACTTCCACGATGAAGCCGGCTGCCAACAGCTGGGCTATCCCTTCTCCAATGACTCTTCTCTTCTCTTCTGACAGGCGGCGCAAGGTTTGCCTGACGGGCTTGGCATCGGGCCGGACGTGTAACTTGTGCTCGGCGAAATCCGTCGGAACACCTGGCATGTCTTTGAGGGAACATGCAAAGATGTCCCAATTCTCACAGTGGAAATCGTCGAGCTTGCCTTCCTATTTGCTGTCGAGGCCCGTACCTACGACAGCGTACCTCTCCGGGTGCTCTGGGTCCAAGGGTATCTTCTTTGTCTCTTTGGCCGGCTTGAACGAGCCCTCAGCTTCCGACTCCTTGGGGTCAGGCGACATCTCCGGCCGCTTTCCAGCCATCGCCACAACCCGGTCAAGGAGCCGCTTCTCAGCTGCGATCACGAGGGACTCGGCCAACTGACTGCTCTACGCCAAGACAAAGGACGACTTCTTGTAGTCGCCGGCTATGGTCAGAATCCCCTTGGAACTCGACATCTTCATCTTGAGGTAGGCGTAGTGGGGGACCGCCATGAACTTGGCCAGAACAGGTCGGCCAAGCAGCGCATGGTATGGGCTTTCAAGGTCCACCACCTCAAACCAGACCTGCTCTCGGCGGAAGTGATCTTTGTCCCCGAAGAGGACGTCTATCTTGATCTTGCCGATTGGTGAGTAGGAAAGACCAGGAACTATGGCATGGAAGACAATCCGGCTGGACTGAAGCTGTCTTTGCTTGATTTCTAACTTCTCCATAGTGTCCTTGTACAGGATGTTGATGCTGCTGCCGCCGTCTATCAGAACTCGGGAGAAACGAGCAGCTCGCTTGTCTATGGCAAAGGTGGCATCCAAAACCAGAGCATAGGAGCCGGGTTTGGGCATCACCTCTGGGTGATCTGCTCTTCTCCAGCTGATGGGTTTCTCCGACCAATGCATGAACCCTGGGATCTCAGTTGCTACTGCGTTCACTTCTTGCTGCTGCCGCCGCCTGCTGCGTCGGTCATCGGCCACGCTGGTGAATACGACGTATGCTCCATGCTCTTCTGGATACTCGTCCTGTATGGCTCCGACTGGTCTGGCCGTCGGCTGCTGGGGCGGGGGAGGAGGCTGCTGCCCAGCAGGCGAGGGAGGCAGGAGGCCGTCTCCCTTGGCGATCCTGGTGAGCCAATGACACTTCCGAGTGGTGTGGTTTGACGGCTTCGCGCCGCTATGGAATTTTCATGGTGCATCCAGAGTCTGCTCATACGAGAAAGCCGACAGCCAATTGGACTTGCCGCCCTTCTGCCGCTTGGAAGGAGCCTGCCCTTCTGGCCGCTGGTCTTCGACTGTCACCACCTGCCGGCTGGTGGAAGCCGGCTGCGGGGCCTTGTGCTTGTGTTTGTTCTGCTGTTGACGCCGACTGGCGTCTCCAGCCGGAGTTCTAGGAGCCTGAGGGGCCACTTTGCCAGATGCATTTACTTGGATCTCCGCCTTCATGGAGGAGTCGGCCGTGGCGTATTTGTCTGCTATGATCAGCAGCTCGTCGAGGGTTTCTGGCTCGTCGCAGAGAAGCTTGTGCTTGAGGAGAGTGCCCTCTCGGCATCCGGCGGTGAAGTACTCGATGGCCTGCACCTAACGCCCTCGCAAGAGTTGCGGAGCTCGGCCCAGCGCGTGAGGTAGTCGCGAGTCGACTCGTTGGGGCCTTGTACGCACAAGGAGAGCTGGCGGGGCTTGGGCGGCCGCTTCTACGTGCTGGTGAAGTTGCGGACGAAAGCGTCGTTGAAGTCGACCCAACTGTGGATGCTTCGGGGCTTCAGGCTGTTCAGCCATGTCCGAGCTGTGCCTTGGAGCATGAGCGGAACGTATTTCACGACAACTCGCTTGTTGCCATTTGCTATGCTGACGGATGTGGAGTAGTCGACCGGTCAGTCCTCCGGCTTCACGGAGCCGGTGTATTTGGGTGTGACTCTTGGGAGCGTGAACCATTTGGGGAAGGGCTCGTCTCGTATGCGGGGGCCGAAACAAGGGGGACCTAATTCATCATCTTCTTCTAGCACCAGGGATCGGTTGAGGCGGTCGATCCGGTGGCGGGCATCATTTTCTCCGATTCCTTCTCGGCAGCCAAGGCAGTTGCCGAGTGATGGGTGATCAACAGGCGGCAGGGAAACGCACCTTTCCCTGCGAGGGGGAGGAGGTGGACAGTCATCCCGCCGTTCCACTACTCTTGGGCGGCCATCTTGGTCGCGCTCTATGGTGAGCCGAGTACGACTCCGGCTGGCAGCCGGCCCCTTGTCTCTTCTTGCACGGACGCCACCAGTCGGCGTCCGAGAGGTCGCACCTTGATCTCGGCGGTGAGGCAGATCGTCGTTTTGCCGGTGCGGCAGCCGGCTTCGTGCTGCTCGGCGGCCGCGTCGAGGAGTCGCTGGACGCGCTCCGCCATCTGGCGACGCTCCTCGCCCTCGAACTTGTCCAGCTCTTCTGCTGTCGCCTGGGCGGCTCGGATGTTTTCCGCAGGCGTCGCGTAGATGGGGCGATCTACCCCGAACAGGTTGGCGATGGCCACGCCGCGCTGCTGGACCGTGCCAAGGCGGCTGGGCCCAACGGGAGCCGGCGTGCCGCCCACAGCGCGGTCCATTTCGCGCTGGTAGGCTTCCGACAGGCGTCTCATGCCGGCCAACTTCTTGGCGCCTTCGATGAGCTGGAGGCGGCGTGCCTCCAACGTCTCGGCGTTGGCGTCTTCGGGAATGGGCGCTGACAGGTCTTGCAGCGTCGCATCGAGCGGGTCGCGAGCACCTCCGCCGGAGTGCTCGCCGTGCCCGATGACCAGCAACTTCGTGACGGTGCTTCCGCCGCTCTCCGCGCGAGGGAGCGGCTCGTCTTAGACCACCACGTTGGTGGGGAACGCGTCGAGCGATGCGGTGTCGGAGTCAACCAACATCAGGTCGGTGGAGCCTAAAGACTCCAGGTCCACAGCTGGCTCGCTGGTGACATGGAGTTGATCGAGGAGGCCCGCGAGGAGTCTCTCGGGGCCGTCGGTGCCCGCGTCGGATGCGGGCTCATCGGAGAGGCGGACTCCACAAACGAGATCAGCGAGGCAGCTTGCCGCGCAGGCCACCTCCGTGCCATGCAGCGCGTCGGCGCAGACGCCGTCTGCTACGTCTTGAGCTTGTGTTGGTTTTTCCCGAAGAGGAGAGGATGTTGCAGCAAAGTAGCGTAGGTATTTCCCTCAGTTTTTGAGAACCAAGGTATCAATCCAGTAGGAGGCCACGCACAAGTCCCTCATACCTACACAAAACGATAGCTACTCGCAACCAACGCGATTAGGGGTTGTCAATCCCTTCACGATCACTTCATTTAGAGTGAGATCGATAGAGATGATAAATAATATTTTTGGTATTTTTGGTATATAGATGCAAAGTGAAAAGTAAAAGGCAAAGTAAAAACAAAGCAAGTATTAAAGTGATGGAGATTGATATGATGAGAATAGACCCGGGGGCCATAGGTTTCACTAGTGTCTTCTCTCAAGAGCATAAGTATTCTACGATTGGGTGAACAAATTACTGTTGAGCAATTGATGAATTGAGCATAGTTATGAGTATATCTAGGTATGATCATGTATATAGGCATCACGTCCGAGACAAGTAGACCGAAACGATTACGCATCTACTACTATTACTCCACTCATCGACCGCTATCCAAAGCATGCATCTAGAGTATTAAGTTAAAACAGAGTAACGCCTTAAGCAAGATGACATGATGTAGAGGAATAAATTCATGCAATATGATAAATACCCCATCTTGTTATCCTCGATGGCAACAATACAATACGTGCCTTGCAACCCTTTCTCACATCGGGTAAGGACACCGCAAGATTGAACCCAAAGCTGTGCACTTCTCCCATTACAAGAACTACCAATCTAGTTGGCCAAACCAAACGGATAATTCGAAGAGACTTGCAAAGATAACCAATCATACATAAAAGAATTCAGAGAAGATTCAAATATTATTCATAGATAAGCTGGATCATAAATCCACAATTCATAGGTCTCAACAAACACACCGCAAAAAGAAGATTACATCGAATAGATCTCCACGAGAGAGGGAGAACATTGTATTGAGATCCAAAAGAGAGAAGAAGCCATCTAGCTACTAGCTATGGACCCGAAGGTCTGAAGTAAACTACTCACACTTCATCGGAGGGGCTATGGTGTTGATGTAGAAGCCCTCCGTGGTGGATGCCCCCTCGTGAGCTCCTAACAGGCCCCAAGATGGGATCTCGTGGATACAGGAAGTTGCGGCGGTGGAATTAGGTTTTGGCTCCTCTTCTGCTCGTTTGTGGGTACGTAGGTATATATAGGAGGAAGGAGTACGTCGGTGGAGCAACAGGGGGCCCATGAGGCAGGGGAGCGCGCCCTAGGGGGGGGCACCCTCGTGACCGCCTCCATTGTTCCTTGGCGTATGGTCCAAGTCTCCTGGATCACGTTCGGTGAGAAAATCACGTTTCTGAAGGTTTCATTCCGTTTGGACTCCGTTTGATATTATGTTTCTTCGAAACACTGAAAAAGGCAAAAACAGCAATTCTATTTGGGCCTTCGATTAATAGGTTAGTCCCAAAAATAATATAAAAGTGGAAAATAAAGCCCAATATAGTCCAAAACAGTAGATAAAGTAGCATGGAGCAATCAAAAATTATGGATACGTTGGAGACGTATCGAGGCATCCCCAAGCTTAATGCCCGCTCGTCCTCGAGTAGGTAAATGATAAAAGAGAATTTTTGATGCCGAGTGATACTTTGGCATAATTTCAATGTAAATCTTCTTAATCATGGTATGAATATTCAGATCCAGGAAGATTCAAGACAAAAGTTCATATTGACATAAAAATAATAATACTTCAAGCATACTAACTAAGCAATTATGTCTTCTCAAAATAACATGGCCAAAGAAAGTTATCCCTACAAAATCATATAGTCTGGCTATGCTCCATCTTCCCCACACAAAATATTTAAATCATGCACAACCCCGATGACAAGCCAAGAAATTGTTTCATACTTTAACATTTTCAAAACCTTTTTCAATCTTCACGCAATACATGAGCGTGAGCCATGGATATAGCACTATATGTGGAATAGAATGGTGGTTGTGGAGAAGACAAAAGGAGAAGATAGTCTCACATCAACTAGGCGTATCAACGGGCTATGGAGATGCCCATCAATAGATATCAATGTGAGTGAGTAGGGATTGCCATGCAACGGATGCACTAGAGCTATAAGTATATGAAAGCTCAACAAAAGAACTAAGTGGGTGTGCATCCAACTCGCTTGCTCACGAAGACCTAGGGCATTTGAAGAAGCCCATCATTGGAATATACAAGCCAAGTTCTATAATGAAAAATTCCCACTAGTATATGAAAGTGACAAAATGAGAGACTCTCTATCATGAAGATCATGGTGCTACTTTGAAGCACAAGTGTGGTAAAAGGATAGTAACATTGTCCCTTCTCTCTTTTTCTCTCATTTTTTTATTTATTTTTATTTTTTTATTTGGGACTTTTTTATGGCCTCTTTTTTTTCGTCCGGAGTCTCATCCCGACTTGTGGGGGAATTATAGTCTCCATCATCCTTTCCTCACTTGGGACAATGCTCTAATAATGATGATCATCACACTTTTATTTACTTACAACTCAACAATTACAACTCGATTCTTAGAACAAAGTATGACTCTATATGTATACCTCCGGCGGTGTACCGGGATATGCAATGAAACATGAGTGACATGTATGAAAGAATTATGAAAGGTGGCTTTGCCACAAATTCGATGTCAACTACATGATCATGCTAGCAATATGACAATGATGGAGCGTGTCATAATAAACGGAACGGTGGAAAGTTGCATGGCAATATATCTCGGAATGGCTATGGAAATGCCATGATAGGTAGGTATGGTGGCTGTTTTGAGGAAGGATATATGGTGGGTGTATGATACCGGCGAAAAGTGCGCGGTATTAGAGAGGCTAGCAATGGTGGAAGGATGGGAGAAAGTGCGTATAATCCATGGACTCAACATTAGTCATAAAGAACTCATATACTTATTGCAAAAATCTAGAAGTTATCAAAGCAAAGTATTACGCGCATGCTCCTAGGGGGATAGATTGGTAGGAAAAGACCATCGCTCGTCCCCGACCGCCACTCATAAGGAAGACTATCAATAAATAAATCATGCTCCGAGTTAATCACATAACGGTTCACCATACGTGCATGCTACGGGAATCACAAACTTCAACACAAGTACTATTTAAATTCACAACTACTCAACTAGCATGACTCTAATATCATCATCCTCATATCTCAAAACAATTATCAAGCATCAATCTTATCTTAGTATTCAACGCACTCAAAAGAATGTTTCACATATCTTGAATACCAAGTATATTAACATTAAGCAAATTACCATGCTATTAACGACTCTCAAAATAATTTATGTGAAGCATGAGAGATCAATAGTTTCTTTAAAACAAATCCACCACCGTGCTCTAAAATATCTAAGTGAAGCACTAGAGCAAAAATTATCACGCTCAAAAGATATAAGTGAAGCACTATGAGCAAAACTATCAAGCTCAAAAGATATAAGTGAAGCACATAGAGTATTCTATCAAATTCCAATTCATGTATGACTCTCTCAAAAGGTGTGTACAGCAAGGATTATTGTGGTAAACTAACAAGCAAAGACGCAAATAATACTAGACGCTCCAAGCAAAACACTTATCATGTGGTGAATAAAAATATAGCTCCAAGTAAATTACCGATGGAAGTAGACAAAAGAGGGGATGCCTTCCGGCGCATCCCAAGCTTTGACTTTTTGGTGTCCTTGGATTATCTTGGGGGTGCCATGGGCATCCCCAAGCTTAGGCTCTTGCCACTCCTTGTTCCATAATCCATCAAAAGAATTTACCCAAAACTTGAAAACTTCACAACACAAAACTCAATAGAAATCTCGTGAGCTTCGTTAGAGAAAGAAAACAAAAGACTACTTTAAGGTACTGTAATGAACTCATTCTTTATTTATATTGGTGTTAAATCTACTGTATTCCAACTTCTCTATGGATCATAAACTATTTTACTAGCCATAGATTCATCAAAATAAGCAAACAACACACGCAAAACAGAATCTGTCAAAAACAGAACAGTCTGTAGTAATCTGTATCTAACGCAAACTTCTGGAACTCAAAAAAATCTACCAAAATTAGACGACCTAGAATTTTTTTTTATTAATCAGCAGCAATTGGAATCAGTATTTTATCACGTTCTGGTGATTTTTAATAATTCGGGCACTGAGCGCAAAGTTTCTGGAAATTACAGCAAGATCAAATAACTATCATCCAAGAAGATCCAATAGGTTTAACTTGGCACAAACACTAATTAGAACATAAAACCACATCTAAACAGAGGCTAGATGGATTATTTATTCCTAAACAGAACTAAAAACAAAAAACTAAAAATAAAATTGGGTTGCCTCCCAACAAGCGCTATCGTTTAACGCCCCTAGCTAGGCATAAAAGCAAGGATAGATCTAAGTGGTGCCGTAGTAATAAGATAGATCGGTGAAACTCATTTCATATTCTCTACATTCAGCAGCAAGTTTTCTTTGAGGCAAGCAAAAGTAATCAAAAGGGCTAACTTTAATAGGACAAAAGTCCCCAAGATCAATTTTAGGAGGTATAGGTTCCTCTTCGCCCTTCGTATTGCACAACCAATTCATCATTATAAGCGTTCTTTTGACAGAACTTGGTGAGCCTATACTCAAGAGAGCATCCTAGCTCATTATTTCGAATAGCCAAATCATTATTAAGCTCAGAGATTCTATCAATTAAAATATTGGTAGGCACCTTTTTTCTAAGATTTTCATTGAAAGCAACATAGTCGATAGATTGAAAACGCATTATTTCTTCTTGATAAAAAATGATAGATTCTATGGGAGGACGGCCAACGTCCACCCTATAATGCACAAAGATTTCTTTGGCTTCTTTTATTATAAACCTGAATTCATGAGCCAAAAAGATAGTAGCGGCACGCTTAACAGAGGAGTGTTCAATATTAGAAAATTCTAGGAAAATTCTCTGTATAGAAGGGTGCATATGCATAAATTGCCTTTCAAGTTCAACGATAAGCATGGCAATAGCGTCCGCAAGGCTACTAGTTCTATGGAGAATAGAACCACCCATAGAGGGTAAAGAACCAGCACAAGTAAAGAAATCTTGAATAACTCCTTTTCCAATAATATTACCACTACCGATTCGAAATCTTTTTGTGTGATGGGTAGGGGATTCTTCAGCAGGAGCTTCAGAATTTTCCATATTATTCTCGCCCATATCGGCAATAATTTCCCCAATTTCAGACATAACGAGAAGCAAGCAAACTAACACACGAGCAAACGAGCGGACGAGAAAAAGGCAACGGGAAAAAGAGGAGGAGATAGGGAAAGAGAGGGCGAATAAAACGGCAAGGGTGAAGTGGGGGAGAGGAAAACGAGAGGAAAATGGCAAATAATGTAATGCGAGAGATAGGGATTGTGATGGGTACTTGGTATGTTGACTTTTCCGTAGACTCCCCGGCAATGGCGCTAGTAATCCTTCTTGCTACGTCTTGAGCTTGCGTTGGTTTTCCCCGAAGAGGAGAGGATGATGCAGCAAAGTAGCGTAAGTATTGTCCTTAGTTTTTTAGAACCAAGGTATCAATCCAGTAGGAGGCCACACACAAGTCCCTCGTGCACGCACAAATCGATAGCTACTCGCAACCAACGCGATTAGGGGTTGTCAATCCCTTCACGGTCACTTATGAGAGTGAGATCTGATAGAGATGATAAATAATATTTTTGGTATTTTTGGTATATAGATGCAAAGTGAAAAGTAAAAGGCAAAGTAAAAACAAAGCAACTATTAAAGTGATGGAGATTGATATGATGAGAATAGACCCGGGGGCCATAGGTTTCACTAGTGGCTTCTCTCAAGAGCATAAGTATTCTACGGTGGGTGAACAAATTACTGTTGAGCAATTGACAGAATTGAGCATAGTTATGAGTATATCTAGGTATGATCATGTATATAGGCATCACGTCCGAGACAAGTAGACCAAACGATTACGCATCTACTACTATTACTCCACTCATCGACCGCTATCCAAAGCATTCATCTAGAGTATTAAGTTAAAAGCGAGTAACGCCTTAAGCAAGATGACATGATGTAGAGGAATAAATTCATGCAATATGATAAATACCCCATCTTGTTATCCTCGATGGCAACAATACAATACGTGCCTTGCAACCCTTTCTGTCACTTGGTAAGGACACCGCAAGATTGAACCCAAAGCTGTGCACTTCTCCCATTGCAAGAACTACCAATCTAGTTGGCCAAACCAAACGGATAATTCGAAGAGACTTGCAAAGATAACCAATCATACATAAAAGAATTCAGAGAAGATTCAAATATTATTCATAGATAAGGTGGATCATAAACCCACAATTCATCGGTCTCAACAAACACACCGCAAAAAGAAGATTACATCGAATAGATCTCCACGAGAGAGGGGAGAACATTGTATTGAGATCCATAAAGAGAGAAGAAGCCATCTAGCTACTAGCTATGGACCCGAAGGTCTGAAGTAAACTACTCACACTTCATCGGAGGGGCTATGGTGTTGATGTAGAAGCCCTCCATGGTGGATGCCCCCTCCGGCGGAGCTCCGGAGCAGGCCCCAAGATGGGATCTCGTGGATACAGGAAGTTGCGGCGGTGGAATTAGTTTTTTGGCTCCTGTTGTGATCGTTTGAAGTGCGTGAGGTATATATAGGAGGAAGAAGTGCGTTGGTGGAGCAACAGGGGCCCACGAGGCGGCGCGCCCTAGGCGCCCCCACCTCGTGACCGCCTCCGTTGTTCCTTGGCATAGGGTCCAAGTCTCCTGTATCACGTTCGGTGAGAAAATCATGTTTCCGAAGGTTTCATTCCGTTTGGACTCCGCTTGACATTCCGTTTCTTCGAAACACTGAAATAGGCAAAAAACTGCAATTCTGGGCTGGGCCTCCGGTTAATGGGTTAGTCCCAAAAATAATGTAAAAGTGGAAAATAAAGCCCAATATAGTCCAAAACAGTAGATAAAGTAGCATGGAGCAATAAAAAATTATAGATACGTTGGAGACGTATCACCGTCTGGCATGTCGGGCTGGCTGCGCTCGCCAGGGAGGAAAAGGGTTCCCGTCGATCTGAGTCTCACGGGCGACGGTGCACCTCGCCTAACGTGGGCGCCAAATGTCGGGGTTAGGCGCGACATATGCCAAAGGATGGCTTATCATGGTGGGAGCGAGTAGAGCGTCGCGGTGCGAAGCGGGATGAGGCATAGACATGAACAGCCGGCGGACTTTACCTGTGTTGGGGCTCTCCTAGGAGATAACACCCCTAGTCACCTTTCTGCGGGGTCTCCGCATGATCACTAAGGCTCAAGTGAATACACAAGTACTCCTCGAGCTGTATGCTAGAAGTAGGAGAAGGCAAGGCTAGCTCTCCCCTTTCCCCTATGATCTGGTCTAACTATCTCAGGTCTGGAACCCTTTGCATGAGTGCCCTGGGGGGTTTATATAGGCCTACCCCCCAGGGGTACATTGCTAATCCGGCCGGGTGTAGGGCCCGACCGTCAGTCTCTTCTGTTGCCGGCTTCTCACCATTGCCGGGCCCGCCCTTGGTGGGTCCCGCCGACCGATAAGTGCGGGCCGACAGACGTACCGCCGCTCTCGGGCTTGCCGGTGGTGATCCACGGTAGCAGCGTCTCAAATGACGCAGAGCTTGGTCGAGAGGTCATGGCTCTGACCCGCCGCTTTGTGACGATTCTGTAGCCACTCCCTATCTCGTCTGGTTAATGGCGCGTGGGTCCCGAGGAAGGGGCCGACCGACTGGTAGGGCTCTCGCCGTCTTCTGGACTCTCGGTGACTGGCGGGGCCCATTGTCCTTGGGCCGTACAGATACGCCGTCGTGGGAACAGGACTCCGCCCATGCTGTGACGCCCGGATAATTAAGCAACAGTAGCCCTCTGCTAATGATGCCACGTCACCTCGGTTACTGTTGATAAACTCAAGTTAGTTCAAAAACGATTCAAATTAAAATTTAAAATATAGGCAAACAGTAAGATTTTCAAATATCAAAACTAAAATGTTCGGGTTGTGTCAAATAAATCGTAAGTAATTATGGTGGAGAAACCAAACTTTGATAAGATGTTTAAAGGCTCCAAAACAATTAAAACAGTAGCGAAAACAATTAAACAAATGCCTATTGAATTTATAAAGTGCTAAGACTATTTTATTATTGGTTAAGAGTTAATCTCACAGTAGTTTGTTGATACATACAAATTTAGCCACTAGTGGTAATTGTTATAAAACTAAAATTAAAAGAAACTACAAAAAAGGAAATAAAAACAGAAAACAAATAAATACAAAAAAGGAAGGAAAACCCCGGGCTCGGCCAGTGACCATCAACCCCATCTGGCCAACCCAAAGAGGCCCTGCCACCCCACTCCCCATAACCCCTCATGATCAAACCCTTACCCACTCGCTCCCACTCCTCTCCCCTCCCGATCCGATCTGGATCGGGATGAAACCCCACTCCCTCTCGCTCCCCATCCCCGCGATCGAGCAGGATTGGGTCGAACTCGACGCCGGTGCTGCTTTCGCTGGCCCCGCCTCGTCCTCGCACCCCGGCCCCTCTCCCTCGATGGCGCCCCTCGCCGACGGTGATGACCAAGCCCCGCCCAAGCGACCCGCCCTTGCCGCAGGCAGCCGCTTGCGCCGCCGGAACGACTTCGCCTCGGTCACCTCGTCATCGACCACGTCGCCTCCTCGTCGTCCGCTTCGTCGATGCCGTCATCTCCGCCCCCACCCCGAGCACCACTGCCCGTGCCCTACGAACCCCTGTGAGCGCCCATCCATCCATCCCCGTTTCCCTGCTCGCCGCGCACCTCCACCTCGCGCCCGTGCAGTCCGCTCGCCTCCGCCCTCTCTTTGCCTTGCGGTCGAGCACGCCCCGCCCCGTACCCCGTGCGCTCCAGGTCCGTCCATGCCCGCACACACCCCTGCTCTACGCCCCTTGCACGCACCCGTGCGCGCCCACCCGCGCCCACGGCCATCGCTGCCGGACGCCCGCGCCCGAGGCAAGTGCTCCGTCTGGCCTCGCCACGGCCTCCTCGCCTGCTCCCTCGACCATCCCACACCCCGTGCCCCTGCTCCACGGCTGCTGCCTCCTCTACCCACCGCACCCGCCGTGCTGCTACCTCCCCAGGTCACCATGGCCTTGCTGTCTTTGCTTCCTCAGCCAGCCACTGGCAGCCGTGTAACCGGCCTCCCTGCCAAGATCACTTGCAGCGTCTTTCGACGAGCAGGTCTGGACATCCGTTGCGCCCATTCGCCCAGTGCCCGCTAGGCTCCCCCAGAGCCTATGACATATGGGCCCCAAGCCCCAGAACGTTTTTAGATAAAATAAATGAAAATAAATTTAATCAATTAATTAATTAATTAGTTAACTAATTAACTAAATTAATTAAGTTAAATAATACTATTTAATTAATCTAATTAACCTGTTAGTTTAATTAAATAGTATTAGTTTAACCTAAACCTTAATTAACCTAACAGTGTATGACAGGTGGGTCCCACCGGGCCCACACGTCAGTTTGACCAGTCAACATCTCTGTTGACTGCTTACGTCATGATGACGTCAGCAAGCACTGTTCTCGAAAATGTTGAATTAAAATATTTAAATTAATCCTAAAAATGATTTAAATCTTTTAAAATTAATATAAAATAAACCGTAGCTCAAATGAAAATACTTTCTACATGAAAGTTGCTCAGAACGGCGAGACGAATCAGGATACGTAGCTCGTCCGTCCGCCACACATCGCTAGCATAGCAAACACGCAACTTTCCCCCTCCGGTTCATCTGTCCGAAACGCGAAACACCGGGAATGCTTTCCCGGATGTTTCCCCCCTTTGCCGGTACCACCTCCTACCGCGTTAGGGCACACCTAGCACCGCGCATTGTCATGTCTTCCATCTTCGTGCTTATGTTTGCATTATATTTATTGTTTCTTCCCCCTCTTCTGTCGTTAGACACCGAGACCGGCGCTGCTGCTACCCAGTACGACTACGGTGTTGACGAACCCTTCTTGCGGAGCAACCAGTGCAAGCCCCGATCACCGGATATCCCCTATTCTACTCTCTACTGCTTGCATTAGAGTAGTGTAGCATATTCTTGCTTTTCGTTAATCCTATCCTGATGCATAGCCTGTCCTTGCTACTACTGTTGTTACCTTTACCTGCAATCCTACATGCTTAGTATAGGATGCTAGTTTTCCATCAGTGGCCCTACATTCTTGTCTGTCTGCTATGCTATACTACTTGGCCGTGATCACTAGGGAGGTGATCACGGGTATATACTATATACTTTATATACATGACACATGTGGTGACTAAAGTCGGGTCAGCTCGTTGAGTACCCGCAAGTGATTCTGATGAGGGGGCTGAAGGACAGGTGGCTCCATCCCGGTAGAGGTGGGCCTGGGTTCCTGACGGCACCCGACTGTTACTTTGTGGCGGAGTGACAGGGCAGGTTGAGACTGCCTAGGAGAAAGGTGGGCCTGGCCCAGGTCGGCATCCGCGGTTACTTCAAAATAACACGCTTAACGAGTTCTGGGTATTTGATCTGAGTCTGGCCATTTGGTCTATACGCACTAACCAACTACGCTGGGAGCGATTATTGGCACTTTCGGCGTCGTGGTATCAACTGAACCCTTCGTGACTTTAGCTTGGCGGCGCGTCTTGATTGGAACGTAAGCACGCTCTTGTATTAAGGGGGCTAGTTACGCTTACGGCATACGCAACATCTTGGTGTGCTAAGGCGATGGGCCCAGGACCCACTGTGCTCTTAGGTTTAGACCGGCGTGCTGACCTCTTTGTTGGCCTAGGTGGGGCTGCGATGTGTTGATCTTAGAGGCGGGCATGACCCAGAAAGTGTGTCCGGCCAAATGGGATCGGCGTGTTGGGTTATGTGGTGCACCCTGCAGTGAAGTTAATCTATTGAATAGCCGTGATCTTGATAACAGACGACTTGGAGTTGTACCTTGACCTTATGACAACTAGAACCGGATACTTAATAAAACACACCTTCCAAGTGCCAGATACAACTCGGTGGTCGCTCTCTAACAGGGATACGAGGAGAGGATCGCCGGGTAGGTTTATGCTATGCGATGCTACTTGGAGGACTTCAGTCTACTCTCTTCTACATGCTGCAAGACGGAGGCTGCCAGAAGTGTAGTCTTTGATAAGACTAGCTATCCCCCCTTATTCTGGCATTCTGCAGTTTAGTCCACCGATATTGCCTTTTTACACATATACCCATGCATATGTAGTGTAGCTCCTTGCTTGCGAGTACTTTGGATGAGTACTCAAGGTTGCTTTTCTCCCCCTTTTCCCCCTTCCCTTCTACCTGGTTGTCGCAACCCGGATGTGAACCCAGGGCAGGACGCCACCATCGACGATGACTCCTACTACACCGGAGGTGCCTACTATCACGCAGGTGTCACGGCGACCATGAGTAGTTTAGGAGGATCCCAGGCGGGAGGCCTGCGCCTCTTTCGATCTGTATCCCGGTTTGTGCTAGCCTTCTTAAGGCAAACTTGTTTTAACTTATGTACGTACTCAGATATTTTTGCTTCCACGACTTCGTCTATGATCGAGCACTTGTATTCGAGCCCTCGAGGCCTCTGGCTTGTATTATGATGCTTGTATGACTTATTTATGTTTTAGAGTTGTGTTATGATATCTTCCCGTGAGTCCCTGATCTTGATCGTACACATTTGCGTGCATGATTAGTGTACGATTGAATCGGGGGCGCCACAAGTTGGTATCAGAGCCGACTGCCTGTAGGAATCCCCCTTCCCAACTCCTTGACCGAAGTTGAGTCTAGTCATTGCAAAAGTTTTACTAACATGGCTGTGTGGCTTACGGGCCCACGTCGCCATTGGGTGGTATTAGGACATTTTACTCCTCGTCTATACTCTGGGACTCTGATCTCTCTTCTATTCGGGATAAATGTATTTTGCTAAATCTAACATTAGGATCTCGTTAGCACTTTCACCCGGAGAGCACCTTATTACCGATGATCGTCTGCTGCACCAGAAGACCCTGAGATACTCTCTGTTGTTAACCCGAGAACTTGTGTTCATCGCATTTGCAATTCCCCTTCCACCATCAACCCTTATGATAACTACATGCAGTTGTCATTCTTACATTCATCCCCAGTTGGTCTTGTTATTACAAGATACCCCGAAATACTTGTCGATCTTTTGGTAATCCTTTGTGCCTACGCCTTGCAGTTCCTTGTCGCCTGAATACACTTACAAATTAATCCTCACACTTACCTAGGATTTGTTTCTCCCCAGTTTTTCAGGTGTTTCACAAAAGTCTTCAAAATACCATTCGATCTTCCGAAAATCCTCAACCGCCTATTGCTCTTGAAATCCTTGCTTGCATGCATTATGGTTAATCCCATAATTCTCGAAATCCTATTGGCATCATTTGCCACTATCATTTCGAGTCCCTTGATTCAATATGTTGCGAACGTCCGCAACCCTGAATCAGATCCTAGAATTCTTCCTTCCGGCTCAGACGCCATTTTAAACATGAGCTGGATCTCGACCAATCAAGTTGCCGTCGATTGTAACCCCCTATGTCTATTCGGCTATCCATCTTTGATTAGAGCGTCTGCTTCTGATCCTTCGTTTTGGAAATCATAATTCCTTTGTTATGTAAGCATCGAATTATTCCGATGTTCTATAATCCGATGCATTTGTATTATTTCTTCCTCTTATTGAGTGCCGATACTCACATCAGCTCCGTGTGGACCGCTAGAGCCATTGCAGGGTTATTATCCGTTAGTATCATCCACATTGAAAATTCTTGTGGGTTATTCCCATGATACATAATGCCTTGGTAAATTGTATCCTCTGCTTTCTCAACCATGCTCTAATTCGAGCTTGAGTTATTTACTTCTGAACTTTGTAGTATATGTTTCCACGATACCCAGATGGGTTGAACCTATGCCTTCCTTAACATGTGTGGACTCGAAAGTTTTCACGAGTCATACTCTTCTGGTATTTTGCCAGATAAAATTTCAACACTACAACTTCTTCGAAAATGAGAAGTGAATGAAAGGTTATGCATTGGAGAAGTGGGAGTCGACCTTGAACTTTATGTTCATGCCCATGGACACAATGTAGATTGTATCATTAAAGCTTCTCTTAAATTAATTATTCCTTTGGTATAAGTTCATTTTATATCACGGGATCGGCCTTTTGCAATCATGGTTCCGACCATGTTCTCCTTTAAATACCATTTCTTGTGCAAGTTTAAGCACTTGTCTTCTGCGGAGTAATACCCCAGTCCAACCTCTACTTTGATTTGCCGTCGAGTATTACCCCCCTGGTATCTCAATATTATCACGGAACTGCATAACTTCTTATGAGTTCTTCATCAAGTGCTACATTCTCATTGATTCCAATTTTTCACGGCTCTGAGTTATTAAACACTCAAAGACACCGATAACTGACTCGAGTCCGCATCGCGATTAAAAAACTCTTGGTAACCTTCATTACTTACGAGTTTGAACTCAATCACGTCATTCCTAGCCTGTTTGGCTATACCCTTGTCGTGCCGATTTTAACTGTGCTACCTGGTCCTTCTTCCCAGAGCACAATTTTTGACGATGAGCTAAGCTTACGTCGATCTTCCTCATCATATCATTTTGCTTTGGACAGCAAGCTTGCTTTGGAGTTTGTGTCATACCCATGGTTTCAATAACCTTTTGCTTCATCATTCCTTTGACTTGATGTCATCGCCAATTGATTACATCTTCATGAATTCTCTCGACAAATGTGTCATGCTCATCATCAGCATTCTGAGCTCTTCCAGGATATCAATGGAATTCATGATGAGAAAGACAATCCTTGCCCTCGATGATTAGTGTTATCATCGACCACTCTACTACCTTTCCTCCAACACAAACTTGTTCTTGTTTTGTGTTATACCTTGAGTTCCTTGCTATCCAGCAATTGTTCTTCTTTACATTGGAGTATTACCATCTTTTATGTCAACAATGTCGTGAGAGTTTCACCACCTCTTAAGGAATTCTTGATACAGTGATGCTTCTCACCATCATAATTCTTCTCTTGATCCCCGTGTTGAGTGAACTCTGTTATGAGAATTTAATATCTCTTGCAACCTTGTTACTTCAGAGTTAATGGACAATAATTCCAATGTAGTGTGTTGGTTGCTAAATTTCCATTCCGACGTGGGTCGTGCAACTCAGCCCATATTTCAGGTGCCCCTTTCAACCAATATTTAATAGTGTATGTTTTCATCGAGCATACATCATTATATCGTTTGATCTGACAAGTGTTGCCACCTTGTTCACATCATTGTGGAAATCCATCTTTGGTTAATCTTGATGAATAGTCACGAGTCCATCATTGACTCCTTGTCTTCTTCTTGGTTTAATGTTGAACTCTTGTTTCGGAATTCGCTTCCATAGTTCATTTTCCGAGAATCTTACAATGTCATCTCGTCAATTTGTGTTGCACATTTTCTTCTCAGACGTCCCGAGTCTGAGGTATCCTGACACCAATCAGATCGGAATCTCGGTCAGATATGATGGTTGGGACATATCCCCAAGATTTATAACATTGGTCTCTACATAACCCGGTAAGGTGGTGTCTTTGCTTAGCACCCCTGGCCAAAGGCCCTATTGTTATAGATTCCTTTTTAGCAAGGTTAACCATTCTTCCATAAGGAAATTGTAAGACCTATTTTATAGGTTGTTCCTGATGAATCCTTTGTTTATCCAAGTCCGACCCTTGCTTGAAGACCATATCAATGCTATCTCGAAGCATGTATGTGGTACTCCGATCTTCAATAAAAACATTTGAAGCCCAATGCTAAATGTTTCTCGCTCGATTATCCAAAAGCCGTTGTATGGGTAATGTCATGAAATTTCTCTCACCTCACCTAAAGAGTTTTGTACATTATATCCTGTCCTGGATATCATGCTCTGCTTGTCCTTGGGATGGATATACCCTTGAAATATGTGTTTAAACACATTTTCCTTTCCATTGCTCTATTTAAATCTGGTAATCATATCCTCCTTTCCATTGTTTGGTTTAACCTTTCTTGTGATCTATATGATCTAAGTAGTAATATTCTCCTGCTTTTGTAAACACCTCGGTGTACAATTACATCGAGAAAGCCCACCTTACTTTTGTTGATGACATTCCGGTAACCACCGATGGATGAGAACTTTGCCTACTGGTCCGTCTCGTTCAACGAGCAGGAAAATGGTTCTCTTTGTCCCTCGCCCTTGGTACCGACGTTGTTGCCTACATAATCGACAGGCTACCCTCTGACATGCATTGCTATCATGACCATGCAAGATGTCACCACTCCTCCTACTTTTATCCGACATGGTGGGCCCATAACCCACAATTCCACATGATCGAAACCTGACTCTCCTGTACACCACCCGTTCCCAAGGTTGTTCCTCGTGCTTGACTTCGTATGTAATTCATGGACCACCTGTCTAGTGATCTATTCTGGTATGAGGCGCAATACCTATTCTCGTTGCCCTGAAACCCTTTCACCTTCTGATTAGGCATCGAACGATTGTCTATCCGTTTGAAACTTCTCATGGTACCTTCTTACTTTGCTCTCGATATCTTCTTAAGTTTCAAATCGAGAGGTACTTATGCTTCTTCCACGAGTTAATAAATGCGATGCTCGATCTTGTTAGAATCCATCCATATAGAGTTTTCCCTTCTTACCCTTTCATAAGTACGGTGAAGATCCTGACGGAAGGACGACGACTTCATCATGATTACCTGAAGCATAGGACTGAAGACATCAGTGTAATGGATCGACCTCTTCGAGAAGAGAAACTATGACCGAGAAGAATCACTAGAATTTCGTAACCAGACCCCTTTCCCCCTTATAACCGCTCCTAAATCTCGGGACGAGATTTCTTGTAGTGGAGGAGAATTGTGACGCCCGGATAATTAAGCCACAGTAACCCTCTGCTAATGATGCCATGTCACCTCGGTTACTGTTGATAAACTTGAGTTAGTTCAAAAACGATTCAAATTAAAATTTAAAATATAGGCAAACAGTAAGATTTTCAAATATCAAAACTAAAATGTTCGGGTTGTGTCAAATAAATCGTAAGTAATTATGGTGGAGAAACCAAACTTTGATAAGATGTTTAAAGGCTCCAAAACAATTAAAACAGTAGTGAAAACAATTAAACAAATGCCTATTGAATTTATAAAGTGCTAAGACTATTTTATTATGGTTAAGAATTAATCTCACAGTAGTTTGTTGATACATACAAATTTAACCACTAGTGGTAATTGTTATAAAACTAAAATTAAAAGAAACTACAAAAAAGGAAATAAAAACAGAAAACAAATAAATAAAAAAGGAAGGAAAACCCCCGTGCTCCGGCCTAGCAGGCCATCAGCCCCACTGGGCCAACCCAACAGGCCCAGCCGGCCACCCCACTCCCCATAACCCCCTGGCGACCGAAACCCTAACCAACTCGCTCCCACTCCCTCCCCACATCGCCACTCCCTCTCCCCCTCCTGATCCGATCTGGATCGGGGATGAAACCCCCACTCCCCTCTCGCTCCCCATCCCATGATCCAGGCTGGATCGGGCGAACCTCAACGCCGGTGCTCGCCGCGGCCCGCCGTCCTCGCACCCGTCCCTCTCCCTCGTGGCGCCCCTCGCTTGCCATGATGGCGACCACGCCCCGCTTCGACGACCCGCCAAGACGGATCGACTGCGCCGCCGCCGCCCGGAACGACTCCGCCTCGGCCACCTCATCGTCGACCACGTCGTCTCCTCGCCATCCTCTTCGTCGATGCCGTCGTCCCCGTCCACCACCCCGAGCACCACTGCCCATTCCCTACGAACCGTTGTGAGCTCCCCATCCATCCATCCCTGTTTCCCTGCTCGCCGCGCACCTCCACCTCGCGCCCTTGCAGTCCGCTCGCCTCCGCCCTGTCTTTGCCTTGCGGTCGAGCACGCCCCGCGCCCGTACCCAGTGCACTCCAGGTTCGTCCATGCCCGCACATACCCACTCTGCGCCCCAAAGACGCGCCCGCGCCCCACCCGCCATCGCCGGACGCCCGCGCCCAGGCGGTGCTCGTCGCTCTGCCACGGCCTCCTCGCCCGCTCCCTCGACCATCCCACACCCGTGCCCTGCTCCACGGCCGCCTCCTCTACCCACACCGCACCCGCTGCGCTACCTCCCAGTGTCGCCGTGGCCTCGCTTTGTCTGCTTCCTCGCCGTCACCGCTGGCCGTGGCCACCGCCTTCCTACACCGACCACTGCCGGTCTGCCCGCACTAGCATGCGCTTTCGAACGAGCAGGTCTTTGGACACCCGTTGCGCCCATTCGCCCTGTGCCCGCTAGGCTCCCCCAGAGCCTATGACATATGGGCCCCACGCCCCAAAACGTTTTTAGATAAAAAAATAAAAATAAATAAAAATAAATTTAATTAATTAATTAACTAAATTAATTAAGTTAATTAATCATATTTAATTAATCTAATTAACCTATTAGTTTAATTAAACAGTAATTAGTTTAACCTAAACCTTAATTAACCTAACAGTGTATGACAAGTGGGTCCCACCGGGCCCACACGTCAGTTTGACCAGTCAACATCTCTGTTGACTGCTGACGTCATGCTGATGTCATGATGATGTCAGCAAACACTGTTCTGGATAATGTTGAATTAAAATATTTAAATTAATCCTAAAAATGATTTAAATCTTTTAAAATTAATATAAAATAAACCATAGCTCAGATGAAAATACGTTCTACATGAAAGTTGCTCAGAACGGCGAGGCGAATCCGGATACGCAACCCGTCCGTCCGCCACACATCGCTAGCATAGCAAACATGCAACTTTCCCCCTCCGGTTCATCTGTCCGAAACACGAAACATCGGGAATGCTTTCCCGGATGTTTCCCCCCTTCGCCGGTACCACCTCCTACCGCGTTAGGGCACACCTAGCACCGCACATTGTCATGTATTCCATCTTCATGCTTATGTTTGCATTATATTTATTGTTTCTTCCCCCTCTTCTATCGTTAGACACCGAGACTGACGTCGCTGCTACCCAGTACGACTACGGTGTTGACGAACCCTTCTTGCCAGAGCAACCAGGCAAGCCCCCCCCCCCTTGATCACCAGATATCGCCTATTCTACTCTCTACTGCTTGCATTAGAGTAGTGTAGCATGTTACTGCTTTCCGTTAATCCTATCATGATGCATAGCCTGTCCTTGCTACTACTGTTGTTACCTTTACCTGCAATCCTACATGCTTAGTATAGGATGCTAGTTTTCCATCAGTGGCCCTACATTCTTGTCCATCTGCTGTGCTATACTACTGGGGCGTGATCACAGGTATATACTATATACTTTATATACATGACACATGTCTTGACTAAAGTCGGGTCAGCTCGTTGAGTACCCGCAAGTGATTACGATGAAATTTGAAGGGCGGTGACTCCATCCCGGTAGAGGTGGGCACGGGTTCTGACGGCCCCATTTGTTACTTTGTGGCGGAGCGACATGGCAGGTTGAGACTATCTAGGAGAGAGGTGGGGCTGGCCCTGGTCGGCATCCGCGGTTACTTCAAAATAACACGCTTAACGAGTTCTGGGTATTTGATCTGAGTCTGGCCATTTGGTCTATACATACTAACCAACTATGCGGGAACAGTTATGGGCAGTCGACGTTGTGGTATCAGCCGAAGCCTTTGTGACGTCAGCGACTGAGCGGCGCGCGCCGGATTGGAACGTTAGCCTGCTCTTGTATTAAGGGGGCTAGTTCTGCTTTCGGCCGCCCACGCAACATGCAGGTGTGCTAAGGGCGATGGGCCCAGACCCCTGTGCGCTTAGGTTTAGACCGGTGTGCTGACCTCTCTGTTGGCCTAGGTGGGGCTGCGACGTATTGATCTTCCGAGGCCGGGCATGACCCAGGAAAGTGTGTCCAGCCAAATGGGATCGAGTGTGTTGGGTTATGTGGTGCACCCCTGCAGGGAAGTTAATCTATTCGAACAGCCGTGATCTTCGATAACAGGACGACTTGGAGTTATACCTTGACCTTATGACAACTAGAACCGGATACTTAATAAAACACACCCTTCCAAGTGCGGATACAACTCGGTGGTCGCTCTCTACTTGAGGCTACGAGGAGAGGATCGTCGGGTAGGTTTATGCTATGCGATGCTACTTGGAGGACTTCTGTCTACTCTCTTCTACATGCTGCAAGACGGTGGCTGCCAGAAGTGTAGTCTTCGATAATACTAGCTATCCCCCCCTTATTCTGGCATTCTGCAGTTCAGTCCATCGATATTGCCTCTTTACACATATACCCATGCATATGTAGTGTAGCTCCTTGCTTGCGAATACTTTGGATGAGTACTCAAGGTTGCTTTTCTCCCCCTTTTCCCCCTTCCCTTCTACCTGGTTGTCGCAACCAGATGTGAACCAGGAGCAGACGCCACCGTCCGACGACTCCTACTACACGGAGGTGCCTACTACTACATGCAGGCGGTGGCGGCGACCGGGAGTAGTTTAGGAGGTTCAGGCGGGAGGCCAGCGCCTCTATCGATCTGTATCCCGGTTTGTGCTAGCCTTCTTAAGGAAAACTTGTTTAACTTATATGCGTACTCAGATATTGTTGCTTCCGCTGATTCGTCTATGATCGAGCACTTGTATTCGAGCCCTCGAGGCCTGGCTTGTATTATGATGCTTGTATGACTTATTTATGTTTTAGAGTTGTGTTGTGATATCTTCTCGTCGGGTCCACAGTCTTGATCGTACACATTTGCGTGCTTGAGGATTAGTGTCTGATTGAATCGGGAGCGTCACACATCTTGAGGTGATGTCGGGAAGCCGTGGCAGCAGTCTTGCCGCGTCAGGCGGAGATCTCCGCCCGATGCGGTCTGCTTGTGGCCATGCTTTCCTGATCTGGAGGAGGGGATGGGCTATACTGTAGCCATTCACCGTCCCGTCCGTCTCGCGAGGGCACGGGCTCTGCAGGTGTCGCGGGCCGACTCACTGGGGCCGGCTTCTCTGGAAGCCGCCCGGCGGGAGTCGGATTGACTCGGCCTTGCATCCAGGACTCGGCCGCTTATGGGAGGCCGCCTACTCCTTCAGTTGGCTTCCAGAAGGCGGCTCTTCGTCTCGTCGTCTTGAGGGGCATAGTCAGCCCCGATGTCTTGAAAGGTTTTGGGCCTCGGGTCAGCCTACCCGTGGCCCATTACCCCGACAAGTTCAAATCAATCTGGGGCCTAATGTTGGGGATATTACTACTGAGCGTAAACCGGCCAGGAGAGGCCGGGTTAACCCCATAATGGTGCACAGTATCTGAAGCCCATGAAGACAAAGACGGTGACGCTTTATGAAGGCCCAGGGCCCAAAGCCAGTTTAAGGCCTGTAGACATAAACCGGCATTGATATGTAAACTTGGGTTGTAAGATAGAAAGAGCAGAGACCGAGCCGGAAACGTTTATGAGCCCGGCCTCGGGATTACGTAAACCGACGTCCAACCCATGTATATAAGGGGACGACCCGGCGGCGGTTTAGAACAGACAACAACTCGAGACTCAGGCAAAGCGTATTCGCTCCCTGGTCATCGAAACCCTAGCAATTCCACAACAACTGGATTAGGCTTTTACCTTCACCGCAAGGGGCTGAACTAGTATAAACTCTCTGCGTCCCTTGTCCGCTTTAACCCCTTTAAGCAAACCCGTTGTGATGGCTCCACGACTAAGTCCATTCCTTAGGACATCCGCCGTGAAAAAACCACGACACTATCAGATCAATCATAGCATGAACAAGATGATACCGCTAGAACAATACGAGCATGGCATAAACATATGAACATGATGAGACTAGCATGCAACATGATGAACTATCATGCACCAACTTACTCTGTTCGGGTTACATCGTAACCACCACATGTATCACTTACCATCGCGGCCATCACACGATCATCTCAGGATCCAATCAAGCTTGGTATTAACAATACCGTAGTAATCATACATGACCACAGGGAGCTTGATCTTTACCCTTGACTCTCGCATAACATCACAAATATCCAACAAGTTGGTATTCACGATACCACAGTGATCCTCTCACGATCACTTAAATAAATATCAACCAACTTCTTTCATCATCGAACCAGGGTTGTTATTAAGCACATTATTATTACTTTGACCCACAGAGTGACCGACACGAACTGGACCCATAACCGCGGGCGCGGCTATCGATAGATTAAACACACACTCCGTAGAGGTTAGCACACTGTACCCACACCACGGAACCCTGGCCTCGCACTCCCATTCGGGTGGACCAAAGCGTTCCGACAAAACCGCCCTACTGTCATGGCACTCTCCCGGCCACTCCGACCAACTCCCGTTTGGGCTAGGTCCTGGGTGGCCCCGTGCCTACCAAAGGCACCAACGGCCACCGTCGTGGCAAAACGGTCCCAAACGGGGACAAGGATCCATAAAAATAAAAACGAGCACACAAGGTATATGCCGTCCTACCTGGCCAAGGTAGCGCCCGCGCATAACCATCCCTCGCGGGAGGCACCGGTGAGAGGCATGACAATAGACCTAGTTAGGGCCTTCCCATAAGGCAAACGTGGTTGCACTGATCATCTCGATATGGTGGCACCATGACTCAGCCAACAATTGTTCAAGTTCAATTTAATCTGGTTAAACTTGAATGCAATATGCTGATCCATGACAAAAATAACAGGATGCAACTACAATGCATGAACATGATTGCAAAATAAGCATGGAGGTGCAACATAATCAACGAGCATAACAACAACATTTGAGCATTTATCCAGATGAGCATGGCATACCTACGAGCATGAATATCACAACTAGAACATTACTCATAGCATAACATGACTACTAGCATCAGCAATAACTACCATGCATTAACATAATGATAAACTACTCCTGCAAAAAAACATAATGATAAACTACCATGCAAGCATTTAACCAACTGGGTGCAAAAGAACATGCATAACAATGGTACTCGGAACAGACGATAGTCATGCACTGAAGACCATCACCAGCATGTACTACTACCAAGCATGGCAATAAGAAATTAATACTAGCAAGTAGTTCATGATAACAGAGTTCAAGAAAAACAGAGCAAGACGGTAACCACCGATCCATAAGCATAACCAAAATAACGACAATAGTAGCAAAGCAAATAGACAATTATTAAAGATTCAAGTTGAAAACCAATGCTTCTGCATGACTATCATGCAAATGGTGGTTGTTGCTTGCCTGGGGATGGAGAAGGCTCCAGGGAGAAGTGCGGAAAGATCGCGAAAGGAAACGCCGGAAAGGATACTCTCTCGGAGGGGGCTGATTAGGGGCAAGGGCAAAATGGTCATTTTTAGAATGTTGAAACATGGTGAAAATGGTACCAATTGTTCGGGCTCGAAGAGACGAAGACGTGGGCGTTGGTTTCACCTCGTTTGGAGTTACGTTTGAAAAGATGTGAAGGGTTGAAGTTCAGGGACCATTCTGCAAGAATATCACCACAAATAGGTCCCTGAGTGGATAAGGCAGAGGCACAAAATTAGACATATGCTTTCTGACTAAGAAAACGCATTCTGGGCATAGAAAGAGGGAAACACGCTTTCAGTAAATGAAAACGTATTTTGAGATGAAGCAGAGTGCGAACACGCTTTCGTGTGGGGGAGACGTCTTCCACAGAATACGCCTCCACTTAACCCAGTCAGCAGAGGCGGGACCGGGCCTAGACTCACGGACGTGCGGGTCCCGCAGGTGGGTCCGTCACTTATCCATGTCAGCTTGGCGGGGTCAACGCGGGGCCGGCGGCTGCTCACTGATGTGCGGGGCCCGTGGCCAGCTGGCAGCCAGGGTCGTGGCCGTCGTCTTCCTCATCTCCTTCCCGACGCTACCTGACGGAGGCAGAGGGAGGAGCGTGGCGCCGGCGCCCGTCCGGCCGGCTCCGGCCACCGTTCGGAGCGCTCGGACCATCCACGCGTAGAGGAGACCGAGGCGAACCCGTCCCCGTAGGGAACGGACGCCGAGGAGGCTGGGGAGGAGCATGACACCAGACGCGGCGGAGGAGGGCTTCGGGTGGAGTTGGGTTATGGGGCTGCGGGGCACTCCAGCGAGGGGCAAGTAGGTGGGGAGGATCAGGGGTCGAGGGACTCCTGGTGAAGGAATGAGGGAGGGAGGGGCGGCCGAGCTAATTTAGGAGGGAGGCAGCGGACACAAAGTGGCCATGGGGAGACAGAGCTCCTCGAGCTCGGGCTAGAGGTGGGGAGGGCCTAGAGGAGTGCGTTGGGGAGGCTGGTGTGCTCGGGAGGGGTCGGGGCTGGCTTAAATAGCCGTGGCAAGGCGGTTCGAGCTCGGGTGCCACCGCGGACGCGTGTCCGGCGCTGCGGACGCGTGTGCTTGCGACCAAGCTCGAACGTCGATGAGGGAGAAATGGACGAGGGTCACGGAGATGAGAGGGGCTCGGTGACAAGAGAGGGAAGGAGCCACGGCACCATTAATGCCTTGTCGGCACTGTGCGCCCGTGGACGCGCGGCGACGAGCACCGACGGAGAAGCGGACGGAGGGGGACCTTGCTCCAGGGGAACAGCGACAACGCGGGCTAGCTTTTGGACACGACGAGGCGCACGAAGACGATGAGAGGAGGAGGGTCCCGAAGCAAACGACGCTCAGCTCGCGTCCATTGCTGCCAGAGCACGTGCAAACGACGCGGTCACCACTGTGCCCGGCAAAGAGTTGACGCGAGAGGCTGCAGAGTGATGTCTAGTGATTATTCCTTTCATATTAGAGGCCGAGGGAGGTGATGGATCGACAAAAGGAGCCAAGGTGATGCGTGAGTGATCGACTGAAGTTTGTTGTATCATTTTTGGCTGAGCACTGCTGATCAACAGGAAGGAACTTGGAGCCAAATGGGTTGTCTGGTATGATTATCTACTGAAGAACTATGATCTTGGAAATTTGGAGGTGATTTGGATCAAGAATTAATACAGTTGCTTAACAACTACACAAATTGGTCCAGAATCAAGATCAGGAAGAAGCACTCAAATTATGAAGCCACTTGAGCTGAAATTTGGCATGGAAGGATGACTTGGGCATATGAAGATGCTCAAAAAGTTTCATACCAATTGGCCAAGCCAAGATGGTACTTGCTTCACAAACATCTCCTTTGGACAGAAACTTTAGAAAATTCCTAAGGGAAAATGACCAAACAAAATATGGCCAAATTTGGTGGAGATAGGTTATATGGATAAGGGAAGGTCTAGAAAAATTTACAGCCATAATGGAGCAAGATAAAATATACTTGCTTCACAAACCGAAATTTTGGGCAGAATCAAAGAATTGAAGATGAGCTCACATGGAGGCATTACATGAGCTCAACTTTGGTGGAGGGCTATGATATGATGATATTGAGGTCATGCATAAATTGCAACTAATTTTGATGCCTAGCTTGTACCTCCTTCACAAAATTTCTTTCTGGACAGAAACTTTGGAAAATCATAATAAAATGACTGCTAGGCAAATGATGTTGCATTTTGGCATGTGGCAATGATATGGACATGAAAAGGTGTCCAATGAGTTTGAGGCCACTTGGGAAAAGGAAACTAGCACTTGCTTCACAATGTGCCATTTAGGACAGAATATGAAATGAATTATTTGAGCATGATGATAAACATGGCAAATGAAATATTTTGCCATATTTGAGGAATATATGACCCAAAAAATTTATGAGAATTATTTGGGAATTTTAGGAGTGATGGAAATATAGGTTGCTTCACAACCTAGGGCAAATTGAGTTATTCCTTTAATAGAAAAGGAGTATCCCCAATAAAAAGAATATTGGGATTTGGGCTAGGATGAAAATGGGAAGGTCTAGGGAAGGATTTGAGGTTGACAAGCCACTCTGGAAGCAAAGAAGAGGTCATCTTCTTCAGTTTCCAGACCACAAAGCCACGAAGAAAGAAAACTCTAGCAAAAATCTCAGAAAAACAAATGAAAAAGAAAGGGCCAAAAATCAGACTGTGACAAAGCTTCCCCCCTTAAAGAAATCTCGTCCTCGAGATTTGATTGCTCAGGGAATAAGTATGAACATACTGCCTTAAGGAAACCGTTTCCAACTCGGGTATCCTTTTTTCCTTTGTTGATTGTTCCCATTAAATTCTTCATCTGGCTTGAGTGAATGGTTCTGGGGTGGTTGGCTTTACTGTATCCATATCCTGGCAGATCTTACTTCACCTTTTCCTGCTTATACTGGCTCCAATTCTGTTCATAGCTGCTGACTGATCTGAGATTTACCATTTCTGAAATATATGTGTGTCTCACGAATCCGAGGGTGATTTCCGATTGCTGTGTCCGTTCTGCAAACTGTCCATGAATTGGTGATCAGATTTTCCTGATGAACACCCAAGCTCTGTCTCCTTGCATTGGGTTCCTCCATTAAATCCAGGTCCTTCGGATTCCAAACAGTGAGTTGAGGCATAACCGCTTTCCTGACAGATTCTGACTTATCGCAGGAATTTCTGAATCATGCTGACTGGCTCCACTGTCTTGAGTACCAGATCTATACCAAATATTTGATTGTCGCCTGTCGTGGCCAGCATAAAGGTATGACCTTATCTGATAATATCCTCATCCTTGACTGTCGGTGGTTCAAAATTGAGTATACCCCTTAGGTGAATATCCATGGTAGTTGATCCTGACTCAGACTGTCCGGGGTATCTGCACCATGTAAATCATGCAACAATTATCATTCTGGCTCCTTCCTTACTGTTTTCCTTGCCTGGATCCTTGGGTGAAGGAGTGGGGTCATATTGCTTCTTCGTGTGACCATAGGTTCTGTCGGTTGCAATATTCCGACAGGCGTACTTTTATCCTCATCTCCTAACATGGTAGCATCATTCCCATTGCAGGTTCATCGTCTCTCAAGTTTTAACCGTAGGAAAATGATCATCTGAACCCTTGCAAGAAATCGGCAAATAAATCAGTAGCCACCAGAACGGTCTTTACAACTCAGATCTGGGACATTACTGAAGTAACTCAACCACGGCTCAAGACGGCCGAAAAGCGGCTCAGAGCAGGAGACCGTGTTGATAAGAAGAAAGTGACAGCTCCCTAAGATAGCCGAAAAGTAGCTAAAAGCATAGGGCCACTGTCACAAAAAGAAACTCAACAGCTGTACAAGACGGCCGGAAAGCAGCTCAGAACTCATGACCGTTGTTGAATAGAGAAATATAAAGTCGGCATCCACCCCGTATGGCCAAAAACAGCTCAGAACACAGGCGTGGTGCCTTTACCAGAGAAAAGAAGACAAGGGCTCATTAGTATCATATTCCAGGTTCACTGGTACTTGTACAGAGCTCAGTGTTGTCGTCAATCCTCATAGTCCTTTGTCACACTGAGGTGTATATCTGGCTTCCTTCACATATATCTGAGAATCTGATTCCCGAGGTAGACTTGTGTTCTGACTGATTCTTGCTTCTGACCAACTATTGCGGATCTGATTTTGACATCTGCTGTCAATTCACAATGTACTATCTTGCACCAGTGCCATACTGAGGACGATTGGATGGCTTATGCTGAAAACCATCGAGAGTATCTTGCCGAGGAAGACTGGGCTTCGTGCTGAAACAGGAATTGTTGGACCATCCTCCTTTCTGAGTATGTGGCACATCCGTGCTTTCTTCTAGGCATATCATGTTTCAAAATCATCCTCCACGAAGAATCAAACCTTGTATCTAAACCATACCTTTGACTGAAATTGCACTGTTGGTCTTGCACATAGCTTATCTTCTTGCTGATCTGATCTTTTCTATCATGAAGAGTGCACTCTGAGGCAAACTTGATTATCCGTATTGTTGTAAGGAGTGCATGCTGATGCAAACATGATACTGACTGTCCATCCAGGATTCCTTTTGCATTCAGACGAGATATTCCAAATTTCACTGCAGTCTGCTGATAACTTCATTCCATTTATCTGAGCTTCCAAACCTTTGAACTCCTTCCTGATTCTTCATGTCCGGTGTTGGTTGACGAGCAACTTTAGTGAGGGGAAAATAATGCCACACCGAAGGCCCAAAGAAAAGAAGCAAGAGAAACAAAAAAAACAACAAAACAAACACACAAGCATACTAATAATATAAATAATCAAGCAACATCACATATTACTGCTACTCACACAGTAATATGCATGCACATCTAAGCACACAATTGTCACTGAAGCTCTGGTACTACAGTCTAGTATGTTGTGGCGGTGTGCACGAAAGTGAGTCTATGTGTGGAAAGAGTTGGCGTAACCAAGGCTACACCAAGCGTTGGCCGAACACCGGCTGGATCTGGATAGATATGGAGGCGAGGACGGACTTGGTGATCATGTGGCGAGACACGAAAGTCATGACTACCTCATCATCAAATGTACGAAGGGAATCATACACGTTGAAAGAATTGGATGACAGGGCAAGATAGCGGAGGAAAAACAAGGCTCGATGGCATTGCCCTTTTCTGATAACAAATATCAATAAGGGTTGCTGAAGGGACGAGATGGATGGCATGATTCGGTATAGAGACAAGTCTATCACCAAAATAATACGGGTGGGTAGTGGAAAGATATCGATGTGATACCTGAGCATAACTCCTGCAAATGGTGTCTGGAACACTTGGCACGAGGGCATCACTCTGCTGGGACGGAGATAACGCCGAACACCAAAGAGCAGGCATGCTAAGAAGGAGGGTGCAGGTAGTGGATCGAAACCGATGCCACCTATACTCACAAGATTATCTGTTAGCGACTAAATAATAATCTATATGCATGCTATGCAACAAACAAATGCAGCAATCAAGTGCAACAAACCAACGGGGCTCTATGCTACCGCATTCTAACGTTCGCGTGGGCTAGGACATCCTACAGCCAGACCTGCTCTAATACCAAGCCTGTGGCAGCCCGGCTCAAAGAAACCGGAACGCCCCGTATTCCAGCCCAGAGATCGAGGAGAAGTCTTCTGGAATACGACACTGCTTATCATAGAACAAACCAGCTCTTTATTGCAATCTATTGGAGTACAAGGGGATTACATCGGCACGGCGGCACTACGCCTGCCACTGTTGCTCCATGCAAGCAGCAGAACAACACGATGCAGCGGAATGACTACTTGCAGCGGAAAAGCGACGATAGTGGTGAACTCCACTCCGTAGGGACTCTGGCTGGAACACTTATCCTAGCGCGCAAACAAGGGATCCACGGCAAACAAGCAATCAAATCTGGCATGACCTGCAAACTGGCATGACACACCAGGTCAGTACATTGAATGTACTTGCAAGCTCACAACAACCAAAGCAATCAAGACAAACATTAGCATGGCAATTACAAGTTAACAAGGATTAACATGATACTAGCAGATCAATCATAGCATGAACAAGATGATACTGCTAGAACAATACGAGCATGGCATAATCATATGAACATGATGAGACTAGCATGCAACATGATGAACTATCATGCACCAACTTACTCTGTTCGGGTTACATCGTAACCACCACATGTATCGCTTACCATCACGGACATCACACGATCATCTCAGGATCCAATCAAGCTTGGTATTAACAATACCGTAGTAATCATACATGACCACAAGGAGCTTGACCTTTACCCTTGACTCTCGCATAACATCACAAATATCCAACAAGTTGGTATTCACGATACCACAGTGATCCTCTCACGATCACATAAATATCAACCAACTTCTTTCATCATCGAACTAGGGTTGTTATTAAGCACATTATTATTACTGTTGACCCACAGAGTGACCGACACGAACTGGGCCCATAACCGCGGGCGCGGCTATCGATAGATTAAACACACACTCCGTAGAGGTTAGCACACTGTACCCACACCGTGGAACCCTGGCCTCGCACTCCCATTCGGGTGGACCAAAGCGTTCCGACAAAACCGTCCTACTGTCATGACACTCTCCCGGCCACTCCGACCAACTCCCCTTTGGGCTAGGTCCTGGGTGGCCTCGTGCCTACCAAAGGCACCAACGGCCACCGTCATGGCAAAACGGTCCCAAACGGGGACAAGGATCCATAAAAAGAAAAACGAGCACACAAGGTATATGCCGTCCTACCTGTCCAAGGTAGCGCCCGCGCATAACCTTCCCTCGCGGGAGGCACCGGTGAGAGGCATGACAATAGACCCAGTTAGGGCCTTCCCATAAGGCAAACTTGGTTGCACTGGTCAGCTCGATATGGTGGCACCATGACTCAACCAACAATTGTTCAAGTTCAATTTAATCCGGTTAAACTTGAATGCAATATGCTGAGCCATGACAAAAATAACAGGATGCAACTACAATGCATGAACATGATATCAAAATAAGCATGGAGGTGCAACATAATCAATGAGCATAACAACAACATTTGAGCATTTATCCAGATGAGCATGGCATACCTACAAGCATGAATATCAGAACTAGAACATTACTCATAGCATAACATGACTACTAGCGTCAGCAATAACTACCATGCATTAACATAACGATAAACTACCATGCAAGCATTTAACCAACTAGGTGCAAAAGAACATGCATAACAATGGTACTCGGAACAGACGATAGTCATGCATCGAAGACCATCACCAGCATGTACTACTACCAAGCATGGCAATAAGAAAGTAATACTTGCAAGTAGTTCATGATAACCGAGTTCAAGAAAAACAGAGCAGGACGGTAACCACCGATCCATAAGCATAACTGAAATAACGACAACAGTAGCAAAGCAAATAGACAGTTAATAAAGATTCAAGTTGAAAACCAATGCTTTTGCATGGCATTCGTGCAAATGGTGGTTGTGGCTTGCCTGGGGATGGAGAAGGCTCCGGGGAGAAGTGCGGAAAGATCGCGAAAGGAATCGCCGAAAAGGATACTCTCTCGGAGGGGGATGATTAGGGGAAAGGGCAAAATGGTCATTTTCAGAATGTTGAAACATGTTAAAAATGGTACCAAGAGTTCGGGCTCGAAGAGACAAAGATGTGGGCGTTGGTTTCACCTCGTTTGGAGTTACAGTTGAAAAGATGTGAATGGTTGAAGTTCAGGGACCATTCTGCAAGAATATCACCACAAATAGGTCCCTGAGTGGATAAGGTAGAGGCGCAAAATTACAAATACGCTTTCTGACTAAGAAAACGCATTCTGGGCTGAAACAGAGGGATATACGCTTTCAATAAAAGAAAACGTGCTTTGAGATGCAGCAGAGGGAGGATACACTTTCGTGTGGGGGAGACGTCTTCTACAGAATACGCCTCCACTTAACCCAGTCAGCAGAGGCGGGACCGGGCCTAGAGTCACGGACGTGCGGGTCCCGCGGGAGGGGCCCATCACTTATCCATGTTAGCTTGGCGGGGTCAATGCCGGGCCGGCGGCTGGCTCACTGACGTGCGGTGCCCGCGGCCAGCTGGCAGCGAGGGTCGTGGGTGTCGTCTTCCTCATCTCCTTCCTGACGCCGCCCGACGGAGGCACAGGGAGGAGCATGGCGCCGACGCCCGTCTGGCCGGCTCCGACCACCGTTCGAAGCGATCGGACAATCCACACGTAGAGGAGACCAAGGCGAACCCGTCCCCGTAGGGTACGGACGTCGAGGAGGCTGGGGAGGAGCATGACACCAGACGCGGGGAGGAGGTCTTCGTGGAGTTGGGTTATGGGGCTGCGGGGCACTCAGGCGAGGGGCAAGTAGGTGGGGAGGATCAGGGGGTCGAGGGGACTCCCCTGGTGAAGGAATGAGGGAGGGAGGGGCCGGCTTCGAGCTAATTTAGGAGGGAGGCCGCGGCGGACACGGCGGCCATGGGGAGACAGAGAGCTCCTCGAGCTCGGGCTAGAGGTGGAGAGGGCCTAGAGGAGTGCGTTGGGGAGGCTGGTGTGCTCGGGAGGGGTCGGGGCTGGCTTAAATAGCCGTGGCAAGGCGGTTCAAGCTCGGGTGCCACCGCGGACGTGTGTCCGGCGTCGCGGACGCGTGTCCGGCGTCGCGGACTCATGTGCTTGCGGCCAAGTTCGAATGGCGACGAGGGGGAAGTGGACGAGGGTCACGGAGACGAGAGGGGCTCGGGGACAAGAGAGGGAAGGAGCCACGGCGCCATTAATGCCTTGTCGGCATTGTGCGCCCATGGACGCGCGGCGACGAGCACCGACCGAGAAGCGGACGGAGGGGGAGCTGGCTCTAGGGGAACGGTGACAACGCGGGCTAGCTATTTGACACGACGAGGCGCGCGAAGACGACGAGAGGAGGAGGGGACCAAAGCAAACGACGCTCAGCTCGCATCCATTGCTGCCAGAGCGCGTGCAAACGACGCGGTCACCACTGTGACCGGCAAAGAGTGGACGCGAGAGGCTGCAAAGAGATGTCTAGTGATTAGTCCTTTCATACTAGCGGCTGAGGGAGGTAATGGATTGACAAAAGGAGCCAAGGTGATGCGTGAGTGATCGACTAAAGTTTGCTGTATCATTTTTGGCTGAGTACTGCTGATCAACAGGAAGGAACTTGGAGCCAAATGGGTTGTCTGGTGTGATTAGCTATGGAAGAACTAGGATCCTGGAAATTTGGAGATGATTTGGATCAAGAATTAATACAGTTGCTTAACAATTGCACAAAATGGTCCAGAATCAAGATCAGGAAGAAGCACTCAAATGATGAAGCCACTTGAACTGAAATTTGGCATGGCAGGATGATTTGGGCATATGAAGATGCTAAAAATTTTTCATACCAATTGGCCAAGCCAAGATGGTACTTGCTTCACAAACATCTCCTTTGGACAGGAACTTTAGAAAATTCCTAAGGGAAAATGGCCAAACAAAATATCGCCAAATTTGGTGGAGATAGGTTATATGGATAAGAGAAGGTCTAGAAAAATTTACAGCCATAATGGAGCAAGATAAAATATACTTGCTTCACAAACTGAAATTTTGGACAGAACCAAAGAATTGAAGATGAGCTCACATGGAGGCATTACATGAGCTCAACTTTGGTGGAGGGCTATGATATGATGATATTGAGGTCATGCATAAATTGCAACTCAGTTGGATATTCCTAGCTTGTACCGCCTTCACAAAAGTTCTTTCTGGACAGAAACTTTGGAAAATCATAATTAAATGACTGCTAGGCAAATGAGGTTGCATTTTGGCATGTGGCAATTAGATGGACATGAAAAGGTGTCCAAGGAGTTTGAGGCCACTTGGGAAAAGGAAAATAACAGTTGCTTCACAATGTGCCATTTAGGATAGAATAGGAAATGAATTATTTGAGCATGATGATAAACATGGAAAATGAAATATTTTGCCATATTTGAGGAAGATATGACCGAAACAATTTATGAGAATTATTTGGGAATTTTAGGAGTGATGGAAATATAGGTTGCTTCACAACCTAGGGGAAATTGAGTTATTCCTTTAATAGAAAAGGAGTATCCCCAATAAAAAGAATACTGGGATTTGGGCTAGGATGAAAATGGGAAGGTCTAGGGAAGGATTTGAGGTTGACAAGCCACTCTGGAAGCAAAGAAGAGGTCATCTTCTTCAGTTTCCAGACCACAAAGCCACGGAGAAAGAAAACTCAAGCAAAAATCTCAGAAAAACAAATGAAAAAGAAAAGGGCCAAAATCAAACTGTGACAGAAGCCAACTAAAAAGCCGCGAAGGTGGTGAAGCAGCTCACCTCCCACCAGGCTCTCAGGTCCTAGATGATCATGCTCACCACTCCAGCCAGATGTCTAGCTTGTATTGCTTCCAAATTGGTTAAATTGCATCTGCTTAGCTTACACATTATACCTTTGAATATGACATGCCTTTCTGTTTTTGGTACATACTAGTGCATCTGTGTATTAACCATGTTCTTACATCAAACTAATGTTCTTTTGTATCCCTCATCAATCACTTATGACGAGGCAGTCTGGCAAGTGGATTACTCCTCATTTAAAGAATGCAGCGTCAACCTCCCGACATGATTCTCAAGAAACGGCAAGGCTAGATGAAGATAGTGAACGTAGGTCTGTAGTTGATTACCGCATTTCCCCTACACTAGCACCACAGGTGCTTGCTCTAACTTGGCAGCGTGATATGTGGTTGCATGTTGCATATGGTGTCTAGATTGTAATTCTTCCAATCTGGTTAAACTGCACGTGCTATTCTACTTGGCTTATACATTATACCTGTTAATGTGACATGCCTTCCTGTATTTAGTACATAGTACATCTGTCTATTAAGCATGTCCTCACATAAAACTATAGTTTTTTTGTATCCCGCATAAATCAATATGACGAGACACCTTGAGTATATGCAGTGTGATATTAGTTGCATCTTTGATATGATTTATAGCATGCGCTGCTTCTAATTTGTTGAAATGCCATTTATGATGGGACACCTTTAACTTGGCAGAGTCATATTGGTTGCATCTTTCACGTGGTGTCTAGCTTGCATTGCTTCTTATTTGGTGAAATGGTTTCTGCTTAGTTTACACAAACAGTTGTGAATATGCCATGCTGTCCTGTTTTTCGTATTATTCCATCCTTGAATCATGTGTTTTCCTTACATCAACGTAGTGATTGTCAGTATCACGCACGGATGAGTTCTGAAGAGTGAATTTTATTGCTTTTTCTTGTCGGTTTTACTTGACAATTAAAAATCAATAGAGCAGAAGGAAGTTAGCAAGGCAGCGGATGAAGGTGCTCCTTCCAAATGGAGGGCCTCTCTGATTTTACTCCTCCATCCCCAAGATGATTTCCAAGACAACACATGCATAGACACTCAACGTAGCTGTGTTGGTGATGAGCACGTCTCCCCTAGTGCACCATCACAGGTGCTCCCTCTAACTTGGCACTGTTATATGTGGTTGCATGTTATGTATGATGTCTAGCTTGTATTGCTTCTAATTTTGTTGAATTTCATCTGCTTACTTTACACATTATACTTGTGACTAAGACACGTGTTCTGCTTTCTAGAACATACAATATCTGTCTATCACACCATGTTCTTACATCAAAGTACATTTGTTCTGAAGAAATAAATTGTTATTCATTTTTCTTGTCGGCTTGACTTAACATGGCATAGAGAAAGCGGAAGCAAGACAGAACGACAGGGAAAGGAAAGCGGAACAATCCTGCAGATTCTGCTGGTACTGATGGTGCAATAGAAGGTCAAAGTCCAGCGGAAAATTGTACCAACAGGGTATCCCATGCTACACGAGCTCCAGAACAAGCCAAACAGAAACAAATAACTGCCACCAAACAAGCGGAGACAACCCTAGTTGTTGCAACACCTTCCACAGTACCACCAGATGCACGATTTACTCGTAGGTCAACTCAGCTAGCAGCATGTTCCCAAGCTCCCTTGCCACCTGACACTACTTCCGAAGGACTCTTGACACAAGATGAGTTGGCAAGATCATATGAACTTTGTGAGCTTCAACAACAAGAAGGTAGTTGCTGGAGTCAAGTTACAGTTGCATGCTTCTTTATATGTAGGTTCACAGTTTGATGTACACTAACACTTCCTATGTTTGTTGTTGGACTAGCACCTAGACGCAAGAGGAAACAAACATCAGGGATAATGCTCGATATGTTAACTAAATCTAGAGGAGAAAGAATGGAGATCTGTTTTGAGGCAGGTTTAAAAAGGCCACGTGATGCTACAGAGTCAGGCAAGTTAGTATCAGAGGCAACGGTTGTTGTTAGGTGTCATGTACGTATCCTCCCAACATGGATTCAGTACAGGAATGACAAAGACGAAACCCAGTTCAACACCTTCCTCGACCATTTATCTGTAAGTATGGTTATGTACGGAAACTATCGTCTTGCTCTGTCCAATACTTTCTAGGTTGCTGATAATGAGACTCCCATAATTTTCAACAGATGATGTTCAAGTTGGATAGCCAAGATGATGCAACCAGACAAGCTTGCACCCATGTTTTCAAGTCTGCTCGGCGATAGTATCGGTATAACTTGAGGAGAACTCACTTTGAAGGCAAGGCTAACAGTGAACTTGCCCAAACATCTCCAGTGGAAAATATATCCGATGAAGACTGGAGAGGCCTCGTTAAACACTGGTCCGATCCAAAGTATCAGGTACATTATATATATGTCATCAGATCACATGTTGAAGTCCTATTTGCACATGTGCCACACAAATCTTTCTTCTTGTAGGTGAACTGTTCAAAGAACAAGGCCAACTGCATTTAAAGTGAAATTCCAATGCAGACGGGATCTTGTAGCTATATTGCACTGCTGCGAGGCTCTTGTAATTAGGCGATGTTTCACTCTTTTCATTTGTACCATATTATCAGATCTATATTGACTTGTTCCAAATGCAGAGGAAAGCCCGCAAGGACCAAAAAGTATCTGAACCAAATGTTGTGGAAATCTTCAAGGACTGTCACACCAAAGAAGAAGAAGGGCATGACTACACCAGTCAAAGCCGTTGTTGTAAGTCCTTAATCCTCATGCCTTTTAACTACTACTTACTCTGACTTGTGCCTTGAACTGCATGGTTTGCAGCCAATGTATATTACACTTTTCAATTTTATACACAATTGTCTTAGCGTATCATTGCACCTTACAAGGTTTAAAAGAGAGGAGTGATGTTACTTTGATCTTGACCTGTAATCTAGTTCCGTCTTGGACTTGCCCACACAACGTTACAATTGCTGTTTATGCATTCTCAATTGTTTTGTGATATGAATGATGTCATACTATGCTTACCGTATTATAAACTTCGTCTCTTTATCCTTAGCCCTCAATACAATGTGAAGAAATAGACAATACATTAGCGATGGTAACATGGCCATATGTTTGGAATCTGGTTTTATTATGTACTTTGCTATAAAATACAACTATTAATTTACATGGGTTCACCAGAATAAGTTCTGTATATAGACCAAAGCTATTTTGTTTGGTTTTGCTGCCTCCTTAATATCTTACATTACGGTACTACTAATGTAAAACCTCAACTTTTCAGTGAGCTATGGAAAAAATGGTGGAACCGCCACCTTCTGAAGGTGGCGAGGCAACTATAACCGCAATGTCAGCTCTTGCTGCAGTGGGTCAGTACCTATCCACTAACAGTGCCAAAAGCACGTTCCTGCATAATACTGGCTTGGTTGTTAAGGCAATCTCGTCCAAACTGCCTCATGATCAAGATATGCAAGCTCAAAACAATGTTGTATCTGTGCTCCAGATACAAGTCCATTCCCTAACAGAGACCCTTTGTGAAACAAGGAGAGACATTGTTAGATGTTGTCAAGATATGCATGGTTTTGAAACCAGACTATCAGACATTTGCTATGTTGTTCAGGAGCCTAGGAGAACTGAAGGCGAAGGTTATGGTGCTCCATCGGACAATACAACATGAAAATGTAATAGTCAGGTCAAATGAACTAAGCTTCTGAACTTCTGGTGGTGCATTTATCTGCTAGACTGATAACTTTTATGCCAACCTTCCTTTTGTTTTATAGTTGTAATTTGTTTTGGTGCGATACAAAATTTGTTCTTAACGTGCAGCCACTTATCAAGAAAATAGCAAGCCATTTTTGTATAGTGTAGGATGTTCCCTATATTTGCACTGGTGGCGAACTTTGATGCCCACCGGCCGTAGTTAACATGGGCCTCCTAAGGGCCATAGAAACAATGCGCCTTCTAAGGGCCGTAGAAACAATGGGCCTTCTACGTGGCATAGAAACAATAGGCCTTATACGGGCCGTATCCACAATGGGCCTTCTATCGGCCGTATCATCAATGGGCCTTCTACGGGCTTATGATCGGTTGGCCAAACATGGGCCAATAACAGACCACATTATGGCCGTAAATGGGCTAGAGTTGAAATCGTCCGTTCATGGGCCGACCATAACGACCCGTCATTAATCGGCCGTATTTTGATGACGCTATGAAAACGGCCCAACGTATTAACGGGCCACAAACGGGACGACTGTAACCACGGGCTGAATTTGGCCCACAAGCAGAAAATGACAGTGACGGGCCATAAGTAAACGAATGTGGAAATGAGCCCAAGAATAAATGGGCGCCGAGAAGGCCAAAAGATAACATGGGCTGGAAACGGCCAAACGGAATAATGGGCTGTTAATGGGTATAAAGTGATACACTGTTCATTACGGGCCAGTTTCACCATGTGCCGTTAATGGGTATAAAGTGATACACTGTTCATTACGGGCCAGTTTTACCACGGGCCGTTAATGGGCCGAGAGTAATAAGAGCCTCATATGGGCAGAAAGACGTCATGGGCCATACATGGCCGGAAGTTAAAACGGGCTGGAATTATATTGGACGGCCCAGATGACGCTACTGGGCCTAATTCGGATAGGCCGTAAACGGGCCCTGGGTTAGCGGGTTGTAAATGGGCTATATACGAACATGACGTTAACAGGATTGCATGGGCCGGCCCGCCACCTTTTGACCAAGTCAAACGGGCCGGCCTTTTCACAGGAATAGGCCTCTGTTGGGCCGTGCCACGTGTCGACGTATCATAGGCGCTTTGGGTCCAATGAGTGGATGACATCTGTCCCAACAGTGAGCCGACACATGTTTCCTCCAGCCAATGATGATTTTACACGTGGAAAATCCCCATTGGTCGGGGCTCTTAATGGGTTATCGGATACAAAACCAGACCCGATAGCTTAACGGCGTTCCGTTACGGTGGATTCCACGTGTCGGTCACCCTTGACGAAAGCACTTCTATGACACGCGATTTATCGTCATGGAAGTGGACACTTCCATGATGATAATTTTGGTAATGTCATGGAACACTTCTACGACAAAGACAGTATGACTATCTTGATTCTGTCATAAATTTGTCATGGATGTACATGCATGACAGAAAACGTGACCTACTGTGACAAACACGTATCATCACGGAAATGTATTTTTTTGTAGTGGCCAGAGTGATCGAGCGTGTTGGGTAACGTGGTGCACCCCTGCAGGGAAGATATATATTTGAATACCGTGTCCACGGTAATGGACGTTCAGACTTGTATACTGATCTTATACAACTAGAAATGGATACTTGATATGTGATGGATATGTGGCCCCGAGATTGCTTTCTCGCAGGGAGTCGAGGAAGGATCTCTGGGCCTTAATATTACAACATGCTTGTTAATTATAAACTGCTATTCTTTACTCTCCTACATGCTGCAAGATGTTTTGAGCTGCTTGAAGATGCTAGTCTTCGATAGGCTAGGCCTTCCGCTCTATTCTGGCGTTCTGCAGTTCAGTCCACAGATACAACCCTTCCATTTGATACCAATGCATACTTAGTATAGATCTGATACTTGCGAGTACTCTGGATGAGTACTCATGGTTGTTTTGCTACCCCATTTCCGCCCTTTATTTCTTCTTTCTGGTTGTTGCAACCAGATGGTGGATCCCAGGAGCCAGATGCCACCCCAAACGACTATTACTACTGCTATCCGGAGGATGCCTACTTCTACATGGAGGCCGCCGAAGACCAGGAGTAGTTAGGAGGTCCCAGGCAGGAGGCTTTGCCTCTTCGATCATGTTGCTTTTGTGCTAGCCTTCTTAAGGCATCCTTGTTTAACTTATGTCTGTACTCAGATTTTGTTGCTTCCGCTGACGCTTGTGTATCGAGCTATGTATTCGAGCCCTCAAGGCCCCTGGCTTGTAATATAAAGCTTGTATTATTTTATTTGTGTCTAAAGTTGTGTTGTGATATCTTCCCGTGAGTCCCTGATCTTGATCATACACATTTGTGTGTATGATTAGTGTACGATCGAATAAGGGGCATCACAAGTTGGTATCAGAGCCGACTGCCTGTAGGAACCCCCTTTCCAACTCCTTGGCCGAAGTTGAGTCTAGTCCATAATTTTTTTTACTAACATGGCTGTGTGTCTTACGGGCCCACGTCGCCATTGCGTGGTATTAGGATCTTTTACTCCTCGTCTATACTCTGGGACTCCGACATTTCCTCTATTTGGGTTAAATAATTTTGCTAATCTAACATTAGGATCTCGTGATCACATCCACCCGGTGATTTATATTACGCCTTTCCTGAGATGAGGGCCAAGTTCTGCTTCACCATATTCACTGGCCGTAGGATCCTTTCAACGAGGGCACCCTGCATCGTCACTTGCAAATCCCTCCCTCTAGTGTTTTCTCCAACGTTGATGTAGCCTTTGCTATGTCCCGTTGTGATATCCCTCCAGCGCGTGCATGCGTGTCACCTAGTATGTCTGGGATGTTTCTCCTGTCCGAACTCATTCGAACGACGTGTAACTGGCTCTATATATGTATCAGTATTTCTTCAATGACTACTGCCTTATACATACCGCGTCTTTGCTCATTATTCAAGTTACATCATGAATGGCACTCCTTACACTTGCTCCACCCCTTTCTAAACTACCCCCTGTTGCCTTAAGTAGGATGGTTAGACCCGCTAGTCGTGACTGTGGTGGCGACAATCCACCACCTCCCGAATACATGGCCGGAATGATACAACAATTTGATGTTGAATCACCAGTTCATGGTAGGAGTCATGGCTCAGTTCCCGCATCCCAATATGAATCAGCAACCAGCTCCAGTAACCCTGCAAGACTTTGCGCGTTCAACCCTGTCATCTACCGCAACTCAACTCAGCTCATAGATGCTGATGAGTGGCTCCATGACATCACTTTTGAGTGGGAGTCTGCTAATGCAGCCCCTGCCAACCGTGTCACCTTCGCGGCTTACTACCTGAAAGGTCCCGCTACTCAATTCCTTACCCGTTGGAATCGCCATCACTTGGCCGAAATTCCAAGCTACATTTCGCGGGCCAATGTCGAACCAATATGGGTAGTCACAACGTCCCCGTTGACATTGAAGGGTTGGGATTCCATGTTTCCCCAATTGATTTGAAGTCATCCAATATCGACCTTATCCTGGGAATGGAATGGGTGAAAACACATACCGCTTCTATCATTTGCGCCACTAAGACCGTCCATCTTCTATATCCTTCGAGTTAGATAGTAAGCTACCATGCTCATCTTGTTCGAAATGCCGAAGCACGGATTTATTCCTTGAATGCGTTAAAACGCTTCACCTCTTGCGAGAATTGAAAACGCTCTAATCGTTTGTGAATTCCAAGATGCCTTTCCAAAAGAACTACCCAGTCCCTGACCTTGAACTTGCTACAGTTAAATTTGCATGAAAGTTATGGCAGCATTATCTTCCTAGTAATCGTTGCGAGATCTTCACCGATCATCAAAGTCTGAAGTAATTGTTTACTCAGCTAGATCTGGATCTCCGTCAGCAGCGATGTATGGAGACAATTATAGACTATGACTATGGTATTTCTTATACCCCTTGGCAGTGCTAATATCATGGTCGATGCCTTGAGTCGCAAGTCTTATTGCAAAACCACATGGCTTATAAAGCTCAACCCCTGCAAGATGATCTCACTTACAGAGATCATCCAATCCGCGTTCTTGTTCAAGCTGAACGTCGCGCCTGTTTGAGGGCTATCAAAATTCTAAAGTTCAGTGGTCAAATCCTTCTGAAGATGAAGCCACTTGGGAACTCGAGGATCTTCTTCGAGATTAATACCCCGATTTTGTTTCCTTCTACCTCCTAAAATCTCGGGACGAAATTTCTTGTAGTGGAGGAGAATTGTGACGCCCGGATAATTAAGCTATAGTAAACCCTCGTTAATGGTGCCATGTCATCACATTACTGTTACTAATTCGCGTTGATTAAAATCACAATCCAAATTCAAATTTAAAATAAAAGTCCAAGATTCAAATTTGTCAAACATGCAAAATAAAATGTTCATCAATTGGAAAATATTCCATAACTAATTATGGTGGCGAACCAACATTTGTGCAAAGTGTTTAAATGCCTTAAACTAGTCAACACAGTGGCCTAGATAATTATTTAATTGCTTTTTAAATTGTAAAATTACTAAACGATTTTATTTTTAACCTCAAACTATTTGTGGCAGTGGCATAAGTTACTAGTGTTGATTTAGGGGCTAGTGATGTATTTTGTAAAACTAAAAATAAAAGGAAACTAATTAGAAAAATAGAAAAGTAAAATGAAAATAAAATGAAAAGGCCTCCCCTGACCCCCAGGCATCGGGCCATCTCACTGAGCAAGCCCACCTACCCCCACCGGTCGCCTTCTCCTCCTGTTCTCCCGGCACGACCGCTACAGGGTTGTGTCCCCGTCGGACCACCTCGCCGGCGCCAACGCCGGGAGAGGATAAGGACCCCTCGATCCCATCCCCTCCCCCACTCACTCACCACTCCACCCTCCTCTCCCTCCTGCTCCACGTCCCCATCTAGATCCATCTCTCGCCGACGCGCCCATCGCCATCGTTGCTACGCCACCGCGGCAACCGTCCTCTCCGCGTCCATAGCTCGTGTCCATGGACCCCACCGGCCTCCGCCTCGTCTTCTGGTGCCCTCTGCTGGAGCCGGGGAGCACCACTATGACCACAACGGCTCCCTCTTCCTCCTCCGACTACCGCCGTTCTCCTCCGACTCCGGCGTCTTCTCCGTCTACAACAAGCTCTGCAGCTCCTAAGCCACCGCCAGGCCCTCGTGTGCCTCCCCGGTGAGCACACGCATCTCCTCCCTCTCTCCCCTGGCCTCTTCGGCGCCATAGGCCTTCCCGAGGCCCTCAGAGCTGCGTGACCGCAAGACAACCCTCGACCGTGCATACAGGCTGTCTGACTTGCGCCCGCGCTGTTGGCTCCTGCTCTCACCCTGCTCGCCCAACCGGCCTTTGACGCTGGGCCTGTGCTTTCGCCAGAACTGCCGCCACATCGCCCCGCCCCACTCCCTGTGTTGCTGAACTGCTGCTGCTGTGCTACCTCTTGAGCATGCGTTGGTTTTCCCTTGAAGAGGAAAGGGTGATGCAGCAAAGTAGCGTACGTATTTCCCTCAGTTTTTGATAATCAAGGTATCAATCCAGTAGGAGGCCACATGCAAGTCCCTCGTACCTACACAAACAAATAAGAACCTTGCAACCAACATGATAAAGGGGTTGTCAATCCCTTCACGACCACTTGCAAAAGTGAGATCTGATAGAGATGATAAGATAATATTTTTGGTATTTTTATGACCAGTAAGTGTGCACGTGCAACGCACGTCTATTTGGACTAATAAGTGTGCACGTGCAACACGCGTTTATTTGGATTAACACATCATACTAAACTTAATACAAGACAATTTTTTTGTAAATTTGAAATTTTCTTATAAAGTACACAATCTCTTATTCCCGACTTGTACAAATAATTTGAAATATCGTTTCTCTTTAATCAATATCGTTTCTCCTTAATCAACATGTCTCCTGTATTAAAAGACCACCCACTTTTCCCAATGTATAAAACTCAAAATTATTTAGAAGATTCATCATGATTCTTCATATGCACACATTTATGCAAGTATAATCACACATGAAAATGTCACGTAGGAGAAGCTAAGGAACCGCTTTCAGTGCCAACAAACTCCAGTCAAGAATTATTATTACAATTGAGTGTCAACCACAATAGTGGGAAGAGACCTCTATGGTTTGTTGAAAAAAGGAAGCCATTGTCAGATAGAGAAGTGTACAGATGTCTTGACTGCATAAAATCAGCTGTGAAACAAGACAAACATAATGCTACTTGGACCATCCGATTCTACTATTGCACCACAAGTGTTGTAACGTCTGGAAGCAAGAAAAAGTGACTTATTTTATTATGAAAATAGAACATGTAAACCAAATAAAAATTACAGTGATAAATTGCATAATTATACTTGTTATTCACTGGACAAAAGCATTAATAGGACAACTTGGAACATTTACTTGAGTACTACACATTTCTTTAAGGCTCAGCATTCTAAAATTTTGACAATAGAACAAATATCCTCTCAGTTTGTAGTAATAATGATACGAAGATAAATAATTTGGAAATGGTCTTCAACATGTGTAGGCTACCACTTGTGAGAATAATAGTGGCAAAAAAAGGCCAACAAATACCGGTTTAGAAAGAAAAAAAACTGCAGACATGCTTCCAATTTTAGCAACTCTAGTGGATAAAACATACCTTACCTCTCAAGTCAGGAAATAGTCAAATGAAAAAATGTACTTCTTATAAGTAGTAGAGATGAAGTCATAGGGATCATGATTCAAGATATTCGGAGAAACATGGTTGGTCTCTCTGTATGATGCGAACTCGTCACCTCTACCAAAGTGGTCGTGCGTAATATGTAATGTAGAGTGCAATAATGAAATAAAATAAATGATATGAGAATTTACCATGACCACAAAATATCCTACATTCGTCATCATCATAATCAACATGCATTTTTTGCTTCTCTTATATGTGGTCCAAGTTTTCTATCAGGAAAACATGTTAACTCAACTGTAGATAAGGACTGTAGATAAGGACTGTATAAAATTGCCATGTATCTGCTGGACAAACAGATACACTTATGCAAATTCGGGTTTTTTAGTAAAATTTATGTGAACTTTAGTTTTTTTCCACTAAAACTTATGCAAACTTCTTGGTTTTTTCAGTGAAACGTAAGGTCTTGGTTCAGCCAATTTGTCTGTGAGTTCACTGTGTAGTCGTGAGTTGGCCATGTAATAGCGGTAGTCGATACTTAAAAAAGCAAGGATGTCTGCTGCAGTGTACGCATAAAATCAGTGAAAAAATAAATAAAGAAAGAAGGCAATGGTTGCTTGAAACCCAATATGTGTGCTCCGGTAGCTCCTTTGTTTCTCATTGCCTCATCTCTAGTTCCTCAGATACTTCTAGATGTGTCACCACCGGCGAGGTAGCGATGACAGTAAAAAAACAACACTCGGTACTTACCTGATTAGTGCGTGCGTATGGCGCGTTCGTGTGAAGGCGAGCGTCTCCGTCGTTCAGGCCTGCGAGCTTCCATGGCGACCGTGTCCTCTCACCAGCTCGGCGGCATTGTCGACGCAGGTGAGTCAGTCGTCCAACTTTGAGGCGGCGGCCTCCATGCACCGGGGCGTGGGGAGTTCCAGCGTCCGACGAAGGTAGGATGTCTTTGGACGACGTCGTCCACGCGTGAGTACTGGACAAGCGTGTCCAACGGAGCAGCACACGTCAGAGCTAAGGGAGTCGGCGGTGGCTTCGGGCGAGTGATATGGGGCCGTGATTAGCTTCACGTGCTGCGCAGTGGCCGAGACCGGGCGCCGCCCTGTGGACGAATATGGTTGGCGACCAGGCGAATCAACATGCATGACTGTGGGGGCGAATGCCCTCACTCGATTTTTTGGCCTGCTTATACCGGTCCAGGATACTCAGCATTACCCCCACTTGAAGGGCGTCGGCGGTGGGTGGTTGTCAGTGTGGGTGTTGTGGACGGAGCTGAAGTCGACGGAGATGCCTATGGTTCCCGGAGAGCATCCCCAGGACGTGGACGAAGTCGTTGCAGTCAGTAGAAGAGTGACCTGGCCTCCAGGTAGAAGACGAAGGCGATGTCACGTGTGTGTGTTCAGAGGAAGCCGCAGCTCCTCCTCGCCTGTCTCCCATTGTGGCTCTTGTGGGTGGTGGGCTGGTGACGGGAGGCGACTCGCGATCGCGATTCCCTGATAGGAGACAATAGGATGCGTTCGCGATTAGTTTCCTAATAGTTAGATGCGTTCATGATTAGTTATCTAATAAGATGCGTTCGTGATTAGTTTCCTAATAATTAGATGTGTTCGTGATTAGTTTCCTAACAATTAGATGCGTCCGTGATTAATTTCCTAATAGGATGCGCTCGTGATTATTTTCCTAATAATAGGATGCGTCCGTGATTAGTTTTCTAATAATAGGATGCGTTTGTGATTAGTTTCCTAATAGTTAGATGCGCCCGTGATTAGTTTCTTAATAGGATGTATCCGTGATTATAGTTTCCTAATTGACCAGGCGTGGACTTTCATATTTTCCTTCACGGTGGAGAACGGTCACTCAATGTAAATTGCTAAGTGCACACGGAGAACAGATTAGGATAAGGCTAGCCGTTAGATTGAGTTTAGTGGGACTAATCATGCGGTGGTAATGTATCCGTGTACGTTTTATGGGGTGCACTTAGGGAAGATAATGTTTGCTCTTTTATAAGTAGTATAGATAAAGATTAAAAGTAAAGATTGCAAAATAAACGATGCCAGAAATAGCTAGTTGACGGGAGATTAATATGATGGAGAATAGACCCCGGGGCCATAGGTTTCACTAGTGGCTTCTCTCAAGATAGCATAAGTATTACGGTGGGTGAACAAATTACTATCGAGCAATTGATGGAAAAGTGCATAGTTATGAGAATATCTAGGCATGATCATATATATAGGCATCACGTCCGCAACAATTAGACCGACTCCTGCCTGCATCTACTACTATTACTCCATACATCGACCGCTATCCAGCATGCATCTAGAGTATTAAGTTCATAAGAAGAGAGTAACGCATTAGGAAAGATGACATGATGTAGAGGGATAAACTCAAGCAATATGATATAAACCCCATCTTTTTATCCTCGATGGCAACAATACAATACGTGTCGTTTCCCCTATTGTCACTGGGATCGAGCAATGTAAGAATGAACCCAAAACTAAGCACTTCTCCCATTGTAAGAAAGATCAATCTAGTAGGCCAAACCAAACTGATAACTCGAAGAGACTTGCAAAGATAACCAATCATACATAAAAGAATTCAGAGAAGATTCAAATATTGTTCATAGATAATCTTGACCATAAACCCACAATTCATCGGATCTCGACAAACACACCGGAAAAAGAGTTACATCAAATAGATCTCCAAGAAGATCGAGGAGAACTTTGTATTGAGATCCAAAGAGAGAGAAGAAGCCATCTAGCTAATAACTATGGACCTGAAGGTCTCTGGTAAACTACTCACACATCATCATAGAGGCTATGGTGTTGATGTAGAAGCCCTCCATGATCGATGCCCCCTTTGGCGGAGCGCCGGAAAAGGCCCCAAGATGGGATCTCACGGGTACAGAAGGTTGCAGCGGTGGAAATAGGGTTTCGTGGTGCTCTTCGATGGTTTCGGGGTACGTAGGTATATGTAGGAGGAAGAAGTAGGTCGGTGGAGCCACGAGGGGCCCACGAGGGTGGGGGGCGCGCCTCCCTGCCTCGTGGCCTCCTCGTTGATTTCTTGACGTCCACTCCAAGTCCTCTGGATCACATTTGATCCAAAAATAACTCTCCTGAAGGTTTCATTCCGTTTGGACTCCGTTTGATATTCCTTTTCTGCGAAACACTAAAATAGGCAGAAAAAACAGCAATTTGCACCGGGCCTTGGGTTAGTAGGTTAGTCCCAAAAATAATATAAAAATGTATAATAAAGCCCATTAAACATCTAAAACAGAATATATAATAGCATCGAACAATCAAAAATTATAGATACGTTGGAGACGTATCATGCCGCTGCACCGAGCGCCTCGGGCCCTGCCTCTGCCTTGCAGTCGCATGCCCCGCCGGAGACCGTACCGCTACACAGCCCGTCCGCCCGCACCCCCCTGTCAAGCCCCGTCGCTGCTCTTGCTGCTGCTTGTGGCAGCCCGCCACCGCCGACCACCCCTGCCACTGCTGCCTCGCGTCGCTCCTCCCCCGCACGGCCCCGCCCGCAGGCTACTGGCGCCCCGCCACCCACGGGCCCTGGTACCTTCGCTGCGGCCGGCGCCCACCCCTGTCCGGCGCCCGGTTGGGTTCGCCGACACCCAGGCACCCGCACCCGTATGCTCGTGCCTGCCCCGATATGCCCCCTGGGTCTATGACACGGGGGCCCCACGCCCCCTTCTCTAAAAAAGGAGATTGAAATAAATAAATAAAATTGAAATAGTTAATAAATTTATTTAAAAGAAAATTAAATTAATTAACTAGCTGTTTAATCTGCAATTAGTTAAATGAGCAAATGACAGGGGGACCCCACCCCCTGTTGGCCAGTCAAATGTTGACTGGTCAACTAGGATCCCCTGGTCCACCTGTCAGCCACTAGGTGCACTTTGGTGTACCCTATGCTGGGTGCCCCTAGCATTTTAACAATTAATTTCGAATTAATATTGTTAAAACTTTACAAATTTGTAGAAAATGATCCCTAACTCGGATGAAAAAGTTTTATACATGAAAGTTGCTTAGAAAAATGTGACGAATCCGAATACACCCTCGGTTCGTCTGTCACGTGCCCCTAGAATACCGAACATGCAACCGTCCCCCTCCATTTCATCTGTCTGAAAATGCCTAACACTGGGGAAACTTTCCTGGATGTTATCCCCCTTCGCTGGTATCGTGTAGCACCACGTTAGAACACCCATAGCTCTGCTTGTTGACTTGTCATGCATCTGCTTGCTCTGTATTTACTGTTTCTTCCCCCTCTTCTCTCCGGTAGACCCGAGACCGCTGCTGATGCCCCTGTGATCGACTACATCGACGATGACCCTTCTTCCCTTTCAGTGAAGCTTCCAGGCAAGCCCCCCCTTTGATCATCCCGATATCGCCCATTCCTTTCTCTCATGCTTGCATTAGATTTTTCTACTGTATTTGATTGCTCCTATTCTGATGCATAGCCTGCTTATGTACCTGCTATTGTTACCTACCTGTTTACCCTAAACTGCTTAGTATAGGTTGGATAAGTGATCCATCAGTGACCCCCACCTTGTCCTGGTTGCCCCTGCTTCATCATTGATGACTCGATCAACGTGATCGGCGACCAGAGCCCGACACCTCACATCACATCACGCCCCTTTTTGTTGCTCAACTCTGCAGAGTTACCATCGAGTGCTAAGGGTGGAACCTCAAACATCACTCTTGATGAGATCTCTGTAGTGTAGCTAATCGGTCGTGGTCATCAAGGGTGGTTCCTCCTTCACCATTTCCGATACGGCTCTATCGTGCAACACCTCAAGTGTGAACCTCGAGGGTGGTTCCTCTTACGTTCACCTTGATGATTACATCGAGTGGAACATCCGAGGGTGGTTCCTCGAGTTTTCCCCTTGATGTTTGGACACATGGTTACCTTGAATTTACTTGAGACATTGGGGAAAGTCGGGCGGGCCCGGAGAGCATCCGAGGAGTTACGTTGGCGGCTGGCTGTTTAGCGGTATCACCCGGGAGGGGGTGATAGCTCCGGACTTGTCCCGACAGCCATCACTTCTTTTAATAATGCACTAACTAGTTTGGGTATTTGTTCTGAGTTGGCCTCTGGCCTTTACGCACTAACCACCACGCGAGACTAGATATGGGCCTCGACGTCACAGTATCAACCGAAGCTTTGTCAGACATCCAGTTCAGCATTGTGGCCGGGCCGGATCATGCCATCCACTTCACGGGTGGTGCTGGTATCCCCTTGCGCACAATGACCCGGACTGCAACGGGTGATGGGCGCAGACCCCGGAGTGCTTAGGATGTAGACCGGCGGGGACCTCTCTGCTGAGCCTAGGTAGGGCTACGCCGTGTTGATCTTCCGAGGCCGGGCATTGACCCCAGAAAGGTGTGTCCGGCCAGAGTGATCGAGCGTGTTGGGTAACGTGGTGCACCCCTGCAGGGAAGATATATATTCGAATACCGTGTCCACGGTAATGGACGTTCAGACTTGTATCCTGATCCTAGACAACTAGAAATGGATACTTGATATGTGTTGGATATGTGGCCCCGAAATTGCTTTCTCGCAGGGTGTCGAGGAAGGATCTCTGGGCCTTAATATTACAACATGCTTGTTAATTATAAACTGCTATTCTTTACTCTCCTACATGCTGCAAGATGTTTGGAGCTGCTTGAAGATGCTAGTCTTCGATAGGCTAGGCCTTCCCCTCTATTCTGGCATTCTCGATTCGGTCCTGAGATACAGCCCTTCCATTTGATACCAATGCATACTTAGTATAGATCTGATGCTTGCGAGTACATTGGATGAGTACTCATGGTTGCTTTGCTACCCCCTTTCCCCCCTTTCTTTCTTATTTCTGGTTGTTGCAACCAGATGGTGGATCCCAGGAGCCAGATGCCACCCCAGACGACTATTACTACTGCTATCCGGAGGATGCTTATTTCTACAAGGAGGCCGCCGAAGACCAGGAGTAGTTAGGAGGTCCCAGGCAGGAGGCCTTGCATCTTCGCTCATGTTGCTTTTGTGCTAGCCTTCTGAAGGCATCCTTGTTTAACTTATGTCTGCACTCAGATATTGTTGCTTCCGCTGACGCTTGTGTATCAAGCTATGTATTCGAGCCCTCGAGGCCCCTGGCTTGTAACATAAAGCTTGTATTGTTTTATTTGTGTCTAGAGTTGTGTTGTGATATCTTCCCGTGAGTCCCTGATCTTGATCGTACACATTTGTGTGTATGATTAGTGTACGGTCGAATCAGAGGCATCACAAGTTGGTATCAGAGCCGACTGCCTGTAGGAACCCCCTTTCCAACTCCTTGGCCGAAGTTGAGTCTAGTCAAAAAAAAATGTTTTACTAACATGGTTGTGTGTCTTACGGGCCCACGCCGCCATTGGGTGGTATTAGGATCTTTTAATCCTCGCCTATACTCTGGGACTCTGACATCTCCTCTATTTGGGTTAAATGATTTTGCTAAATCTAACATTAGGATCTCGTGATCACGTCCACCTAGTGATTTGTATTACGCCTTTCTTGAGTTGAGGGCCAGGTTCTGCTTCACCATATTCACTGGCCGTAGGATCCTTTCATCGAGGGCACCCCGCGTCGTCACTTGCAAATCCCTCCCTCCAGTGTTTTCTCGAACGTTGATGTAGCCTTTGCTATGTCCCGTTGTGATATCCCTCCAGCGCGTGCATGCGTGTCACCTAGTATGTCTGGGATGTTTCTCTTGTCATAACTCATTCGAACAACGTGTAACTGGTTCTATATATGTATCAGTATGTCTTCAATGACTACTTCCTTATACATACCGCGCCTTTGCTCATTATTCAAGTTACATCATGAATGACACTCCTTACACTTGCTCCACCCCTTGCTAAACTACCCCCTGTTGCCTTAAGTAGGATGGTTAGACCCGCTGGTCATGACCGTGGTGGCGATAATCCACCACCTCCCGAATACATGGCCGGAATGATACAACAGTTTGATGCTGAATCGCCAGTTCATGGTAGGAGTCATGGCTCAGTTCCCGCGTCCCAATATGAATCAGCAACCAGCTCAAGTAACCCTGCAATACTTTGCGCGTCTCAACCCTGTCATCTGCCGCAGCTGAACTCAGCTCATATGGATGCTGATGACTGGCTCCATGATATCACTTTTGAGTGGGAGTCTGCTAATGTAGCCCCTGCCAACCGTGTCACCTTCGCGGCTTACTACCTGAAAGGTCCCGCTACTCAATTCCTTACCCGTTGGAACCGCCATCACCTGGCCGGAATTCCAAGCTACATTTCGTGGGCCAATGTCAAACCAATATGGGTAGTCACAACGTCCCCGTTGACATTGAAGGGTTGGGATTCCACGTTTCCCTAATTGATTTGAAGTCATCCAATATCGACCTCATCCTGGGAATGGAATGGTTGAAAACACATACCGCTTCTATCATTTGCACCACTAAGACTATCCATCTTCTATATCCTTCGAGTGAGATAGTAAGCTACTATGCTCATCTTGTTCGAAATGCCAAAGCACGGATTTATTCCTTGAATGCGTTAAAACGCTTCACCTCTTGTGAGAACTGAAAACGCTCTAATCGTTTGTGAATTCCAAGATGCCTTTCCAAAAGAACTACCCAGTCCCTGACCTTGAACTTGCTAAAGTTAAATTTGCATTAAAGTTATGGCGGCATTATCTTCCTAGTAATTGTTGCAAGATCTTCACCGATCATCAAAGTCTGAAGTAATTGTTTACTCGGCTAGATATGGATCTTCGTCAGCAGCGATGTATGGAGACATCTATAGACTATGACTATGGTATTTCTTATACCCCTTGGCTGGGCTAATATCATGGCTGATGGCTTGAGTCGCAAGTCTTATTGCAAAAACACATGGCTTATAAAGCTCAACCCCTGCAAGATGATCTCACTTACAGAGAGCATCCAATCCGCATTCTCGTTCAAGCTGAACGTTGCGCCTGTTTGAGGGCTATCAAAATTCTAAAGTTCAGTGGTCAAATCCTTCTGAAGATGAAGCCACTTGGGAACTCGAGGATCGTCTTCGAGATGAATACCCCGCTTTTGTTTCCTTCTACCTCCTAAAATCTCGGGACGAGATTTCTTGTAGTGGAGGAGAATTGTGACGCCCGGATAATTAAGCTATAGTAAACCCTCGTTAATGGTGTCATGTCATCACATTACTGTTATTAATCCGCGGTTGATCAAAATTACAATCCAAATTCAAATTTAAAATAAAAGTCCAAAATTCAAATTTGTCAAACATGCAAACTAAAATGTTCATCAATTGGAAAATATTCCATAACTAATTATGGTGGTGACCGCGCTCAACCCTCAACCATGCGTGCCCCGAGCTGTCCCGATCAAGGCGCCCCACGCCTGCTGGCTCAACGCCCACCCTGCCGCCTGGCTTCGACGCCGCTGCCCTCAGGTTTCGCTGGACTGCCGCCGCATCGCCCCGCCCCGCTCCCTGTGTTGCTGAACTGCTGCTGTCGTGCTACCTCTTGAGCATGTGTTGGTTTTCCCTTGAAGAGGAAAGGGTGATGCAGCAAAGTAGCGTACGTATTTCTCTCAGTTTTTGAGAACCACGGTATCAATCCAGTAGGAGGCCACATGCAATTCCCTCGTACCTACACAAACAAATAAGAACCTTGCAACCAACGAGATAAAGGGGTTGTCCTGTATATTGTTGCTTCTCTAACTCTTTGGTCCCAATGAGTTTGGGTACCATTTTGTTTGTGTTGTTGTTCTAGGAACAATTGGAGATGCATTGGATGCTCAGCTCACTCACAAGGAAGGTGGTGTCACCATGTGCTTATTGGAGTCAAGTTAGGATGCTCAATGAACTACCATCTACTACCTTCAATTGGTTTCTTCTACATCCTTCCAATGATATCTCGGTAACAAGTATCTATTCATGCATTCTTTTCTTGCATTCAACCTCGTGTAGGTTGCTTCTTGTCATGATATTCATTCCATCTTGTGATACTTGTTTCCTTTTTCAAAGCATCTCAACAATGATCTCTTGTTGCTAGTTGTGATGTCTTTGTTGTTCGTGTGGTTGGACTTCATTTATATACAATAAGACCATATCTAGCCATGTGCTATGCTTTCAAGCAAATATCTTATTGGTATATTTATGACTTCCTTGTGGATATCTTTTTCCTTCCTTCTTGTAACTATTTCGTGTGTACATCATTGTTTGTGGATTTATATCATCATGATCTTCATCTGCCTAGAATCTTATACACTTGAGAGAAGTTGCATATCTAGTTGATATCCCTTTATTTCACGTCCACCGTTCCTTTCTCTTCTTTATTTCCTTGGTGGCTCCATGAAAGCTTTTTCCTTGAGTGCTTGTCTTATCTCGTTGCATCTTGATGCACTCTTGTGTGGTGAAGATTATTTTCCTAATGCTTGTCTTGACGAGGCTTTGCCATCGTAATTAGAATCCGTTGTCTTGATGAAGCCTTCTTTTTTTATCTTCACCATGGGTTGTCACAAGCTTTGGTTATTATTTTGCATTCCAATAAGCTTGTGAACCTATTTGCTTTTTGTGTGTGTGTATGGGGGAAGGACATGTCATGCACCGTGTATCTCATTTATTCAATACTATGTTGATGCCTAAGCTCGTCCTTATATTAGTCTTCTCAAGTGCTTTGCCCTGACTCTCACACATCATATTGGTTGAGCCTTTTCTCAAGTTGTGTTGTTTACATGTTGCTCAACCATGCGTTTGTTGCAAGTGCTAGGCTTTGTTTCCTCTATGCTCACTTGCACTCGTTGTAAGTTTCTATTAATTTTGGGGGAGCTATGATCCTATTTTGTGCACTTTGTATCCAAATACAAAAATTCTTATTTGTGCACAAATCATGGGGAGCTTCTCCAGTTTCTTTATAACACTCCTTTGCTCATATCTTAATATCCTTTATTCATGTGGCTCATAGGATTTTTGGTCTAGTTGGTTCAATTGATATCCTCTGATTGCTTGCTTCAATTGGTATCTTTTGATTGCTTGATTGCTTGTGTCTCTATTTGTTATGTCTTTGTGGCATATCATTCTTTAGCAATCTTTGTGCCTAAATATAGTTTTTATTCCTCCAAGTATTTACCTTTGGATATGTGTATTGCATTCCACCCTCTTGTTGAGAAATTCACAATTTATGGAGGACCACAATTTATATTGGCCTTCTAAGATTTTCGCCCATTTTGGCAATCAATGCCAATGGGGGAGAAGTTTCAGAGAGTTTTTTTTGGAGAAGTTTAGAGAGTTATTTCTTCTTGCTTTGGTTTTGTGCCTAAGCATTCGCATCTCATACACATTATTGGTTGTTGCATTGCATGGTGATGCATAATTCCTTATATAAACTCTCTTGAAAGTGATTTTCATCAATTACCAAAATGGGGGAGATTGAAAGGACATGCGGTGCCCCCATGTGTGGTTTTGGTAATTGATGACATTTTCTATGGACTAATGGTTTCATTGAGTTATATTTGAAGGAATTGTCCATAGGCATTTCTTGAAGTCCATGTGCTGGTTTCAAGGAGTTTATGAGTTGACCAAGGTGCTATTAAGGAATTATCTAAAGATTGTCATGTGAGTATTGAGCTTACTGCAAGCATGTCTTGAAGAAGAAGATTGTGTGATCATTCATGTTTACCTTCAAGACATCATCCAAATGAAGAGAGTTGGAAAGAGTCAAGCTTGATCAAGACTAAGTACAGAGAGTGATTCAAGTTGATCATCACACAAAGCATAGAAGATACACTGAGTGGGATCAAGTGTTCTCACAGTTTGGTAATCATTGTCCATTGCGCTTTGTGTACTAACCCATGGTCTTTGTGAGAGTTCTATGTGGGGTTAAGTTTTCTTCCATGGGCTTGCGTCAAGATGAAGATCACATACAACCCATGGAGGACGACATCAAATGAAGGTTGTGTTGTGCAAGTTCAAGTGGAGCATCACGAATAAATCATGTCTGTATCTTGCCGTCCATTGTGGTGTCAATGGACTTGTGAAGATGTGCCAAAGAGTGGCTCACCCATAGTGGAGTATAGGGGAGCATTCAACTAGTCTTCATCGAGCGAACGCAATCAAGAAAGGTGGTCCAACTTGAGGGAGTCAAGATCGTCATAATCTAGCTCAAGTGGACTTCGTGCAAGGCAAATTTTTGCCCTTGATAGTTTTTCTATTTTACCGGTGTCATGGTGATAGTTTGGAGACCGGGTTATAGGATCGATAGTCGTGCTATCAAGGGCTCCTCTCAAGTGAGTAGCTTGATCGTATCGTTCGTCGAGAGCTCAAACCATTGCATCATTGCATCATCTTTCTTGATTCTTATTAGTACTTTCATTTTGAGGTTTTAGAGCTTGTGGTTACCTTCGTGACAAGCTCTAGTACATCGAAAACGGATTTCATATGCTTCCTCTATTGCATTTTTGGTGTTGCAGGTTTTACCGGTCTTATTCGAGGAAGGGTTCTCACCATTTTCTTATGGGCCTTTTCTCATTTGCTTCTTATTGTTATTTCTATGAAGATTGTGTTAGCCCATGTTGTTAGCTTTCCAACAAACTTGGTTTCGTTGAATTGGAGTTCGTTTGCAGAAGTTGTGGCAGTTTTGGTGTCCTTAAAAGTCTGTGGAGGTACTACCGCGGCTACTACCGCTTGGAGCGGATGTAATTTTTTACTACCACTCCAGAGTGGTACTACCGCGGCTACCTCCGCTCCAGACCAAAATCTCGTATTAAGTCCAGCGGTGGTAGGCACATATGTATTTTTTTAGTACCGCTCACAAGCAGTAGTACCGCTACCCCTAGCGGTAGTACCGTGAGGACGAGCGGTAGTACGCTCCGGCGGTTCTACTGGCCTTCTGCTTCCTCGCTGTTGTTTTTCAGAGGGCTTCCACCGCCCTAGCGGTAGTACCTCTTCCATGAGCGGTAGTACCGCTTTGTGCGGGCTGTGAGCATAACGGTTGGATTTTCCCCCTCCTATAAAAGGGTTTTTCCCCCCATTGAACCTTATCCTTTGAGCTCGTGTTCTTCCACCATTGTTGACCTTCTTCGAGCTTCTATCTCTCAATCCCTCCATGGATTCTTGCTAGTTTTGAGGGGAAAAGAGAGAGGAGATCTAGATCCACATTTCCACCAATCACTTTCTCCTCTATGTGAGGCGAACCCCTTGGATCTAGATCTTGGAGTTCTTGGTGTTCTTCCTCTTGTTCTTCCTCTCATTTTCCTCCCTAGCATTAGTTGCTTTGGTGGGATTTGGGAGAGAAGGACTTGGGCACTCCATGTGCCCTTGCCATTGCATTTGGTGCATCGGTTTGAGTTCTCCACGGTTATACGTGGAAGTTACAAGTTGAGAAGGTTATTACTCTTGGGTGCTTGGTACCCTTGAGCTTGTTCCTCTTGGGTGCTTGGGCGCCCTAGACGGTTGGTGGTGTTAGGAGCTCAATCATTTTGGTGTAAGGCTCCGGGCAAGCATCGTGGTCTCCAATTAGGTTGTGGAGATCACTCCTAGCAATTTGACGGGTTCCGGTGACCGCCCCCAAGGGTTGCCAAAGTGTACGGGTTCGGTGAGCGCCCCCAAGGGTTGCCATTTGTACGGGTTCGGTGACCGCCCTTAGGGGTCCCTTAATGGAATCATGGCATCTTGCATTGTGCGAGGGCGTGAGGAGATTACGGTGGCCCTAGTGGCTTCTTGGGGAGCATTGTGCCTCCACACCGCTCCAAACAGAGATTAGCATCTGCAAGGGTGTGAACATCGGGATGCATCGTCGTCTCCGCGTGCCTCGGTTATCTCTTACCCTAGCCCTTTACTTATGCACTTTACTTTGTGATAGCCACATTGTTTCTTGTCATATATCTTGCTATCACCTATTAGTTTATCTTGCTTAGCATAAGTTGTTGGTGCACATAGGTGAGCCTAGTTATTGTAGGTTTTGTGCTTGATAAATTAATCGCTAGGTTTATCCCACATTTCTTCAAGCCTAAACCGTAATTATTTTAAAGCGCCTATTCACCCCCCTCTAGGTGACATCCATGATCTTTCATCGTGGTTCAACCGATAAAAGATCTTCATGGAACATGTAGAAACCAATATGGGCATCCGCTATTGTTTATTGACCGGAGAGGTGTCTCAGTCATGACTACATGATTCCCGAACCCGCAGGGTCGCATGCTTAACATTCGTTAACGCTAGAGTAGTATTGCCATATTCGATGATTGGTAACTGAATGTTGTTCGGCATCCCGGATGAGGTCACGGACGTCACGAGGATTCTCGGAATGGTCGAGGGATAAAGATTTATATATGGGAAGTCATATTTTGGGTTCCGGAAGAAGGTGCAGTTTTTTCGATATTATGCAGGGAAGCTTCGAAGGTTACGGAGGATTTGGAGGGGTCCGAAGTCCACAAGTGGGTCCATCACATCCCAAGGGCTGGCATGGGCTGAGGGGAGGCGCCCTGGCCTTATTGGGCCAGACACACCAAGCCCTCGAAATCCCATGCGGCTAGGGAAGTGAAAAAAATAGGGATGGACTTGGAGTACATGTCCTCTCCCCCTTGGCCCCAACTCCTATTAGGAGTAGGGATGGACTCCCAACCCTCCTACGCATATAATTATAGGGGCGCAACAAGGCACCCCAACACATTGGCCTTGGCTGCTGCCCTGTTTCTCCCTCGTCCACGGATTTTCGCTTAGCGAAGTGCTGTTGTTGGTCCACCACCACGCCATCGTGCTGATTGTGATCCCATCTACTTCTCCGCCTTATCTTGCTGGATTAAGGAGGATGATACGTCATCTAGCTGCATGTGTGCTAAACTTAGAGGTGCCATCAGTTCGGCACTAGATCGGTTGGATCGTGATCGGATCGCGAAGAGTATGACTACATCAACCGCGTTATATACGCTTCAGCTTTCGGTCCACGAGGGTACGTAGACACACTCTCCCCTCTCCTTGCTATGCTTCTCCTAGATAGATCCTGGGTGTTTGTAGGATTTTTTTTTATTTTCATGCTTTGTTCCCCAACATATGTGTGTTTTTTGGGAGCGGGACGTCGACCCGTTGGCTGGAAGCTAGGTTGCTGCCAGCCTGCCCACGCTCGAGCCTTGGCTCTAACGCGTGGTTCTCGCGAAGTTTTCTCCTATTAAAAACGCCAACAAGGGTTAGCCCTAGGTTGGTCTCAATTTTATTTTTCTGTTTCTTATTTTTGTAGGCACAATCAAACTTTTTCGTTGAGCCAATGTTTGCGTGCTCCTATTAGGTGGATCCAGTGCTAGAAACGTGCATGGGCGCTCATGCGAGCCTCATGGGGGCAGCGGCTCAGTAGAGTTCGCTCCTCTGCACCCCGCTCGCTGAAGGCTAGTTTTTTGTTCTTTTTCTGTTGTTTGTGCTATTGATCTGGTAAAAAAGGCGGTTTTCAATACTTATGAAAAAATATTAAACCAAAAGAGGTTTACGGATTTATAAATAAGTTCATCCTTTTGAAGAAAGTTCAGCAATTTTGGAAAAAAAGTTCACAAATTTGAGAAGAGTTCATCGATTCAAAAAAAACTTCATTGATTAAAAAAGTTCATGGATTTCGAAAAAAAATCATCGACTTTGAAAAATGTTCATTGATTTTGCAAAAAAAAGTTCATCAATTTTGAAAATAAAATTTCACAAATTTGAGAAAAGTTCATTAATTTTTAGAAAAAAGTCATTGAATTTTGAAAAAAGTTCATCAACTTTGAAAAAAATTCTTGAATTTAAGAAAAAACGATCAGAAGCTTTACAAAACCAGTCTAGTTAGCTTTACAAAAATCATGAATTTTGTTGTCTCTTCCCAAAAATGAACAACGCTGCTGGTCTAGTTAGCCACCTATGTGGGAAGGGGGTGTGCGCCCATTTGCTGAAATGCCTTCAAGTGGCGCAGCGCCGCCAAATGTTCACGCCATTGTTTCTCGGTTTGGCATGTTTCCAATAGTGCACCACATGGAGCGCCTTGGACAGTCGTTGTCCAGTTTTGCCCGTTTCTGACTAGTTACAAAATCTAGCTCAAAATGTTTGCACAATTCAGAAAACAATCCCATTTTTAAAACATCTTAAATTAAAAAATGTTCATGAATATAAAAAGCATCACAAATTAGTTTTTTCAGAAAAAACTTTAAATGCACCTAAATTTAGAACATGTTCAAAACAATAAAAGTATTTTCAGCTATTTAAAATATATTCACAATTTTGAAAAAATATTCATTAAATAAAAAAGTTTATGAATTTAAAAAATGTTTCGTAATTTAAGAATATCTCAAGATATAAATATTCACAAATTTAAAATGGTGAACTAAAAATATATTTCTATTTTTTTAAATGTTAACATTTAAAAATAAGGATAAGAATAATAAAAAGGAAAAAAAATAAAAAAGGAAACTAGTAAATCAGACAAGAAAAAGTTGGACAAAGAAGCATCTAGAACCTGCCCAAAACTAGTGGGGAACAAAAAGCACTGGGCCAGCCCAATAGTGAGTGCCTGTGGTGAACGTTTGGTCCACTCAAAGGGAAACACACCATCACTGCCGACTACGAAGTATGTTGTTGTGTCAAGGAGAACTACTAGATTTCACTAGAACACATAGGACTCCCAAGCATCTAATCAAGGCAATTAACACAAACGGAGGTGACTCCCAACATTAGCCATCGCTATAGCTTTCCTACACGAAGCCGCCTCCGCCCCCTCCTCTTCCTCATCAGGAGGCCATGCCAGCAGCAAGGAGCGAGGACCCATTCGTTTATTTTTTCCATAGGTTTTGTTTCCTTTGAGACATCGACAAAGTCTTTGGTGGCGATGACATGTTGAAATAAGCCATCTCCGATCTCTCCCTACCTTGAGGGCATCCGATCTGGAGCCAACAAAGGGCATGAGAGAGTTTTTCCCCATATCTATTGCTTCCCTTCAGATCTTGGCAGTTGATGCTCCTTGCAAGGAGTGCTATTGGCTGGCTATTGGTGTCGTGACTTCAACACCTTTTTCGTTTTATTGTCTAGCATGCTCCGGTTTCTCAAACTCTCTGAACTGGTGGTGATGGATTGCAAGCATGCATTGCAAGGGGTGATGCCGCAAGCGATGTTGCTCCAACGATATATAGATCTCGTCCCAAGGGGCGCGTGGCTGTGATACATCTCCAACGTATCTATAATTTTTTATTGTTCCGTGCTATTATATTATCTATCTTGGATATTTTATACGCATTTATATGCTATTTTATATCTTTTTTGCACCTAACCTATTAACCTAGTGCCCAGTGCGAGTTGCTGTTATTTCCTTGTTTTTGATTTTTACAGAAAATCAATACCAAACTGAATAAAACTTTACGATGATTTTTCTTGGATAACAAGACACCCACGAGGCTTGGGGAGGAGGCCAGAAGACCCACGAGGCGGCCAAAAGCCCTGGGGGCGCGCTCTATGGGGGGCGCGGCTAGGGGGCTTGTGGGCGCCCCGTGGCTCTCCTAACCCTAACTCCATCACTATAAATTCCCAAATATTCCCACTACACGAGAGGGCACACCAAAAATACTTTTTCGCTGCTGCAACCTTCTGTTCTCGTGAAATCCCATCTCGGGGCCTTTTTTGGCACTCCGTCGGAGGGGGATTCGATCACGGAGGGCCTCTACACCAACCTTGCTGCCCTTCCGATGATTTGTGAGTAGTTTACCACAGACCTACAGGTCCATAACTAGTAGCTAGATGGCTTCTTATCTCTCTTGATCTCCAATACAATTTTCACCTTTACGTACCTGGAGATCTATTCGAAGGAATCTTCTTTTGCCGTTTTTTTGTTAAGATCCGATTAATGGTGGATTTATGCTTAGATAATCTATGTATATCATTAGAGTTTTTCGAACTCTTTTATGCATGATTAAGGTATTTTTGTATTTCTCTCCGATCTATCGATTTGGTTTGGCCAACTAGATTGGTTTTTCTTGCAATGGGAGAGGTGCTTTGTGATGGGTTCAATCTTGCGGTGTCCTCACACAGTGACAGTAGTGGTAGCGAGGCACATATTTGTATTGTTGCCATTAAGGATAAAAATATGGGGTTTTTACCATATTGATTGGATCTATCCCTCTACATCATGTCATCCTACTTAAGGCGTTACTCTGTTCTTATGAACTTAATACTCTAGATGCAGGCAGGAGTCGATCGATGTGTGGAGTAATAGTAGTAGATGCAGGCAGGAGTCGGTCTACTTGTCACACACGTGATGCCTATATTCATGACCATTCCCTTGGATATCGTCATAATTATGCGATTTTCTATCAATTGCTCAATAGTAATTTGTTTACCCATCGTATGCTTTCTTCAATAGAGAAGCCTCTAGTGAAACCTATTGTTGGGGAACGTTGCAGAAAATTAAAATTTTCCTACGGTTTCACCAAGATCTATCTATGAGTCCATCTAAGCAACGAGTTACGAGAGAGAGTTTGCATCTACATACCACTAGTAGATCGAGTACGGAAGCGTTCGAGAGAGTGGTGATGATGAAGACGTTCCCAACGTGATTCCGATCACCGATGACCAAGTACTGAAAGGACAGCACCTCCGTGTTCAACACACGTACGGGACGATGGCGTCTCCTCCGTCTTGATCCAGCAAGAGTGAAGGAGAGGTTGAGGAAGACAATTTCAATGTCAGCATGACGGCGTGGTGCAGTTGGTATGGCAGTTCTCCGGCAGGGCTTCGCCAAGCTTGCGTGGAGAAAGAGAGGTGTTGGGGAGGGGAGGGGCTGCGCCTACAAGTGTGTGTATGCAGCCCTCCCCCACCCCTCTATTTATAGGAGGAGAGGGCAAGGGGGCCGGCCCTCTAGGGAAAAACCCTAGGGGCGGCTAAGGGAGAGGAGGAAAGGGTGGCTTGCCCCCAAGCCAAGGGGGCGCCCCTTTCCCCTTAGGGTTTCCTCCTCCCAAACCCTAGCCGCATGGGCCTAGGTGGGAGGCGCGCCCAGCCCACGGGGCTGGCTCCCTCTCCCACTTAGCCCATGTGGCCCCGGGAGGTGGCCCCTCCCGGTGGACCTCCGGAACCCTCTGGTGGCCCTTGTACTTTACCGTATACCCCAAACTTTCCGAGTCCGTTTAACCACTTTCCATATATAAATCTTTACCTCCGGACCATTCCGGAACTCCTCGTGACGTCCGGGATCTCATCCGGACTCAACAACATTCGGTAATCACATACTTGTCTTCCTATTAACCCTAGCGCCACCGAACCTTAAGTGTGTAGACCCTACGGGTTCGGGAGACATCTTGAACATGACCGAGACTACCTCAAGTCAATAACCAACAGCGGATCTGGATACCCATGTTGGCTCCCACATGCTCCTCGATGTTGTCATCGGATGAACCACGATGTCAAGGGTTGAGCAACCCCGTATTCTATTCCCTTTGTCTTGACGGTATGTTACTTGCCCGAGACTTCGATCGTCGGTATCCCAATACCTCGTTTAGTCTCGTTACCGGCAAGTCACTTTACTAAATACCGCAATGCATGATCTCGTGACGGACACTTGATCACTTTGAGCTCATTATGATGATGCATTACCGAGTGGGCCCACGGTGATACCTCTCCGTAATACGGAGTGACAAATCGATCTCGATCCGTGTCAACCCAATGGTCACTTTCGGAGATACCTGTAGTGCACCTTTATAGTCACCCGATTCACGTTGTGACGCTTTGATACACCCAAAGCACTCCCTACGGTATCCGGAATTGCACGATCTCATGGTCTAGGGAAGAGATACTTGACATTGGAAAAGCTCTAGCAAAGCGAACTACACGATCTTTGTGCTATGCTTAGGATTGGGTCTTGTCCATCACGTCATTCTCCTAATGGCGTGATCCCGTTGTCAATGACATCCGATGTCCATAGTCGAGAAACCATGACTATCTATTGACCAACGAGCTAGTCAACTAGAGGCTTACTAGGACGTATTGTAGTCTATGTATTCACACGTGTATTACGATTTTCGGATAATACGATTATAGCATGAATAAAAGACAATTATCATGAATAAGGAAATATAATAATAATGCTTTTATTATTGCCTCTAGGGCATATTTCCAACAGTCTCCCACTTGCACTAGAGTCAATAATCTAGTTTACATTGTGATGAATCGAACACCCATAGAGTTCTGGTGTTGATCATGTTTTGCCCATGGAAGAGGTTTAGTCAGCGGATCTGCGACATTCAGATCCGTATGCACTTCTAAATTTCTATGTCTCCATCACGAACATTTTCACGGATGGAGTTGAAGCGACGCTTGATGTGCCTGGTCTTCTTGTGAAACACAGGGCTCCTTGGCAAGGGCAATAGCTCGGTGTTGTCACAGAAGAGTTTGATCGGCCCCGACGCATTGGGTATGACTCCTAGGTCGGTGATGAACTCCTTCACCCAAATTGCTTCATGCGCTGCCTCCGAGGCTGCCATGTACTCCGCTTCACATGTAGATCCTGCCACGACGCTCTGCTTGCAGCTGCACCAGCTTACTGCTCCACCATTCAACATATACACGTATCCGGTTTGTGACTTAGAGTCATCCAGATCTGTGTCGAAGCTAGCGTCGGCGTAACTTTATTCTGACGAGCTCTTCGTCACCTCCATAAACGAGAAACATGTCCTTTGTCCTTTTCAGGTACTTCAGGATATTCTTGACCGCTGTCCGGTGTTCCTTGCCGGGATTACTTTGGTACCTTCCTACCAAACTTACGGCAAGGTTTACATCAGGTCCGGTACGGCATGGCATACATAATAGATCCTATGGCTGAGGCATAGGGGATGACACTCATCTCTTCTTTATCTTTTGCCGTGGTCGGGCATTGAGCTGAGCTCAATCTCACACCTTGCAAAACAGGCAAGAACCCTTTCTTGGACTGATCCATTTTGAACTTCTTCAAAATCTTATCAAGGTATGTACTTTGTGAAAGACCTATGAGGCGTCTCGATCTATCTCTATAGATCTTGATGCCTAATATATAAGCAGCTTCTCCAAGGTCCTTCATTGAAAAACACTTATTCAAGTAGGCCTTAATGCTGTCCAAGAATTCTATATCATTTCCCATCAAAAGTATGTCATCTACATATAATATGAGAAATGCTCTGAGCTCCCACTCACTTTCTTGTAAACGCAGGCTTCTCCATAAGTCTGCATAAACCCAAACGCTTTGATCATCTCATCAAAGCGAATGTTCCAACTCCGAGATGCTTGCACCAGCCCATAAATGGATCATTTGGAGCTTGCATACTTTGTCGACATTCTTGGGATCGACAAAACCTTCCATTGTATCATATACAGCTCTTCCTTAAGATAGCCGTTAAGGAACGCTGTTTTGGCGTCCATCCGCCATATCTCATAATCATAGTATGCACGGCAATTGCTAACATGATTCGGACGGACTTAAGCTTCGCTACGGAGAGAAAGTCTCATCGTAGTCAATCCCTTGAACTTGCCGATAACCCTTAGCGACAAGTCGAGCTTTATAGATGGTGACATTACCATCTGCGTCCGTCTTCTTCTTAAAGATCCATTTGTTTTCTATCGTCGCCGATCATCGGGCAAGTCAGTCAAAGTCCACACTTTGTTTTCATACATGGATTCTATCTCGGACTTCATGGCTTCTAGCCATTTGTTGGAATCTGGGCCCGCCATTGCTTCTTCATAGTTCGAAGGTTCACCGTTGTCTAACAACATGATTTCCAGGACAGGGTTGCCGTACCACTCTGGTGCGGAACGTGTCCTAGTGGACCCACGGTTCAAGAGCAACTTGATCTGAGGTACCTTGATCATCATCATGAATTTCCTCTTGGGTTGGTGTAGGCATCACAGGAACATTTTCCCGAGCTGCACTACTTTCCTGTTCAAGAGGTAGTACTTCATCGAAGTTCTACTTTCCTCCCACTTACTTCTTTCGAGAGAAACTCTTTTTCCGTAAAGGTTCCGTTCTCGGCAACAAAGATCTTGCCTTCGGATTTAAGGTAGAAGGTATACCCAAAGGTTTCCTTAGGGTATCCTATGAAGACGCATTTTTCCGACTTGGGTTCGAGCTTTTCGGTTGAAGTTTCTTGACATAAGCATCGCATCCCCAAACTTTTAGAAACGCATACCTTAGGTTTCTTCCCAAACCATAATTCATACGGTGTCGTCTCAACGCATTTAGACGGTGCCCTATTTAAAGTGAATGTAGCTGTCTCTAGAGCGTATCCCCAAAATGATAGCGGTAAATCGGTAAGAGACATCATAGACCGCACCATATCCAATAGAGTGCGACACTGACGTTCGGACACACCATTATTACCGAGGTGTTCCAGCGGCGTTAGTTGTGAAACGATTCCACATTTTCTTAAGTGTGTACCAAATTCGTGACTTAAATATTCTCCTCCACGATCCGATCAGAAGAATTTTATCTTTCGGTCACGTTGATTCTCTACTTCATTCTGAAATTCCTTGAACTTTTCAAAGGTCTCAGACTTGTGTTTCATCAAGTAGACATATCCATATCTACTCAAGTCATCCGTGAGAGTGAGAACATAACGATATCCTCCATGAGCCTCAACGCTCATTGGACCGCACACATCGGTATGTACGATTTCCAACAAGTTGGTTGCTCGCTCCATTGTTCGAGAGAATGGAGTCTTGGTCATCTTGCCCATGAGGCATGGTTCGCATGTGTCAAATGATTCATAATCAAGAGACTCCAAAAGTCCATCAGCATGGAGCTTCTTCATGCGCTTGACACCAATGTGACCAAGGCGGCGATGCCACAAGTATGTGAGACTATCGTTATCAACTTTACATCTTTTGGTATTCACGCTATGAACATGTGTAATACTAAACCGAGATTCATTAAGAATAAACCATTGACCATCGGAGCATGACCACAAAACATATCTCTCATATAAATAGAACAACCATTATTCTCGGATTTAAATGAGTAGCCATCTCGCATTAAACGAGATCCGGATACAATATTCATGCTCAAACTTGGCACCAAATAACAATTATTAAGGTTCATAACTAATCCCGTGGGTAAATGAAGAGGTAGCGTGCAAGCGATCACATCGACTCTGGAACCATTCGATTCGCATCGTCACCTCGTCCTTCGCCGGTCTCCGCTTATTCCGCAGCTCTGGCATGAGTTACAAATATGAGCAACGGCACGGTATCAAATACCCAGGAGTTACTACGATTCTTGGTAAGGTACACATCAATTACATGTATATCAAATATACCTTTGGTGTTGCCGGCCTTCTTGTCCGCTAAGTATTTGGGGCAGTTCCGCTTCGATGACCCTTCCCTTGCAATAAAAGCACTTTCGGTCTCGGGCTTGGGTCCATTCTTTGACTTCTTCCGGTAACTTGCTTACCGGGCGGCAACCTCCTTGCCGTCCTTCTTGAAGTTCTTCTTGCCCTTGCCCTTCTTAAACTTAGTGGTCTTATTGACCATCAACACTTGATGTTCTTTCTTGATTTCAACCTCGGCTGACTTCAAAGATAGAGAACACTTCAGGAATGGTCTTTACCATTCCCTGCATGTTGTAGTTCATCACAAAGCTCTTGTAGCTTGGTGGGAGCGATTGGAGGATTCTGTCAATGACCGCCTCATCGGGGAGGTTAATATTCAGTTTGGGTCATACGGTTGTGCAACCCAGACATCTTGAGAATGTGCTCACTTGACAGAACTGTTTTCCTCCATCTTACAAGCTGTAGAACTTGTCGGAGATGTCATATCTCTCGACCGGGCGTGAGCTTGAAAACCAGTTTCAGCTCTTGAACATCTCATATGCTCCGTGATGCTCAAAACGCTTTTGGAGCCCGGTTCTAAGTCGTAAAGCATGCCGCACTTGAACGAGGGAGTAATCATCGGACGCAGACTGCCAAGCATTCATAATGTCTTAGTTCTCTCGGGACGGAGGCGTCACCTAGCGGTCCTTCTAGGACGTATTGTTTCTGGCAGCTATGAGGATGATCCTCGGGTTAGGACCCAGTCCGTATAGTTGCTGCCGTCATCTTTTAGCTTGGTTTTCTCTAGGAACGCGTTGAAGTTCAAGTTGACATGAGCGTTGGCCATTTGATCTACAAGACATATGATTCAAAAGTTTTAGACTAAGTTCATGATAATTAAGTTCATCTAATCAAATTATTAATGAACTCCCACTTAGATTAGACATCCCTCTAGTCATCTAAGTGTTACACGATCCGAGTGGACTAGGCCGTGTCCGATCAACACGTGAGACGGACTAGTCTGCGTCGGTGAACATTCTCATGTTGATCGTATCTTCCATACGACTCGTGTTCGACCTTCGGTCTCCGTGTTCCGAGGCCATGTCTTTACATGCTAGGCTCGTCAAGTTAACCCTAAGTGTTTCTGCGTGTGTAAATCTTGCTTACACCCGTTGTATGTGAACGTAAGAATCCATCACACCCGATTAACACGTGGTGCTTAGAAGCGACGAACTGTAGCAGCGGTGCACGATTAGGGGAGAACACTTCTTGAAATTGTTCTAAGGGATCATCTTATTTACTACCGTCGTTCTAAGCAAACAAGATGTATACTCATAATAAACATTACATGCAATTATAAAGTAGTGACATGATATGGCCAATATCATATAGCTCCTTGATCTTCATCTTCGGGGCTCCATGATCATCATGTCACCGGCATGACACCATGATCTCCATCATCATGTCTTCATGAAGTTGTCACGCCAACGACTACTTCTACTTCTATGACTAACGCGTTTAGCAATGAATTAAAGTAGATTACATGGCGTTCTTCAATGACACGCAGGTCATACAAAAATAAAGACAACTCCTATGGCTCCTGCCGGTTGTCATACTCATCGACATGCAAGTCGTGAATCCTATTACAAGAACATGATCTCATACATCACAATATATCATCATTCATCACAACTTGGCCATATCACGTCACATGACAATTGCTGCAAAAACAAGTTAGGCGTCCTCTAATTGTTGTTGCATCTTTTACGTGGCTGCAATTGGGTTCTAGCAAGAACGCTTTTCTTACCTACGAATAACCACAACGTGATCTTGTCAACTTCTATTTACCCTTCATAAGGACCCTGTTCATCGAATCCGCTCCAACTAAAGTAGGAGAGACAGACACCCGCCAGCCACCTTATGCAACTAGTGCATGTTAGTCGGTGGAACCGGTCTCACGTGAGAGTACGTGTTAGGTTGGTCCGGGCCACTTCATCCCACAATACCGCGGAAGCAAGAAACGACTAGTAACGGCAAGTAAGTTGACAAGATCCACGCCCACAACTAAATTGTTTCTACTCGTGCAAAGAGAACTACGCATAGACCTAGCTCATGATGCCTTTGTTGGGGAACGTTGCAGAAAATTAAAATTTTCCTACGGTTTCACCAAGATCTATCTATGAGTCCATCTAAGCAACGAGTTACGAGAGAGTTTGCATCTACATACCACTTGTAGATCGAGTACTAAGGCGTTCGAGAGAGTGGTGATGATGAAGGCGTTCCCAACGTGATTCCGATCACCGATGACCAAATCTTGAAAGGACAGCACCTCCGTGTTCAACACACGTGCACGGAGACGATGGCGTCTCCTCCGTCTTGATCCAGCAAGAGTGAAGGAGAGGTTGAGGAAGACAATTTCAATGTCGGCATGACGGGCGTGGTGCGATTGGTATGGCGGTTCTCCGGCAGGCTTCGCCAAGCTTGCGTGGAGAAAGAGAGGTGTTGGGAGGGAGGGCTGCGCCTACAATTGTGTATGCAGCCCTCCCCCACCCCTCTATTTATAGGAGGAGAGGGCAAGGGGCCGGCCCTCTAGGGAAAAACCCTAGGGGCGGCCAAGGGAGAGGAGGAAAGGGGTGGCTTGCCCCCAAGCCAAGGGGCGCCTTTTCCCCTTAGGGTTTCCTCCTCCCAAACCCTAGCCGCATGGGCCTGGGTGAGGCGCGCCCAGCCCACCAGGCTGGCTCCCTCTCCCACTTAGCCCATGTGCCCCCGGAGGGGTGGCCCCTCGGTGGACCTCAGGAACCCTCTGGTGGCCCCGTACTTTACCAGTATACCCCGAAACTTTCCTGAGTCCGCTTAACCACTTTCCATATATAAATCTTTACCTCCGGACCATTAGGAACTCCTCGTGACGTCCGGGATCTCATCCGGGACTCGAACAACATTCGGTAATCACATACTTGTCTTCCTATTAACCCTAGCGTCACCGAACCTTATGTGTAGACCCTACGGGTTCGGAGACATGCAGACATGACCGAGACTACCTCAAGTCAATAACCAACAGCGGGATCTGGATACCCATGTTGGCTCCCACATGCTCCTCGATGTTGTCATCGGATGAACCACGATGTCAAGGGTTCAGCAACCCCGTATTCTATTCCCTTTGTCTTGACGGTATGTTACTTGCGAGACTTCGATCGTCGGTATCCCAATACCTCGTTTAGTCTCGTTACCGGCAAGTCACTTTACTCGCATACCGCAATGCATGATCCCGTGACGGAACACTTGATCACTTTGAGCTCATTATGATGATGCATTACCGAGTGGGCCCACGGTGATACCTCTCCGTGTCACGGAGTGACAAATCCAGTCTCGATCCGTGTCAACCCAATGGTCACTTTCGGAGATACCTGTAGTGCACCTTTATAGTCACCCGATTACGTTGTGACGTTTGATACACCCAAAGCACTCCTACGGTATCCGGGAATTGCACGATCTCATGGTCTAAGGAAGAGATACTTGACATTGGAAAAGCTCTAGCAAAGCGAACTACACGATCTTTGTGCTATGCTTAGGATTGGGTCTTGTCCATCACGTCATTCTCCTAATGACGTGATCCCATTGTCAATGACATCCGATGTCCATAGTCGAGGAAACCATGACTATCTATTGACCAACGAGCTAGTCAACTAGAGGCTTACTAGGGACGTATTGTAGTCTATGTATTCACACGTGTATTACGATTTCCGGATAATACAGTTATAGCATGAATAAAAGACAATTATCATGAATAAGGAAATATAATAATAATGCTTTTATTATTGCCTCTAGGGCATATTTCCAACACCTATGGCCCCCGGGTCTATTTTCCATCATATATTTTCAGATCTATAAAACCAAAAACCCAAAAATACCTTGCTGCAATTTATTTCTGTTTACTTTATTTTGCCTTTTACTTATCTTTTATATCTATCTCTATTAGATCTCACTCCTGTAAGTGATCGTGAAGGGATTGCCAACCCCTTTTTGACGTTGTGTGCAAGTGTTTGTTAGTATTGTGCAGGTGCATATATTGGGGACTTGCTTGTGCCTCCTACTAGATTGATACCTTGGTTCTTAACTGAGGAAAATACTTATCTCTACTTTGCTGCATCGCCCTTTTCTCTTCAAGGGAAAAATCAACGCAAGCTATAGAAGTAGCATGAAGAATTTCTAGCGCCGTTGCCGGGGAGGTTCTACATCAAGCCTACTAAGTACCTATCATAAACTCTCATATCTTGCACTTACATTATTTTCCATTTGCCTCTCGTTTTCCTCTCCCCCACTTCTAAAACATTTTCATAAAAACACAAAAATATTTGCCCTTTTACATTCCTTCTTTCCGCTTTCCTTTATGTCTTACATGGTTTGTTTGCTTGTTTGCTTGCCATAATTGTGTATTTATTGCAAATCAGAAAGCAAAAAGTTTATGGTTCCTCATCCGCTTGCTAACCTTTTTAAAAGATCCAACTATGATGAACCAATTGCTAGTGAGTTGAGTGCACTAGATTATATTTATGAAGTTTTGCTTGAAATTCGTGAATCTGAAAATTGTGATGAAGTGCTAAAAGAAGAAATTTATAAAGTGATTCACGGTAGCTACTTGAATGAAAAGCATGATTGCAATGGTGTTATTATAAATTCCATTAATGTCAATTGTGCTAATAATATGAAAAACCACAAGCTTGGGGATGCTAATTTTACTATGTCCACTACTTGTTGTAATGATCATGCATGATTGGGGTGATAATGCTTCTTATTATCTTGAAAATTTATTTAAGCCTCATGATGAATATGATTGCGATAATATTGAAAGTCAGTTCGGAAGACTGTCAACACTAGGTAAAAATAATCCCAAATATCTGGAGAGTGTTCAATCTTATGAATGTTATGATAAAAGTGGGTCTGAAGAGGACATTTACGGTGTCCTGGACTAGGGGGGACTCACCACGTTGTCTCCCGATCAGTTAGATTGGGCCGAGGACCCCCATGGCCGTATACTCATGGGCCAGTTCGGACAACCGATGTATATACGAGGAAGTTTCCACAAGACTTAGTGATCAAGACAAGGACTCCTCCCCACCGGCGTATCCGACTAGGACTCTTATTATCCTAGGCCTGTGGTGCATCATATAAACCGAGGCTAGGCTAGTTGATAGATGTATGCTAGATCATTAGGACAATCATACAAGCTAGACTTCTAGGGTTTAGCCATTACGATCTCGCGGTAGATCAATTCTTGTAATCTCTATATTCATCAAGATCAATCAAGCAGGAAGTAGGGTATTACCTCCATAGAGAGGGCCCGAACCTGGGTAAACATCATGTCCCCTGTCTCCTGTTACCCATCGATCCACGACACACAGCTCGGGACCCCCTACCCGAGATCTGCCGGTTTTGACACCGACAATGGCGCTTTCATTGAGAGTTCCGATGTGTGATCCGCAAAAGGATCAATGGCTCGCCTGCAGATCAACTGCCACGTCGACGTCTTCGTCGCCGCCTCGACTGATCACCTTGGCTTGACCGAGAACTGTGCCCTTCCTCCAATCATCATGTTCGGACGAGGGCCTTCATTAACATCAACTCCGATCTCTATCAAGATCATGGAGGAGTCATCCATGGAGCTCGGGGACTCAAAACTGCTGCCACCACCTCCTCGAGCATCGCTTTTACGATTTCTTCAGTGGAATTGTGCGGAATTAAGTCTACAACAACCATGCAAAACTTCGTTGAGTTCCGATGGAGGAATCTCTGGCAATCTACGATATACCGTAGCCCTGTCAAATCTGGACGGGAATCTGGACGAGTTTAGGGCGTGGTCTCCATAGCCTAGCTCGGAGGTCCTTTGGAAGATCCAACCGTTCTGCAGAATTCCCATATCTACCACCCCTCCAAATTTCAGCTCGATCCGACGGTTCAAACTCCGGGAACCTTCCGATGAGTAGACCAATTTTCGGATCTGTTTTCTGCGCGAATACGAATCTGGCCCGAGTTCATGTTTCTTCATGAACGGGATATTGGACAACCCTTTTGAATGAATTTTTTCTAGGGTATTGTGCGTTGTTTTTAAACACGTACCCATAAAATTTTAAGCCTCCTCAGAGGTAATCTTCACCATCACGCTGGTGTCAAACCAGTCCGGCAATATTGCTCCACGACTGTTGACCTGCGCTAGACACGTCGCCACTTTGTTGAGCCAAGCTCAACTTCTTCGGATCATCATCTCGGCAAGCCAAACAAGAGTTCGGCATCGCGAAGGATAAATCATCACCAACATCGCAGCCCCACGGATTACACGGAGCGGGCACACCGGTATCGCCGCATGATCACTTCATCAAGCCGGCATTGACCGCGTCACAAGTCATGACCTGCGTTGGCATGGCCGCACTGTTTCATCTTCAAGCAGATGTCCATCATGCCGAACTTCTTCAACACCTCGGCTGACATGGCAGCTGCAATGTCTCCTCGCCGACCTGCTCCGTCACCTCGGCTGGACCGGGGACTTGGCTATTTCTTCATCAACATACTCCGGTGACTTCGGCGTCAACAGCCGACCAGCTTAAATCACACGTTAGCTTGGACCAAGGGCTTTATCTCGGCAAGCCAACCTTTTGGGAGTCAATTTTCTTCGGATTGCTACAACAAATAAACCAGGTGCTATTTATCGTAGTAATTTTTGCTTGTTTGGGTTTATTTTTTCCAAGGAATTATTTCTCTGGTTTGTTCCATCATCTGTACACAGGTCTATCAAATGGTGGCCGCATTAACGACGGTCACATGGTGGTTCGGAAAGTTTCCGTACATAGTCTGGCGAACGCCGCATCCGGAACTCGGACCAACCTGTGAAGTAATGGACTTCGACTACGTCACGTGGTCTCTTCGGCAAGCCGACGTCATTGTCCCAATCGGCGTAAATCGACTCGCGTGATTACCTTGTTGTTCGTGTTGCCATACCGACGTGTTCGGTTGCCTCGGGGACTTCGGCATCGTTGAGAGAGCTCTACCTCATCGAGTGTTCGGCACACAGGTCATATTTCTTTTATTACTCACTTTGCATAAATTATAAATTATGAAACAAAATTTTTTAAATTTGTTATTATTACTATTATCTCCGCTTTGCACTATTTTTTGTGCACAAGTAAATGATCTGGGTTGGGCAGTGTTGTCACCTCGGCATACTGACACACCACGTCACCTCGGATGGACGGTGGGCTTCGTCATCACTTCATTAACCCACGCCGGGGACTTCGGTGTCACACTGCCGGCCTGCTTCGTCGCCTCGGTCGGACTGGGGGTTCCACCTCGCCACATTGGCCGTGCTACGTCGCCACTTTAGAGTGCCGAGCTATTCGCTCCGCCACCTCGGGACCGGCTCAGGGGCTGGGACCTTGTCCCGCATCAAGTTCGGACCATGTCATCAACACCGAGCACATTAACTAGCTAAGTCTCTTTCATGCTCAAAAACTTTCAGTTTTAAATTTTGTTCGGTTCGACCAAGCATTATACTTTTTGGCAAATAGCTGTTTGTGAAAAACTTCCTTGTCAAAACTTTGTTTGTGACACACAAATTCAAATACCCTGTTTACTTGGGGGGTTCCTTTATGAAGCCTTTCCTCTTGCATATGATTATACTTGTATGGCTTCACTCCTTGTTCGTGTATTACACCACATTATGCACCATGTTGACTTAAGTGTTCCGCAAGCTGGGTTGCCTTGCTCCTGTGATTACCCTTACGTTCCCGATTGTTCGGCTAGGGAGTAAAGGGAGCACCTCTGCGATTGTCACGATCGGGTCATCTGAGCTCGGACCTCGGGATCGGTGAAGCCAAAGCTAAGCGCTCTTATTGTTTTCAATCATGGTCGGCACACAACGGAACTCATGAGTACAAAAAATCTATTGCACAAGTCTCATAGTAACAATGAGCAACCGAAGAAAGGTATCGGTGGAGGTACTATTTTCTTCGAAGATGCTTCTTACACTCCGTCAGTAATATAGCATAAGTTCCCTGAGCGCGCTTCGTTTGTTACAGCCTTATGGCCTGATTGCCTAGTTATCGGAAACACCGTCGATAATCTCGACAGGTGGAGTACATAACACTTTTCGGCCCTTGACCGAAGAGGGAGAAGCCGGCGGTCGGGTAAGACGCGTTTAAAGTTTGGGTGAACACAGATATGATATAAGTACTTCGGTAGATAGAATCATAAAATTCTTTTACCCAAGTCACTTGGGGGCTCTTAAATTTATATGAGCATTTTTATAATAAGTGTTCTTCTTCTTAGTTGTTGCAAAGTATTTTGCTATCACTCCTTTTTTTCGACGCGAGTGTGCGGTCAATAGCCGGGGAGCCTAATTTCTCTCTCAGAGCTGCTAGATTTTAGTTTGCTAAACTGGCCTAACGAGAAATACTCCGCCTTCGGGATAGGATGCTGAAGCCGTAGGCTGACCCGCTTTAAGTCTTGATATAGGGTGTTTCATGTTAAAGCGCGACAGAAGCACAATTTTTTTTTCTCTAGGACCAATTTTGGATTGGCACCGAACACTTGATCTAGTTCGGACGTCAAGTTTTTACTGAAGTTTTTTTGGTTTTCCGAGCCTATGGCACTTTTAAACTATTTGTGTGTTTCCAGCATAAGTCTCACAGTGCAACGCTGGATACCTTTAGAGATTCAACAAAATCATTCTCGGATATTGCTATATATGCATCGGTTTCGAATTGTGTCTTTGGTCAATAGTTGGGTTGCCCGGCTCCTGTGCTTGCGTCCTACGTTCTGCTTTGTTTGGCTAGGTGTGCAAAGGGAGAACCACTGCGATTGTGCTTCCAGCTCGCATGGTTAAGCACCTTAGTGGAGAAAGCCGGAAACTGACTATCACAATAAGCGTAAACTGATCAGCGATCTGATGACTGTGTTAAATGACTAGCCGTTCATAACATTGGTCAAAATGTTTACGGCTTGACCTCAGGTGTCGCCGAACACTAACCGGGGGCTAGTAACTAGCCTCCCAACTTTAAGCTCCTATGACTAAGTGAAAGTTATAAAGCTCGCATATCTGATTGCCTTGTTTCTACTAACACAACCGCCTCCGGGCACTGAGACGTCGGCTAAGGGTTGTCTTGTTACTGCGGAAACACCCTGTGTAGCATCTACAAAGGGGTAGAAGCCGATGATGGGCCACTTTCATATTATAAACGGTCGCAACAGAGTCAAAATAAACATATATCATCAATGTCGGTATTCATTATACAAGCGCTACCGTCCATGATTATCGTTATAAAGCCATAAATATGCATCAATTTGACTTAAGATTTTGGCCAAGCTGGGTTGCCTGGCTCCTTTGCTTACCCCTACGTTCCCGATTGTTCGGCTAGGCGGTAAAGGGAGCACCTCTGTGATTGTTACTACCGGGTCATCCGAGTTAGTACCTCAGACTGGGTGAAGCCGAAAGCTAGCAATCTTAAAGGATCACATTGGTCGGCAACGACGGAAGTGAAAATTTTTGTTCATTAATACCATAAAGTTCGGGAACTTTCCCCGAACTAAATCCTTAATATTTTCCTCCCACATTGATTGGAGGTGAGGTTTCATGATCATGATAAGCATGAGGACCCAAAGAAAGGAACTGATAGCGGGACTATTTTCTTTGGAAGATGTTTCTTACATTAAAACGTAATATAACATATCCCTCTGTGTACCTTTGTTTATAAAATCATATGGCCGGATTGCCTTGTTTTCCATAAATCTTTGCCCTTATAACGGCTTTATAAAGTAGGAAAACACTCCTCGGCTACTGGCCGAAGAAGTTGAAGCCAATGGTCGGTTAACAAAGTTTTGGACAATGCAGATTCGAGCATTAATAATGTAAAGTACTTGGATACATAGAACCATTACACATAATTTGTGATTTTACTTTGGACATCGATCCTTAATTCGCCTCCCGCTACCGCATTAAGGCTCGGGGCTACGGGCTTCGGGCTTATCATTTACTAATATTAAAGGGGTATATCGATCCTCGATTTGGTGTTGCCACCGACCCGGTGTCTCGGGGGCTACTGCATTGATAATCCAATGCATGAAATTTAAGTGCAGTATAGTTTCTGAGGAGATTATGATCCTCAGGTTGGTCGGCCGCACCCAACCTGAGTCTCGAGGACTGTTCACACCGCTTTTTGTGTCCCGAAGTATTCTACCGAGCTAGGAGTTGATCCTCAGGCTGATTTTGCAAATCAACCTGAGTCTCGAGGGCTACTGGGATCCGCGGTCTTATGTCATCCTTCAGGTGCATCTCGGGTTTTTAGACCGACACACACCTTGAGGGCTACTGGCTATATATCTCGTTAGTAAATAGATTGCATCAATCGGAAATAAAATCCGCAAACAATCAGCCCATGACCGAGGTGCTGAACCACCTCAAAAGCATTTCGGGATATAGCTCGGATGCAAGTGGCTGGCTCCATAAAGGGCATTTTCGGCATTAAGATCGGCTAGAACTTTTTGAACCAAGGTGACCTATGACACCTCGAATATAGTCGGCGTTGGAGCTTGGATACAGTCCAGCGTTGGATCTTGGACATAGTCCGACATTGGAGCTCGGATACAGTCCGGCGCTAGAGCTCGGATGCAGTTCGACGTTGGAGCTCGGCTGTAACAATACTCTTCGAATACATTCCGGCGTTGGAGCTCGGATACATTCCGGTGTTGGAACTCGGAAGCGGTCTGGCGTTGGTGCTCGGCTGCAAAAGACACCTCGAATGCAGTCCAGCGTTGGAGCTCGGATGCAAGAGGACACTGCCGCCCGGGAACAACTTCAAACCCAGGTGTGGCATAAAAATAACAAGGCGTTGCTAAAGGCTGATAACTTAAAGGGGATCCTCGGATACCCGACTTGTAAACTCTCCAGATTCGCTTTGGCGATCCTCAAGATCGAAGATGAGATGATTCGTTGAACCAATTTTCAAGACCGGCGACCGAAGATGAAGAACAGTTCGGAAGAATCGAGGAGCGTCCCCAACTTGAATACCAGTTCAGGGGGCTACTGACGGTGTCCTAAACTAGGGGGGACTCACCACGTCGTCTCCCGATCAGTTAGATTGGGCCGAGGACCCCCATGGCCGTATACTCGTGGGCCAGTTCGGACAACCGATGTATATACGAGGAAGATTCCACAAGACTTGGTGATCAAGACAAGGACTCCTCCCCACCGGCGTATTCGACTAGGACTCTTGTTATCCTAGGCCTGTGGTGCATTATATAAACCGAGGCTAGGCTAGTTGATAGATATATGCTAGATCATTATGACAATCATACAAGCTAGACTTCTAGGGTTTAGCCATTACGATCTCGCGGTAGATCAACTCTTGTAATCTCTATATTCATCAAGATCAATCAAGCAGGAAGTAGGGTATTACCTCCATAGAGAGGGCCCGAACCTGGGTAAACATCGTGTCCCCTGTCTCCTGTTACCCATCGATCCACGACACACAGCTCGGGACCCCCTACCCGAGATCTGCCGGTTTTGACACCGACAGATATGACCTTAGTTGATGTTAATCCGGCTATCTTGAAAGACTATAAAACTTTTATGCGTGGGGATCATGAAGAGAAAATTTTATATGATTGCTATATTGTTGAATTAGATTATGATCCTACATGTAACTATTATGAGAGAGGAAAATATGGTTGTAGAAATTTTCATGTTACTAAATTACCTCTTGTTATGTTGAGATTGCTATTGTTTCCTTCTTCTTCTTTGCATATGCTAGTTTTTGCTTGCCTTGATAATTTGTTTGCCTATAAAAATGCCTATGCATAGGACGTATATTAGACTTAGATGTGTTTTTCACATGCTTAATGATTCTCTCTTTGTGTTTCAATTATTATCTTTCATGTGAGCATCATCGAAATCTCAATGCCTAGCTAAAAGGCTTTAAGAAATGCGCTTGTTGAGAGACAACCCAATATTTTATTTTCCGGTTTTGTTGATTATACACAATATTCCTTCTGTAGTAATTGTGTTCTAGTGTTTTTAATTAGTGTTGGAGCCAAGTACCTTTGGGATGATCTATGGTTATAGTTGATTTGATCTTGTTGAAAAACAAAAACTTTTGCGCTCATTGCCAGAATTTTAAAAAATCACAGAAGCATGCTTTTGATCTGATTTTTTTACAAAAGATTGGTATACACATTTCCTAAGTTGTCCTAATTTTTCAGAATTGTTGGGGTTACAGAAGTATGGATAGCTTCCAGTTTACTACAGGATGTTCTGTTTTTGACAGATTCTGTTTTCATCGTGTTGTTTGCTTATTTTGATGAATCTATGGGTAGTATAGGGGGGTATGAACCATGGAGAAGTTAGAATACAGTAGATATAAAACCAATATAAAATTGCAATGAGTTTTCAACAGTACCTACGTCGTGACTTGCTTTTATTATACTAACGGATCTTACGAGTTTTCTGTTGAGTTTTGTGTTGTGAAGTTTTCAAGTTTTGGGTAAAATTTTGATGGACCATAGAATAAGGAGTGGCAAGAGCCTAAGCTTGGGGATGCCCAAGGTACCCCAAGGTAATATTCAAGGACAACCAATCATCTAAGCTTGGGAATGCAACGGATGGCATCCCCTCTTTTGTCTTCAATCCATCAGTAAAATTACTTGAGGCTATATTTTTATTCACCACATGATATGTGTTTTGCTTGGAGCATCTTGTATTATATGGGTCTTTGCTTTTTTAGTTTGACACAATCATCCTTGCTGTACACACCTTTGGAGAGGGGCACACATTAATCGAGAATTTATTAGAATACTCTTTGTGCTTCACTTATATCTTTTGAGCTAGGTAGTTGCTCTAGTGCTTCACTTATATCTTTTGAGCTAGGTAGTTGCTCTAGTGCTTCACTTATATATTTTAAGAGCACGACAGTTATTTTATTTTGTAGAAATTGATGAACTCTCGTGCTTCACTTATATTATTTTGAGTCTTGAAAATAGTATGGCAATTTGCTTAGGTTATGAATTTGGTCCTAATATGATGGGCATCCAGGAGGGATATAATAAAATCTTTCATAAAGAGCATTGAATATATGATAAGTTTGATTCCTTGCATTTGTTTTGAGATATAAAGATGGTGATATTAGAGTCATGCTAGAGAGTAATTGTGGATTAGTAGAAATACTTGTGTTAAGGTTTGTTATTCCCGAAGAATGCACGTATGGTTTATCTTATGCGATGAAGTTAGAGCATGATTTATTATTGATTGTCATCCTTTGTGTGGAGGTCGGGAGCGCGCGATGGTTAACTCCTACCAACCTCTCCCCTAGGAGCATGCATATTAGTACTTTGTTTTGATGTCTAATGAACTTTTGCAATAAGTATGTGAGTTCTTTATGACTAATGTTGAATCCATGGATTATACTCACTCTCGCCCTTCCACCATTGCTAGCCTCTCTAGTACTGCGCGACTTTCACCGGTGCATTAAACCCACCATATACCCTTCCTAAAAACAGCCACCATACCTACCTATTATAGCATTTCCATAGCCATTCTGAGATATTTTCCATGCAACTTCCACTGATTTGTTTATTATGACACATATCATCATTGTCATAGCATTTGTGGCTTGGCCACAGTTCATATTTTTTTTATACATGTCACGCTAGATCATTGCACATCCCGGTACACCGCCGGAGGCATTCATATAGAGTCATATCTTTGTTCTAGTATCGAGTTGTAATTCTTGAGTTGTAAGTAAATAAAAGTGTGATGATCATCATTATTAGAGCATTGTCCCATGTGAGGAAAGGATGATGGAGGCTATGATTATCCCACAAGTAGAGATGAGACTCCGGACTTTAAAATAAAAGAAAGAGGCCAAAGAGCCCAAAAAAGAGGCCAAAGAGCCCCAAATAAAAAATGCGAGAAAAGAGAGAAGGGACAATGTTACTATCCTTTTTTCACACTTGTGCTTCAAAGTAGCAAAATTTTCTTCATGATAGAGAGTCTCCTATTTTATCACTTTCATATACTAGTGGGAATTTTTTGTTATAGAACTTGGCTTGTATATTCCAATGATGGGCTTCCTCAAATTGCCCTTGGTCTTTGTGAGCAAGCAAGTTGGATGCACACCCACTTAGTTTTCTTTTGAGCTTTCATACACTTATAGCTCTAGTGCATCCGTTGCATGGCAATCCCTACCCACTTGCATCGATATCAATTGATGGGCATCTCCATAGCCTATTAATTTGCCTAGTTGATGTGAGACTTTCTCCTTTTTGTCTCCTCCTCACAACCTCCACCATATTCTGTTCCACATATAGTGCTATATCCATGGCTCACACTCATGTATTGCATGAAATTGAAAAAGCTTGCGAACATTAAAAGTATGAAACAATTGCTTGGCTAACACCGGGGTTGTGCATGATAAATACTTTGTGTGATGAAGATACAGCATGACAAGACTATATGATTTTGTAGGGATAACTTTATTTAGCCATGATATTTTGAGAAGAGATGGTTGCTTTGTTAGTATGCTTGAAGTATTATTGTTTTTATGTCAATATTAAACAATTGTTTTGAATCTTATGGATCTGAACATTCATGCCACAATAAAGAAAATTACATCATTCCACATCAAAAATTCTATTTTTTTATCATTTACCTGCTCGAGGATGAGCAGGAGTTAAGCTTGGGGATGTTTGATACGTGTCCAATGTATCTATAAGTTTTTATTGTTCCATGCTATTATATTATCTATCTTGGATGTTTTATATGCATTTATATGCTATTTTATATCATTTTCTGGGACTAACCAATTAATAAAGTGCCCAGTGTCAGTTGTTGTTTTTTCCTTGTTTTTGACTTTTACAGAAAATCAATACCAAACGGAGTCCAAACTGAATTAAAATTTACAATGATTTTTCTTGGACAACAAGACACCCACGATGTTTGGGGAGGAGGCCAGAAGACCCACTAGTGGGCCACAAGCCCTGGGGGCGCGCCCAAGGGGGGCGCGGCCAGGGGCATGTGGGCTCCTCGTGGCTCTTCTAACCCTAACTCCGGCACTATAAATTCTTAAATATTCCCCCGTACACCAGTGGGCACACCAAAATTACTTTTCCACCACCGCAAGCTTCTGTTCTCGTGAGATCCCATCTTGGGGCCTTTTCCGGCACTCCGTCGGAGGGGGATTCGATCACGGAGGGCCTCTACTCTAACCTTGCTGCCCTTCCGATGATGTGTGAGTAGTTTACGACAGACCTACGGGTCCATAGCTAGTAGCTAGATGACTTATTATATCTCTTTGATCTTCAATATAATGTTTTCCTCGATGTTCTTGGAGATCTATTCGATGTAATCTTCTTTTGCCGTGCATTTGTTGAGATCCAATGAATTGTGGATTAATGATCAGATTATCTATGAATATTATTTCAGTCTTTTCTGAAATCTTTTATGCATGATTAAGATATCTTTGTATTTATCTCCGATCCATCGATTTGGTTTGGCCAACTAGATTGGTTTTTCTTGCAATGGGAGAGGTGCTTTGTGATGGGTTTAATCTTGCGTTGTCCTCACCCAGTGACAGTAGGGGTAGGGAGGCACACATTTGTATTGTTGCCATTAAGGATAAAAAGATGGGTTTTTTTACCATATTGATTGGATCTATACCTCTACATCATGTCATCTTGCTTAAGGCGTTACTCTGTTCTTATGAACTTAATACTCTAGATCTTTGGCGGTGAGTCGGTCGATGTGTGGAGTAATAGTAGTAGATGCAGGCAGGAGTCGGTCTACTTGTCACGGACGTGATGGCTATATTCATGATCATTGCCTTCGATATCATCATAATTATGCGCTTTTCTATCAATTGGCTCAACAGTAATTTGTTTACCCACCGTATTTATATTTACTTTATTTTTTCTTTACTTATCTTTTATATCTATCTCTATTAGATCTCACTCTTGCAAGTGACCGTGAAGGGATTGACAACCCCGTTTTCGCGTTGTGTGCAAGTGTTTGTTAGTTTGTGCAGGTGCATATGTTGGGGACTTGCTTGTGCCTCCTACTGGATTGATACCTTGGTTCCCAACTGAGAGAAATGTTTATCTCTACATTGCTACATCACCCTTTCCTCTTCAAGGGAAAAATCAACGCAAGCTTAAGAAGTAGCGGGCTGTTGCGGTCTTAAAAGTCTAGTATCCCGAGGGTGTTTGCAGCTGTCATTTTTCTCTAGTGTTGGTTCAGTCCAGTTTTCTCTCTTAGATAGGGCATCTACAATCGGAGGAAGAAGAAGGCTAGCATGATTTTCAATGCAATTTTACTTTTTACTAGTTGTTCTGCGTCCAATTATTTGTCAATTGTACTGGATTATTTAATATTAATCAGATCTAAAATGCCCTACCCGTTCGTCAAAAGCAGCTGCGTAGGTGACTAACAAACCCTAGATTCCACATGTCTTCTCTCCCTCTCACCAATGCCTAGGCATGGTCGTTCAAAGCCGCTTGGCTCTGGCGGTGGCGGGGAGATCTTGTTCGCGGACGACCCACTGTGGAGGATTGTAGAGCTTCTGTGAGGTGGTGAAAGAGATATGCATTTGAGTGATGTGCGAGGCATTGCTCAACGCTAGTGAAGTTGGCGGCGGTCAGCAGGATCTAGCACGGCAATCTTTAATGATGGCCCGGCTTGGCTAGGTGATCATAGAAGAGGACATGGGCACACCTATTTGGACGAGGCTGGCAAGACAGTATACCCAGACCTATCATGCATCGACATGGGTTATATTTTTCATGTTTTCTTTAGGGAATATTTGGGTTTGGCTTGGGGCGGCGAGGCAGTAGCTCTGTCCCATTGTAGGATTAATGTTCTCCCCGCCCTTTCCTCATTTTGTTGGTGTGCTCATAGCCAGCGGAGGGCGTGTGGAGCCGTGTCTCCATGGGTCTTCCGGGATCCATCGGTTTATGTTTTGGGTGGATCCATCTGGAAGCCACACATGTCCCAGTCTAGTAAATCCCACGTAAAGGAAAACAAGGCTAACTTGATCATGAAGAATAATTGTAGTAATGGAACATTTTGGAGTGTAGTTTTTGAATGTGAGCATTGAGTCATTGTGAGATCATGAATACATATGGACAATACATGTATTCATCCGAGGAGATCAAGGACAAGGCAATGGAGGGTGATCTAGTTGGCTGTGTTGAGGTTGACACCAATTTATTCATCGCCACCACGGTTGTGGACCCCTTTTGGCCATGACGACTTATGCAACCTCCCTGTGATATTCAAGTAAGGAAAGGGGATTGAGCTCCTTGAGGTCAATCAGCTGTTTATAGTTGGGCGAGAGGAAGCAACAATGAAGGTAGCAGGTGAATTTATTCCATAGACCAAGCTCCAAGGCCACCAATCTCTATAGGTGCGCCACGCTCAGGTGCATGCATCTAAGTATTGTGCATCACTGCACAACCCTGTGATATTCAAGTAAGGAAAAGGGGTTGAGCTCCTTGAGGTCAATCAACAGTTTATAGTTGGGCGAGAGGAAGCAACAATGAAGGTAGCAGGTGGATTTATTCCATAGACCAAGCTCCAAGGCCACCAATCTCCATAGGTGCACCATGCTCAGGTGCATGCATGTCAGTATCGTGCATCACTGCACATCAATTTATTAATTCGACGACTAAGATAATTGTGAGTACTTATAAGGATGGTCATGCCGATGAGCATGTGCGATTCCTCATTGTGTACATTGTGTGGGTCTTCGCATAGATCTGGAGAAAGAGTTAGGTGAAAGTATCAATACGGTTGACTAGATGGGGGTGAATAGAAGACTAAATTTTTTAAGCTTAGTTGCAAATTTTAGGGTTAGGTGGATAAATAAGGTTCACTAGAAATGCAACTAGGTGAACAGAACCTATATCGAAAGCAAACTTGCGGAAAAGGTATGCTAGGCAACAATATGAATAGCGTTTAACAAACGTACAAAGCAATGCAAGGTGCAGGAAAGGATTAACCACAAATAAGGCATTCAAGCAGATTTTATCCTTAAGTTCACTCTTCCTTGGGGAAGAGCTAATATCTGTTGGAGTGATGTTGGAACCAAATCTTTCGGAATGCCACACAAAGGCTCATTGTATTCTCCTCGTGCCACTCCAATGAATGAGTCTCGAATAACTCGAGGTTGGTCTTGAAGGCGACCACCACACCTTTGCATACGTCTCCAGAGCACATGACAAGCAAGGAAGCTTCCGGAGGAACCCTAATCGCATAGGAGCCCAAGCCCCAAGAGTAACAAGTCAATGGTGAACAAATCTTGTGGGGAACATGAATTGGATTGGTCAAAGTGTAGATCGGGCCTTCCTCCCTCAATCCCAAAAGTTTCTACAAGTCTGGGTGGAGGGATTGAGAGTGTTGAGCAAAACAAGGTTTGGAAATGGTGGATATCAACAAGACAAAAGGATTAGGGTTGGAGGAGGAAGAAGGGTACCTTTTATAGTGCAAGTGTGGGGGTGGCCGTTGGACCCCGTGTGCATGGGCAAAGTTAGCCCCATGCTCGTGGGGTATCCAGAGGCTGAGAAACCACCATGTGCGCATGAGGGTCGAGGACACCGTGCGCATGGGTTATCCAGAGAGTTGCCAGTTACCCTGTGTGTACGAGGGTCAAGGATCCCGTGCGAACTGGGTATCCAAAAACTTTTTGTTTCATCTCCATGGATACATCTGCAATTGCACTAGCAAGGTAAATTAAAGTGGTAGGGGTAGGCGGGCTGGTGTATATGTTTTGAAGTGTTCTCACATGAAACCAATCCACATTGACCCCTCTTAATAGTGTAGTTTTCCTACGAATCAAATCGAACAAAAACAAAAACTTTGGAGCCATCGGAAAACCACGCCTTTGATCTTTTTTATATGGGGGGGGGGGGTCAATCAACTCCACAATTAATATCCAAGTAACGAATAACCCGAGATAAACAACAAAATATAATTAAGTACCACATGCACTTTCAGTAGGTGATGAAACACCGTTGGTGGAGATGCCACATGTAGGGGTACTTTTTTTAGATGAAAGGCATAATGCCCGACTTCAAAATAATGAAGCCATCAACCGGCTAGGATACATGGTGCAAATTATTACAAAGGTAAGGCATGAAGAAAAACTAAAAGAATTATAGATAGAGATCACACAAAGCGGATACAAATACAACAAGACGGAGAGCGAAATTGCCATCACAAAAAGAAACAGGTTTGTGCAACTAGAGAGTACAACACAGACCAGAATAACGAGAACAGAGACGTCCGCGGATCACCTAACGAAGCAAAGAGAGCCGATTTATCATGTCTGCAGGATAAAACCATTGGCTCGCCACAAACCTGGCGTGCCATTGCGGAGGGAAGACTGTTACCTCCCTACATCCAAACACGGGATGCCGTTCATCGCTAGAAAAGCTCAAACGCAATAGGGCACTAGCCGTTGAAGGGTAACAGGACACAAATCCCCTCACCTCCACTACTGCCAGAGAGCCGAGGAAGCACCGCACCGTAGCCGCCACAAACCCACAAACTACAGGACCACAACTGAAGGAAATATGCCCTAGAGGCAATAATAAAGTTATTATTTATTTCCTTATATCATGATAAATGTTTATTATTCATGCTAGAATTGTATTAGCCGGAAACATAATACTTGTGTGAATACATAGACAAACAGAGTGTCACTAGTATTCCTCTACTTGACTAGCTCGTTGATCAAAGATGGTTATGTTTCCTAGCCATAGACATGAGTTGTCATTTGATTAACAGGATCACATCATTAGGAGAATGATGTGATTGACTTGACCCATTCCGTTAGCTCAGCATTGCTTTCTTCATGACTTATACATGTTCCTATGACTATGAGATTATGCAACTCCCGTTTACCGGAGGAACACTTTGTGTGCTACCAAATGTCACAACGTGAATCGGGTGATTATAAAGGAGCTCTACAAGTGTCTCCGAAGGTACTTGTTGGGTTGGCGATTTCGAGATTAGGATTTGTCACTCCGATTGCTCTGGAGAGGTATCTCTGGGCCCACTCGGTAATGCACATCACTATAAGCCTTGCAAGCATTGTAACTAATGAGTTAGTTATGGATAATGTATTACTGAGCGAGTAAAGAGACTTGTCGGTAACAAGATTGAACTAGGTATTGAGATACCGACGATCGAATCTCGGCAAGTAACATATCGATGACAAAGGGAACAACATATGTTGTTATGCGGTTTGACCGATAAAGATCTTCAGAGAATATGTAGGAGCCAATATGAGCATCCGTGTTACGCTATTGGTTATTGACCGGAGACGTGTCTCGGTCATGTCTACATAGTTCTCGAACCCGTAGGGTCCGCACGCTTAAAGTTCGATGACGATTGTAATATGAGTTTTTGTGTTTTGACGTACCGAAGATAGTTCGGAGTCCCGGATGTGATCACGAACATGACGAGGAGTCTCGAAATGGTCGAGACGTAAAGATCGATATATTGGACGACTATGTTCGGACACCGGAATGGTTTCGGGGAGTTTCGGACATATACCGGAGTACCGGGGGGTTACCGGAACCCCCCGGGGAGTTTAATGGGCCAAGATGGGCCTTAGTGGAGAAGAGGAGGGGCGGCTAGGGCTGGCCGCGCGCCCCCTCCCCCTCTAGTCCGAATTGGACAAGGAGGGGGGGGGGGGCGGCGCCCCCTTTCCTTCCTCCCCTCTCCTTCCCTTCCTTTCCCCCTCCTACTCCAACTAGGAAAAGAGGGAGTCCTACTCTCGGTGGGAGTAGGACTCGTCCCTGGCGCGCCCTCCTCCTGGCCGGCGGCCTCCTCCTGGCCGGTGGCCTCCTCCCCCTTATCCTTTATATTCGGGGGCAGGGGGCACCTATAGACACACAAGTTGATTTATTGATCTATTCCAGCCATGTGCGGTGCCCCCTCCACCATATTCCACCTCGGTCATATCGTAGCGGTGCTTAGGCGAAGCCCTGCGTCGGTAGCAACATCATCACACCGTTGTGCTGATGGAACTCTCTCGTGAAGCTCTGTTGGATCGTAGTTCGCGGGACGTCATCGAGCTGAACGTGTGCTGAACTCGAAGGTGCCGTACGTTCGGTACTTGGATCGGTCGGATCGTGAAGACGTACGACTACATCAACCGCGTTGTGCTAACGCTTCCGCTTTCGGTCTACGAGGGTACATGGACAACACTGATCATGTGTGTGCGTAGGAATTTTTTTGAAATTACTACGTTCCCCAACAGTGGCATCTGAGCCTGGTTTTATGCGTAGATGTTATATGCACAAGTAGAACACAAGTGAGTTGTGGGCGATACAAGTCATACTGCTTACCAGCATGTCATACTTTGGTTTGGCGGTATTGTTGGATGAAGCGGCCCGGACCGACATTACGCGTATGCTTACGCGAGACAGGTTCTATCGACGCGCTTTGCACATAGGTGGCTGGCGGGTGTCAATTTCTCCAACTTTAGTTGAACCGAGTGTGGCTACGCCCGGTCCTTGAGAAGGTTAAAACAACACTAACTTGACGAACTATCGTTGTGGTTTTGATGCATAGGTAAGAACGGTTCTTGCTCAGCCCGTAGCAGCCACGTAAAACTTGCAACAACAAAGTAGAGGACGTCTAACTTGTTTTTGCAGGGCATGTTGTGATGTGATATGGTCAAGGCATGATGCTATATTTTATTGTATGAGATGATCATGTTTGTAACCGAGTTATCAGCAACTGACAGGAGCCATATGGTTGTCGCTTTATTGTATGCAATGCAATCGCCCTGTAATTGCTTTGCTTTATCACTAAGCGGTAGCGATAGTCTTAGAAGCAATAGTTGGCGAGACGACAACGATGCTACGATGGAGATCAAGGTATCGCGTGATACGTCTCCAACGTATCTATAATTTATGAAGCATTCATGCTATATTACTATGTGTTTTGAATGATTATGGGCTTTATTATACACTTTTATATCATTTTTGGGACTAACCTATTAACCGGAGGCCCAGCCCAGATTTGCTGTTTTATGCCTATTTCAGTATTTCGAGGAAAAGGAATATCAGACGGAGTCAAAACGGAACGAAATCAACTGGAGAAGTTATTTTTGGAAGGAAACCAACCAGATGGGCTTGGAGTGCACGTCAGGGGATCCCCGGGCTGCCCACGAGGGTGGGGGGCGCGCCCCTCCCCCCTGGGCGCGCCCCCTACCTCGTGAGCCCCCTGGAGGTCCACCGACGTTCCCCCTTCACCCATATATACCTACGTACCCTAAAAATTCCAGAACAGAAGTTAGATCGGGAGTTCCGCCGCCGCAAGCCTCCAGAACCACCAAAAACCAATCGGGACCCCTTTCCTGCATTCTCGCCGGAGGGGGATCCATCTCCGTGGCCATCTTCATCATCCGGCGCTTATCCATGACGAGGAGGGAGTAGTTCACCCTGGGCTGACGGTATGTACCAAAGTAGCTATGTGTTTGATCTCTCTCTCGTGTTCTCTCTCGTGTTCCTCTATGGCACGATCTTGATGTATCCCGAGCTTTGCTATTGTAGTTGGATCTTATGATGTTTCTCCCCCTCTACTCTCTTGTGATGAATTGAGTTTCCCTTTGAAGTTATCTTATCGGATTGAGTCTTTATGAGAACACTTGATGTATGTCTTGGTGATCAACTTATGGGTTTCGTGACATTGGGAACCTATGCATAGGGGTTGGCACACGCTCGTGATTCTCAGTAGAAACTTTGGGGCACTCCTTGAAGTACTTTTATGTTGGTTGGATGAATATGAGATTGTGTGATGCTTATCGTATAATCATGCCCACAGATACTTGAGGTGACAATGGAGTATCTAGGTGACATTAGGGTTTTGGTTGATTTGTTCTTAAGGTGTTATTCTAGTACGAACTCTTTTATAGATCGATCCGAAAGAATAGCTTTGTGGTGGTTTCGTACCCGACCATAATCTCTACGTTTGTTCTCCGCTATTAGTGGCTTTGGAGTTACTCTTTGTTGCATGTTCAGGGCTTGTTATATGATCTAACTATGTTATTATTGTTGAGAGAACTTGCACTAGTGAAAGTATGAACCCTAGGCCTTGTTTCCTATCATTGCAATACCGTTTACGCTCACTTTTACCGCTTGCTACCTTGCTGTTTTTATATTTTCAGTTTACAAAAACCTATATCTACTATATATTTTGCACTTGTATCACCATCTCTTCGCCGAACTAGTGCACCTATACAATTTACCATTGTATTGGGTGTGTTGGGGACACAAGAGACTTTTTGTTATTTGGTTGCAGGGTTGCTTGAGAGAGACCATCTTCCTCCTACGCCTCTCGCGGATTGATAAACCTTAGGTCATCCACTTGAGGGAAATTTGCTACTGTCCTACAAACCTGTGCACTTGCAGGCCCAACAACGTCTACAAGAAGAAGGTTGTGTAGTAGACATCATCGCGCCGGTGACGATGGTGATCATGACGGTGCTTCGGAGATGGAGATCACAAGCACAAGATGATGATGGCCATATCATATCACTTATATTGATCGCATGTGATGTTTATCTTTTATGCATCTTATTTTTCTTAGATCGACGATAGCATTATAAGATGATCTCTCACTAAATTTCAAGGTATAAGTGTTCTCCCCGAGTATGCACCGTTGGGAAAGTTCTTCGTGCTGAGACACCACGTGATGATCGGGTGTGATAGGCTCTACGTTCAAATACAACGGGTGCAAAACAGTTGCAAACGCTGAATACTAAGGTTAAAATTGACGGGCATAGCATATGAAGATATGGCCTCGGAACACTGAGACCGATAGGTCGAGCGTGTATCATATAGTAGATATGATCAACATAGTGATGTTCACTACTGAAAACTACTCCATCTCACGTGATGATCGGACATGGTTTAGTTGATTTGGATCACATGATCACTTAGATGATTAGAGAGATGTCTATCTAAGTGGGAGTTCTTAAGTAATATAATTAAATTGAACTTAAATTTATCATGAACTTAGTACCTGATAGTATTTTGCTTGTCTATGTTGTTGTAGATAGATGGCCCGTGCTTTTGTTCCATTGAATTTTAATGCGTTCCTTGAGAAAGCAATGTTGAAAGATGATGGTAGCAATTACACGGACTGGGTCCGTAACTTGAGGATTATCCTCATTGCTGCACAGAAAAATTATGCCCTGGAAGCACCGCTAGGTGCCAGACCTACTGCAGGAGCAACACCAGATGTTATGAACGTCTGGCAGAGCAAAGCTGATGACTACTCGATAGTTCAGTGTGCCATGCTTTACGGCTTAGAACCGGGACTTCAAAAATGTTTTGAACGTCATGGAGCATATGAGATGTTCCAGGAGTTGAAGTTAATATTTCTTGCAAATGCCCGGATTGAGAGATATGAAGTCTCCAATAAGTTCTACAGCTGCAAGATGGAAGAGAATAGTTCACAAGTGAGCATATACTCGTAATGTCTGGGTATAACAATCACTTGATTCAACTGGGAGTTAATCTTCTGGATGATAGCGTCATTGACAGAATTCTTCAATCACTGCCACCAAGCTATAAGAGCCTCGTGATGAACTATAACATGCAAGGGATGGATAAGACGATTCCCGAGCTCTTCACAATGCTAAAGGATGCGGAGGTAGAAATCAAGAAGGAGCATCAAGTGTTGATCGTCAACAAGACCACCAGTTTCAAGAAAAAGGGCAAAGGGAAGAACAAGGGGAACTTCAAGAAGAACAACAAACAAGTTGTTGCTCAGGAGAAGAAACCCAAGTCTGGACCTAAGCCTGAGACTCAGTGCTTCTACTGCAAACAGACTGGTCACTGGAAGCGGAATTTCCCCAAGTATTTGGCGGATAAGAAGGATGGCAAGGTGAACAAAGGTATATGTGATATACATGTTATTGATGTGTACCTTACTAATGCTCACAAAGAGCACTGGTATTTGATCTGGGTTCTGTTGCTAATATTTGCAACTCAAACAGGGACTATGGATTAGCGAAGATTGGCTAAGGACGAGGTGACGATGCGCGTGGGAAATGGTTCCAAAGTCGATGTGATCGCGGGTCGGCACGCTACCTCTACATCTACCTTCGTGATTATTTTTAGACCCGAATAATTGTTATTTGGTGCAAGCGCTAAGCATGAACATTATATCCGTATATTTTTTGATGCGAGACATTTATTCATTTAAATCCGAGAATAATGGTTGTTCCATTTATATGAGTAATATCTTTTATGATCATGCACCCTTAAGGAGTGGTCTATTTATATTAAATCTCGATAGTAGTGATACACATATTCATAATTTGAGGCCAAAAGATGCAGAGTTGATAATGATAGTGCAACTTATTTGTGGCACTGCCGTTTAAGTCATATTGGTGTAAAGCGCATGAAGAAACTCCATTCCGATGGACTTTTGGAATCACTTGATTATGAATCACTTGGTACTTAAGTAACCATGCCTCATGGGCAAGATGACTAAAACGCCGTTCTCCGGAACTATGGAGCGAGCAACAGATTTGTTGGAAATCATACATACAGATGTATGTGGTCCGATGAATGTTGAGGCTCGCGGCGGGTATCGTTATTTTCTCACCTTCATAGATGATTTAAGCAGATATGGGTATATCTACTTAATGAAACATAAGTCTGAAACATTTGAAAAGTTCAAATAATTTCAGAGTGAAGTTGAAAATCATCGTAACAAGAAATAAAGTTCCTACGATCTGATCGTGGAGGAGAATATTTGAGTTACGAGTTTGGTATACATTTGAAACAATGCGGAATAGTTTCGCAACTCACGCCACCTGGAACACCACAACTTAATGGTGTGTCCGAACGCCGTAATCGTACTTTACTAGATATGGTGCGATCTATGATGTCTCTTACTAATTTACCGCTATTGTTTTGGGGTTATGCTCTAGAGACAGTTGCATTCACGTTAAATAGGGCAGCATTAAAATCCGTTGAGACGACGCCTTATGAGCTATGGTTTGGCAAGAAATAAAAGTTGTCGTTTCTTAAAGTTTGGGGCTGCGATGCTTATGTGAAAAAGCTTCAACCTGATAAGCTCGAACCCAAATCGGAGAAATGTGTCTTAATAGGATACCCAAAAGAGACTATTGGGTACACCTTCTATCACAGATCCGAAGGCAAGACTTTTGTTGCTAAATTTGGATCCTTTCTAGAGAAGGAGTTTCTCTCGAAAGAAGTGAATGGGAGGATAGTAGAACTTGATGAGGTAACTGTACCTGCTCCCTTATTGGAAAGTAGTTCATCACAGAAACCGGTTCCTGTGACGTCTATACCAATTAGTGAGGAAGCTAATGATGATGATCATGAAACTTCAGATCAAGTTGCTACTGAACCTCGTACGTCAACCAGAGTAAGATCCGCACCCGAGTGGTACGGTAATCCTGTTCTGGAGGTTATGTTACTAGACCATGACGAACCTACGAACTACGAAGAAGCGATGGTGAGCCCAGATTCCGCGAAATGGCTTAAAGCCATGAAATCTGAGATGGGATCCGTGTATGAGAACAAAGTCTGGACTTTGGTTGACTTGCCCAATGACCGGCATGCCATTGAGAATAAATGGATCTTCAAGAACAAGACTGACGCTGACGGTGATGTTACTGTTTATAAAGCTCGACTTGTTGCAAAAGGTTTTCGACAACTTCGAGGGATTGACTACGATGGGACTTTCTCACCCGTAGCGATGCTTAAGTCTGTCCGAATCATGTTAGCAATTGCCGCATTTTATGATTATGAAATTTGGCAAATGGATGTCAAAACTGCATTCTGAATGGATTTACGGAAGAAGAGTTGTATATGATGCAACCGGAAGGTTTTGTCGATCCAAAGGGAGCTAACAAAGTGTGCAAGCTCCAGCGATCCATTTATGGACTGGTGCAAGCCTCTCGGAGTTGGAATAAACATTTTGATAGTGTGATCAAAGCATATGGATTTATACAGACTTTTGGAGAAGCCTGTATTTACAAGAAAGTGAGTGGGAGCTCTGTAGCATTTCTGATATTATATGTGGATGATATATTGTTAATCGGAAATGATATAGAATTTCTGGATAGCATAAAGGGATATTTGAACAAGAGTTTTTCAATGAAGGAACTCGGTGAAGCCGCTTATATATTGGGCATCAAGATCTATAGAGATAGATCAAGACGCTTAATTGGACTTTCACAAAGCACATACCTTGATAAAGTTTTGAAGAAGTTCAAAATGGATCGTGCAAAGAAAGGGTTCTTGCCTGTGTTGCAAGGTGTGAAGTTGAGTTAGACTCAATGCCCGACCACTACGTAAGATAGAGAGAAGATGAAAATGTTCCCTATGCTTCAGCCATAGGCTCTATCATGTATGCAATGCTGTGTACGAGACCTGATGTGTGCCTTGCTATAAGTTTAGCAATGAGGTACCAAAGTAATCCAGAGTGGATCATCGGACAGCGTCAAGAACATCCCGAAATACACGAAAAGGACTAAGGATATGTTTCTCATTTATGGAGGTGACAAAGAGCTAGTCGTAAATGGTTACGTCGATGCAAGCTTTGACACTGATCCGCACGATTCTAAATCGCAAACCGGATACGTGTTTACATTGAACGGTGGAGCTGTCAGTTGGTGCAGTTCTAAACAAAGCGTCGTGGCAGGATCTACATGTGAAGTGGAGTACATAGCTGCTTCGGAAGCAGCAAATGAAGGAGTCTGGATGAAGGAGTTCATATCCGATCTAGGTGTTATACCTAGTGCATCGGGTCCAATGAAAATCTTTTGTGACAATACTGGTGCAATTGCTTTGGCAAAGGAATCCAGATTTCACAAGAGAACCAAGCACATCAAGAGACGCTTCAACTCCATCCGGGATCAAGTCCAGGTGGGAGACATAGAGATTTGCAAGATACATACGAATCTGAATGTTGCAGACCCGTTGACTAAGCCTCTTCCACAAGCAAAACATGATCAGCACCAAGGCTCCATGGTTGTAAGAATCATTATTGTGTAATATAGATTATTGACTCTAGTGCAAGTGGGAGACCAAAGGAAATATGCCCTAGAGGCAATAATAAAGTTATTATTTATTTCCTTATATCATGATAAATATTTATTATTCATGCTAGAATTGTATTAACCGGTAACATAATACTTGTGTGAATACATAGACAAACAGAGTGTTACTAGTATGCCTCTACTTGACTAGCTTGTTGATCAAAGATGGTTATGTTTCCTAGCCATTGACATGAGTTGTCATTTGATTAACAGGATCACATCATTAGGAGAATGATGTGATTGACTTGACGCATTCCGTTAGCTTAACACTTGATCGTTTAATATTCTGCTATTGCTTTATTCATGACTTATACATGTTCCTATGACTATGAGATTATGCAACTCTGCCATCGGAGGAACACTTTGTGTGCTACCAAACGTCACAACGTAACTGGGTGATTATAAAGGAGCTCTACAGGTGTCTCCGATGGTACTTGTTGGGTTGGCGTATTTCGAGATTAGGATTTGTCACTCCGATTGTCGGAGAGGTATCTCTAGGCCCACTCGGTAATGCACATCACTATAAGCCTTGCAAGCATTGTAACTAATGAGTTAGTTGCGGGATGATGTATTACGGAACGAGTAAAGAGACTTGCCGGTAACGAGATTGAACTAGGTATTGAGATACCTACGATCGAATCTCGGGCAAGTAACATACCGATGACAAAGGGAACAACGTATGTTGTTATGCGGTTTGACTGATAAAGATCTTCGTAGAATATGTTGGAGCCAATATGAGCATCCAGATTCCGCTATTGTTATTGACCAGAGACGTGTCTCGGTCATGTCTACATAGTTCTCGAACCCGTAGGGTCCGCACGCTTAAAGTTCGATGACGATTGTATTATGAGTTTTTGTATTTTGATGTACCGAAGATAGTTCGGAGTCCCAGATGTGATCATGGACATGACGACGAGTCTTGAAATGGTCGAGATGTAAAGATCGATATATTGGATGACTATGTTCGGACACCGGAATGGTTTCGGGAGTTTCGGACATATATACCGAGTACTGGGGTTACGGAACCCCGGGGAGTTTAATGGGCCAAGATGGGCCTTAGTGGAGAAGAGGAGGGGCGGCTAGGGCTGGCCGCGCGCCCCCTCCCCCTCTAGTCCGATTTGGACAAGGAGGAGGGGCGGCGCCCCCTTTCCTTCCTCCCCTCTCCTTCCCTTCCTTTCCCCCTCCTACTCCAACTAGGAAAAGAGGGAGTCCTACTCTCGGTGGGAGTAGGACTCCTCCCTGGCGCGCCCTCCTCCTGGCCGGCGGCCTCCTCCTCCTGATCCTTTATATACGGGGGCAGGGGGCACCTCTAGACACACAAGTTGATCTATTGATCTATTCCAGCCGTGTGCGGTGCCCCCCTCCACCATATTCCACCTCGGTCATATCGTAGCGGTGCTTAGGCGAAGCCCTGCGTCAGTAGCAACATCATCACCGTCATGATGTCGTCGTGCTTACGGAACTCTCCCGTGAAGCTCTGCTGGATCGGAGTTCGCGGGACGTCATCGAGCTGAACGTGTGCTGAACTCGGAGGTGCCATACGTTCGGTACTTGGATCGGTCGGATAGTGAAGACGTACGACTACATCAACCGCGTTGTGCTTACGCTTCCGCTTTTGGTCTACGAGGGTACGTGGACAACACTCTCCCCTCTTGTTGCTATGCATCACCATGATCCTGTGTGTGCGTCGGAATTTTTTTGAAATTACTACGTTCCCCAACAACAACCCCTACCCTACCCCACGCGGGTGCCTCCATGGAGGACCACGATGCCGGTGCACCGCCTCGACCGCCAAAGCCCTAGGACTAGGTTTTCACCCGGGACCAACCGAGAGGAGGAAAGGAAGCTCAACACGCCCTCGGGAAGGAAAATGGAGCCGAGCGCCCCATCATCATCGAGGTCGATGTAGAGTCGACTGTGGGATTCCCATGTTTCAAAGCTTCCTCCACCGCACCCTCTGGAGCTAGAGCTAGCAGCCCGAATGGGACGGATTCAGATCAATGAGGGAGCAAAGCAACAGAGTGGAGGAGGCCGGAGATCCGAGAACCAAAGCACCTTTGCCGCCCATGCGACTGGAGGGGCGGCCATCACCCACAACACCACGCCACCACCCACCGGAGAGGTCGACGCCACCAGCTAGATCCAGGCCGCTACCCTAGCAGCCAAAGCTCCCTGCGACGGAGCAGGGTAGAAGTGTTTCGCCACCACCATCACTAGAGGCCAGACGTTGGTGGCGACGTCCTCAGGTGGTGGCGGCGAGGGAGGGAGAGGAAGTGTGGGTGCCTTGGGCGGCTAGGCTTTCGTCACCCTTGAGTCAACCGCTCGGAGCGACACGAGAGCCACAAGGGGGAAGGGAGACGCGAGAACTGCCACATGCCGGGGTACTCCGTGTGGGGGAATGGGGATAGGGTTTGGTGAATGGACGAAATTGTGAAATGTAGACGAAGACGCATAGTGGATATATGTGTTATGTATATTAAGATTATATCTCGTGTATTTGCTGCTAAAATTTGTTACAAGATATTTCAATAGTATTTTTATTATATAAAACATGAATATTTGGATTAATAATATGAGAATTGAATATGAAAATACATATGATTTATCGTATTTGATTATTGTGTAATTATAAAATAATTATTGAATATCAAAGAGGTATAATCATTTTCATTTGTATGGCTGCAAGTTAAGTGTGTTTTTGTTCATGCATATTTACATCTTGAGATGGGCCTTTCCCATGTATAGTTGCATATTGATGTCACATGTTTGGATGTTGAGAGAAATATGTTATTGAGGATCTTCTACCTATATAGGGTAAGTTGTTCTTCCTCTTACCCTCGCCCTTCCGTACCTCTAATCATACCTTTGCTATCCTTAATCAATAATCCCTCCTAGGCCCCTGGGGCTTCCGCCCCTGTCTCGAGCAGTCCCTCTAGAGCTCATACCACGAGTCCCGTTAGTTGATAATTCTAGGTCAAACTTTCCTTTTCGGCCACTTCCAGAAATTATAGTACCAACTTCTGGGAATTCTAGGCCAAACTTTCAGAACTTTGAACTTTTTGAAACTTCCAATTCAAAATTTTAGAACTTTTTAAAATTCAGAACTTTCGTAGCTTCCTAAACATGGAAATTTTGTAAAGATTAAGTTTTGGAAGATTTCAAACTTCCTATGGGCAGTACTACCACCTCAACTATCGCTGCTACAACCGCCCATTTTCTGAGGACAAACGGGTAGCACGGTAGTAACCCGGAGGCACCACCGTAGAACCCGACACGAAAAATCAAGGTCCCAACCACAAGCGGTAGAAAAGTGCGGTACTTATAGCGACATTATCGCCCATAGGCGGTACTACCGCCCCAGCCCATGGGTACTACCGCTATGCAGACTTTCACCATCGCTTGGTACAAACGGTGGACAACTCCAAAAAAGGCGGATAGGGACAAAGGGTGCAATATGAGTGTGTACATGTTGATTCCACCCGAACCTATCCGAAGTGGACCCCCTCTTGATAGTACAGTTATCGCTATGACTCAAGACCACCATAAAAGAACCGTAGGAAAGAAAACCGTCTTCACTCGAAACTCCAAGGGGCACTAATCGTCTTGTGCCAAATGCTTGAACAACTGAAAAAGCTCAATGCACACGATTAGCCCGCAAACACATTGTCATCAAGCACCAAAACTACATAGGGAGAAATATGCCCTAACGCTCGCCCTTCTATGCCTCTATCATACCTTCATTTGCCGTTAACTAGTGATCACTCCTAGGCCCCTGCGGCTCCAGCCCTGTCTCGAGCGGTCCCTCTAGCGTTCATACCACAAGTCCCGTTAGTTGATAATTCTCGGTCAAACTTTCCTTTTTGGCCACTTCCGGAAATATAGTACTCCCTCCGTTCACTTTTGTAAGTCATTTCAGACAACTCAAAATGGGCTATTTTGTACAATGTCTGAAATGTCTTCAAGGTCTTATAAAATTGAACAGAGGGAGTACCAACTTTTGGGAAGTTTAGGCCAAACTTTCAGAACTTTGAACCTTTTGAAACTTTCAATTCAAAAATTTGACAAAATTTTAGAACTTATTAAAATTCAGAACTTTTGTTGCTTCCTGAACCTGGAAATTTCGTAAAGATGAACTTTTGGAAGATTTCAAACTTCCTAAAAAAACATCTTTCCATTTTTTCAATTTCCATGAAAGCAAAGCAAAGTAAAAGGTCTTGCATATGTGGGTCCCACAAGGTGAGGGAAGTAAGGCATGGAAAATCCTATAAGACCCGGGTCGTACACAGCGATCGTGAGACCCACTTGGGCTGACGACACCTGGCCAGACCGAATCTCAACACACGCAGACCAGTTTCCTCCTGATTCCCGTCAGCCTCGCCAAATCCCCCAAATCCTCAGTCCCCTTTCCTTCTCCTGTTCGCTCGCCGCCGCCGCCGCCACCCACGACCACGGCCGCGTTCCTTGGCGCTCCAGCAGCTCGCCCTTGAGCGCAACTCCTCTGCTCGCTTCTTCGGCAAGCTCGCCGCGGCCGCGGCCACCGCCCCCGCCGCTCTCCCCTGCCGTTCACGACCGCGTTCCACGGCGCCCCGGCAGCTCGCCAACTCCTCTGCTCGTCCATCGCTACCCACCGGCACATCGTCCATGGCCACCTTTTGAAGCTCCTGTAAATTCTGCAATTTGTATTGTTGCACTTGCTTGCTCCTGGTATTTGAAGCCTCTGGCATCATCATCAGTTCATATTACTTACAGTGACGGTAGAAAGTTGTAGAGACAGTTACAACAAAATAAAGAGAACCAAACAGATACAACTGATCATCAGATCATTTTTCCTAGGGGATTATCAAATCGATTTCAGTTGAAACTTACAACTTCCAGAAAGCTTTGACCATTACCACGGGGGAAAGAAATTAAAATTGACTGATTACATGGTGAAAGATTGCAATTCTTACATCAATCAATTGAATTTACAGTGACAAGCACTGCCATTACACACATCCATCTTCAGATCCATGTTTTCGACACTAAAGAGGATCAATCCCCACACGGTGTTCGTCACCATAAACGACTCCACAGCGTCATGGAGAGGCTGGACGAGTAGCCGGTGTGCTGCTGTGAGGACTAGCACCGTCGTGCCACGCCACCGCCGTGCTACGCCACCGCCATCGACAAGAGCTCGTTCTTGTTCCTCACCTGACTGCGCGACGTGACGGAGCATCTGGACGGGCGACCTGTGTGGATGGGGCGCCGTGTGCCGAATGGCTGCTGCCGCCGGCGGTCATGGTCGTGGTCGTGGTTGTGGGCGGCGGCGGCGAGCGAACTGGACTGAGGATTTGGAGGATTTGGCGAGGCTGACGGGAATCAGGCGTGCGTTGAGATTCGGTCTGGCCAGGTGTCGTCAACCCAAGTGGGTCTCACGATCGCTGTGTACGACCCGGGTCTTATATGATTTTTTTTCCGGGGAGGGGGGCTGCCGTATGTCCCGACCAAGCTTCACGCATGAGCTCTCCCCCGCGCGGTGCGTGTTATCCAAATTAAATCTTGGTTTACTTTTCTATGCGTATATGAGAAGGCTGACATAAAATATTTCCTTTATACTAGCTTGTAAGTTTTTTTTTCTTGTAAACATTTTGGACAATTTTTCTAATATAATGTTGCAAGGTAGAAAATCCTGCTGTTTTTGGTAAAAACATTGCTCTAGTAATAAAGTAATAGGAGACGAGTATAGATATGATGCAGAGCTGTGTCAGGTCGTGTGAGGAAAAATGAATTACTCCTCACGTTTGGTAATATAAGAGCGATTTTGACACTAGTGTAGTGTGAAAACGCTCTTATTTTATAGGATGGAGGTAGTAGAAATTTTGTATTTTCATATACAAGCTTACAATATATATTATTCAAATACATATATAGGTAAATGCATCCTTCTACGAGACGATCCATGCATGTGTTCAATGTTCATTGCGTATTCAAAATCCATATAAATAGGCTATGTAGCATCGTTAGCTAGCTCATAAACCATGCTCGATGCTGCATGCACTGATTACTGATGTAGTACTACTAGTGTTTATTTTCATATACAAGTTTATATATTACATAGGCAAATGGATCATTTCTAGACGGTCCATGCTTTATTCAAAAAAAAATCCATATATATGTTGTACTGCAGCTGCATGCATGTTGCATGGTACTGGTATTGTACGTACTAGCATATTCTATGATGCATGGACCGACTGATGTAGTACTGCTTATGAGCTGTCCATGGTCGGGTAGTAGGCGTAGGTCGCCATGCCGCAGTTGCCGCCGTTCCCGCGCGTGAGGCGCATATAGCCCGCCTCGCCCCACCCCGTCCCCCACTGGTTCTTCACCAGCCAGTAATCCTGCCCGCCGCCGTCCGTCCTGTACCCCACCACCGTCACGGCGTGGTTCAGTTTCTGCCCGCACGACGAGCTGCCGGTAGACGCCACTCGTGTAGTGCTTGAAGTCAGAGTCGGCCTCCACGCCCACGGCCACCGGCTGGCTCGCCACGAGCTCCTGCAACGCACCCTCGTCGCCGTTCAGGCTCACCATCTGGGGGCGCCGACGGCGGCGGCCGAATTTGGGCTGACGTCGCCGCCGCGGCACGTGCCCTGCTGGCCGATATACGCGTAGGCTACCTCCTGCTGCAGGCCGTCGCTCTGGGCGACGTAGCTTAAGGCGTCGTTGACGTAGCCACTATCGCAGTTGCTGGGGCCGCTGGGGCCGACGGTGCAGTCGAGCACCTGCTGCTCTGACATGGAGATGAGGTTGCCGGTGGCGATCTTTACGAGCCCCTCCGTCGCCGCCGCCGCCGCAAACGCCCAGCAGCAACCTGTACGTTCAAAGATTTATATTCATTTGCCAACTTTGGCCTATGCTATACCCTTGTTAAATTAAATATGCATGCATTGCAGCAGCTGCAGATTCTTACCGCATGGATTTTGGTCCTTGATTTGGGTGACGGCGCCCTGCGCCCTCCAGTCCACGCTGTCCGGCGTGGACTCGAACTGAGCCATGGACATGTTCACCGCGGCCACCGGCGTGCTTTCCTCGCCGCGTTGGTGACGGTACCCGAGGTGCTTCTCCACGAACTCTTCGTTGGTGAGGTCGGAGAACTGGTTGAGCCCGAGAGTGTATGTCCGGTTGCCCGCCCGGTTGACAGCATCTATGTGCCGCGCGTTGGCCGCGAACACCTCCTGCCGGCGCAATTTCTCGGCAGCGTCCGTGTACACGCGCCCGTACTTGGCCATCCACCGCTCATGCCGGGCGGCCAGCGCTTCCCCTCGCGCCGCGGCAGCGCTGACAAAGGCTGGGGCGGCCACGAGCACGAGGAGAAGCGCGAGCAGTGTGACGTCGAGGCGGCGCGAGCTGTTACTGTGAACGGCGCCATTTTGCTAGCTAGCTAGCTACTAGTTTGCTTGCTTCTTCTTGCAATGGTTTACGAGTGAGCTACTAAGCACGTAGCAACCATGCTGCCTGCTCTTCTATTTATACACGCGCGGGCATGGCGAGCAAGAGGGGGCATACGAGCAGATTCGATGGATCCGCGTTCATACGCCGTTGTCGAACGTATTGACTGGGAGCCCATGGATGTTTGTATCTGACGGTGCTGTGCTTGCTCTCGTCTCTCCATCTCTTCTTCTACTTCTCGAAGGTTTTTCTTGTTTGTATCCGAAGGTGGTCGCTCGTCTCTCGCATGTATTCTTCGTCGTCGTCGTCTTCTGCTTCTTCGAAGATTTTTCTCGTTTCCCGGATGGTTCATATACCGTCGCACACGCACAAAGAGACCTGGAGTAGTACGCCGCTGCTTGCATGTTCACTGGCACACGCGTATATAGCTAGTTTGGCCGATGTATGTGGTCTGGGTTGCATGCTCCTCTCATTTTCACAAGAGAATGGAAAAACATACAACTTCTCATTCTATTACAAAATTGTGATACACGCGTCAAAACTTTAGCTATATGTAACTCGTCTGAATTTTCAATTTGGGACAGTCAATTTTTTTGACCGTTGATTCCTGCTCTGAAATTCATGGTGTGTTTTTTTCGGGTATGTTCTATGAGCTGGTTTGGGCTATTTTTTTGACTGACCACATATTTAAGGGTAATACCAATGCCATTAATGTATTTCTTTTTACAAAACTTATTTTTACAAAAAAAATGTTTGTTCTTGCATATTATAAAATAGCGCAAATTTTGTGTACATTTTGTCACTGTTTTTTTTAGTTTCTTATTTTCATTTTTCTTAAAGGGTAATGCCAATGCCACTAATTCATTCTTCCCTAGAAAACTTCTTTGAGGGGGGGGGGGGGGGGTAGTATTATTATAGGGGGAACAAGGGTAGGCTATAGAAAGAAAAAGGCGGCTGGGCCTTTGGAAATTTATAGGGTGCTGGAGATGATTTTAATTAATGCCCAAAAAACTAGGCGCCTATCAAATATTAGCCCCGTAACATTTTTATGTAATGTGTGTACAATTCATACCACTGTCCAAAAATTGCACTACTATTTATTTTTGCATATTATGAAAAGCTGCAATTTCCATACGAATTGTGTGCAATTTTCTGTCATTGTTTGTTTCATGTGTTTTTCCACTTTTTGGATGTAAATATGATCGGTAACAAACTCTTTGTGGATGAAAAAAAATAAAGCAGCACTCCCAACTACGGTGACGTTTTGAAGTTTTAACCAACGAGACATGAACCGCTTGCCCGAGCGACATAGCTACGTGTGGTCGCGTAGCTAGCCGACCAACATGCAAAGCTAGCTTATGTGTATATGTGCTTCTAGAAACTACAATGGGAGCAGGACAGCGTAGAGTAATTGTGTTAATCAGCGTGAGAAAGTCTAAGTCATCTAAGCGTGAAAAATGTATGAGCCAGTTAGCTTGGAGGCTCCAAGTTGGAGCTGTGGGCGTGCATGGCTCTCACTTGCTCTCGACGCGATAAATGCAGCTGCATGCGGCCAGCGCGCAGTTGACAAAATTTAAGCCATAGGGTGACATGCAACGTGCACATGCATGCATGAGTATGAAACTTGATAAGGGCGTGTTTGTTGCCTGCGTGAGGCCCAACTAGGCCCGCGCGGGATGGAAACGGGTTGTTTGGTTGGTTGCATACATTGTTGGGCCTGCATAGCACGGAACTTAAAGCACCTCTGGGCCTGGCTAGCTGAAAACGTTCAGATCGGTAGTTTCTTGCGAGCCAAGCCGAGGCAAGCGCAAGTGAGCGGGCCCTTGCACAAATGGAGACGGGAGGGATGCGAGGTGATTAGGTGAGGTCTTCTTCAACCTCCATTAAGCTTCTCTCTAATCTCCTCTCTTCCTTGTCCCTCTGATCTACACAACAGTGCTTCGATTCGAGGTAAGCTCTACACGAAAAAGATGCACCTCGATGCTACGGTTCCATTTAGGCGACCGGTTCGTAGTTTCGTCGGCCGGAAGTTCTTTATTTCGTGTTCCCGTTTGGAGCTATTCTGAACGAATTTTGTCATATTCGTCACGCACGATCGATCGTTTGAAATTTTCTTTGACCAGCAGCCTAATCTCGCGGTTCCGCACAACATTCGTGTTGTAAATTTTTGGTTTCGATGATCGTAGCTTCATCTCTCCTTGAACAACAGTCTAGTGCACTCACGCTGCCATGTCAAGCTCCTATGTCCTCTCCACAGAGCCCTCCTATTCGTCCCTCTCGATGCCGATGCCCTTCCCCTTGATCTCCTTGCCCGCGTCCTACTACACTAGAGTCGTTTCCGGCATCGCTCATCTCGGCCTACTCTCTGTTATCCTCCTACTGCACTGACGCTGCAATGGCGCACACACTGCTTTCTTGTGTCATCTGCCTCCGTTCACACTGCAGTTCGCCAAGGCCACCGACGGGTCGATCATCTTGGCCTCCTCTCGGCCTCCTCTCTCTCGTCCCACTACACTGAAGTCGTTTCCGGCGTTGATCACCTCGGCCTCCTCTCTCGTCTTATTGCACGGACAATACCATGGCGCGAGGACTGCATTCTCCTCCTTTGTCCATTGTCTTTGCGCGAGCACCGCAAATAGTTCATTGACGGTGTCGCTCATTGCGTGCACCGACGGGCCGCCGCCCACGACTCCATGCTCCTCATGTCGGACACGGCACCACGACCACTATCCATCGCAGTCGCCATGGTCCGCCAGACACCGCATTTCTTCTCCCTCTTCCTCTGCTAGCTCTTAACCCTGTGTGCTAAGTGCAAGTGCTAGCTCTTAATCATACCCCATGCGGGCAACCAAACAGCGTGTAATTGTATGCGTCGAGACAATCCAGGCAACCAAACAACGTGCCAAAGTTGATCCCCTAATGCAGGAAGTCCATATGCAGGCAACCAAACAACTTGCAGATGTCGTATATGAGGTTGTTTTTTTAGAGCCAGGCTGAGTGGAGAAGGGTATGCAGCGCAGATATTATAACCGACGGCAATCAAACACGCCCTAAGTGCACTGTGCACACGTCATTGTCGGCAAGCTCGACCCAAACAAGTTTGGGTCAGGCAACTTGACCCACGCGCGCCTCAGATAATCTGCCGTAGCGACCTGCCTACATGAAAGAAAATGCTAGACTTACGTAAAAAGTTACGTTCTTACCCTAAACTAATTGCCCTCCTGATTTTCAAGGGATGGATCTGGGACTATTTCCCTTCCAGCCAATTCAGGCCAGGTCACCTTTTATGTAGGTTATGTAAAAATCTTTACGTAGATGTAGCAAAGCTCGTCTACAGTAGAGTAGTTAAGAGCATCTACAACCGGACTTGACAAATCCGACCTCATGCGTCTACGGACCGCTTCCGGACACGCTTGTGGACGCATTCAGACGGGCCCTCATATTTCCCTCCCGGCATCCACATATCTCGAATCCGAACTCTCAAATCCATGCAAATACATGCACGTCGATTATCCAAGCCAATGTCTCACGTAAATAGCAAATATTGGTATGAAGCATAGATACCGTTTACATAAAATTTATTTAAGTGCCAAACTCAAGCATTGACTCCTTGGTTACCATTGTGGGTTCACATGTGCTCCACAAGATCATTTAGTAGTTGCATGTGTACCTACTGATCTCGAAGATTCTGATGCATCTACAGAAAGTTCATAAGCTGAGCTGCAACTTGATCTTCCCGGATTTCAACTTGTTCTACAGATGCTTCAAAATCATGGGTTTGGGGCTAAACCATCACCCTCATCCTCGACAATCATATTATGCAGAATAACATAACATGCCATCAGCTGCCACAAAGTTTATGATTCCCACATCATTGCAGCGTTCCGCACAATTCTCTAACGAGTCTGAAGCACACCAAATGCCCTCTCCACATCCTTCCTAGTCGCTTCCTGCATTGTTGCAAAATGGCTCTGTTTATTGCCATGCGGTTCAAATATGGTCTTCACAAACGCCGCCCACTGAGTATAGATACCATCGGCAAGATAGTATCCTATGTTGTACTCTCGGCCGTTGGCGGTGTAGTTGCATGCAGTGATTTTCATTGCAAAGCCTCCTGAACACCGGAGATTGTTGAAGCACATTGATGTCGTTGTGATAACCAACAATCCAAAGAAAGCATGACAAATCCATAAGTCATGTGATGCCACCGCTTCTAGTATGATAGTGGCCTCCCTAGTGTGACCTTGACACATTCCCCGCAAATCTTTGGGACAGTTCTTCCATTGCCAATGCATGCAATCAATTGATCCGAGCATTCCTGAAAACCCCTTTGCCTCACCAATAACCAACAACTTCTCTGTGTCATGCGCATTTGGTTCTCTGAGATACTCAGGTCCAAACACCTCCACCACGGCGCGGGCAAACTTGATAGTAGTCTTCAAGCACGTGCTCTCCCTCATCTTGACCATCTCACCAACAGCATCTGCAGCAATACCAAGTGCAAGCATCCTCAGAGCAGTCATGCACTTCGCTTGGCCGAGAAAGAGAGTTAGCCGTAGCAATCCCTTGTGAGCTTGAAGTAGACGTCGTGTGCCTCCACTCCCTCCATAATGCGCAAAAACAATGGTTTCCGCATGCGAAAATGGTGACGAAACCATGGATCATCCGGAAAAGTAGGTTTGGGAGCAAAATAGTGCATGTGTAGTAGCTTTGCTCCGGACACCCTGACCCGGTTGATCACTCTTCTCCCTTTGATTGTGCCCTTGTAGTTAAGAATATGCTTCACTTGCCGGTCCATTTCCTCTTGCATGCTCATGAGCATAATCATGTCTACTTCTTCGTCCGAATCCGACGAATCGAAGAACTCATCTTGAATCAATTGGTCAAGCTCCGTCGGTCCATACTCCTCATCGGACGAAGCATCGGAATCCTTCTTTTTCCCAAACAAAAATAAAAAACGGTCGAACAATGTGTCGAACACATCAAGTGCAAGGCGGAGCCAGAGAGTTGCCGGACGCACATTAATGGCGCCTGGCCGGGCGTATTTATGTCCCCACGGCAAGGACAGGAGAGAGGACTACTCTTTCGGCGGAGAGTCTGGGAACGGCTGCGGAGCGCGAGACGGACGACGCAGAGGAGGAAGAAGAGAGGAGATAACAAATGGACCCGGCTGGTCTTTGGAATGGATTTGGTGCAATTTAAAGTGGGATCGGGCTGTTGGGTCCGACGTGACAAGCGTGCCTGGGCGCCCCTATATCCGCCCCATATTTAGGCTGGATATGATGGATGCCGGTCAAACCGGGCATTTGAGGACCGCTCGAGGGCCGTCTGGGTCCAACCGGGCGTATAAGGCGGGTTTGAGGCGCTCGATTGTAGATACTCTAACCACAAGAGAGACGTGACCTGCACAGTGGCCCAACACTAAAATTTTCTGTAGATAATCACCACACAGTTCTCATGCTCGTGATTGACATGACATGTGCAGCATGTATGTGCATGGAAAGCTAAAGCAGGGTTAAAATGAAGAAGAGCACTGGACAGGCACGTCTCGACTGTCTATTACACCGATGATTTAGAGAGGTTTTCCCGAATAGTCGGTTGAAGTAGTGCTCTTCTTTATTGGAGTCGGACAAACTTCGATGTAGTAGAGCGGTGGAAGTGGTTTTATTCAGCAAATAAAAGAAAAACTTGTCCCTTAAACACAAAGCCATGTGTGCGATGGTGATCACTGGCCAGCACACTTCCTCTAAACCATCTGAACTGCAATTCATTCCAAGCTATGGTGTGTGACAAGTGGGTTTGTTCATCTGTCGCCGAGAAGAAACATAACTATATATAGTGTGATGATGTGCATGAGGCCGACCACAATCTACAGGTACAATATATATCACTAGAGAACAAAAACGCGTGCTTAGCGTGCCACACTTTATAGAGTTAACAAAGGGAATGGCAATCATAATCCTACTTACCTAGGTGAACATACACTACTATGAGAAAAGTGAAGCAAAGTGTGTTAATCTCTGTAACAGTATTGTCCTAAGTCTGGAATTATTGGTATCAATAGGGGGGCTTGTGCAATCAATCACGGTTAATCTCGACAGGGCCTTACAAATAGGAGGGTGACACACACACATACAGACAGCCGCAGCTCAAGACATCAGCCATGCAAGACCTACTCGTTCTCACCTTGAGCTTGATGCTCCTCCTCGTCGCCATGGTCGTCCGGCGGCATGGGCATGCATCGAGCAAGGCAGTCTACACGCGCCTTGCCACCAGCGTCAAGTCAACTTTCGCGAGCTGGCTCCGGCAGCCAGCCATCGTCATCAGGGACCGCGCGACAGCGCACCGCCTTCTCGTCCGTGGCTGCGTCGGCGGCTCCTTCTCCAACCGCCCGGCATCCATGGCGCCAAGCTCCGTCCTCTCGCACGGCCGCTACCACAATCTAACCTCGGCGCCGTACGGCCCGTTCTGGCGCGTCACGCGCCGCAACCTCACCTCTGAGGTTCTCCACCCGGTGCGCCTCCACCGCTACGCCGCCGCCCGCCGCGACGCGCTCTGCGGTCTCGTCGCAGACCTAAGAGAGCAGTGCACGTCCAAACCCGACGGCCTAGTCCTCGCGGCGGAGAGCATCCGCACCGCCATGTTCGGCCTGCTCACGACCATGTGCTTCGGCGACGGCGTCGACGCGGGCCTCACCCGCGCGATGGCCGACGCCCAGCACGACCTCATCCAGTTCTTCCCTGAGCTGCGCGTCTTCGCGAAGTTGCCGGCGGTGGCTAGGTTGATCCACCGCCAACGGTGGAGCAAGCTAGTCGCGCTGCGGCGGAAGCAGGAGGAGATGTACCTCCCGCTCATCCACGCCCGTCGCAGCCGGCAACGCAAATCTGGCGAGACGCCGGCGTATGTGGACACGCTCATTGACCTCCGGGTCCCGGACGACCACCACAAACGCAGGCGGCCGCGTAGGCTCACCGACGGCGAGCTCGTGGGCATGTGCTCCGAGTTCCTTGGTGCAGGAACTGAAACTGTGGCCGCGGCGCTGCAGTGGATCATGGCGAACCTGGTGAAGCGCCCACACATGCAAGAGGCTGTCCGTAGGGAGATCAACGCTGCTGTTGACGCGGACGCCGAGGAGGTGGGCGAGGAGGTTCTTGGGAAGCTAGAGTACCTCAATGCTGTCCTCATGGAGGTGCTCCGGCTGTACCCCACCGCGACCTTGGTGTTTAGGCAGGTAATTAAGCAACGGACTGCATGCTGACGTGCATGAGACATACTCCTTCCCTAATTAGCTTTGTCTAAAGTGAAACTTCATAAGTTTTGACCAAGTTTATAGAAAAAAATATTAACATATAAACCACCAAATCAATACAATTAGATTCATTATTGAATATGTTTCCAATCATATCAATTGGTTATCTTTAATGTCCATATTATCTGCTACTCCCTCTATTCCATAGTACAAGAGAGCGTTTTTGACATTATACTAATGTCAAAACGCTCTTATATTATGGGACAAAGGCAGTTTAAACTTGATAAAACTATTTTAGTCAAAGCTAATATGCAGAGTAAACAAAAATTAAAGGAGTACTACAATTGAGATGAAATAACTAATCGAGGACATTAATGTAATTTTCTGTTACTCACAAGGTGTCGGAAAAAGACGACATCATTCATGATGGCCAGCGTATTCCGACGGGCACCAATGTGCTCTTCCCGCTGAAGTCTCTGGCGCAAGACAAGGCGACGTGGGCCAACCCGGATGAGTTCAAGCCAGAACGGTTCCTAGCCGACAAAGGTGGGGAAAACGTCAACCTTGTTGCGGCCGCCGGAAGCAGTGGGGAGATCAGGATGATACCGTTTGGTGCCGGCGAAGGGTGTGCCTCGGCATGGGCATCGCCATGCTCCACATGGGATACTTCACTGCCAACCTCGCTAGGGAGTTTGAATGGAGGGAGGCGGAGGGGGAGCTGGCTGTCAATCTCCGCCCGCATTTCGGATTCTTCACTATCATGAAGCACCTGCTATGCGTTTCACCTCGCCGTGCTTCCGCGACGGGAGGGGATCTCGAAAGGAGGAGTAAATTAGACATGATATACCAGCTTGTAAGATTGTAATTTCCTTTGTTGCATGCTCAAAATAAGCTTAACCTCTATGTAGGGATTGGGTTCTGAACACTGAAGCACATCATTCTCGGTTGTTCTGTTATGTTGGCTGATCATGATAGTTCAAGAATGAACAGATCAAGTGCACGGAACGACTATGTCAGTCGACTGAATTTTATTGTTCTTTCAATCATTCATTACCATTCCATGTGTTCTGCATCCAAATGGACAAGCAAGAGTATAGCACAACTCGAAAGTTTCATTTTTCACTCAAATTCCAGCGACAAAAGAGAAGACAACCCAAAGAAGCCCACTAACCTCAATTATGTTGTTGTGTTGACATGTCACTTCCTCATGACACCATAGATTCTATATCGGTTAAACCTTTTGATAGCACCTTGGGTCTCCCAATCATTCGATCAGAAACATTTCATTGATTTTGGCAATGAATGACTTCGATGATCCAACTATAACGTGCGCTGAATTTGCACCTATGCAATCGTTAAACCAATATCCTGGCTCCTAATGATGCCAGACCTACGATTAACCTGACCACAAAGGTCTAGTCCCCGCAAGCAACTGAGAACAAACAAAAAACTCTGATGATGTGAATATTGCAGATATAGATGAAGTACTTATATCTCAAAGAGATGATAAGGTTCCAATAGAGGTATTGGTCCGGTAGTTGGACATAAATGAAGTATATGAACTTACATCGACATCTAACTTTTAGCTAGATAAAATATAACCCTCAAACGAAGCCCTAAGGGGGTATTTAAGGAGAGGCGGAGGGCGTGGATTCGGCCACCCCAATGAGGGAGGGGGACTCAACCCTAGATTGGTTTCCTCCTTATGTATGGACTCTAAAAACAACCTATGGTCATTATTACAAATACATGGGTCTGGCTCAAAAATGAGATGGTGCATCACCTATACATGGTTATGGAGTGTTGAAGGAAATATGCCCTAGAGGCAATAATAAAGTTGTTATTTATATTTCCTTATATCATGATAAATGTTTATTATTCATGCTAAAATTGTATTAACCGGAAACTTGATACATGTGTGAATACATAAACAAAACAGAGTGTCCCTAGTATGCCTCTACTTGACTAGCTTGTTTATCAAAGATGGTTATGTTTCCTAGCCATAGACATGTGTTGTCATTGATGAACGGGATCACATCATTAGAGAATGATGTGATGGACAAGACCCATCCATTAGCTTAGCACTATGATCGTTTAGTTTATTGCTATTGATTTCTTCATGACTTATACATGTTCCTCTGACTATGAGATTATGCAACTCCCGAATATCGGAGGAACACTTAGTGTGCTATCAAACGTCACAACGAATCTGGGTGATTATAAAGATGCTCTACAGGTGTGTCTTCGATGGTGTTTGTTGAGTTGGCATAGATCGAGATTAGGATTTGTCACTCCGATTGTCGGAGAGGTATCTCTGGGCACTCTCGGTAATGCACATCACAATAAGCCTTGCAAGCAATGTGACTAATGAGTTAGTTGAGGGATGATGCATTACAGAACGAGTAAAGAGACTTGCCGGTAACGAGATTGAACTAGGTATGGTGATATCGACGATCGAATTTTGGGCAAGTAACATACCGATGACAAAGGGAACAACGTATGTTGTTATGCGGTTTGACCGATAAAGATCTTAGTAAAATATGTAGGAGCCAATATGAGCATCCAGGTTCCGCTATCGGTTATTGACCGGAGATGTGTCTCGGTCATGTCTACATAGTTCTCGATTTGATGTGTATCGGTTATTGACATAGGTCCGCACGCTTAACGTTCGATGACGATTTGTATTATGAGTTTATGTGATTTGATGTACCGAAGGTTGTTCGGAGTCCCGGATGAAATCACGGACATGACGAGGAGTCTCAAAATGGTCGAGAGGTAAAGATTGATATATTGGAAGACTATATTCGGACATCGAGAAGGTTCCGAGTGATTCGGGTATTTTTCGGAGTACCGGAGAGTTCGGGAATCCGCCGGGGGAAGTAGTGGGCCTTAACGGGCCATACGGGAAAGGAGAGAAGGGCCTGAAGGGGTGGCCGCACGCCCCCCATTGCAAGTCTGAATTGGACTAGGGAGGGGGCGCCTCTCTTCCTTCTCCCTCTCCTACTCCTTCCCTCTCTCCCTCTTGAAAGAAAGGGACTCCAACTAGGACCGGGAATCCTAGTTGGACTCCCCTATAGGCGCGCCCTCAAGGGCCGCCTCCTCTTCCTCCCTCCTTTATATACGTGGGCAGGGGGCACCCCAAAAGCACTCCAAGATTTGTCATAGCCGTGTGCGGTGCCCCACTCCACAGTTACACACCTCGGTCATATCTTCATAGTGCTTAGGCGAAGCCCTGCGCCGGTAACTTCATCATCACCGTCACCACATCGTCGTGCTGACGAAACTCTCCCTCGGCCTCCACTGGATCAAGAGTTCGAGGGACGTCACCGAGCTGAACGTGTGCAGACCGACATTGTTGGATGAAGCGGCCCAGACCGACATTACATGACCGCGTTCATGAGACTGGTTCTACCGCCGTGCTTCGCACACAGGTGGCTAGTGGGTGTCTGTTTCTCCAACTTTAGTTGAATCGAGTGTGACTACGCCCGGTCCTTTGTTGAAGGTTAAAACAATACACTTGATGAAAAATCATTATGGTTTTGATGCGTGTAGCGACCCGACCTCAAACGGTCAAGTCTCTGTGCTTCAGTGTCATCCTTGGATCGGTAATGCTGACACACACAGTACTCGAAGGATTTATAACAGAGTAGCAATCACACACTTATTACATCGAATGTCTCAAAAGAGAACTTATTACAATAAATATGGCTTAAGGCCATCTAATACGATAACAAATGAAAGGCTTGGAAGATAAACTGAGTCCATCAACTCCAACGACATAGCTGAGCTGCACGGTAACGACCTAACGAACCTTACTCCTCGTTTAAAAAGTCTGCAACATAATACGTTGCAGCCCGGAAACAGGTCAGCACATGGAATATGCTGGCAATATAACACAGTAGAACAAGAACAGAATAATGCTATAACTACATGCATATTTGGCTGATGGAAAGCTCTATGGTTATAGTTTTGTGAAAAGCCAATTTTTCCCTACAACAAAGGAATAGATTTTATATAACTATCATGGTAGTTGAAACATCATTGAGAAGGTTCCTCCAACTCAATCCCAATTAAAATTATTTATCAACCCAACAATATTAAATTAGAGTGTTGAGATACATAGGATAATCCAAGTACGAGATACTCAAGATGTCCATAACCGAGGACACGGCTAACCATGATTAGATTGTACACTCTGCAGAGGTTTGCGCACTTTTCCCCACAAGACTCGATCTCCTCCGTTGGATTTCTCGCACTGAAGGGTGTTTGAGAAACGGATGACCGAGACACGGTCTTTCAGAAACATTAACTCTTTACTCCGGGAAGACCATACCAAACCTACATCCCTCTACCTGCTGATCCACCTCTTCAAGAGCTCATGAAACTTACTCAACTATGCTAGAGCCCATAATAGCTTGTGGCTGCACACGGAAGTTTCTAGCATGAAAATATCTCAGTTCCCTTTGAGCCTGGGTGGCGGACCTTAGGATGATCACACGGGTACTCCGGGATATCCTAGGACAACACTGGATTCTCCAGGTGCCCGACAAGCAATCCACCCAGATGTGTATTAAAGTTGCCAGCTTAAGTTGAACCATTAATTAACAATCTCACATCATTCATGAATTCACTCATCCAAACCACGTGTACGAGCATAGCATATCAATATAAGCAATACGTAGAAGTAACTACCAAGGGTTTGATAGTAACAGGGCAATAGGTTCTACCTCATCAACTACTTCCCAATACCCACATATTAAATACATCCTAATCATGCAATGTTTGAGGATTGGAACTAATGCATATAAACTGGGTGATAAAGGGGTATGATCAAAGTGTTACTTGCCTTGCTGACGATCCGCGAAACCTAGGGACTCGTAGTAGCATGCTTCGCACTCCGGGTGATCTATCGCAAACAAACAATAGCATACATGAGCAATCAAGTAAAGAAGCACGGGTAAAACTCAAATAAGAAGAATTGACCAGAAAGTTCAACTTAAGAACTCCGGTTCGCAAAAAGAATCGAGTCAAACGGAGCAACGAACCTCAAACTGCGAAAGAAACAAGATTCTGTTTACTAATCTGGACTAAAGTCAAATTTTACTGTACCAAAATCTTGTTCAAGTTGATTAAACAGAAAGAGGGTTTTGAGACGAAGATCTAGGCGCTTGAATCGCTTGATTCCGATAAACGAGCGAAAAGATAAACTAAAACGAAAATCGGATCAGAAATCGCGATCAAAAATAATCATGGAAAGTCCGAGAAAAAGAAAAACTGACAAACAGGCTAACGAAAGAACGTTCGTTGTCTGTAACTAACGTGCGAAAACCGTTCGTTAAAACGAACGTACGGACGAATGTCCGCTAAATAAACTAAACCGAGAAAACCGGTGAACCGATCTTAAAAAACGAAGCTAGGGTTTTATATAAAAAAACAACGGTTTTTACCTAAACCGAAAACCGAACGGCGAGATCGGATCGACCGGGCGGCGACTTCCGGCGGCTTCAAGCGGCGGCGGCGGCGGCGGCGGCAGCAGCGGCGCAAGGCGGGCGGCACCGGTGCAAGGCGGCGGGCGGGCGGCTTGCGGCGGCGGTTCGGCTTGGGGCTCCAAGGGGCCCCGGTCGGCTTTAAAGGTGGTGGTGGTGGCTTGCGGGTGGGGCAGGGGGCGTGGCCGACTCGGCCATGGCGACGGCGGCGTGGCAGTCGCGGTCTCCGCGAGGGAGACGGGCGGCGTGATGGGTCGCGGGTCTCCGCGAGGAGACGGCGGCGGGCGGCCGGGCCTCGGCCCGATTCGGTCCGGGGTTTTTTAAACAATACTAAAAATAAATCCTAGAAAAATAAATAAAAACTAAAATGCCAAAACAAATTTTCACCGTCTAAATAAAATATTTAGAACAAGATGACCATTTTCTTGGCCCTAAAATGCAACTTTGAAAAACGTGCAATTTTCGAATGCAAATAAAATAACAATAAAATCCTAATAAAATCAAATATTTGATTTTAATAATTTTCCTCCAATATTTCATTTATTTTGGAGAAGTCATATTATCTCCTCTCATATATTTTATATGAAATATTTTCGGAGAGAAAAATAATTAAAACCAATAATCCTCGTTTCAATATTTGGTAAAACTCAAATATAAAACAGGGAAATCCCCAACTCTCTCCGAGGGTCCTTGAGTTGCTTAGGATTTCGAGGATCGCGAAACGAAATGCAGCAAAATATGATATGCAGGAATGATCTATGTGTAACATTCCAAATTGGAAATTTGGGATGTTACAAACCTACCCCCTTAAGATGAATCTCGCCCTCGAGATTCGGGTTGGCTAGAAAATAGGTGTGGGTGGTCTTTGCGAAGATCATCCTCTCGTTCCTAGGTGGCTTCATCCTCGGTATGGTGACTCCACTGAACTTTGCAAAACTTCATAACCTTCTTTGCGGGTCACTTTCATTTGGCAAATTCAAGAATCCTCATTGGCTTCTCCTCATAGGTCAAATCACTGTCCAACTCAATTGCCTCCAAGGGCACTGTATCTCTTAATGGTATATCGGCCATCTCGGCATGACACTTCTTTAGCTATGAAACATGAAACATGAAACACATCATGAACTCCTGACAGTCCTTCAGGTAATTCCAACTTGTAGGCAACTTCTTCCATACGTTCCAAAATTCGATACGGTCCTACAAATCTCGGGGCTAACTTTCCCTTAACTCCAAAACATTTCACTCCTCGCAGAGGTGACACTCGTAGATTTGCTCTATCTCCAATTTCATAGGTTATTTTCTTGCGTTTCGAGTCTGTATAACTCTTCTTCCTAGACTGAGCTACCTTTAATCTATCTCGGATCAACTTAACCTTTTCTTTAGACTCCTTGATCAAATCTGGTCCAAACAACTGTCGGTCTCCTACTTCATCCCACATCAACGGTGTTACGCACCTTCGTCTGCACAGGCTTCAACGGTGCCATCTTCAAACCGCTTGATAGCTATTGTTGTATGAGAACTCCGCGTAGGGCAAATTGTCATCCCAACTAGATCCATAATCTAGCGCATGTGCTCTCAACATGTCCTCCGTAATCTGGTTGACTCTCGGTGCATCCATCCGTCTGCGGGTGGAATGTCAGATTGAACTCCAATCTCGCTCCCAAAGTCCGGTGCGCTTGATGCCAAAACTTTGAGGTAAACTGTGTTCCTCTATCCGATACTATGGTCCTCGGAACTCCATGCGCACGCATTTATCCTGGTCATGTATATCTTGGCCAACTTCGCACTTGTATAGGTGGTTTTCACTGGGATAAAGTGAGCCACTTTGGTCAAGCGATCAACTACTACCCATATAGAATCATATCCTGATTTGGTCCTGGGTAATCCGGTGATGAAATCCATGCCAAGTTTATCCCACTTCCATTCGGGTATTTGCATAGCCTGTAACAATCCTGCTGGCTTTTGATGTTCCGCCTTCACTCTCTGACATACATCACATACGGCTACATACTCGACAATATCCTTCTTCATACCAGTCCACCAGAAATGTTCCTTCAAATCCAAATACATCTTGGTGTTTCCGGGGTGTATCGAGTATGGTGAGTCATGAGCCTCCTGAAGTATTAACTTCCTGATCTCTGTGTTATTGGGCACATAAACACGGTCCTCAAACCATAAGGTGTCGTGCTCATCCTCACGAAAACCTTTGGCCTTTCCTTTGCCCATTCTCTCTTTTCTCGGCAATCTCTTTGTCATCCTTCTGAGCTTCTCGAATCTTTCCTAACAATGTAGACTGAACCTCCATTGTTGCAACAAAACCTCTAGGAACAATCTCCAATCGAAGTTCCCTGAGATCCTCTGCTAACTCCTTTGGCAATCTCGTGCTTACTAGGGTATTAGCATAACTCTTCCGACTCAAAGCGTCACTTTCGACATTGGCCTTGCTCGGATGATAGTGAAGCTTCATGTCATAATCCTTTATAAGCTCCAACCATCTCCTCTGCCTAAGGTTCAACTCCTTTTGTGTGAAAATGTACTTCAAACTCTTATGATCCATGTACACATCACAACGATTTCCAATAAGGTAATGTCTCCAAGTCTTCAATGCATGCACTACAGCTGCCAACTCCAAGTCATACGTGGCATAATTCAATTCGTGCGGTTTTAGTTGTCGTGAGGCATACGAAACAACTCTTCCGTCCTGCATAAGCACACTTCCAAGTCTAGGCGAGAGGCTTCGCAACACACTTGGAAATCCTTGCGTATATCCGGCAGAATCTGCACTGGGGCTGTAGTCAAACGTTTTTTTAACTCTTGAAAACTCGCCTCACATTCTTCCGTCCATCTAAATTTGGTATCCTTCTTCAATAAATCCGTCATTGGCTTCGCAATCTTGGGAAAAATTCTCGATGAATCTCCGATAGTATCCTGCGAGTCCAAGAAAATCATGGATCTCGCTAATCAAGTGGGTGCCAACCATTCAAAGGATCGATCGAACCTTGGTGTGATCTACTGCTACACCTTCTCCTGATATAACATGTCCAAGGAATCCGACTTCCTTCAACCAAAACTCACATTTGTTGAACTTGGCATACAACTGGTGTTCCCTGAGTTTCTCGAGAACTAAACGCAAATGCTCTTCGTGCTCCTCCTCATTCTTCGAGTATACCATTATATCATCAATGAACACCACAACAAACTTATCCAAATATTCCATAAATACCTTGTTCATCATGCTCATGAAATAGGGAGGGGCGTTAGTGTCGCGACCGGATTTTCGGGATATCAATTTCCCAGAAAATGGCCCTTGTGCTCACCAGCCCCAGGATTACTGTTAGCTGATGAGGCACCAACTTGATACAGAAATTCCAAGCAAAATACAAAATGTGTAGTACAAGACCATTCTGGCCTATGAGTACATCAATTGGTTTCTAGTGGCTGATGGCGGAAGCGATTTGTGGTTCATCTGCGTCTATGGGACTCCATTTCCCATGTGAACAAATTGACTGGATAACTCCTATCTTCGCGAGGCTGCTATCACCATTGCGTAGGTTCTGGGCTGTCATCGCAACGCTCCTCTCCATGCAAGAAATCTGGCCAAGACAATAGCTGTGGACAAGCCAAGTGAGTACTTTGAATGTACTTCCAAACATTATGAACATAGGTATAACATAATGAATGATAATCATGCTCAAATATTTCATGATCACAACGCTACCATGAAATAAAAATCCATGATGCACGCAAGCAGGTTATTCATATATAACATGAATATGCAATAAGGGAGTAGAAATAGAATGCACCGATCAGGTGTCTGAAGCGACGCCTCGAAAGGATAATAATATAAAGCATGCCTCAGTTGGGCGTCTGAGCGACACCACATAAAGGGCTTATGAATAAAACAAATAACAAGCATGTTACATGGAAGGCGTATGCGACACCACATAAAGGGCTTATAAATGATTTAAATAACAAGCATGTTACACGATGGGCGTCGAGCGACACCACATAAAGGGCTTATAAATAATTTAAATAACAAGCATGCCACGTCAAGGCCTGTATGCGACCCCACATAAAGGGCTTATAAATAATTTAACTAACAAGCATGCCACAGTCGGGCGTCTGAGCGACACCACATAAAGGGCTTATAAGAGAATAACCACAGTGAATATCCATGAGGTAGAACCGTCCCAGGGATACTCAATAATTCAAATAATGTAAATGGTTAGTCCATAATAATAGTAATCATAATCTTCATGAGTTACAAGTCATGATCCGTGTTCTGGTTTAGCAATTTTTTCCTCCGAAGACCGACACTAAGACCGACACTTGACCCATCCCAGGCTGTAGTCCTTAACCATGGACACGGCTATTCGAATAGGTATAATCTCTGCAGAGGGTGTACTCTTTACCAACGAGTAACGGATTCCTTTAGTCCATCGGGACTAATTCCGCCCACGGTCTTTTAATTGAAAACACACCTGACCGCACATTACCAGCTTAACTTACCGGTGTCCGGAATCACCAACGACACCCGTTAAGCAAAACTCTAAGTGGGGAGGCTACAACCTCGACTAGCATGGGATCACAAAATTTATAACGCCAAGAACTAGGGGAGCTACCCCCTCGGCTCCAGCCGGAAACACCCATGCCCCCGGATCAGGTGGCATGCCTACCGGATGCAGCCGATATCTTCCACCATGGCCTCTCTGTACGGTGTGTGCTAGGAAGGGGTTGACAACTTATTAAACCGTACCCTACCTATGGCAGGGACAAGTGGTAGTACGAAACAAGTATGGGGGTTACTGGAATAAGACTCGATCTACGGTCGACTCAGGAGGTTAAAGCATTTCCTGCATGATAAGCATAAGAAATATATTTCACACCAATCACACAGAATCACCACTCATCATACCTCACCATGCCTTACCGGACATAACCATCTCGACGAAGAACTAGAGACAAGCTCGTGTCTACCCAAGACAGAGACTTCCCCGATTCCTTCCGATAGGCATGAAAGGCATACGAGGGTGATTACTATCAGAAGCATGTCAAATTCCAACAGCAAGGAATCATTATTATGCACTCATGAATATGATCATAGCATCACATAAAATACCGAATACTTTGCGTTAAGGTGGTGTCGTATATGCATCGAACGACACACAACCAATATTATGCCGGGGTTCAGAATGCTTGCCTTCAAGAGTATGTAAGTGGGGTGCTCTTTTTTGAAGGTTGCCTTCTTCTTCAAAATCCTATTTTACAAAAATTTGAATTAACACATAGTTCCAAAACAGTACAAAAAAGTTGTTTGTAAAATTTTCAAATAAACATGAAAAAAAACTAGACAAAATTTGAGAAACAACAGAAAAGGAATCAAATCAATTGGACTTGTATTTTAAAAGTTATAGCCAGTCAAAGTTTAGTCAAAATCTGTTTTTAAATAAAACAAAAAAAGAAAAATGGTTCGGCAACACTTATGTTTTCCTCTAGCGAAGGCATATTTGGTGGAATACGCTTCCACTTAACCCAGCGCGGGCCGGCTCGGGGTCACTGATAGTGGGTCCCTTGGGCCCACTGGTCAGGTTTGACCAGTCGCCCGTGCCTCCTTCTCCTCTGGCCGAGCGGTGGCGGGGCTCCGGCGATCGGCGTCCGATTTAACAGCGGCTCCCAGCTGGGTTCCGAGGGCGGGATGGATCCGCTTAGTCTGTGGCGGTCCTCCCAAAGTGGTCGATAGGCTGGCGGGTGGAGGGTCGCCACGGCGAAGCTTCATGGGCGGATGGTGGTTTCGGGAGGATTGGGGTCTCAAGCTATGGTGGCTCCCGATCGGGTTTGAGAGGTGGGGTGGCTCCGCAAGGTCAAGGGGAGTCGGACGGTGGCACTGGATGGACTGGGGAGGTCTTTCTCGCGACGAACGGGATCGAAGTGTGGCGGCGGCCGAACTGACCGGAGATGAGGAAGGAGGCCTCCCTCCATCGATTGCTGGTTGCGGGAGCACTAGGGGGATGGCCTGAGGTCGCCTGGGGGTCTGGTCGAGCTCGGGGTCTCCTTTTATAGGCGGTCGAGGTCGGTTCGACGGCGGCAGTGGATAGGAACGGCGAACCGCCGTTCTGTAGCCAGGGGGCGCGTGGCGATGGCTGGCGGGGTCTGGCCGGGCGAGAGGATGAGCTCGGGCTGTTCAGGGGCGAGCTGGCGCGCGGCTGTGGCTCGGGCGGCGCCGTCCATGGCAGGAGCCTGCGGCGGCCGTGGCGGCTTGCGGTGGTGGCGCTGTGGGGTGCCAGGAGGTGGCCAGGGCGGCTCTGCGATGAGGGAGGAGTCGGGGCGAGATGGCTGTGAGTGGGAGGGGACCAGAACGGGTGCGGGGAGGCGGCAGCGGGACGCGGCGACTCGGGCGCACACACGTGCAAAACGCGCTCTCTGGCCGCGCCAAGTGCACGCATGCCATGTGTTCGGCAAAATGCCAAGGCATGCCAGGAGGTTTGGGTGAGGCTGGGGTTTAACAGGTCTAGGCTAGAGGTGGCGAGGAGGTTAGTGGACATGGTGGTTGGGTCAGGGGATCAAGTTCATAACACAAACTAAAAACTAAGCCAAAACTGGCAATGCACACAAGGTGCTTGACAGAATGCCATGGGCTTCTAGGCATCACTTAGGGTGGCCAAAAACTTCAGATCAAAGTCTCTTTAGAAGATAAAGAGGGTGGCAAGGTTAGTTTGACAAACACAAAAACTCCCTAGTGCAAGTTTTTGAGAAAAGCAAATCTGGATGTAAAATAAAGGCTATTATTGCATGGGCCAAAAATATTCCAATGGGTCCAATCTCCTGGACTTAAGGGTTTGGTAGGGTGGACTATAAGCAGGAAAGATCTCATGGGCACTAGAGCAAAACAAAATGGGGTTGCAGTAGAAAATACCAAATTGGGCCAGAGAGCAAAAGAGGATGTTTTGCTCAAATCTTTCAAAGAACACCAGTGGGTCTTTGCATATAAATGAATTATAAGTACTACTAACATCTCCCAACTTTGGTGAAATTTTTAAAGAAATAAATCAAAGGGTTGTAGTGCAAAAGAGGCTCTGAGGCTTATGAGAAACCATTTTAAAAGAATTAAAGTTCAGGAAAAATAATTATAGAAATAAATCCACTGATAAAAGAAATGTTTCTTGAGAGGATATACAAGTCCAACAACATTTTTGAAAAGTTTTCTATTTGGAGGGAAACTCCACAACTCAGAAGAAAAAGGTGGTTCTGAAAAAGAAAATCCAGAAAAAAAATTTAATTTACCAAGGCAAAATTTTAATTAATAAATCATGGTTAAATTTTTGGGTTGTTACAGTTAGTGAGTCCAAATGACATGACTGTATATTCATACAATCCGTACCATGTGGTGAATGCTGTCTTTGGTATATCCTTCTCTCGGATCTTCAGCTGTTGATATCCTGATCGCATATTGATATTTGAAAATACCTTAGCTCCTTGCAGTTGGTCGAACAAATCATTGATCATCGGCAGCGGGTATTTGTTCTTGATCGTTACTTCATTTAACGCACGATAATCAACAACCATTCTTAGAGACTTATCCTTCTTCTCAACCAAAAGCACTGGTGCTCCCAATGGTGATGAACTCCGTCAAATGTAACCTTTCTCCAATAACTCCTTGATCTGCTTCTTAATCTCCTCCAGATCATTTGCGGGCATCCGGTAGGGTCTCTTTGATATTGGCCCTGTACCTGGTAATAGCTCTATCAAAAACTCGATGTCTCGATCCGGTGGCATGCCTGGTAACTCCTCTAGAAAAACATCCGGGTAATCCTTCACAACAGACACTTCCTCCTGAACAACTCCCGTGAGGGTATTTACTTGGCTCCTCCTAGGCGCATGCCTAGATACATACTTAATCCTTTTTCCCTCGGGGGTGGTGAGATAAATCGACTTACTAGCACAGTCAATGCTTCCTCCATACTTTGACATCCAGTCCATGCCTAATATCACATCCAATCCTTGTGACTCCAAAATTATTAGGTCTGACGGGAAAACATGGCTACCAATGGTTAAGGTTATCTGGTCGCACCATCGACTAGCCATATACTCTGCTCCAGGTGAACTTACTAATAGAGGGGTCCTAAGGGTTTGGGTTGGTAGTTTAAACTTATCCATGAATCCCCTTGATATGTATGAATGCGATGCACCAGTATCAAAAAGAACATGGGAGGTAAAAGACTTAACCAAAAACTTACCAATAACCGCGTCTGGCTGCTCTTCAACCTCCTCCACGTTAACGTGGTTCACTTGTCCTTTGTTGAATGGATTGGGCTTCTTCCCAGCGCCCTGCTACCATTTCCATTCTTCGCCTGTGGCACTCCGTGGCATAGTGTCCAGTCTTCCCGCACTTGAAGCAAGTAATGTGACTTAGGTCTCTCTTGGCGGGTGTGGCTGGATTGGAGCGGTTCTGATTATTGTTTGTTCCATTCCCAGTCCCATTCTTAGAACCATTGTGGTTATGCGAACTTCCTCCGTTGTGATTATGACCTCCATGATTATGAACAAGTCCTCCCAAGTTTGGGGTTAGACGAGGCTTCTGCTGAGCTCCTGAGTTATACCTTCCTTGTCCATACTTCCTCTTACGTCTCTCAATCTGCTGCTGCTTCCCTTCAATCATAAGAGCCTTATCTACCAACTCCTGGTAGTTGTTAATTGTTGCCACCATCAACTGCATGCTCATCTCATCATTCAGCCCTTCCATAAACTTCTTGTGCTTCGCGGCATCTGTGGCCACATCATCAGGGGCATAGCGAGATAACTTACTAAACTCATCCACGTACTGAGCCACATTACGGTTCCCCTGGCGTAAGTTGCGAAACTCATGCTTCTTCATGCTCTAGCTCCAGTTGAGACATGGGCTGTGCGGAAAGCTTGCTGAAACTGATCCCAAGTGACGTTGGCTATGGGGAAAGTGGCCGTATAATTATCCCACCATGAGGCTGCTGGTCCACCCAACTGGTGTGCGGCAAAACGCACCTTCTCAGCATCTATGCAACTTATGGTGGTCAACTCCCTTCCAATACGGCGTAGCCAATCATCTGCAACTATAGGCTCGGTGCTACTGGAAAACACCGGCAGCCGCAACCTCAGAAAGCGAGCTAAGTTGTCAACTGGAGGCGGGTTGTTGTTGTTGTTGTTGTTGTTGTTGTTGTTGCCTTGGTTCTGGACTAACAATTGCATCAAGGCATTCTGCTGCTGGATCAACTGGGTGAGCTCCGGCGGGAAGGCAAATCCGGTGTCACGTCTCGGAGGCATCTGATGGGTTTAGAGGGGAGGGATTAGAATAGAAAGGGGTCTAATGAGAGAAAAACTACCTATATGCACATGTGACAAACACAATCATTTCACTCAATCAATCAAGCAAGGGCATACAAACGGTCTAGAACTATCGTTGAAAGTGCTCAATTACTACTATATACATGGGGGAATACTACTAATCATTTGGTGGTCATCTAGAAATTTTGACCGGTGGAAGACTCCATGATGTCTGCTCCAGCTTCGTCTTCAAAGTCATCTTCACTGGGGTTGGAGTCGGTGTCGTCGATGATGGTGTAGTTCTCCGGGCAAGTGGAATCGTCGTCCTCTCCTCCTGGCGCGGGGTCTCCCATGAATATTCCGATCTTCTTTATCAGGTCGTCATTCTTCTCCAATAGTGTTGCAATTTCCTCCTCATATCCATCACATGTAGACTTTAGTTCTTTTTCCAGCTCGATGATCCTGTCTTCGCCTTCTTCAAATCTATCATGTCTGCTGATGACCCACAAGTATAGGGGATCTATCGTAGTCCTTTCGATAAGTAAGAGTGTTGAACCCAACGAGGAGCGTATGAAATGATAAGCGGTTTTCAGCAAGGTATTCTCTCGCAAGCACTGAAATAATAGGTAATGAGATAGTTTTGTGATAAGATAATTGTAACGAGTAACAAGTAACAAAAGTAAATAAAGTGCAGCAAGGTGGCCCAATCCTTTTTGTAGCAAAGGACAAGCCTGGACAAACTCTTATATAGAGAAAAGCGCCCCCGAGGACACACGGGAATTATCGTCAAGCTAGTTTTCATCACGCTCATATGATTCGCGTTCGGTACTTTGATAATTTGATATGTGGGTGGACCGGTGCTTGGGTGCTTTTCTTACTTGAACAAGCATCCCACTTATGATTAACCTCTATTGCAAGCATCCGCAACTACAACAAAAGTATTAAGGTAAACCTAACCATAGCATGAAACATATGGATCCAAATCAGCCCCATACGAAGCAACGCATAAACTAGGGTTTAAGATTCTGTCACTCTAGCAACCCATCATCTACTTATTACTTCCCAATGCCTTCCTCTAGGACCAAATAATGGTGAAGTGTAATGTAGTCGATGTTCACATAACACCACTAGAGGCTAGACAACATACATCTCATCAAAATATCGAACGAAAACCAAATTCACATGACTACTAATAGCAAGACTTCTCCCATGTCCTCGGGAACAAACGTAACTACTCACAAAGCATATTCATGTTCATAATCAGAGGGTATTAATATGCATATAGGATCTGAACATATGATCTTCCACCAATTAAACCAACTAGCATCAACTACAAGGAGTAATCAACACTGCTAGCAACCTACTAGTACCAATCCCGGACTTGGAGACAAGAATTGGATACAATAGATGAACTAGGGTTTTGAGAGGAGACGGTGCTAGTGAAGATGTTGATGGAGATTGCCCTCTCCCGATGAGAGGAGCGTTGGTGATGACGATGGCGATGATTTCCCCCTCCCGGAGGGAAGTGTCCCGGCAGAACAGCTCTGCCAGAGCCCTAGATTGGTTCCGCCAAGGTTCCGCCTCGTGGCGGCGGAGTCTCGTCCGGAAAGGTTGCTTATGATTTTTCCCTGGACAAAAGAGTTCATATAGCAGAAGATGGCCACCGAGAGCCAACAGGGGCCCACGAGGCGTGGGCGCCACTGGTAGGGCGTCCCCCACCCTCGTGGGCAGGTGGTGGACCCCCTGGCGTATTTCTTCTGCTCAATATTTTTTATTATTTCCAAAAATAACTTTCGTGGAGTTTCAGGACTTTTGGAGTTGTGCAGAATAGGTATCTAATATTTGCTCCTTTTCCAGCCCAGAATTCCAGCTGCCGGCATTCTCCCTCCTTATGTAAACCTTGTAAAATAAGAGAGAATAGGCATAATTATTGTGACATATTGCATAATAACAGCCCATGATGCAATAAATATCGATATCAAAGCATGATGCAAAATGGACGTATCAACTCCCCCAAGCATAGACCTCGCTTGTCCTCAAGCGGAAGCCGATAACGATAAATATGTCCACATGTTTAGAGGTAGAGGTGTCGATAAAACAAAATACGGGCATGAGGGCATCATGATTATTCTTATAACAGCAACATAGATGGATATTGTCATATGATTTCTTATATTCAAGTAATAATCTATTCACAATGCAAAGTATGAATCCGAAACTTTATTGGGAACTAACAAACTATAATCTCAGTCGTTGAAGCAATTTCAATTTATCATAACATCGGAAAGAGTCTATGTAAGAACTTTCTAGCAATTCCATATACTCAACTATCATTTAGTCTTTCATAATTGCTAACACTCACGCAATACTTGTGGTTATGGAGTTTTAATCGGACACAGATAAAGATAGGGGCTTATAGATTCGCCTCCCAACCTTTTACCTCAAGGGTAATGTCAACAATAATAGTTCATGCTAACCCATATCCAATTAGATATATCTATCAGGATCTTTCCAACACCCTGTGCTTGCCAAAGGATAAAATAAAAAAGGAAAGGTGAAGATCACCATGACTCTTGCATAAGGTAGAAGATAATAGTAACAGATAGGCCCTTCACAGAGGGAAGCAGAGGTTGCCATGCGCTTTTATGGTTGGATGCACAAAATTTTAATGCGAAAGAACGTCACCTTATATTGCCACTTGTGATATGAACCTTTATTATGCAGTCCGTCGCTTTTATTTCTTCCACATCACAAGATCGCATTTAAGCTTATTTCCTCCACACCAATCAATCATACATATTTAGAGAGCAATTTGTATTGCTTGCACCGATGACAACTTACTTGAAGGATCTTACTCAATCCATAGGTAGATATGGTGGACTCTCATGGCAAAACTGGTTTAAGGGTATTTGGAAGCACAAGTAGTATCTTTACTTGGTGCTAAGAATTTGGCTAGCATGTGGGGGAAAGGCAAGCTCAACATGTTGGATGATCCATGACAATATACTTTATCTCGAATATAAGAAAACATAACCCATTACATTGTCTTCCTTGTCCAACATCAACTCTTTAGCAGGTCATATTTTAATGAGTGCTCCCAATCATAAAAGATGTCCAAGATAGTATATTTATATGTGAAACCTCTCTTACTTTATTACTTCCTATTAACTGCAACGATGACCAAAACTATGTTTGTCAACTCTCAACAACTTTTAATCATCATACTCTTTCTATGTGAAGTCATTACTCTCAATAAGATCAATATGATATTTTTATTTCTTTTTATTCTTTTCTCTTTTCTTTTATTCACTCAAGATCATAGCATGATAATCAAGCCTTTGACTCAACACTAATCTTTATTATAAGCTCACGGACTCGATTACATAGAGAGATCATAAAGCAAAACTCAAAACTAGATCATGCCATAAACTTTTATTCTACTAGATCAAGATACTACTAATAGGATCGAACTAAGAAAAACGGTAAAGATAGGAGTGTGATGGTGATACAATACCGGGTCACCTCCCCCAAGCTTGGAAATTGCCAAGGGGAGTGCCCATACCGATGTGATTATGTCTCCTTTGCTGATGAAGGGATTGTTGATGATGTAGGCTTGTCGTCCATCTTCCAAGGCATAGGCTCACCATCATAGAAGGATGATCAAGTCTCCGGGATCCTTAAATCTGCAACCAAACTCATCCTTTTGAATCTATATTCATACTCACAGTTTTGGTTTTGCAGGTCATAGATTTGAGCTTGGAGGTGCTCGATTTTCTCGTGGAGCTTGAAGATGGCCTCCCCAATATCCTTGGCATCCAGCTTGTGGTTGTTGGTGAACATTGTGATCATTATGTGATTGAAATCCAGTCCATGCTCCACCATCTCCTGGCACTTGAAAACTTGTTGCTCCATTGCTTCAAGCCTTGTCTCCACGCTTACGGTCCTCCGTGGTCCCTCAACATCGCGGATGTGCAGCAACCCATCACGCATCTCAATGGTTTGCGGGTGTTGCAGCACCTCCGCGAGGTAGGGGTTGATGACCTTCTCGAAAAACTTGTCCTTGGGGGCGCTTGGAGACGTCATAATGATCTAGATCTATCAAAAAAACAGTTCGAAACAAGAACAGAGGATATTTGCGTGATACGGGAGTCAAAACCTTCGGGAGAATATATAATGAATTTTTACCGACCAAAATACGTATCATGCAAGAAAACGGAGTCCAGAGAGCACACGAGGTGCCCACGAGGTAGGGGGCGCGCCCAGTAGGGTAGGGCGCGCCCTCCACCCTTGTGGAGCCCTCGTGTCCTTCCCAGACTGCTTCTTATTTTTCTATTTTTCTAAATATTCCAAAACGGAGAAATATTGCCTTAAAAACTGTTTTGGAGTCGGTTTACTTACCATACCACATACCTATTCCTTTTTGGAGTCTGAAATGTTCCGGAAAGTGTCCCTTATGTATTCCTCCGGGGTTACGGTTTCAATAACATTTGTTTCAACATTTATAGGATTACCTGAGATATAATGTCGGTGTACAAAAGTAGGGGCTCTCCTTTTGACCCCTTTACTTGTGCACGGGCAGTCAGAGCCTCCCGCCACGACCGCACATAACAGGGCAGGGAAAGGGAAGCCGGAGAGAAGCCGAAGGCACAATACGAAGCAAAGCAACAACAAGGACAAAGGCCACAAAGATCAGATGGACGAAGCAGGTTTCCCCGGCAAGGACCCTTGCCGGGGGGCAGCTTCAGCGGCCCCGGCAAGACCCTTGCCGGGGCAGCTCGCCCACGCCAGCCGAGTGAGCCGCCCTTGAGCCCACCAACGCTCGACAAATGCATTGGGACAGGGCTCGGGAGGCAACTCTGTGGTGGCATGGAGATCTTTGTGAAGACAAAGAATAGTCAAAATCAAATGAGGATAGGAAGGCAGCCATCCTCACCGAAGAAACCCACAAGACCCCCGGCAAGATCCTTGCCGGGGACGCCTGCGCGCCACGGCAAGACCCTTGCCAGGCCACCCGGCAAGACCCTTACCGCGCCACCCGGCAAGGCCCTCGCCAAGCGCACCTGCAGGGCCACCGTCAGGCCGCACCAGCCAAGTCTCCGCCGCCGTTCGCATGCAGCTGCCGACCCAACCAGCTGGGCAGGCACCTGCGTGGCAACATGCGGCCCTTCGTGGAGGCTCCACCACCACGCCACCTCCTCCGCTGCCTGCCTACATGGCACCGCATGCATCATTGGCCAGGGCGCGTGTCGAAGCTTGGAGGAGCGGCGACGGATGGGACGGGCCTCGCCCCCGTCCCCGATAAAGTGAAGGACACCTAAGCCTCGCATTAAATATGCTTTGTCATGTAATGCCAGCGATAAGCTCATGACACTATAGCACTTTCCACCTCCTGTGTGCCACTGTGGCAGCCCCTTTCACCTATAAAAGGAGGCCCATGGCACACAAGAGAAGGATTTGGCTCTTTCGAACCTCGCAGCACCTAGAGCTAGTTCAAGAGCTCAAGAACACTAAATACATCCACCAAAGCAGGATCGTAGGGTTTTACGCATCTTTGCGGCCCGAACCTGGGTAAATCCCTTTGTGTCGTCTGTTAGTCCCGCTCTTCTCATGATCCCCGCGCCCCGCAACCGTAGAAGGGATTCCAGTGATCCCATAGGTGTCGTTTCCCACCGACATCTTTGGCGCGCCAGGTAGGGGGCGCAATTGTGGGAATCTGGTCTGGCAGTCGGCCTAGCTGTTCTTCATCGCCACATCTCCTGCGAAGGAGGCGGCCAAGAAGGCGGCGCTGCCCATTGACGCGAAGGATGCCGAGGCAGTGACGAGAGAGCTAAGTCATCCTGAACTTTAAGTTTTTCTCTTTAAATATAAGGTTATTATCCTGAACGGTTCGGCCTATGTATGGAGATCCTGTACGCACAGGGGCCCTCCTGTGATCGGTAACACCCTTGTTCTATTTCGAGCCCGCTCAACAGTTCAAGTGGCCGCGTCGAGAACGGCAGGGTAGCCTTTCGCCCTCGGCAATGCTCTCGGTTCTGACTCGAGTCAAGCTCGACAGATCGAGCGGCCGCGCCAAGGGCGGTAAGGTGCTTTGCCCGGCAACAAGCACACCCTGGGTTTACGTGCCGGCAAGCTTACCCGATCGACGTGGGGCGAACATACAAAGGAAAATCGAACAGGAAAATAACATGCATAGTTTCAGGGGCACTGCAGAGTTATATTACACAAATTGCCGCTGCGGTTCTAACTAAAGATAGCAGTGTCTTGGTCATGAACCTGCAGCAGCGACAGAGAACGGGGTGCCTAGTCCCGACGCTGGCCCTCCACCCTCTTGATTTTGTCGATGCGGCTGAGGATGGGCTGGATACGCTCGTTGAGCGCCGCGATGTCGGCATCCTCCGGCAGGCTCTTCAGCACAACTCCAAAATCAAGGTCTGGGTGCCAGTACGCGATCTTGGTGAGCACCCTGGTCATGGTCCCCCGGCAGAGTATCCGGGAATCCTCGGCCAGGGAGGCCGCCCGGTTGGAGTGGAGCCGCCCCAGGGCGCCGACGACCTCCTCAAAATATACGGTCAGGTTGGCATTGAGGCTCAGGCTCGCTTCCGGGGCGTACCTCATCTCCAGCATCCCCATAATGGCCCGCTAATCAGCGGCCAAGTTTGCAACGACGGCAAGGCGCTCGAGCCAGCGTTTCTCGCCCGCCTTGTGGTCCTTGAGGTTGGCGGTCTCGTTCATCAGCAGCTACTTCTCTGTCTCCAGCTCCTTGGTCAGGATCCCCTCCCGAGTTTTGGCCTCCGACAGCGTCTCCTCGAGCCCTCCTTGCTTCAGCTTGAGATTTTTGATGGAGATGTTGGCTTTGGAGAGCTCCCCAGACTTGCTGATGACCTCGCCTTGCGCCACCGTCAGGGCGCCGTTGAGCGTGTCCTTCTCCTAGGGCAGCTTCAGATCTTGCCCCTCTAGTTCCTTTACCCTGCCGGCATGGGCCTGAGCCTGGGCGTCGAGTGCTTCCTGATGCCTCCGCTCCAGCTCTTGGGTCTGCTGCAGGACAAGCTTGTCCACCTCTTCGTCCTTGCCGCGGAGCGTGGCGGCAAGCTTCTCCTCGCGCTCGGCAAGGTTCTCTTCCTGGGTCTTCAGTGCGGCCTCATGCTGGGTCCGGGCGGCTTCGGCTTCATCGGCCAACTTCTTCGCTGTCTCCTGGGCCTTCTCGACGCCGGCCAGCTTCAGGGCGAGCTCCACCTCACGGTTGGCCAGCTCGCCCTGGGCGGCCTTTAGTTCGTCCTGGGCCTGGCGGAACCAGTCTTGCACCTCGGCGACGCGCCTTCCGAAGTCCGCCTCCGCCTTCTCCACCAACGCCGCCCTAGACTTGGCCTTGTCCAAACGGGCGCGGTGGAGCGCCTGAAGCTTCCGGAAACTGGCGCCCATGTCCTGGAGCAGCCTTTCCTCCTGGGAGCCGGCGCCACCGATGCCCGGCTCATCAACGACTTCGAGCCTGGCGGCGGCAAGCACCTCCTCGGTGAACACCCCTCCCTCAAAGGGAGCCCTGGCACTCGACGCACCAAGGAGATGGACGAAGAGGTCGTCGCTTACCCTCAGGTACCTGTCGGAGCCAGAGGCAGCAGAGGAGGAAGGCAGATCGTCAAACGCTACCTCCTCGGCAGTGGCCTTGCCGGCTTCCCCGGCAGGCCCCTTGCCGGGCTCTTCGGCAGGCCCCTTGGAGTCATCCTCGGCGGTGCCCCTGGCGCCCTCCTCGGTAGCAATCCTCTCCGCCTCCGCTGCGGCATCCACGGCGACCTCCTTGATTGTGGTGTCGACATCCTTTGAGGAGGGGTCTGGACGCCAAGAAAGAGACATGGCGGAGCCAAGATCGAAAGTCAAAAAGGAAAAAAAAGTAGAAAAAAAGGAATGCAAGCAGAAGTGGAGAGTGAGCGGCTTACCCGTGTCGGGCCGTGAGGCGGGAGTCCCTTCTCCGCCAAGGTCTCAAGGCCGAGGCGGCCACCGGCGCCTGTGTTCTCCTCCTCCTCCGTGTGCATGGCCTCGGCGCTTGGTGCCCTTGCCGGGACACCTCGGGCGGCGTGGTCGACGGGGGTGGCACGATAGGAGAAGCCCTCTGCGGCTCCCCTTGGTGTTGCTCCCCTCCTACATCCACGACAGGGTCAGTGCCAAAGCGTCGCGCATTGCGCACGTTGACAAGTGATGGGTGATGGACTTACGCTGGGGGCTGGGTTGCGGGTTGATGTCCGGGCTGCTCGACACCACCAGTGGCGTACTGGGGGTGCCTGCCGGGGGTTGGCCACTCGCCGAAGTCCTGGCCCTCTTTATCCTCTGGGCCAGCGTCTCCACATCCCTGCAAGATGAAGACAAGTAAGCAGTGCCGTCAGGGGAGGGCGAGGAATAAGGGAGGAAAGTGAAAGCTTACTCTTCGTTCTCTTCCTCCTCCTCCTCTGTTGCTTTCCTTTTTCTCTCCGGGCTGAGAGGCCCTGGGTCTTTCTCCGGGCTCAGGCCCAAGTCAAACGCAATCCCGGCCGATGTTTGCCGGGCGAGGGGAGGCGATGGCGTCCGGGCGCGTTTGTACAACGAAGAAGCAGATGTCTTCTTCTTCGATGCCACGGCTTTCGCCGTTTTCATCATCGCCACCGCCCTCGTCTGGCGCACGGGCGCCTCCTGTGCTTGCCGCAGCTGCACGGCCCAGTCAAGGCGGACCGGCTCGCCGGACATGGCCCGCCGCAGGACCCGCCTCTTTCCGGTGGCCGGAGGATCGATAGTCGCGGTCCTCTCCTCCTCGCCCTCCTCCGACGACGGCCCGACGCCGGCGTCTTCAACAAGGGGAGCCCCGATGGCGACGCCGCTGGCCTCCCCAGCGGCAGCTGCCCACCGGGCGAGCTCCCCCTCCTCCTCCTCTGCCGCGGCCTTGTCAACCACGCCGCCGGCGCTGCCGGCCTCCCTGACGAGCCTTGCCTCCTCCTGGGCACGCCTCGCCTCCTCCACCCTGGCGGCGATATAATCCAGCTCCGCCGGAGAGGTGTCCTGGATAAGCCGCGGCTCGGCGGTGACATATACCTCGTGCAGGGTGTCGAAGAACTCCTGCACCACAAGCTCGTCCGGCTCAACCCAGTTCGGGTCAAGGCCATGCGCGTTGAAGAGCGGCATCATGGCAATGATCTCGTTCCGGCAAGAGTTGTTGCTCAGCGAGACCACTCCCACCGGCAGCTTGAAGACTGGCTCCTTGTCGACTTTGCCGGCCTTCGCGGCGGCCCTGGCAAGCTTGCCGGACCGCTCGACCTCGCCCACGTCATCGACCTCGAGCTGGAAGATCCGTTGGCATAGATGGGCGTGCCTCAACACCGTAAGGTTGTTATCGAGGCCGGGGTGGAGCCTCATGATGTCGGCAGTGTTCACGAAGAGCCAGGCCAGCCTCCCCTTGTCGTGCAGAGGGGTGATTCGTCGGCGGATGAAGTCCGCCCCGATCATCTCGAGGGTGAGCCCGACCTAGGTGAGCCGAAGAATCTTGGTGGTGGCGATCGTAAGCTTCACATCGTCGGTGTCGACGTCGCCCCAATCACCCCCACGGACCGGCGGTTTCTCGCGAACCGCTGCACGTCAAGTGGTCCTCCTCCTCAATCCAGCACCACCGGCCCCGCCATTCTTCCCACCTCTCCTTCATGGCGCCATCCGGGTACGCCCCTTGGCCCTCGGGATCCAGGCGACATAGCCAGCAATGGCGCCCCCTTTTTGGATCCGAGGGGAGAAGTAATGGCGAAAGAGCGCCGTACTGGGGTGCACCTCGACGAAGCCCTCGCAGAGGTGTGCGAAGAGAGCCATGCACACCACGGCATTAGGGGTGAAATCCAAGAGGCAGAAGCCGTAGGTGTGCATGATGTCCTTGAAGAAATCAGAGAAGGGGGGACAGAGTCCGCAAGAGAAATAATCGACGAAGAAGGGGTACCGATGCGGGGAGGGCCCGGCGCTGGCAGGGACGACGTGCGTGGCTGGATGCCCTGTTTTCTCTCCCCCGATCTTCACCCCCCACAGATCCTTGAATATTTCCCAAACCTTGGACACGCCAACCGTTGAGGGGAAGTAGGCAGACTGCACCCGCCGCGCCACCAGCTCGCTCTCCGGTTGCTCCGACACACTGGCATCCTTCGCCGCTCCCTTACGCTTGGCGGACTTGGGCGCCATGACGGCCGCGGGGAGGGAAAAAGCAGAGGATGGCGAAAGCACGGCGGCGACGGACGAAAGCAGAGAGGCTCGTGAAGAAGGGGCGGCGGTTTTGAGATTGGAGGAAGGCGCAAGGGAGGGGTAAAGTGAGCAGCGCGCCCGCGGTTATTCCTTTTTATGGGGAAGGCGCGGGCCGCCTCCTTTCCCATTAACTGCGATACGACGCATGCGTGCGAACGCTGTCCCACGCATGCCTCCCACGTCATGTGCGCATACGACCCCCACGTTGCGTGTTCAACGCGGGTCGTGGAGAAGCGCAGCGGACGGAGCAGTTACCACGGTAAAAATCCGCCCCAACTGCCCGCGCACCATTCTGGGCCTGGCCCAACAACGTGATGCGCTTATGTGTGGCCCAGGCCCGGGGGCTCCTGTCGGTGTACAAAAGTAGGGGCTCTCCTTTTGACCCCTTTACTTGTGCACGGGCAGTCAGAGCCTCCCACCACGGCCGCACATAACGGGGCAGGGAAAGGGAAGCCGGAGAGAAGCCGAAGGCACAAGACGAAGCAAAGCAACGACAAGGACCAAGGCCACAAAGATCAGATGGACGAAGCAGGTTTCCCCGGCAAGGACCCTTGCCGTGGGCAGCCTCAGCGGCCCCGGCAAGACCCTTGCCGGGGCAGCTCGCCCACGCCAGCCGAGTGAGCCGCCCTTGAGCCCACCAACGCTCGACAAATGCATTGGGACAGGGCTCGGGAGGCACCTCTGTGGTGGCATGCAGATCTTTGTGAAGACAAAGAATAGTCAAGATCAAATGAGGATAGGAAGGCAGCCATCCTCACCGAAGAAACCCACAAGACCCCCGGCAAGATCCTTGCTGGGGACGCCTGCGCGCCACGGCAAGACCCTTGCCGGGCCACCCGACAAGGCCCTCGCCAAGCGCACCAGCAGGGCCACCGTCAGGCCGCACCAGCCAAGTCTCCGCCGCCGTTCGCATGCAGCTGCCGACCCAACCAGCTGGGAGGCACCTGTGTGGCAACATGCAGCCCTTCATGGAGGCTCCACCACCGCGCCACCTCAGCTGCCTGCATGCCTACATGGCACCGCATGCATCACTGGCCAGGGCGCGTGTCGAAGCTTGGAGGAGCGGCGACGGACGGGACGTGCCTCGCCCCCGTCCCTGATAAAGTGAAGGGACACCTAAGCCTCGCATTAAATGTGCTTTGTCCTGTAATGCCAGCGATAAGCTCGTGACACTGTAGCACTTTCCATCTCCTGTGTGCCACTGTGGCAGCCCCTTTCACCTATAAAAGGAGGCCCATGGCACACGGGAGAAGGATTCGGCTCTTTCGAACCTCGCAGCACCTAGAGTTAGTTCAAGAGCTCAGGAACACTAAATACATCCACCAAAGCAGGATCTTAGGGTTTTACGCATCTTTGCGGCCCGAACCTGGGTAAATCCCTTTGTGTCGTCTGCTAGTCCCGCTCTTCTCACGATCCCCGCGCCCCGCAACCGTAGAAGGGATTCCAGTGATCCCATAGGTGTCGTTTCCCACCGACATATAATGTTTGATTCTTTGACCGTTCACCACCTTCGGATTTGTGCCTCGAAGTTGTTAATTTTTATGGCACCGGAACGGTAGACCTCCTCGATAACGTAAGGGCCTTCCCATTTAGAGAGAAGTTTTCCTGCAAAAAATCTTAAACGAGAGTTGTATAGCAATACATAATCACCTACATTAAACTCACGCTTTTGTATTCTTTTGTCATGCCATCTTTTAACTTTTTCTTTAAACAATTTGGCATTTTCATAAGTTTTGGTTCTCCATTCATCAAGTGAGCTAATATCAAATAACCTCTTCTCACCAGCAAGTTTGAAATCATAATTGAGCTCTTTAATAGCCCAATAAGCCTTATGTTCTAGTTCGAGAGGTAAGTGACATGATTTTCCATAAACCATTTTATATGGAGACATACCCATAGGATTTTTATATGCGCTCAGAGGCCCATAATGCATCATCAAGTTTCTTGGACCAATTATTTCTAGACCTATTAACAGTCTTTTGCAAAATTAATTTGAGTTCCCTATTACTCAATTATACTTGACCACTAGACTGCGGGTGATAAGGAGATGCAATTCTATGATTAACATCATGCTTAGCAAGCATTTTACGAAAAGCACCATGAATAAAATGTGAACCACCATCAGTCATTAAATATCTAGGGACTCCAAACCTCGGAAAAATAACTTCTTTAAGCATCTTAATAGTGGTGTTATGATCAGCACTACTAGTTGGAATAGCTTCTACCCACTTAGTAACATAATCAACAGTAACTAAAATATGTGTATATCCATTAGAGGCGTGAAAAGGTCCCATAAAATCAAAGCCCCAAATGTCAAATGGTTCAATAACAAGTGAATAATTCATAGGCATTTCTTGACGTCTACTAATATTACCAATTCTTTGACATTCATTGTCGGTGCGGAACGACACCTATTGGATCACAAGAATCCCTACTACGGTTGCCGAGGCGCAGGGTTGCGAGGAGAGCAGGGCTAGTAGACAGCACAAGGATCGTTTACCCAGGTTCGGGCCGCGAGGATGCGTAAAACCCTAGTCCTGCTTTGGTGGGTGTATTTCTGAGAGTTCTTGAGCTCTCGAACTAGCTGTGGTTAGTGCGTGGTTCGTAAGAGCCGAATCCTTCTCCAGTATGCCATGGGCCTCCTTTTATAGTTGAAAGGGCTGCCACAGTGACACACGGGAGGTGGAAAGGCGTACAGTGCCTTGAGCTTATCGCTCGTATTATAGGACAAGACACATTTAATGTGTGGCTTAGGTGTCCCCTTGCTTTATCGGGGACGGGGCGAGGCCCGTCCCCTTCGTCGCCGCTCCACCTCGCTTCGACACACGCCCCGACCAGTGATGCGTGCGGCGCCATGTAGGCAGGCAGGCAGCTGGGTGGCACGGTGGTGGAGCCTTCACGAAGATCTGCATGCCGCCACGCAGGCGCTTGATGAGTTGGCCTGGGAGCTGCATGTTGCCACGCAGGTGCCCGCCCCACTGGTTGGGCCGGCAAATGCATGGGAACGGCGGTGGAAGCTTGGTTGGCGCGGGCCTGGCGGTGGTCCCGCTGGCGTCCTTGGTGAGGGCCTTGCCGGGTGGCCCGGCAAGGGTCTTGCCGTGTGGCCCGGCAAGGGTCTTGTCGTGGCACGCTGTCATCCCTAGCAAAGGTCTTGCCGGGGGTCTGGTAGCCTTCCTCGGCAAGGATCTTGTCGAGGATCGTCGTCTTCTAATCCTCATCTGATCTTGAATATGTCTTCACAAATATCTGCGTGCCACCAGGAGGTGCCTCCCGAGCCCTGGCCCCACGTGGATGATGGTGTTGGGGATCGTGGGCTCAAGGGTGGCTCGCTCTGTTGGTGTGGGGCGAGCTGTCCCGGCAAGGGTCTTGCCGGGGGAACCTGCTTCGTCCCTCTGCTCTTTGTGGTCTTGGCCTTGGCGTTGCTTTGATTGTCTTGGGCTTCGGTCTTACCTTGGCTCACCTCCCCTATTCTGCTTGGTGTGGTCGTGGGCGCGGCTCTAACTGCCCGTGCACAGGTAAAGGGGTACAAAAGCGTGCCCCTCTTTTTGTACACCGACGTTCATCACAAGATAGGACAAACTTACGGGCATCCTTGAAGAGAGTAGGCGAATAAAAACCGGATTGCAATACCTTATGTGCAGTTCTATCTCCGGTGGTGTCCTCCATAAGCCTCGGAGTGACACTTGCATAGGATCTGTTCTTGTTCATGCTCAGGTACACAATGTCTAATAACACCATCTACTCCTTGTTTATAAAGATGTGGGTCATCCCAAAAGTAATGTCTCAAATCATAGAAAAACTTTTTCTTTTGCTGGTATGTGAAACTAGGTGGTATAAATTTAGCAACGATATAATTAGCATAATCAGCATACCACGGAGTACTACGAGAGGCATTTATGACATTTAATTGCTCATCGGGAAAGCTATCATCAATAGGTAGTGGGTCATCAAGAACATTTTGTAACCTAGACAAGTTGTCTGCAACGGGGTTCTCAGCTCCCTTTCTATCAACAATATGCAAATCAAATTCTTGTAGCAAGAGAACCCATCTAATAAGTCTAGGCTTAGCATCTTTTTTTTCCATAAGATATTTAATAGCAGCATGATCCGTGTGAATAGTTACTTTAGAATCAACAATATAAGGTCTGAACTTATCACAAGCAAATACAACTGCTAAGAATTCTTTTTCAGTAGTAGCATAATTTCTTTGAGCATTATCTAGAGTTTTACTACCACATTGAATTAACATTTAATTTCTTATCAACTCTTTGCCCTAGAACAGCACCTACATCATAATCACTAGCATCACACATAATTTCAAAGGGTAAATTCCAATCAGGTGGCTGAACAATAGGTGCAGAGATCAATGCTTTCTTAAGTATTTCAAATGCTTCTACACAGTCATCATCAAAGACAAATGGTATATCTTTTTGTAATAAATTAGTCAGAGGCCGAGAAATTTTGGAGAAGTCCTTAATGAACCTCCTATAAAAACAGGCGTGACCAAGGAAGCTTCTTATATCTTTGATGTCCTTGGGACATGGCATCTTTTCAATAGCATCAACCTTGGCTTTATCAACTTCAATACCTCTTTCAGAAACTTTATGCCCCAAGACAATACCTTCATTAACCATAAAGTGGCACTTTTCCCAATTCAAGACAAGATTAGTTTCTTCACATCTCTGCAAAACTCGATCAAGGTTGCTCAAGCAATCATCAAAAGTGGATCCATAGACGGAGAAATCGTCCATGAAAACCTCACAAATCTTTTCACAAAAGTCAGAGAATATAGCCATCATGCATATTTGAAAGGTAGCAGGTGCATTACATAAACCAAAAGGCATACGTCTATAAGCAAAAGTACCAAAAGGGCAAGTAAAAGTAGTATTTGATTGATCATTGGCTGACACAGGTATTTGAGAGAAACCAGAATAACCATCTAGAAAGCAAAAATGTGTATGTTTGCATAATCTTTCTAGCATTTGATCGATAAAAGGTAAGGGTAATGATCCTTTTAGTAGCTTTATTTAATTTGCGGAAATCAATTACCATCCTATAACCTGTAATAATTCTTTGCGGGATCAATTCATCTTTATCATTAGGAACGACGGTAATACCTCCTTTCTTAGGGACGCAATGGACAGGACTTAACCACTGACTATCAGCAACGGGATAAATTATACCTGCCTCAAGGAGCCTTAGTATTTCCTTTCTTACCACTTCTTTCATTTTAGGATTCAGCCGTCGTTGATGATCACGAACTGGTTTGGCATCTTCCTCCAAATTTATTTTATGTTGACATAGAGTGGGACTAATGCCCTTAAGATCATCAAGAGTATATCCAATAGTAGCACGGTGCTTCCTCAGAGTTTTCAATAATCTCTCTTCTTCATGCTCTGAAAGGTTAGCACTAACAATAACAGGATATATCTTCTTTTCATCAAGATAATCATATTTAAGAGTATCAGGCAACGGTTTAAGCTCAAACACGGGATCACCCTTGGGTGGAGGAGGATCCCCTAGGATTTCAACAGGCAAATTGTGTTTCAGGATAGGTTCCTATTTAAATAATACTTCATCTATTTCCCTTCTTTCATTCATAAACATATCATTTTCATGGTCTAGCAAATATTGTTATAAAAGGTCACTAGGAGGCACGGCAATAGAAGCAATACCAATAATTTCATCCTTACTAGGTAATTTCGCTTCACGGTGTTATCTACTAAATTTAGAGAAATTAAACGCATGGGACAAATCACCCAAGCCAATAGTAACAACATTCTTTTCGCAGTCTATCCTAGCATTAACTCTGTTCAAGAAGGGTCAACCAAAAATAATGGGACAAAAGCTATCTTGTGGGGAACCAAGAACAAGAAAATCAGCAGGATATTTAGTTTTCCCACATAAGACTTCAACATCTATAACAATTCCAATGGGTGATATTGTATCTCTATTAGCAAGTTTGATGGTAACATCAATACCTTCTATCTCAGCAGGTGCAATTTCATGCATAATTTCTTTGTATAAGTCATGAGGTATAGCACTAGCACTAGCACCCATATCACATAAGCCATGATAACAATGATCTCCTATTTTAATGTAAATAATGTGCATGCCTACCACAGGTCTATGTTTATCTTTAGCACAAGGTTTGGCAATTCTAGCAGTTTCACCGCAGAAATAAATAACATGTCCATCAATATTATCAGCCAAGAGATCTTTAACAATAGCAATATTAGGTTCAACTTTGATTTGCTCAGGAGGTGTATAAGTTCTAATATTGCTTTTACGAACCACAGTTGAAGCTTTAGCATGATCCTTTATCCTAATAGGGAAAGGTGGTTTCTCAACATAAGAAGTAGGAACAACAGGATCATTATAAGTGATAGTATTTTCTTCAACTTTAATAGGTGCAGATACTTTTACTTCTATGGGAGGATGATATTTAAACCACTTCTCCTTGGGGAGATCAACATAAGTAGCAAAAGATTCACAGAATGAAGCTACTATCTCAGAGTCAAGTCCATATTTAGTGCTAAATTTACGGAAAACATCAGTATCCATAAAAGATTTAACACAATCAAACTTAGGTGTCATACCTGACTCCTTACCTTCATCGAGATCCCAATCTTCAGAGTTGCATTTAATTCTATTCAATAAATCCCATTTGAATTCAATAGTCTTCGTCATAAAAGAGCCAGCACAATAAATATCAAGCATGGTGCGATTGTTATCAGAAAGCCGAGCATAAAAATTTTGAATAACTATTTCTCTTGAGAGCTCATGATTGGGGCATGAATATAACATTGATTTAAGCCTTCCCCAAGCTTGAGCGATGCTTTCTCCTTCGCGAGGCCAAAAATTATATATATAATTGCGATCACGATGAACAAGATGCATAGGATAAAACTTCTGATGAAATTCCAATTTCAATCGTTTGTAGTTCCATGACCCCGTATCATCACATAGCCTATACCATGTCGATGCATCTCCCTTCAAAGATAAAGGGAAGACCTTCTTCATAATAACATCATCGGGTATACCTGCAAGCTTAAATAATCCACAAACTTCATCCACACAGATTAGGTGCTCATCAGGATGCCTTGTTCCATCTCCTGCAAAAGGATTAGCTAGCAGTTTTTCTAACATACCCGAAGGAACTTCAAAGGGAACATTTTCATTTTCAGTAGGTTCAGTAGGTTGAGGAGCAACTCTTTGCTCCAATCGGGTCGAGGTGAAGATACCCTAACAAGCCCCTCGGAGGATTACTTTCCATAGTAACAAGTGATGAAATTTCAGCACACTATATAAATTTTTCCTTACCAAATTCCACCTACCAAAGGCGCTTCACTCCCCGGCAATGGCACCAGAAAAGAGTCTTGATGACCCACAAGTATAGGGGATCTATCGTAGTCCTTTCGATAAGTAAGAGTGTCGAACCCAACGAGGAGCAGAAGGAAATGATAAGCGGTTTTCAGCAAGGTATTCTCTGCAAGCACTGAAATAATAGGTAACAAATAGTTTTGTGATAAGATAATTGTAACAAGCAACAAGTAACAAAAGTAAATAAAGTGCAGCAAGGTGGCCCAATACTTTTTGTAGCAAAGGACAAGCCTGGACAAACTCTTATATAGAGAAAAGCACTCCCGAGGACACATGGGAATTATCGTCAAGCTAGTTTTCATCACGCTCATATGATTCGCTCGGGTACTTTGATAATTTGATATGTGGGTGGATCGGTGCTTGGGTGCTGTTCTTACTTGAACAAGCATCCCACTTATGATTAACCTCTATTGCAAGCATCCGCAACTACAACAAAAGTATTAAGGTAAACCTAACCATAGCATGAAACATATGGATCCAAATCAGCCCCATACGAAGCAACACATAAACTAGGGTTTAAGATTCTGTCACTCTAGCAACCCATCATCTACTTATTACTTCCCAATGCCTTCCTCTAGGACCAAATAATGGTGAAGTGTAATGTAGTTGACGTTCACATAACACCACTAGAGGCTAGACAACATACATCTCATCAAAATATTGAACGGATACCAAATTCACATGACTACTAATAGCAAGACTTCTCCCATGTCCTCGTGGAACAAACGTAACTACTCACAAAGCATATTCATGTTCATAATCAGAGGGTATTAATATGCATATAGGATCTGAACATATGATCTTCCACCAATTAAACCAACTAGCATCAACTACAAGGAGTAATCAACACTACTAGCAACCTACTATTACCAATCGCGGACTTGGAGACAAGAATTGGATACAAGAGATGAACTAGGGTTTTGAGAGGAGACGGTGCTGGTGAAGATGTTGATGGAGATTGCCCTCTCCCGATGAGAGGAGCGTTGGTGATGATGATGGCGATGATTTCCCCCTCCCGGAGGGAAGTGCCCCCGGCAGAACAGCTTCACGGAGCCCTAGATTAGTTCCGCCGTGGCGGCAAGTGAGTCTCGTCCCGAAAGGTTGCTTATGATTTTTCCTGGATGAAAGACTTCATATAGCGTAAGATGGCCACCGGAGAGCTAACAAGGCCCACGAGGCAGGGGCGCTACAGGGGTAGGGCGCACCCCACGTCAAGGTGTGGTGGCCCCCGACATATTTCTTTCCGCTCAATATTTTTATTATTTCCAAAATAACTTTCGTGGAGTTTCAGGACTTTTGAGTTGTGCAGAATATGTCTCTAATATTTGCTCCTTTTCCACCTGTAATTCCATCTCACGCATTCTCCCTCCTTATGTAAACCTTGTAAAATAAGAGAGAATAGGCATAAGTAATGTGACATAATGCATAATAACAGCCCATAATGCAATAAATATCGATATCAAAGCATGATGCAAAATGGACGTATCATCTGCGCATTTGATTCTCCTGGCGTCGAATGTGCTCGTTTAACTCCTGGATCAAAGCTGCAATGGATCTGTCCTTCTTGGTGCTGATCATCTCCCATTGCTCATCTCGGCGCCCACATATCTGATAGATAGTGTCCTTGAGCTCCCTGCTGTATACTTCTCCAATGCGTCCCATGGCAATGTGGGCTGCTATGCTCTTGCCTAGACTCCAGGTGGGTGCTTCAAAAGAAAACTCTATGGGCTTGGTGGTTGGCGAGAACGTCCTTCCCGGAACTTGAACTTGAATCATCCAGCGCCCCTCTTCTGGTAAAGTGGCATTGTAAGTCCCGGTGAAGCTTGGCATTCCAATGTTCAGGTACCTAGTGACTTCCTTCAAGTGTCGTTCAAAGGGCGCGTCTTCATCCGGTTGTGCAAACTTGTTCCTTGCGTCCGCCATCCTAAAGTGTAGAAAATGGAGAGGAGTCAGAAATGAGAAGAGAATAGTGATTTAGGGATTTTAGCTTAGTGGTCGTGTCCTACACTCAGCGTGTGCTCTGATACCATCTTGTAGCGACCCGACCTTAAACGGTCAAGTCTCTGTGCTTTAGTGTCATCCCTGGATCGGTAATGCTGACACACACAATACTCGAAGGATTTATAACAGAGTAGCAATCACACACTAAAACGAACGTACGGACGAACGTCCGCTAAATAAACTAAACGAGAAAACCGGTGACCCGATCTAAAAAAATGAAGCTAGGGTTTTATATAAAAAACGACGGTTTTTACCTAAACCGAAAACCGAACCGCGAGATCAGATAGGATCGGGCGGCTCGGCAGTTCCGTGGCGGGCGGCGAGGCGGGCAGCGGGGCGTCGTGAGGTGGCGGTGCGCGGCGTGGGCGGCTCGGCGGGCGGCGCTGGCAGCAACGACTTTGGCGGCGGTGGCATCGGCGCAAGGCGGCGGGTAGGCGGACTTCTGGCGGCGGCTTTCAGCTTGGGGCACCTGGGGGGCCCGGGGACTGCTTATAACGGGGGGGGGCGGTGGCTTGCGGGAGGGGCAGGGGCGGCGTGGCCGACTCGGCCACGGCGACGGCGGCGTGGAGGTCGCGGTCTCCGCAAGGGAGACGGCAGCGCGGGGCGGCTAGGACAGCTGGGCCTCGGCCTTGATTCGTCCCATGGGTTTTTTTAACGATTCATTGAAAATAAATCCTAGAAAAATAAATAAAATCTAAAAATGCCAAAACAAATTTTCACCGTCTAAATAAAATATTTAGAACAAGTTGAACATTTTCTTGGCCCTAAAATGCAACTTTGAAAAACATGCAATTTTTCTAATGCAAATAAAATAACAATAAAATCCGAATAAAATCAAATATTTTATTTTAATATTTTTCCTCCAATATTTCATTTATTTTGGAGAAGTCATATTATCTCCTCTCATATGTTTTATATGAAATATTTTCGTAGAGACATATTATTAAAACCAATAATCCTCGTGTCAATATTTGGTAAAACTCAAATATAAAACAGGAAATCTCCAACTCTCTCCTGTGGTCTTTGAGTTGCTTAGGATTTCGAGGATCGCTAAACTAAATGCAGCAAAATATGATATGTAGGAATGATCTATGTATAACATTCCAAATTGGAAATTTGGGATGTTACAATGCATAGGTAAGAACGGTTCTTGCTAGAAGCCCGTGAAAGCCACGTAAAACTTGCAACAACAAAGTAGAGGACGTCTAACTTGTTTTTGCAGGGCATGTTGTGATGTGATATGGTCAAGATGTGATGAGATATAAATTGTTGTATGAGATGATCATGCCTTGTTAAAGTTATCGGCAACTGGCAGGAGCCTTATGGTTGTCTCTTTATTGCATAAGATGCAAGTGACATATAATTGCTTTACTTTATCGCTATGCGATACTAATAGTTGTGAAAGCAATAGTTGGCGAGACGACCATGTAAAGACGCGTTGATAGAGATCAAGATGATGGAGATCATGGTGTCATGCCGGTGACCATGGAGATCATGACGGTACTTTGGAGATGGAGATCAAAGGCACAACATGATGATGGCCATATCATGTCACATATTTTGATTGCATGTGATGTTTATCTTTTATGCATCTTATTTTGCTTAGTACGGCGATAGCTTTATGAGATGATCCCTTACTAAAATTACAAGGTATAAGTGTTTTTCCTGAGTATGCACCGCTATGAGTTCTTCTTCGTGCTGAGTCACCACGTGATGATCGGGTGTGATAAGCTCTACGTTCACATACAATGGGTGCAAGCCAGTTTTGCATAGGTAGAATACTCGGCTTAAACTTGACGAGCCTGCATATGCAGATATGGCCTCGGAACACTGACACCGAAAGGTCGAGCGTGAATCATATAGTAGATATGATCAACATAGTAATGTTCACCATTGGAAACTACTCCATCTCACATGATGATCGGACATGGTTTAGTTGATATGGATCACGTGATCATTTAGATGACTAGAGGGATGTCTATCTAAGTGGGAGTTCTTAAGTAATATGATTAATTGAACTTTAAATTTATCATGAACTTATTCCTAATAGTATTTTCGTATCTATGTTGTAGATCAATTGCTCGCGTATAGCTTCCCCGTTTTATTTATGATATGTTCCTAGAGAAAACTAAGTTGAAATTTGTATAGTAGCAATGATGCGGACTAGGTCCGTGATCTGAGGATTATCCTCATTGCTGCACAGAAGAATTATGTCCTTGATGCACCGCTAGGTGATGTAATTATTGCAGGAGCATATGCGTATCGTTATGAACGTTTGACAAGTTCGGCATGATGACTACTTGATAGTTTAGTGCTCCATGCTTTACGGCTTAGAACCGGGACTTCAAAAATGTTTTGAAATGTCACAGAGCATATGAGATGTTCCAAGAGCTGAAATTGGTATTTCAGACTCAAGCCCGAGTCGAGAGGTATGAGACCTCTGACAAGTACTTTGCCTACAAGATGGAGGAGAATAGCTCAACCAGTGAGCATGTGCTCAGAATGTCTGAGTACTACAATCGCTTGAATCAAGTGGGAGTTAGTCTTCCAAATAAGATAGTGATTGATAGAGTTCTCTAGTCACTATCACCAAGTTACTAGAACTTCGTGATGAACTATAATATGCAAGGGATGACGAAAACGATTCCCCGAGCTCTTCACGATGCTGAAATCGTGAAGGTAGAAATCAAGAAAAGCATCAAGTGTTGATGGTTGACAAGACCACTAGTTTCAAGTAAAAGGGCAAGGGAAAGAAAGGGAACTTCAAGAAGAATGACAAGCAAGTTGCCACTCCCATGAAGAAGCCCAAAGCTAGACCCAAGCCTTAAACTGAGTGCTTCTACTGCAAAGGAAATTGTCACTAGAAGTGGAACTTTCCCAAATACTTGGCGGATAAGAAGGATGGCAAAGTGAACAAAAGTATATATGATATACATGTTATTGATGTGTACTTTACTAGTATTCATAGTAGCCCCTGGGTATTTGATACTGGTTCAGTTGCTATGACTATGATTAGTAACTTGAAACAGGAATTACAAAATGAACAGAGACTAGTTGAGGGCAAGGTGACGATGTGTGTGATTCCAAGGTTGATAAGATCACCATCGCACACTCCTTTTTTTCTTCGGGATTAGTATTGGAACTAAATAAATATTATTTGGTGTTTGCGTTGAGCATGAATATGATTGGATCATGTTTATTGCAATACGTTTATTCATTTAAGTCAAAGAATAATTGTTGTTCTATTTAAATGAATAAACCTTCTATGGTCATACACTCAATATAAATGGTTTATTGAATCTCGATCGCAGTGATACACATATTCATAATATTGAAGCCAAAAGATTTAAAGTTAATAATGATAGTACAACTTATTTGTGGCACTGCCGTTTAGGTCATATTGGTGTAAAGCGCATGAAGAAACTCCATGTTGATGGGCTTTTGGAATCACTTGACTATGAATCACTTGATGCTTGCGAACCAGGCCTCATGGGCAAGATGACTAAGACTACATTCTCTCGGAACAATGGAGCAAACAATGACTTATTGGAAATAATACATACTAATGTATGCGGTCCGATGAGTGTTGAGGCTACATGGCGGTATCGTTATTTTCCTACCTTCACAGATGATTTATCTACTTGATGAAACATAAGTCTGAAACATTTGAAAAGTTCAAAGAATTTCAGAGTGAAGAGGAAAATCATCGTAACAAGAAGAAGTTTCTACTATCTGATCGCGAATCCGAATATTTGAGTTACAAGTTTGGTCTACATTTGAAACAATGTGGAATAGTTTCAAGAACTCACGCCACCGAACACCACAGCGTAATGGTGTGTCTGAACATCATAACCGTACTTTATTAGATATGGTGCGATCTATGATGTCTCTTACCGATTTACCACTATAGTTTTGGGGTTATGCATTAGAGACCGTTGCATTCACGTTAAAAAGGGCACCATCTAAATCTTGAGACGACACCATATGAGCTGTGGTTTAGCAAGAAACCTAAGCTGTCGTTTCTTCAAGTTTGGGGTTGCGATGCTTATGTGAAAAAGTTTCATCCTGATAAGCTCAAACCCAAGTCGGAGAAGTGCGTCTTCATAGGATACCCAAAAGTAATTGCTGGGTACACCTTCTATCACAGATCCGAAGGCAAGATAATCGTTGCTAAGAACGGATCCTTTCTAGAGAAGGAGTTTCTCTCGAAAGAAGTGAGTGGGAGGAAAGTAGAACTTGATAAGGTAATTGTACCTTCTCCCGAATTGGAAAGTAGTTCATCACAGAAATCAGTCCTAGTGATGCCTACACCGATTAGTGAGGAAGTTAATGATGATGATCATGAAACTTCAGATCAAGTTACTACCGAACCTCGTAGGTCAACCAGAGAACGTTCTGCACCATAGTGGTACGGTAATCCTGTTCTGGAAATCATGTTACTAGACCATGACGAACCAACAAACTATGAGGAAGCGATGATGAGGCCAGATTCCGCAAAATGGCTTGAGGCCATGAAATCTGAGATGGGATCCATGTATGAGAACAAAGTATGGACTTTGGTTGACTTGCCCGATGATCGGGAAGCAATAGAAAATAAATGGATCTTCAAGAGGAAGACGGACGCTGATAGTAGTGTTACCATCTACAAGCATATTTTGATTGCATGTGATGTTTATCTTTTATGCATCTTATTTTGCTTAGTACAGCGGTAGCTTTATGAGATGATCCCTTACTAAAATTACAAGGTATAAGTGTTCTTCCTGAGTATGCACCGTTGCGACAGTTCTTCGTGCTGAGTCACCACGTGATGATCGGGTGTGATAAGCTCTACGTTCACATACAATGGGTGCAAGCCAGTTTTGCACACGCAGAATACTCGGGTTAAACTTGACGAGCCTGCATATGCAGATATGGCCTCGGAACACTGAGACCGAAAGGTCGAGCGTGAATCATATAGTAGATATGATCAACATAGTAATGTTCACCATTGGAAACTACTCCATCTCACGTGATGATCGGAGATGGTTTAGTTGATATGGATCACGTGATCATTTAGATGACTAGAGGATGTCTATCTAAGTGGGAGTTCTTAAGTAATATGATTAATTGAACTTTAAATTTATCATGAACTTATTCCTAATAGTATTTTCATATCTATGTTGTAGATCAATTGCTCGCGTATAGCTTGCCCGTTTTATTTATGATATGTTCCTAGAGAAAACTAAGTTGAAAGTTGTATAGTAGCAATGATGCGGACTAGGTCCGTGATCTGAGGATTATCCTCATTGCTGCACAGAAGAATTATGTCCTTGATGCACCGCTAGGTGACAGAATTATTGCAGGAGCATATGCAGACGTTATGAACGTTTGACAAGTTCGGCATGATGACTACTTGATAGTTTAGTGCTCCATGCTTTACGGCTTAGAACCGGGACTTCAAAAATGTTTTGAAATGTCACAGAGCATATGAGATGTTCCAAGAAGCTGAAATTGGTATTTCAGACTCATGCCCGAGTCGAGAGGTATGAGACCTCTGACAAGTACTTTGCCTACAAGATGGAGGAGAATAGCTCAACCAGTGAGCATGTGCTCAGAATGTCTGAGTACTACAATCGCTTGAATCAAGTGGGAGTTAGTCTTCCAAATAAGATAGTGATTGATAGAGTTCTCTAGTCACTATCACCAGGTTACTAGAACTTCGTGATGAACTATAATATGCAAGGGATGATGAAACGATTCCCCGAGCTCTTCACGATGCTGAAGTCAGCGAAGGTAGAAATCAAGAAAAGCATCAAGTGTTGATGGTTGACAAGACCACTAGTTTCAAGTAAAAGGGCAAGGGAAAGAAAGGGAACTTCAAGAAGAATGACAAGCAAGTTGCCACTCCCATGAAGAAGCCCAAAGCTAGACCCAAGCCTTAAACTAAGTGCTTCTACTGCAAAGGAAATGGTCACTAGAAGCGGAACTTTCCCAAATACTTGGCGGATAAGAAGGATGGCAAAGTGAACAAAAGTATATATGATATACATGTTATTGATGTGTACTTTACTAGTATTCATAGTAGCCCCTGGGTATTTGATACTGGTTCAGTTGCTATGACTATGATTAGTAACTTGAAACAGGAATTACAAAATGAACAGAGACTAGTTGAGGGCAAGGTGACGATGTGTGTGATTCCAAGGTTGATAAGATCACCATCGCACACTCCTTTTTTCTTCGGGATTAGTATTGGAACTAAATAAATATTATTTGGTGTTTGCGTTGAGCATGAATATGATTGGATCATGTTTATTGCAATACGGTTATTCATTTAAGTCAAAGAATAATTGTTGTTCTATTTAAATGAATAAACCTTCTATGGTCATACACTCAATATAAATGGTTTATTGAATCTCGATCGCAGTGATACACATATTCATAATATTGAAGCCAAAAGATTCAAAGTTAATAATGATAGTACAACTTATTTGTGGCACTGCCGTTTAGGTCATATTGGTGTAAAGCGCATGAAGAAACTCCATGTTGATGGGCTTTTGGAATCACTTGACTATGAATCACTTGATGCTTGCGAACCAGGCCTCATGGGCAAGATGACTAAGACTCTGTTCTCTGGAACAATGGAGCAAGCAACTGACTTATTGGAAATAATACATACTAATGTATGCGGTCCGATGAGTGTTGAGGCTCGCGGCGGGTATCGTTATTTTCCTACCTTCACAGATGATTTATCTACTTGATGAAACATAAGTCTGAAACATTTGAAAAGTTCAAAGAATTTCAGAGTGAAGAGGAAAATCATCGTAACAAGAAGAAGTTTCTACTATCTGATCGCGAATCCGAATATTTGAGTTACAAGTTTGGTCTACATTTGAAACAATGTGGAATAGTTTCGCAACTCACGCCACCTGGAACACCACAGCGTAATGGTGTGTCTGAACATCATAACCGTACTTTATTAGATATGGTGCGATCTATGATGTCTCTTACCGATTTACCACTATAGTTTTGGGGTTATGCATTAGAGACCGTTGCATTCACGTTAAAAAGGGCACCATCTAAATCCGTTGAGACGACACCATATGAGCTGTGGTTTAGCAAGAAACCTAAGCTGTCGTTTCTTCAAGTTTGGGGTTGCGATGCTTATGTGAAAAAGTTTCATCCTGATAAGCTCAAACCCAAGTCGGAGAAGTGCGTCTTCATAGGATACCAAAAAGTAATTGCTGGGTACACCTTCTATCACAGATCCGAAGGCAAGATAATCGTTGCTAAGAACGGATCCTTTCTAGAGAAGGAGTTTCTCTCGAAAGAAGTGAGTGGGAGGAAAGTAGAACTTGATAAGGTAATTGTACCTTCTCCCGAATTGGAAAGTAGTTCATCACAGAAATCAGTCCTAGTGATGCCTACACCGATTAGTGAGGAAGTTAATGATGATGATCATGAAACTTCAGATCAAGTCACTACCGAACCTCGTAGGTCAACCAGAATACGTTCCGCACCAAAGTGGTACGGTAATCCTGTTTTGGAAATCATGTTACTAGGCCATGACAAACCAACGAACTATGAGGAAGCGATGATGAGGCCAGATTCCGCAAAATGGCTTGAGGCCATGAAATCTGAGATGGGATCCATGTATGAGAACAAAGTATGGACTTTGGTTGACTTGCCCGATGATCGGGAAGCAATAGAAAATAAATGGATCTTCAAGAGGAAGACGGACGACGATAGTAGTGTTACCATCTACAAGCATATTTTGATTGCATGTGATGTTTATCTTTTATGCATCTTATTTTGCTTAGTACAGCGGTAGCTTTATGAGATGATCCTTACTAAAATTACAAGGTATAAGTGTTCTTCCCGAGTATGCACCGCTATGACAGTTCTTCGTGGCCGAGTCACCACGTGATGATCGGGTGTGATAAGCTCTCACGCTCACATACAATGGGTGCAAGCCAGTTTTGCACACGCAGAATACTCGGTTAAACTTGACGAGCCTGCATATATGCAGATATGGCCTCGGAACACTGAGACCGAAAGGTCGAGCGTGAATCATATAGTAGATATGATCAACATAGTAATGTTCACCATTGGAAACTACTCCATCTCACGTGATGATCGGAGATGGTTTAGTTGATATGGATCACGTGATCATTTAGATGACTAGAGGGATGTCTATCTAAGTGGGAGTTCTTAAGTAATATGATTAATTGAACTTTAAATTTATCATGAACTTATTCCTAATAGTATTTTCATATCTATGTTGTAGATCAATTGCTCGCGTATAGCTTTCCCGTTTTATTTATGATATGTTCCTAGAGAAAACTAAGTTGAAAGTTGTATAGTAGCAATGATGCGGACTAGGTCCGTGATCTGAGGATTATCCTCATTGCTGCACAGAAGAATTATGTCCTTGATGCACCGCTAGGTGATGTAATTATTGCAGGAGCATATGCAGACGTTATGAACGTTTGACAAGCTCGGCATGATGACTACTTGATAGTTTAGTGCTCCATGCTTTACGGCTTAGAACCGGGACTTCAAAAATGTTTTGAAATGTCACAGAGCATATGAGATGTTCCAAGAGCTGAAATTGGTATTTCAGACTCAAGCCTGAGTCGAGAGGTATGAGACCTCTGACAAGTACTTTGCCTACAAGATGGAGGAGAATAGCTCAACCGGGTGGAGCATGTGCTCGTAATGTCTGAGTACTACAATCGCTTGAATCAAGTGGGAGTTAGTCTTCCAAATAAGATAGTGATTGATAGAGTTCTCTAGTCACTATCACCAGGTTACTAGAACTTCGTGATGAACTATAATATGCAAGGGATGACGAAAACGATTCCCCGAGCTCTTCACGATGCTGAAATCAGCGAAGGTAGAAATCAAGAAAAGCATCAAGTGTTGATGGTTGACAAGACCACTAGTTTCAAGTAAAAGGGCAAGGGAAAGAAAGGGAACTTCAAGAAGAATGACAAGCAAGTTGCCACTCCCATGAAGAAGCCCAAAGCTAGACCCAAGCCTTAAACTAAGTGCTTCTACTGCAAAGCGAAATGGTCACTAGAAGCGGAACTTTCCCAAATACTTGGCGGATAAGAAGGATGGCAAAGTGAACAAAAGTATATATGATATACATGTTATTGATGTGTACTTTACTAGTATTCATAGTAGCCTCGGTATTTGATATCCGGTTCGATTGCTATGACTATGATTAGTAACTTGAAACAGGAATTACAAAATGAACAGAGACTAGTTGAGGGCAAGGTGACGATGTGTGTGATTCCAAGGTTGATAAGATCACCATCGCACACTCCTTTTTTCTTCGGGATTAGTATTGGAACTAAATAAATATTATTTGGTGTTTGCGTTGAGCATGAATATGATTGGATCATGTTTATTGCAATACGGTTATTCATTTAAGTCAAAGAATAATTGTTGTTCTATTTAAATGAATAAACCTTCTATGCTCATACACTCAATATAAATGGTTTATTGAATCTCGATCGTAGTGATACACATATTCATAATATTAAAGCCAAAAGATTCAAAGTTAATAATGATAGTACAACTTATTTGTGGCACTGCCGTTTAGGTCATATTGGTGTAAAGCGCATGAAGCAACTCCATGTTGATGGGCTTTTGGAATCACTTGATTATGAATCACTTGATGCTTGCGAACCATGCCTCATGGGCAAGATGACTAAGACTCTGTTCTCTGGAACAATGGAGCAAGCAACTGACTTATTGGAAATAATACATACTAATGTATGCGGTCCGATGAGTGTTGAGCCTCGCGGCGGGTATCGTTATTTTCCTACCTTCACAGATGATTTATCTACTTGATGAAGCACAAGTCTGAAACATTTGAAAAGTTCAAAGAATTTCAGAGTGAAGAGGAAAATCATCGTAACAAGAAGAAGTTTCTACTATCTGATCGCGAAGACGAATATTTGAGTTACAAGTTTGTTCTACATTTGAAACAATGTGGAATAGTTTCGCAACTCACGCCACCTGGAACACCACAGCGTAATGGTGTGTCCGAACGTCATAACCGTACTTTATTAGATATGGTGCGATCTATGATGTCTCTTACCGATTTACCACTATAGTTTTGGGGTTATGCATTAGAGACAGTTGCATTCACGTTAAAAAGGGCACCATCTAAATCCGTTGAGACGACACCATATGAGCTGTGGTTTAGCAAGAAACCTAAGCTGTCGTTTCTTCAAGTTTGGGGTTGCGATGCTTATGTGAAAAAGTTTCATCCTGATAAGCACAAACCCAAGTCGGAGAAGTGCGTCTTCATAGGATACCCAAAAGTAATTGTTGGGTACACCTTCTATCACAGATCCGAAGGCAAGATATTTGTTGCTAAGAAAGGATCCATTCTAGAGAAGGAGTTTCTCTCGAAAGAAGTGAGTGGGAGGAAAGTAGAACTTGATAAGGTAATTGTACCTTCTCCCGAATTGGAAAGTAGTTCATCACAGAAATCAGTTCCAGTGATGCCTACACCGATTAGTGAGGAAGTTAATGATGATGATCATGAAACTTCAGATCAAGTCACTACCGAACCTCGTAGGTCAACCAGAATACGTTCCGCACCAAAGTGGTACGGTAATCATGTTTTGGAAATCATGTTACTAGACCATGACAAACCTACGAACTATGAGGAAGCGATGATGAGCCCAGATTCCGCAAAATGGCTTGAGGCCATGAAATCTGAGATGGGATCCATATATGAGAACAAAGTATGGACTTTGGTTGACTTGCCCGATGATCGGGAAGCAATAGAAAATAAATGGATCTTCAAGAGGAAGACGGACGCTAATAGTAGTGTTACTATCTACAAAGCTAGACTTGTCGAAAAAATGTTTTTGACAAGTTCAAGGTGTTGACTACGATGAGATTTTCTCACTTTCGTGGCGATGCTTAAGTCTGTCCGAATCATGTTAGCAATTGCCACATTTTCTGAAATCTGGCAAATGGATGTCAAAACTACATTCCTTAATGGATATCTCAAAGAAGAGTTGTATATGATGAAACCAGAAGGTTTTGTCGATCCTAAAGGTGCTAACAAAATGTGCAAGCTCTAGCGATCCATCTATGGACTGGTGCAAGCATCTCGGAGTTGGAATATACGCTTTGATGAGTTGATCAAAGCATATAGTTTTGTACAAACTTGCGGTGAAGCCTGTATTTACAAGAAAGTGAGTGGGAGCGCTACAGCTTTTCTGATAAGTATATGTGTATGACATATTGTTGATCGGAAATGATGTAGAATTTTTCTGGAAAGCATACACTACTTCAGGATGCTGCTAACGCGACACTACAATCAGAGACCCTTCGAGAAACTGTGTGCTATGCCATAATCGCAAACGGTAGTGTATGAAAACCGTTAGAAATGTATAAAACGTTTGCGATGACGGATGCATCAAACACGGTTTAGGTTTTAGTTGCGTGTGCGATGAAGGGCATAGGGTTCAGTTCAATTAACTGTTTGCGATGAGGAGGAACAAAAGAAATGGGCAGCCAGAAGAAGGCGTGTGCGATATAGAGCATACGGTTCACTCGGATGAACTGTTTGTGATTAGGCAACACAAAAGAAACGGGCAACCAGATGAAGGTGTGTGCGATATACAACATACGGTTTACTCGGATGAACTGTTTGTGATTAGGCAACACAAAAGAAACGGTCAGCCAGATCAAGGTGTATGTGATTGAGGGCATACGCTTCAGAAGGATTAACTGATTGCGATTAGGCAACAGAACAGAAATGGGTAAGCCAGATCAAAGAGTCTGCGATTGATGGCATACACTTCACATGGATGAACTGTTTGCGATTAGCCACAACAAACTGAAACAGTTAGATAGATCAATGTGTGTGCGCTAGACAGGCACACCATTCTAATTAAAAGAAGCGTGCGCGATGGTAATAACGAGCGTGCACGGTTGTTGGAACAAGACGTGTGCTGACATTGCCTATTGCGGTGCACCCTATGGTGCAAACGCCACGTAGGCGGCCGAGAAGGCGTACATGCCCACGTTACGCCTTTCGGGAATAGTGCCGCACTTATAACTGTCAGTAAAGTTTGAGCATGCGTCCCGTCACAATTTTTTTTAGAAGAACAGGGAGGCCGCGTCCTGTCACATTTCAAATTGCAAACCTGTTCACACCGATCAAAACCTAAACGGTTTCCCACTTAGGAGCGTATTACTACGCGGTTATAAATACTACTACTCCAAGAGTACTGCACATTCCTCCTCAACTCCTCATCCACAAAAAGTCAAAAACAAACAAGTCATTCATCATCGTTCCCTTGCATCTGCCATGGCCAGTGTGAGTTTTGGGTCGAGAGATTGCCACCAGGGAGAGGTGAGCCTGGAAGCGGGAGCACGAGAGATGTCCCGTCTCGCTGCAAAAGCAGCCAACATGTCTCGCCGCACGGCCGTAGCAGCAGAGAGGTCCCGCCGCACCGCCGAAGCAGCACGGAGGACCCGCCGCGCCATCGATGCAACAGACTGGTCCGACCATGCCGCGGAATCAGAAGAGATGTACCGCCACGCTGCGAATGCAGCAAAGATGTCCTCCCGCGCCGCGGCGGCCTGGGAAAATGCCTCGCAGGCAGGCGAGGACTCTTACAAGCGCATGCGTGCATTCATCCTTAGGCAGATGGATCAGATCTCCAGGTGGGAGAGGTTACAGGATGACCTGAAAGCCTCGTTTGAACAGTCTACCGACGTCATCCGGCAACTAAATGAGAGCAATGCGAAGCTCCGGGCCAAGCGCGACCTGCTGAGGGCGAAGATCGTCGGAAGTGCGGAGCAGCAGGAGCAGACCACTCCTTGTTGAAGAGGACCAGCGTCATCATCGAGAAACTTATGGACAAGAATGTGATACGTCTCCAACGTATCTATAATTTTTTATTGTTCCACGCTATATTATATTCTGTTTTGGATGTTTAATGGGCTTTATTATACACTTTTATATTATTTTGGGACTAACCTATTAACCGGAGGCCCAGCCCAGAATTGTTGTTTTTTGCCTATTTCAGAGTTTCGCAGAAAAAGAATATCAAACGGAGTCCAAACGGAATGAAACCTTCAAGAATGTGATTTTTGGAACGAACGTGATCCAGAGGACTTGGACCCTACGTCAAGAAAGCAACCAGGAGAGCACGAGGCAGGGGGGCGCGCCTACCCCCCCCCCTCCCCCGGGCGCGCCCTCCACCCTCATGGGGCCCACGTTGCTCCACCGACGTACTTCTTCCTCCTATATATATATACCTACGTACCCCCAAACCAACAGGGGCATCCACGAAAACCTAATTCCACCGCCGCAACCTTCTGTACCCATGAGATCCCATCTTGGGGCCTTTTAGGCCCCTGCCAGAGGGGGGGGCATTGATCACGGAGGGCTTCTACATCAAAAACATAGCCTCTCCGATGATGTGGTGAGTAGTTTACCTCAGACCTTCGGGTCCATAGTTATTAGCTAGATGGCTTATTCTCTCTCTTTGGATCTCAATACAAAGTTCTCCACGATTCTTGTGGAGATCTATTCGATGTAATCTTCTTTTGCGGTGTGTTTGTTGAGACCGATGAATTGTGGGTTTATGATCAAGTTTATCTATGAACAATATTTGAATCTTCTCTGAATTCTTTTATGTATGATTGGTTATTTTTGCAAGTCTCTTCGAATCATCAGTTTGGTTTCACCTACTAGATTGATCTTTCTTGCAATGGGAGAAGTGCTTAGCTTTGGGTTCAATCTTGCGGTATCCTTTCCTGGTGACACCAGGGGCAGCAAGGCACGTATTGTATTGTTGCCATCGAGGATAACAAGATGGGTTTTATATCATATTGCATGAGTTTATCCCTCTACATCATGTCATCTTACTTAAAGCGTTACTCTGTTCTTATGAACTTAATACTCTAGATGCATGCTGGATAGCGGTCGATGTGTGGAGTAATAGTAGTAGATGCAGGAGTCGGTCTACTTGTCTCGGACGTGATGCCTATATACATGATCATACCTAGATATTCTCATAACTATGCTCAATTCTATCAATTACTCAACAATAATTTGTTCACCCACCATAATACTTATGCTCTTGAGAGAAGCCACTAGTGAAACCTATGGCCCCCGGGTCTATTTTCCATCATATTAATCTTCCAACACTTAGCTATTTTTGTTGGCTTGTATTTTACTTTGCATCTTTATTATAAAAATACCAAAAATATTATCTTATCATATCTATCACATCTCACTTTTGTAAGTGACCGTGAAGGGATTGACAGCCCCTTTATTGCGTTGGTTGCGAGGTTTTTATTTGTTTGTGTAGGTGTGAGGGACTTGAGCGTGGCCTCCTACTGGATTGATACCTTGGTTCTCAAAAACTGAGGGAAATACTTACGCTACTTTGCTGCATCACCCTTTCCTCTTCAAGGGAAAACCAACGCAGTGCTCAAGAGGTAGCAAGAAGGATTTCTGGCGCCGTTGCCGGGGAGTCTACGCAAAACTCAATATACCAAGTACCCATCACAAACTCTTCTCTCCCGCTTTACATTATTTGCCATTTGCCTCTCGTTTTCCTCTCCCCCACTTCACCCTTGCCGTTTTATTCGCCCTCTCTTTTCCGTTCGCCTCTTTTTCTTTGCTCGCTTTTTATTTGCTCGTGTGTTGGATTGCTTGCTTGTCACGATGGCTCAAGATAATACTAAATTGTGTGACTTTACCAATACTAACAACAATGATTTTCTTAGCACTCCGATTGCTCCTCTTACCGATACTGAATCTTGTGAAATCAATATTGCTTTATTGAATCTTGTCATGAAGGATCAATTCGCCGGCCTTCCTAGTGAAGATGTCGCTACCCGTCTAAATAGCTTCGTCGATTTATGTGATATGCAAAAGAAGAAAGATGTGGACAATGGTATTGTTAAATTGAAGCTATTTCCTTTTTCGCTTAGAGATCGTGCTAAGGCTTGGTTTTCATCTTTGCCTAAAAATAGTATTGATTCTTGGAATAAGTGCAAAGTTGCTTTTATCTCTAAGTATTTTCCTCCCGCTAAGATCATCTCTCTCGAAGCGATATTATGAATTTTAATAAACTTGATCATGAGAATGTTGCACAAGCTTTGGGAGGAAGAAATTAATGATACGTAATTGCACAACAAATGTTATGAATTTGAGGATGATTATACAAAAAAATTATGCCGGATTGAATTTGGCTGTTAGAAATCTTTTAGATTCGCCAGCCGGAGACACTTTTATGGAAATCACTTTAGGAGAAGCTACTAAACTCCTAGATAATATTATGGTTAATTATTCTCAATGGCACACTTTGAAAGATCTACTAATAAAAAGTGCATGTGATAGAAGAAATTAATGTTTTGAGTGGAAAGATGGATGAACTTATGAAATTATTTGCTACTAAGAGTGTTTCTTGATCCTAATGATATGCCTTTGTCTACTTTGATTGAGAATAATAATGAATCTATGGATGTGAATTTTGTTGGTAGGAATAATTTTGGTAACAACGCATATAGAGGAAACTTTAATCCTAGGCCGTATCCTAGTAATTCCTCTAATAATTATGGTAATTCCTACAATAATTAACCATATTTTGGGTTCACAAGGCCGGATGAGGTCACGGACGTCACTAGGATTCTCGGAATGGTCGAGGGATAAAGATTTATATATGGGAAGTCATATTTTGGGTTCCGGAAGAAGGTGCAGTTTTTTCGATATTGTACCGGGAAGCTTCCAGAAGGTTCTGGAGGATTTCGGAGGGGTCCGAAAGTCCACAAGTGGGTCCATCACATCCCAAGGGCTGGCATGGGCTGAGGGGAGGCGCCCTGGCCTTATTGGGCCAGACACACCAAGCCCTCGAAATCCCATGCGGCTAGGGAAGTGAAAAAAATAGGGATGGACTTGGAGTACATGTCCTCTCCCCCTTGGCCCCAACTCCTATTAGGAGTAGGGATGGACTCCCAACCCTCCTACGCATATAATTATAGGGGCGCAACAAGGCACCCCAACACATTGGCCTTGGCTGCTGCCCTGTTTCTCCCTCGTCCACGGATTTTCGCTTAGCGAAGTGCTGTTGTTGGTCCACCACCACGCCATCGTGCTGATTGTGATCCCATCTAGTTCTCCGCCTTATCTTGTTGGATTAAGGAGGATGATACGTCATCTAGCTGCATGTGTGCTAAACTTAGAGGTGCCATCAGTTCGGCACTAGATCGGTTGGATCGTGATCGGATCGCGAAGAGTATGACTACATCAACCGCGTTATATACGCTTCAGCTTTCGGTCCACGAGGGTACGTAGACACACTCTCCCCTCTCCTTGCTATGCTTCTTCTAGATAGATCCTGGGTGTTTGTAGGATTTTTTTATTTTCATGCTTTGTTCCCCAACATATGTGTGTTTTTTGGGAGCGGGACGTCGACCCGTTGGCTGGAAGCTAGGTTAGCTGCCAGCCTGCCCACGCTCGAGCCTTGGCTCTAACGCGTGGTTCTCGCGAAGTTTTCTCCTATTAAAAACGCCAACAAGGGTTAGCCCTAGGTTGGTCTCAATTTTATTTTTCTGTTTCTTATTTTTGTAGGCACAATCAAACTTTTTCGTTGAGCCAATGTTTGAGTGCTCCTATTAGGTGGATCCAGTGCTAGAAACGTGCATGGGCGCTCATGCGAGCCCCATGGGGGCAGCGGCTCAGTAGAGTTCGCTCCTCTGCACCCCGCTCGCTGAAGGCTAGTTTTTTGTTGTTTTTCTGTTGTTTGTGCTATTGATCTGGTAAAAAAGGCGGTTTTCAATACTTATGAAAAAATATTAAACCAAAAGAGGTTTACGGATTTATAAATAAGTTCATCGATTTGAAAAAAGTTCAGCAATTTTGGAAAAAAAGTTCACAATTTTGAGAAGAGTTCATCGATTCAAAAAAAACTTCATTGATTAAAAAAGTTCATGGATTTCGAAAAAAAATCATCGACTTTGAAAAATGTTCATTGATTTTGCAAAAAAAGTTCATCAATTTTGAAAATAAAATTTCACAAATTTTAGAAAAGTTCATTAATTTTGAGAAAAAGTCATTGAATTTTGAAAAAAGTTCATCAACTTTGAAAAAAATTCTTGAATTTAAGAAAAAACGATCAGAAGCTTTACAAAACCAGTCTAGTTAGCTTTACAAAAATCATGAATTTTGTTGTCTCTTCCCAAAAATGAACAACGCTGCTGGTCTAGTTATCCACCTATGTGGGAAGGGGGTGTGCGCCCATTTGCTGAAATGCCTTCAAGTGGCACAGCGCCGCCAAATGTTCACGCCATTGTTTCTCGGTTTGGCATGTTTCCAATAGTGCACCACATGGAGCGCCTTGGACAGTCGTTGTCCAGTTTTGCCCGTTTCCGACTAGTTACAAAATCTAGCTCAAAATGTTTGCACAATTCAGAAAACAATCCCATTTTTAAAACATCTTAAATTAAAAAATGTTCATGAATATAAAAAGCATCACAAATTAGTTTTTTCAGAAAAAACTTTAAATGCACCTAAATTTAGAACATGTTCAAAACAATAAAAGTATTTTCAGCTATTTAAAATACATTCACAATTTTGAAAAAATATTCATTAAATAAAAAAGTTTATGAATTTAAAAAATGTTTCGTAATTTAAGAATATCTCAAGATATAAATATTCACAAATTTAAAAGGGTGAACTAAAAATATATTTCTATTTTTTTAAATGTTAACATTTAAAAATAAGGATAAGAATAATAAAAAGGAAAAAAAATAAAAAAGGAAACTAGTAAATCAGACAAGAAAAAGTTGGACAAAGAAGCATCTAGGACCTGCCCAAAACTAGCGGGGAACAAAAAGCACTGGGCCAGCCCAATAGTGAGTGCCTGTGGTGAACGTTTGGTCCACTCAAAGGGAAACACACCATCACTGCCGACTACGAAGTATGTTGTTGTGTCAAGGAGAGCTACTAGATTTCACTAGAACACATAGGACTCCCAAGCATCTAATCAAGGCAATTAACGCAAACGGAGGTGACTCCCAACATTAGCCGTCGCTATAGCTTTCCTACACGAAGCCGCCTCCGCCCCCTCCTCTTCCTCATCAGGAGGCCATGCCAACGGCAAGGGGAGCGGGGACCCATTCGTTTATTTTTTTCCATAGGTTTTTGTTTCCTTTGAGACATCGACAAAGTGCTGGTGGCGATGACATGTTGAAATAAGCCATCTCCGATCTCTCCCTACCTTGAGGGCATCCGATCTGGAGCCAACAAAGGGCATGAGAGAGTTTTTTCCCCATATCTATTGCTTCCCTTCAGATCTTGGCAGTTGATGCTCCTTGCAAGGAGTGCTATTGGCTGGCTATTGGTGTCGTGACTTCAACACCTTTTTCGTTTTATTGTCTAGCATGCTCCGGTTTCTCAAACTCTACGGCTGGTGGTGATGGATTGCAAGCATGCATTGCAAGGGGTGATGCCATAGCGATGTTGCTCCAACGATTTATATATCTCGTACCAAGTTGCGCGTGGCTGTGATACATCTCCAACGTATCTATAATTTTTTATTGTTCCGTGCTATTATATTATCTATCTTGGATATTTTATACGCGTTTATATGCTATTTTATATCATTTTTTGCACCTAACCTATTAACCTAGTGCCCAGTGCGAGTTGCTATTATTTCCTTGTTTTTGATTTTTACAGAAAATCAATACCAAACTGAATAAAACTTTACGACGATTTTTCTTGGACAACAAGACACCCACGAGGCTTGGGGAGGAGGCCAGAAGACCCACGAGGCGGCCAAAAGCCCTGGGGGCGCGCTCTATGGGGGGCGCGCTCTATGGGGGGCGCGGCTAAGGGGCTTGTGGGCGCCCCGTGGCTCTCCTAACCCTAACTCCATCACTATAAATTCCCAAATATTCCCACTACACGAGAGGGCACACCAAAAATACTTTTTCGCCGCCGCAACCTTCTGTTCTCGTGAAATCCCATCTTGGGGCCTTTTTTGGCACTCCGTCGGAGGGGGATTCGATCATGGAGGGCCTCTACACCAACCTTGCTGCCCTTCCGATGATTTGTGAGTAGTTTACCACAGACCTACAGGTCCATAACTAGTAGCTAGATGGCTTCTTATCTCTCTTCGATCTTCAATACAATTTTCTCCTTGACGTTCTTGGAGATCTATTCGAAGTAATCTTCTTTTGCCGTGTGTTTGTTAAGATCCGATTAATTGTGGATTTATGATTAGATTATCTATGTATATCATTAGAGTTTTTTCTGAACTCTTTTATGCATGATTAAGGTATTTTTGTATTTCTCTCCGATCTATCGATTTGGTTTGGCCAACTAGATTGGTTTTTCTTGCAATGGGAGAGGTGCTTTGTGATGGGTTCAATCTTGCGGTGTCCTCACATAGTGACAGTAGGGGTAGCGAGGCACATATTTGTATTGTTGCCATTAAGGATAAAAATATGGGGTTTTTACCATATTGATTGGATCTATCCCTCTACATCATGTCATCCTGCTTAAGGCGTTACTCTATTGTTATGAACTTAATACTCTAGATGCAGGCAGGAGTCGATCGATGTGTGGAGTAATAGTAGTAGATGCAGGCAGGAGTCGGTCTACTTGTCACACACGTGATGCCTATATTCATGACCATTCCCTTGGATATCGTCATAATTATGCGATTTTCTATCAATTGCTCAATAGTAATTTGTTTACCCATCGTATGATTTCTTCAATAGAGAAGCCTCTAGTGAAACCTATGGCCCCCGGGTCTATTTTCCATCATATATTTTCAGATCTATAAAACCAAAAACACAAAAATACCTTGCTGCAATTTATTTCTGTTTACTTTATTTTGCCTTTTACTTATCTTTTATATCTATCTCTATTAGATATCACTCCTATAAGTGATCGTGAAGGGATTGCCAACCCCCTTTTCACGTTGTGTGCAAGTGTTTGTTAGTATTGTGCAGGTGCATATATTGGGGACTTGCTTGTGCCTCCTACTAGATTGATACCTTGGTTCTTAACTGAGGAAAATACTTATCTCTACTTTGCTGCATCGCCCTTTTTCTCTTCAAGGGAAAAATCAGCATAAGCTCAAGAAGTAGCATGAAGAATTTCTAGCGCCGTTGCCGGGGAGGTTCTACATCAAGCCTACTAAGTACCTATCATAAACTCTCATATCTTGCACTTACATTATTTTCCATTTGCCTCTCATTTTCCTCTCCCCCACTTCTAAAACATTTTCAGAAAAACACAAAAATATTTGCCCTTTTACATTCCTTCTTTCCGCTTTCCTTTATGTCTTACATGGTTTGTTTGCTTGTTTGCTTGCCATAATTGTGTATTTATTGCAAATCAGAAAGCAAAAAGCTTATGGTTCCTCATCCACTTGCTAACCTTTTTAAAAGATCCAACTATGATGAACCAATTGCTAGTGAGTTGAGTGCACTAGATTATATTTATGAAGTTTTGCATGAAATTCGTGAATTTGAAAATTGTGATGAAGTGCTAAAAGAACAAATTTATAAAGTGATTCACGGTAGCTACTTGAATGAAAAGCATGATTGCAATGGTGTTATTATAAATTCCATTAATGTCAATTATGCTAATAATATGCAAAACCACAAGCTTGGGGATGCTAATTTTACTATGTCCACTACTTGTTGTAATGATCATGCATGATTGGGGTGATAATGCTTCTTATTATCTTGAAAATTTATTTAAGCCTCATGATGAATATGATTGCGATAATATTGAAAGTCAGTTCGGAAGACTGTCAACACTAGGTAAAAATAATCCCAAATATCTGGAGAGTGTTCAATCTTATGAATGTTATGATAAAATTGGGTCTGAAGAGGACATTGACGGTGTCCTGGACTAGGGCAGACTCACCATGTTGTCTCCCGATCAGTTAGATTGGGTCGAGGACCCCCATGGTCGTATACTCATGGGCCAGTTCGGACAACCGATGTATATACGAGGAAGTTTCCAGAAGACTTAGTGATCAAGACAAGGACTCCTCCCCACCGGCGTATCCGACTAGGACTCTTATTATCCTAGGCCTGTGGTGCATTATATAAACCGAGGCTAGGCTAGTTGATAGATATATGCTAGATCATTATGACAATCATACAAGCTAGACTTCTAGGGTTTAGCCATTACGATCTCGCGGTAGATCAACTCTTGTAATCTCTATATTCATCAAGATCAATCAAGCAGGAAGTAGGGTATTACCTCCATAGAGAGGGCCCGAACCTGGGTAAACATCATGTCCCCTGTCTCCTGTTACCCATCGATCCACGACACACAGCTCGGGACCCCTACCCGAGATCTGCGGTTTGACACCGACAATGGCGCTTTCATTGAGAGTTCCGATGTGTGATCCGCATAAAGGATCAATGGCTCACCTGCAGATCAAGCTGCCACGTCGGCGTCTTAAATCGCCGCCTCGGCCCGATCACCTTGGCTTGACCGAGAACTGTGCCCTTCCTCCAATCATCATGTTCGGACGAGGGCCTTCATTAACATCAACTCCGATCTCTATCAAGATCATGGAGGAGTCATCCATGGAGCTCGGGGACTCGAAACTGCTGCCACCACCTCCTTGAACATCGCTTTTACGATTTCTTCAGTGGAATTGTGCGGAATTAAGTCTACAACAACCATGCAAAACTTCGTTGAGTTCCGATGGAGGAATCTCTGGCAATCTACGATATACCGTAGCCCTGTCAAATCTGGACGGGAATCTGGACGAGTTTAGGGCGTGGTCTCCATGGCCCAGCTCGGAGGTCCTTTGGAAGATCCAACCGTTCTGCAGAATTCCCATATCTACCACCCCTCCAAATTTCAGCTCGATCCGACGGTTCAAACTCCGGGAACCTTCCGATGAGTGGACCAGTTTTCGGATCTGTTTTCTGCGCAAATACGAATCCGGCCCGAGTTCATGTTTCTTCATGAACGGGATATTGGACAACCCTTTTGAATGAATTTTTTTCTAGGGTATTGTGCGTTGTTTTTAAACACGTACCCATAAAATTTTAGGCCTCCTCAGAGGTAATCTTCACCATCACGCTGGTGTCAAACCAGTCCGGCAATATTGCTCCACGACTGTTGACCTGCGCTAGACACGTCGCCACTTTGTTGAGCCAAGCTCAACTTCTTCGGATCATCATCTCGGCAAGCCGAACAAGAGTTCGGCATCGCGAAGGATAAATCATCACCAACATCGCAGCCCCACGGATTACATGGAGCGGGCACACCGGTATCGCCGCATGATCACTTCATCAAGCCGGCATTGACCGCGTCACAAGTCATGACCTGCGTTGGCATGGCCGCCTGTTTCATCTTCAAGCAGATGTCCATCATGCCGAACTTCTTCAACACCTCGGCTGACATGGCAGCTGCAATGTCTCCTCGCCGACCTGCTCCGTCACCTCGGCTAGACCGGGGACTTGGCTATTTCTTCATCAACATACTCCGGTGACTTCGGCGTCAACAGCCGACCAGCTTCGTCACGTTAGCTGGACCAAGGGCTTTATCTCGGCAAGCCAACCTTTTGGGAGTCAATTTTCTTCGGATTGCTACAACAAATAAACCAGGTGCTATTTATCGTAGTAATTTTTGCTTGTTTGGGTTTATTTTTTCCAAGGAATTATTTCTCTGGTTTGTTCCATCATCTGTACACAGGTCTATGAAATGGTGGCCGCATTAACGACGGTCACATGGTGGTTCGGTCAGTTTCCGTACATAGTCTGGCGAACGCCGCATCCGGAACTCGGACCAACCTGTGAAGTAATGGACTTCGACTACGTCACGTGGTCTCTTCGGCAAGCCGACGTCATTGTCCCAATCGGGGTAAATCGACTCGCGTGATTACCTTGTTGGTCGTGTTGCCATACCGACGTGTTCGGTTGCCTCGGGGACTTCGGCATCGTTGAGAGAGCTCTACCTCATCGAGTGTTCGGCACACAGGTCATATTTCTTTTATTACTCACTTTGCATAAATTATAAATTATGAAACAATTTTTTTTAAATTTATTATTATTACTATTATCTCCGCTTTGCACTATTTTTTGTGCACAGGTAAATGATCTGGGTTGGGCAGTGTTGTCACCTCGGCATACTGACACACCACGTCACCTCGGATGGACGGTGGGCTTCGTCATCACTTCATTAACCCACGCCGGGGACTTCGGTGTCACACTGCCGGCCTGCTTCGTCGCCTCGGTCGGACTGGGGGTTCCACCTCGTCACATTGGCCGTGCTACGTCGCCACTTCAGAGTGCCGAGCTCTTCGTTCCGCCACCTCGGGACCGGCTCAGGGGCTCGGACCTTTTCCCGCATCAAGTTCGGACCATGTCATCAACACCGAGCACATTAACTAGCTAAGTCGCTTTCATGCTCAAAAACTTTCAGTTTTAAATTTTGTTCGGTTCGACCAAGCATTATACTTTTTGGCAAATAGCTGTTTGTGAAAAACTTCCTTGTCAAAACTTTGTTTGTGACACACAAATTCAAATACCCTGTTTACTTGGGGGCTTCCTTTATGAAGCCTTTCCTCTTGCATATGATTATACTTGTATGGCTTCACTCCTTGTTCGTGTATTACACCACATTATGCACCATGTTGACTTAAGTGTTCCGCAAGCTGGGTTGCCTTGCTCCTGTGATTACCCTTACGTTCCCGATTGTTCGGCTAGGGAGTAAAGGGAGCACCTCTGCGATTGTCACGATCGGGTCATCTGAGCTCGGACCTCAGACTGGGTGAAGCCGAAAGCTAGCGCTCTTATTGTTTTCAATCATGGTCGGCACACAACGGAACTCATGAGTACAAAAAATCTATTGCACAAGTCTCATAGTAACAATGAGCAATCGATGAAAGGTATCGGTGGAGGTACTATTTTCTTCGAAGATGCTTCTTACACTCCGTCAGTAATATAGCATAAGTTCCCTGAGCGCGCTTTGTTTGTTACAGCCTTATGGCCTGATTGCCTAGTTATCGGAAACACCGTCGATAATCTCGACAGGTGGAGTACATAACACTTTTCGGCCCTTGACCGAAGAGGGAGAAGCCGGCGGTCGGGTAAGACGCGTTTAAAGTTTGGGTGAACACAGATATGATATAAGTACTTCGGTAGATACAATCATAAAATTCTTTTACCCAAGTCACTTGGGGGCTCTTAAATTTATGTGAGCATTTTTATAATAAGTGTTCTTCTTCTTAGTTGTTGCAAAGTCTTTTGCTATCACTCCTTTTTTTCGACGCGAGTGTGCGGTCAATAGCCGGGGAGCCTAATTTCTCTCTCAGAGCCGCTAGATTTTAGTTTGCTAAACTGGCCTAACGATAAGTACTCCGCCTTCGGGATAGGATGCTGAAGCCGTAGGCTGACCCGCTTTAAGTCTTGATATAGGGTGTGTCATGTTAAAGCGCGACAGAAGCACAATTTTTTTTCTCTAAGACCAATTTTGGATTGGCACCGAACACTTGATCTAGTTCGGACGTCAAGTTTTTACTGAAGTTTTTTGGTTTTCCGAGCCTATGGCACTTTTAAACTATTTGTGTGTTTCCTTTAGAGATTTAGCAAAATCATTCTCGGATATTGCTATATATGCATTGGTTTCAAATTGTGTCTTTGGTCAATAGTTGGGTTGCCCGGCTCCTGTGCTTGCATCCTACGTTCTGCTTTGTTTGGCTAGGTGTGCAAAGGGAGAACCACTGCGATTGTGCTTCCAGCTCGCATGGTTAAGCACCTTAGTGGAGAAAGCCGAAAACTGACTATCACAATAAGCGTAAACTGATCAGCGATCTGATGACTGTGTTAAATGACTAGCCGTTCATAACATTGGTCAAAATGTTTACGGCTTGACCTCGGGTGTCGCCGAACACTAACCGGGGGCTAGTAACTAGCCTCCCAACTTTAAGCTCCTATGACTAAGTGAAAGTTATAAAGCTCGCATATCTGATTGCCTTGTTTCTACTAACACAACCGCCTCCAGGCACCGAGACGTCGGCTAAGGGTTGTCTTGTTATTCTTGGAAACACCACTGTGTAGCATCTACAAAGGGGTAGAAGCCGATGATGGGCCACTTTCATATTATAAACGGTCGCATAGAGTCAAAATAAACATATATCATCAATGTTGGTATTCATTATACAAGCGCTACCGTCCATGATTATCGTTATAAAGCCATAAATATGCATCAATTTGACTTAAGATTTTGGCCAAGCTGGGTTGCCTGGCTCCTGTGCTTACCCCTACGTTCCCGATTGTTCGTCTAGGCGGTAAAGGAGCACCTCTGTGATTGTTACTACCGGGTCATCCGAGTTAGTACCTCAGACTGGGTGAAGCCGAAAGCTAGCAATCTTAAAGGATCACATTGGTCGGCAACGACGGAAGTGAAAAATTTTGTTCATTAATACCATAAAGTTTGGGAACTTTCCCCGAACTAAATCCTTAATATTTTCCTCCCACATTGATTGGAGGTGAGGTTTCATGATCATGATAAGCATGAGGACCCAAAGAAAGGAACTGATAGCGGGACTATTTTCTTTGGAAGATGTTTCTTACATTAAAATGTAATATAACATATCCCTCTGGGTACCTTTGTTTATAAAATCATATGGCCGGATTGCCTTGTTTTCCATAAATCTTTGCCCTTATAACGGCTTTATAAAGTAGGAAAACACTCCTCGGCTACTGGCCGAAGAAGTTGAAGCCAATGGTCGGTTAACAAAGTTTTGGACAATGCAGATTCGAGCATTAATAATGTAAAGTACTTGGATACATAGAACCATTACACATAATTTGTGATTTTACTTTGGACATCGATCCTTAATTCGGCCTCCCGCGCCCGCATTAAGGCTCGGGGGCTACGGGGCTTCGGGCTTATCATTTACTAATATTAAAGGGGTATATCGATCCCCTGATTTGGTGTTGCCACCCGACCAGTGTCTCGGGGGCTACTGCATTGATAATCCAATGCATGAAATTTAAGTGCAGTATAGTTTCTGAGGAGATTATGATCCTCAGGTTGGTCGGCCGCACCCAACCTGAGTCTCGAGGACTGTTCACACCGCTTTTTGTGTCCCGAAGTATTCTACCGAGCTAGGAGTTGATCCTTAGGCTGATTTTGCAAATCAACCCGAGTCTCGAGGGCTACTGGGATCCGCGGTCTTATGTCATCCTTCAGGTGCATCTCGGGTTTTTAGACCGACACACACCTTGAGGGCTACTGGCTATATATCTCGTCAGTAAATGAATTGCATCAATCGGAAATAAAATCCGCAAACAATCAGCCCATGACCAAGGTGTTGAACCACCTCGAAAGCATTTCGGGATATAGCTCGGATGCAAGTGGCTGGCTCCATAAAGGGCATTTTCGGCATTAAGATCGGCTAAAACTTTTTGAACCAAGGTGATCTATGACACCTCGAATATAGTCGGCGTTGGAGCTTGGATACAGTCCAGCGTTGGATCTTGGACATAGTCCGGCATTGGAGCTCGGATACAGTCCGGCGCTAGAGCTCGGATGCAGTTCGACGTTGGAGCTCGGCTGTAACAATACTCTTCGAATACATTCCGGCGTTGGATCTCGGATACATTCCGGTGTTGGAACTCGGAAGCGGTCTGGCGTTGGTGCTCGGCTGCAAAAGACACCTCGAATGCAGTCCAGCGTTGGAGCTCGGATGCAAGAGGACACTGCCGCCCGGGAACAACTTCAAACCCAGGTGTGGCATAAAAATAACAAGGCATTGCTAAAGGCTGATAACTTAAAGGGGCTCCTCGGATACCCGACGTGTAAACTCTCCAAATTCGCTTTGGCGATCCTCAAGATCGAAGATGACATGATTCGTTGAACCAATTTTCAAGACCGACGACCGAAGATGAAGAACAGTTCGGAAGAATCGAGGAGCGTCCCAACTTGAAGATCGGTTCAGGGGGCTACTGACGGTGTCCTGAACTAGGGGGGACTCACCACGTCGTCTCCCGATCAGTTAGATTGGGCCGAGGACCCCCATGGCCGTATACTCGTGGGCCAGTTCGGACAACCGATGTATATACGAGGAAGATTCCACAAGACTTGGTGATCAAGACAAGGACTCCTCCCCACCGGCGTATTCGACTAGGACTCTTGTTATCCTAGGCCTGTGGTGCATTATATAAACCGAGGCTAGGCTAGTTGATAGATATATGCTAGATCATTATGACAATCATACAAGCTAGACTTCTAGGGTTTAGCCATTACGATCTCGCGGTAGATCAACTCTTGTAATCTCTATATTCATCAAGATCAATCAAGCAAGAAGTAGGGTATTACCTCCATAGAGAGGGCCCGAACACAGGTAAACATCGTGTCCCCTGTCTCCTGTTACCCATCGATCCACGACACACAGCTCGGGACCCCCTACCCGAGATCTGCCGGTTTTGACACCGACAGATATGACCTTAGTTGATGTTAATCTGACTATCTTGAAAGACTATAAAACTTTTATGCGTGGGGATCATGAAGAGAAAATTTTATATGATTGCTATATTGTTGAATTAGATTATGATCCTACATGTAACTATTATGAGAGAGGAAAATATGGTTGTAGAAATTTTCATGTTACTAAATTACCTCTTGTTATGTTGAGATTGCTATTGTTTCCTTCTTCTTCTTTGCATATGCTAGTTTTTGCTTGCCTTGATAATTTGTTTGCCTATAAAAATGCCTATGCATAGGACGTATATTAGACTTAGATGTGTTTTTCACATGCTTAATGATTCTCTCTTTGTGTTTCAATTATTATCTTTCATGTGAGCATCATCGAAATCTCAATGCCTAGCTAAAAGGCTTTAAGAAATGCGCTTGTTGAGAGACAACCCAATATTTTATTTTCCGGTTTTGTTGATTATACACAATATTCCTTCTGTAGTAATTGTGTTTTAGTGTTTTTAATTAGTGTTTGAGCCAAGTACCTTTGGGATGATCTATGGTTATAGTTGATTTGATCTTGTTGAAAAACAAAAACTTTTGCGCTCATTGCCAGAATTTTAAAAAATCACAGAAGCATGCTTTTGATCTGATTTTTTACAAAAGATTGGTATACACATTTCCTAAGTTGTCCTAATTTTTCAGAATTGTTGGGTTCAGAATTGTTGGGGTTACAGAAGTATGGATAGCTTCCAGATTACTACAGGATGTTCTGTTTTTGACAGATTCTGTTTTCATCGTGTTGTTTGCTTATTTTGATGAATCTATGGGTAGTATAGGGTGGTATGAACCATGGAGAAGTTAGAATACAGTAGATATAAAACCAATATAAAATTGCAATGAGTTTTCAACAGTACCTAAGTGGTGACTTGCTTTTATTATACTAACGGATCTTACGAGTTTTCTGTTGAGTTTTGTGTTGTGAAGTTTTCAAGTTTTGGGTAAAATTTTGATGGACCATAGAATAAGGAGTGGCAAGAGCCTAAGCTTGGGGATGCCCAAGGTACCCCAAGGTAATATTCAAGGACAACCCATCATCTAAGCTTGGGAATGCAACGGATGGCATCCCCTCTTTTATCTTCAATCCATCAGTAAAATTACTTGAGGCTATATTTTTATTCACCACATGATATGTGTTTTGCTTGGAGCATCTTGTATTATATGGGTCTTTGCTTTTTAGTTTGACACAATCATCCTTGCTGTACACACCTTTGGAGAGGGGCACACATTAATCGAGAATTTATTAGAATACTCTTTGTGCTTCACTTATATCTTTTGAGCTAGGTAGTTGCTCTAGTGCTTCACTTATATCTTTTGAGCTAGGTAGTTGCTCTAGTGCTTCACTTATATATTTTAAGAGCACGACAGTTATTTTATTTTGTAGAAATTGATGAACTCTCGTGCTTCACTTATATTATTTTGAGTCTTGAAAATAGTATGGCAATTTGCTTAGGTTATGAATTTGGTCCTAATATGATGGGCATCCAGGAGGGATATAATAAAATCTTTCATAAAGAGCATTGAATATATGATAAGTTTTATTCCTTGCATTTTTTTGAGATATAAAGATGGTGATATTAGAGTCATGCTAGAGAGTACTTGTGGATTAGTAGAAATACTTGTGTTAAGGTTTGTTATTCCCAAAGAATGCACGTATGGTTTATCTTATGCGATGAAGTTAGAGCATGATTTATTATTGATTGTGAGACTTTCTCCTTTTTGTCTCCTCCTCACAACCTCCACCATATTCTATTCCACATATAGTGCTATATCCATGGCTCACACTCATGTATTGCATGAAATTGAAAAAGCTTGCGAACATTAAAAGTATGAAACAATTGCTTGGCTAACACCGGGGTTGTGCATGATAAATACTTTGTGTGATGAAGATAGAGCATGACAAGACTATATGATTTTGTAGCGATAACTTTCTTTAGCCATGATATTTTGAGAAGAGATGGTTGCTTTGTTAGTATGCTTGAAGTATTATTGTTTTTATGTCAATATTAAACTATTGTTTCGAATCTTATGGATCTGAACATTCATGCCACAATAAAGAAAATTACATCATTCCACATCAAAAATTCTATTTTTTTATCATTTACCTGCTCGAGGATGAGCAGGAGTTAAGCTTGGGGATGTTTGATACGTGTCCAATGTATCTATAATTTTTTATTGTTCCATGCTATTATATTATCTATCTTGGATGTTTTATATGCATTTATATGCTATTTTATATCATTTTTTGGGACTAACCAATTAATAAAGTGCCCAGTGTCAGTTGTTGTTTTTTCCTTGTTTTTGACTTTTACAGAAAATCAATACCAAACGGAGTCCAAACTGAATTAAAATTTACGATGATTTTTCTTGGACAACAAGACACCCACGATGTTTGGGGAGGAGGCCAGAAGACCCACTAGTGGGCCACAAGCCCTGGGGGCACGCCCAAGGGGGGCGCGGCCAGGGGGCTTGTGGGCTCCTCGTGGCTCTTCTAACCCTAACTCCGTCACTATAAATTCTTAAATATTCCCCCCTACACCAGTGGGCACACCAAAATTACTTTTCCACCACCGCAAGCTTCTGTTCTCGTGAGATCCCATCTTGGGGCCTTTTCCGGCACTGCGTCGGAGGGGGATTCGATCACGGAGGGCCTCTACTCTAACCTTGCTGCCCTTCCGATGATGTGTGAGTAGTTTACCACAGACCTACGGGTCCATAGCAAGTAGCTAGATGACTTATTATATCTCTTTGATCTTGAATACAATGTTCTCCTCGATGTTCTTGGAGATCTATTCGATGTAATCTTCTTTTGCCGTGCATTTGTTGAGATCCAATGAATTGTGGATTAATGATCAGATTATCTATGAATATTATTTCAGTCTTTTCTGAAATCTTTTATGCATGATTAAGATATCTTTGTATTTCTCTCCGATCCATCGATTTGGTTTGGCCAACTAGATTGGTTTTTCTTGCAATGGGAGAGGTGCTTTGTGATGGGTTTAATCTTGCGTTGTCCTCACCCAGTGACAGTAGGGGTAGGGAGGCACACATTTGTATTGTTGCCATTAAGGATAGAAAGATGGGGTTTTTTACCATATTGATTGGATCTATACCTCTACATCATGTCATCTTGCTTAAGGCGTTACTCTGTTCTTATGAACTTAATACTCTAGATGCTGGCAGGAGTCGGTCGATGTGTGGAGTAATAGTAGTAGATGCAGGCAGGAGTCGGTCTACTTGTCACGGACGTGATGGCTATATTCATGATCATTGCCTTCGATATCATCATAATTATGCGCTTTTCTATCAATTGGCTCAACAGTAATTTGTTTACCCACCGTATTTATATTTACTTTATTTTTTCTTTACTTATCTTTTATATCTATCTCTATTAGATCTCACTCTTGCAAGTGACCGTGAAGGGATTGACAACCCCGTTTTCGCGTTGTGTGCAAGTGTTTGTTAGTTTGTGCAGGTGCATATGTTGGGGACTTGCTTGTGCCTCCTACTGGATTGATACCTTGGTTCCCAACTGAGAGAAATATTTATCTCTACATTGCTACATCACCCTTTCCTCTTCAAGGGAAAAATCAACGCAAGCTTAAGAAGTAGCGGGCTGTTGCGGTCTTAAAAGTCTAGTATCTCGAGGGTGTTTGCAGCTGTCATTTTTCTCTAGTGTTGGTTCAGTCCAGTTTTCTCTCTTAGATAGGGCATCTACAATCGGAGGAAGAAGAAGGCTAGCATGATTTTCAATGCAATTTTACTTTTTACTAGTTGTTCTGCGTCCAATTATCTGTCAATTGTACTAGATTATTTAATATTAATCAGATCTAAAATGCCCTACCCGTTCGTCAAAAGCAGCTGCGTAGGTGACTAACAGACCCTAGATTCCACATGTCTTCTCTCCCTCTCACCAATGCCTAGGCATGGTCGTTCAAAGCCGCTTGGCTCTGGCGGTGGCGGGGAGATCTTGTTCGCGGACGACCCACTGTGGAGGATTGTAGAGCTTCTGTGAGGTGGTGAAAGAGATATGCATTTGAGTGATGTGCGAGGCATTGCTCAACGCTAGTGAAGTTGGCGGCGGTCAGCAGGATCTAGCACGGCAATCTTTAATGATGGCCCGGCTTGGCTAGTTGATCATAGAAGAGGACATGGGCACACCTATTTGGACGAGGCTGGCAAGACAGTATACCCAGACCTATCATGCATCGACATGGGTTATATTTTTCATGTTTTCTTTAGGGAATATTTGGGTTTGGCTTGGGGCGGCGAGGCGGTAGCTCTGTCCCATTGTAGGATTAATGTTCTCCCCGCCCTTTCCTCGTTTTGTTGGTGTGCTCATAGCCAGCGGAGGGCGTGTGGAGCCGTGTCTCCGTTGGGTCTTCTGGGATCCAGTCGGTTTATGTTTTGGGTGGATCCATCTGGAAGCCACACATGTCCCAGTCTAGTAAATCCCACGTAAAGGAAAACAAGGCTAACTTGATCATGAAGAATAATTGTAGTAATGGAACATTTTGGAGTGGAGTTTTTGAATGTGAGCACTGAGTCATTGTGAGATCATGAATACATATGGACAATACATGTATTCATCCGAGGAGATCAAGGACAAGGCAATGGAGGGTGATCTAGTTGGCTGTGTTGAGGTTGACACCAATTTATTCATCGCCACCACGGTTGTGGACCCCTTTTGGCCGGCGACGACTTATGCAACCTCCCTGTGATATTCAAGTAAGGAAAGGGGATTGAGCTCCTTGAGGTCAATCAGTTGTTTATAGTTGGGCGAGAGGAAGCAACAATGAAGGTAGCAGGTGAATTTATTCCATAGACCAAGCTCCAAGGCCACCAATCTCTATAGGTGCGCCACGCTCAGGTGCATGCATGTAAGTATTGTGCATCACTGCACAACCCTGTGATATTCAAGTAAGGAAAAGGGGTTCAGCTCCTTGAGGTCAATCAACGGTTTATAGTTGGGCGAGAGGAAGCAACAATGAAGGTAGCAGGTGGATTTATTCCATAGACCAAGCTCCAAGGCCACCAATCTCCATAGGTGCACCATGCTCAGGTGCATGCATGTCAGTATCGTGCATCACTGCACATCAATTTATTAATTCGACGACTAAGATAACTATGAGTACTTATAAGGATGGTCATGCCGATGAGCATGTGCGATTCCTCATTGTGTACATTGTGTGGGTCTTCGCATAGATCTGGAGAAAGAGTTAGGTGAAAGTATCAATACGGTTGACTAGATGGGGGTGAATAGAAGACTAAATTTTTTTAGCTTAGTTGCAAATTTTAGGGTTAGGTGGATAAATAAGGTTCACTAGAAATGCAACTAGGTGAACAGAACCTATATCGAAAGAAAACTTGCGGAAAAGGTATGCTAGGCAACAATATGAATAGCAAGCGAACAAACGTACAAAGCAATGCAAGGTGCAGGAAAGGATTAACCACAAATAAGGCATTCAAGCAGATTTTATCCTTAAGTTCACTCTTCCTTGGGGAAGAGCTAATATCTGTTGGAGTGATGTTGGAACCAAATCTTTCGGAATGCCACACAAAGGCTCATTGTATTCTCCTCGTGCCACTCCAATGAATGAGTCTCGAATAACTTGAGGTTGGTCTTGAAGGCGACCACCACACCTTTGCATACGTCTCCAGAGCACATGACAAGCAAGGAAGCTTCCGGAGGAACCCTAATCGCATAGGAGCCCAAGCCCCAAGAGTAACAAGTCAATGGTGAACAAATCTTGTGGGGAACATGAATTGGATTGGTTAAAGTGTAGATCGGGCCTTCCTCCCTCAATCCCAAAAGTTTCTACAAGTCTGGGTGGAGGGATTGAGAGTATTGAGCAAAACAAGGTTTGGAAATGGTGGATATCAAGAAGACAAAAGGATTAGGGTTGGAGGAGGAAGAAGGGTACCTTTTATAGTGCAAGTGTGGGGGTGGCCGTTGGACCCCGTGTGCACGGGCAAAGTTAGCCCCATGCTCGTGGGGTATCCAGAGGCTGAGAAACCACCATGTGCGCATGAGGGTCGAGGACACCGTGCGCATGGGTTATCCAGAGAGTTGCCAGTTACCCTGTGTGCACGAGGGTCAAGGATCCCGTGCGAACTGGGTATCCAAAAACTTTTTGTTTCATCTCCATGGATACATCTGCAATTGCACTAGCAAGGTAAATTAAAGTGGTAGGGGTAGGCGGGCTGGTGTATATGTTTTGAAGTGTTCTCACATGAAACCAATCCACATTGACCCCTCTTAATAGTGTAGTTTTCCTACGAATCAAATCGAACAAAAATAAAAACTTTGGAGCCATCGGAAAACCACGCCTTTGATCTTTTGTTATGGGGGGGGGTCAATCAACTCCACAATTAATATCCAAGTAACGAATAACCCGAGATAAACAACAAAATATAATTAAGTACCACATGCACTTTCAGTAGGTGATGAAACACCGTTGGTGGAGATGCCACATGTAGGGGTACCTTTTTTAGATGAAAGGCATAATGCCCGACTTCAAAATAATGAAGCCATCAACCGGCTAGGATACATGGTGCAAATTATTACAAAGGTAAGGCATGAAGAAAAACTAAAAGAATTATAGATAGAGATCACACAAAGCGGATACAACAACAACAAGACGGAGAGCGAAATTGCCATCACAAAAAGAAACAGGTTTGTGCAACTAGAGAGTACAACACAGACCAGAATAACAAGAACAGAGACGTCCGCGGATCACCTAACGAAGCAGTAGAGCTGACGATCATGTCTGCAGGGATAAAAACCATTGGCTCTGCCACAAACCTGGCGTGCCATTGCCAGAGGGAAGACTGTTACCTCCCCTACATCCAAACACGGGGATGCCGTTCACTGGCTAGAAAAGCTCAAACGCAATAGGGCACTAGTCGTTGAAGGGTAACAGGACACAAATCCCCTCACCTCCACTACTGCCAGAGAGCCGAGGAAGCACCGCACCGTAGCCGCCACAAACCCACAAACTACAGGACCACAACTGAAGGAAATATGCCATAGAGGCAATAATAAAGTTATTATTTATTTCCTTATATCATGATAAATGTTTATTATTCATGCTAGAATTGTATTAGCCGGAAACATACTACTTGTGTGAATACTTCGACTATCAGAGTGTCACTAGTATTCCTCTACTTGCCTAGATCGTTGATCAAAGATGGTTATGTTTCCTAGCCATAGACATGAGTTGTCATTTGATTAACAGGATCACATCATTAGGAGAATGATGTGATTGACTTGACCCATTCCGTTAGCTTAGCATTGCTTTCTTCATGACTTATACATGTTCCTATGACTATGAGATTATGCAACTCCCGTTTACCGGAGGAACACTTTGTGTGCTACCAAATGTCACAACGTAACTGGGTGATTATAAAGGAGCTCTACAGGTGTCTCCGAAGGTACTTGTTGGGTTGGCGTATTTCGAGATTAGGATTTGTCACTCCGATTGTCGGAGAGGTATCTCTGGGCCCACTCGGTAATGCACATCACTATAAGCCTTGCAAGCATTGTAACTAATGAGTTAGTTGCGGGATAATGTATTACAGAACGAGTAAAGAGACTTGCCGGTAACAAGATTGAACTAGGTATTGAGATACCGACGATCGAATCTCGGGCAAGTAACATACTGATGCCAAAGGGAACAACGTATGTTGTTATGCGGTTTGACCGATAAAGATCTTCGTAGAATATGTAGGAGCCAATATGAGCATCCAGGTTCCGCTATTGGTTATTGACCGGAGACGTGTCTCGGTCATGTCTACATAGTTCTCGAACCCGTAGGGTCCGCACGCTTAAAGTTCGATGACGATTGTAATATGAGTTTTTGTGTTTTGACGTACCGAAGATAGTTCGGAGTCCCGGATGTGATCACGAACATGACGAGGAGTCTCGAAATGGTCGAGACGTAAAGATCGATATATTGGACAACTATGTTCGGACACCGGAATGGTTTCGGGGAGTTTCGGACATATACCGGAGTACCGGGGGGTTACCGAAACCCCCCGGGGAGTTTAATGGGCCAAGATGGGCCTTAGTGGAGAAGAGGAGGGGCGTCTAGGGCTGGCCGCGCGCCCCCTCCCCCTCTAGTCCGAATTGGACAAGGAGGGGGGGCGGCGCCCCCTTTCCTTCCTCCCCTCTACTTCCCTTCCTTTCCCCCTCATACTCCAACTAGGAAAAGAGGAGTCCTACTCTCGGTGGGAGTAGGACTCGTCCCTGGCGCGCCCTCCTCCTGGCCGGCGGCCTCCTCCCCCTTATCCTTTATATACGGGGGCAGGGGGCACCTATAGACACACAAGTTGATTTATTGATCTATTCCAGCCATGTGCGGTGCCCCCCTCCACCATATTCCACCTCGGTCATATCGTAGCGGTGCTTAGGCGAAGCCCTACGTCGGTAGCAACATCATCACACCGTCGTCCTGATGGAACTCTCTCGTGAAGCTCTGCTAGATCAGAGTTCGCGGGACGTCATCGAGTTGAACGTGTGCTGAACTCAGAGGTGCCGTACATTCGGTACTTGGATCGGTCGGATCGTGAAGACGTACGACTACATCAACCGCGTTGTGCTAACGCTTCCGCTTTCGGTCTCACGAGTGCGTGGACAACACTCTCCCCTCTTGTTGCTATGCATCACCATGATCATGTGTGTGCGTAGGAATTTTTTTGAAATTACTACGTTCCCCAACAGTGGCATCTGAGCCTGGTTTTATGCGTAGATGTTATATGCACAAGTAGAACACAAGTGAGTTGTGGGCGATACAAGTCATACTGCTTACTAGCATGTCATACTTTGGTTTGGCGGTATTGTTGGATGAAGCGGCACGGACCGACATTACGCGTATGCTTACGCGAGACAGGTTCTATCGACGCGCTTTGCACATAGGTGGCTGGTGGGTGTCAATTTCTCCAACTTTAGTTGAACCGAGTATGGCTACGCCTGGTCCTTGAGAAGGTTAAAACAACTAACTTGACGAACTATCGTTGTGGTTTTGATGCATAGGTAAGAACGGTTCTTGCTCAGCCCGTAGCAGCCACGTAAAACTTGCAACAACAAAGTAGAGGACGTCTAACTTGTTTTTGCAAGGCATGTTGTGATGTGATATGGTCAAGGCATGATGCTATATTTTATTGTATGAGATGATCATGTTTGTAACCGAGTTATCAAAGAATCGACAGAGCCATATGGTTGTCGCTTTATTGTATGCAATGCAATCGCCCTGTAATTGCTTTGCTTTATCACTAAGCGGTAGCGATAGTCGTAGAAGCAATAGTTGGCGAGACGACAACGATGCTACGATGGAGATCAAGGTATCGCGTGATACGTCTCCAACGTATCTATAATTTATGAAGCATTCATGCTATATTACTATGTGTTTTGAATGATTATGGGCTTTATTATACACTTTTATATCATTTTTGGGACTAACCTATTAACCGGAGGCCCAGCCCAATTTCTTTGTTTTATGCCTATTTCGGTATTTCGAGGAAAAGGAATATCGACGGAGTCAAACGGAACGAAATCAACTAGAGAAGTTATTTTGGAAGGAAACCAACCAGATGGGCTTGGAGTGCACGTCGAGGATCCCGGGCTGCCCACGAGGGTGGGGGCGCGCCCCTCCCCCCTGGGCGCGCCCCTACCTCGTGAGCCCCCTGGAGGTCCACCGACGTTCCCCCTTCACCCATATATACCTACGTACCCTAAAAATTCCAGAACAGAAGTTAGATCGGGAGTTCCGCCGCCGCAAGCCTCCAGAACCACCAAAAACCAATCGGGACCCCTTTCCGTACCACGAGGGGAGGGATCCATCTCCGTGGCCATCTTCATCATCCCGGCGCTATCCATGACGAGGAGGGAGTAGTTCACCCTCGGGGCTGACGGTATGTACCAGTAGCTATGTGTTTGATCTCTCTCTCTCGTGTTCTCTCTCGTGTTCCCTCTATGGCACGATCTTGATGTATCCCGAGCTTTGCTATTGTAGTTGGATCTTGTGATGTTTCTCCCCCTCTACTATCTTGTGATGAATTGAGTTTCCCCTTTGAAGTTATCTTATCGGATTGAGTCTTTATGAGAACACTTGATGTATGTCTTGGTGATCAACTTGCGGGTTTCGTGACATTGGGAACCTATGCATAGGGGTTGGCACACGTTCGTGATTCTCCGGTAGAAACTTTTGGGCACTCCTTGAAGTACTTTTATGTTGGTTGGATGAATATGAGATTGTGTGATGCTTATCGTATAATCATGCCCACAGATACTTGAGGTGACAATGGAGTATCTAGGTGACATTAGGGTTTTGGTTGATTTGTTCTTAAGGTGTTATTCTAGTACAAACTCTTTTATAGATCGATCCGAAAGAATAGCTTTGTGGTGGTTTCGTACCCGACCATAATCTCTACATTTGTTCTCCGCTATTAGTGGCTTTGGAGTTACTCTTTGTTGCATGTTCAGGGCTTGTTATATGATCTAACTATGTTATTATTGTTGAGAGAACTTGCACTAGTGAAAGTATGAACCCTAGGCCTTGTTTCCTATCATTGCAATACCGTTTACGCTCACTTTTACCGCTCGCTACCTTGCTGTTTTTATATTTTCAGTTTACAAAAACCTATATCTACTATATATTTTGCACTTGTATCACCATCTCTTCGCCGAACTAGTGCACCTATACAATTTACCATTGTATTGGGTGTGTTGGGGACACAAGAGACTCTTTGTTATTTGGTTCCAGGGTTGCTTGAGAGAGACCATCTTCCTCCTACGCCTCTCGCGGATTGATAAACCCTAGGTCATCCACTTGAGGGAAATTTGCTACTGTCCTACAAACCTGTGCACTTGCAGGCCCAACAACGTCTACAAGAAGAAGGTTGTGTAGTAGACATCATCGCGCCGGTGACGATGGTGATTATGACGGTGCTTCGGAGATGGAGATCACAAGCACAAGATGATGATGGCCATATCATATCACTTATATTGATCGCATGTGATGTTTATCTTTTATGCATATTATTTTTCTTTGATCGACGATAGCATTAGAAGATGATCTCTCACTAAATTTCAAGGTATAAGTGTTCTCCCCGAGTATGCACCGTTGGGAAAGTTCTTCGTGCTGAGACACCATGTGATGATCGGGTGTGATAGGCTCTACGTTCAAATACAACGGGTGCAAAACAGTTGCACACGCGGAATACTAAGGTTAAACTTGACGAGCCTAGCATATGCAGATATGGCCTCGGAACACTGAGACCGAAAGGTCGAGCGTGAATCATATAGTAGATATGATCAACATAGTGATGTTCACTACTGAAAACTACTCCATCTCACGTGATGATCGGACATGGTTTAGTTGATTTGGATCACGTGATCACTTAGATGATTAGAGAGATGTCTATCTAAGTGGGAGTTCTTAAGTAATATAATTAAATTGAACTTAAATTTATCATGAACTTAGTACCTGATAGTATTTTGCTTGTCTATGTTGTTGTAGATAGATGGCCCGTGCTTTTGTTCCATTGAATTTTAATGCGTTCCTTGAGAAAGCAATGTTGAAAGATGATGGTAGCAATTACACGGACTGGGTCCGTAACTTGAGGATTATCCTCATTGCGCACGTAAAAATTATGCCTGGAAGCACCGCTAGGTGCCGGACCCATCTGCAGGAGCAACTCCGGATGTTATGAACGTCTGGCAGAGCAAAGCTGATGACTACTCGATAGTTCAGTGTGCCATGCTTTACGGCTTAGAACCGGGACTTCAACAATGTTTTGAACGTCATGGAGCATATGAGATGTTCCAGGAGTTGAAGTTAATATTTCATGCAAATGCCCGGATTGAGAGATATGAAGTCTCCAATAAGTTCTATAGCTGCAAGATGGAAGAGAATAGTTCTGTCAGTGAGCATATACTCAGAATGTCTGGGTATAACAATCACTTGATTCAACTAGGAGTTAATCTTCTGGATGATAGCGTCATTGACAGAATTCTTCAATCACTGTCACCAAGCTATAAGAGCCTCGTGATGAACTATAACATGCAAGGGATGGATAAGACGATTCCCGAGCTCTTCGCAATGCTAAAGGCTGCGGAGGTAGAAATCAAGAAGGAGCATCAAGTGTTGATCGTCAACAAGACCACCGGTTTCAAGAAAAAGGGCAAAGGGAAGAACAAGGGGAACTTCAAGAAGAACAACAAACAAGTTGTTGCTCAGAGAAGAAACCCAAGTCCGGACCTAAGCACGAGACTTCGATGCTTCTACCGCAAACAGACCGGTCCTTTGAAGCGGAATTTCCCAAGTATTTGGCGGATAAGAAGGATGGCAAGGTGAACAAAGGTATATGTGATATACATGTTATTGATGTGTACCTTACTAATGCTCACAGTAGCACTGGGTATTTGATCTTGGTTACATTGCTAATATTTGCAACTCGAAACAGGGACTATGGATTAAGCGAAGATTGGCTAAGGACGAGGTGACGATGCGCGTGGGAAATGGTTCCAAAGTCGATGTGATCGCGGTCGGCACGCTACCTCTACATCTACCTTCAGGATTAGTTTTAGACCCGAATAATTGTTATTTGGTGCCAGCGTTGAGCATGAACATTATATCTGGATCTTGTTTGATGCGAGATGGTTATTCATTTAAATCAGAGAATAATGGTTGTTCCATTTATATGAGTAATATCTTTTATGATCATGCACCCTTAAGGAGTGGTCTATTTATATTAAATCTCGATAGTAGTGATACACATATTCGTAATTTGAGGCCAAAAGATGCAGAGTTGATAATGATAGTGCAACTTATTTGTGGCACTGTCGTTTAAGTCATATTGGTGTAAAGCGCATGAAGAAACTCCATTCCGATGGACTTTTGGAATCACTTGATTATGAATCACTTGGTACTTGCGAACCATGCCTCATGGGCAAGATGACTAAAACGCCGTTCTCCGGAACTATGGAGCGAGCAACAGATTTGTTGGAAATCATACATACTGATGTATGTGGTCCGATGAATGTTGAGGCTCGCGGCGGGTATCGTTATTTTCTCACCTTCATAGATGATTTAAGCAGATATGGGTATATCTACTTAATGAAACATAAGTCTGAAACATTTGAAAAGTTCAAATAATTTCAGAGCGAAGTTGAAAATCATCGTAACAAGAAATAAAGTTCCTACGATCTGATCGTGGAGCAGAATATTTGAGTTACGAGTTTGGTCTACATTTGAAACAATGCGGAATAGTTTCGCAACTCACGCCACCTGGAACACCACAGCGTAATGGTGTGTCCGAACGTCGTAATCGTACTTTACTAGATATGGTGTGATCTATGATGTCTCTTACTAATTTACCGCTATTGTTTTGGGGTCATGCTCTAGAGACAGTTGCATTCACGTTAAATAGGGCACCATCGAAATCCGTTGAGACGACGCCTTATGAGCTATGGTTTGGCAAGAAACAAAAGTTGTCGTTTCTTAAAGTTTGGGGCTGCGATGCTTATGTGAAAAAGCTTCAACCTGATAAGCTCGAACCCAAATCGGAGAAATGTGTCTTAATAGGATACCCAAAAGAGACTATTGGGTACACCTTCTATCACAGATCCGAAGGCAAGACTTTTGTTGCTAAATTTGGATCCTTTCTAGAGAAGGAGTTTCTCTCGAAAGAAGTGAATGGGAGGATAGTAGAACTTGATGAGGTAACTGTACCTGCTCCCTTATTGGAAAGTAGTTCATCACAGAAACCGGTTCCTGTGACATCTATACCAATTAGTGAGGAAGCTAATGATGATGATCATGAAACTTCAGATCAAGTTGCTACTGAAACCTCGTAGATCAACCAGAGTAAGATCCGCACCCGAGTGGTACGGTAATCCTGATCTGGAGGTTATGTTACTAGACCATGGCGAACCTACGAACTATGAAGAAGCGATGGTAAGCCCAGATTCCGCGAAATGTCTTAAAGCCATGAAATCTGAGATGGGATCCGTGTATGAGAACAAAGTCTGGACTTTGGTTGACTTGCCCAATGACCGGCATGCCATTGAGAATAAATGGATCTTCAAGAACAAGACTGACGCTGACGGTAATGTTACTGTTTATAAAGCTCGACTTGTTGCAAAAGGTTTTCGACAACTTCGAGGGATTGACTATGATGGGACTTTCTCACCCGTAGCGATGCTTAAGTCTGTCCGAATCATGTTAGCAATTGCCGCATTTTATGATTATGAAATTTGGCAAATGGATGTCAAAACTGCATTCCTGAATGGATTTCTGGAAGAAGAGTTGTATATGATGCAACTGGAAGGTTTTGTCGATCCAAAGGGAGCTAACAAAGTGTGCAAGCTCCAGCGATCCATTTATGGACTGGTGCAAGCCTCTCGGAGTTGGAATAAACATTTTGATAGTGTGATCAAAGCATATGGATTTATACAGACTTTTGGAGAAGCCTGTATTTACAAGAAAGTGAGTGGGAGCTCTGTAGCATTTCTGATATTATATATGGATGACATATTGTTGATCGGAAATTATATAGAATTTCTGGATAGCATAAATGGATATTTGAACAAGAGTTTTTCAATGAAGGACCTCGGTGAAGCCGCTTATATATTGGGCATCAAGATCTATAGAGATAGATCAAGACGCTTAATTGGACTTTCACAAAGCACATACCTTGATAAAGTTTTGAAGAAGTTCAAAATGGATCAGGCAAAGAAAGGGTTCTTGCCTGTGTTGCAAGGTGTGAAGTTGAGTTAGACTCAATGCCCGACCACTACAGAAGATAGAGAGAAGATGAAAAATGTTCCCTATGCTTCAGCCATAGGCTCTATCATGTATGCAATGCTGTGTACCAGACCTGATGTGTGCCTTGCTATAAGTTTAGCAGCGAGGTACCAAAGTAATCCAGGAGTGGATCATCGGACAGCGGTCAAGAACATCCTGAAATACACGAAAAGGACTAAGGATATGTTTCTCATTTATGGAGGTGACAAAGAGCTAGTCGTAAATGGTTACGTCGATGTAAGCTTTGACATCGATCCGGACGATTCTAAATCGCAAACCGGATACGTGTTTACATTGAACGGTGGAGTCATGGGTTGGTGCAGTTCTAAACAAAGCGTCGTGGCAGGATCTACATGTGAAGTGGAGTACATAGATGCTTCGGAAGCAGCAAATGAAGGAGTCTGGATGAAGGAGTTCATATCCGATCTAGGTGTTATACCTAGTGCATCGGGTCCAATGAAAATCTTTTGTGACAATCTTTGGTGCAATTGCTTTGGCAAAGGAATCCAGATTTCACAAGAGAACCAAGCACATCAAGAGACGCTTCAACTCCGTCCGGGATCAAGTCCAGGTGGGAGACATAGAGATTTGCAAGATACATACGAATCTGAATGTTGCAGACCCGTTGACTAAGCCTCTTCCACGAGCAAAACATGATCAGCACCAAGGCTCCATGGTTGTAAGAATCATTACTGTGTAATATAGATTATTGACTCTAGTGCAAGTGGGAGACCGAAGGAAATACGCCCTAGAGGCAATAATAAAGTTATTATTTATTTCCTTATATCATGATAAATGTTTATTATTCATGCTAGAATTGTATTAACTGGTAACATAATACTTGTGTGAATACATAGACAAACAGAGTGTTACTAGTATGCCTCTACTTGACTAGCTCTTTGATCAAAGATGGTTATGTTTCCTAGCCATTACCATGAGTTGTCATTTGATTAACAGGATCACATCATTAGGAGAATGATGTGATTGACTTGACGCATTCCGTTAGCTTAACACTTGATCGTTTAATATTCTGCTATTGCTTTATTCATGACTTATACATGTTCCTATGACAATGAGATTATGCAACTCCCGTTTACCGGAGGAACACTTTGTGTGCTACCAAATGTCACAACGTAATTGGGTGATTATAAAGGAGCTCTACAGGTGTCTCCGAAGGTACTTGTTGGGTTGGCGTATTTCGAGATTAGGATTTGTCACTCCGATTGTCGGAGAGGTATCTCTAGGCCCACTCGGTAATGCACATCACTATAAGCCTTGCAAGTATTGTAACTAATGAGTTAGTTGCGGGATGATGTATTACGGAATGAGTAAAGAGACTTGCCGGTAACGAGATTGAACTAGGTATTGAGATACCGACGATCGAATCTCGGGCAAGTAACATACCGATGACAAAGGGAACAACGTATGTTGTTATGCGGTTTGACTGATAAAGATCTTCATAGAATATGTCGGAGCCAATATGAGCATCCAGATTCCGCTATTGGTTATTGACCAGAGACGTGTCTCGGTCATGTCTACATAGTTCTCAAACCCGTAGGGTTCGCACGCTTAAAGTTCGATGACGATTGTATTATGAGTTTTTGTATTTTGATGTACCGAAGATAGTTCGGAGTCCCAGATGTGATCATGGACATGACGATGAGTCTTGAAATGGTCGAGATGTAAAGATCGATATATTGGATGACTATGTTCGGACACCGGAATGGTTTCGGGGAGTTTCAGACATATACCGGAGTACCGGGGGGGTTACCGGAACCCCCCAGGGAGTTTAATGGGCCAAGATGGGCCTTAGTGGAGAAGAGGATGGGCGGCTAGGGCTGGCCGCGTGCCCCCTCCCCCTCTAGTCCGATTTGGACAAGGAGGAGGGGCGGCGCCCCCTTTCCTTCCTCCCCTCCCCTTCCCTTCCTTTCCCCCTCCTACTCCAACTAGGAAAAGAGGGAGTCCTACTCTCGGTGGGAGTAGGACTCCTCCCTGGCGCGCCCTCCTCCTGGCCGGCGGCCTCCTCCTCCTGATCCTTTATATACGGGGGCAGGGGGCACCTCTAGACACACAAGTTGATCTATTGATCTATTCCAGCCGTGTGCGGTGCCCCCCTCCACCATATTCCACCTTGGTCATATCGTAGCGGTGCTTAGGCGAAGCCCTGCGTCAGTAGCAACATCATCACCGTCATGATGTCGTCGTGCTTACGGAACTCTCCCGTGAAGCTCTGCTGGATCGGAGTTCGCGGGATGTCATCGAGTTGAACGTGTGCTGAACTCGGAGGTGCCATACGTTCGGTACTTGGATCGGTCGGATAGTGAAGACGTACGACTACATCAACCGCATTGTGCTTACGCTTCCGCTTTTGGTCTACGAGGGTACGTGGACAACACTCTCCCCTCTTGTTGCTATGCATTACCATGATCCTGTGTGTGCGTCGTAATTTTTTTGAAATTACTACGTTCCCCAACAACAACCCCTACCCTACCCCACGCGGGTGCCTCCATGGAGGACCACGATGCCGGTGCACCGCCTCTGACCGGCCAAAGCCCTAGGACTAGGTTTTCACCCGGGGACCAACCGAGAGGAGGAAAGGAAGCTCAACACGCCCTCAGGAAGGAAAATGGAGCCGGAGCGCCCCCATCATCATCGAGGTCGATGTAGAGTCGACCAGGGGATTCCCATGTTTCAGGCTTCCTCCACCGCACCCTCTGGAGCTAGAGCTAGCAGCCCGAATGGGACGGATTCAGATCAATGAGGGAGCAAAGCAGCAGAGTGGAGGAGGCCGGAGATCCGAGAAGCAAAGCACCTTTGCCGCCCATGCGACTGGAGGGGCGACCAACAGCCACAGCACCACGCCACCACCCACCGGAGAGGTCGACGCCACCAGCTAGATCCAGGCCGCTACCCTAGCAGCCAAAGCTCCCTGCGACGGAGCAGGGTAGAAGTGTTTCGCCACCACCATCACTAGAGGCCGCACGTTGGCTGGCGACGTCCTCAGGTGGTGGCGGCGAGGGAGGGAGAGGAAGTGTGGGTGCCTTGGGCGGCTAGGCTTTCGTCACCCTTGAGTCAACCGCTCGGAGTGACACGAGAGCCACAAGGGGGAAGGGAGACGCGAGAACTGCCACATGTCGGGGTACTCCGTGTGGGGGAATGGGGATAGGGTTTGGTGAATGGACGAAATTGTGAAATGTAGACGAAGACGCATAGTGGATATATGTGTTATGTATATTAAGATTATATCTCGTGTATTTGCTGCTAAAATTTGTTACAAGATATTTCAATAGTATTTTATTATATAAAACATGAATATTTGGATTAATAATATGAGAATTGAATATGAAAATACATATGATTTATCGTATTTGATTATTGTGTAATTATAAAATAATTATTGAATATCAAAGCGGTATAATCATTTTCATTTGTATGGCTGCAAGTTAAGTGTGTTTTTGTTCATGCATATTTACATCTTGAGATGGGCCTTTCCCATGTATAGTTGCATATTGATATCACATGTTTGGATGTTGAGAGAAATATGTTATTGAGGATCACCTACCTATATAGGGTAAGTTGTTCTTCCTCTTACCCTCGCCCTTCCGTACCTCTAATCATACCTTTGCTATCCTTAATCAATAATCCCTCCTAGGCCCCTGGGGCTTCCGCCCCTGTCTCGAGCAGTCCCTCTAGAGCTCATACCACGAGTCCCGTTAGTTGATAATTCTAGGTCAAACTTTCCTTTTCGGCCACTTCCAGAAATTATAGTACCAACTTTTGGGAATTCTAGGCCAAACTTTCAGAACTTTGAACTTTTTGAAACTTCCAATTCAAAATTTAAAACTTTTTAAAATTCAGAACTTTCGTAGCTTCCTAAACATGGAAATTTTGTAAAGATTAAGTTTTGGAAGATTTCAAACTTCCTATGGGCAGTACTACCACCTCAACTATCGCTGCTACAACCGCCCATTTTCTGAGGACAAACGGGTAGCACGGTAGTAACCCGGAGGCACCACCGTAGAACCCGACACGAAAAATCAAGGTCCCAACCACAAGCCGTAGTGCGAGCGGTACTTGTAGCGATACTACTGCCCATAGGCGGTACTACCGCCCCAGCCCGCGGTACTACCGCTTGCAGACTTTCACCACTTCTTTGGTACAAACGGTGGACAACTCCAAAAAAGGCGGATAGGGACAAAGGGTGCAATATGAGTGTGTATATGTTGATTCCACCCGAACCTATCCGAAGTGGACCCCCTCTTGATAGTACGGTTATCGCTATGACTCAAGACCACCATAAAAGAACCGTAGGAAAGAAAACCGTCTTCACTCGAAACTCCAAGGGGCACTAATCGTCTTGTGCCAAATGCTTGAACAACTGAAAAAGCTCAATGCACACGATTAGCCCGCAAACACATTGTCATCAAGCACCAAAACTACATAGGGAGAAATATGCCCTAACGCTCGCCCTTCTATGCCTCTATCATACCTTCGCTGCCGTTAACTAGTGATCACTCCTAGGCCCCTGCAGCTCCAGCCCTGTCTCGAGCGGTCCCTCTAGCGTTCATACCACAAGTCCCGTTAGTTGATAATTCTCGGTCAAACTTTCCTTTTTGGCCACTTCCGGAAATATAGTACTCCCTCCGTTCACTTTTGTAAGTCATTTCAGACAACTCAAAATGGGCTATTTTGTACAATGTCTGAAATGTCTTCAAGGTCTTATAAAATTGAACAGAGGGAGTACCAACTTTTGGGAATTTTAGGCCAAACTTTCAGAACTTTGAACCTTTTGAAACTTTCAATTCAAAAATTTGACAAAATTTTAGAACTTATTAAAATTTAGAACTTTTGTTGCTTCCTGAACCTGGAAATTTCGTAAAGATGAACTTTTGGAAGATTTCAAACTTCCTAAAAAAACATCTTACGTTGAGATTCGGTCTGGCCAGGTGTCGTCAGCCCAAGTGGGTCTCACGATCGCTGTGTACGACCCGGGTCTTATATGATTTTTTTTCCGGGGAGGGGGGCTGCCGTATGTCCCGACCAAGCTTCACGCATGAGTTTCCTCACAAAAGTGCGTGTTATCCAAATTAAATCTTGGTTTACTTTTCTATGCGTATATGAGAAGGCTGACATAAAATATTTCCTTTATACTAGCTTGTAAGTTTTTTTTTCTTGTAAACATTTTGGACAATTTTTCTAATATAATGTTGCAAGGTAGAAAATCCTGCTGTTTTTGGTAAAAACATTGCTCTAGTAATAAAGTAATAGGAGACGAGTATAGATATGATGCAGAGCTGTGTCAGGTCGTGTGAGGAAAAATGAATTACTCCCTACGTCTGGTAATATAAGAGCGATTTTGACACTAGTGTAGTGTGAAAACGCTCTTATTTTATAGGATGGAGGTAGTAGAAATTTTGTATTTTCATATACAAGCTTACAATATATATTATTCAAATACATATATAGGTAAATGCATCCTTCTACGAGACGATCCATGCATGTGTTCAATGTTCATTGCGTATTCAAAATCCATATAAATAGGCTATGTAGCATCGTTAGCTAGCTCATAAACCATGCTCGATGCTGCATGCACTGATTACTGATGTAGTACTACTAGTGTTTATTTTCATATACAAGTTTATATATTACATAGGCAAATGGATCATTTCTAGACGGTCCATGCTTTATTCAAAAAAAAATCCATATATATGTTGTACTGCAGCTGCATGCATGTTGCATGGTACTGGTATTGTACGTACTAGCATATTCTATGATGCATGGACCGACTGATGTAGTACTGCTTATGAGCTGTCCATGGTCGGGTAGTAGGCGTAGGTCGCCATGCCGCAGTTGCCGCCGTTCCCGCGCGTGAGGCGCATATAGCCCGCCTCGCCCCACCCCGTCCCCCACTGGTTCTTCACCAGCCAGTAATCCTGCCCGCCGCCGTCCGTCCCGTACCCCACCACCGTCACGGCGTGGTTCAGTTTCTGCCCGCACGACGAGCTGCCGGTGTAGACGCCACTCGTGTAGTGCTTGAAGTCAGAGTCGGCCTCCACGCCCACGGCCACCGGCTGGCTCGCCACGAGCTCCTGCAACGCACCCTCGTCGCCGTTCAGGCTCACCATCTGGGGGCGCCGACGGCGGCGGCCGAATTTGGGCTGACGTCGCCGCCGCGGCACGTGCCCTGCTGGCCGATATACGCGTAGGCTACCTCCTGCTGCAGGCCGTCGCTCTGGGCGACGTAGCTTAAGGCGTCGTTGACGTAGCCACTATCGCAGTTGCTGGGGCCGCTGGGGCCGACGGTGCAGTCGAGCACCTGCTGCTCTGACATGGAGATGAGGTTGCCGGTGGCGATCTTTACGAGCCCCTCCGTCGCCGCCGCCGCCGCAAACGCCCAGCAGCAACCTGTACGTTCAAAGATTTATATTCATTTGCCAACTTTGGCCTATGCTATACCCTTGTTAAATTAAATATGCATGCATTGCAGCAGCTGCAGATTCTTACCGCATGGATTTTGGTCCTTGATTTGGGTGACGGCGCCCTGCGCCCTCCAGTCCACGCTGTCCGGCGTGGACTCGAACTGAGCCATGGACATGTTCACCGCGGCCACCGGCGTGCTTTCCTCGCCGCGTTGGTGACGGTACCCGAGGTGCTTCTCCACGAACTCTTCGTTGGTGAGGTCGGAGAACTGGTTGAGCCCGAGAGTGTATGTCCGGTTGCCCGCCCGGTTGACAGCATCTATGTGCCGCGCGTTGGCCGCGAACACCTCCTGCCGGCGCAATTTCTCGGCAGCGTCCGTGTACACGCGCCCGTACTTGGCCATCCACCGCTCATGCCGGGCGGCCAGCGCTTCCCCTCGCGCCGCGGCAGCGCTGACAAAGGCTGGGGCGGCCACGAGCACGAGGAGAAGCGCGAGCAGTGTGACGTCGAGGCGGCGCGAGCTGTTACTGTGAACGGCGCCATTTTGCTAGCTAGCTAGCTACTAGTTTGCTTGCTTCTTCTTGCAATGGTTTACGAGTGAGCTACTAAGCACGTAGCAACCATGCTGCCTGCTCTTCTATTTATACACGCGCGGGCATGGCGAGCAAGAGGGGCATACGAGCAGATTCGATGGATCCGCGTTCATACGCCGTTGTCGAACGTATTGACTGGGAGCCCATGGATGTTTGTATCTGACGGTGCTGTGCTTGCTCTCGTCTCTCCATCTCTTCTTCTACTTCTCGAAGGTTTTTCTTGTTTGTATCCGAAGGTGGTCGCTCTCGTCTCTCGCATGTATTCTTCGTCGTCGTCGTCTTCTGCTTCTTCGAAGATTTTTCTCGTTTCCCGGATGGTTCATATACCGTCGCACACGCACAAAGAGACCTGGAGTAGTACGCCGCTGCTTGCATGTTCACTGGCACACGCGTATATAGCTAGTTTGGCCGATGTATGTGGTCTGGGTTGCATGCTCCTCTCATTTTCACAAGAGAATGGAAAAACATACAACTTCTCATTCTATTACAAAATTGTGATACACGCGTCAAAACTTTAGCTATATGTAACTCGTCTGAATTTTCAATTTGGGACAGTCAATTTTTTTGACCGTTGATTCCTGCTCTGAAATTCATGGTGTGTTTTTTTCGGGTATGTTCTATGAGCTGGTTTGGGCTATTTTTTGACTGACCACATATTTAAGGGTAATACCAATGCCATTAATGTATTTCTTTTTACAAAACTTATTTTTACAAAAAAATGTTTGTTCTTGCATATTATAAAATAGCGCAAATTGTGTGTACATTTTGTCACTTTTTTTTAGTTTCTTATTTTCATTTTTCTTAAAGGGTAATGCCAATGCCACTAATTCATTCTTCCCTAGAAAACTTCTTTGGGGGTAGTATTAGTATAGGGGAACAAGGGTAGGCTAGAGAAAGAAGAAGGCGGCTGGGCCTTTGGATCTTGATCGGGTGCTGGAGATGATTTGACTGAATGCCCAAAAAAACTAGGCGCCTATCAAATATTAGCCCCCGTAACATTTTTTATGTAATGTGTGTACAATTCATACCACTGTCCAAAAATTGCACTACTATTTATTTTTGCATATTATGAAAAGCTGCAATTTCCATACGAATTGTGTGCAATTTTCTGTCATTGTTTGTTTCATGTGTTTTTCCACTTTTTGGATGTAAATATGATCGGTAACAAACTCTTTGTTGATGAAAAAAAATAAAGCAGCACTCCCAACTATGGTGATGTTTTGAAGTTTTAACCAACGAGACATGAACCGCTTGCCCGAGCGACATAGCTACGTGTGGTCGCGTAGCTAGCCGACCAACATGCAAAGCTAGCTTATGTGTATATGTGCTTCTAGAAACTACAATGGGAGCAGGACAGCGTAGAGTAATTGTGTTAATCAGCGTGAGAAAGTCTAAGTCATCTAAGCGTGAAAATGTATGAGCCAGTTAGCTTGGAGGCTCCAAGTTGGAGCTGTGGGCGTGCATGGCTCTCACTTGCTCTCGACGCGATAAATGCAGCTGCATGCGGCCAGCGCGCAGTTGACAAAATTTAAGCCATAGGGTGACATGCAACGTGCACATGCATGCATGAGTATGAAACTTGATAAGGGCGTGTTTGTTGCCTGCGTGAGGCCCAAGTAGGCCCGCGCGGGATGGAAACGGGTTGTTTGGTTGGTTGCATACATTGTTAGGCCTGCATAGCACGAAACTTAAAGCACCTCTGAGTCTGGCTAGCTGAAAACGTTCAGATCGGTAGTTTCTTGCGAGCCAAGCCGAGGCAAGCGCAAGTGAGCGGGCCCTTGCACAAATGGAGACGGGAGGAATGCGAGGTGATTAGGTGAGGTCTTCTTCAACCTCCATTAAGCTTCTCTCTAATCTCCTCTCTTCCTTGTCCCTCTGATCTACACAACAGTGCTTCGATTCGAGGTAAGCTCTACGAAAAAAGATGCACCTCGATGCTACGGTTCCATTTAGGCGACCGGTTCGTAGTTTCGTCGGCCGGAAGTTCTTTATTTCGTGTTCCCGTTTGGAGCTATTCTGAACGAATTTTGTCATATTCGTCACGCACGATCGATCGTTTGAAATTTTCTTTGACCAGCAGCCTAATCTCGCGGTTCCGCACAACATTCGTGTTGTAAATTTTTGGTTTCGATGATCGTAGCTTCATCTCTCCTTGAACAACAGTCTAGTGCACTCACGCTGCCATGTCAAGCTCCTATGTCCTCTCCACAGAGCCCTCCTATTCGTCCCTCTCGATGCCGATGCCCTTCCCCTTGATCTCCTTGCCCGCCCCTACTACACTAGAGTCGTTTCCGCATCGCTCATCTCGGCCTACTCTCTGTCATCCTCCCATCTGACCGACGCTGCAATGGCGCATTACACCGCTTTCTTGTGTCATCCGCCTCCGCACACTGCAGTTCGCCGCGCCACCGACGGGTCGATCATCTTGGCCTCCTCTCGGCCTCCTCTCTCGTCCCCACTACACCGGAGTCGCTTTCCGCATTGATCACCTCGGCCTCCTCTCTCGTCTTATTGCACGGACAATACCATGGCGCGAGGACTGCATTCTCCTCCTTTGTCCATTGTCTTTGCGCGAGCACCGCAAATAGTTCATTGACGGTGTCGCTCGCCGTGCACCGACGGGGCCGCTCGCCCACGACTCCATGCTCCTCATGTCGGACACGGCACCACGACCACTATCCATCGCGGTCGCCATGGTCCGCCGCACACTGCATTTCTTCTCCCTCTTCCTCTGCTAGCTCTTAACCCTGTGTGCTAAGTGCAAGTGCTAGCTCTTAATCATACCCCATGCGGGCAACCAAACAGCGTGTAATTGTATGCGTCGAGACAATCCAGGCAACCAAACAACGTGCCAAAGTTGATCCCCTAATGCAGGAAGTCCATATGCAGGCAACCAAACAACTTGCAGATGTCGTATATGAGGTTGTTTTTTTAGAGCCAGGCTGAGTGGAGAATGGTATGCAGCGCAGATATTATAACCGACGGCAACCAAACACGCCCTAAGTGCACTGTGCACACGTCATTGTCGGCAAGCTCGACCCAAACAAGTTTGGGTCAGGCAACTTGACCCACGCGCGCCTCAGATAATCTGCCGTAGCGACCTGCCTACATGAAAGAAAATGCTAGACTTACGTAAAAAGTTACGTTCTTACCCTAAACTAATTGCCCTCCTGATTTTCAAGGGATGGATCTGGGACTATTTCCCTTCCAGCCAATTCAGGCCAGGTCACCTTTTATGTAGGTTATGTAAAAATCTTTACGTAGATGTAGCAAAGCTCGTCTACAGTAGAGTAGTTAAGAGCATCTACAACCGGACTTGACAAATCCGACCTCATGCGTCTACGGACGCTTCCGGACACGCTTGTGGACGCATTCAGACGGGCCCTCATATTTCCCTCCCGGCATCCACATATCTCAAATCCGAACTCTCAAATCCATGCAAATACATGCACGTCGATTATCCAAGCCAATGTCTCACGTAAATAGCAAATATTGGTATGAAGCATAGATAGCGTTTACATAAAATTTATTTAAGTGCCAAACTCAAGCATTGACTCCTTGGTTACCATTGTGGGTTCACATGTGCTCCACAAGATCATTTAGTAGTTGCGTGTGTACCTACTGATCTCGAAGATTCTGATGCATCTACAGAAAGTTCATAAGCTGAGCCGCAACTTAATCTTCCCGGATTTCAACTTGTTCTACAGATGCTTCAAAATCATGGGTTTGGGGCTAAACCATCACCCTCATCCTCGACAATCATATTATGCAGAATAACATAACATGCCATCAGCTGCCACAAAGTTTATGATTCCCACATCATTGCAGCGTTCCGCACAATTCTCTAACGAGTCTGAAGCACACCAAATGCCCTCTCCGCATCCTTCCTAGTCGCTTCCTGCATTGTTGCAAAATGGCTCTGTTTATTGCCATGCGGTTCAAATATGGTCTTCACAAACGCCGCCCACTGAGTATAGATACCATCGGCAAGATAGTATCCTATGTTGTACTCTCGGCCGTTGGCGGTGTAGTTGCATGCAGTGATTTTCATTGCAAAGCCTCCTGAACACCGGAGATTGTTGAAGCACATTGATGTCGTTGTGATAACCAACAATCCAAAGAAAGCATGACAAATCCATAAGTCATGTGATGCCACCGCTTCTAGTATGATAGTGGCCTCCCTAGTGTGACCTTGACACATTCCCCGCAAATCTTTGGGACAGTTCTTCCATTGCCAATGCATGCAATCAATTGATCCGAGCATTCCTGAAAACCCTTTGCCTCACCAATAACCAACAACTTCTCTGTGTCATGCGCATTTGGTTCTCTGAGATACTCAGGTCCAAACACCTCCACCACGGCGCGGGCAAACTTGATAGTAGTCTTCAAGCACGTGCACATAAGGTGTTTGATGAAATGCCCCAAGAGCATGAAACAAACATGACATGAAGTGTTGGAGCCACACTCTTCGATCGCGGTTAGCAACTTGATGAACCTTTGATGTGTCAATATGCATGTGTGTAGTTCATTGTTTAATTTATATTGTTTGTAGCTAGTTAGTTTAACAAATGCATGATGGTTAATTATATATTTTATATTATAATAATGCAGATGAATCGGCAATGGATGTACGGTAACCGACTCTCCGGCGAGTTCACTACGGGTTTGAAAGATTTCCTCGTAGTGGCTAATGCGAACAAGCGGGGGTTTTGTTATCTGTCCATGTGTTATCTCAGAAGAATGAGAAGGGTTACTCTTCCTCAAGAGTTGTTCACATGCATCTCGCTTGAAGGGTTTCATGCCAAGCTATAATTGTTGGACCAAGCATGGAGAAAGAGGGGTTATAATGGAAGAAGATGAAGAAGGGGATGATTTCATCGATGAAAGCTATCTTGCTCATTTCGGTGATACTTTCATGGAGGATGCTTTGAAGGTGAAGGGAAGGTGAAGAAGAGGCACGTGATGATCCCGTTGATGATCTTGGTCGGACCATTGCCGATGCACGGAGACGCCGCGAAACCGAAAAGGAGAGGGAGAATTTGGATCGCATGTTAGAGGATCACAGAAAGGCGCTGTACCCGGATGCGATGATGGTCTGAAAAAGCTGGGCTGCACAATCGGATTTGCTGAAATGGAAGGCAGAGGCAGGTGTAGCTGACTCGGCATTTGAAAACTTGCTGAAAATGTTGAAGAATATGTTTCCAAAGGATAACGAGTTGCCCGCCAAGACGCGTCTGAAGCAAAGAAGGTTGTTCCGCCCTCTAGGTTTAGAGGTTACGAAGATACATGCATGCATCAACGATGCATCCTCTACCGCGGTGAATACGAGAATTTGAATGAATGCCGGTATGCACCGTGCATTGCGTTATAAGATCGTGAGGCGATGACCCCGGTGACGATGTTGAGGGCCGTAAACCCGTGAAGAGGGTTCCCGCCAAGGTGATGTGGTATGCTCCTATAATACCACGGTTGAAACGTCTGCTCAGAACAAAGAGCATGCCAAGTTGTTGCGATGGCACAAAGAGGACCGTAAGTCGGACGGGAGTTGAGACACACCGCAGATGGAACGCAATGGAGAAAGATCGACGAGATGGTTCAAAGATTTTGCGGTGGACGCAAGGAACATAAGATTTGCTCTAAGCACGGATGGCATGAATCCTTTTGGCGAAAGCGTAGCTCCAGCCATAGCACCTGGCCCGTGACTCTATGCATCTACAACCTTCCTCCTTGGTTGTGCATGAAGCGGAAGTTCATTATGATGCAGTGCTCATCCAAGGTCAAAGCAACCCGGCAACGACATCGATGTGTACCTAAGGCCATTAGTTGATGAACTTTACAGCTGTGGGGTGGTGTCCGTGTGTGGGATGAGCACAAACAAGAGGAATTTGACCTCTGGCGTTGCTTTTCGTAACCATCAACGATTGGCCTGCTCTTAGTAACCTTTCGGGACTGTCAAATAAGGGATGCAATGCATGCACGCACCGCTTACATGAGACTGAAAGTGTACATTTGCCAAATTGTAAGAAGAACGTGTACCTTGGGCATCGCCGATTTCTTCCAAAAATTCATCCAGAAGAAAGAAAGGCAAGCATTACAACGGCAAGGCAGATCACCGGCCGAAGCTCGCGGAACGCCGGTGCTTTGAGGTATTTGATATGGTCAAGGATTTGAAAGTCATCTTTGGAAAGGGTCCCGCGGACAATCAGTTCGAAGGGAGCCGACGGGCACGCAGCCATGTGGAAGAAGAAATCTATATTCGGGAGCTAGAATATTGGAAAGTCCTAGATGTCCGCTCTGCAATCGACGTGATGCACGTTACGAAGAATATTTGCGTGAACCTCCTAAGCTTCTTGGGCGTGTATGGGAAGACAAATGATACAAAGGAAGCACGGCAGACCAAAGAACGCTTGAAAGACCACGATGACCGGCATCCGGAATGGTTTCAAGGTCGTGCCCGGCTACGCCTCGACCAAAGAAGAGAAGGTCATCTTTTTGAATGCCCGAGCAGTATGAAGGTTCCGTCTGGATTCTCGCCCAATATAAAGGGAATAATAAACATGGCGGAGAAAAAGTTCCAAAACCTGAAGTCTCACGATCGCCACGTGATTATGACGCAATTGCTTCCGATTGCTTTGAGGGGCTCTCGCCGGAAAATGTTCGAGTAGCCATTGTGAAGCTATGTGCATTCCTCAATGCAATCTCTCGGAAGGTAATCAATCCAGAAGTTCTACCACGGTTACGTAACGATGTGATCCAATGTCTTGTCGGGCCGAGTTGGTGTTCCCGCCATCCTTCTTCAATATTATGACGCACCTCCTGGTTCACCTAGTCGAAGAGATTTTCGCTCGGTCCTGTATTTCTACACAATATGTTCCCCTTCGAGAGGTTCATGGGAGTATTAAAGAAATATGTTCAGAATCGTGCATAGGCCAGAAGGAAGCATCGCCAAGGGCTATGGAAATGAGGAGGTAATTGAGTTTTGTGTTGACTTTGTTCCTGACCTTAAGCCGATTGGTCTTCCTCGATCGCTGCACGAGGGAAGACTAAGTGGAAAAGGCACGATCGGAATGAAATCAACGATATGTATGGACGGCCATTCTCTGGTGAAGCACACCACAATGCATCGACCAATTCCAGCTTGGTGGCTCCGCATTTTGAGAAACACAAGAATATTTTACGCTCGACAACCCGGGAAGCCTTGAATCCTCGGATTAGGAAGGCCCACATGGAGACTTTCGGCAGTTGGTTGAGAAAACATTTAATGAATGACAATGATGTTGTAGATCAGCTGTACATGTTGGTCAAGACACCATCTTCGACTATAACGACTTTCCAAGGGTACGAGATAAATGGGAATACATTTTACACGATCGCCCAAGATAAAAAGAGCACCAACCAAAACAGTGGTGTCCGCTTTGATGCAGCAACCGAGAATGGGCAAGAGGTCACATATTATGGTTACATAGAGGAGATATGGGAACTTGACTATGGACCCTCCTTTAAGGTCCCTTTGTTCCGGTGCAAATGGTTCAAGCTAACAGGAGGTGGGGTAAAGGTGGACCAGCAATACGGAATGACAATGGTGGATTTCAACAATCTTGGTTACCTTGACGAACCATTCGTCCTAGCGAAAGATGTCGCCAGGTTTTCTATGTGAAGGACATGAGTAGCAAACCGAGGAAACGGAAAGATAAGAAAACGATCAGTACATCATGCGATGATTCAAAGCGCCACATTGTTCTTTCAGGGAAAAGAAACATCGTGGGAGTGGAGGACAAGGCAGACATGTCGGGAAGATTATAATATGTTTGCTGAAATTCCGCCTTCAAAGTGAACACCGACCCAAGCATTAAGTTAAATGATGAGGATGCTCCATGGATACGGCACAATCGTAAGCAAGCAGGGATGTAAGGGAAGAAAAATGATGTGTAATAATTTATTGTACCAAACTTTGTTGAATGGATCATGTGAATTATATTACCCGTGATGTGTTTGGTGTCCATTTTCGAATGATTCGAGATACCACCGATGATACATGAAATTTGGAGTGATTTAGTCATACTCCTGCCTAGGCGTATAATATGCATACTCGTAGTCTTCATAGCCGCCGTCGTCGTTGTACCGGTAGTCGCCTTCTAAGTTGCCGCCGCCGCTGCCTTTGCCGTCGTTCTTTGTCGTCGGCTGTCGCCGGGCGGCGCTTCAGGCTCGAATCGAGGGTAGCGCAGCGGGGATATCGCCGCCGTGATGTAGTCCATGACGCTCTGCAGAGTCCGCCATACCACCATAGCCGACGGCCGGCCTCGTGGAAGTTCCTGTGAGGCGCACCGCCCTCCTCATACCGGCGAGCGCCTCTCACGCCGATTGATGAAGAAGGCGCCCCAAGTATGCTGGTTATCGGGATGCCAGCGAGGATTCATCCGCTGCTCCGGCGTGAGGTCGAGGTAGTAGTGGTTCGTGATGGCCGCCCGGGCCAAGTAAAGACTCGAGGGACGGGAGGGACTGCACGCCGCCGGCGCTTAGGCTCCAGCCCGGTGGGGACGCTGTAGCCCGGTGGACAAGGGTAGTTCGAGGCGCAAAGCTCCTCCACTGCCGGTAGGTTAGAGTGGGTGCGGTGGAAGCCATGAGAGAGTGATGAGAGATTGTAGAGATGTGATAATGCTGGCCAAGCCGGGCTACATATATGTAGTGAGAAATGGCGGAAAAATGGGAGCGGGAAGACAGGAGGCGGGAAGAAAGAGGAGGGAAGAAAGAGTCTGAAAGACAGGGAAGAAATGGCGTGAAAACACTAAACCTACGGCGACCTTTAGTCGCGGTTGGGCAGCGACCATGACTAAAATAGCAACAATAAGTATTTTGTTGTAAGTAGAAACAAAATAAAATAAATAAAGCAACAAAGAAAACAAAAAAGTGTTTTCAAATTTGAAAGCTAATGGCACTAACAGAAAGTTTATAATTTTTCTAAAACTAAAAGCAAAAAGAATTAAAAAATAAAGCAAAAACAACAAAAAATAAATAATAATGCAGAAAACAAAACAAAAAACTGGAAAAAATAATGCCGCCATCTGGACCCCCACGGCCTGAATACGACTAGAAACCCTACATGGGCTGTGATTCAGGCCCGCAGGAGGCCAAGTAGGCCCACAGCACATAGCTAGTGACAGATTAGGCCGAAAGCCTGCAGTTGAGAGGAGCTCGAGAGGGTGGCGCAGCAGCGCTTATACACCACTCGCGAGCTCTCTCAACTAGCGAGGTGGGACTAAACTTTTGGGCGCGGGGCAGCACAAGGCCTTTAGTCGCGGTTGGGCAGGCGACCCGCGACTAAAGGGTACCTTTAGTCGCGGGTCTCGTCGCCAACCGCGACTAAAGGGGGGGCGCGGGAACGCAAAAAACCCGCCAAAAACCCTTTAGTCGCGGGTGGGCAGGCGACCGCGACTAAAGGGTACCTTTAGTCGCTGGGTCTCGCCGCCAACCGCGACTAAAGGGGGGGCTATAAATACAAGGCTCTGATTCCGATTCTCGCCTTCTCGATTCTACTTTGTTCGTCGCCCTCGCCCTCGGCGCCGCCCGCCGTCGCCCTCGCCCTCGGCGCCGCCCGTCGCCCCTCGCCCTCAGCGCCGCCGCCGTCGCCCTCGCCCGTCGCGCGGACTGCCCGTCCCGCCTCTCCTTCATCGGTCCTCCCGTGCATCGCCGCCCTCTCCTTGGTGAGCTCCCCGCCGGGCCCGTCAGCCGTCTCGGCCCCCTCAAACCTTGCGCCCGTCCCATCGCCGCGCCCGCCTCTGCATGGCGGCGCGCGTCAGGCTCCCGCGTCCCGATTCTTGGCCTTCGCGGACCGGCCACTTCCCTCCGCCACCGCCTGTTCGGCGCGGCGCCATGCGACCCTTGGCGCCGAACTCGTGCCCGGCTCCCCCTCGCCCGGGCAGGCTCTGACCTCGGGCATGGGCACCACCCGCCCCGCTAAGCTGCATGGCGCCCGTTAAGGCCCCCAGGCCCCAATGACAATTGGGGCCCACGCCTGTAAACGATTTAAAAAAGGAGAGAAGAGAATTTAGAAAATAAATAAATACATATATTAATTAATTAATCAGTTAATTAAATTAATTAACTTAATTAATTGTGTTTAGTAAACCTAATTAAATAACTAATATAACTAATCTGTTAATTAATCTAATTAACTTGGTTAATTAGTTAATGCACAATTTAATTAATTCGTTAATTCTAAAAATGATATAAAACTTTAAAAATTAATATAAAATAATCCGTGAATCTCGGATGAAAATACTTTGTACATGAAAGTTGCTCGTAACGATGAGGCGGATCCGGATACGCAGCCCGCTCGTCCGCCACACATCCCTAGCATAGCAAACACGTAACTTTCCCCTCCGGTTCATCTGTCAAAACGCGAATCACCGGGGATACTTTCCGGATGTTTCTTTCACGGCAGACGACCCATCGCCGGCGTTAGGGCACACTTAGCACCGCGTATTGCCAGTGTTACGCTTTGTGATGCTTTGATTGCTCTGTTATTTATTGTGTTCCCCCTCCGTTACTTCTTTCCCAGAGACCCCGAGACCGCCGGGCGACCCCAAGTTCGACCACGGAGCACCCGTCTCAAGGCTCTACCGCGACACCCTCTCCCACCCTTCCTCGCCCCTCCTTTTGCCACCGCTTTTCGCCACCGCCACCGCCACCGCCTCTTCTTCACTTAATTAATTTGTTTTTACTACATGTTTTCGTGGATCGACATAATGGCGGACGATAGAGCTGACCCGATTATGGACAACTATGATCCGGACGGTGAAGCACATATGTTCGGCATCATAAACGGCGATATTCAATATGTGCCGACCGGAGAAGAAGAAGATGATATCTCTTCTTATCTCGAACCTTGACGGTGAAGATGAAGGGCGCCACAAGAAGATGATGTCAAGAAACGTCGATAAACGCATTTATCTTCAAATGGAAGTAGCAACCACCTCCGTGGCCGAGGTATATATATACATTGAGCCTCCGGTGATACAAACTAACCGATTTGAATAAATATGTGTGTACTAACGCGCGCGACTCTCTTTCTTATTTTAGCCTCGCCGGATCGTCAAACAATCGAGTACGCCGTCAAAGCGTGGCGCAACCAAGACGATGAAACAAGGAGAAACATGCACCATCGAGGTTGTCGACAAGGCAACCGGCAGCCGCTGGAGCCCCGCAAGAACGCCACCAAGTTTGTCAGCCAATGCGGAGCCATTGTTAGAGACAACGCCTCGATCACCGCCCAGAGTGGAATGAGCCAAAGAAGGCACGAATTGATGGTTTCACTTTTGTCGATAAGAGAACAAAAAAGATTGCTTCAAGAAGCTTATGGAACATTTCGCTCTACCTCCGGAATACAACAAATTCGATGAGGAGGGTAACAAGATTGAGGAAAACAAGGAGAGGAGGAGGCTAGTCAAACAGTTCGCTTCTTCATAAGATGGCCGACGCATTAGGAAATTCAAGCAAAATCTAGCCCGTGACTTTGTCAAGCAGAACAAGACTCGGATTTCAAACGACAATATGAGAAACTGAAACATGATTGGCCAGAATTTGTGAAGCAAAAGAAATCGGAGCAGTTCATTGAAATATCGAAAAAATAAGGAAAATGCGGCTAAGAAGGAGTACAATCATGTTATGGGGCCAGGAGGGTATCGCATTTTGGTGCCTAGGTTGGAGAAGATGGAGAACGAGATGAGGGCGCGAGGAACTGGCCCAGTGCACGGAGGGATGGGACCCAAGGGCCAAAAGCTGGTGGTACGGGCATGGGGAACGCTGAACCCGGAGACAGGGGAGTGTGTTTACCGGGCAAATTAATTAAACCCACCCAAGCCCTTATTGACGCAATGAAGGATGCTCAACAGGGAAGATCAAGTTCAACAGAGAGAACGACGCTACGACAAAAGCCCTCGGGTATCCCGAACACGGAGGACGTGACGAGGCATGGGGCACATTCCGTGGAAAATAGGGTTCCCCGAGCGATGACCCGTGACTGATTCTGTAAGCCGTAAGAGAAAGATGGATCGGGAAGCGGATGTTGTGGCGCGGTTGGCATCGGAAATGGATGTGATGAAGAAAACCATGAGTGTACTAGTAGCGAAAGAGATGCAGCCTGGTGCAGCATGAAGATCATCCAGCGGATCTCGGAAGCCAGCAGCGGAGAAGCGGCGTGGCTTCCACGGAGGCCCCACCGGCTGGTGTATGCACCGACGATCGAAATTACTGCACCGGAGCCTCGGTGGTCGAAATTACTGCACCGGAGCCTCCTCGCTACCCGTGGGCGATATAAAGGAGATGAAAGAATGTCATCTGTATTATCCTATCGGGAACATGTCCATGAAGGTAGCCATCGGCAGTGCTTTACCATGTTTATTCGAGCACTCCACCACAACAACCCCATTCAAGATGGCTATGCTCGTGTCACGGTGGAGGACATAGTCCAAGGGTTTGAGGACACGGAGATTGACATTGCTACACCAAGGGGATAAAAGACTTGGAGATGTCAAGCGCCATTTCATTCTATGGCAAAAGAAGTTTATCAAGTTTCGCGAGGCGCCAAGGACAACAAGTCCACCCCTACAGTGGTGGTGGTGGCGGTGGCGGTGGTGGTGGTGGTGGTGGTGGTGGCGGTTCACCCACACCTCCGCCACGTAAGCCGACGCCGCCTCAGCCCACAACGTCCGGCGGGTGATCATCCGCCGCCCCGATCCTCGTCCGGCGGGTGATCGACGCCGCCTAATCCACCTACGGCAAGAAAGAGGCGTAAGCAGTCCCGATTATTAACCCGGACCCTTATGTACCTAAGACCACAAAGGTACCGGAGCCATCATCAAGCCTCTCCCCACAAGGCCTTGGGAACGTAGTGCCGAGGAAGTCGACGCGTCATGCTGCTGATTTGGAGAAATGGAAGGCGGACTGCAAGAAGAAAAGAGAGCCCGAGCCTGCCAAGATTTTTCTCGATAAGCAAAAGAAGTGGGCTAAGTCATTTTTGAGCACACCGTCCCAAGTCACAAGAATCTGCCGACGACTATGCACGTGAACTTCAGGCAGGTGCACTCATGTTCAAGGAGAACAAAGAGCGGAGAAGGCCGAAAGTAAAAAAGCGGAAACAAGTTGCCCAGCTCGGGAACAAAGTAAACAATCGATTGCCCCGCTTATAGTGCAAGCCTTCCGTCCGGATGACCCCGAGATCATACAAGATGCGGCAACACAGGGATTGAGTAACGAAAGTGCGGAGAACAAGCGGCCAACTTAGGTATTACTCTTCGTGAACTGTTAGGCCTTGATGAGGCGCCAAAGGAAGGAGGTAGTAATTACATATGTCAAGAATGGGCCTCTCGTCGAGCCTGCAAGAGAAAATGATCTACCCGACCAAATGAAAGGTCCGCTGAATTGGTACAAGGGTTACATAAAAATAAAAACGCCAAAGAATATATTTATGCGGAAGTTAGACATGAGCATCACTTCAAACATTACTATGTACAAATTGCCTTTGAGTGAATTGTTCCAGCTTTTCAATCTGCGCGAGCTCGACAAATCTATCATCGGTTGCTACGCTCGTAAGTGATTTATTAATTTCTACCCCATCTCGTTCATATTGCCTGCACTATATATATGTCCTAATTATATTGTTGTGTCCGCTATTATACATGCAGAATGAAGATTAAGGAATGCAGAGTAAGGAACATCCATGATGTTGGGTTCATTGACCCACACATCGTTAATGGACATGTGTTGGAGCGTCACCCCGCCGACGTGGAGGCAGACCTGTGGCAGTTTCTTACAAAGCAGGATCTCAAAAGTGATATTCTATTTCCTTACATTTTGGGTGAGTGTTTCTGTCTTGAGCACATTCTCTTTTGTTTACTCCATGCATGGTATGTGGCCGGCTAATCGATGAGTTATGCATGACGTCTTGTGCATGTATCGTGTCCGCAGGTTCCACTGGATTCTGCTAGTAATTAAAGTTAACACCTCGTAATGTCTCGTCCCACGACTCTCTGAATATGGATCCAAAGCTTTGGGCCGACATGAGAAGAATGCTGCAGAAGTAATTATTTTCATTCATTTGCGCCTATATCGATCGGCCTATTTCGTTCATTTCCTAATATCAAGTAACTAATAACTCTCTTGTTCATTTAATTTTCTTTTGCCTCGTAGGGTTTGGAGACGGTTCAGAGATACAAAGGTCGGTGAATTCAAAAAGAGTTAGAATTCAAAATGTTAAAGCCTAAGAATGTTGGGATATTCAGCCACCGTTGACCAATCTATGTGGATACTATGTTCAGGAGAGGATCCGAGATACACCTCTGAGCGGGTTCCGAGTGATACCAATGCTCAGAGGAATAACCTCCGGATGATGCTTAGTCCGTAAGCTCGCTTCCGACCACTTCAAGAGGAACTAGCTGGATGGTTCAGCAGGAAGTCCTCCATCCTAAAGGAGAACACTATTACGAGGACGTAGAACTTTATATGGATTAAATCATGTATGGAAACTTGTTCAAAATTGTATATGGTCATCCGATGATATTGAATATATATTGTATATTTCTCTTGAATTCTTTTTGGTTCTAATTTCGAATTTATTTGAAATTGTACATTCATATGCATGTATGTAATACCGTAGAATATATGAAACTCCTTCAAAATTAAAATAAAGCACAAAAGAAATAAAACAATACAAATTAAACAGAAAACAGGTTTAGGGGGTGGCTAAAACCCTAAACCTGTGGCGGCCTTTAGTCGCGGTTGGCAGAAGAACCGCGACTAAAGGTCCTCCGCCTGACGGTCACCGGGCGCCCACGTGGACGGGCCGTTAGTCGCGGTTCTTAAGCAGCCGCGACTAAAGGTGGGGGGCTTTAGTCGCGCTTATTTGGTCGCGGTTGCGCAACCGCGACTAATGGCAGTTGCGAACCGCGACCAAAGACCTTTTTTCCACCAGTGTGGTCGCTCTCGTCTCTCGCATGTATTCTTCGTCGTCGTCTTCTTCTGCTTCTTCGAAGATTTTTCTCGTTTCCCGGATGGTTCATATACCGTCGCACACGCACAAAGAGACCTGGAGTAGTACGCCGCTGCTTGCATGTTCACTGGCACACGCGTATATAGCTAGTTTGGCCGATGTATGTGGTCTGGGTTGCATGCTCCTCTCATTTTCACAAGAGAATGGAAAAAATACAACTTCTCATTCTATTACAAAATTGTGATACACGCGTCAAAACTTTAGCTATATGTAACTCGTCTGAATTTTCAATTTGGGACAGTCAATTTTTTTGACCGTTGATTCCTGCTCTGAAATTCATGGTGTGTTTTTTTCGGGTATGTTCTATGAGCTGGTTTGGGCTATTTTTTTGACTGACCACATATTTAAGGGTAATACCAATGCCATTAATGTATTTCTTTTTACAAAACTTATTTTTACAAAAAAATGTTTGTTCTTGCATATTATAAAATAAGCAAATTTTGTGTACATTTTGTCACTGTTTTTTTTAGTTTCTTATTTTCATTTTTCTTAAAGGGTAATGCCAATGCCACTAATTCATTCTTCCCTAGAAAACTTCTTTGAGGGGGGGGGGGGGGGGGTAGTATTAGTATAGGGGGAACAAGGGTAGGCTAGAGAAAGAAGAAGGCGGCTGGGCCTTTGGATCTTGATCGGGTGCTGGAGATGATTTGACTGAATGCCCAAAAAAACTAGGCGCCTATCAAATATTAGCCCCCGTAACATTTTTTATGTAATGTGTGTACAATTCATACCACTGTCCAAAAATTGCACTACTATTTATTTTTGCATATTATGAAAAGCTGCAATTTCCATACGAATTGTGTGCAATTTTCTGTCATTGTTTGTTTCATGTGTTTTTCCACTTTTTGGATGTAAATATGATCGGTAACAAACTCTTTGTGGATGAAAAAAAATAAAGCAGCACTCCCAACTATGGTGATGTTTTGAAGTTTTAACCAACGAGACATGAACCGCTTGCCCGAGCGACATAGCTACGTGTGGTCGCGTAGCTAGCCGACCAACATGCAAAGCTAGCTTATGTGTATATGTGCTTCTAGAAACTACAATGGGAGCAGGACAGCGTAGAGTAATTGTGTTAATCAGCGTGAGAAAGTCTAAGTCATCTAAGCGTGAAAATGTATGAGCCAGTTAGCTTGGAGGCTCCAAGTTGGAGCTGTGGGCGTGCATGGCTCTCACTTGCTCTCGACGCGATAAATGCAGCTGCATGCGGCCAGCGCGCAGTTGACAAAATTTAAGCCATAGGGTGACATGCAACGTGCACATGCATGCATGAGTATGAAACTTGATAAGGGCGTGTTTGTTGCCTGCGTAAGGCCCAACTAGGCCCGCGCGGGATGGAAACGGGTTGTTTGGTTGATTGCATACATTGTTAGGCCTGCATAGCACGGAACTTAAAGCACCTCTGGGTCTGGCTAGCTGAAAACGTTCGATAGTTTCTTGCGAGCCAAGCCGAGGCAAGCGCAAGTGAGCGGGCCCTTGCACAAATGGAGACGGGAGGGATGCGAGGTGATTAGGTGAGGTCTTCTTCAACCTCCATTAAGCTTCTCTCTAATCTCCTCTCTTCCTTGTCCCTCTGATCTACACAACAGTGCTTCGATTCGAGGTAAGCTCTACACGAAAAAGATGCATCTCGATGCTACGGTTCCATTTAGGCGACCGGTTCGTAGTTTCGTCGGCTGGAAGTTCTTTATTTCGTGTTCTGCTTTGGAGCTATTCTGAACGAATTTTGTCATATTCACACGCACGATCGATCGCTTGAAATTTTCTTTGACCAGCAGCCTAATCTCGCGGTTCCGCACAACATTCGTGGTTGTAAATTTTGGTTTCGATGATCGTAGCTTCATCTCTCCTTGAACAACAGTCTAGTGCACTCACGCTGCCATGTCAAGCTCCTATGTCCTCTCCACAGAGCCCTCCTATTCGTCCCTCTCGATGCCGATGCCCTTCCCCTTGATCTCCTTGCCCGCGTCCTACTACACTAGAGTCGTTTCCGGCATCACTCATCTCGGCCTACTCTCTGTCATCCTCCTACTGCACTGACGCTGCAATGGCGCACACACTGCTTTCTTGTGTCATCTGCCTCCGTGCACACTGCAGTTCGCCGCGCCGCTGACGGGGTCGATCATCTTGGCCTCCTCTCGGCCTCCTCTCTCTCGTCCCACTACACTGGAGTCGTTTCCGGCATTGATCACCTCGGCCTCCTCTCTCGTCTTATTGCACGGACAATACCATGGCGCGAGGACTGCATTCTCCTCCTTTGTCCACTGTCTTTGCGCGAGCACCGCAAATAGTTCATTGACGGTGTCGCCGCTGCGTGCACCGACGGGGCCGCTCGCCCACGACTCCATGCTCCTCATGTCGGACACGGCACCACGACCACTATCCATCGCAGTCGCCATGGTCCGCCGCACACTGCATTTCTTCTCCCTCTTCCTCTGCTAGCTCTTAACCCTGTGTGCTAAGTGCAAGTGCTAGCTCTTAATCATACCCCATGCGGGCAACCAAACAGCGTTTTAATTGTATGCGTCGAGACAATCCAGGCAACCAAACAACGTGCCAAAGTTGATCCCCTAATGCAGGAAGTCCATATGCAGGCAACCAAACAACTAGCAGATGTCGTATATGAGGTTGTTTTTTTAGAGCCAGGCTGAGTGGAGAAGGATATGCAGCGCAGATATTATAACCGACGGCAACCAAACACGCCCTAAGTGCACTGTGCACACGTCATTGTCGGCAAGCTCGACCCAAACAAGTTTGGGTCAGGCAACTTGACCCACGCGCGCCTCAGATAATCTGCCGTAGCGACCTGCCTACATGAAAGAAAATGCTAGACTTACATAAAAGTTACGTTCTTACCCTAAACTAATTGCCCTCCTGATTTTCAAGGGATGGATCTGGGACTATTTCCTTCCAGCCAATTCAGGCCAGGTCACCTTTTATGTAGGTTATGTAAAAATCTTTACGTAGATGTAGCAAAGCTCGTCTACAGTAGAGTAGTTAAGAGCATCTACAACCGGACTTGACAAATACGACCTCATGCGTCTATGGACGCTTCCGAACACGCTTGTGGACGCATTCAGACGGGCCCTCATATTTCCCTCCCGGCATCCACATATCTCGAATCCGAACTCTCAAATCCATGCAAATACATGCACGTCGATTATCCAAGCCAATGTCTCACGTAAATAGCAAATATTGGTATGAAGCATAGATAGCGTTTACATAAAATTTATTTAAGTGCCAAACTCAAGCATTGACTCCTTGGTTACCATTGTGGGTTCACATGTGCTCCACAAGATCATTTAGTAGTTGCGTGTGTACCTACTGATCTCGAAGATTCTGATGCATCTACGTAAAGTTCATAAGATGAGCCGCAACTTAATCTTCCCGGATTTCAACTTGTTCTACAGATGCTTCAAAATCATGGGTTTGGGGCTAAACCATCACCCTCATCCTCGACAATCATATTATGCAGAATAACATAACATGCCATCAGCTGCCACAAAGTTTATGATTCCCACATCATTGCAGCGTTTCGCACAATTCTCTAACGAGTCTGAAGCACACCAAATGCCCTCTCCACATCCTTCCTAGTCGCTTCCTGCATTGTTGCAAAATGGCTCATTTATTGCCATGCGGTTCAAATATGGTCTTCACAAACGCTACCATCGAGTATAGATACCATCGGCAAGATAGTATCCTATGTTGTACTCTCGGCCGTTGGCGGTGTAGTTGCATGCAGTGATTTTCATTGCAAAGCCTCCTGAACACCGGAGATTGTTGAAGCACATTGATGTCGTTGTGATAACCAACAATCCAAAGAAAGCATGACAAATCCATAAGTCATGTGATGCCACCGCTTCTAGTATGATAGTGGCCTCCCTAGTGTGACCTTGACACATTCCCCGCAAATCTTTGGGACAGTTCTTCCATTGCCAATGCATGCAATCAATTGATCCGAGCATTCCTGAAAACCCCTTTGCCTCACCAATAACCAACAACTTCTCTGTGTCATGCGATTTGGTTCTTCGAGATACTCAGGTCCAAACACCTCCACCACGGCGCGGGCAAACTTGATAGTAGTCTTCAAGCACGTGCTCTCCCTCATCTTGACCATCTCACCAACAGCATCTGCAGCAATACCAAGTGCAAGCATCCTCAGAGCAGTCATGCACTTCTGCTTGGCCGAGAAAGAGAGTTAGCCGCAGCAATCCCTTGTGAGCTTGAAGTAGACGTCGTGTGCCTCCACTCCCTCCATAATGCGCAAAAACAATGGTTTCCGCATGCGAAAATGGTGACGAAACCATGGATCATCCGGAAAAGTAGGTTTGGGAGCAAAATAGTGCATGTGTAGTAGCTTTGCTCCGGACACCCTGACCCGGTTGATCACTCTTCTCCCTTTGATTGTGCCCTTGTAGTTAAGAATATGCTTCACTTGCCGGTCCATTTCCTCTTGCATGCTCATGAGCATAATCATGTCTACTTCTTCGTCCGAATCCATTTAATCGAAGAACTCATCTTGAATCAATTGGTCAAGCTCCGTCGGTCCATACTCCTCATCGGACGAAGCATCGGAATCCTTCTTTTTCCCAAACAAAAATAAAAAACGGTCGAACAATGTGTCGAACACATCAAGTGCAAGGCGGAGCCAGAGAGTTGCCGGACGTACCACAATGGCGTCCAGGCCGGCGACGATGTCCCCCACGGCAAGGACAGGAGAGAGGACTACTCTTTCGGCGGAGAGTCTGGGAACGGCTGCGGAGCGCGAGACGGACGACGCAGAGGAGGAAGAAGAGAGGAGATAACAAATGGACCCGGCTGGTCTTTGGAATGGATTTGGTGCAATTTAAAGTGGGATCGGGCTGTTGGGTCCGACGTGACAAGCGTGCCTGGGCGCCCCTATATCCGCCCCATATTTAGGCTGGATATGATGGATGCCGGTCAAACCGGGCATTTGAGGACCGTTCGAGGGGCCGTCTGGGTCCAACCGGGCGTATAAGGCGGGTTTGAGGCGCTCGATTGTAGATACTCTAACCACAAGAGAGACGTGACCTGCACAGTGGCCCAACACTAAAATTTTCTGTAGATAATCACCACACAGTTCTCATGCTCGTGATTGACATGACATGTGCAGCATGTATGTGCATGGAAAGCTAAAGCAGGGTTAAAATGAAGAAGAGCACTGGACAGGCACGTCTCGACTGTCTATTACACCGATGGTTTAGAGAGGTTTTCCCGAATAGTCGGTTGAAGTAGTGCTCTTCTTTATTGGAGTCGGACAAACTTCGATGTAGTAGACAGTCGGGAAGTGGTTTTATTCAGCAAATAAAAGAAAAAACTTGTCCCTTAAACACAAAGCCATGTGTGCGATGGTGATCACTGGCCAGCACACTTCCTCTAAACCATCTGAACTGCAATTCATTCCAAGCTATGGTGTGTGACAAGTGGGTTTGTTCATCTGTCGCCGAGAAGAAACATAACTATATATAGTGTGATGATGTGCATGAGGCCGACCACAATCTACAGGTACAATATATATCACTAGAGAACAAAAACGCGTGCTTAGCGTGCCACACTTTATAGAGTTAACAAAGGGAATGGCAATCATAATCCTACTTACCTAGGTGAACATACACTACTATGAGAAAAGTGAAGCAAAGTGTGTTAATCTCTGTAACAGTATTGTCCTAAGTCTGGAATTATTGGTATCAATAGGGGGGCTTGTGCAATCAATCACGGTTAATCTCGACAGGGCCTTACAAATAGGAGGGTGACACACACACATACAGACAGCCGCAGCTCAAGACATCAGCCATGCAAGACCTACTCGTTCTCACCTTGAGCTTGATGCTCCTCCTCGTCGCCATGGTCGTCCGGCGGCATGGGCATGCATCGAGCAAGGCAGTCTACACGCGCCTTGCCACCAGCGTCAAGTCAACTTTCGCGAGCTGGCTCCGGCAGCCAGCCATCGTCATCAGGGACCGCGCGACAGCGCACCGCCTTCTCGTCCGTGGCTGCGTCGGCGGCTCCTTCTCCAACCGCCCGGCATCCATGGCGCCAAGCTCCGTCCTCTCGCACGGCCGCTACCACAATCTAACCTCGGCGCCGTACGGCCCGTTCTGGCGCGTCACGCGCCGCAACCTCACCTCTGAGGTTCTCCACCCGGTGCGCCTCCACCGCTACGCCGCCGCCCGCCGCGACGCGCTCTGCGGTCTCGTCGCAGACCTAAGAGAGCAGTGCACGTCCAAACCCGACGGCCTAGTCCTCGCGGCGGAGAGCATCCGCACCGCCATGTTCGGCCTGCTCACGACCATGTGCTTCGGCGACGGCGTCGACGCGGGCCTCACCCGCGCGATGGCCGACGCCCAGCACGACCTCGTCCAGTTCTTCCCTGAGCTGCGCGTCTTCGCGAAGTTGCCGGCGGTGGCTAGGTTGATCCACCGCCAACGGTGGAGCAAGCTAGTCGCGCTGCGGCGGAAGCAGGAGGAGATGTACCTCCCGCTCATCCACGCCCGTCGCAGCCGGCAACGCAAATCTGGCGAGACGCCGGCGTATGTGGACACGCTCATTGACCTCCGGGTCCCAGACGACCACCACAAACGCAGGCGGCCGCGTAGGCTCACCGACGGCGAGCTCGTGGGCATGTGCTCCGAGTTCCTTGGTGCAGGAACTGAAACTGTGGCCGCGGCGCTGCAGTGGATCATGGCGAACCTGGTGAAGCGCCCACACATGCAAGAGGCTGTCCGTAGGGAGATCAACGCTGCTGTTGACGCGGACGCCGAGGAGGTGGGCGAGGAGGTTCTTGGGAAGCTAGAGTACCTCAATGCTGTCCTCATGGAGGTGCTCCGGCTGTACCCCACCGCGACCTTGGTGTTTAGGCAGGTAATTAAGCAACGGACTGCATGCTGACGTGCATGAGACATACTCCTTCCCTAATTAGCTTTGTCTAAAGTGAAACTTCATAAGTTTTGACCAAGTTTATAGAAAAAAATATTAACATATAAACCACCAAATCAATACAATTAGATTCATTATTGAATATGTTTCCAATCATATCAATTGGTTATCTTTAATGTCCATATTATCTGCTACTCCCTCTATTCCATAGTACAAGAGAGCGTTTTTGACATTATACTAATGTCAAAACGCTCTTATATTATGGGACAAAGGCAGTTTAAACTTGATAAAACTATTTTAGTCAAAGCTAATATGCAGAGTAAACAAAAATTAAAGGAGTACTACAATTGAGATGAAATAACTAATCGAGGACATTAATGTAATTTTCTGTTACTCACAAGGTGTCGGAAAAAGACGACATCATTCATGATGGCCAGCGTATTCCGACGGGCACCAATGTGCTCTTCCCGCTGAAGTCTCTGGCGCAAGACAAGGCGACGTGGGCCAACCCGGATGAGTTCAAGCCAGAACGGTTCCTAGCCGACAAAGGTGGGGAAAATGTCAACCTTGTTGCGGCCGCCGGAAGCGGTGGGGAGATCAGGATGATACCGTTTGGTGCCGGCCGAAGGGTGTGCCCTGGCATGGGCATCGCCATGCTCCACATGGGATACTTCACTGCCAACCTCGCTAGGGAGTTTGAATGGAGGGAGGCGGAGGGGGAGCTGGCTGTCAATCTCCGCCCGCATTTCGGATTCTTCACTATCATGAAGCACCTGCTATGCGTGCTCACCTCGCCGATGCTTCCGCGACGGAGGGGATCTCGAAAGGAGGAGTAAATTAGACATGATATACCAGCTTGTAAGATTGTAATTTCCTTTGTTGCATGCTCAAAATAAGCTTAACCTCTATGTAGGGATTGGGTTACGAACATCAAGCACATCATTCTCGGTTGTTCTGTTATGTTGGCTGATCATGATAGTTTAAGAATGAACAGATCAAGTGCACGGAACGACTATGTCAGTCGACTGAATTTTATTGTTCTTTCAATCATTCATTACCATTTCATGCGTTCTGCATCCAAATGGACAAGCAAGAGTATAGCACAACTCGAAAGTTTCATTTTTCACTCAAATTCCAGCGACAAAAGAGAAGACAACCCAAAGAAGCCCACTAACCTCAATTATGTTGTTGTGCTGACATGTCACTTCCTCATGACACAATAGATTCTATATCGGTTAAACCTTTTGATAGCACCTTGGGTCTCCCAATCATTCGATCAGAAACATTTCATTGATTTTGGCAATGAATGACTTCGATGATCCAACTATAACATGCGCTGAATTTGCACCTATGCAATCGTTAAACCAATATCCTGGCTCCTAATGATGCCAGACCTACGATTAACCTGACCACAAAGGTCTAGTCCCCGCAAGCAACTGAGAACAAACAAAAAACTCTGATGATGTGAATATTGCAGATATAGATGAAGTACTTATATCTCAAAGAGATGATAAGGTTCCAATAGAGGTATTGGTCCGGTAGTTGGACATAAATGAACTATATGAACTTACATCGGCATCTAACTTTTAGCTAGATAAAATATAACCCTCAAACGAAGCCCTAAGGGGGTATTTAAGGAGAGGTGGAGGGCGTGGATTCGGCCACCCCAATGAGGGAGGGGGACTCAACCCTAGATTGGTTTCCTCCTTATGTATGGACTCTAAAAACAACCTATGGTCATTATTACAAATACATGGGTCTGGCTCAAAAATGAGATGGTGCATCACCTATACATGGTTATGGAGTGTTGAAGGAAATATGCCCTAGAGGCAATAATAAAGTTGTTATTTATATTTCCTTATATCATGATAAATGTTTATTATTCATGCTAAAATTGTATTAACCGGAAACTTGATACATGTGTGAATACATAAACAAAATAGTGTGTCCCTAGTATGCCTCTACTTGACTAGCTTGTTTATCAAAGATGGTTATGTTTCCTAGCCATAGACATGTGTTGTCATTGATGAACGGGATCACATCATTAGAGAATGATGTGATGGACAAGACCCATCCATTAGCTTAGCACTATGATCGTTTAGTTTATTGCTATTGATTTCTTCATGACTTATACATGTTCCTCTGACTATGAGATTATGCAACTCCCGAATATCGGAGGAACACTTAGTGTGCTATCAAACGTCACAACGTAACTGGGTGATTATAAAGATGCTCTACAGGTGTCTTCGATGGTGTTTGTTGAGTTGGCATAGATCGAGATTAGGATTTGTCACTCCGATTGTCGGAGAGGTATCTCTGGGCCCTCTCGGTAATGCACATCACAATAAGCCTTGCAAGCAATGTGACTAATGAGTTAGTTGAGGGATGATGCATTACAGAACGAGTAAAGAGACTTGCCGGTAACGAGATTGAACTAGGTATGGTGATACCGACGATCGAATTTTGGGCAAGTAACATACCGATGACAAAGGGAACAACGTATGTTGTTATGCGGTTTGACCGATAAAGATCTTCATAAAATATGTAGGAGCCAATATGAGCATCCAGGTTCCGCTATCGGTTATTGACCGGAGATGTGTCTCGGTCATGTCTACATAGTTCTCGATTTGATGTGTATCGGTTATTGACATAGGTCCGCACGCTTAACGTTCGATGACGATTTGTATTATGAGTTTATGTGATTTGATGTACCGAAGGTTGTTCGGAGACCCGGATGAAATCACAGACATGACAAGGAGTCTCAAAATGGTCGAGAGGTAAAGATTGATATATTGGAAGGCTATATTCGGACATCGAGAAGGTTCCGAGTGATTCGGGTATTTTTCGGAGTACCGGAGAGTTCGGGAATCCGCCGGGGGAAGTAGTGGGCCTTAACGGGCCATACGGGAAAGGAGAGAAGGGCCTGAAGGGGTGGCCGCACGCCCCCCCATTGCAAGTCTGAATTGGACTAGGGAGGGGGCGGCGCCCCCTCTCTTTCCTTCTCCCTCTCCTACTCCTTCCCTCTCTCCCCTCTTGGAAAAGAAAGGGGACTCCAACTAGGACTGGGAATCCTAGTTGGGCTCCCCCTATAGGCGCGCCCCTCAAGGGCCGGCCTCCTCTTCCTCCCTCCTTTATATACGTGGGCAGGGGGCACCCCAAAAGCACTCCAAGATTTATCATAGCCGTGTGCGGTGCCCCACTCCACAGTTACACAACTCGGTCATATCTTCATAGTGCTTAGGCGAAGCCCTGCGCCGGTAACTTCATCATCACCGTCACCACGTCGTCGTGCTGACAAAACTCTCCCTCGGCCTCCACTGGATCAAGAGTTCGAGGGACGTCACCGAGCTGAACGTGTGCAGACCGACTTGTTGGATGAAGCGGCCCAGACCGACGTTACATGACCGCGTTCATGAGACTGGTTCTACCGCCGTGCTTCGCACACAGGTGGCTAGCGGGTGTCTGTTTCTCCAACTTTAGTTGAATCGAGTGTGACTACGCCCGGTCCTTTGTTGAAGGTTAAAACAATACACTTGATGAAAAATCATTGTGGTTTTGATGCGTGTAGCGACCCGACCTCAAACGGTCAAGTCTTCGTGCTTCAGTTGTCATCCTGGATCGGTAATGTCTTGACACACACGATTACTCGAAGGATTTATAACAGAGTAGCAATCACACACTTATTACATCGAATGTCTCAAAAGAGATCTTATTACAATAAATATGGCTTAAGGCCATCTAATACGATAACAGCGAAAGGCTTGGAAGATAAACTGAGTCCATCAACTCCAACGGCATAGCTGAGCTGCACGGTAACGACCTAACGAACCTTACTCCTCGTTTGAAAAGTCTGCAACATAATACGTTGCAGCCCGGAAACAGGTCAGCACATGGAATATGTTGGCAATATAACACAGTAGAACAAGAACAGAATAATGCTATAACTACATGCATATTTGGTGGTGGAAAGCTCTATGGTTATAGTTTTGTGAAAAGCCAATTTTTCCCTACAACAAAGGAATAGATTTTATTTAACTATCATGGTAGTTGAAACATCATTGAGAAGGTTCCTCCAACTCAATCCCAATTAAAGATATTTATCAACCCAACAATATTAAATTAGAGTGTTGAGATACATAGGATAATCCAAGTACGAGATACTCAAGATGTCCATAACCGAGGACACGGCTAACCATGATTAGATTGTACACTCTGCAGAGGTTTGCGCACTTTTCCCCACAAGACTCGATCTCCTCCATTGGATTTCTCGCACTGAAGGGTGTTTGAGAAACGGATGACCGAGACATGGTCTTTCAGAAACATTAGCTCTTTACTCCGGGAAGACCATACCAAACCTACATCCCACTACCTGCTGATCCACCTCTTCAAGAGCTCATGCAACTTACTCAACTATGCTAGAGCCCATAATAGCTTGTGGCTGCACACGGAAGTTTCTAGCATGAAAATATCTCAGTTCCCTTTGAGCACGGGTGGCGGACCTTAGGATGATCACACGGTACTCCGGGATATCCTAGGACAACACTGGATTCTCCAGGTGCCCGACAAGCAATCCACCCAGATGTGTATTAAAGTTGCCAGCTTAAGTTGAACCATTAATTAACGATCTCACATCTTTCATGAATTCACTCACCCAAACCACGTGTACGAGCATAGCATAGCAATATAAGCAATACGTAGAAGTAACTCCCAAGGGTTTGATAGTAACAGGGCAATAGGTTCTACCTCATCAACTACTTCCCAATACCCACATATTAAATACATCCTAATCATGCAATGTTTGAGGATTGGAACTAATGCATATAAACTTGGTGATAAAGGGGTATGATCAAAGTGTTACTTGCCTTGCTGACGATCCGCGAAACCTAGAAACTCGTAGTAGCACGCTTCGCACTCCGGGTGATCTATCGCAAACAAACAATAGCATACATAAGCAATCAAGCAAAGAAGCACGGGTAAAACTCAAATAAGAAGAATTGATCAGAAAGTTCAACTTAAGAACTCCGGTTCGCAAAAAGAATCGAGTCAAACGGAGCACTCCGGGTGATCTATCGCAAACAAACAATAGCATACATAAGCAATCAAGCAAAGAAGCACGGGTAAAACTCAAATAAGAAGAATTGACCAGAAAGTTCAACTTAAGAACTCCGGTTCGCAAAAAGAATCGAGTCAAAGCGGAGCGAACCTCAAACTGCGAAAGAAACAAGATTCTGTTTACTAATCTGGACTAAAGTCAAATTTTACTGTACCAAAATCTTGTTCAAGTTGATTAAACAGAAAGAGGGTTTTGAGACGAAGATCTAGGCGCTTGAATCACCTGATTCCGATAAACGAGCGAAAAGATAAACTAAAACGAAAATCGGATCAGAAATCGCGATCGAAAATAATCACGGAAAGTCCGAGAAAAAGAAAAACTGACAAACAGGCTAACGAAAGAACGTTCGTTGTCTCAGAACTAACGTATAAAACCGCTCGTTAAACGAACGCATTTGACGAATGTCCGCTAAATAAACTAAACCGAGAAAACCGGTGAACCGATCTTAAAAAACGAAGCTAGGGTTTTATATAAAAAAACAACGGTTTTTACCTAAACCGAAAACCGAACGGCGAGATCGGATCGGACCGGCGGCGGCTCCGGCGGCTTCATGGCGGGCGAAGGCAAGACGGGCGGCGGCGAGGCGAGGCAAAGACGGGCGGGCGGCTTGGCGGCGGCGGGCGGCTCGGCTTGGGCTCAAGGGGCCTCGGCCGGCTTTAAAGGGGGTGGTGGTGGCTATGGAGGGGCAGGGGCGGCGTGGCCTGCCACGGCGACGGCGGCGTGGCGGTCGCGGTCTCCGCGAGGGAGACGGCGTGGCGGTGGTCGTGGTCTCCCATGAGGAGACGGCGGCATGGGCCGGCCTCGGCCCGATTCGGTCCGTGGGTTTTTTAAACAGTTTCGCCGAAAATAAATCCTAGAAAAATAAATAAAAAACTAAAAATGCCAAAACAAATTTTCACCGTCTAAATAAAATATTTAGAACAAGATGAACATTTTCTTGGCCCTAAAATGCAACTTTGAAAAACATGCAATTTTTCGAATGCAAATAAAATAACAATAAAATCCGAATAAAATCAAATATTTGATTTTAATAATTTTCCTCCAATATTTCATTTATTTTGGAGAAGTCATATTATCTCCTCTCATATGTTTTATATGAAATATTTTCGAAGAGAAAAATAATTAAAACCAATAATCCTCGTTTCAATATTTGGTAAAACTCAAATATAAAACAGGGAAATCCCCAACTCTCTCCGAGGGTCCTTGAGTTGCTTAGGATTTCGAGGATCGCGAAACGAAATGCAGCAAAATATGATATGCAGGAATGATATATGTGTAACATTCCAAATTGGAAATTTGGGATGTTACAAACCTACCCCCTTAAGATGAATCTCGCCCTCGAGATTCGGGTTGGCTAGAAAATAGGTGTGGGTGGTCTTTGCGAAGATCATCCTCTCGTTCCTAGGTGGCTTCATCCTCGGTATGGTGACTCCACTGAACTTTGCAAAACTTGATAACCTTGCTGCGGGTCACTCGGCTGGCAAATTCAAGAATCCTCACTGGCTTCTCCTCATAGGTCAAATCACTGTCCAACTCAATTGCCTCCAAGGGCACTGTATCTCTTAACGGTATATCGGCCATCTCAGCATGACACTTCTTCAGCTATGAAACATGAAACATGAAACACATCATGAACTCCTGACAGTCCTTCAGGTAATTCCAACTTGTAGGCAACTTCTCCCATACGTTCCAAAATTCGATACGGTCCTACAAATCTCGGGGCTAACTTTCCCTTAACTCCAAAACATTTCACTCCTCGCAGAGGTGACACTCGTAGATTTGCTCTATCTCCAATTTCATAGGTTATTTTCTTGTGTTTCGAGTCTGCATAACTCTTCTGCCTAGACTGAGCTACCTTTAATCTATCTCGGATCAACTTAACCTTTTCTTTAGACTCCTTGATCAAATCTGGTCCAAACAACTGTCGGTCTCCTACTTCATCCCACATCAACGGTGTTCTGCACCTTCGTCCGTACAGGGCTTCGAACGGTGCCATCTTCAAACTGGCTTGATAGCTATTGTTGTATGAGAACTCCGCCAGGGCAAATTGTCATCCCAACTAGATCCATAATCTAGCGCATGTGCTCTCAACATGTCCTCCAGAATCTGGTTGACTCTCGATGCATCCATCCGTCTGCGGGTGGAATGTCATCTTGAACTCCAATCTCGTTCCCAAAGTCCAGTGCAGTTGATGCCAAAACTTTGAGGTAAACCGTGTTCCTCTATCTCGATACTATGGTCCTCGGAACTCCATGCGCACGCACGATCCTGGTCATGTATATCTTGGCCAACTTCGCACTTGTATAGGTGGTTTTCACTGGATAAAGTGAGCCACTTTGGTCAAGCGATCAACTACTACCCATATAGAATCATATCCTGATTTGGTCCCGGTAATCCGGTGATGAAATCCATGCCAAGTTTATCCCACTTCCATTCGGTATTTGCATAGCCCGTAATAATCCTGCCGGGCTTTTGATGTTCCGCCTTCACTCTCTGACATACATCACATACGGCTACATACTCGACAATATCCTTCTTCATACCAGTCCACCAGAAATGTTCCTTCAAATCCAAATACATCTTGGTGTTTCCGGGGTGTATCGAGTATGGTGAGTCATGAGCCTCTGAAGTATTAACTTCACGATCTACGTGTTATTGGGCACATAAACACGGTCCTCAAACCATAAGGTGTCGTGCTCATCCTCACGAAAACCTTTGGCCTTTCCTTTGCCCATTCTCTCTTTTCTCGGCAATCTCTTTGTCATCCTTCTGAGCTTCTCGAATCTTTCCTAACAATGTAGACTGAACCTCCATTGTTGCAACAAAACCTCTAGGAACAATCTCCAATCGAAGTTCCCTGAGATCCTCTGCTAACTCCTTTGGCAATCCCGTGCTTACTAGGGTATTAGCATAACTCTTCCGACTCAAAGCGTCTGCTACGACATTGGCCTTGCCTGGATGATAGTGAAGCTTCATGTCATAATCCTTTATAAGCTCCAACCATCTCCTCTGCCTAAGGTTCAACTCCTTTTGTGTGAAAATGTACTTCAAACTCTTATGATCCATGTACACATCACAACGATTTCCAATAAGGTAATGTCTCCAAGTCTTCAATGCATGCACTACAGCTGCCAACTCCAAATCATACGTGGCATAATTCAATTAGTGCGGTTTTAGTTGTCGTGAGGCATACGAAACAACTCTTCCGTCCTGCATAAGCACACTTCCAAGTCCTAGGCAAGAGGCTTCGCAACACACTTGGAAATCCTTGCGTATATCCGGCAGAATCTGCACTGGGGCTGTAGTCAAACGTTTCTTTAACTCCTGAAAACTCGCCTCACATTCTTCCGTCCATCTAAATTTGGTATCCTTCTTCAATAAATCCGTCATTGGCTTCGCAATCTTGGGAAAAATTCTCGATGAATCTCCGATAGTATCCTGCGAGTCCAAGAAAACTGCGGATCTCGCTAACTGAAGTGGGTGCCAACCATTCAAAGGATCGATTGAACCTTGGTGGGATCCATCGCTACACCTTCTCCGATATAACATGTCCAAGGAATCCGACTTCCTTCAACCAAAACTCACATTTGCTGAACTTGGCATACAACTGGTGTTCCCTGAGTTTCTCGAGAACTAAACGCAAATGCTCTTCGTGCTCCTCCTCATTCTTCGAGTATACCATTATATCATCAATGAACACCACAACAAACTTATCCAAATATTCCATAAATACCTTGTTCATCATGCTCATGAAATAGGGAGGCGTTAGTGTCGCGACGGATTTTCGGATATCAATTTCCCGAAAATGGCCCTTGTGCTCACCAGCCCTGTGATTACCGTTAATGATGAGGCACCAACTTGATACAGAAATTCCAAGCAAAATACAAAATGTGTAGTACAAGACCATTCTGGCCTATGAGTACAACAATTGGTTTCTAGTGGCTGATGGCGGAAGCGATTTGTGGTTCATCTACGTCTATGGGACTCCATTTCCCATGTGAACAAATTGACTGGATAACTCCTATCTTCGCGAGGCTGCTATCACCATTGCGTAGGTTCCGGGGCTGTCATCGCAACGCTCCTCTCCATGCAAGAAATCTGGCCAAGACAATAGCCAGGGACAAGCCAGTGAGTACTTTGAATGTACTTGCAAACATTATGAACACAGATATAACATAATGGATGATAATCATGCTCTGAAATATTTCATGATCACAACGTCAGTCATGAAATAAAAATCCATGATGCACGCAAGCAGGTTATTCATATACAACATGAATATGCAATAAGGGAGTAGAAATAGAATGCACCGATCAGGTGTCTGAAGCGACGCCTCGAAAGGATAATAATATAAAGCATGCCTCAGTTGGGCGTCTGAGCGACACCACATAAAGGGCTTATGAATAAAACAAATAACAAGCATGCCACAGTCGGGCGTCTGTGCGACACCACATAAAGGGCTTATAAATGATTTAAATAACAAGCATGTTACGATCAAGGCCCGAGCGACACCACATAAAGGGCTTATAAATAATTTAAATAACAAGCATGCCACGATCGAGGCGTGCATGCGACACCACATAAAGGGCTTATAAATAATTTAACTAACAAGCATGCCACAGTCGGGCGTCTGAGCGACACCACATAAAGGGCTTATAAGAGAATAACCACAGTGAATATCCATGAGGTAGAACTGTCCCAGGGATACTCAATAATTCAAATAATGTAAATGGTTAGTCCATAATAATAGTAATCATAATCATCATGAGTTACAAGTCATGATCCGTGTTCTGGTTTAGCACTTTTTTCCTCCAAGACCGACACTAAGACCGACACTTGACCCATCCCAGGCTGTAGTCCTTAACCATGGACACGGCTATTCGAATAGGTATAATCTCTGCAGAGGGTGTACTCTTTACCAACGAGTAACGGATTCCTTTAGTCCATCGGGACTAATTCCGTCCACGGTCTTTTAATTGAAAACACACCTGACCGCACACACCAGCCTAACTTACCAGTGTCTGGAATCACCCACGACACCTGTTAAGCAAAACTCTAAGTGGGGAGGCTACAACCTCGACTAGCATGGGATCACAAAATTTATAACGCCACAAGAAACTAGGAGCTACCCCCTCGGCTCCAGCCGGAAACACCCATGCCCCCGGACCAGGTGGCATGCCTACCGGATGCAACCGGTATCTTCCACCATGGCCTCTCTGTACGGTGTGTGCTAGGAAGGGGTTGACAACTTACTAAACCGTACCCTACCTATGGCAGGGACAAGTGGTAGTACGAAACAAGTATGGGGGTTACTGGAATAAGACTCGATCTACGGTCGACTCAGGAGGTTAAAGCATTTCCTGCATGATAAGCATAAGAAATATATTTCACACCAATCACACAGAATCACCACTCATCATACCTCACCATGCCTTACCGGACATAACCGTCTCGACGAAGAACTAGAGACAAGCTCGTGTCTACCCAAGACAGAGACTTTCCCGATTCCTTCCGATAGGCATGAAAGGCATACGAGGGTGATTACTATCAGAAGCATGTCAAATTCCAACAGCAAGGAATCATTATTATGCACTCATGAATATGATCATAGCATCACATAAAATACCGAATACTTTGCGTTAAGGTGGTTTCGTATATGCATCAAACGACACACAACCAATATTATGCCGGGGTTCAGAATTCTTGCCTTCAAGAGTATGTAAGTGGGGTGCTCTTTTTTGAAGGTTGCCTTCTTCTTCAAAATCCTATTTTACAAAAATTTGAATTAACACATAGTTTCAAAACATTACAAAAAAGTTGTTTGTAAAATTTTCAAATAAACATGAAAAAAAACTAGACAAAATTTGAGAAACAACAGAAAAGGAATCAAATCAATTGGACTTGTATTTTAAAAGTTATAGCCAGTCAAAGTTTAGTCAAAATCTATTTTTAAATAAAACCAAAAAAAGAAAAATGGTTCGGCAACACTTACGTTTTCCTCTAGCGAAGGCATATTTGGTGGAATACGCTTCCACTTAACCCAGCGCGGGCCGGCTCGGGGTCACTGGCAGTGGGTCCCTTGGGCCCACTGGTCAGGTTTGACCAGTCGCCGTGCCTCCTTCTCCTCTGGCCGAGTGGTGGCGGGGCTCCGGCGATCGCCGTCGACGAACGGCGGCTCCCCGCGGGGTTCTGAGGGCGGGGATGGATCCGCTGGTCCAGGGCGGTCCTCCCAGTGGTCGATAGGCTGGCAGGGATGGAGGGGGTCGCCGACGGCGAGCTTCGCGGCGGATGGTGGTTTCGGGAGGATTGGGGTCTCGAGCTATGGTGGCTCCCGATCGGGTTTGAGAGGTGGGGTGGCTCCGCAAGGTCAAGGGGAGTCGGACGGTGGCACTGGATGGACTGGGGAGGTCTTGCTCGCGACGAACGGGATCGGAGTGTGGCGGCGGCCGAACTGACCGGAGATGAGGAAGGAGGCCTCCTCCATCGATTGCTTTGGTTGCGGGAGCACTAGGGGATGGCCCGAGGTCGCCTGGGGTCTGGGTCGAGCTCGGGGTCTCCTTTATAGGCGCCGAGGTCGGTTCGACGGCTGGCAGTGGATAGGAACGGTGAACCGCCGCAGAGCTGGGGCGCGTGGCGATGGCTGGCGGGGTCTGGCCGGGCGAGAGGATGAGCTCGGGCTGTTCAGGGGCGAGTTGGCACACGACTGTGGCTCGGGCGGCGGCGTCCATGGCAGGAGCCTGTGGCGGCCGTGGCGGCTTGCGGTGGTGGCGCTGTGGGGTGCCAGGAGGTGGCCAGGGCGGCTCTGCGATGAGGGAGGAGTCGGGGCGCGATGGCTGTGAGTGGGAGGGGACCAGAACGGGTGCGGGGAGGCGGCAGCGGGACGCGGCGACTCGGGAGCACACACGTGCAAAACACGCGCTCTGGCCGCGCCAAGTGCACGCACGCCATGTGTTCGGCAAAATGCCAAGGCATGCCAGGAGGTTTGGGTGAGGCTGGGGTTTAACAGGTCTAGGCTAGAGGTGGCGAGGAGATTAGTGGACATGGTGGTTGGGTCAGGGGATCAAGTTCATAACACAAACTAAAAACTAAGCCAAATCGGCAATGCACACAAGGTGCTTGATGTAATGCCATGGGCTTCTAGGCATCACTTAGGGTGGCCAAAAACTTCAGATCAAAGTCTCTTTAGAAGATAAAGAGGGTGGCAAGGTTAGTTTGACAAACACAAAAACTCCCTAGTGCAAGTTTTTGAGAAAAGCAAATCTGGACAGAAAATAAAGGCTATTATTGCATGGGCCAAAAATATTCCAATGGGTCCAATCTCCTGGACTTAAGGGTTTGGTAGGGTGGACTATAAGCAGGAAAGATCTCATGGGCACTAGAGCAAAACAAAATGGGGTTGCAGTAGAAAATACCAAATTGGACCAGAGAGCAAAAGAGGATGTTTTGCTCAAATCTTTCAAAGAACACCAATGGGTCTTTGCATATAAATGAATTATAACTACTACTAACATCTCCCAACTTTGGTGAAATTTTTAAAGAAATAAATCAAAGGGTTGTAGTGCAAAAGAGGCTCTGAGGCTTATGAGAAACCATTTTAAAAGAATTAAAGTTTAGGAAAAATAATTATAGAAATAAATCCACTGATAAAAGAAATGTTTCTTGAGAGGGTATACAAGTCCAACAACATTTTTGAAAAGTTTTCTATTTGGAGGGAAACTCCACAACTCAGAAGAAAAGGGTGGTTCTGAAAAAGAAAATCCAGAAAAAAAATTTAATTTACCAAGGCAAAATTTTAATTAATAAATCATGGTTAAATTTTGGGGGTGTTACAGTTAGTGAGTCCAAATGACATGACTGTATATTCATACAACCCGTACCGTGTGGTGAATGCTGTCTTTGGTATATCCTTCTCTCGGATCTTCAGCTGTTGATATCCTGATCGCATATTGATCTTTGAAAACACCTTAGCTCCTTGCAGTTGGTCGAACAAATCATTGATCATCGGCAGTGGGTATTTGTTCTTGATCGTCACCTCATTTAACGCACGATAATCAACAACCATTCTTAGAGACTTATCCTTCTTCTCAACCAAAAGCACTGGGGCTCCCCATGGTGATGAACTCCGTCGAATGTAACCTTTCTCCAAGAACTCCTTGATACGCTTCTTAATCTCCTCCAGATCATTTATGGGCATCCCGTAGGGTCTCTTTGATATTGGCCTCATGCACAGTAATAGCTCTATCAAAAACTCGATGTCTCGATCCGGTGGCATGCCTGGTAACTCCTCTAGAAAAACATCCGGGTAATCCTTCACAACAGACACTTCCTCCTGAACAACTCCCGTGAGGGTATTTACTTGGCTCCTCCTAGGCGCATGCCTAGATACATACTTAATCCTTTTTCCCTCAGGGGTGGTGAGATAAATCGACTTACTAGCACAGTCAATGCTTCCTCCATACTTTGACATCCAGTCCATGCCTAATATCACATCCAATCCTTGTGACTCCAAAATTATTAGGTCTGACGGAAAAACATGGCTACCAATGGTTAAGGGTATCCGGTCGCACCATCGACTAGCCATATACTCTGCTCCAGGTGAACTTACTAACAGAGGGGTCCTAAGGGTTTGGGTTGGTAGTTTAAACTTATCCACGAATCCCCTTGATATGTATGAATGCGATGCACCAGTATCAAAAAGAACAAGGGCGGTAAAGACTTAACCAAAAACTTACCAATAACCGCGTCTGGCTGCTCTTCAACCTCCTCCACGTTAACGTGGTTCACCTGTCCTTTGTTGAATGGATTGGGCTTCTTCCCAGCGCTCCCGTTACCATTTCCATTCTTCGCTTGTGGCACTCCAGTGGCATAGTGTCCGATCTTCCCGCACTTGAAGCAAGTAATGTGACTTAGGTCTCTCTTGGCGGTGTGGCTGGATTGGAGCGGTTCGATTATTGTTTGTTCCATTCCCAGTCCCATTCTTAGAACCATTGTGGTTATGCGAACTTCCTCCGTTGTGATTATGGCCTCCATGATTATGAACAAGTCCTCCCAAGTTCGGGGTTAGACGAGGCTTCTGCTGAGCTCCTGAGTTATACCTTCCTTGTCCATACTTCCTCTTACGTCTCTCAATCTGCTGCTGCTTCCCTTCAATCATAAGAGCCTTATCTACCAACTCCTGGTAGTTGTTAATTGTTGCCACCATCAACTGCATGCTCATCTCATCATTCAGCCCTTCCATAAACTTCTCGTGCTTCGCGGCATCTGTGGCCACATCATCAGGGTCATAGCGAGATAACTTACTAAACTCATCCACGTACTGAGCCATAGTACGGTTCCCCTGGCGTAAGTTGCGAAACTCATGCTTCTTCATGCTCATAGCTCCAGTTGAGACATGGGTTGTGCGGAAAGCTTGCTGAAACTGACCCCAAGTGACGTTGGCTATGGGGAAAGTGGCCGTATAATTCTCCCACCATGAGGCTGCTGGTCCACCCAACTGGTGTGCGGTAAAACACACCTTCTCAGCATCTGTGCAACTTATGGTGGTCAACTCCCTTCCAATACGGCGTAGCCAATCATCTGCAACTATAGGCTCGGTGCTACTGGAAAACACCGGCGGCTGCAACCTCAGAAAGCGAGCTAAGTTGTCAACTGGAGGCGGGTTGTTGTTGTTGTTGTTGTTGTTGTTGTTGTTGTTGTTGTTGTTGTTGTTGTTGTTGTTGTTGTTGTTGTTGTTGTTGTTGTTGTTGTTGTTGCCCTGGTTCGGAACTAGCAATTACATCAAGGCATTCTGCTGCTGTATCAACTGGGTGAGCTCCGGCGGGAAGGCAAATCCGGTGTCACGTCTCGGAGGCATCTGATGGGTTTAGAGGGGAGGGATTAGAATAGAAAGGGGTCTAATGAGAGAAAAACTACCTATATGCACATGTGACAAACACAATCATTTCACTCAATCAATCAAGCAAGGGCATACAAACGGTCTAGAACTATCGTTGAAAGTGCTCAATTACTACTATATACATGGGGGAATACTACTAATCATTTGGTGGTCATCTAGAAATTTTGACCGGTGGAAGACTCCATGATGTCTGCTCCAGCTTCGTCTTCAAAGTCATCTTCACTGGGGTTGGAGTCGGTGTCGTCGATGATGATGTAGTTCTCCGGGCAAGTGGAATCGTCGTCCTCTCCTCCTGGCGCGGGGTCTCCCATGAATATTCCGATCTTCTTTATCAGGTCGTCATTCTTCTCCAATAGTGTTGCAATTTCCTCCTCATATCCATCGCATGTAGACTTTAGTTCTTCTTCCAGCTCGATGATCCTGTCTTCGCCTTCTTCAAATCTATCATGTCTGCTGATGACCCACAAGTATAGGGGATCTATCGTAGTCCTTTCGATAAGTAAGAGTGTCGAACCCAACGAGGAGCAGAAGGAAATGATAAGCGGTTTTCAGCAAGGTATTCTCTGCAAGCACTGAAATAATAGGTAACGGATAGTTTTGTGATAAGATAATTGTAACAAGCAACAAGTAACAAAAGTAAATAAAGTGCAGCAAGGTGGCCCAATCCTTTTTGTAGCAAAGGACAAGCCTGGACAAACTCTTATATAGAGAAAAGCGCTCCCGAGGACACATGGGAATTATCGTCAAGCTAGTTTTCATCACGTTCATATGATTCGCGTTCGGTACTTTGATAATTTGATATGTGGGTGGACCGGTGCTTGGGTGCTTTTCTTACTTGAACAAGCATCCCACTTATGATTAACCTCTATTGCAAGCATCCGCAACTACAACAAAAGTATTAAGGTAAACCTAACCATAGCATGAAACATATGGATCCAAATCAGCCCCATAATGAAGCAACGCATAATCTAGGGTTTAAGATTCTGTCACTCTAGCAACCCATCATCTACTTATTACTTCCCAATGCCTTCCTCTAGGACCAAATAATGGTGAAGTGTAATGTAGTCGATGTTCACATAACACCACTAGAGGCTAGACAACATACATCTCATCAAAATATCGAACGAAAACCAAATTCACATGACTACTAATAGCAAGACTTCTCCCATGTCCTCAGGAACAAACGTAACTACTCACAAAGCATATTCATGTTCATAATCAGAGGGGTATTAATATGCATATAGGATCTGAACATATGATCTTCCACCAATTAAACCAACTAGCATCAACTACAAGGAGTAATCAACACTACTAGCAACCTACTAGTACCAATCCCGGACTTGGAGACAAGAATTGGATACAAGAGATGAACTAGGGTTTTGAGAGGAAACGGTGCTAGTGAAGATGTTGATGGAGATTGCCCTCTCCCGATGAGTGGAGCGTTGGTGATGAGGATGGCGATGATTTCCCCCTCCCGGAGGGAAGTGTCCCGGCAGTAACGCCAGAGCCCTAGATTGGTTCCACCAAGGTTCCGCCTCGTGGCGGCGGAGTCTCGTCCGGAAAGGTTGCTTATGATTTTTCCCTGGACGAAAGAGTTCGTATAGCAGAAGATGGCCACCGGAGAGCCAACAGGGGGCCCACGAGGCAGGGGCGCGCCCTGGGGGGTAGGGCGCGTCCCCCACCCTGGTGGGCAGGTGGTGGACCCCTTGGCGTATTTCTTCTGCTCAATATTTTTTATTATTTCCAAAAATAACTTTCGTGGAGTTTCAGGACTTTTGGAGTTGTGCAGAATAGGTATCTAATATTTGCTCCTTTTCCACCGTAATTCCAAATGGCCGCATTCTCCCTCCTTATGTAAACCTTGTAAAATAAGAGAGAATAGGCATAATTATTGTGACATAATGCATAATAACAGCCCATGATGCAATAAATATCGATATCAAAGCATGATGCAAAATGGACGTATCAACTCCCCCAAGCATAGACCTCGCTTGTCCTCAAGCGGAAGCCGATAACGATAAATATGTCCACATGTTTAGAGGTAGAGGTGTCGATAAAACAAAATACGGGCATGAGGGCATCATGATTATTCTTATAACAGCAACATAGATGGATATTGTCATATGATTTCTTATATTCAAGTAATAATCTATTCACAATGCAAAGTATGAATCCGAAACTTTATTGAGAACTAACAAACTATAATCTCAGTCATTGAAGCAATTTCAATTTATCATAACCTCAGAAAGAGTCTATGTCGGAACTTTCTAGCAATTCCATATACTCAACTATCATTTAGTCTTTCATAATTGCTAACACTCACGCAATACTTGTGGTTATGGAGTTTTAATCGGACACAGAGAAAGATAGGGGCTTATAGTTTCGCCTCCCAACCTTTTACCTCAAGGGTAATGTCAACAATAATAGTTCATGCTAACCCATATCCAACTAGATATATCTATCAGGATCTTTCCAACACCCTGTGCTTGCCAAAGGATAAAATAAAAAGGAAAGGTGAAGATCACCATGACTCTTGCATAAGGTAGAAGGTAATAATGTGAGATAGGCCCTTCACGGAGGGAAGCAGAGGTTGCCATGCGCTTTTATGGTTGGATGCACAAAATTTTAATGCGAAAGAACGTCACCTTATATTGCCACTTGTGATATGAACCTTTATTATGCAGTCCGTCGCTTTTATTTCTTCCACATCACAAGATCGTACAAAGCTTATTTCCTCCACACCAATCAATCATACATATTTAGAGAGCAATTTGTATTGCTTGCACCGATGACAACTTACTTGAAGGATCTTACTCAATCCATAGGTAGATATGGTGGACTCTCATGGCAAAACTGGTTTATAGGTATTTGGAAGCACAAGTAGTATCTCTACTTGGTGCTAAGAATTTGGCTAGCATGTGGGGGAAAGGCAAGCTCAACATGTTGGATGATCCATGACAATATACTTTATCTCGAATATAAGAAAACATAACCCATTACATTGTCTTCCTTGTCCAACATCAACTCTTTAGCAGGTCATATTTTAATGAGTGCTCCCAATCATAAAAGATGTCCAAGATAGTATATTTATATGTGAAACCTCTCTTTCTTTTTTACTTCCTATTAATTGCAACGATGACCAAAACTATGTTTGTCAACTCTCAACAACTTTTAATCATCATACTCTTTCTATGTGAAGTCATTACTCTCAATAAGATCAATATGATATTTTTATTTCTTTTTATTCTTTTCTCTTTTCTTTTATTCACTCAAGATCATAGCATGATAATCAAGCCTTTGACTCAACACTAATCTTTATTATAAGCTCACGGACTCGATTACATAGAGAGATCATAAAGCAAAACTCAAAACTAGATCATGCCATAAACTTTTATTCTACTAGATCAAGATACTACTAATAGGATCGAACTAAGAAAAACGGTAAAGATAGGAGTGTGATGGTGATACAATACCGGGTCACCTCCCCCAAGCTTGGAAATTGCCAAGGGGAGTGCCCATACCGATGTGATTATGTCTCCTTTGTCGATGAAGGGATTGTTGATGATGTAGGCTTGTCGTCCATCTTCCAAGGCATAGGCTCACCATCATAGAAGGATGATCAAGTCTCCGGGATCCTTAAATCTGCAACCAAACTCATCCTTTTGAATCTATATTCATACTCACAGTTTTGGTTTTGCAGGTCATAGATTTGAGCTTGGAGGTGCTCGATTTTCTCGTGGAGCTTGAAGATGGCCTCCCCAATATCCTTGGCATCCAGCTTGTGGTTGTTGGTGAATATCGTGATCATTATGTGATTGAAATCCAGTCCATGCTCCACCATCTCCTGGCACTTGAAAACTTGTTGCTCCATTGCTTCAAGCCTTGTCTCCACGCTTACGGTCCTCCGTGGTCCCTCAACATCGCGGATGTGCAGCAACCCATCACGCATCTCAATGGTTTGCGGGTGTTGCAGCACCGCCGTGAGGTAGGGGTTGATGACCTTCTCGAAAAACTTGTCCTTGGGGGCGCTTGGAGACGTCATAATGATCTAGATCTATCAAAAAAACAGTTCGAAACAAGAACAGAGGATATTTGCGTGATACGGGAGTCAAAACCTTCGGGAGAATATATAATGAATTTTTACCGACCAAAATACGTATCATGCAAGAAAAGCGGAGTCCAGAGAGCACACGAGGTGCCCACGAGGTAGGGGCGCGCCCTCCACCCTCGTGGAGCCCTCGTGTCCTTCCTGCATCGCTTCTTATTTTTCTATTTTTCTAAATATTCCAAAACGGAGAAATATTGCCTTAAAAACTGTTTTGGAGTCGGTTTACTTACCATACCACATACCTATTCCTTTTCGGAGTCTGAAACGTTCCGGAAAGTATCCCTTATGTATTCCTCCGGGGTTACGGTTTCAATAACATTGGCTTCAACATTTATAGGATTACCTGAGATATAATGTCGGTGTACAAAAGTAGGGGCTCTCCTTTTGACCCCTTTACTTGTGCACGGGCAGTCAGAGCCTCCCGCCACGACCGCACATAACAGGGCAGGGAAAGGGAAGCCGGAGAGAAGCCGAAGCCACAAGACAAAGCAAAGCAACAACAAGGACAAAGGACACAAAGATCAGATGGACGAAGCAGGTTTCCCCGGCAAGGACCCTTGCCGGGGGCAGCTTTAGCGGCCCCGGCAAGACCCTTGCCGGGGCAGCTCGCCCACGCCAGTCGAGTGAGCCGCCCTTGAGCCCACCAACGCTCGACAAATGCATTGGGACAGGGCTCGGGAGGCAACTCTGTGGTGGCATGGAGATCTTTGTGAAGACAAAGAATAGTCAACATCAAATGAGGATAGGAAGGCAGCCATCCTCACCGAAGAAACCCACAAGACCCCCGGCAAGATCCTTGCCGGGGACGCCTGCGCGCCACGGTAAGACCCTTGCCGGGCCACCCGGCAAGACCCTTACCGGGCCACCCGGCAAGGCCCTCGCCAAGTGCACCAGCAGGGCCACCGTCAGGCCGCACCAGCCAAGTCTCCGCCGCCGTTCGCATGCAGCTGCCGACCCAACCAGCTGGCGAGCACTGCGTGGCAACATGCGACCCCTTCGTGGAGGCTCCACCACCACGCCACCTCCTCCGCTGCCTGCCTACATGGCACCGCATGCATCATTGGCCAGGGCGCGTGTCGAAGCTTGGAGGAGCGGCGACGGATGTGACGGGCCTCGCCCCCGTCCCCGATAAAGTGAAGGGACACCTAAGCCTCGCATTAAATACGCTTTGTCATGTAATGCCAGCGATAAGCTCATGACACTGTAGCACTTTCCACCTCCTGTGTGCCACTGTGGCAGCCCCTTTCACCTATAAAAGGAGGCCCATGGCACACAAGAGAAGGATTCGGCTCTTTCGAACCTCGCAACACCTAGAGCTAGTTCAAGAGCTCAAGAACACTAAATACATCCACCAAAGCAGGATCGTAGGGTTTTACGCATTTTGCGGCCCGAACCTGGGTAAATCCCTTTGTGTCGTCTGCTAGTCCCGCTCTTCTCATGATCCCCGCTACCGAACCGTAGAAGGGATTCCAAAGTGATCCCATAGGTGTCGCTTTCCACCGACATCTTTGGCGCGCTGTAGGGGGCGCAATTGTGGGAATCTGGTCTGGCAGTCGGCCTAGCTGTTCTTCATCGCCACATCTCCTGCGAAGGAGGCGGCCAAGAAGGCGGCGCTGCCCATTGACGCGAAGGATGCCGAGGCAGTGACGAGAGAGCTAAGTCATCCTGAACTTTAAGTTTTTCTCTTTAAATATAACGTTATTATCCTGAACGGTTCGGCCTATGTATGGAGATCCTGTACGCACAGGGGCCCTCCTGTGATCGGTAACGCCCTTGTTCTATTTCGAGCCCGCTCAACAGTTCAAGTGGCCGCGTCGAGAACGGCAGGGTAGCCTTTCGCCCTCGGCAACGCTCTTGGTTCTGACTCGAGTCAAGCTCGACAGATCGAGCGGCCGCGCCAAGGGCGGTAAGGTGCTTTGCCCAGCAACAAGCACACCCGGCAGGCTAATGGGGATCCGTCCTCAAGGCGCCACCCTGGGTTTACGTGCCGGCAAGCTTACCCGATCAACATGGGGCGAACATACAAAGGAAAATCGAACAGGAAAATAACATGCATAGTTTCAGGGGCACTGCAGAGTTATATTACACAAATTGCCGTTGCGGTTCTAACTAAAGATAGCAGTGTCTTGGTCATGAACCTGCAGCAGCGACGGAGAACGGGGTGCCTAGTCCCGACGCTGGCCCTCCACCCTCTTGATTTTGTCGATGCGGCTGAGGATGGGCTGGATACGCTCGTTGAGCGCCGTGATGTCGGCATCCTCCGGCAATCTCTTCAGCACAGCTCCGAAATCAAGGTCTGGGTGCCAGTGCGCAATCTTGGTGAGCACCCTGGTCATGGTCCCCCGGCAGAGTATCCAGGAATCCTCGGCCAGGGAGGCCGCCCGGTTGGAGTGGAGCCGCCCCAGGGCACCGACGACCTCCTCAAAATATACGGTCAGGTTGGCATTGGGGCTCAAGCTCGCTTCCGGGGCGTACCTCATCTCCAGCATCCCCATAATGGCCCGCTAATCAGCGGTCGAGTTTGCAACGATGGCAAGGCGCTCGAGTCAGCGTTTCTCGCCCGCCTTGTGGTCCTTGAGGTTGGCAGTCTCGTTCCTCAGCAGCTGCTTCTCTGTCTCCAGCTCCTTGGTCAGGATCCCCTCCCGAGTTCTGGCCTCCGACAGCGTCTCCTCGAGCCCTCCTAGCTTCAGCTTGAGGTTTTTGATGGAGATGTTGGCTTTGGAGAGCTCCCCAGACTTGTTGATGACCTCGCCTTGCGCCACCGTCAGGGCGCCGTTGAGCGTGTCCTTCTCCTGGGGCAGCTTCAGATCTTGCCCCTCTAGTTCCTTTACCCTGCCGGCATGGGCCTGAGCCTGGGCGTCGAGTGCTTCCTGATGCCTCCGCTCCAGCTCTTGGGTCTGCTGCAGGACGAGCTTGTCCACCTCTTCGTCCTTGCCGCGGAGCGTGGCGGCAAGCTTCTCCTCGCGCTCGGCAAGGTCCTCTTTTTGGGTCTTCAGTGCGGCCTCATGCTGGGTCCGGGCGGCTTCGGCTTCATCGGCCAACTTCTTCGCTGTCTCCTGGGCCTTCTTGACGTCGGCCAGCTTCAGGGCGAGCTCCACCTCACGGTTGGCCAGCTCGCCCTGGGCGGCCTTTAGTTCGTCCTGGGCCTGGCGGAACCAGTCTTGCACCTCGGCGACGCGCCCTCCGAAGTCCGCCTCCGCCTTCTCCACCAACGCCGCCCTAGACTTGGCCTTGTCCAAGCAGGCGCGGTGGAGCGCTCAAGCTTCCTAAGCCGGGCGCCCATGTCCTGGAGCAGCCTTTCCTCCTGGGAGCTGGCGCCACCGATGCCCGGCTCATCAACGACTTCGAGCCCGGCGGCGGCAAGCGCCTCCTCGGCGAACACCCCTCCCTCAAAGGGAGCCCTGGCACTCGACGCGCCAAGGAGATGGACGAAGAGGTCGTCGCCTACCCTCAGGTACCTGTCGGAGCCAGAGGCAGCAGAGGAGGAAGGCAGATCGTCAAACGCTACCTCCTCGGCAGTGGCCTTGCCGGCTTCCCCGGCAGGCCCCTTTGCCGGCTCTTCGGCAGGCCCCTTGGAGTCATCCTCGGCGGTGCCCCTGGCGCCCTCCTCGGTAGCAATCCTCTCCGCCTCCGCCGCGGCATCCACGGCGACCTCCTTGATTGTGGTGTCGACATCCTCTGAGGAGGGGTCTGGACGCCAAGAAAGAGACAGGGCGGAGCCAAGATCGAAAGTCAAAAAGGAAAAAAATAGAAAAAAAGGAATGCAAGCAGAAGTGGAGAGTGAGTGGCTTACCCGTGCCGGGCCGTGAGGCGGGAGTCCCTTCTCCGCCAAGGTGCAAGGCCGAGGCGGCCACCGCGCTGTGTTCTCCTCCTCCTCCGTGTGCATGGCCTCGGCGCTTGGTGCCCTTGCCGGGGACGCCCCTCGGGGCGTCGTGGTCGATGGGGGTGGCACGATAGGAGAAGCCCTCTGCGGCTCCCCTTGGTGTTGCTCCCCTCCTACATCCACGACAGGGTCAGTGCCAAAGCGTCGCGCATTGCGGACGTTGACAAGGGATGGGTGATGGACTTACACTGGGGGCTGGGCTGCGGGTTGATGTCCGGGCTGCTCGACACCACCAGTGGCGTACTGGGGGTGCCTGTCGGGGGTTGTCCACTCGCCGAAGTCCTGGGCCTCTTTATCCTCTGGGCCAGCATCTCCACATCCCTGCAAGATGAAGACAAGTAAGCAAAGGCTGTGGGAGGGCGAGGAATAAGGGAGGAAAGTGAAAGCTTACTCTTCGTTCTCTTCCTCCTCCTCCTCTGTTGCTTTCCTTTTTCTCTCCGGGCTGAGAGGCCCTGGGTCTTTCTCCGGGCTCAGGGGCCCGAAGTCAAACGCAATCCCCGGCCGATGTTTGCCGGCGAGGGGGGAGGCGATGGCGTCCGGGCGCGTTTGTACAACGAAGAAGCAGATGTCTTCTTCTTCGATGCCACGGCTTTCGCCGTTTTCATCATCGCCACCGCCCTCTTCTGGCGCACGGGCGCCTCCTATGCTTGCCGCAGCTGCACGGCCCAGTCGAGGCGGACCGGCTCACAGGACGTGGCCCGTCGTAGGACCCGCCTCTTTCTGGTGGCCGGAGGATCGATAGTCGCGGTCCTCTCCTCCTCTCCCTCCTCCGACGACGACCCGACGCCGGCGTCTTCAACAAGGGGAGCCCCGGTGGCGACGCAGCTGGCCTCCCCGGCGGCAGCTGCCCACCGGTGAGCTCCCCCTCCTCCGCCTCTGCCGCGGCCTTGTCAACCACGCCGCCGGCGCTGCCGGCCTCCCTGACGAGCCTTGCCTCCTCCTGGGCACGCCTCGCCTCCTCCACCCTGGCGGCGATATAATCCAGCTCCGCCGGAGAGGTGTCCTGGATAAGCCGCGGCTCGGCGGTGACATATACCTCGTGCAGGGTGTCGAAGAACTCCTGCACCGCGAGCTCGTCCGGCTCAACCCAGTTCGGGTCAAGGCCATGCGCGTTGAAGAGCGGCATCATGGCAATGATCTCGTTCCGGCAAGAGTTGTTGCTCAGCGGGACCACTCCCACCGGAAGCTTGAAGACTGGCTCCTTGTCGACTTTGCCGGCCTTCGCGGCGGCCCTGGCAAGCTTGCCGGACCGCTCGACCTCGCCCACGTCATCGACCTCGAGCTGGAAGATCCGTTGGCATAGATGGGCGTGCCTCAACACCGTAAGGTTGTTGTCGAGGCCGGGGTGGAGCCTCATGATGTCGGCAGTGTTCACGAAGAGCCAGGCCGGCCTCCCCTTGTCGTGCAGAGGGGTGATTCATCGGCGGATGAAGTCCGCCCCGATCATCTCGAGGGTGAGCCCGGCCTGGGTGAGCCAAAGAATCCTGGTGGTGGCGATCGTAAGCTTCACATCGTCGGCGTCGACGTCGCCCCAGTCACCCCCACGGACCGGCGGTTTCTCGCGAACCGCGCAGAATGCTGGCGGGTCCTCCTCCTCAATCCAGCACCACCGGCCCCGCCATTCTTCCCACCTCTCCTTCATGGCGTCGTCCGGGTACGCCCCTTGGCCCTCGGGATCCAGGCGACACAGCTAGCAATGGTGCCCCCTTTTTGGATCCGAGGGGAGAAGTAATGGCGAAAGAGCGCCGTACTGGGGTGCACCCCGACGAAGCCCTCGCAGAGGTGTGCGAAGAGAGCCATGCACACCACGGCATTAGGGGTGAAATCCAAGAGGCGGAAGCCGTAGGTGTGCATGATGTCCTTGAAGAAATCAGAGAAGGGGGGACAGAGCCCGCAAGAGAAATAATCGACGAAGAAGGGGTACCGATGCGGGGAGGGCCCGACGCTGGCAGGGACGACGTGCGTGGCTGGATGCCCTGTTTTCTCTCCCCCGGTCTTCACCCCCCCACAGATCCTTGAACATTTCCCAAAGCTTGGACACGCCAACCGTCGAGGGGAAGTAGGCAGACTGCACCCGCCGCGCCACCAGCTCGCTCTCCGGTTGCTCCGACACACTGGCATCCTTCGCCGCTCCCTTGCTCTTGGCGGACTTGGGCGCCATGACGGCCGCGGGGAGGGAAAAAGCTGAGGATGGCGAAAGCACGGCGGCGATGGACGAAAGCAGAGAGGCTCGAGAAGAAGGGGCGGCGGTTCTGAGATTGGAGGAAGGCGCAAGGGAGGGGTAAAGTGGGCAGCGCGCCCGCGGTTATTCCTTTTTGCGCGGGCCGCCTCCTTTCCCATTAACTGCGATACGACGCATGCGTGCGAACGCTGTCCCACGCATGCCTCCCACGTCATGTGCGCATACGACCCCCACGTTGCGCGTTCAACGCGGGTCGTGGAGAAGCGCAGCGGACGGAGCAGTTACCACGGTAAAAATCCGTCCCAACTGCCCGCGCACCATTCTGGGCCTGGCCCAACAACGTGCTGTGCTTATGTGTGGCCCAGGCCCGGGGGCTCCTGTCGGTGTACAAAAGTAGGGGCTCTCCTTTTGACCCCTTTACTTGTGCACGGGCAGTCAGAGCCTCCTACCACGGCCGCACATAACGGGCAGGAAAGGGAAGCCGAGAGAAGCCGAAGGCACAAGACGGCAAAGCAACGACAAGGACCAAGGCCACAAAGATCAGATGGACGAAGCAGGTTTCCCCGGCAAGGACGCTTGCCGTGGGCAGCCTCAGCGGCCCCGGCAAGACCCTTGCCGGGGCAGCTCGCCCACGCCAGCCGAGTGAGCCGCCCTTGATCCCACCAACGCTCGACAAATGCATTGGGACAGGGCTCGGGAGGCACCTCTTTGGTGGCATGCAGATCTTTGTGAAGACAAAGAATAGTCAAGATTAAATGAGGATAGGAAGGCAGCCATCCTCACTGAAGAAACCCACAAGACCCCCGGCAAGATCCTTGCCGGGGGCCTTCATACACAGCAAGACCCTTGCCGGGCCACCCGCAAGGCCCTCGCCAAGCGCACCAGCAGGGCCACCGTCAGGCCGCACCAGCCAAGTCTCCGCCGCCGTTCGCATGCAGCTGCCGACCCAACCAGCTGGGAGGCACCTGTGTGGCAACATGCAGCCCTTCGTGGAGGCTCCACCACCGCGCCACCTCTGCCGCTGCACGCTTACATGGCACCGCATGCATCATCGCCGTATGCGTGTCGAAGCTTGGAGGAGCGGCGACGGACGGGACGGGCCTCGCCCCTGTCCCCGATAAAGTGAAGGGACACCTAAGCCTCGCATTAAATGTGCTTTGTCCTGTAATGCCAGCGATAAGCTCGTGACACTGTAGCACTTTCCACCTCCTGTGTGCCACTGTGGCAGCCCCTTTCACCTATAAAAGGAGGCCCATGGCACACGGGAGAAGGATTCGGCTCTTTCGAACCTCGCAGCACCTAGAGCTAGTTCAAGAGCTCAGGAACACTAAATACATCCACCAAAGCAGGATCTTAGGGTTTTACGCATCTTTGCGGCCCGAACCTAGGTAAATCCCTTTGTGTCGTCTGCTAGTCCCGCTCTTCTCACGATCCCCGCGCCCCGCAACCGTAGAAGGGATTCTAGTGATTCCATAGGTGTCGTTTCCCACGGACATATAATGTTTGATTCTTTGACCGTTCACCACCTTCGGATTTGTGCCTCGAAGTTGTTAATTTTTATGGCACCGGAACGATAGACCTCCTCGATAACGTAAGGGCCTTCCCATTTAGAGAGAAGTTTTCCTGCAAAAAATCTTAAACGAGAGTTGTATAGCAATACATAATCACCTACATTAAACTCACGCTTTTGTATTCTTTTGTCATGCCATCTTTTAACTTTTTCTTTAAACAATTTGGCATTTTCATAAGTTTGGGTTCTCCATTCATCAAGTGAGCTAATATCAAATAACCTCTTATCACCAAAGAAGTTTGAAATCATAATTGAGCTCTTTAATAGCCCAATAAGCCTTATGTTCTAGTTCGAGAGGTAAGTGACATGATTTTCCATAAACCATTTTATATGGAGACATACCCATAGGATTTTTATATGCAGTTCAGAGGCCCATAATGCATCATCAAGTTTCTTGGACCAATTCTTTCTAGATCTATTAACAGTCTTTTGCAAAATTAATTTGAGTTCCCTATTACTCAATTATACTTGACCACTAGACTGCGGGTGATAAGGAGATGCAATTCTATGATTAACATCATGTTTAGCAAGCATTTTACGAAAATCACCATGAATAAAATGTGAACCACCATCAGTCATTAAATATCTAGGGACTCCAAACCTCGGAAAAATAACTTCTTTAAGCATCTTAATAGTGGTGTTATGATCAGCACTACTAGTTGGAATAGCTTCTACCCACTTAGTAACATAATCAACAGTAACTAAAATATGTGTATATCCATTAGAGGCAGGAAAAGGTCCCATAAAATCAAAGCCCCAAACGTCAAATGGTTCAATAACAAGTGAATAATTCATAGGCATTTCTTGACGTCTACTAATATTACCAATTCTTTGACATTCATTGTCGGTGCGGAACGACACCTATTGGATCACAAGAATCCCTACTACGGTTGTCGAGGCGCAGGGTTGCGAGGAGAGCAGGGCTAGTAGACAGCACAAGGATCGTTTACCGAGGTTCAGGCCGCGAGGATGCGTAAAACCCTAGTCCTGCTTTGGTGGGTGTATTTCTGAGAGTTCTTGAGCTCTCGAACTAGCTGTGGTTAGTGCGTGGTTCCAAAGAGCCGAATCCTTCTCCAGTATGCCATGGGCCTCCTTTTATAGTTGAAAGGGGCTGCCACAGTGACACACGGGAGGTGGAAAGGCGTACAATGCCTTGAGCTTATCGCTCGTATTATAGGACAAGACACATTTAATGCGTGGCTTAGGTGTCCCCTTGCTTTATCGGGGACGGGGCGAGGCCCGTCCCCTCCGTCGCCGCTCCTCCTCGCTTCGACACACGCCCCGACCAGTGATGCGTGCGGCGCCATGTAGCCAGGCAGGCAGCTGGGTGGCACGGTGGTGGAGCCTTCATGAAGATCTGCATGCCGCCACGCAGGCGCTTGATGAGTTGGCCTGGGAGCTGCATGTTGCCACGCAGGTGCCCGCCCAGCTGGTTGGGATGGCAGCTGCATGGGAACGGCGGTGGAAGCTTGGTTGGCGCGGGCCTGGCGGTGGTCCCGCTGGCGTCCTTGGTGAGGGCCTTGCCGGGTGGCCCGGCAAGGGTCTTGTCGTGTGGCCCGGCAAGGGTCTTGTCGTGGCGCGCTGTCATCCCTGGCAAAGGTCTTGCCGGGGGTCTGGTAGCCTTCCTCGGCAAGGATCTTGTCGAGGATCGTCGTCTTCTAATCCTCATCTGATCTTGAATATGTCTTCACAAATATCTGCATGCCACTAGGAGGTGTCTCCCGAGCCCTGGCCCCACGTGGATGATAGTGTTGGGGATCGAGGGCTCAAGGGTGGCTCGCTCACTGGTGGGGCGAAGTTCCCGGCAAGGGTCTTGCCGGGGAACCCGTCATTCCTCTTCTCTTTGTGGTCTTGGCCTTGGCGTTGCTTTTGATTGTCTTGGGCTTCGGTCTTACCTTGGCTCACCTCCCTGCTCGCTTGGTGTGTGGTCGTGGGCGCGGCTCTAACTGCCCGTGCACAGGTAAAGGGGTACAAAAGCGTGCCCCTCTTTTTGTACACCGATGTTCATCACAAGATAGGACAAACTTACGGGCATCCTTGAAGAGAGTAGGCCAATAAAAACCGGATTGCAATACCTTATGTGCAGTTCTATCTCCAGCGTGGTGTCCTCCATAAGCCTCGGAGTGACACTTGCATAGGATCTGTTCTTGTTCATGCTCAGGTACACAACGTCTAATAACACCATCTACTCCTTGTTTATAAAGATGTGGGTCATCCCAAAAGTAATGTCTCAAATCATAGAAAAACTTTTCTTTTTTGGTATGTGAAACTAGGTGGTATAAATTTAGCAACGATATAATTAGCATAATCAGCATACCACGGAGTACTACGAGAGGCATTTATGACATTTAATTGCTCATCAGGAAAGCTATCATCAATAGGTAGTGGGTCATCAAGAACATTTTCTAACCTAGACAAGTTGTCTGCAACGGGGTTCTCAGCTCCCTTACTATCAACAATATGCAAATCAAATTCTTGTAGCAAGAGAACCCATCTAATAAGTCTAGGCTTAGCATCTTTCTTTTCCATAAGATATTTAATAGCAGCATGATCCGTGTGAATAGTTACTTTAGAATCAACAATATAAGGTCTGAACTTATCACAAGCAAATACAACTGCTAAGAATTCTTTTTTCGTAGTAGCATAATTTCTTTGAGCATTATCTAGAGTTTTACTACCATATTGAATTAACATTTAATTTCTTATCAACTCTTTACCCTAGAACAGCACCTACAGCATAATCACTAGCATCACACATAATTTCAAAGGGTAAATTCCAATTAGGTGGCTGAACAATAGGTGCAGAGATCAATGCTTTCTTAAGTATTTCAAATGCTTCTACACAGTCATCATCAAAGACAAATGGTATATCTTTTTGTAATAAATTAGTCAGAGGCCGAGAAATTTTGGAGAAGTCCTTAATGAACCTCCTATAAAAACAAAGCGTGACCAAGGAAGCTTCTTATATCTTTGATGTCCTTGGGACATGGCATCTTTTCAATAGCATCAACCTTGGCTTTATCAACTTCAATACCTCTTTCGTAAACTTTATGCCCCAAGACAATACCTTCATTAACCATAAAGTGGCACTTTTCCCAATTCAAGACAAGATTAGTTTCTTCACATCTACGCAAAACTTCGATCAAGGTTGCTCAAGCAATCATCAAAAGTGGATCCATAGACGGAGAAATCGTCCATGAAAACCTCACAAATCTTTTCACAAAAGTCAGAGAATATAGCCATCATGCATATTTGAAAGGTAGCAGGTGCATTACATAAACCAAAAGGCATACGTCTATAAGCAAAAGTACCAAAAGGGCAAGTAAAAGTAGTATTTGATTGATCATCGGTGACCACGGTGTATTTGAGAGAAACCAGAATAACCATCTAGAAAGCAAAAATGTGTATGTTTGCATAATCTTTCTAGCATTTGATCGATAAAAGGTAAGGGGTAATGATACTTTTTAGTAGCTTTATTTAATTTGCGGAAATCAATTACCATCCTATAACCTGTAATAATTCTTTATGGATCAATTCATCTTTATCATTAGGAACGACGGTAATACCTCCTTTCTTAGGGACGCAATGGACAGGACTTAACCACTGACTATCAGCAACGGGATAAATTATACCTGCCTCAAGGAGCCTTAGTATTTCCTTTCTTACCACTTCTTTCATTTTAGGATTCAGCCGTCATTGATGATCACGAACTGGTTTGGCATCTTCCTCCAAATTTATTTTATGTTGACATAGAGTGGGACTAATGCCCTTAAGATCATCAAGAGTATATCCAATAGTAGCACGGTGCTTCCTCAGAGTTTTCAATAATCTCTCTTCTTGATGCTCTGAAAGGTTAGCACTAACAATAATAGGATATATCTTCTTTTCATCAAGATAAGCATATTTAAGAGTATCAGGCAACGGTTTAAGCTCAAACACGGGATCACCCTTGGGTGGAGGAGGATCCCCTAGGATTTCAACAGGCAAATTGTGTTTCAGGATAGGTTCCTATTTAAATAATACTTCATCTATTTCCTTCTTTCATTCATAAACATATCATTTTCATGGTCTAGCAAATATTGTTATAAAAGGTCACTAGGAGGCACGGCAATAGAAGCAATACCAATAATTTCATCCTTACTAGGTAATTTCGCTTCACGGTGTTGTCTACTAAATTTAGAGAAATTAAACGCATGGGACAAATCACCCAAGCCAATAGTAACAACATTCTTTTCGCAGTCTATCCTAGCATTAACTCTGTTCAAGAAGGGTCTACCAAAAATAATGGGACAAAAGCTATCTTGTGGGGAACCAAGAACAAGAAAATCAGCAGGATATTTAGTTTTCCCACACAAGACTTCAACATCTATAACAATTCCAATGGGTGATATTGTATCTCTATAAGCAAGTTTGATGGTAACATCAATACCTTCTATCTCAAAGGTTCAATTTCATGCATAATTTATTTGTATAAGTCATGAGGTATAGCACTAGTACTAGCACCCATATCACATAAGCCATGATAACAATGATCTCCTATTTTAACAGAAATAACAGGCATGCCTACCACATGTCTATGTTTATCTTTAGCACAAGGTTTGGCAATTCTAGCAGTTTCACCGCAGAAATAAATAACATGTCCATCAATATTATCAGCCAAGAGATCTTTAACAATAGCAATATTAGGTTCAACTTTGATTTGCTCAGGAGGTGTATAAGTTCTAATATTGCTTTTACGAACCACAGTTGAAGCTTTAGCATGATCCTTTATCCTAATAGGGAAAGGTGGTTTCTCAACATAAGAAGTAGGAACAACATGATCATTATAAGTGATAGTATTTTCTTCAACTTTAATAGGTGCAGATACTTTTACTTCTATGGGAGGATGATATTTAAACCACTTCTCCTTGGGGAGATCAACATAAGTAGCAAAAGATTCACATAATGAAGCTACTATCTCAGAGTCAAGTCCATATTTAGTGCTAAATTTACGGAAAACATCGGTATCCATAAAAGACTTAACACAATCAAACTTAGGTGTCATACGACTCCTTACCTTCATCGAGATCCCAATCTTCAGAGTTGCATTTAATTCTATTCAATAAATCCCATTTGAATTCAATAGTCTTCGTCATAAAAGAGCCAGCACAATAAATATCAAGCATGGTGCGATTGTTATCAGAAAGCCGAGCATAAAAATTTTGAATAATTATTTCTCTTGAGAGCTCATGATTGGGGCATGAATATAACATTGATTTAAGCCTTCCCCAAGCTTGAGCGATGCTTTCTCCTTCGCGAGGCCAAAAATTATATATATAATTGCGATCACGATGAGCAAGATGCATAGGATAAAACTTCTGATGAAATTCCAATTTCAATCGTTTGTAGTTCCATGACCCCGTATCATCACATAGCCTATACCATGTCGATGCATCTCCCTTCAAAGATAAAGGGAAGACCTTCTTCATAATAACATCATCGGGTATACCTGCAAGCTTAAATAATCCACAAACTTCATCCACATAGATTAGGTGCTCATCAGGATGCTTTGTTCCATCTCCTGCAAAAGGATTAGCTAGCAGTTTTTCTAACATACCCGAAGGAACTTCAAAGGGAACATTTTCATTTTCAGTAGGATCAGTAGGTTGAGGAGCAACTCTTTGCTCCACTGGTTGAGGTGAAGATACCCCGAACAAGCCCCTCGGAGGATTACTTTCCATAGTAACAAGTGACAGTAAATTTCAGCACACTATATAAATTTTTCCTTACCAAATTCCACCTACCAAAGGTGCTTCACTCGCAACGGCGCCGGAAAAAGAGTCTTGATGACCCACAAGTATAGGGGATCTATCGTAGTCCTTTCGATAAGTAAGAGTGTCGAACCCAACGAGGAGCGTATGAAATGATAAGCGGTTTTCAACAAGGTATTCTCTGCAAGCCTTTGAAATAATAGGTAACAGAGATAGTTTTGTGATAAGATAATTGTAACAAGCAACAAGTAACAAAAGTAAATAAAGTGCAGCAAGGTGGCCCAATCCTTTTTGTAGGAAAGGACAAGCCTGGACAAACTCTTATATAGAGAAAAGCGCTCCCGAGGACACATGGGAATTATCGTCAAGCTAGTTTTCATCACGTTCATATGATTCGCGTTCGGTACTTTCATAATTTGATATGTGGGTGGACCGGTGCTTGGGTGATGTTCTTACTTGAACAAGCATCCCACTTATGATTAACCTCTATTGCAAGCATCCGCAACTACAACAAAAGTATTAAGGTAAACCTAACCATAGCATGAAACATATGGATCCAAATCAGCCCCATACGAAGCAACGCATAAACTAGGGTTTAAGATTCTGTCACTCTAGCAACCCATCATCTACTTATTACTTCCCAATGCCTTCCTCTAGGACCAAATAATGGTGAAGTGTAATGTAGTTGACGTTCACATAACACCACTAGAGGCTAGACAACATACATCTCATCAAAATATTGAACGGATACCAAATTCACATGACTACTAATAGCAAGACTTCTCCCATGTCCTCAGGAACAAACGTAACTACTCACAAAGCATATTCATGTTCATAATCAGAGGGGTATTAATATGCATATAGGATCTGAACATATGATCTTCCACCAATTAAACCAACTAGCATCAACTACAAGGAGTAATCAACACTACTAGCAACCTACTATTACCAATCGCGGACTTGGAGACAAGAATTGGATACAAGAGATGAACTAGGGTTTTGAGAGGAGACGGTGCTGGTGAAGATGTTGATGGAGATTGCCCTCTCCCGATGAGAGGAGCGTTGGTGATGATGATGGCGATGATTTCCCCCTCCCGGAGGGAAGTGTCCCCGGCAGAACAGCTCCGCCGGAGCCCTAGATTGGTTCCGCCTCGTGGCGGCGGAGTCTCGTCCCGAAAGGTTGCTTATGATTTTTCCCTGGATGAAAGACTTCATATAGCAGAAGATGGCCACCGGAGAGCTAACAAGGGGCCCACGAGGCAGGGGGCGCGCCCTGGGGGGTAGGGCGCACCCCCACCCTCGTGGGCAGGTGGTGGCCCCTGACGATTTCTTTCCGCTCAATATTTTTATTATTTCCAAAAATAACTTTCGTGGAGTTTCAGGACTTTTGGAGTTGTGCAGAATATGTCTCTAATATTTGCTCCTTTTCCACCCTGTAATTACATCTCGCCGCATTCTCCTCCTTATGTAAACCTTGTAAAATAAGAGAGAATAGGCATAAGTAATGTGACATAATGCATAATAACAGCCCATAATGCAATAAATATCGATATCAAAGCATGATGCAAAATGGACGTATCATCTGCGCACATCTGATTCTCCTGGCGTCGAATGTGCTCGTTTAACTCCTGGATGAAAGCTGCAATGTATCTGTCCTTCTTGTTGCTGATCATCTCCCATTGCTCATCTCGGCGCCCACATATCTGATAGATAGTGTCCTTGAGCTCCCTGCTGTATACTTCTCCAATGCGTCCCATGGCAATGTGGGCTGCTATGCTCTTGCCTAGACTCCAGGTGGGTGCTTCAAAAGAAAAATCTATGGGCTTGGTGGTTGGCGAGAACGTCCTTCCCGGAACTTGAACTTGAATCATCCAGCGCTCCTCTTCTGGTAAAGTGGCGTTGTAAGTCCTGGTGAAGCTTGGTCTTCCAATGTTCAGGTACCTAGTGACTTCCTTCCAGTGTCGTCCAAAGGGCGTCTTCATCCGGCCAGTGCAAACTTGTTCCTTGCGTACGCCATCCTAAAGTGTAGAAAATGGAGAGGAGTCAGAAATGATAAGAGAATAGTGATTTAGGGATTTTAGCTTAGTGGTCGTGTCCTACACTCGGCGTGGTGCTCGATACCATCTTGTAGCGACCGACCTCAAACGGTCAAGTCTCGTAGCTTCAGTTGTCATCCTCGGATCGGTAATGCCGACACACAAGACTCAAGGATTTATAAAACAGTAGCAATCACACACTTATTACATCGAATGTCTCAAAAGAGATCTTATTACAATAAATATGGCTTAAGGCCATCTAATACGATAACAGCGGAAGGCTTGGAAGATAAAGTGAGTCCATCAACTCCAACGGCATAGCTGAGCATCACGGCAACGACCTAAATAACCTTACTCCTCGTCAAAAAAAGTCTGCAACATAATACGTTGCAGCCCGAAACGGGTCAAAGACATGGAATATGCTGGCAATATAACACAGTAGAGCAAGAAGAGAATAATGCTATCACTACATGCATATTTGGCTAGTGGAAAGCTCTATGGTTATAGTTTTGCGAAAAGCTATATTTTCCCTACAAAAAAGGAATAGATTTTATTTAACTATCATGGTAGTTGAAACATCATTGAGAAGGTTCCTCCAACTCAATCCCAATTAAAAATATTTATCAACCCAACAATATTAAATTAGAGTGTTGAGATACATAGGATAATCCAAGTACTAGATACTCAAGATGTCCATAGCCGGGGACACGGCTAACCATGAGTAGATTGTACACTGCAGAGAGGTTTATGACTTTTCCCCACAAGACTCGATCTCCTCCGTTGGATTTCTCGCGCTGCAGGGTGTTTGAGAAACGGATGACCGAGACACAGTCTTTCAGAAACATTAACTCTTTACTCCAGGCAGACCATACCAAACCTACATCCCTCTACCTACTAATCCACCTCTTCAAGAGCTCATGCAACTTACTCAACTATGCTAGAGCCCGTAATAGCTTGTGGCTGCACACAGAAGTTTCTAGCATGAAAATATCTCAGTTCACTTTGAGCCTAGGTGGCGGACCTTAGGATGATCACACGGGTACTCCGGGATATCCTAGGACAACACTGGATTCTCCAGGTGCCCGACAAGCAATCCACCCAGATGTGTATTAAAGTTGCCACCTTAAGTTGAACCATTAATTAACAATCTCACATCTGTCATGAATTCACTCACCCAAACCACGTCTACGAGCATAGCATAGCAATATAAGCAATACGTAGAAGTAACTCCCAAGTGTTTGATAGTAACAGGGCAATAGGTTCTACCTCATCAATTACTTCCCAATACCCACATATTAAACACATCCTAATCATGCAATGTTTGAGGATTGGAACTAATGCATAAAAACTAGGTGATAAAGGGGTATGATCAAAGTGTTACTTGCCTTGCTGACGATCCGCAAAACCTAGGGACTCGTAGTAGCACGCTTCGCACTCCGGGTGTTCTATCGCAAACAAACAATAGCATACATAAGCAATCAAGCAAAGAAGCATGGGTAAAACTCAAATAAGAAGAATTGACCAGAAAGTTCAACTTAAGAACTCCGGTTCGCAAAAAGAATCAAGTCAAACGGAGCAATGAAACTCAAACTGCAAAAGAAACAAGATTCCGTTTACTAATCTGGACTAAAGTCAAATTTTACAGTACCAAAATCTTGTTCAAGTTGATTAAACAAAAAGAGGGCTTCGAGACGAAGATCTAGGCGCTTGAATCGCCTGATTCCGATAAATGAGCGAAACGATAAACTAAAATGAAAATCGGATCAGAAATCGCGATCGAAAATAATCACGGAAAATCCAAGAAAAAGAAAAACTGATGAACAGGCTAACGAACGAACGTTCGTTGTCTGTAACTAACGAGCGAAAACCGTTCATTTAAACGAACGTACGGACGAACGTCCGCTAAATAAACTAAACGAGAAAACAGGTGAACCGATCTAAAAAAATGAAGCTAGGGTTTTATATAAAAAACGACGGTTTTTACCTAAACCGAAAACCGAACGGCGAGATCGGATCGGATCGGCGGCGGCTCCGGCAGTTTCCGTGGCGGGGCGGCGAGGCGAAGCGCAAGGGCGCTGGGTGGCGGTGGCGGCGGGCGTGTTTCGGCGGCGGCGGCGGCGTATCGGCGCAAGGCGGCGGGTGGGCTTCTTGGCGGCGGCGGCTCAGCTTGGGGCACCAGTGGGGCCCTGTCGGCTTATAAAGGGGGTGGCGGTGGCTTGGGAGGGGCAGGCGGCGTGGCCGACTCGGCCACGCGACGGGCGGGCGTGGAGGTCGCGGTCTCCGCAAGGGAGACGGTGCATGGCTAGGGTGGGCCTCGGCCCGATTCGGTCCTACGAGTTTTTTTAACAGTTCCGCCGAAAATAAATCCTAGAAAAATAAATAAAAATCTAAAAATGCCAAAACAAATTTTCACCATCTAAATAAAATATTTAGAACAAGTTGAACATTTTCTTGGCCCTAAAATGCAACTTTGAAAAACATGCAATTTTTCTAATGCAAATAAAATAACAATAAAATCCGAATAAAATCAAATATTTTATTTTAATATTTTTCCTCCAATATTTCATTTATTTCGGAGAAGTCATATTATCTCCTCTCATATATTTTATATGAAATATTTTCGGAGAGAAAAATAATTAAAACCAATAATCCTCGTTTCAATATTTGGTAAAACTCAAATATAAAACAGGGAAATCTCCAACTCTCTCCCAGGGTCTTTGAGTTGCTTAGGATTTCGAGGATCGCGAAACGAAATGCAGCAAAATATGATATGTAGGAATGATCTATGTATAACATTCCAAATTGGAAATTTGGGATGTTACAATGCATAGGTAAGAACGGTTCTTGCTAGAAGCCCGTAGCAGCCACGTAAAACTTTCAACAACAAAGTAGAGGACGTCTAACTTGTTTTTGCAGGGCATGTTGTGATGTGATATGGTCAAGATGTGATGAGATATAAATTGTTGTATGAGATGATCATGTCTTGTTAAAGTTATCGGCAACTGGCAGGAGCCTTATGGTTGTCTCTTTATTGCATAAGATTCAAGTGACATATAATTGCTTTACTTTATCGCTATGCGATAGTAATAGTTGTGAAAGCAATAGTTGGCCAGACGACCATGTAACGATGCGTTGATAGAGATCAAGATGATGGAGATCATGGTGTCATGCCGGTGACGATGGAGATCATGACGGTACTTTGGAGATGGAGATCAAAGGCACAACATGATGATGGCCATATCATGTCACATATTTTGATTGCATGTGATGTTTATCTTTTATGCATCTTATTTTGCTTAGTACAGCGGTAGCTTTATGAGATGATCCCTTACTAAAATTACAAGGTATAAGTGTTCTTCCTGAGTATGCACCGCTATGACAGTTCTTCGTACTGAGTCACCACGTGATGATCGGGTGTGATAAGCTCTACGTTCACATACAATGGGTGCAAGCCAGTTTTGCACACGCAGAATACTCGGGTTAAACTTGACGAGCCTGCATATGCAGATATGGCCTCGGAACACTTTGAGACCGAAAAGGTCGGCGTGAATCATATAGTAGATATGATCAACATAGTAATGTTCACCATTGAAACTACTCCATCTCACGTGATGATCGGACATGGTTTAGTTGATATGGATCACGTGATCATTTAGATGACTAGAGGGATGTCTATCTAAGTGGGAGTTCTTAAGTAATATGATTAATTGAACTTTAAATTTATCATGAACTTATTCCTAATAGTATTTTCATATCTATGTTGTAGATCAATTGCTCGCGTATAGCTTTCCCGTTTTATTTATGATATGTTCCTAGAGAAAACTAAGTTGAAAGTTGTATAGTAGCAATGATGCGGACTAGGTCCGTGATCTGAGGATTATCCTCATTGCTGCATAGAAGAATTATGTCCTCGATGCACCGCTAGGTGACAGAATTATTGCAGGAGCATATGCAGACGTTATGAACGTTTGACAAGCTCAGCATGATGACTACTTGATAGTTTAGTGCTCCATGCTTTACGGCTTAGAACCGGGACTTCAAAAATGTTTTGAAATGTCACAGAGCATATGAGATGTTCCAAGAGCTGAAATTGGTATTTTAGACTCAAGCCCGAGTCGAGAGGTATGAGACCTCTGACAAGTACTTTGCCTACAAGATGGAGGAGAATAGCTCAACCAAAGGAGCATGTGCTCGTAATGTCCGAGTACTACAATCGCTTGAATCAAGTGGGAGTTAGTCTTCCAAATAAGATAGTGATTGATAGAGTTCTCTAGTCACTATCACCAAGTTACTGGAACTTCGTGATGCATTATAATATGCAAGGGATGACGAAAACGATTCCCCAGCTCTTCGCGATGTTGAAATGGGCGAAGGTAGAAATCAAGAAAAGCATCAAGTGTTGATGGTTGACAAGACCACTAGTTTCAAGTAAAAGGGCAAGGGAAAGAAAGGAACTTCAAGAAGAATGACAAGCAAGTTGCCACTCCCATGAAGAAGCCCAAAGCTAGACCCAAGCCTTAAACTGAGTGCTTCTACTGCAAAGGAAATGGTCACTAGAAGCGGAACTTTCCCAAATACTTGGCGGATAAGAAGGATGGCAAAGTGAACAAAAGTATATATGATATACATGTTATTGATGTGTACTTTACTAGTATTCATAGTAGCCTCGGTATTTGATAATCGGGTTCGATTGCTATGACTATGATTAGTAACTTGAAACAGGAATTACAAAATGAACAGAGACTAGTTGAGGGCAAGGTGACGATGTGTGTGATTCCAAGGTTGATAAGATCACCATCGCACACTCCTTTTTTTCTTCGGGATTAGTATTGGAACTAAATAAATATTATTTGGTGTTTATGCTGAGCATGAATATGATTGGATCATGTTTATTGCAATACGGTTATTCATTTAAGTCAAAGAATAATTGTTGTTCTATTTAAATGAATAAACCTTCTATGCTCATACACTCAATATAAATGGTTTATTGAATCTCGATCGTAGTGATACACATATTCATAATATTGAAGCCAAAAGATTCAAAGTTAATAATGATAGTACAACTTATTTGTGGCACTGCCGTTTAGGTCATATTGGTGTAAAGCGCATGAAGCAACTCCATGTTAATGGGCTTTTGGAATCACTTGATTATGAATCACTTGATGCTTAAGTAACCATGCCTCATGGGCAAGATGACTAAGACTACATTCTCTGGAACAATGGAGCAAGCAACCGACTTATTGGAAATAATACATACTAATGTATGCGGTCCGATGAGTGTTGAGGCTCATGGCGGTATACAAGTTATTTTCCTACCTTCACAGATGATTTATCTACTTGATGAAACACAAGTCTGAAACATTTGAAAAGTTCAAAGAATTTCAGAGTGAAGAGGAAAATCATCGTAACAAGAAGAAGTTTCTACTATCTGATCGCGAAGACGAATATTTGAGTTACAAGTTTGTTCTACATTTGAAACAATGTGGAATAGTTTCAACTCACGCCACCGAACACCACAGCGTAATGGTGTGTCCGAACGTCATAACTGCATTTTTTATTAGATATGGTGCGATCTATGATGTCTCTTACCGATTTACCACTATAGTTTTGGGGTTATGCATTAGAGACAGCTTGCATTCACGTTAAAAAGGGCACCATCTAAACTGCTGAGACGACACCATATGAGCTGTGGTTTAGCAAGAAACCTAAGCTGTCGTTTCTTCAAGTTTGGGGTTGCGATGCTTATGTGAAAAAGTTTCATCCTGATAAGCACAAACCCAAGTCGGAGAAGTGCGTCTTCATAGGATACCCAAAAGTAATTGTTGGGTACACCTTCTATCACAGATCCGAAGGCAAGATATTTGTTGCTAAGAACGGATCCATTCTAGAGAAGGAGTTTCTCTCGAAAGAAGTGAGTGGGAGGAAAGTAGAACTTGATAAGGTAATTGTACCTTCTCCCGAATTGGAAAGTAGTTCATCACAGAAATCAGTTCCAGTGATGCCTACACCGATTAGTGAGGAAGTTAATGATGATGATCATGAAACTTCAGATCAAGTCACTACCGAACCTCGTAGGTCAACCAGAATACGTTCCGCACCAAAGTGGTACGGTAATCCTGTTCTGGAAATCATGTTACTAGACCATGACAAACCTACGAACTATGAGGAAGCGATGATGAGCCCAGATTCCGCAAAATGGCTTGAGGCCATGAAATCTGAGATGGGATCCATATATGAGAACAAAGTATGGACTTTGGTTGACTTGCCCGATGATCGGGAAGCAATAGAAAATAAATGGATCTTCAAGAGGAAGACGGACGCTGATAGTAGTGTTACTATCTACAAAGCTAGACTTGTCGAAAAAATGTTTTTGACAAGTTCAAGGTGTTGACTACGATGAGATTTTCTCACTCGTAGCGATGCTTAAGTCTGTCCGAATCATGTTAGCAATTGCCACATTTTATGAAATCTGGCAAATGGATGCCAAAACTACATTCCTTAATGGATTTCTTAAAGAAGAGTTGTATATGATGCAACCAAAAAGGTTTTGTCAATCCTAAAGGTGCTAACAAAATGTGCAAGCTCTAGCGATCCATCTATGGACTGGTGCAAGCATCTCGGAGTTGGAATATACGCTTTGATGAGTTGATCAAAGCATATAGTTTTGTACAAACTTGCGGTGAAGCCTGTATTTAAAAGAAAGTGAGTGGGAGCGCTACAGCTTTTCTGATAAGTATATGTGTATGACATATTGTTGATCGGAAATGATGTAGAATTTTTCTGGAAAGCATACACTACTGCAGGATGCTGCTAACGCAACACTACAATCAGAGACCCTTCGAGAAACTGTGTGCTATGCCATAATCGCAAACGGTGGTGTATGAAAACCGTCAGAAATGTATAAAACGCTTATGGCGACGGATGCATCAAACACGGTTTAGGTTTTAGTTGCGTGTGCGATGAACGGCATAGGGTTCAGTTCAATTAACTGTTTGCGATGAGGAGGAACAAAAGAAATGGGCAGCTAGAAGAAGGCGTGTGCGATATAGAGCATATGGTTCACTCGGATGAACTGTTTGTGATTAGGCAACACAAAAGAAACGGGCAACCAGATGAAGGTGTGTGCGATATACAGCATACGGTTTACTCGGATGAACTGTTTGTGATTAGGCAACACAAAAGAAACGGTCAGCCAGATCAAGGTGTATGTGATTGAGGGCATACGCGGAAGGATTAACTGATTGCGATTAGGCAATGTAACGTAAATGGGTAAGCCAGATCAAAGAGTTCGCGATTGATGGCATACACTTCACATGGATGAACTGCTTGCGATTAGCCACAACAAATCAAAACAGTTAGATAGATCAATGTGTGTGCGCTAGACAGGCACACCATTCTAATTAAAAGAAGCGTGCGCGATGGTAATAACGAGCGTGCACGGTTGTTGGAACAAGACGTGTGCTGACATTGCCTATTGCGGTGCACCCTATGGTGCAAACGCCACGTACGCGGCCGAGAAGGCGTACATGCCCACGTTACGCCTTCGGGAATAGTGCCGCACTTATAACTGTCAGTAAAGTTTGAGCATGTGTCCCGTCACATATTTTTTTTAGAAGAACAGGGAGGCCGCGTCCCATCACATTTCAAATTGCAAACCTGTTCACACCGATCAAAACCTAAACGGTTTCCCACTTAGGAGCGTACATTACGCAGCGGTTATAAATACTACTACTCCAAGATTATCGCACATTCCTCCTCAACTCCTCATCCATAAAAGTCAAAAACAAACAAGTCATTCATCATCGTTCCTTGCATCTGCCATGGCTGCTGTGAGTTTTGGGTCGAGAGATTGCCACCAGGAGAGGTGAGCCTGGAAGCGGGAGCACGAGAGATGTCCCGTCTCGCTGCAAAAGCAGCCAACATGTCTCGCCGCACGGACGTAGCAGCAGAGAGGTCCCGCCGCACCGCCGAAGCAGCACGGAGGACCCGCCGCGCCGTCGATGCAACAGACTGGTCCGGCCATGCCGCGGAATCAGAAGAGATGTACCGCCACACCGCGAATGCAGCAAAGATGTCCTCCCGCGCCGCGGCGGCCTGGGAAAATGCCTCGCAGGCAGGCGAGGACTCTTACAGGCGCATGCGTGCATTCATCCTTAGGCAGATGGATCAGATCTCCAGGTGGGAGAGGTTGCAGGATGACCTGAAAGCCTCGTTTGAACAGTCTACCGACGTCATCCGGCAACTAAATGAGAGCAATGCGAAGCTCCGGGCCAAGCGCGACCTGCTGAGGGCGAAGATCGTCGGAAGTGCGGAGCAGCAGGAGCAGACCACTCCTTGTTGAAGAGGACCAGTGTCATCATCGAGAAACTTATGGACGAGAATGTGATACGTCTCCAACGTATCTATAATTTTTTATTGTTCCATGCTATATTATATTCTGTTTTGGATGTTTAATGGGCTTTATTATACACTTTTATATTATTTTTGGGACTAACCTATTAACCGGAGGCCCAGCCCAAATTGTTGTTCTTTGCCTATTTCAGAGTTACGCAGAAAAAGAATATCAAACGGAGTCCAAAAGGAATGAAACCTTCAAGAATGTGATTTTTGGAACGAACGTGATCCAAAGGACTTGGACCCTACGTCAAGAAAGCAACCAGGAGAGCACGAGGCAGGGGGCGCGCCTACCCCCCCCCCTCCCCCGGGCACGCCCTCCACCCTCATGGGGCCCACGTTGCTCCACCGACGTACTTCTTCCTCCTATATATATATATATACCTACGTACCCCCAAACCAACAGGGGCATCCACGAAAACCTAATTCCACCGCCGCAACCTTCTGTACCTGTGAGATCCCATCTTGGGGCCTTTTCCGGCGTCCTGCCGGAGGGGGCATTGATCATGGAGGGCTTCTACATCAAAAACATAGCCTCTCCAATGATGTGGTGAGTAGTTTACCTCAGACCTTCGGGTCCATAGTTATTAGCTAGATGGCTTATTCTCTCTCTTTGGATCTCAATACAAAGTTCTCCACGATTCTTGTGGAGATCTATTCGATGTAATCTTCTTTTGCGGTGTGTTTGTTGAGACCGATGAATTGTGGGTTTATGATCAAGTTTATCTATGAACAATATTTGAATCTTCTCTGAATTCTTTTATGTATGATTGGTTATTTTTGCAAGTCTCTTCGAATCATCAGTTTGGTTTCGCCTACTAGATTGATCTTTCTTGCAATGGGAGAAGTGCTTAGCTTTGGGTTCAATCTTGCGGTATCCTTTCGGTGATGTTAGGGCAGCAAGGCACGTATTGTATTGTTGCCATCGAGGATAACAAGATGGGGTTTATATCATATTGCATGAGTTTATCCCTCTACATCATGTCATCTTACTTAAAAGCGTTACTCTGTTCTTATGAACTTAATACTCTAGATGCATGCTGGATAGCGGTCGATGTGTGGAGTAATAGTAGTAGATGCAGGCAGGAGTCGGTCTACTTGTCTCGGACGTGATTCCTATATACATGATCATACCTAGATATTCTCATAACTATGCTCAATTCTATCAATTACTCAACAATAATTTGTTCACCCACCATAATACTTATGCTCTTGAGAGAAGCCACTAGTGAAACCTACGGCCCCCGGGTCTATTTTCCATCATATTAATCTTCCAACACTTAGCTATTTTTGTTGGCTTGTATTTTACTTTGCATCTTTATTATAAAAATACCAAAAATATTATCTTATCATATCTATCACATCTCACTTTTGTAAGTGACCGTGAAGGGATTGACAGCCCCTTTATTGCGTTGGTTGCGAGGTTTTTACTTGTTTGTGTAGGTGCGAGGGACTTGAGCGTGGGCTCCTACTGGATTGATACCTTGGTTCTCAAAAAATGAGGGAAACACTTATGCTACTTTGCTGCATCACCCTTTCCTCTTCAAGGGAAAACCAATGCAGTGCACAAGAGGTAGCAGAATGCCATGCTGCGCATCGAGCACAGAAGGCTGGTGGAGGAATCCGTGGATGCTCTCAAGTAGCATCTTGAGGACAAGAAAGAGCTCGTCGCCGCTCGCCGTGGAGACTAGTTCCTCAAGGCCTGCAAAGAACGCATCAAGAAAGTAGAGATCAGTGGAGCCAGATCGTTGTCTTCCTTTTTCTTTGCCGCTAGGTATTTCGCGCTGCTGCATGTGGCTTTTTTAATTATGTTTCTAAATATGTAAGACCATTATTATCCACTGTCATCGTCCTTATATTCATCATGCTTGCTATAAGTCGCAGTCGATGCTATATAGGTCCGTCGGATCTTATATCATGATCCGTGCAAAACTTTCTTTTCTGATTTTCATTTTTCTCTCAAATCTCAGTCCAGTGAGACATATAGCCACGCCGTAGAACAGGTGCTTGGGCGCCATTAATGGAGACGTTGGGAGGGAGGTGTGCGGAGGGTAGGGGTCAAAAAGCTCTCCTCCCGATGAGCGCGCGCAGGGGTCTGATCGCACGCCTCCCGTACTCAAATAGCTACCCCGCACGGCACCTCCTAGCCAATAAAAAAAGGGGATGCGTGGCCGCACGTAATTGGTAGCTCGAACGCCCACGGTTTCAATAATACTTGTGTTTCTGATTTGTAACGTGACAGCACTTGTTCCAAAATGACTTTGTTGACTGTTAATGTGTGGGCCTTCGCAAATCGGACAGAAAAATTACCACAACTTGTTGGTGCCATGACATGAGACCATGCCAAGTTTCATGATTTTCAGGCGTGTTTTGCAATTACAGGAATTAAAAAACCAAGTTTCTCAATCTTTTCGGCCGAGCCACGACGCCTAGATATTTGAATTTCACTCCCATCTCTTGCATGGGACCTAGAAATTCACCCAAGGACACATGTGATTTTTCAAACAACTTTGGTGCAATGGAGCATGCGCTTGTAGTTCAAATTTGAATTATGCACATTAAATGCCCAGAAACTCAATTAATGTATAAAAAAGGCGAAGCGAGCCCGGAATAATTCCAAAATTTAGCACGGTACTTCTATTTGGTCTAATCTGGGTGTGTAAAAAAATTAAGGCAGGAGAAGGCAGTGTACGTATGTCGTTTCGCACACGGAGGTAACACGTTCCCCCTCGGAACCACGAGCCTTCTTGAGGGAAGCTCCGGTTTGCAAGAAGCTTACACCAAAGCTTGTACCAATTCGGCCAAAAAGTTTACTACAACATGTTGGTGCCATGTCATGACACCATGCCAAGTTTCATGATTTTCAGCCGTGTTTTGGATTTACAGGAATTAAAAATCAAAGTTTCTCAATTATTCCGGCCGAGCCACGACACCCAGATGTTTGAATTATATTCTCGTTTCTTGCATGGGACCTATAAATTCACCCAAAGACACACATGTGATTTTTCAGCAAACTTTGGTGCATTGGAGCATGTGCTTGTAGTTCAAATTTGAATCATGCATATTCAATGCCCAGAAACTCAATTAATGCATAAAAATGCCAAACGAACCCGGAATAATTCCAAATTTAAACACGAAACTCATGTACTAGTTGCATGTTTACTGTACGTAAATGTTCTAGCAATTCAAACACCATCCTTTCCCTCCGTAACACCATTTTGTCTTTCAAAACATAATGAAAAAATCAGGTATACCACAAACAGATTACTAGAAAGAATCGTGTGGGGTGCAATATAAAATATCTTGGCGCACCGTCTTGTCTAGCTTACGTAGGAAGCTTCATCGTCTACAGTCCACCGCTCCCGCTTGAACCACACTTGCGCGCCAGTTTCTTGCGGCATCGAGCGAAATTTTTTTGCCACCATGGAAATATCTATCTCCCCGCCCCCTCCCTCCTACCAACAGCCACATTTCGACCGTTCCTCCTTGCTTTACAAGTTCAAACCTTCATCGCTGCCATCGGCAGCTCAGCCCCTCGCCGGTGACCCTTCTTCTTGCAGCGCCGCCTCGCCGGCTACCCTTCTTCTTACAAAGACGCCTCCTCGCCGCGACCCTTCTTCTTATGGCGCGCCTCGCCGGGCGACCCATCTTCATCAAGGGGCCTCGTCGATATGGTCAGTAATCCACACCCCACCCACACCATCCTCCTCCTTTCCCGTCCCACATGCCCCGACCGACGGAGTGACACCTTCCACCAAAATCACTGCCCCTCCTCCAATTAAGCTACCACAGCCCATTTTACACGCAGTATAACGTGGAGCTGAGTAGCATGCGGCCGCACACGCGAACGAGGTCGCTATGGCTGACATGCGTGTCGACCACCAGATCTTGGAGGAGCACCTCGTCTTCGAGGCCACTGTCGACACTGCCGCGTAGTTATCTACTTTAAAATACAATTCGTGATGTTTTCTCGAGGCCACCACCAGTGCCTTCTAGTGATTTGTCCTCTGTAATGCTAATATGCAATCTGATGTTCAGTTAACAGTTTGGTCCTCTAAAATGTAATGTTCACTTAACAGTTTGGTCCAACAAGTGCTGCATTTCGTAGTACAAGCATTCTTTGTTTTGTTAACTGTCTTATCTTCTAGTACATGTTCCTATTCTGCAATGTCGTGCTCAGTTAACTATTTTGGTTCATTTGGTCTGATGTCCATTTAACTGTTTGGTTTAGTTCTACAATTTGATTTTCATTTACTGTGTGTACAATTTTGTATTGTTATCCATGTGACACCAAACGAATTTGGCTGTACTCAATACATATTCTACTGATAGTATGGCAACTCTCAGTTAACCTGATCAAGATTTTCCTTATGTGTGTTGCAGGTAAACAATGGGAGACACTGCGGTTTACCATCGAGGTTTGTTCAAGTAGGGTCCTTTAGCTAATAGCACATTATTGTGCAGTTGCAGAAATCATTCTAATATTTAGGTTTCTTACAATTTGGTCATGCACATGTAGGTCCTGCTGTCGGAGGCTTAGACCCACTGTTTGACCCATTTTGCATATGGGGAAATGAGATGTCCATGAATATCAGTCAAGTCAAGACACTCAGAAAGATTGTTAGGATGAAGAAACTTCATGCATTTAATAACAACAAGATCTTTGTTTGCACAATGAAGAAGACATCACCAACTATAGGATGGTACCAACTCTTTTACCTTGTTTTTACCCCTTGCCCATTTCAAAATTTACAACAGCGATTTATGCATAGCTTTGTTTTTAGTACTTTTCAAAGCAGTTCACCGATGATTACCTCTCAAACCACCTGCATGGTCAAGAGGCGAGGAAGATATTCATTCAACACCCACGGTACAATATTGAAGTCTTACTGAAGAGGACGAAGGTTGGGCGGGCAATTATCCATAGCCACCGCCTAAAGTTGCAAGGACATTCAACATCTTGAAGGCTCAATATTTGCCTTCCGCTTCTGCAGTTTCCTAGATGAGATTCGTCTGTCTATTTATCGTGTATGATGCTACTTTCCAAAGGTTTTTGATGCTACATGTGAAACTTGGTGCTGTTGTGTAATGGCGTAACTGAGTGCCAAAGCTATCTGATGTAATTCGATTATGAAATCCTGGTTGATTTTATATGGATATGAAATATCTGGCGTGTTTTATAAGAAATATCAGTTTGATTAATACATGGATTATCAATAATAGGCTAATTACCCTGCTTATTGGGGTTTTCTATTGCAAACGGTTACTGAGACAGCACCGTGGGCGATGAACTCAAACAACCCGCACAGTTTCTAGAAAGTAGGTGTGTTCGATCAACTAACAATCACACACGGCTTTCGGTAGCAAACTGTTTGCGTTAGGCCACCTTGCACAAACGTTTCCACACAAAGAACTGTGTGGGATGTGCATACCTACGGAAATGATTTTCTGGGATTTACCGTGTGGGATGTACATACCTATGGAAATGATTTCTGGGATTCACCGTGTGGGATGTACGTACCTACGGAAATGATTTGTGGGATTCACCATGTGGGATGTACACACCTATGGAAATGATTTCTGGGATTCGCCGTGTGGGATGTACATACCTATGGAAATGATTTCTGGGATTCACCGTGTGGGATGTACATACCTACGGAAATGATTGGGTTTCCATGCCTTGCCCGATCGCACACGGCCCCAGCCTGGGTCCCACGAGGGCCTATCCCCGACGATTTCTGGGTCATGTGGGAAGGACCCCCCTATCGCCCACACTCACTTAGCGACGGTTCCAAATGCCGTCGCGGAAAGGGGTTTTAAACCATTTGTTTAGGACGTCGTTGTACCAGTGATAAAGGAGTGTTTAAGACCTTGATGAAGCTGCTTACATATTGAGCATCAAGATCTATAGAGATAGATCAAGACGCTTGATAAGTTTTTTCACTGAGTACATACCTTGACAAGTTTTTGAAGTAGTTCAAAATGGAACAGTCAAAGAAGGAGTTCTTGCCTGTGTTGCAAGGTGTGAAGTTGAGTGAGACTCAAAGCCCGACCATGGCAGAAGATAGAGAGAGAATGAAAGTCATTCCCTATGCCCCAGCCATAGGTTCTACAAAGTATGCCATGTTGTGTACCAGACCTATTGCATACCCTGCCCTGAGTTTGGCAAGGGAGTACAATAGTGATCTAGGAGTAGATCACTTGACATTGGTCAAAAATTATCCTTAAAGGACTAAGTAAGTATTTCTCGGTTATGGAGATGATAAAGAGTTCGTCGTAAAGAGTTAGGTCGATGCAAGCTTTTACACCGATCCGGATGACTCTGAGTCTGAATCTGGATACATATTGAAAGTGGGAGCAATTAACTACAGTAGATCCATGCAGAGCATTGTAGACATAGAAAATTTGCAATATACATACGGCTCTGCAAGTGACAGACCCATTGACTAAGCTTCTCTCACAAGCAAAACATGATCACACCTTAGTACTCTTTGGGTGTTAATCACATAGCGATGTGAACTACTCCCTCCATCCCATAATGTAAGACGTTTTTTGACACTACACTAGTGTTAAAAAACGTCTTACATTATGGGACAGAGGGAGTAGATTATTGACTCTAGTAAAACCCTTTGGGTATTAGTCACATGGCGATGTGAACTAATCACATGGTGATGTGAACTATTGGTGTTAAATCACATGGCGATGTGAACTAGATTATTGACTCAAGTGCAAGTGGGAGACTGAAGGAGATATGCCCTAGAGGCAATAATAAAGTTCTTATTTATATTTCCTTATATCATGATAAATGTATATTATTCATGCTAAAATTGTATTAACCGAAAACTTGATACATGTGTGAATACATAAACAAAACAGAGTGTCCCTAGTATGCCTCTGCTTGACTAGCTTGTTTATCAAAGATGGTTGTGTTTCCTAGCCATAGACATGTGTTGTCATTTGATGAACGGGATCACATCATTAGAGAATGATGTGATGGACAAGACCCATCCGTTAGCTTAGCACTATGATCATTTAGTTTATTGCTATTGCTTTCTTCATGGCTTATACATGTTCCTCTGACTATGAGATTATGCAACTCCCGAATATCGGAGGAACACTTAGTGTGCTATCAAGCGTCTGGCGAATCGGGTGATTATAAAGATGCTCTACAGGTGCCTCCGATGGTGTTTGTTGAGTTGGCATAGATCGAGATTAGGATTTGTCACTTTCGGATTGTGGAGAGGTATCTACGGGCCCTCTCGGTAATGCACATCACTATAAGCCTTGCAAGCAATGTGACTAATGAGTTAGTTGCGGAATGATGCATTACGGAACGAGTAAAGAGACTTGCCGGTAATGAGATTGAACTAGGTATGGTGATACCGACGATTGAATCTCGGGCAATTAACATACCGATGACAAAGGGAACACGTCTCCAGTCAATAACCAATAGCAGAACCTGGATGCTCATATTGGCTCCTACATATTCTACGAAGATCTTTATCAGTCAAACCGCATAACAACATGCGTTGTTCCCTTTGTCATCGGTATGTTACTTGCCCGAGATTCGATCGTCGGTATCTCAATACCTAGCTCAATCTCGTTACCGGAAAGTCTTTTTTCTCGTTCCGTAATGCATCATCCCGCAACTAACTCATTAGTCACATTGCTTGCAAGGCTTATAGTGATGTGCATTACCGAGAGGGCCTAGAGATACCTCTCTGACAATCGGAGTGACAAATCCTAATCTCGATCTATGCCAACTCAACAAGTACCATCGTAGACACCTGTAGAGCACCTTTATAATCACCCATTGCCAGGACGCTTTGGTAGCACACAAAGTGTTCCTCCGTAATCGGAGTTGCATAATCTCATAGTTATAGGAACATGTATAAGTCATGAAGAAAGCAATAGTAGTAAACTAAAACAATCAAGTGCTAAGCTAACGGAATGGGTCAAGTCAATCACATCATTCTCCTAATGATGTGATCCCGTTTATCAAATGACAACTCATGTCTATGGCTAGGAAACTTAACAATTTTTTATCAACGAGCTAGTCAAGTAGAGGCATACTAGTGACACTGCTTGTCTATGTATTCACACATGTACTAAGTTTCCGGTTAATACAATTCTAGCATGAATAATAAAAATTTATCATGAAATAAAGAAATAAATAATAACTTTATTATTGCCTCTAGGGCATATTTCCTTCAGTCTCCCACTTGCACTAGAGTCTATAATCTAGTTCACATTGCCATGTGATTTAACACCAATAATTCACATCACCATGTGATTAACACCCATAGTTCACATCGTCATGTGACCAACACTCAAAGGATTTACTAGAGTCAGTAATCTAGTTCACATCGCCGTGTGATTAACACCCAAAGAGTACTAAGGTGTGAGCATGTTTTGCTTGTGAGAGAAATTTAGTCAACGGGTCTGCCAAATTCAGATTCGTATGTATTATGCAAATTTCTATGTCAACAATGCTCTACACGGAGCTACTCTAGCTAATTGCTCCCACTTTCAATATGTATCTAGATCGAGACTTAGAGTCATCCAGATATGTGCCAGAGCTTGCATCGACATAACTCTTTACGACAAACCTTTTGTCACCTCCATAATCGAGAAACATATCCTTATTCCACTAAGGATAATTTTGACCGCTGTCCAATGATCTACTCCTATATCACTATTGTATTCCCTTGCCAAACTCAGTGTAGGGTATACAATAGATCTGGTACACAGCATGGCATACTTTATAGAACCTATGGCTGAGGCATAGGGAATGACTTTCATTCTCTTTCTATCTTCCGCCGTGGTCGGGCTTTGAGTCTTACTCAACTTCACACCTTGCAACACAGTAAAAACTCTTTCTTTGACTGTTCCATTTTGAACTACTTCAAAAAACCTGTCAAGGTATGTACTCATTGAAAAAACTTATCAAGCGTCTTGATCTATCTCTATAGATCTTGATGCTTGATACGTCCATTTTGCATCATGCTTTTATATCAATATTTATTGCATTATGGGTTGTTATTACACATTATGTCACAATACTTATGCCTATTCTCTCTTATTTTACAAGGTTTACATAAAGAGGGAGAATGCCGACAGCTGGAATTCTGGGCTGGAAAAGGAGAAAATATTAGAGACCTATTCTGCACAACTCCAAAATTCCTGAAACTCCACGAAAGTCTTTTTTGGAAATAATAAAAAATACTGAGCGGAAGAAATACTAGAGGGGGCCCACACCCTGGCCACATGGGTGGGGGGCGCGCCCGCCCTCCGGTGCCCATCTTCTGCTATATGAAGTCTTTCATCCGAAGAAAAATCATAGCAAGCTTTCGGGACGAGACTCCGCCGCCACGAGGAGGAACCTTGGCGGAACCAATCTAGGGCTCCGACAGAGCTGTTCTACTGGGGACACTTCCCTCCGAGAGGGGGAAATCATCGCCATCGTCATCACCAACGCTCCTCTCACCGGGAGAGGGCAATCTCCATCAACATCTTCACCAGCACCATCTCCTCTCAAACCCTAGTTCATCTCTTGTATCCAGTTCTTGTCCCTGAGTCTGGGATTGGTACCTGTAGGTTGCTAGTAGTGTTGATTACTCCTTGTACTTGATGCTAGTTGGTTTATTTGGTGGAGGATCATATGTTCAGATCCTTTATGCATATTAATACTCCTCTGATTATTTACATGAATATGCTTTGTGAGTAGTTACGTTTGTTCCTGAGGACATGGGAGAAGTCTTGCTATTAGTAGTCATGTGAATTTGGTATTCGTTCGATATTTTGATGAGATGTATGTTGTCTATCCTCTAGTGGTGTTATGTGAACGTCGACTACATGACACTTCACCATTGTTTGGGCCTAGAGGAAGGCATTGGGAAGTAATAAGTAGATGATGGGTTGCTAGAGTTACAAAAGCTTAAACCCTAGTTTATGCGTTGCTTCGTGAGGGGCTGATTTGGATCCACATGTTTCATGCTATGGTTAGGTTTACCTTAATACTCCTTTTGTAGTTGCGGATTCTTGCAATAGGGGTTAATCATAAGTGGGATGCTTGTCCAAGTAAGGGCAGCACCCAAGCACCGGTCCACCCACATATCAAATTATCAAAGTATCGAACGTGAATCATATGAACATGATGAAAACTAGCTTGACGATAATTCCCATGTGTCCTCGGGAGCGCTTTTCTCTATATAAGAGTTTGTCCAGGCTTGTCCTTTCCTACAAAAAGGATTGGGCCACCTTGCTGCACTTTATTTACTTTTGTTACTTGTTGCTCGTTACCAATTATCTTATCACAAAACTATCTGTTACCTATAATTTCAAAGGTTTGCAGAGAATACCTTGCTGAAAACCGCTTATCATTTCCTTCTGCTCCTTGTTGGGTTCGACACTCTTACTTATCGAAAGGACTACGATAGATCCCCTATACTTGTGGGTCATCAATTCTCAATATGTAAGGAGCTTCACCGAGGTCTTTCTTTGAAAAACTCCTTTCAAATACTCCTTTATGCTTTCCAGAAAATTCTACATTATTTCTGATCAACAATATGTCATTCACATATATTTATCAGAAATGATGTAGTGCTCCCACTCACTTTCCTGTAAATACAGGCTTTACCGCAAGTCTGTATAAAACTATATGCTTTGATCAACTCACCAAAGCGTATATTCCAACTCCGAGATGCTTGCACCAGTCCATAAATGGATCGCTGGAGCTTGCACATTTTGTTAGCACCTTTAGGATCGACAAAACCTTCTGGTTGCATCATATACAACTCTTCTTTAAGAAATCCATTAAGGAATGTAGTTTTGACATCCATTTGCCAGATTTCATAACATGTGGCAATTTGCTAACATGATTCGGACAGACTTAAGCATCGCTACGAGTGAGAAAATCTCATCGTAGTCAACACCTTGAACTTTGTCAAAACCTTTTTCAACAAGTCTAGCTTTGTAGATAGTAACACTACTATCAGCGTCCGTCTTCCTCTTGAAGATCCATTTATTTTCTATGGCTTGCCGATCATCGGGCAAGTCAACCAAAGTCCACACTTTGTTCTCATACATGGATCCCATCTCAGATTTCAGGCCTCAAGCCATTTCGTGGAATCTGGGCTCATCATCGCTTCCTCATAGTTTGTAGGTTCGTCATGGTCAAGTAACATGACTTCTAGAATAGGATTACCGTACCACTCTGGTGCGGATCTCACTCTGGTTGACCTACGAGGTTCGGTAGTAACTTGATCTGAAGTTACATGATCATCATCATTAGCTTCCTCACTAATTGGTGTAGGAGTCACAGGAACAGATTTTTATGATGAACTACTTTCCAATAAGGGAGCAGGTATAGTTACCTCATCAAGTTCTACTTTCCTCCTAATCACTTCTTTCGAGAGAAACTCCTTCTCTAGAAAGGATCCATTCTTAGCAACTAATGTCTTGCCTTCGGATCTGTGATAGAAGGTGTACCCAACTATCTCCTTTAGGTATCCTATGAAGACACATTTCTCCGACTTGGGTTTGAGCTTGTCGGGATGAAACTTTTTCACATAAGCATCGCAACCCCAAACTTTAAGAAACGACAGCTTAGGTTTCTTGCTAAGCCATAGTTCATACGTTGACGTCTCAACGGATTAGACGGTGCCCTATTTAACGTGAATGTAGTTGTCTTTAATGCATAACCCCAAAACAATAGTGGTAAATCGGTAAGAGACATCATAGATTGCACTATATCCAGTAAAGTACGGTTATGACATTCGGACACACCATTATGCTGTGGTGTTCCAGGTGGCATGAGTTTGTGAAACTATTCCACATTGTTTTAATTGAATGCCAAACTCGTAACTCAAATATTCGTCTCCGTGATCAAATCGCAGAAAAACTTTATTTTCTTGTTACAATGATTCTCCACTTCACTCTGAAATTCTTTGAACTTTTCAACTGTTTCAGTTTCATTAAGTAGATATACCCATATCTTCTCAAATCATCTGTGATGGTCAAGAAATAACGATACCCGCCGCGAACCTCAACACTCATCGGACTGCATACATCGGTATGTATTATTTCCAATAAGTCAGTAGCTCGATCCATTGTTCCGGAGAACGCAGTCTTAGTCATCTTGCCCATGAGGCATGGTTCGCAAGCATCAACTGATTCATAATCAAGTGATTCCAAAAGCCCATCAAAGATGGATTTTCTTCATGCGCTTTACACCAATATGACCTAAACGGCAGTGCCACAAATAAGTTGCACTATCATTATTAACTTTGCATCTTTTGGCTTCAATATTATGAATATGTGTATCACTACGATCAAGATCCAACAAATCATTTTCATTGGGTGTATGACCATAGAAGGTTTTATTCATGTAAACAGAACGACAATTATTCTCTAACTTAAATGAATAACCTTATTGCAATAAACATGATCAAATCATATTCATGCTCAACGCAAACACCAAATAACACTTATTTAGTTTCAACACTAATTCCGAAAGTATAGGGAGTGTGCGATGATGATCATATCAATCTTGGAACTACTTCCAACACACATCGTCACTTCACCCTTAACTAGTCTCTGTTCATTCTGCAACTCCCGTTTCGAGTTACTAATCTTAGCAACTGAACTAGTATCAAATACTAAGGGGTTGCTGTAAACACTAGCAAAGTACACATCAACAACATGTATATCAAATATACCTTTGTTCACTATGACATCCTTCTTATCCGCCAAGTATCTAGGGCAGTTCCACTTCTAGTGACCAGTCCCTTTGCAGTAGAAGCACTTAGTCTCAGGCTTAGGTCCAGACTTGGGCTTCTTCACTTGAGCAGCAACTCGCTTGCCGTTCTTCTTGAAGTTCCCCTTCTTCCCTTTGCCCTTTTCTTGAAACTAGTGGTCTTGTCAACCATCAACACTTGATGTTTTTCTTGATTTCTACCTTCGTCGATTTCATCACCACGAAGAGCTTGGGAATTGTTTCATTATCCCTTGCATATTATAGTTCATCATGAAGTTCTAGTAACTTGGTGACAGTGACTAGAGAACTCTGTCAATCACTATCTTATCTAGAAGATTAACTCCCACTTGATTCAAGTGATTGTAGTACCTAGACATTCCGAGCAATTCTCCTCCATCTTGTAGGCAAAGTGCTTGTCAAAGGTCTCATACCTTTCGACATGGGCATGAGTCTGAAATACTAATTTCAACTCTTGGAACATCTCATATGCTCTGTGGCGTTCAAAACGTCCTTGAAGCCCCGATTCTAAGCCGTAAAGCATGGTGCACTGAACTATCAAGTAGTCATCATATCGAGCTTGCTAAACGTTCATAACGCTCGCATCCGCTCCTGCAATCGATTACATCACCTAGCGGTGCATCAACGACATAATTATTCTGTAGCAATGAGGATAATCCTCGGATCACGGATCCAATCCGCATCATTGCTACTAACATCTTTCAACTTAGTTTTCTAGGAACGTATCAAAAATAAAACAAATGGAGCTAAACATGCGCTATTGATCTACAAGATAGATATGCTAATACTACCAGGACTAAGTTCATGATAAATTAAAGTTCAATTAATCATATGACTTAAGAACTCCCACTTAGATAGACATCCCTCTAATCATCTAAGTGATCACGTGATCCAAATCAACTAAACCATGCCCGATCATCACGTGAGATGGAGTAGTTTTCAATGGTGAACATCACTATGTTGATCATATCTACTATATGATTCACGCCGACCTTTCGGTCTCGGTGTTCCTGTGCCATATCTGCATATGCTAGGCTCGTCAAGTTTAACCCGAGTATTACGTGTGTGTAAAACTGTCTTACACCCGTTGTAGATGAACGTTGAGCTTATCACACCCGATCATCACGTGGTGTCTCGGCACGCATTTAACTTTGGCAATGGTGCATACTCAGGAGAACACTTTTACCTTGAAATTTAGTGAGAGATCATCTTATAATGCTACCGTCAATCAAAGCGTAATAAGATGCATAAAGGATAAACATCACATGCAATCGGTATAAGTGATATGATATGGCCATCATCATCTTGTGCCTTTGATCTCCATCTCCAAAGCACCGCCATGATCACCATCGTCACCGCGCGCGACACCTTGATCTCCATGGTAGCATCGTTGTCGTCTCGCCAACTATTGCTTCTACGACTATCGCCATCGCTTAGTGATAAAGTAAAGCAATTACTGAGCATTGCATTGCATACAATAAAGCGACAACCATATGGCTCATGCCAGTTGCAGATAACTCTGTTACAAAACATGATCATCTCATACAATAAAACATAGCATCATGTCTTGACCATATCACATCACAACATGCCCTGCAAAAACAAGTTAGACGTCCTCTACTTTGTTGTTGCAAGTTTTACGTGGCTGCTACCGGCTGAGCAAGAACCATTCTTACCTACGCATCAAAACCACAACGATATTTCGTCAAGTTAGTGTTGTTTTAACCTTCAACAAGGACCGGGCGTAGTCACACTCGGTTCAACTAAAGTTGGAGAAACTAACACCCACCAGCCACCTGTGTGCGAAGCACGTCGGTAGAACCAGTCTCGCGTAAGCGTACGCGTAATGTCGGTCCGGTCCGCTTCATCCAACAATACCGCTGAACCAAAGTATGACATGCTGGTAAGCAGTATGACTTGTATCGCCCACAACTCACTTGTGTTCTACTCGTGCATATAACATCTACGCATATACCTGGCTCAGATGCCACTGTTGGGGAACGTAGTAATTTCAAAAAAATTCCTACGCACACGCAAGATCATGGTGATGCATAGCAATGAGAGGGGAGAGTGTTGTCTACGTACCCTCGAAGACCGTAAGCGGAAGTGTTATGACAACGTGGTTGATGTAGTCATACGTCTTCACGATCTGACCGATCCAAGTACCGAACGCACGGCACCTCAGAGTTCAGCACACGTTCAGCTCGATGATGTCCCACGAACTCCGATCCAGCAGAGCTTAGCGGGAGAGTTTCGTCAGCACGACGGCGTGGTGACGGTGTTGATGAATTTACCGACACAGGGCTTCGCCTAAGCACCGCTATGATATGACCGAGGTGGATTATGGTGGAGGGGGGCACCGCACACGGCTAAAAGATAAATGATCAATTGTTGTGTCTCCAAGGGGTGCCCCCTCCCCGTATATAAAGGAGTGGAGGAGGGGGAGGGCCGGCCCTCTCTATGGCGCGCCCTAGGGAAGTCCTACTCCCACCGGGAGTAGTATTCCTCCTTTCCTAGTAGAACTAGGAGCCCTTCCAAGTAGTAGGAGTAGGAGAGAAGGAAAGGGAAAAGAGAAGAGAAGGAAGGAGGGGGCGCCGCCCCTCCCCTAGTCCAATTCGGACTAAGCCTTGGGGGAGCGCAGCCTCCCCTCTCTCTTTCCCCTAAAGCCCAATAAGGCCCATATACTCCCCGGCGAATTCTCGTAACTCTATGGTACTCCGAAAAATACCCGAATCACTCGGAACCTTTTCGAAGTCTGAATATAGTTGTCCAATATATCGATCTTTACGTCTCAACCATTTCGAGACTCCCCGTCATGTCCCCGATCTCATCCGGGACTCCAAACTACCTTCGGTACATCAAAACACATAAACTCATATTACCGATCGTCACCGAACGTTAAGCGTGCGGACCCTACGGGTTCGAGAACTATGAGACATGATCGAGACACGTCTCCGGTCAATAACCAATAGCGGAACCTGGATGATCATATTGGCTCCTACATATTCTACGAAGATCTTTATCGGTCAAACCGCATAACAACATACGTTGTTCCCTTTGTCATCGGTATGTTACTTGCCCGAGATTCGATCGTCGGTATCTCAATACCTAGCTCAATCTCGTTACCCAAGTCTCTTTACTCGTTCCGTAATGCATCATCCTGCAACTAACTCATTAGTCACATTTCTTGCAAGGCTTATAGTGATGTGCATTACCGAGAGGGCCCAGATACCTCTCCGACAATCGGAGTGAAAAATCCTAATCTCGATCTATGCCAACTCAACAAGTACCATCGGAGACACCTGTAGAGCACCTTTATAATCACCCAGTTACGTTGTGACGTTTGGTAGCACACAAAGTGTTCCTCCGGTAATCGGGAGTTGCATAATCTCATAGTTATAGGAACATGTATAAGTCATGAAGAAAGCAATAGCAGTAAACTAAAACGATCAAGTGCTAAGCTAACGGAATGGGTCAAGTCAATCACATCATTCTCCTAATGATGTGATCCCGTTTATCAAATGACAACTCATGTCTATGGCTAGGAAACTTAACAATTTTTTATCAACGAGCTAGTCAAGTAGAGGCATACTAGTGACACTCTGTTTGTCTATGTATTCACACATGTACTAAGTTTCCGGTTAATACAATTCTAGCATGAATAATAAACATTTATCATGAAATAAGGAAATAAATAATAACTTTATTATTGCCTCTAGGGCATATTTCCTTCAGGTACGTGGACATACTCTCCCCGCTCGTTGCTATGCATCACATAGATAGATCTTGCGTGATCGTAGGTAAATTTTTTTGAAATACTGCGTTCCCCAATAGTGGTATCTTGTATATTTTATCCATTTATTCGTTTGTCAGTAGGGCAGCCTTAAAAATCCTGAATCTCCATTTGAAACGATATATTTATTCCTCGTATGCTATTGTCATCTCCATGCTTTTTTTGGGGAGAAACTTCCAATCTATCCATCGTCAATCTTGATAGTACAAAGAATACTAGAGGTAATAAAAATAATAATCAGGTCTGTGGACCATCTAGCGACGACTATAAACACTGAAGCGAGTCAAAGGCGCCATGTCATTATCACCCCTCCCTCATCGGAGCCGGGCAAACCTTGTTGTTGTAGTAGACCATCGGGAAGTCTCCATGCTAAGGCTCCATAGGACCAACACACCAGAGTAGCAAACCATCGCCGATGAAGAAAGTCGTAGAGCAGAAGGATTAAACATGTAAACACCCAAACAAAGACGAACAAATATCGATCCAAACAAATCCATCGAGGGCCGGCACCGACCAAATCCAACAAGATCCGACAGAGATACATCTCCGCACGCCCTTCGACGATGCTAGATGCACTATCGGGATCAGGATAGAACGCGGGAGACATTATTCCTACTGAGGGACACGACCGCCGCCGCATAGTCCCAACCAAGACATTGAATCTAACAAGAACGAGAACAGGGTCCCTCCCGTCAATGGGGGGGGGGGGGCGAGATCCTCCACCCCTTCATGGCCCAAAGTCCATCGGAGATGGGGCGGACCAGCAGCGGCGCTGACGGGAGCAGAAGGAAAGGATAAGGTCTTTTCTTATGGATGAGGAAAGAGAAAGGACAGAGAGTTTGTCATCTCCATGCTTGTTAATGCTCTAATGGTTGTCCCTCTCGTACATGATAGGTCCTTCCTTTCTTAGTAATACAAACATATTTGACTTCCCCGACATCATATTCTCATGAACACTGGAGAAACTTTCTAGAAAGGAAGTAAATGCTATTTAAGTTGATGTACGCAATCTCTAGTGATTGACCCTTGTCTTTTGGCCCGCCGCTACGAGGCAAAGAAGAAGCCAGGCGATGTGCAAGTGGCTGATAAGGGTGGGCCTCATCGGGCAAAGCGCGCCGCACATTGGTGCCTACCAGGAAATCACCGACGTGGCCGTCCAGCTGAAGCTGCCCTACTATTACGCCTCTCAGCACCTCTGTCGGCAGCAATCGATGCAGCAGTATGCGTCCTCCTTTACCTCCAGCCGTCGAGTCTCGTTCACTATCGATCTCAACACCGACTCTGACTTCACGGAGTTGCATTCGTCAGGGCTTGTCCACTCAAGGATGTCGGGTGTGGACCACTCGTTCGTGGGCGCCCGGTCATTGTTTGCCAGAATGCTTATCCAAGCGGGACGACGGTTGATGACGGGAAGATGATGAACATTATCCACGATGGAGGGGGTGACGAAGACGGACAACTGGAGGAATCCCAGTAGGAGGAACAACCGAAGTGGACACCCAGCAGACGTGCGTCGAACAACCGGACAAGTTTTGCATTTTTGACAAACAAGTGCAAAACCGGTGGCCAAGTGGCGTGTCAGTCCAAATCTCGTGAGTTGTGTGGCTCGTTGTTCTATGTGTTGACCATTTCATTGATTTTCTCAATTTTTGCAACTTGTTGACCATCAATCGTCTTCCTTTGCTAACATGTATTTTGTGTGCATGCTATAACACAAGATGGAGAAGAATCGCTTCATTTATATACACTGTTGGTTGAAGTTGAATGGTAAGGCAAGTGGACCTCCTTGATTGCCAATTCTGTCAAGACCGCCATGGTTAATGAAGATAAAGATGGTGATCCAGCTGTTCCACACAAGAATGAATTACTCCGACCAATAAGATGTTTAGGAACCAGGGGAAGAAGTGGGAGGATGGTAAGAAGAAGCAAGAAGGGGTGGCAGCCAAGATGATGGATAAGTTAAAGGGCATCATGACGAAGGAGGACGCAAGGGTAGCGTGCAATGATGTGAAGGGGGAAAGAAGGCATGGAGGTTTTGCATGTTCATGGAGATGCAAGACAAGAAACTCAAGCTCCAAGAGAAGAAGCTTCAGATCAAGGCCGCTTCAGAGGACTCCAAAATGTTGTTCGTGAAGACGTTGGACTTGGATCCCGATTCGGCGAAGATTGTACAAGTATATTACGCGAACATATTGAAGCACTTCGTGCAAACGAAGGAGGCCGGACCAGCCGAAGAGTGAGGTCTTTGCCATGGACAACTGGACTGGAGAAGGTCTCTGGCACAGACATTCGGACCAGCAACTTTTGGGATCATTCGATGTAAAAACTTTTTGAACTTTCGGTGTTTTTGGGTTGTGATTGCATAGGTTTGCAACTATTAAACGTATGCTTAAATTGGTATTGATCTAGATATGCATGTCAAATGGAGGAGGCTTAACCAGGGGCGGACATTTGGTGACATCGTTTAGATGTCCTCTCCCTATCATTGTTCGTGAAGGCGTCCGGACGTGTCCGCAGACATTTGGTGAAGTCGGTTTTGATGATCCACGTTGGAGTTGCCTTTATCTTGTTTTAATTTATAATGATGCATTTCTGTGTCTAACCTATGTGGTGGAAACTATGTTAATCTCAGAAATAACTCTTTTGAGACTGATTTGCATCTCGTCACACAACTATGACAATTTTTAGAAAGCTTGCAACTAAATTTCTGTAAGGAACTATTTGATTGAAAGGAACATCACATGATTTGGAAGGATTCTTATTCGGATCATTACTGCGGAGCTTGTTTGATTTTGAGATTATAACTTATGCATTTATTTTCTGTTGACTATACTTAAAAAAACATTAAGTCGAACCTCATGGAAAACTACCTTTGTATCGATGACAATTGTAGCAAAGAACTGGTCCTTCAAAAAAAACTGCTCTCTCTCTCTCTCTCTCTCTCTCTCTCTCTCTCTCTCTCTCTCTCTCTCTCTCTCTCTCTCATAGTACAACCAAACAGCGAAAAGTGCCTATAGAGGCCAAGCTCCATTGAGCTCTTTATTATTTTTTTCAGCAAAAATACCTTTTCCACATCTCGGAAAAATCTAAAAAAAAAAGTTTCCATGTAGACATATACTTGTAGCATACATGTATACATTTCATGAACATATATATTCATATGTGATGCACACAAAAAAAGACAAATACACAGATTAAAATAGGCTTTTTCTTTGTAGCATTTGTGTCAGATATTTGTCTTTTTTGTGTAGCATGCAAATAATAAAATTAGTTGACGAAATTTTATACATACTTGAAGAATATACATATGTATTTATAGAAAAAAAGTCATTTTTTGAAACTTCTAAATTTATTTTATTTTATTTTTTGCAAAACGCCACATTCAACCAAACAGTGTCTATTACATATTCATTTGTATTTGGATTTTCTACGAATCGACGCGCCATAAAATAAAAGTCCATGTTCTTGTTTGTTACTATGACTTTGGAATCATGCGGATCAAAGAGGCCATTACTTTCACTACTAGTATAACAAACATCATATTTATTTTCATGCTGCAGCTTGAATGTAATCCTACGAATTTCACATGATGTCTCCACACAAAAGAATGCAGCAATCGCAGTGTGCATCACAAAAGCAAACAGACACCATAATATAGAGTACTACTTGCCATAAATTTCTTTGGGAACAGCAATGCAGGGCATAACCTCTCCGGGTCACGACACATCTTCTTAACAGAAACAGAGGTAGTAGTTCCTCAAGGCACACAAATCAGGTGGCACACTCCTCATTTACAAGCATGATGAAACGTAATCTGGCAGACGCAATAGCAGTTAATACTCCACATAATGCAGTAAGATAATGTAATAAGCTGGTTAGAACGCCGTTCCAGAGCAGATTCAGACAAGGAAGCTCTGCTCGTCATCCTCCATCAGTTGCGTCAGGCTCCATGGTGCATCTCCCGAAGAATCTGCAGATACAGACGAAACTGGTCAAGCTGATGAACTTGCCCGTAGATGATCATGACCGACGTACACGAATTTCAGTGATGCTCAGTTGCATATGATGCTTACCAGAGGCGGAGGACGTAGCCATGGAGGTTGCCCTCCTGCAGGTTGGGCTGCACCGGCTGGAGCTTGTACTCCTGCAGCTGCGGCGAGAGCTTGAGAGCCGTCATGGAGGACTCGGCGTCCTGGCCGTAGATCTGGTCGCCGACGTCCCACAGTGGGAACAGCTTCGGGTTCATCACGTCGGCCGACTGGCCCGGCTGATCCCTCGCCGGATTCTTTTTGACAGTCACAAACAAATTCATCAAGGGTGATAAATTGCAGCACGAAAGCATCTCAAGAGAAATTAAGCTGAGATGTGTTACCATGTGGAACATGTAGCTGCTGCCCTGGTCCTCTGACATGTGCATCTCCTGTCACAATTAAATTCACAAAACTCCATCAAAACTCAACTCTTTACCAAAAAAAAAAAGAGTTCTGATAAAGGATGTCAGGAATGCTGGACAAATCAATGCATCTTGTTTCGCATACCCTCTGGCGCATCTCGAGCAGCTGCTGGTCAAGCAGCTGCTGCTGCAACAAATTAAACTAGGCCATTAGCACTGGGCACAGAGGAATGCAGAGTTTCATATCAGAGTAATAGAACCTGTAGAACTGTTGCATCGTGTTGCTGGGCGGTTACCTTCCTAAGGCGAACCTTGTACAGGGAGAACTCGATCTGCTGCTCAAGATTGCTCACATCTTGCAGAGTTAGCGAACCCAGGTCCTCACCCATGTACTGCCTCATGATGATCTTCAGCCTGTTGCTCTCATCCTTCATCCTTGTCATCTCATGGATGATTTTCTTCATCAAAAAGAAAGGGAGATTATTAGTAGGTAGCACCACTCGAAACTATCGATGTTGATTGGTTTAACCTAAACTGGTGTACCTGCTGGACGTCCATCTCATCAAAACGGGTGCTGGGGGCTTTTAGGTACCTGTCAAAGATGTTTGCAATCCTGCCACACACAAAAAGGAAAACAAAAAACAGGCAGGGCATAGTTGATCATCATCGGTTCTCATATACTTTCAAATTGATCTTGACTTCATTACTAAAACGTGCAGAGTATCAACAACAGAAATTGGAAGTTCCCAACAAAAAGTTCAAGAAAAAAAAAAACTATACACATTGAGAAAAACTGCAGAAGACTAACTGAACCTGACAACTCTAGAACAAATTGCAGAGAACATGCAGTGGTTGAACTGGTGTGCAGAGATGTTTTACTCACCTCCATGGAGGGCTGGCGTACTCGTACATCTTGCCACTGCCGGAGAATACGATCACCCCAACCTGTGCATCGCAAAGAATGGCCAGCTCGTTTGCCTTCTTGAGCAGCCCCATCCGCCTCTTGGAGAAGGTGACCTGGCGGCTCGTTGTGTTCTCGATCTTCTTGAGCTCCACTTTCCCACGCCCCATTGCTGCAGCTCAGTGGATCTCTTCTCCTCCTAAGCAACAAACCACTGCATGTCAAAGAGCTCAGAAGGAAAGGTATATCATCAAAGAAAGAAACTACTTCTTCCAAGCTCCACAATGTTAAAGTTGAATCCAAGCACCAGGCAGATCAAATGTCTTCAAACGCATGAGATGAGGCAGAGAAAACTGTATGCATGACCACGAGCAACCATATGCTATGAAGAGTAAAAGAGTAGCATTTGCAAGACATGTTCTTGCACAGAGTGTGTGCTGGAGAGCAAGAGAGGTAGAAGAAATCCAAGGAGGAGTGGCATTACCTGTGTGTGCTGTGGCTGCGTGTGCTTCTTCAGAAGATGGAGGGGGAGAGCAAAGGGGCCAGGGGAACCTTTTATAAGTCTGGAAAGTTCTTGTTTCATGCCTCAAAGACTACTAATATTCTCATCATCTCTTGTCAGGCTGTCCCACTACATACTGGTGCAGCAAATAAACATTTCACACAACAAGGAAAAGAGAACAATTAAATCCGGCAATGTGGCTAACTCAACTTCCTGCAGTTTATGCCCTAAATCAAATACCCTGCACAAAGAGACTATAATTGTGGCATGTATGCACAGCCCACGGAATCTACCCGTAAATTTCGCTAATGTGTGCCCTCAAATTAGCACCATTAGGGCGAGCATCTCAAACAATGCGGCACAAGACTAATGCGTGTTGATGAAGTGCAAAGTGTGAGTTTCAGTGTGCATGAGAGACGGTACCAGATGGCCGGAAATGTGGGTGCTGTGGACTGGTAACCGCCTCTTACTGGACATGGCAAGGGAGGCGAGGCTTGCATCCAGGCTACTCCTGTAAGAAGACCGACCTAGAACTGGCCAAGGCAGAGAATAACTCGGTGCAATAATGCTTTCCATAAGGTGGCCCTTGGTCCACTCCACGCTGCACCTAACCTGCTGGGATGCCAGGCAGAGGCATGCAGCCGTGGTCAAATGCATGATGGCATGTGTCACACACACACACACACATATCCCCTGCCAATGTCATCAGTTAAGATTTTGTGTTAAAAGATGGCAGATGATCCGCAGATATCTCTCTGCAAAGGTGTTTCAGTGAGACAGTGACTACTACCACTCCATTGCAAATGCACTTCCCTGGAGCATTGCTGTGGTTAAATGATGAGTGGTAAAAGATAGCAGATGATCGGAAGGCACCTGTCTGTGTAAGCTCACACTACTTGTGTAACTATTTCACATAAATCCTCATGTTCTCACACTGATGTTGAGCATTTCAGCAGTATATTTTAATGTGATTTTCATCCAAGTTCCAAGGGGAAAAGAATGCCGGTTTACTTGGTTGCCAAGCACCGGGGCTCATTCATGAGTCGTGATCGAGAGAACCAGCAGAGCATGATGGCAGAAGAGATGTCCTTGCTAAAAACTGTGTACTTCCAAGGGAGCTCCAGGCACCCATCACACTGGCTCACAAGGCAAAGAAATTATGCTCTCCTTCTCATGGGGCCTGTCAGCGTCTGGCCACATCCCTATGGCTATGGGCTACCCTTTTTGTTTCTCTTGGAGTTGGACGATCCAACCACGTTCACACCTGCTAAGGAATATAGTTGTTGTTATCATGGGTTGCGTTACACACACAGGTTCTCTCTCAAGACAAACTTTGGCTACGCGGCTCACTTCCCTGGACTTGGCAGCGGTCACAACTTCTTGCTGCCCATTTCGACATATTTGCCGCAAGTTTTGCCCTAAAATTTGTTCCGGGGTCAAATAAACATAACACTTTTATCGCCAATATGAAGGGCGTTGCGAGTTGTGCACAAGTATATATTTTTACACAAATCATGGGGATATTTGGCAGTGGACATCTTTACACTGGGATCACAAATATATCATAATATCTCAGGTTCTAGCCAAATCTGAAAATAACAACAGAGGTAAATACTGAAGTTGCTCACTTGAAACCAATTGTTTTCAGCAGGTTACAAGATCCACGTACACAATAAAGTTGGCACTGAGCCGCTGACAGCAAATACTGAGGGTGGTGGTATATGACATGTGTGAGATGGTGACACAAACCAGGGATGTCATCACAGTTTGCTGGACGGTACACCTACACCAGAGGCCCTCACCTTCTTCTCGATCACCTTTGAGAGCTCCTTCACTTCCTCCTTGGGGATGTGGCGAGGGTGACTCAACCAAAGCCCTCCATCAACCACCAGCGTAGTCCCATTTACGTATTTGCCTGCACAACAAATTGTTGAATACATCAAATGGCTAACTCTATGGCAAAGGATAAGCCATTACTTTGCTGATTTTAAAGTTTTTGTAGTATGAGTCAGTTCCTGGGAAGCCAAGAAAATATTAGTTGTGCTAAAATAGCATACATGTATAGCGGGGCATGTTAATCTTGTAAAGCGAGTGATAGCAACAATATCTTTCAAATGATCTCCAGGTAATTGATGCTCAGCTTACTGAACTTTTACGGTTGAAAGAACTTTCAGTTATTTGGTTACCAGAAGACTGAAGAACACAACTGACCTGCATCAGAAGCAAGATAGAGCGCAGCCATTGCTATGTCCCGTGTCTCCCCCAACTTAAATAAAGGCATCATTTCCCTTTTCCCCTTGCCCATTTCATCAGGTGCAAGCTTCCTCAGTCCTGGAGTGCCTCCGATTGGTCCTGGTGCAATTCCATTGACCCTAATTTCATAATCTGTTCCCCATTCCAGAGCCAGCGTTCTTGTGATACTATCAACACCTGCCTGTAGAAGCCAACATCGTCAGGAAAAGTGACCTATTTCAATCATTTTCTGAAAGTGGATCAAAACATGATAAAAGTACCTTAGCGGCGGAGACATGAATTTGGTACCAAGAAGCAGTGTAATGCAGTGTCGCGCTTATGTTAATGATGAGGCCACCAGTGGAGGGACCTCTCCCTGGCCCACCTTTTTTCAGATACTTCAGGGCTTCATAGCACATTGTGTATGTACCCACAGTGTCAATCTCAAGAACTGCAGAGAGAAAATTTAGTCAATACTAAGGCCCTGTTTGGTTCCAAATAAGTCACCAACTTATAAGTCCAAAAGTGCAAAAAGTGACTTATTTTACCAAACGGACCTAACTTATAAGTCACCCCAACTTATAAGTCATAAGTTGCTCCACCCCAACTTAAAACTTATAAGTCACCTTCTTTTGCATGGGTCCCACCATCTTTACATAAAAAACAAGGTGAGAAGATGTGCTCAGGTGACTTATAAGTCAGATGGCAACCAAACAGATGACTTATAAGTCACTGGTTTTAAGTCACCTGACTTTTAAGTCAGGTGACTTATTGGAACCAAACAGTCCCTAAATTCTCTGAAAGAAAAAGATTCAGTATTTAGTTGTTTTTACATAACAGACAAGTTATCAGCACAAGATTTCTTGAGCTTAGCAGCGTAGCACAGTTGCACAAACTGGCAAGGGCGCATTACTATTGAAACAGTATGCAAGAAAATTCTCATGGCCTCGTGCTGCCAATATTCACACAATTGGATCAAACAGCAACTCTCAGGTAAACCAAAAGAACATGACACAATGAAGCACCTGTCCGGAATCCCTTGGGTGTGAGATCCTCCGGGGATGCAAGGAAGTTGCCCGCTGCACCATTGACAAGAATGTCAAGCTTGCCGAAATGCTCAACGGTCGACGCGAGCACTCTCGCTGCATCCTCCTGGTTACGTACATCTCCCTGAAATCCAACAGCCTGCACGCCACACCAAGCTAGCATTAGTACAGACCAGCACTACTTTATCCCCCAAAACACAAGGGGCTAGTTCATTTAATCATGGTGGGGAACATCTTTCTTTCTGAATATGGTTTCACAATTCAACGACACATGAAGTAGTACAAAGCATTGTACACCGTTCAACCCGATTAATATAGCACTTCATTTGCAAAAACAGTAAGTTTACTTCAGCTCCTGAACAACAATTTATATACAAAATTCCCTATAAGAACTCGATTGCCATGGGATTCGATGAAAACAACAATTTCTATACAAAATTCGTAGCGATTTCCTATCTTGTTTACTCATCATCACACAACTAATAAGAAAGGATGAGAGATCAAAAGCATTTCCCCCTATCGACCACCAGAGCACCAGATTTTAAGCAAAAGAATGAAGGTGAAGCATGCGCGATGGTGGTAGGTAGGGTTGGAGCGGGAGGAGGAGGAGGGGGAAAGCAGATTGGGCGCACCCGAAGGCCCTCGGAGCGGAGGGCGGCGACGGCCTTGTCGAGGACCTCGCGGCGGCGGCCCATGATGGCGACGTGGGCGCCGTGGCGGGCGAGCTGGGCGGCGATCTCGAAGCAGATGCCGGAGCCGCCGCCGGTGACCAGCGCCACCTTGCCCCTCAGCACGTCCGCCCGGAACGGCGACTCCGTCGCCATCGCCCTCTCCTCTCCTAGCTCCGGTGTGGACGCAGATGGACGGAGAAGCACAAGATGCCGGCTCAGCGTGCTGCTAATCGCCGGCTTTGTTCCGTGTTTGGACTCGTCTTCGCTGCCGGATTTCCTCTGATTCGTGGCTGTGGTTTTTCTATGGGACGAAATTGAGTACGACCCACACTAACTAAGTTCAAAAATATATATATACGACCACACTGGACATGGATTTTCTGCTCACAACTTTGTTAGGATTTTAGGTCTTTTTTGTAAACAAATTCAAGGATTCTAAACATTAGTGATTTTTTTTATTCAGAACATTTAAACCGTCGGAAACTTTGCTTTATAATTCATTCGTACTCCAGGGTTTTCCAGACCATAGGAAACTTTCCTATGGGCCAGAGATTAAACAAAAATCGATTGATTAATTAATTTTATTTGTCGACTATTAATCGGCCAGACATTTTGCAAATCACAGGTTCTCGGCACAAAAATCTAAGGATTCTGATCATTCGTATGTTTTTATTCAGAACATTTGAACCGTAGAGAACTTCTCTTTATAATTCATTTGTACTCCAGGGTTTTCCAAACCATACAAAACTTTCCTATATGGGCTAGAGATTAAACGAAAATCGATTGATTAATTATTTATTTGTCGACTATTAATCAAGACATTTTGCAAATCACAGGTTCTCCGGCACAAATATTCTAAAATATGCAATACTCAACCCTAAAGGAGCTTCTCCTCAAGTAAGGAATGGCATCAAGTGTGGTGGTGGTTGGAGGAAGGGGTGGCAAATAGCTGCTCCAGGCGTCAGGCGCTGTGCTCTTAGCCCGAGGTGGGAGATGCGGAGGGTGCAAGTGCTTCACCTCCTGGGGAACATGATGGGCAGATCCCAGGTCGAGAGCTTAGACCGGGCTGGCTTTGCTTGGTGAATAAGCAGCATGGTGGCGGTTACTGAGTATTGCCCAAACCCTATCGAAAGCGAGGCGAGTTTTGTCCTAAGGCAGATGGAGGGGAGGACCAAATTTTAGGTTTATGCGGACAGGCCCAACCGATTTATCGGTAGATCCATGATAAATAGCTTGACACACCGATAACTTGGCCCAGCCGACTAACACAACCAATATAGCATAGTCTTTGGCGTTGACCCATGGAGCCTCCATAAATTGTGGAACGGTCGATATTTTGAACATTGACCTGAATACTAGGAATCTTATGTTAAACTGTAGGCCTTTCCTTATTTTATTTTCTTTCTCAACACAACGCTTGTGTTTTTCCTTTTTGTTTTCCTTTTTCTTACTTATTTTTTAGATTCTGGAAATGGTCTACATCTGTATATAGAAAAAATATTTTACTTAGTTTTTGAAAATGTAACACGCGCATTATAAAAATGTTTGGAGAGTTTCAAAAGTTTGTTCTCTGGTTTTAATAAAATCTTCAGACAATCCAAAAACAAATTGTGGTATTAAAAAATGTTCAACCGTTTAAAGCATGTTCATGTTATTTTACAAAATTGTTCATGAAAAATGTAAAACGTATGTTCGGGTAATTTGTAAAAAATGTTTGTACCATTCAAAAAAATATTCATGACATTTTTTGAAAGTCACATATTTCTGTTAATGATATTTTTCGAAAATTCATTTTAATATAAACATGTGTTAGCGTAATTTCAAAAAAATCATAACATATAAAAATTTCCATGATATTTAGAAAAATGTTCATATACACCAGCCTTCCTACACCTACCACTCACTATCCTTTTATTGTCGTGCTTCGTCGAGGTGTCGTTTGAGTACCTACAGAAACTCTCTGGACACCCCGTGCGCACGGGGGCCAAGGTGGCCAAGTTTCTGGACACCCTGTGCCGCGGAGCTGACTTAGCCCATGCGCACGGGGTCCAACAAGAAATCCTCATCCAACCAAGAGTACTATAAAGTCACCTCCATCTCTAACCCTAATGTCTTGTTGAGCTCCACCATTGCTACACTCCATCTTGCTCAATACTCTCAATCCCTTCACCCAAACTTGTTGAAACTTTGGGGACGGGGACAGCAAGACCCGATCTACAATTTGCCCCAACCGAATTTGTGTTCCCACAATATTTGTCTTCCATTGACTTGTTACTCTTGGAGCTTGTGGTGTGCTCCAGAGACATTTATAAAGGTGTGATGGTCACCTTCAAAACCAATCTCGAGTGATTTGAGGCTGATTCGTTGGGGATGACTCGAAAGAGAATACGGTGAGCCGTCCGTGGCGTTTCACAAGCTTTGGCTCCACCACCGCTCTAAACGGAGATTAGCTCTCCCCAAGGAAGAGTGAACTTCGGGATAAAATCCGCGTCCTCGTCTCACTTGTGGTTAATCCTTTCCCGTACTTTACTTTGCTTTGTATGCTTGTGAGCTTGCTATTTAGATTTTTTCCTAGCATATTTGCTTTAAGCATGCTTGTCATATAGGTCATGTTCATCTAGTTACATATCTAGTGAACCCTATTTATCCTCTTAACCCTAAAACTGACAAGTAGGATTAAAATTTATAGTCTTCTATTCACCCCCCCCCCCTACCCACCAGCTAGTCAACCATATCGATACTTTCAATTTGCATTAGAGCCTCGTGCTCTAATATGAGGTTTTACAACCTTAGAGGATATGGACGATCTAGGGATGAGGGAGGTGCACCACTCCTTGCGTAGGATGGTCAAAACCTACCCCCGCCGGGGCTTTCAGCTCCGGCTCGAGCCAGTTCACGATTGGCAATAATCTGGAGAAGTTCGATGTCTGCGTCCTCGAGGTCATCGCCAAGGACGACATCAAGGTGCACGTCCGCGGAACTAAGCTCCGGGTAACACCGTACCTCCACCAAGAGGATCCTAGCGCTGCAATTCCAAGCTGACCTGGGGGCTCCTGTAGTCAATGGGGTAAATGTGATCCTGTATTTCAGGGAAAATGGTAATCTGCAGTAAATGTGACACACGGACTCGCGATAAATCATTTAATTGGCCAATATATTGAACATCGGCCTAACTACTAGGAATACTATGTTAAACATTAGGAACTTTCCGCCTTTTTTTCACAAGGCTTGCGTTTTTCCTTTTTGTTTTCCCTTTTCTTACATATATTTATATTCTAAAAATGCTCTACATACTCGCTTCGTTCTTGAAAGAGTGTACTTTCAACTGTGTTGGAAAGTTAAACTTTTTTATGTTTGATCGTATTTATGCAATAATACACCAACATTCATGCCATCAAACTAGTAGCATTAGATTCATGATAAAATATATTTTCATTATATACCTAGCTGGTTTCACAAACATTGATATATGTTTGCACAAATTCGGTCAAACTTTGAGATAGTTTGGCCCTCCAGAAAAGTTTGAAGCACACTTATTAAAGGACGGAGGAAGTATATATGTATATGGAAAATTGATTTACTTAATTTCTGAAATTGTACAGCTCTCATTACAAAAAAGTTCAGAGAATTTCAAAAGTTTGCTCTCATGGTTTTAAAAAAACTTCAGACGGCCCAAAAAAATATTTGTGGCAATTAAAAATGTTCAGATGTATAAAACATGTTCATTTTATTTTATAAGAAAAATCATGAAAAATATAAAATGTTTGTTATGTTAATTTGTAAAAAATGTTTGTGTATGTTCATGGCAGTTTCAAAAAGCTCACATGTTGAATAAGGTTTCATTTGAAAAAACAGTCAGTTCGACTTCATTTCCTAAACAACTTCTATGCAAAATCCCCTATAAGAACGCGATTGCCATTGGATTCGATGAACCAAGATAAGAAAACAACAAGTTCTATACAAAATTCACAGTGATTTCCTTTCTTGTTTACTTATCACGCAACTACTACTCCCTCCGTCCCATGATATAAGAACGTTTTTGACACTACTAGAGTTAAAAACGTTATATTTTGGGACGGAGGGAGTAATAAGGAACGGATGAAAGATCAAAAGCATTTCCACCTGACAACCAGAGAGCGCCAGATCCTAAACAAGGAACCAAGGTGGGTGAAACATGCGCGATGGTGGTAGGTAGGTTTGGAGCAGGAGGAGGAGGAGGGGGAAAGCAGATTGGGCGTACCCGAAGGCCCTCGGAGCGGAGGGCGGCGACGGCCTTGTCGAGGACCTCGCGGCGGCGGCCCATGATGGCGACGTGGGCGCCGTGGCGGGCGAGCTGGGCGGCGATCTCGAAGCAGATGCCGGAGCCGCCGCCGGTGACCAGCGCCGCCTTGCCCCTCAGCACGTCCGCCCGGAACGGCGACTCGGTCGCCATCGCCTCCTCGTCGCCTTCTTCTTCTTCCTCGCTCCTCCTAGCTCCGGTGTGGACGCAGATGGACGGAGGAGCACGAGATGCCGGTTCAGCGTGCTGCTAATCGCCGGCTTTGTTCCGTGTTTGGACTCGTCTTCGCTGCCGGATTTCCTCTGATTCGTGGATGTGGTTTTTCTATGGGACGAAATTGAGTACGACCCACACTAACTAAGTTCAAAAAAAAAACTACGACCACACTGGACATGGATTTTCTGCTCACACCTTTGTTAGGATTTTAGGTCTTCTCTACTACCTAAAACAAACGAAGGGTTCCGTTTCCCCTCTTACGTTTCGTCCAACCTAGCGTTTCGTTCGCTCGTCGTCCAGTCGTACGTAGCACTCTCCTCCGCTTCGCCAAGCACATGGGCCGAAGCCCAGCCCCCGTGAGCTGCCCTACAACACAAGCAGACGGTGCGCGGTGGCGTTAGGGTTAGCGTCGCCCAGCCCCATGCCCCCCATCCTCGGCCCGTCGCTTCGCTCCTTGGCGCCAGACTACTCCCACAGACTCGCCGACGGTTCTTGCCTCGGCTATGGACTCGCAGCATCCCACCGGCGCCGGCCGACCCTATAGGCATCACGCTCATGCCGCCCCACCATCGATCCCTTGTGCCGTTCCGCCCATTGCCGTTAGATACCCTCCGCCACGCCACGCCCTCCCCGATCGACTCAACCTCCACTAACGTGTCGCCGCTCGACCATCGAGTCCTTACCACCGCAACCTCGACGATCCTCCTTTCCATGCGCGTTCGCATCCTCTGCGACCCTGGCACCTCACGGTCTCTACAAGTGCCTCGCCGGTGATGGAACATATTTCTATCTCATTGTTTTCTTTCCTCCATCCCCCACCCCACATAGGCCACGCACACAAGTGAACGAGAGAGAGACCCCCCACCCCACACAAAGCACGACACGAGAGAGAGAGAGAGGAGAACGTCATGTGTTCTTCACGGGAGTCCAACCCAATCCAAGGTTAGTGTTCAATTTCCAATTCTCCTTTCATGGATTCGCATACTCTTGTTCTCGTGTATGAAAGACAGTTTGGATTGATGCTGCTATCGGCCATTGGTTATGTGGGAAGAGATTGGGTTTTGTTTTGGTGGTGCAATGTGCAATTTCGTCTGGTCCTAGATCAAGTAGAGAGGAAAGATGTTGGCTATGGTTGCTTCTTCATCAGGATGTTCTTTCTATATAAATTCCTTCCATTCCATTTCATTGTATTCTCGGTTCCAGCTGTGCACTCTGTTGTGTGTTCTCGTTTCAGCCAAGCACCATTGATAAATAGTCTCGGCAATAATTGCAGAGTGCCATGATGTAAATAAATTTTTCAAATGTGTACGACTCATTTGTAACATTATCCATATGATAAACAGAACAAAGCAAAATATATAGCAGCTACTCTTTTTTTTTTGTTCAAAGCTAAAAGGTAAGCGACGGTGTCAACAATGTCACAAACTCTCTGTAGCTTTTGCTTTCATGTCCTGAAGATTGTCTCCAATCAACCATAGCAAGCTGCTCAGTCATACCATTGAATTTTGCTTTTATAACTTTCAAATGTTTTTATTAAGCTATTCCCTGGAATATGACCTCTGATATATTGGTGTATTTGTTCACTCTTTGAAGCTTATTGCCTCTTGATGCATAAACCAACAAGGAGCTTGCTGTTCAAGCATATGAAGAACATCTTGATGTTGATTCCCCTTTTCATACGAGATTTTTACAAAAATATTCATCAGTATCTTATTGTTTAGGAATGATAGAAATTCTGCAATGATCGTCAGAAGATATTGCTTTACAATTACTTCACTGTAATCTTATGCTACAACATATGTCTAACTTATTTCTCTTTGTACCAGTTTATTTGCCTGATTTTGAATTGGAGCTTACCGTTCACTGAAGGAGAATACTATAATAACATGGATGTGCTAAAAGGGAAATTAATATCTAAGTTTATTTGTTGCTGGTACACAAAATTGGAGATGATATGCATTTATGTAATTCTTGCACCTTTTTTCAAAGAATGTTTCAGAGATTAGTCTTAAAAATTTCTGAAAACGATTATCTTTGTCGACGCCTGTCTTTTTTTTTCGAAATTTTGTCATAATGATATATTTTAAGATTGTCTTGGAAATGACAGAGTCCTCGACTTGTACGAAGTGATGCTCTATTTGAGTGAAGAAGGCAAAATAAATAATAGAACGTGCGTGCGCGCTTGCGTGCGTGATGGTTTAAATGAATATCTACTATCTAAAACAAACGGAGGGTTCCGTTTCCCCTCTTACGTTTCGTCCAACCTAGCATTTCGTTCGCTCGTCGTCCAGTCGTACGTAGCACTCTCCTCCGCTTCGCCAAGCACATGGGCCGAAGCCCAGCCCCCGTGAGCCAGCCTACAACACAAGCAGACGGTGCAGCGCGGTGGCGTTAGGGGTTAATGCTGTCGCCCAGCCCCATGCCCCCATCCTCAGCCCGTCCTTACGCTCCTTGGCACGCTTTACTCACAGCCACAGCCGCACCTCGCCGACGGTTGCTGCCTCCGATTATGGACTCGCGCATCCCACCAAAGGCCACGGCCGACCCTATAGGCATCACGCTCATGCCGCCCCACCATCGATCCCTTGTGTCGTTCTGCCCATTGCCGTTAGATACCCCTCCGCCGCTGCCCACGTCCTCCCCGATCGACTTAACCTCCACTAACGTGTCGCCGCTCTGACCACCGAGTCCTTACCAGCTGCAACCTCGACGATCCTCCTTTCCATGCGCTTTCGCATCCTCTGCGACCTGGCACCTCACGGTCTCTACAAGTGCCTCGCCGGTGATGGAACATATTTCTATCTCATTGTTTTCTTTCCTCCATCCCCCACCCCACACAGGCCACGCACACAAGTGAACGAGAGAGAGATCCCCCACCCCACACAGGCCACCCACACGAGAGAGAGAGAGAGAACGTCATGTGTTCTTCACGGGGAGTCCAACCCAATCCAAGGTCAGTGTTCAATTTCCAATTCTCCTTTCATGGATTCGCATACTCTTGTTCTCGTGTATGAAAGACAGTTTGGATTGATGCTGCTATCGGCCATTGGTTATGTGGGAAGAGATTGGGTTTTGTTTTCGTGGTGCAATGTGCAATTTAAATCGTCCTAGATCAAGTAGAGAGGAAAGATGTTGGCTATGGTTGCTTCTTCATCAGGATGTTCTTTCTATATAAATTCCTTCCATTCCATTTCATTGTATTCTCGGTTCCAGTTGTGCACTCTGTTGTGTGTTCTCGTTTCAGCCAAGCACCATTGATAAATAGTCTCGGCAATAATTGCAGAGTGCCATGATGTAAATAAATTTTTCAAATGTGTACGACTCATTTGTAACACTATCCATATGATAAACAGAACAAAGCAAAATATATAGCAGCTACCCCTTTTTTTGTTCAAAGCTAAAAGGTAAGCAACGGTGTCAACAATGTCACAAACTCTCTGTAGCTTTTGCTTTCATGTCCTGAAGATTGTCTCCAATCAACCATAGCAAGCTGCTCAGTCATACCATTGAATTTTGCTTTTATAACTTTCAAATGTTTTTTATTAAGCTATTCCTGGAATATGACCTCTGATATATTGGTGTATTTGTTCACTCTTTGAAGCTTATTGCCTCTTGATGCATAAACCAACAAGGAGCTTGCTGTTCAAGCATAGGAAGAACATCTTGATGTTGATTCCCTTTTCATACGAGATTTTTACAAAAATATCCATCAGTATCTTATTGTTTAGGAATGATAGAAATTCTGCAATGATCGTCAGAAGATATTGCTTTACAATTACTTCACTGTAATCTTATGCTACAACATATGTCTAACTTATTTCTCTTTGTACCAGTTTATTTGCCTGATTTTGAATTGGAGCTTACCGTTCACTGAAGGAGAATACTATAATAACATGGATGTGCTAAAAGGGAAATTAATATCTAAGTTTATTTGTTGCTGGTACACAAAATTGGAGATGATATGCATTTATGTAATTCTTGCACCTTTTTTCAGAGAATGTTTCAGAGATTAGTCTTAAAAATTTCTGAAAACGATTATCTTTGTCGACGCCTGTCTTTTTTTTCGAAATTTTCTCATAATGATATATTTTAAAATTGTCTTGGAAATGACAGAGTCCTCGACTTGTACGAAGTGATGCTCTACTTGAGTGAAGAAGGCAAAATAAATAATAGAACGTATGCGTCTTGGCGCTATGCATGCGTGATGGTTTAAATGAATATGGTTTCCGACAATAAAATTCTGAATTATTCACTTGACCGAAATTTCAAGATATCTATGCTACATTTGGATGAGACTTGTAGCTAAATTGCCCTTAAGGAATATACATATATGTATCCTGAAGAACCTTGCGGGCTTGCATTGGTGAACTTCAAAGCTCGTTATGAGTCTCTACGGAATTGTTGACAATTGTGTACCTTGTAAAAGTTTCATGGATGCGTGATGGTGAGTGATACTAATATGGATTTAATGCTGGATGGTATATGTCCATTTTAATGTCCAATCTCCCTCTATCCTCTCGCCTCACTGTGTTGTGGTGGCGTCTTGCGACAACAACCATGCCCTCTCCTCACTTTGAGAGATATAAAAAAAATCATGAGAGAAAGATGGTTAAATGAAAGGTGGGAGGGAGCTACAGATAGATGAGGGAGGGGGTAAGAGAGAGAGAAGTTTATCACATGATGCTTTTGGAAACCTCAGGTGCACCTTGCTAATGAAAAGCACAACATGAAATGGTATAGCATAACTACATGATACATCTTCGAAACCCAAAGTGTGTTGGTGGGGTGGTCGGGGGACTACGGCCTGGATGCAGTACTGACATAGGTGACGAGGCAGCTATAGTGCGTGAAATTTGAAGAAGAGTAATTTACCTATAAAAAATTGTTTATATGTTAGACATTCTAAAGGTTTATGTTACACATATTTATTGCGAAAGTACTACGTAGAATATTTATGTTACCGTTGCAACGCACGGGCAATTACCTAGTTTTTGTAAACAAATTCAAGGATTCTAAACATTAGTGATTTTTTTATTCGGAACATTTAAACCGTCGGAAACTTTGCTTTATAATTCATTCGTACTCCAGGGTTTTCCAGACCATAGGAAACTTTCCTATGGGCCAGAGATTAAACAAAAATAGATTGATTAATTAATTTTATTTGTCGACTATTAATCGGCCAGACATTTTGCAAATCACAGGTTCTCGACACAAAAATCTAAGGATTCTGATCATTCGTATGTTTTTATTCAGAACATTTGAACCGTAGAGAACTTTTCTTTATAATTCATTTGTACTCCAAGGTTTTCCAAACCATAGAAAACTTTCCTATATGGGCTAGAGACTAAACGAAAATTGATTGATTAATTATTTATTTGTCGACTATTAATCAGACATTTTGCAAATCACGGGTTATCGGCACAAATATTCTAAAATATGCAATACTCAACCCTAAAGGAGCTTCTCCTCAAGCAAGGAATGGCATCAAGTGTGGTGGTGTCGGAGGAAGGGGTGGCAAATAGCTGCTCCAGGCGTCAGGCGCTGTGCTCTTAGCCCGAGGTGGGAGATGCGGAGGGTGCAAGTGCTTCACCTCCTGGGGAACATGATGGGCAGATCCGGAGGGCTGAGAGCTTAGACCGGGCTGGCTTTGCTTGGTGAATAAGCAGCATGGTGGCGAAGCGCTGAGTATTGCCCAAACCCTATCGAGCAGGGCGAGTTTTGTCCGGAAGACAGATGGAGGGGAGGACCAAATTTTAGGTTTATGCCTGGACAGGCCCAACCGATTTATCGGTAGATCCATGATAAATAGCTTGACACACCGATAACTTGGCCCAGCCGACTAACACAACCAATATAGCATACTTTTTGGCGTTGACCCATGGAGCCTCCATAAATCGTGGAACGCTCGATATTTTGAACATTGGCCTGAATACTAGGAATCTTATGTTAAACTGTAGGCCTTTCCCCATTTTTTTTTCTTTTCTCAACACAACGCTTGTGTTTTTCCTTTTTGTTTTCCTTTTTCTTACTTATTTTTTATATTCTGGAAATGGTCTACATCCGTATATAGAAAAATTATTTTACTTAGTTTTTGAAAATGTAACACGCGCATTATAAAAATGTTTGGAGAGTTCCAAAAGTTTGTTCTCTAGTTTTAATAAAATCTTCAGACAATCCAAAAATAAATTGTGGTATTAAAAAATGTTCAACCATTTAAAGCATGTTCATGTTATTTTACAAAATTGTTCATGAAAAATGTAAAATGTATGTTCGGGTAATTTGTAAAAAATGTTTGTACCATTCAAAAAAAATATTCATGACATTTTTTGAAAGTCACATATTTCTGTTAATGATATTTTTCGAAAATTCATTTTAATACAAACATGTGTTAGCGTAATTTCAAAAAAATCATAACATATAAAAATTTCCATGATATTTAGAAAAATGTTCATATACACCAGCCTTCCTACACCTACCACTCACTATCCTTTTATTGTCGTGCTTCGTCGAGGTGTCGTTTGAGTACCTACAGAAACTCTCTGGACACCCCGTGCACACGGGGGCCAAGGTGGCCAAGTTTCTGGACACCTTGTGCCGCGAAGCTGACTTAGCCCACACGCACGGGGTCCAACAAGAAATCCTCATCCAACCAAGAGTACTATAAAGTCACCTCCATCTCTAACCCTAATGTCTTGTTGAGCTCCACCATTGCTACACTCCATCTTGCTCAATACTCTCAATCCCTTCACCCAAACTTGTTGAAACTTTGGGGACGGGGACAGCAAGACCCGATCTACAATTTGCCCCAACCGAATTTATGCTCCCACAATATTTGTCTTCCATTGACTTGTTACTCTTGGAGCTTGTGGTGTGCTCCGGAGACATTTATAAAGGTGTGATGGTCACCTTCAAAACCAATCTCGAGTGATTTGAGGCTGATCCATTGGGGATGACTCGAAAGAGAATACGGTGAGCCGTCCGTGGCGTTTCACAAGCTTTGGCTCCACCACCGCTCTAAACGGAGATTAGCTCTCCCCAAGAAAGAGTGAACTTCGGGATAAAATCCGCGTCCTCGTCTCACTTGTGGTTAATCCTTTCCCGCACTTTACTTTCCTTTGTATGCTTGTGAGCTTGCTATTTAGATTGTTGCCTACATATTTGCTTTAAGCATGCTTGTCATATAGGTCATGTTCACCTAGTTACATATCTAGTGAACCCTATTTATCCTCTTTACCCTAAAATTGACAAGTAGGATTAAAATTTATAGTCTTCTATTCACCCCCGCCTACCCACCGGCTAGTCAACCATATCGATACTTTCAATTTGCATTAGAGCCTCATGCTCTAATATGAGGTTTTACAACCTTACAGGATATGGACGATCTAGGGATGAGGGAGGTGCACCACTCCTTGCGTAGGATGGTCAAAACCTACCCCCGCCGGGGCTTTCAACTCCGGCTCGAGCCAGTTCACGATTGGCAATAATCTGGAGAAGTCCAATGTCTGCGTCCTCGAGGTCATCGCCAAGGACGACATCAAGGTGCATGTCCGCGGAACTAAGCTCTGGGTAACACCGTACCTCCACTAAGAGGATCCTAGCACTGCAATTCCAAGCTGACCTGGGGGCTCCTGTAGTCAATGGGGTAAATGTGATCCTGTATTTCAGGGAAAATGGTAATCTGCAGTAAATGCGACACACGGAGTCGTGATAAATCATTTAATTGGCTGATATATTGAACATCGGCCTAACTACTAGGAATACTATGTTAAACATTAGGAACTTTCCGCCTTTTTTCACAAGGCTTGCGTTTTTCCTTTTTGTTTTCCCTTTTCTTACATATATTTATATTCTAAAAATGCTCTACATACTCGCTTCGTTCTTGAAAGAGTGTACTTCCAACTGTGTTGGAAAGTTAAACTTTTTTATGTTTGATCGTATTTATGCAATAATACACCAACATTCATGCCATCAAACTAGTAGCATTAGATTCATGATAAAATATATTTTCATTATATACCTAGCTGGTTTCACAAACATTGATATATGTTTTCACAAATCCGGTCAAACTTTGAGATAGTTTGGCCCTCCAGAAAAGTTGGAAGCACACTTATTAAAGGACGGAGGAAGTATATATGTATATGGAAAATTGATTTACTTAGTTTTTGAAATTGTACAGCTCTCATTACAAAAAAGTTCAGAGAATTTCAAAAGTTTGCTCTCATGGTTTTAAAAAAACTTCAGACGGCCCAAAAAATATTTGTGGCAATTAAAAATGTTCAGCTGTATAAAACATGTTCATTTTATTTTATAAGAAAAATCATGAAAAATATAAAATGTTTGTTATGTTAATTTGTAAAAAATGTTTGTGTATGTTCATGGCAGTTTCAAAAAGCTCACATGTTGAATAAGGTTTCATCTGAAAAAATAGTCAGTTTGACTTCGTTTCCTAAACAACAACTTCTATGCAAAATCGTTGGGAAACGTTGCAGAAAATTAAAATTTTCCTACAGTTTCACCAAGATCCATCTATGAGTTCATCTAAGCAACGAGTCAAGGGAGTGAGTTTGCATCTACATACCACTTGTAGATCGCGTGCGGAAGCGTTCAAGGGGATGGTGATGATGGAGTCGTACTCGCCGTGATTCGGATCACCGATGACCAAGTCTTTGAACGGACAGCACCTCCGCGTTCAACACACGCGTGCAGTTGACGACGTCTCCTCCTTCTTGATCCAACAAGGGGAGGAGAGGTTGAGGAAGACAGCTCCAACGGCAGCACGACCATGTGGTGTTGTTGGTGCAAAGAAGATCTCGGCTGTGGCTTCGCCAAGCACGTGCGGAGGAGGAGAGGTGTTGGGGAGGGGAGGGGCTGCGCCTTGGCTTGTGGTGTGCAGCCCTCCCCTCACCCCTCTATTTATAGGGGGAAGGGAGAAGGGGGCCGGCCCCTCTAGATGGCATCTAGAGGGGGGGCGGCGGCCAAGGGGAGGGGGGACTTGCCCCCCAAGCAAGGGGGCGCCCCCTCTAGGGTTCCCCCCCCCAACCCTAGGCGCATGGGCCCAAAGGGGGGGGCACGCCCAGCCCACCAGGGGCTGGCTCCTTCCCCACGCAGCCCATGTGGCCCCCCGGGAGGGGTGGCCCCTCCGGTGGACCCGGAACCCTTCCGGTGGCCCCAGACAATACCGATATGCCCCGAAACTTTCCGGTGTCCGTTTGACAACTTCCCATATATAAATCTTTACCTCCGGACTGTTCCGAACTCCTCGTGACGTCCGGATCTCATCCGGACTCAACAACATTCGGTAATCACATACAAGTCTTCCTAATAACCTAAGCGCCACCGAACCTTAAGTGTAGACCCTACGGGTTCGGGAGACACGCAGACATGACCGAGACGGCTCTCGTGAATAACCAACAGCGGGATCCGGATACCCAGGTTGGCTCCCACCTACTCCTCGATGATGTCATCGGATGAACCACGATGTCGAGGATTCAAGCAACCCCGTATACCATTCCCTTTGTCAATCGGTACGTTACATGCCCGAGACTCAATCGTCGGTATCCCAATACCTCGTTCAGTCTCGTTACCGGCAAGTCACTTTACTGCATCAGTAATGCATGATCCGTGACCAAACACTTGGTCACTTTGAGCTCATTATGATGATGCATTACCGAGTGGGCCCAGAGATACCTCTCCGTCATACGGAGTGAAAAATCCCAGTCTCGATCCGTGTCAACCCAGCGGACACTTTCGGAGATACACAGTAGTGCACCTTTATAGTCACCCGATTACGTTGTGACGTTTGGTACACCCAAAGCACTCCTACGGTATCCGGAGTTACACGATCTCATGGTCTAAGGAAGAGATACTTGACATTGAAAAAGCTCTAGCAAAACGAACTACACGATCTTGTGCTATGCTTAGGATTGGGTCTTGTCCATCACGTCATTCTCCTAATGGCGTGATCCCGCTTGTCAATGACATCGATGTCCATAGTCGAGAAACCATGACTATCTGTTGACCAACGAGCTAGTCAACTAGAGGCTTACTAGGGACGTATTGTGGTCTATGTATTCACACGTGTATTACGATTTCCGGATAATACAATTATAGCATGAATAAAAGACAATTATCACGAACAAGGAAATATAATAATAATGCTTTTATTATTGCCTCTAGGTCATATTTCCAACAATCTCCCACTTGCACTAGAGTCAATAATCTAGTTACATTGTGATGAATCGAACACCCATAGAGTTCTGGTGTTGATCATGTTTTGCCCGCGGAAGAGGTTTAGTCAATGGATCTGCGACATTCGGACACGTATGCACTTTACAAATTTCTATGTCTCCATCTTGAACATTTTCACGGATGGAGTTGAAGCGACGCTTGATGTGCCTGGTCTTCTTGTGAAACACAGGCTCCTTGGCAAGGGCAATAGCTCAAGTTTTGTCACGAAGAGTTTGATCGGCCCCGACGCATTGGGTATGACTCCTAGGTCGGTGATGAACTCCTTCACCCAAATTGCTTCATGCGCTGCCTCGAGGCTGCCATGTACTCCGCTTCACATGTAGATCCCGTCCACGACGCTCTGCTTGCACCGCACTAGCCATCGCTCCACCATTCAACATATACACGTATCCGGTTTGTGACTTAGAGTCATTCAGATCGTGTCGAAGCTAAGCGTCGACGTAACCCTTCTGACGAGCTCTTCGTCACCTCCATAAACGAGAAACATGTCCTTTGTCCTTTTCGGTACTTTAGGATATTCTTGACCGATGTCCGGTGTTCCTTGCCGGGATTACTTTGGTACCTTCCTACCAAACTTACGGCAAGGTTTACATCAGTCCGGTACACGACATGGCATACATAATAGATCCTATGGGTGAGGCATAGGGGTGACGCCATCTCTTCTTTATCTTTTGCCGTGGTCGGGCATTGAGCCGAGCTCAATCTCACACCTTGCAGCACAGTGCAAGAACCCTTTCTTGGACTGATCCATTTTGAACTTCTTCAAAATCTTATCAAGGTATGTGCTTTGTAAAAGACCTATGAGGCGTCTCGATCTATCTCTATAGATCTTGATGCCTAATATATAAGCAGCTTCTCCAAGGTCCTTCATTGAAAAACACTTATTCAAGTAGGCCTTAATACTGTCCAAGAATTCTATATCATTTCCCATCAAAAGTATGTCATCTACATATAATATGAGAAATGCTCTGAGCTCCCACTCACTTTCTTGTAAACGCAGGCTTCTCCATAAGTGCGCATAAACCCAAACGCTTTGATCATCTCATCAAAGCGAATGTTCTAACTCCGAGATGCTTGCACCAGCCCATAAATGGATCATTTGGAGCTTGCATACTTTGTTAGCATTCTTAGGATCGACAAAACCTTCCGGCTGCATCATATACAGCTCTTCCTTAAGATAACCGTTAAGGAACGCTGTTTTGACGTCCATCCGCCATATCTCATAATCATAGTATGCGGCAATTGCTAACATGATTCGGACGGACTTAAGCTTCGCCACGGGAGAGAAAGTCTCATCGTAGTCAATCCCTTGAACTTGCCGATAACCCTTAGCGACAAGTCGAGCTTTATAGATGGTGACATTACCATCCGCGTCTGTCTTCTTCTTAAAGATCCATTTGTTTTCTATCGCTACCGATCATCAAGCAAGTCGGTCAAAGTCCGTACTTTGTTTTCATACATGGATTCTATCTCGGATTTCATGGCTTCTAGCCATTTGTTGGAATCTGGGCCGCCATCGCTTCTTCATAGTTCGAAGGTTCACCGTTGTCTAACAACATGATTTCCGGTGATGGGGTTGCCGTACCACTGCAGTGCGTAACGTGTCCTTATGGACCCTCTGAAGTTCAAGAGCTACTTGATCCGAAGTACCTTGATCATCATCATTATTTTCCTCTTCAGTTGGTGTAGGCATCACAGGAACATTTTCCTGAGCTGCACTACTTTCCCGTTCAACAGGTAGTACTTCATCGAGTTCTTCTTTCCTCGCACTTACTTCTTTCGAGAGAAACTCTTTTTCCAGAAAGGATCCGTTCTTGGCAACAAAGATCTTGCCCTCGGATCTTAAGTAGAAGGTATACCCAATGGTTTCTTTAGGGTATCCTATGAAGACGCATTTTTCCGACTTGGGTTCGAGCTTTTCAGGTTGAAGTTTCTTGACATAAGCATCGCATCCCCAAACTTTTAGAAACTATGACTTAGGTTTCTTCCCAAACCATAATTATAGAGTGTCGTCTCAACGGATTTAGACGGTGCCCTATTTAAAGTGAATGTAGCTGTCTCTAGAGCGTATCCCCAAAATGATAGCGGTAAATCGGTAAGAGACATCATGGATCGCACCATATCCAATAGAGTGCGATTACGACGTTCGGACACACTGTTACGCTGAGGTGTTCGGTAGCGTGAGTTGTGAAACGATACCACATTTTCTTAAGTGTGTACCAAATTGCGTGACTTAAATATTCTCCTCCACGATCCGATCGTAGGAATTTTATCTTTCGGTCACGTTGATTCTCTACCTCATTCTGAAATTCCTTGAACTTTTCAAAGGTCTCGGACTTGTGTTTCATTAAGTAGACATACCCATATCTACTCAAGTCATCGGTGAGAGTGAGAACATAACGATATCCTCCATGAGCCTCAACGCTCATTGGACCGCATACATCGGTATGTATGATTTCCAATAAGTTGGTTGCTTTCGCTCCATTGTTCCGGAGAACGGAGTCTTGGTCATCTTGCCCATAAGGCATGGTTCGCATGTGTCAAATGATTCATAATCGAGAGACTCCAAAAGTCCATCAGCATGGAGCTTCTTCATGCGCTTGACACCAATGTGACCAAGGCGGCAGTGCCACAAGTATGTGGGACTACCGTTATCAACTTTACATCTTTTGGTATTCACGCTATGAATATGTGTAACATTACGCTCGATATTCATTAAGAATAAACCATTGACCATTGGAGCATGACCATAAAACATATCTCTCATATAAATAGAACAACCATTATTCTCGGATTTAAATGAGTAGCCATCTCGCATTAAACGAGATCCAGATACAATGTTCATGCTCAAACTTGGCACTAAATAACAATTATTGAGGTTCATAACTAATCCCGTGGGTAAATGCAGAGGTAGCGTGCCGACGGCGATCACATCGACTACGGAACCATTCCCGACGCGCATCGTCACCTCGTCCTTTGCCGGTCTCCGCTTATTCCGCAGCTCCTGCTGTGAGTTACAAATATGAGCAACGGCACGGTATCAAATACCGGTGAGTTACTACGAGTCTTGGTAAGGTACACATCAATTACATGTATATCAAATATACCTTTGGTGTTGCCGGCCTTCTTATCCGCTAAGTATTTGGGGCAGTTCCGCTTCGATGACCCTTCCCTTGCAATAAAAGCACTCGGTCTCGAGCTTGGGTCCATTCTTTGACTTCTTCCGGCAACTTGCTTGCAGGCGCGGCAACCTCCTTGCCGTCCTTCTTGAAGTTCTTCTTGCCCTTGCCCTTCTTGAACTTAGTGGTTTTATTGACCATCAACACTTGATGTTCTTTCTTGATTTCAACCTCTGCTGACTTCGGCATTGAGAATACTTCGGGAATGGTCTTCACCATCCCCTGCATATTGTAGTTCATCACAAAGCTCTTGTATCTTGGTGGGAGCGATCAAGGATTCTGTCAATGACCGCCTCGTCCGGAGGTTAATGTCCAATGACAAAGCGGTTGTGCAACCCAGACATTACGAGTATATGCTCACCGATGTAACTATTTTCCTCCATCTTACAACTATAGAACTTGTCGGAGACTTCATATCTCTCGACCGGGCATGAGCTTGGAAAACTAGTTTCAGCTCTTGAACATCTCATATGCTCCGTGTTGCTCAAAACGCTTTTGGAGCCCCGGTTCTAAGTCGTAAAGCATGCCGCACTGAACGAGGGAGTAATCATCAGCCCGAGGCGCCAAGCATTCATAATGTCTTGGTTCTCGGGACGGGTGCATCACCTAGCGGTCCTTCTAGGACATATTGTTTCTGGCAGCTATGAGGATGATCCTCGTGTTAGGACCCGATCCGTATAGTTGCTGCCATCATCTTTCAGCTTGGTTTTCTCTAGGAACGCGTTGAAGTTCAAAGGTTGACATGAGCGTTGGCCATTTGATCTACAAGACATATTTGCAAAGGTTTTAGACTAAGTTCATGATAATTAAGTTCATTTGATCAAATTATCTTAATGAACTCCCACTCAGATTAGACATCCCTCTAGTCATCTAAGTGTTACACGATCCGAGTCGACTAGGCCGTGTCCGATCATCACGTGAGACGGACTAGTCATCGTCGGTGAACATTCTCATGTTGATCGTATATTCCATACGACTCGTGTTCGACCTTTCGGTCTCCGAGTTCCGAGGACATGTCTGTAAATGCTAGGCTCGTCAAATTAACCCTAACTGTTTTGCATGTGTACAACTGTCTTACCCCCGTTGTATGTGAACGTAAGGATCTATCACACCCGATCATCACGTGGTGCTTGAAACGACGAACTTTAGCAACGGTGCACGATTAGGGATTACACTTCTTGAAATTGTTGTAAGGGATCATCTTATTTACTACCGTCTTTCTAAGTAAACAAGATGCATAAACATAATAAACATCACATGCAATTATATAGTAGTGACATGATATGGCCAATACCATATAGCTCCATTGATCTCCATCTTCAGGGCTCCATGATCATTTTCTCACCGGCATGACACCATGATCTCCATCATCATGATCTCCATCATCGTGTCTTCATGAAGTTGTCACGCCAACGACTACTTCTACTTCTATGGCTAACGCGTTTAGCAATAAAGTAAAGTAATTTACATGGCGTTCTTCAATGACACGCAGGTCATACAAAAATAAAGACAACTCCTATGGCTCCTGCCGGTTGTCATACTCATCGACATGCAAGTCGTGATTCCTATTACAAGAACATCATCTCATACATCACAATATGTCATTCATCATTCATCACAACTTCTGGCCATATCACGTCACATGACAATTGCTGCAAAAACAAGTTAGACGTCCTCTAATTGTTGTTGCATCTTTTACGTGGCTGCAATTGGGTTCTAGCAAGAACGTTTTCTTACCTACGAATAACAACAACATGATTTTGTCAACTTCTATTTACCCTTCATAAGGACCCTTTTCATCGAATCCGCTTCAACTAAAGTGGGAGAGGCGGACACCCGCCACCACCTTATGCAACTAGTGCATGTTAGTCGGTGGAACCGGTCTCACGTAAGCGTACGTGTAAGGTTGGTCCGGGCCGCTTCATCCCACAATACTGCTGAAGCAAGATAAGACTAGTAGCGGCAAGCAAGTTGACAAGATCTACGCCCGCAACCAAATTGTGTTCTACTCGTGCAATAGAGAACTACGCATAGACCTAGCTCATGATGCCACCTTTGTTGGGGAGCGTTGCAGAAAATTAAAATTTTCCTACGGTTTCACCAAGATCCATCTATGAGTTCATCTAAGCAACGAGTCAAGGGAGTGAGTTTGCATCTACATACCACTTGTGGATCGCGTGCGGAAGCGTTCAAGGGGATGGTGATGATGGAGTCGTACTCGCCGTGATTCGGATCACCGATGACCAAGTGTTGAACGGACAGCACCTCCGCGTTCAACACACGCGTGCATCTGCAGACGGACGTCTCCTCCTTCTTGATCCAGCAAGGGGAAGGAGAGGTTGAGGAAGACAGCTCAACGGCAGCACGACGGCGTGGTGTTGTTGGTGCAGGTGATCTCGGCTGTGGCTTCGCCAAGCACGTCGGGAGGAGGAGAGGTGTTGGGGAGGGAGGGCTGCGCCTTGGCTTGTGGTGTGCAGCCCTCCCTCACCCCTCTATTTATAGGGGAAGGGAGAAGGGCCGGCCCCTCTAGATGGCATCTAGAGGGGGGCTGCCAAGGGAGGGACTTGCCCCCAAGCAAGGTCCGCCCCTCTAGGGTTCCCCCAACCCTAGGCGCATGGGCCCAAAGGGGGCGCCCAGCCCACCAGTGGGCTGGCTCCTTCCCCACGCAGCCCATGTGCCCCCGGAGGGGTGGCCCCTCCGGTGGACCCGGAACCCTTCCGGTGGCCCATACAATACCGATATGCCCCGAAACTTTTGATTGTCCGTTTGACAACTTCCCATATATAAATATTTACCTCCGGACTGTTAGGAACTCCTCGTGACGTCCGGGATCTCATCCGGGACTCGAACAACATTCGGTAATCACATACAAGTCTTCCTAATAACCCTAGCGCCACCGAACCTTAAGTGTGTAGACCCTACGGGTTCGGAGACACGCAGACATAATGAGACGGCTCTCGGTCAATAACCAACAGCGGGATCTGGATACCCATGTTGGCTCCCACATGCTCCTCGATGATGTCATCGGATGAACCACGATGTCGAGATTCAAGCAACCCGTATACTATTCCCTTTGTCAATCGATGCGTTACATGCGAGACTTCGATCGTCGGTATCCCAATACCTCGTTAGGTCTGTTACCGCAAGTCACTTTACTCGTCTGCGTAATGCATGATCCCGAGTGGGCCCAGAGATACCTCTCAGGTCATGCGGAGTGACAAATCCAGTCTCGATCCGTGTCAACCCAATGAGACACTTTCGGAGATACTGTAGTGCACCTTTATAGTCACCCAGTTATGTTGTGACGTTTGGTACACCCAAAGCACTCCTACGGTATCCGGGAGTTACACGATCTCATGGTCTAAGTTAGAGATACTTGACATTGAAAAAGCTCTAGCAAAACGAACTACACGATCTTGTGCTATGCTTAGGATTGGGTCTTGTCCATCACGTCATTCTCCTAATGACGTGATCCCGCTTGTCAATGACATCTGATGTCCATAGTCAAGAAACCATGATTATCTGTTGACCAACGAGCTAGTCAACTAGAGGCTTACTAGGGACGTATTGTGGTCTATGTATTCACACGTGTATTACGATTTCCAGATAATACAATTATAGCATGAATAAAAGACAATTATCACGAACAAGGAAATATAATAATAATGCTTTTATTATTGCCTCTAGGGCATATTTCCAACAAAAATCCCCTATAAGAACGCGATTGCCATTGGATTCGATGAATCAAGATAAGAAAACAACAAGTTCTATACAAAATTCACAGTGATTTCCTTTCTTGTTTACTTATCACGCAACTACTACTTCCTCCGTCCCATAATATTGTTGGAAATATGCCCTAGAGGCAATAATAAAAGGATTATTATTATATTTCCTTGTTCGTGATAATTGTATTTTATTCATGCTATAATTGTATTATCCGGAAATCGTAATACACGTGTGAATAGATAGACCACAACATGTCCCTAGTGAGCCTCTAGTTGACTAGCTCGGTGATCAATAGATAGTCATGGTTTCCTGACTATGGATATTGGATGTCATTGATAACGGATCACATCATTAGGAGAATGATGTGATGGACAAGACCCAATCGAAGCATAGCACAAGATCGTAGTTCGCTTTGCTAGAGCTTTTCCAATGTCAAGTATCTCTTCCTTAGACCATGAGATCGTAACTCCGGATACCGTAGGAGTGCTTTGGGTGTACCAAACGCCACAACGTAATCGGGTGACTATAAAGGTGCACTCATGTATCTTCGAAAGTATCTGGTTGACACGGATCGAGATCCGGATTTGTCACTTCAGACACGGAGAGGTATCACGGGCCCACTCGGTAGTGCATCATCATAATGAGCTCAAAGTGACCAAGTTTACGGTCACGGGATCATGCATTACAGATGCAGTAAAGTGACTTGCCGGTGCGAGATTGAACGAGGTATTGGGATACCGACGATCGAATCTCGAGCAAGTAACATACCGATTGACAAAGGGAATTGTATACGGGTTGCTTGAATCCTCGACATCGTGGTTCATCCGATGAGATCATCGAGGAGCATGTGGGAGCCAACATGGGTATCCAGATCCCGCTGGTTATCGACCGGAGAGCCGCCTCGTCCATGCGCCCACTTGGGGCCCCGCGCCTAGGGTTGGAAACCCTAGGGGCGCCCACTTGCCTTGGGGGCAAGCCTTCCCTCGCCGCCCCATCTAGATGGGTTCTAGAGGGCGGCGCCTGATGGCCTATATAAAGGGGGGGAGGGAGGGCAGCCGCACCCTTGAACTTGGCGCCTCCCTCCCCCTGCTACACCTCTTCCTCCTCCCCAGTTGCTTGGCGAAGCCCTGCCGGAGTACTGCTACATCCACCACCACGCCGTCGTGCTCCTGGATCTTCATCAACCTCTCCTTCCCCCTTGCTGGATCAAGATGGAGGAGACGTCACGCTGACCTTACGTGTGTTGAACGCGGAAGTGCCGTCCGTTCGGCGCAAGGATCTCCGGTGATTTGGATCACGACGAGAACGACTCCCTCAACCCCGTTCTCTTGAACGCTTCCGCACGCGATCTACAAAGGGTATGTAGATGCATCTCTCTCACTCGTTGCTAGATGAACTCATAGATGGATCTTGGTGAACGTAGGAAAATTTTTATTTTATGCAACGTTCCCCAACTGTGGTATCAGAGCTAGGTCTATGCATAGTTCTCTATTGCACGAGTAGAACACAATTTGTTGTGGGCGTAGATGTTGTCAACTTTCTTGCCGCTACTAGTCTTATCTTGCTTGGCGGTATTATGGGATGAAGCGGCCGGACCAACCTTACACGCACGCTTACGTGAGATAGGTTCCACCGATCGACATGCGAGAGTTGCATAAGGTGGCTAGCGGGTCTGTCTCTCCCACTTTAGTTGGAGCGGATTCGACGAAAAGGGTCCTTATGAAGGGTAAATAGAAGTTGACAGATCACGTTGTGGTTATTCGTAGGTAAGAAAACATTCTTGCTAGAACCCAATTGCAGCCACGTAAAAGATGCAACAACAATTAGAGGACGTCTAACTTGTTTTTGCAGCAATTGTCATGTGATGTGATATGGCGGAAGTTGTGATGAATGATGAATGATATATTGTGATGTATGAGATCATGTTCTTGTAATAGGAATCACGACTTGCATGTCGATGAGTATGACAACCGGCAGGAGCCATAGGAGTTGTCTTAATTATTGTATGACCTGCGTGTCATTGATTCAACGACATGTAAATTACTTTACTTTATTGCTAAACGTGTTAGCCATAGTAGTAGAAGTAATAGTTGGCGAGCAACTTCATGGAGACACGATGATGGAGATCATGATGATGGAGATCATGATGATGGAGATCATGGTGTCATGCCGGTGACAAGATGATCATGGAGCCTCAAGATGAAGATCAAAGGAGCTATATGATATTGGCCATATCATGTCACTACTTTATATAATTGCACGTGATGTTTATTATGTTTTATGCATCTTGTTTACTTAGAACGGCGGTAGTAAATAAGATAATCCCTTATAATAATTTCAAGAAAGTGTTCCCCCTAACTGTGCACCGTTGCTAAAGTTCGTCGTTTCGAAGCACCACGTGATGATCGGGTGTGATAGATCCTTACGTTCACATACAACGGGTGTAAGACAGTTTTACACATGCAAAATACTTAGGGTTAACTTGACGAGCCTAGCATGTATGCAGACATGGCCTCGGAACACAAGAGACCGAAAGGTCGAACATGAGTCGTATGGAAGATACGATCAACATGGAGATGTTCATCGACGATGACTAGTCCGTCTCACGTGATGATGATCGGACACGGCCTAGTCGACTCGGATCATGTAACACTTAGTCGACTAGAGGGATGTCAAATCTGAGTGGGAGTTCATTATATAATTTGATTAGATGAACTAAATTATCATGAACTTTAGTCTAAAAATCTTTGCAAAATGTCTTGTAGATCAAATGGCCAACGCTCATGTCACCATGAACTTCAACGCGTTCCTAGAGAAAACCAAGCTGAAAGACGATGGCAGCAACTATTCGGATCGGGTCCTAACCCGAGGATCATCCTCATAGCAGCCAAGAAACAATATGTCCTAGAAGCACCGCTAGGTGAAGCACCCATCCTGAGAACCAAGACATTATGAATGCTTGGCAGTCTCGTCTTGATGATTACTCCCTCGTTCAAGCGGCATGCTTCTGACTTAGAACCGGGCTCCAAAAAGCGTTTGAGCAACACGGAGTATATGAGATGTTCGAGGAGCTGAAAATGGTTTTCCAAGCTCATGCCCGGTCGAGAGATATGAAGTCTCCGACAAGTTCTATAGTTGTAAGATGGAGGAAAACAGTTCACAAGGTGAGCACATACTCAAAATGTCCGGGTTGCACAACCGCTTTGTCCCATTTGGACATTAACCTCCTGGACGAGGCGGTCATCGACAGAATCCTTCGCCGCTCCCACCGAGCTACAAGAGCTTTGTGATGAACTACAATATGCAGGGGATGGTGAAGACCATTCCTGAAGTATTTTCAATGCTAAAGTCAGCAGAGGTAGAAATCAAGAAAGAACATCAAGTGTTGATGGTCAATAAAACCACTAAGTTCAAGAAGGGCAAGGGTAAGAAGAACTTCAAGAAGGACGGCAAGGATGTTGCCGCGCCCGGTAAGCCAGTTGCCGGAAGAAGTCAAAGAATGGACCCAAGCACGAGATCGAGTGCTTTTATTGCAAAGGAACTGCCCCAAATACTTAGCAGACAAGAAGGCCGGCAACACTAAAGGTATATTTGATATACATGTAATTGATGTGTACCTTACAGACTCGTAGTAACTCCCGGTATTTGATACCGGTGCCGTTGCTCATATTTGTAACTCATAGCAGGAGCTGCGGAATAAGCGGAGACTGGCGAAGGACGAGGTGACGATGCGCGTCGGGAATGGTTCCAAGGTCGATGTGATCGCCGTCGGCACGCGTTCCCTTACATTTACCTACGGGATTAGTTTTAAACCTCAATAATTGTTATTTAGTGCCAAGTTTGAGCATGAACATTGTATCAGGATCTCGTTTAATGCGAGATGGCTACTCATTTAAATCCGAGAATAATGGTTGTTCTATTTATATGAGAGATATGTTTTATGGTCATGCTCCGATGGTCAATGGTTTATTCTTAATGAATCTCGAACGTAATATTACACATATTCATAGTGTGAATACCAAAAGATGTAAAGTTGATAACGATGGTCCCACATACTTGTGGCACTGCCGCCTTGGTCACATTGGTGTCAAGCGCATGAAGAAGCTCCATGTCGATGGACTTTTAGAGTCTCTCGATTATGAATCATTTGACACATGCGAACCATGCCTTATGGGCAAAATGACCAAGACTCCGTTCTCCGGAACAATGGAACGAGCAACCAACTTATTGGAAATCATACATACGGATGTGTGCGGTCCAATGAGTGTCGAGGCTCGCGGAGGATATCGTTATGTTCTCATTCTCACTGATGACTTGAGTAGATATGGGTATGTCTACTTGATGAAACACAAGTCTGAGACCTTTGAAAAGTTCAAGGAATTTCAGAATGAGGTAGAGAATCAATGTGACCGAAAAATAAAGTTCTTACGATCGATCGTGGAGGAGAATATTTAAGTCACGAATTTGGTACACACTTAAGGAAATGTGGAATCGTTTCACAACTCACGCCACTGGAACACCTCAACAGAACGGTGTGTCCGAACGTCGTAATCGCACTCTATTGGATATGGTGTGATCTATGATGTCTCTTACAGATTTGCCGCTATCATTTTGGGGATACGCTATAGAGACAGCTACATTCACTTTAAATAGGGCACCGTCTAAATCCGTTGAGACGACACCGTATGAATTATGGTTTGGGAAGAAACCTAAGCTGTCGTTTCTAAAAGTTTGGGGATGCGATGCTTATGTCAAGAAACTTCAACCTGAAAAGCTCGAATTCAAGTCAGAAAAATGCGTCTTCATAGGATACCCTAAGGAAACCATTGGGTATACCTTCTACCTTAGATCCGAAGGCAAGATCTTTGTTGCCAAGAACGGATCATTTCTGGGAAAAGAGTTTCTCTCGAAAGGAGTAAGTGGGAGGAAAGTAGAACTCGATGAAGTACTACCTCTTGAACCGGAAAGTAGTGCAGCTCAGGAAAATGTTCTGTGGTGCCTACACCGATCGGAGAGGAAATTAAGGATGATGATCAAGGTACTTCGGATCAAGTTGCTCTTGAACCGTAGGTCCACAAGGACACGCTCCACACCAGAGTGGTATGGCAACCCTGTCTCCGGAAATCATGTTGTTAGACAACGGTGAACCTTCGAACTATGAAGAAGCAATGGCGGGCCCAGATTCCAACAAATGGCTTGAAGCCATGCAATCCGAGATAGGATCCATGTATGAAAACAAAGTATGGACTTTGACAGACTTGCCCGATGATCGGCGAGCGATAGAAAACAAATGGATCTTTAAGAAGAAGACGGACGCGGATGGTAATGTTACCATCTATAAAGCTCGACTTGTCGCTAAAAGTTATCGGCAAGTTCAAGGGGTTGACTACGATGAGACTTTCTCTCCCGTAGCGAAGCTAAAATCCGTCAGAATCATGTTAGCAATTGCCGCATACTATGATTATGATATATGGAAAATGGACGTCAAAACGGCATTCCTTAACGGCTATCTTAAGGAAGAACTGTATATGATGCCGCCGGAAGGTTTTGTCGACCCTAAGAATGCTAACAAGGTATGCAAGCTCCAGCGATCCATTTATGGGCTCGTGCAAGCATCTCGGAGTTGGAACATTCGCTTTGATGAGATGATCAAAGCGTTTGGGTTTATGCAGACTTATGAAGAAGCCTGCGTTTACAAGAAAGTGAGTGGGAGCTCTGTAGCATTTCTCATATTATATGTAGATGACATACTTTTGATGGGAAATGATATAGAACTTGTGGACAGCATTAAGGCCTACTTGAATAAGAGTTTTTCAATGAAGGACCTTGGAGAAGCTGCTTATATATTAGGCATCAAGATCTATAGAGATAGATCGAGATGCCTCATAGGTCTTTCACAAAGCACATACCTTGATAAGATATTGAAGAAGTTCAAAATGGATCAGTCCAAGAAAGGGTTCTTGCTCAGTATTACAAGGTGTGAAATTGAGCTCGGCTCAATGTCCCACCACGGCAGAAGATATAGAAGAGATGAGTGTCATCCCCTATGCCTCAGCCATAGGATCTATTATGCATGCCATGCTGTGTACTGCACTGATGTGAACCTTGCCGTAAGTTTGGTAGGAAGGTACCAAAGTAATCCCGACAAGGAACACCGGACACCGGTCAAGAATATCCTGAAGTACTGAAAAGGACTAAGGACATGTTTCTCGTTTATGGAGGTGACGAAGAGCTCGTCGTAAGGGTTACATCGACGCTTAGCTTCGACACGCATCCGGATGACTCTAAGTCACAAACCGGATACGTGTATATGTTGAATGGTGGAGCAAAGAGCTGGTGCACCGCAAGCGAGTGTCGTGGCGGGATCTACGTGTCAAGCGGAGTACATGGCAGCCTCGGAGGCAGCAGATGAAGCAATTTGGGTGAAGGAGTTCATCACCGACCTAGGAGTCATACCCAATGCGTCGGGGCCAATCAAACTCTTCTCGTGACAACACCGAAGCTATTGCACTTGCCAAGGAGCCTGGTTTCACAAGAAGACTGTGCACATCAAGCGCCGCTTCAACTCCATTTGTGAAAATGTTCAAGATGGAGACATAGAAATTTGCAAAGTGCATACGGATCTAAATGTCGCAGATCCGCTGACTAAACCTCTTCCATGAAAGCAAAACATGATCAACACCGTAACTCTATGGGTGTTCGATTCATCACAATGTAACTAGATTATTGACTCTAGTGCAAGTGAGAGACTGTTGGAAATATGCCCTAGAGGCAATAATAAAAGGATTATTATTATATTTCCTTGTTCGTGGTAATTGTCTTTTATTCATGCTATAATTGTATTATCCGGAAATCGTAATACACGTGTGAATAGATAGACCACAACATGTCCCTAGTGAGCCTCTAGTTGACTAGCTCGGTGATCAATAGATAGTCATGGTTTCACGACTATGGACATTGGATGTCATTGATAACGGGATCACATCATTAGGAGAATGATGTGATGGACAAGACCCAATCCTAAGCATAGCACAAGATCGTGTAGTTCGCTTTTGCTAGAGCTTTTCCAATGTCAAGTATCTCTTCCTTAGACCATGAGATCGTGTAACTCCCGGATACCGTAGGAGTGCTTTGGGTGTACCAAACGTCACAACGAATCGGGTGACTATAAAGGTGCACTACGGTATCTCCGAAATTATCTGTTGGGTTGACACGGATCGAAACTAGGATTTGTCACTCCGTGACACGGAGAGGTATCACTGGGCCCACTCGGTAGTGCATCATCATAATGAGCTCAAAGTGACCAAGTGTCCGGTCACGGATCATGCATTACTGATGACGAGTAAAGTGACTTGCAGAACGTAGATTGAACGAGATATTGGGATACCGTCGATCGAAACTCGGGCAAGTAACATGCCGATTGACAAAGGGAATTGTATACGGGGTTGCTTGAATCCTCGACATCGTGGTTCATCCCATGAGATCATCGAGGAGCAAGTGGGAGCCCACAAGGGTATCCAGATCCGCTGTTGGTTATTGACCAGAGAGCCGTCTCGGTCATGTTCACGTGTCTCCGAACCCGTAGGGTCTACACACTTAAGGTTCGTTGACGCTAGGGTTGTATGAATATGAGTATGCAGCAAACCGAATGTTGTTCGGAGGCCCGGATGAGATCCCGGACGTCACGAGGAGTTCCGGAATGGTTCGTAGGTAAAGAATTATATATAGGAAGTGCTATTTCGGCCATCGGGAGAATTTCGGGGGTTACCGGTATTGTATCGGGACCACCGAAAGGGTCCCGGGGGTCCACCGGGTGGGGCCACCTATCCCGGAGGGCCCCGTGGGCTGAAGTGGGAGGGAACCAGCCTGGTGGGCTGGTGCGCCCACTTGGGCCCTCGCGCCTAGGGTTGGAAACCCTAGGGTGGGGCGCCCACTTGCCTTGGGGGGCAAGCCTTCCCCCCTTGGCCGCCCCCCCCCCCATCTAGATGCATCTCTCTCACTCGTTGCTAGATGAACTCATAGATGGATCTTGGTGAACGTAGGAAAATATTTATTTTATGCAACGTTCCCCAAGAAATATAAGAACGTTTTTGACACTACTAGTGTCAAAAACGTTATATTATGGGACGGAGGGAGTAATAAGGACGGATGAAAGATCAAAAGCATTTCCACCTGACAACCAGAGAGCGCCAGATCCTAAGCAAGGAACCAAGGTGGGTGAAACATGCGCGATGGTGGTAGGTATGGTTGGAGCGGGAGGAGGAGGAGGGGGAAAGCAGATTGGGCGCACCTGAAGGCCCTCAGAGCGGAGGACGGCGACGGCCTTGTCCAGGACCTCGCGGCGGCGGCCCATGATGGCGACGTGGGTGCCGTGGCGGGCGAGCTGGGCGGCGATCTCGAAGCAGATGCCGGAGCCGCCGCCGGTGACCAGCGCCACCTTGCCCCTCAGCACGTCTGCCCGGAACGGCGACTCGGTCGCCATCGCCTCCTCGTCGCCTTCTTCTTCTTCCTCGCTCCTCCTAGCTCCGGTGTGGACGCAGATGGACGGAGGAGCACGAGATGCCGGTTCAGCGTGCTGCTAATCGCCGGCTTTGTTCCGTGTTTGGACTCGTCTTCGTTGCCGGATTTCCTCTGATTCCTGGCTGTGGTTTTTCTATGGGACGAAATTGAGTACGACCCACACTAACTAAGTTCAAAAAAAAAACTACGACCACACTGGACATGGATTTTCTGCTCACAACTTTGTTAGGATTTTAGGTCTTTTTTGTAAACTAATTCAAGGATTCTAAACATTAGTTATTTTTCTATTCAGAACATTTAAACTGTCGGAAACTTTGCTTTATAATTCATTCGTACTCCAGGGTTTTTCAGACCATAGGAAACTTTCCTATGGGCCAGAGATTAAACAAAAATCGATTGATTAATTAATTTTATTTGTCGACTATTAATCGGCTTTGCAAATCACAGGTTCTCGACACAAAAATCTAAGGATTCTGATCATTCGTATGTTTTTATTCAGAACATTTGAACCGTAGAGAACTTTTCTTTATAATTCATTTGTACTCCAGGGTTTTCCAAACCATAGAAAACTTTCCTATATGGGCTAGTGATTAAACGAAAATCGATTGATTAATTATTTATTTGTCGACTATTAATCAGACATTTTGCAAATCACGGGTTCTCGGCACAAATATTCTAAAATATGCAATATTCAACCTAAAGGAGCTTCTCCTGAAGCAAGTAATGGCATCAAGTGTGGTGGTGTTGGAGGAAGGGGTGGCAAAGATCTGCTCCAGGCGTCAGGCATTGTGCTCTTAGCGCGAGGTGGGAGATGCGGAGGGTGCAAGTGCTTCACCTCCTGGGGAACACGATGGGCAGATCCGGAGGGCTGAGAGCTTAGACCGGGCTGGCTTTGCTTGGTGAATAAGCAACATGGTGGCGAAGCGCTGAGTATTGCACAAACCCTATCGAGCAGGACGAGTTTTGTCGGAAGACAGGTGGAGGGGAGAACCAAATTTTAGGTTTATGCCTGGACAGGCCCAACCGATTTATCGGTAGATCCATGATAAATAGCTTGACACGCCGATAACTTGGCCCATCCGACTAACACAACCAATGTGGCATAGTCTTTGGCATTGACCCATTAAGCCTCCATAAATCGTGGAATGGTCGATATTTTGAACATTGGCCTGAATACTAAGAATCTTATGTTAAACAGTAGGCCTTTCCCCATGTATTTCTTTTCTCAACATAACGCTTGTGTTTTTCCTTTTTGTTTTCCTTTTTCTTACTTATTTTTTATATTCTGAAAATGGTCTACATCTGTATATAGAAAAATTATTTTACTTCGTTTTTGAGAATGTAACACCCGCATTATGAAAATGTTTGGAGAGTTTCAAAAGTTTGTTCTCTAGTTTTAATAAAATCTTCAGACAATTCAAAAACAAAATGTATGTTCGGGTAATTTGTAAAAAATGTTTGTACCATTAAAAAAAATGTTCATGACATTTTTTGAAAGTCGCATATTTTTTTAATGATATTTTTCAACTTCATTTTTATATAAACATGTGTTAGCGTAATTTCGAAAAAAATCATAACATATAAAAATTTCCATGATATTTAAAAAAATGTTCATATATACCAGCCTTCCTACACCTACCACTCACTATACTTTTATTGTCGTGCTTCGTCGAGGTGTCATTTGAGTACCTACAAAAACTCCCTGGACACCCCGTGCGCACGGGGACCAAGGTGGCCAAGTTTCTCGACACCCTGTGCGCGCAGGGCTGACTTAGCCCGCACGCACGGGGTCCAACAAGAAATCCTCATCCAGCCAAGAGCACTATAAATTCACCTCCATCTCTAACCCTAATGTCTTGTTGAGCTCCACCATTGCTACAATTCATTTTGCTCAATACTCTCAATCCCTTCACCCAAACTTGTTGAAACTTCGGGGACTGGGTCAGCAAGACCCGATCTACAATTTGCCCCAACCAAATTCGTGTTCCCACAATATTTGTCTACCATTGACTTGTTATTGTTGGAGCTTGTGGTGTGCTCCGGAGACATTTGTAAAGGTGTGGTGGCCGCCTTCAAGACCAATCTCGAGTGATTTGAGGCTCATCCGTTGCGGGTGACTCGAAAGAGAATACGGTGAGCCGTCCGTGGCGTTCCACAAGCTTTGGCTTCGACACCGCTCTAAACGGAGATTAGCTCTCCCTAAGGAAGAGTAAACTTCGGGATATCCGCGTCCTCGTCTCACTTGTGGTTAATCCTTTCCCGCACTTTACTTTGCTTTGTATGCTTGTGAGCTTGCTATTTAGATTGTTGCCTAGCATATTTTGCTTTAAGCATGCTTGTCATATAGGTCGTGTTCACCTAGTCTCATATCTAGTGAACCCTATTTATCCTCTTAACCCTAAAATTGACAAGTAGGATTAAAATTTATAGTCTTCTATTCACCCCTACCCACCCCCTAGTCAACCGTATCGATCCTTTCAATTTGCATTAGAGCCTCGTGCTCTAATATGAGGTTTTACAACCTTAGAGAATATGGACGATCTAGGGATGAGGGAGGTGCACCACTACTTGCGCAGGATGGTCAAAACCTACCGCCGCCGGGGCTTTCAGCTCCGGCTTGAGCCAGTTCACGATTGGCAACAATCTGGAGAAGTTCGATGTCTGCGTCCCCGAGCTCATCGCCAATGACAACATCAAGGTGCACGTCCATGGAACTAAGCTCCGGGTAACACCGTACCTCCACCAAGAGGATCCTAGCGCTGCAATTGCAAACTGACCTGGGGGCTCCTGTAGTCAATGGGGTAAATGTGATCCCGTATTTCAGGGAAAATGGTAATCTGCAGTAAATGTGACACACGGAGTCACGATAAATCGTTTAATTGGCTGATATATTGAACATCGGCCTAACTACTAGGAATCCTATGTTAAACATTAGGAACTTTCCACCTTTTTTTTTTCAAGGCTTGCGTTTTCCCTTTTTGTTTTCCCTTTCCTTACATATATTTATATTCCGAAAATGCTTTACATACTCGCTTCGTTTCTTGAAAGAGTGTACTTCAACTTTTTTTATCTTTGATCATATTTATACAATAATACACCAACATTTATGCCATCAAACTAGTAGCATTAGATCATGATAAAATATATTTTCATTATATACCTATTTGGTTTCACAAACATTGATATATGTTTGCACAAATTCGGTCAAACTTTGAGTTAGTTTGACCCTCCAGAAATGTTGTAAGCACACTTTTTAAAAGATGGAGGAAGTATATATGTATATGGAAAATTGATTTACTTAGTTTTTTGAAATTTTACAACTCTCATTACAAAAAAGTTCAAAGAATTTCAAAAGTTTGCTCTCATGGTTTTTAAAAAACTTCAGACAACCCCAAAAAATATTTGTGGCAATTAAAATGTTCAGATATATAAAACATGTTCATGTTATTTTATAAGAAAAAAATCATGAAAAATATAAAATGTTTGTTATGTTAATTTGTACAAAATGTTTGTGTATGTTCATGGCTGTTTCAAAAAGCTCATATGTTAAAAAATGTGTTAAATTTTTTTAAAAGTTCAATTATCTAATCATGTGTTTGTGTAATTTTAAATATAAATCATGACATAGAAAAAATGTCCATTGCATTTAAAAAAGTGCTCATAAAAATTTAAAATTAATCCCACATTTAAAAAAATGATATTTTTAGAGAAAAATCAATGTTTTTGAGAAATTATCATTGTGTATTTAAAAAATGTTCAATCTTCATTTGACAAACTTTATGCATGTATTATATTAAATTTCCAACATGTATTTAGAGTAATATTCGACGTGCACCTGAAAAATGCACAATGTCTGTACGGAACGTTCAACGCATATTAAAAAATCGTCGCGCATTACAATATCCAAAAAATAAAATTGAAAAATAATTAGAATTAAAATTAAACATATATGGAAAATAAAAACCAGAAGGAAATTGATAGAGAACAAAAAAAACTGGTTGAAACCTTTCCAAAATCGAGTGAAAGGTTCCCAGAACTAGTGCCTAATGCAGAGAATACAAACTTCCAAAAATTAACCCTAACCAACTCTATTGGGTCGGTCCATCAATGAGATTACTGTCTGTCTTACAGTAAGCGAGACATCATAATATTCGTGTCGTGAGCGATGGTGAGCAAGGGCGGTGCTATATGCCGCTTGCGTCGAATTGTGCATTGGTGTCGCCTACAGCTAGCTGGTAGTGGGCGGCCAGTTATCACATGGTCTCCTCATGTTGACATGATGCTGCTGTGACATGTGTTTTTTTTATTAATTTCTGTTTATATTGAAAAAATACATATAGTATGACAAAATAGTAAATGCAGTGCACAAAAAAATTCGCCCCACTTTTAGAAAAATGTTTTCATAATTAAAAAAATGTTTGAACATTTCAAAAATGTTCATGCATTTCACAAATGTGTACCTGACTTTTTCTTTCCCGTACTTCAGCAAATGTGTCATGTTCCTATAATTCAGCAAATTTACTCGTCCCAGAATAGGTAGAATTTCATTTTACCTGTCTTGCCAATCATCCCAACTGAATTCATTAGGGAGCATCTTCCCCACACCAGCTAGTGACCCTCAGGGATCCGCAAGGGCTGTCCTGGGAGGTTGAATTTGTCTATTGCAGCCATCATTCCGCCAGGGCTTTCAGCGGCGGCTAGAGCTAGTTCTCGATTGGCAACAATCCGAAGAAGTTCGACGTGTGCGTCTTCGAGCTCATCGTTGAGGATAACATTAAGGTGCACGTCTACAGAGCTAAGCTCTTGATAATCTCGCACCTCCACCAAAAGGATCCTAGCGTTGCCATTCCAAACTGACCTATGGCCTCTCGCAGTCTTTTTTTTTTCTTTCGAGAGAGAGTGGGCTCTCGTAGTCAGTGGGGTAAGTGTGATCCTATATTTCTGGGAAATGGTAATCTACTCTAAATGGACACAGAGAGTCGCGATAAATCTTTGAATTGGCCGATATTTTGAACATTGGCCTAAATACTAGGAAACTATGTTAAACATTAGGTCCACGTTTTTCTTCCATCACGAGGCTTATGTTTTTCCTTATTTTTCCTTTTTATTACTTATATTTATATTCCAAAAATGCTCTACATATATATGTATATGAAAAAAATTAATTTACTTATTTTTTAAATGTATAAATCGCATTACCGAAATGTTTGGGTAATTTCAAAAGTTTGTTCTCATGGTTTGAATAAAATCTTTGTGGCATTTCAAAATGTTCACATGTATAAAAATGGTCATGTTATTTTAGCAAAAAATTCACATAAAATGTAAAATGTCTATCCGGGTAATTTATAAAAAACGTTTGTACCACTGAAAAATGTTCATGACATTTTTTTAAAAGTTCACACATTTTAAAATGTGCTTTTACATTTTTAAAAGTTCATTTCATTTAAATATGTGTTCTTGTAATTTTTTTAAAAGTCATAACATACCAAATGTCCATTACATTTAAAAAAATCATATCACTTCAAAATTGTTCGCATTATTAAATAAATGATATTTTTGGAAATAATTCAATGTTTTTCTTTGAAAAAATATCATCGTGCATTTAAGAATGTTCAGTGTGCATTTGACAAGCTCTATGCATGTATTCTATTAAATATTCAACGTGTATTAAGAGAAGTATTCAACGTATATCTGGAAAATGCACAACATGCATACGGAAAATGTTCAACGCGTACTAAAAAAACAGGAAAACAAACATACAGGGAAAATAAAGAGCAAAACCATAAGGAAATCGATACACAAATGAACCTGGTTGTGACTTTCCGAAAATCGGGTGCAAGGTTACCAAAACCAGTGCCTACTATAGAGAATAGAAGTCTCCGTAAACTAACGCTAACCAACTCTATTGGGTCGGCCCATCAGTGAGACTATAGTCTGTCTCGCAGTAAGCGAGACATCATAATCTTTGCGTCTAGACGAATAAGGTTCCTAATCCCGGCGTAGGGTGAGTAAAGGGCGCGGCGTGTCGCCCCAGCTAGCTAGTAGTGAGACAGCCCAGTGGTCTCGTCATGCTGATGTTACGCGTGTTTTTTTTCGTTTATATATTGAAAATAAAAATACATATACACACGTAGTGTACCACTACCGTTTTACCGATACCATCGTACGTGCGCCCATCATAGAGTCCATATACTCCGCCGGCTTCTATATCTGAAAGACAGAACATGTGCTGGGTTTGTGGTTCAGGATGGCAGATACGGTTTCCTCTTTCGGCGTCTTAGTCGTAGTGGGGTGTCAGATCTGGAGTTTGATGGCATGTTCTGGGTGTTGCTCCGGTCTGATTCGTTCAACGGCAATGGCTTCACTTTTGATGAGCCATCTTAAAGGTCTGCAAAGCTACATATCAACAATGGAGCCGCATCGAGCTTGAGTGAGGAGGTGATCCGTCATTTTTTTCTTTGATGACTGTTGTGGTGGTGTCGGAGGTAGGTGACAGAGTTAGGTGCCAGCATCGAGACTTGTACTTTGATCTTTATGTATTATCATGAAAAAGAAAGTAGGGTGAACTTGTACGAGAGTGGCGATAGTACACACGAGCTCGCTTGCTCCTGGTACGTGGACCAGTGGTACAACGCCCACATGCAGGTGATATTAATTGGTCATGGAAATACGGGATGGGTTTTAAAAGTGTAGATAGTTGATATACGGGCCTTTGCGGTATAGCGGGGTAACGGCGCAGGGCGTTGCATGACGGGAATTGACGAACCGTTCCACTGGGGCAGGTCGGAATGCATCATGCATGTACCATCTGATTTGTATAGCCCTCTCTCTCACGCCTCATTCATCTGCCATCCCCGTAGCCACACAAACAAAACACACACACACAACAAGGAAACGCACGCTCGGGCGCATCGTCGAGCCGCCGAGGCCGTCTCGCTTGCTGGTGCGCACCTGCCGGCCACCGCTGACCGGCGAGGCCGCCTCACCCTGGCAGAAGCGGAAGCCGGCGGAGCAGGAGGAGGAGCATGTGGCGCGACCGACGGCCTCGGCGTGCTGGACCCCCGACCGGCCAAGCGGCTGTTGTTGGGGTTCGAGCGCGGCCGGGACAACCTCAACGCGCGGATGAAGCACCCGGACAACCCACACCAGTTCTCCGACTATGAGCTCGCCCTTCATACCGAGACGGATCGGCTCAGCCTCCTCGCCGGCGCGCCCGAGCTCTTCCCCGACCTCATCCCGCTTAGCCTCGCCTCGTCCCTCTCTAGCAGCCAGCAGGGTCGTGCCGCCGCCTCCCAACAACCATCCGAGCGGCAACGGATATGGAGCTCCATGGAATAAGCTAAGCCGGCGGATGCGGCACTTTCTCTTCTCTTCTCCTCTCCTCATTTGTCTCATCATTTTCTTAGTGTCGATTGCAATCTGAAGCGTAGTAGTACTGTCAGCATGGGAGCATACTCTCATTTTTCTCTATTTAGGTTTATTCTGGTTCAATTTGGTTAGGTTCGCCTTACCCGCATCGGCGGCACGCCAACATGGAGGTCTGACAGGAAGATGGCATCTGAAGCTTTTTTTTTTTTGGCGAATAGCATTTGAAGGGTTTTGTAGTGTGCACGCTACTGAACTGTATCAACCTTGGCAATTTTTTGAGAATGTCTTGTAGTGGTCCATGGCATTCGTCAACGATTTTTTTTCTCTATAACATGGCAAGTTTGAAAGAATTTCTATGAGCCACACAGCAAACTCGGAACATCATGTTTCCCATCACATGACAAATTTTAGGAAAAGATGTAACTATGACACAACAATTTTATGAATTCTGTTTTCTAAATCACGGCAAATCCTTCAAACAAAATTATAGGTATCTCATGGCAATTCTCGAAACGAATTGTATATTCTAATCATGGCAATTGTTAAAACAAATAGTATACCACCATGGCACCTTAACATATATCGACATGTTAACATGGCAAATGCAGGTTTTCTTTTTTGAATCAGACCATGGAAAAATGCAAGTATTCTTTTTGAATCAGACCAAGGCAAATGCAGGTATTCTTTTTTGAATAGGACCATGCCAAATGCAAAAAATTATACTTATCATTGTAGCTACCATGGCAAATTATTTTTTTATTTTTTTAACCATGGCATTTTTAATAGATACCTTGGCAATTATTGAACATGTGGCAAATTTCTCTTTTCTAGCATGGAAAATTCCTAAATTTGTCTAGAGAACAAAATTCCTAATGTTTCTGGCATGTGCCCATGAAAAATCCTAAATTTGCCATCTTTTTTAAAAGAACAAAATTCTTTAGTTTCCATGACGTGCGTTGTTTTTAAGAGTATGATAGCACTTGTTTGCGTACACATCATGCTACACAATTGCCATACTTTGTTTTTTTTCTCTCAATATCATGGCAAGTAGTGTGATGGTAATTTTTACACACATTTTCATTTTTTCCATGTCATGATTTTTTGGCTTTGACTACTTATGATGTTTTATTCACCTCCAACTATGTACGTGACATGACATTTTACTTGTTCTTTTAGCTATAATTTTTGACATGGCAAAATTTTCTATTACCTTTTTCATGGGCAGTTCATGTTTTGTACTACATCTATATAATAGTCATGGCAAACTTCAATATGTTTTTGGCATGGCACCTTACATAGTTGTTCTACATCTATATATCTACCATGGCAGAAAAACAATGTCTTTTTTTGCCATGCCAACTTAAGTTTTGTAATACATATATAGACATGTCATGGCAAAAATTTAAAGATGTCTCTGCCACGTCATCTGAATTCGTGATATTTGTTCATTACATGAAAATTTACTTTCTTTTTAGCTATAAATTGGACGGTAAAAAATCGATTTTTTTTATCCATGGGCAGTTTAAGGTTTATACTACATTTCAATAATTGTATTTATGGAAAAATTATTGTATTGACCATGGCATTTTTACTTGTGGCTACCATCGCAAATTCATTTTTTGGAACATAGCTCGTCAAATTTATTGTACAAAATCTACGATTTTTTCCATGTCATTAATTGCCATCATTTTAGAAAACATGGGGAAGTGAATCTGCTATGACATGAAAAGCATAACAGAAAATTTTGAAGTTGCCTTGGTCCACTATCTAGTTTTGCCTGCAAAGTCATACAAAAAATATATTTTTCGTGGTGTAAAGATAGTAGGGTGTTTCAAGAATTGTCATGTGTTATAGAGTTTTTTTCATGAATTCCCATGTGAGCATTGCAAAAATTGCGATGTGAACACTACAAAATATTATTAATGTGTGCTCTTTTATAGGGAAATAGCAAAAAAAATCTGAAATTTTCCTTGCGAGTACTAGAAAAGTTGTCGTTAGAATTTTTGCCATGCTTCTTTAGGAACCAAAATGTTCTAAACCTTCCATTGTAAGTACAATGGCCTCCTCGGTTGCATGGGCCGCGCTAGTGGGTCCCGTCATACATTAAAAACTGTATAATGGTTATGGCACCTTCTTATATAATTTATTTTTAAATGCATGACAATTTTTATTATCCAGATTATCTATAGTAGTTGTGTCAGTCTAGAACAGCCCTGGTGTATGCGGTCATGTCCCAATGTTTATCATCTTTGCGTGGATGCCTAAGCCTTGTACAATGCAAGGTGCTTAGGAAATATGCTAGAAATAAATTAATTTTTTTAGGAACTGGAACTTATTTATAGAGAATAGATGCTTAATAGGCACGTCTCCTATGAAAATAAGCACTAGTGCTTAAGAAAACTTGGTTTATTTTACTAAGCATCTCCCTAAGAGCATCTACAACCAGATACAACAAGCCCCTAAAATGTCCACGAACGCGCCTATTTGCGTCCGCAGACAATGACCGGTCACGCCTTAAATTTTTATTTCCACAATTGGGTACCTCATTTAGAAATCCTCAAATTCATATAACCATATGCATCGTAAACTATCTCTATGATGCAACACAAAGCCTCCGGCTGCTACATCAACACATGTCATCGAACAACCAAGGAATTGACATGTTCAACACATACTAACTATGGAAAAAGATCATCCAAGACTGTTCTTGCCCTTGTCGGCGCCCTTGCTGTATTTTTAGTGGAAGTAGCGCTCAATGACGCAACATGGATCAAGCCGAATTTGCTCATCGCCGGAGTTGTCCGACCCTTCACCGCCTCTCCTCTTTGGGAGGCAATTCGACCATGGCATAGATCGCCCAGCTTTACTCTCGGCAAGGGTGCGTGTTCCCACCTCGTCGCTTCGAACGTTGTGGTCACGGACGGCTTCCTGCTCGTGGCGGTGCAAACAGCCGCCTCCGCATGTCTGCCGAGACGGGCTTCGACCTCTCGCGTCCTCCGCTTCTTACAACAGCACACTGTTCCTCGTAGCACTCATACTCCTCTACACCGGAGGCGGGTGGCAAAGCGGACCTCGAGCTTCCACTCTAGTGGACCTAACGCCCATTGCACCGACGCAATGGATTCCCGCTAGATCAAATCCGAACTCGCTCGGGCCCATACGCTTGAGTCGATGGATCGGAACTGGTCGGAGTCGATCTGCTGGCTATAATGCCGGAGAAGGCCGGAGATCGCTTGAAGGGAGCTTGGGGCGGTGAGGAGTCGGGTGGAGCAAATTGGCTAATATTTGGTCTATGAAACGGAAGGGGACAAATATATGTAAGGTCGGGTGGGCCAGCGTGGGATGGGTCCGACATGGTGGACACGCCTGGGCCTCCCCATATCGATTTGGGCTGGATATGAAGGTATATGGGGCTTGTATAAGAAGCCCGTCTTGTCGACTTTTTCTGACCTATCAATGGTACGGTTGTCCGTCCAAGCCTACACTAGGGTTTGGGACGCTGACTGTGCTCTACTCCCCGCCTTTAAAGAGTGCACTTCCAACTTTGTTGGAAAATCAAATTTTTTTATGTTTGACCCTTTTTATACAATAATGGAATAACATTTATGTCATCAAATTAGTAGTATTAGATTCATGATAAAATATATTTCTGTCATGTACCTATTTGGTTTCACAAGCATTGATATATTTTTGCACAAACTCGGTCAAATTTTAAGATAATTTGACCCTCCAACGAAATTGGAAGTACATTCTTTCGAGGACGAAGGATTAAGCAACTTGTGTTGTACGAAGTCAGACATCTTTATTAGTGTGATGTGCACCTGTACGCAAAAGTTGATGTATCAAATCTCCTGATCTGTAGTTGGTGTGCCAAAGTATAGGTATGGACGTGAAACAACCCTGGTATTTCCAGTCGCCTGTGCTGCATTGGGTGGGAACTGATGTTGATTTTTTTTTTTTGCATGGACCCGACGTTGATTCACGGCGTGATGGAACGGCGTGTACTGTGCCGTGGGTCCGAACCAGAATCCTTTAATAGAGTATGTAAGAGTGCCGTTGGGTACAGCAGCATATACCCCGTTAATTACTAGCCCAGTCCCCGATCTCAACGAGAACGAGCGCGCATGGATAACATGAGCAGGCGAGGACGGGAGCTCCTACGAATTTTCGGAACTTGTACTCGACACCGACGTATTTCGCTCGCTACTAGTTTTGCAGTAGCCTAGAGGCCGCGCTGCTATCCTGGAGAAGAACAAGGACAAGAGGAACGCTGGCACTGTCAGGAAACTGCTGATCTCCGTTCCGTGCCGGGGGGCGCACAGAAAGGAAGCTATGCATGCCATGATAACCACCTGGACGTGGTGGACTGGTGGTGGTCCTGCCACCCAGTTTCCCTGGACAGACACTGTCCCGTCCACATGCCAAGATTCATCAGATTTTCACGCACTCCCTACATTTCGCCCTACTGTGAGACGAGCGAGTGGCGACCACGACAGCTCGCTCTGAACTGCAACGGTGCACACATGTTCCTCTCTGGACCCCTCCACTCGACGACCGAGTGACTGTAGCTCGCCCGGTACACGGGAGTGAGGCCGGTGTCATCGTGTCAGCGTCGTCCCCGATTTTCCGATCGAGTGGACGAGGAGTTGATCCGGCAGAGCTAGCGAGCGCGCAGGCGCAGCCACATCCCACGCCCCGGTGACTCGCTCGCTAGCTCACCGGTGCTAGAGTAAGCCAAAGCGGCGGCGCAGCCACATGTACAGCCTGCGCGCGGCAGGCCTCCACGTACTACGTCGACCCCGCAAGGTGGTTAGCCGACTAGGCGGCCGCCCTTCAATGCCACAGCAACGTACGATCGACGTCGCCCTCGCTTATCCTCCGTCACGAATTGATTAAATCGGTCATATATAGCACGATCGCTAAACAGACCGATAGAACCAGATGGCCATCGATCGGAGATTATATTTATTTATAATAACAAAGAAAAGATCGACATGCATGCAGGAGTACATATCGCTCATACCCAGTTGAGCTACATATATGCATGCGTGCACGCTAGACCGCGAACGTGTCACCGGCCGTTTCAGAGATCCGTATTGATCATTCGGTTCACAAGTAGGAGCGCACAATATCGGAGGAGATACACGCATATATATAAGTTGGCGGTGTATGAACAGATCTCCCTGAAAAGCTATATATGTAGGAAAATGGAACTAGAGGTAGCGGCCGTTCGAAGATTTCCCAGTTCTCTTTTTTTTTTTGAGGGAAGATTTCCCAGTTCTCGTTGGACAGATGTGTGTGGTCGCTCTCACGCATAAATTGCTGCGACAAATGCTCGTACACGTACGCAGATCTGCACGATTAATTCCGACAGCCGGTTGACGGTTGGTTCAGGGTCCACGATTATGCCTGATTGATATGCTGGCTCGTCGGTTGGTGTCGATGCTGCTGATGGGACGATCAAAATTCAAAAGTTGCATATCATGGCCCAACTTGGCCAAGGATTTACTCATTTACATTAGATCCCCGTCAATTCAAAGAAAAGAAAAGGAGAAGCTTGTTTTGATTTTGGTACGTTCTGTGGTAAGCTAGATCCCTGTCGAGAAGCACGTGGTTAATAATGCAGGGCGCGAGAGATCGACATCGATCTCGATCTCATATCAGCTGAGGACAATCAAGGAGGTCGTGGTCGGTACATGCCACATCATGATATATGCTTTTTGATGAAGGGTGGCTTTTATTCGCTCAAATGAAGCATTAAGAAGATACAAACATAATAAGCACACAATCAACCTACGTATACCAACTAATGCACACAAATAGCAAAGTCATATAAAACTGAAGCTATGCGTTGGCAAAAAAAAGACCCCCAAAGCGATTAGATCATGATCGACAAACTATAACAATGATCATATCTGTGCCAACCAACTCATGACATCACACGGTCAACGAAGTTCTTCAGCAGCAACGCCTTCACGAAGGGAGTGACGCTCAAACGTCACCGTCGCTGGATCCAACCAACCAAGGCCAGATTCTAGGTTTTCACCTTCAAGAACCAGTATAAGCATGCCCGGACAATGCTTTCACTAGTGCAGAACCGGGCTTTAGTGCCGGTTCGTGAGGGCCTTTAGTGCCGGTTGGCGAACCGGCACTAAATAATGGGGAATAAAGCCCCCCCTTTAGTACCGGTTCGTCACGAACCGGCGTTAAAGTGCAAACACGTGGCAAGAGCCAGGCCCGGGTGCGTGTTGGACATTAGTACCGGTTGGTAACACCAACCGGTACTAAATGTTTGGGTTTTTTTTTTTGCTTTAATTTTGTGTTTTCAATTTGGCTTTATTTTCCATTTAATTCTTTTTTGTTTGCTAGTATTTCACGATACTACAAATTGTACACGTTATGCATATATATAAATATATAGATTTTCTCGTACGTAGAACCGCATATATATATATATATATATATATATATATATATATATATATAATATCATCGAACGTCTCACAGCCAACACCATTAACTATTCACACATACACATGTATATACATATACAATTTCTCCTACATGTTGCTTTGGTGCCTTCGGAGCACGATGACAAGTGGTTCATGGGGGCGGTAGCGAGTAATAGTATTCTCCTTTGGGATCTATGACCTGGTCGAGCAAAAATCTCGTTGTTTCCTCTTGAAGTGCTTGTATGCGGTCCGATGCTAGGAGCTTATCCCGCACCTCTCTGAACTGTTAAGAAGGAGATCCATATGCATGTGTGTTAGTTGTGTGACTAGATATCGATAATGGTGTGAATAGTGTTCGACAAAAACGTACCCATTCCTGTCTTCATCGATCTGCTCCTTTCGCGACGTCATCATGCGAATGTTCTCGCAATAGTAGAATGCACACAGATTATTCCCCGACGCCTGCCTCAGGGCCTTTACGAGAATGGAATTCAATCAGATAATGATTAATCAAGCATGATAATTAATTAATGATATTGAAACAAGAATTAAAGAGATGGTACTACTTAATTACTTACCTTGGGTCGATGCCAAAACAACTTTTTTAGCCACGTGCCTGGAGTCACCTTGATGAACTTTGCCCATGCCCTGCCCGCCGGCAAAGAAAATTAATAAAGGGGTTATTAAATAGTTCATATCAGGAACTAATAGTTAATAATGATTGAAATTACCTGTTGACTATCCCCTTCACGATGGTGTATTCTTTATCTTCTTTAGTTAGTGAGCCCAGTAATTCAACTTTTCCTTCGTCAATTTTAATGTCTAACAAGACCCATTGCCAACTGCATACGCACACGTTTGCATGTCTTAATTAAGTGGGCATGTGCATAAAATTAATCAACTACCGTAAACCGTATACACTTAATTATTAACATCTAGCTAGCTAGTAAGCAAAAACAGAATTTGTAGTACAAGACAGTGTGACTCACGGGAAGTTGTAAGGAAGTAGTATATCTGCATTGCTATTGAGGCGCTTCAAGAACTCTAGCATGCTTTCCTCTACAGCAGCTCGACAATGTTCAATCTTCCATATATCCTGATTAATGGTATTTGGGTCAATGAACCCAACGCCATAGCGTCCAGCTTTTTTCATTTCATACATCTTCATCATGCATATAATACCAAAGAAAAAGAATACAGTGAGGATAATTACATGTAATGATTGATCAAAATTATCACTACATAACTAGCTTGAGACTTAAATTACAGAAAGAAATCACTTACAGACAATAGCAACTGACGATAGACTTGTCGAGTGCGTCTTGATTAAATAACTGAAATAGATCTCGGATACTCAATGGACAAGGCTTTCTCATGGTAATAATGCTCATGCTTGACATTCACCATGAGGGACTCTCGATTGAAATCTTGGTAATGTTCATGTACCATTGATGCAATTGATACATTCTTGTTGGGAGGTCCTTGACCTTGTCTGGATGGACCAAAGGTTTTCCCCGGCAATATTGCCATGCTATTTCCGATTCTTTAAGCGTAGGCATGGGCTCGATTTCGAGGAGTTGTCCAACAGAGATATTGAGCATTTGAGCCTGCATTATATGATCCTCTGTTATTACCACATCACCATGCTGGGGAACGCTAACGGTTTGCCCATAATAATATTTGGCGCCACAGATTACTCCTCTCATGTGTTGTTGGCACAACAAGCGGGGGGATCGCTTGCGCCGCCTGTTCTCCCAACTAGGGAACGGTTTTCCCGCATTTTTTGCCAGCTGCTTGTTGGCTCGAGCTTAAGCTCGCTTCCTTCTGTCGTCGTGCTCGATGTGCCTTCCTGATTTGGCGCTCATAGTCCGAGTCAACAGGCTTGGGAGCTGGTTCTCTAGCCATACGAATGAAGTGGTCAAGTACTTTCTCAGGCACTTTCTCCTTTGACGGCGGTGCCGGTTTCGGTCCAAAATGGGCGTCCACTTGGGCTTGCACTATGGCTGCGTTTTGCTCCTCAGTCATGTCGTAAGGCCTCTGAGGAAGAGGAGTGAGGCTTGGACCATATTTATATCGCTTGCCTTCGCTTTGTACTTCCTGAACTACCTCGATTTCGTGCCACGCACCACAGCTGCGGGATGTCTCTTCTGCGGTTGCTGAGCCGGCGGAGACGGCTGACGTGGAGTTGGACCAGGAGAAGTGGCCTGACGATGTGCCGGACTTGAAGCAGGAGGTGTGGCCTGACACGGTGCTGGACTTGAAACCGGAGAAGTGGCATGACGCTGTGCCGGGCTTGAAACCGGAGGAGTCAGCTCACACGTTCGGGGACTTGGAGGAGGTGGCGGACTTCGAGGAGGAGTCGTCTCACGCGTTCGTGGACTTGGAGGAGCGGGAGTCTGCTGACTCGGTGGCAGACTTTGAGGAGGAGTCGGCAGACGACGCGGTGTCGGTGGACTTCGAAAGATGATGCAATCCTTTCTCCATAGGATGATACGATGTATAGCCTCTCCCAGTGTGCGCTCGTCTTCACCTCCAGGAATGTCAAGCGTTAGCCCCGAATATGGGTCCACCACTTCATCAACCATGACACGAGCATAGCCCTCTGGAATCGGGATGCAATGGTAGGTTGCTTTGGGGGTAACTGGAAAAGCAACGCCGTCCGCCACCTTTATGGATATGTTCTTCATTTTGGAGTGTAGCTCGCAATTAGTGTTCTCTATGATCTCATCCACAGGGTATGTATCCAGCAGGTGTCGCCCGGCAGTAACCAACACCGCTTCTCGGCATGGATGGGACGGTGTTATCCAATGCCGGACGATCATCCGCTTGTCAGCCGCCGAGACCCCTTTCCTAGCTAAGTGAGTCGTCTCATTGTTGTCGCTGGAATTTGAGTGCCAGTCCGCGTGTCTTGCTTCTAGGCCTTGAAGGCGTTCTGCGCCCCGCTTCCTCTGCTCCTCCTCCAGCTTCCTTTTCTTCTCCTCCTCCATCTTCCTTCTTGCACGGCTCCTGTAGTCCTCGTTCCATTACGAAAAGCCCTCATACCAGGAATAACGCCCATGCTTCGTGTTCTTCTCGGGTGTTCGAGATTTCCTGTATGCCAGAAGCTCGTCGTTCTCTCTGTTGGGCGTGAACACCCCTTCGAGCTTCATCTATTAAGCCAATTATCTTTTGTTCGGCTCCTTTTAGACTTTCCTTCATGAAACTTCGCTTTGTCTTCGGTTCAACGCTCCCCATGCGCATAGAACCAAGTTCTCGCACTGGGGGCCAAAGTGGGTAACCGGAGTGATCCCTGCATCCAACATCTCTTGCTCAGACTTATCCCACTTAGGCAATCCCACCGTGTAGCCACCTGGACCCAGCCTATGGAACTGCGCCTTTTTTGCGGCATTTGCCTTGTTTGTTATCGACCGTTCCTTAGCTAATTCTGAATCCTTGAAGGTCACGAAATCGTCCCAATGCTCTCTTTGCTTCTCCAGTGTTCCCGTGAAATCTGGAGTCTTCCTTTCATTAGCAAGGTAGTTGGCCCATACAGTTTTCTTATGGGTGTTGAATGCAATTGCCATCTTCTTAAGAGCAGCGGCCTTGACTTTCTTCACATCTGCTTCAGTTAAATGATCTGGTAGGGTGAAATGTTCCATCAGAGATTTCACAAGGTCTTTTTTGGCTCTGTCGTCGACCCAAGTAACACCTGGACGTTTAGTCTTTGGCTCTTTCCATTCTTGAATGGAGATCGGGAGTTTGTCCTTCACAAGAACTCCGCACTGACGAGTCCACTTGTTCGCAATGTTATTAGGCGTGAGGGGTTCGCCACTAGGTTTGATGGATTCGATGTTGTACTTTACACCTTCCTTCAACAATCTGCCTGGGCCTCGCTTTGTCCTGCTGTCTGTAGAAGTAGATTTGCTCGATCCAGAGGGCTGAAAGAAGAATGATCGATTCGTTAATATATCTTCAATAAAAAAACATGTGATGATCACCATGATGCCTGCTTATCATATAAATATACCTCGCCGGTAGTGTTTGTTATTTGAAGATCAACATTGTTTGTGTCATAATCATAATCATAGTTCATGACTTCATCAGCCCGGTCGTCGAGATCGAATATCTTTTCATCACCCTCTCCGGTATTGTTCAGATATTGGGAGCCGTCATCTGCTTCATTCAGATCATCTAGCCTGTGAGGGCTGCGTATGATGTCGAACAATTCCTCTTCTCTCTCTCTACCGGTATTGTCCGTCATAGCTTTTACTTTACTAATACAGAAGAAATATAAAACAATTTATTATTCAAAAATTACAATGCATGGATGCAATTAATCAATAAGGAAAAACTGAATCTCGAATACATCGTCTCGAATATATAATCTCGAATACATCATCGATCGTCTTAATATATATAATCTGGAATACATCGTCTCGAATATTATATATCGAATACATCACCGCTAGGTACCTAAAAAGATCGAGTACTACGAAGAATCTAGGGCGCCACTCGCGGTTCTCGGGCGCGGCGGTGCACACCCAAAGAGAAGGAACCATCACATGATCATATCTCCGGTCATCTGCCCAAAGAACCCGCCAAGTAGTGGAGAACCTGACGTCGTCCATAGAAGCCATGTAGCGATGGACATGCTCATCTTCCTCCTTGATACGGCGACGCACCACCTCCGGTGGGGCCGGCTGCCTCTGCATCGAATGTGGCCCACGCGAACGCCACCAAAGAAGATCAGGGTCGACGACGGGACCCGAGGTCGGGTTCCTCACCAAGCGGCGCGCCCCTCCAGGTAGCACCTCCTGCTGGCCAGCGGAGCCAGGTCCGGACATGGGTCCCTCAAGCGGGGCGTCGTCGAACGGGTCGACGGCGAGGATGCGGGCCGAGCATATCGTCGAGAACAAATACTATATGCCCGCAAAAAGTAACATTTTTTAAATGATTGGATTGTGATAACTAAAATTCTATATATATGCAAATTCTAACAATTTGACATTAATCTAATTCATCTAACTAAAACTAATTCTAAAATTTCTATAAAACTAACATTTCTAATATTTATATAACTAAAAAAAGAAAAATTGCTAACATTTCTATAAATATTTCTATAACTAAAAAACAGAAAACATTTATAACATTTCTATAAAACTAACATTTCTAATATTTATATAACTAAAAACAGAATAATTTCTAACATTTTATAACTAAAAACAGAAAAATTTATAACAAACAAACTAATGTGTGTGTGTGTGTGTGTGTGTGTGTGTGTGTGTGTGTGTGTGTGTGTGTGTGTAGTGTGTGTGTGTGTGTGTGTGTGTGTGTGTGTGTGTGTGTGTGTGTGTGAGTGGACATGGCGGCCGGGGCGAGCTCACCGGCGAGGCGACGACGGGCGGCGACGACGGGCGGGGCCGGGCGACGGACGGGCGGCGATGACGGGCGGGCGGGCGCGGCGACGGGGACGACGGGACGGGACGGCGGGCGGGCAGCCGACGGCAGGGCGATTTAGGGCGGGACGGCTGGGTCGGCGATTTAGGGCGGGCGGCGACGATCAGGTGACGGAGGGAGGAAACAGAGGGAAGAACAGAGAAAACTGAATTTTTTCAAGTGTTGTATATATAGGATGGACCTTTAGTACGGTTGGAGCCACCAACCGGTACTAAAGGTCTGTTCTTGCCAAAGCGAGCGGAAGCGCATCCCTTTAGTACTGGTCGTGGCACCAATCGGTACTAAAGGGGGTCTTTAGTACGGTTGGAGCCACGACCAGTACTAAAGGGGGTGCGCTGGCTCCAGTGCGGTGCGCAAGTTTAGTCCCACCTCGCTAGTCGAGGCTACCAAGACTGGTTTATAAGCCCCGCGGTAGCTCTCTTGAGCTCCTCTTCTAACCAGGAGACTCGGGCCTACCTGCCCTCTTCTCCCGGTGGGCCTATTGGGACTTTGAGGGCCTGCATCCTGGACCAAGATATGGTTGTGTTACTAGTCGTATGCAGGCCGCTTTGGCCCAGTAGGCGGGCTTTTTTTTTCTTGATTTTTTTTCGCTTTATTTATTTTTGTTTTATTTATTTTTGAGTTGTTTTTTGCTGTATTTAGAGTTTCTTTGTGAATATTTTTGCATTAGGTACAAAAAATTACAAACTTTCTATTAGTGCCGGTAGTTTTCAAATTTGAATAGTTTAATTTTTTTTTCGAAACGGAGGCAAAAGCTTTGCCTCATGTATTAATTAAGGAGAGAATAGAGTTTTTTTCTTTACAACACACACCCTTTGCGCGACATGGCAATTACTCTCGCAAAATGAAAGACCCTAACTTCTTTGCCCGGCGGTGACCCAAAGGCTTGCCTCTACCACAATGGAGTTGAGAAGAATTGGCGGAGGAGCGCTCTTGTGCGAAATACTCTATGCGTTTCTCTCGTTCCAGATTACCCATGACACAAGCATGGTAATCGACGCCTTGGCCTTCCCTGTCTCAGAGTGCCGACGCCGCATGTACTCACCCACCAGCTCTCAACCGAGTCCATCAAGTGCCATGAGGTCGTGTCCATGTCGCCAATGCCGAATCTCTGAATGACCAACCTCCAAAGCCTCAGAGAGTAGCGGCACTTGAAGAGGAGATGTGGCCCACATTCCTGCGTGCCCTTGCACAATGTACAAGGACCGCATAATTTGGCCACCCTCGCAGCCAACCGGGTCGGCAGTCCAAATTCTGTCTGAAGCGCAAGCCAAGCAAAAACTTCACTTTAGGTGGCGCCTGTGCCTTCCAAACCATTTGGTCCATGGGGAAAGAACCAACCCCAAAAATTGTGCCTTGTAAGCAGAGGTCCGCTGTATCGCTGTGAGGCCGAGTGCTTCCACGAGATGTCATCATTGGTAAGCTCATCAAGCTGGACCTCATCCAGAGCATCCAGAGGGAGAACAACTGTCTAATATGCTCGGCGGACACAAGCTGCGGATGGAGGTTTGATCCTAAGGATCCAAGCGTTGTTCTGAGGGCCTCCGCACCTTCCAATTCTTTCGTGACGAGGCCTCGAAGATGAGTGGAGCAATGTCCTTGGGCTTGTGGCCAAGAAGCCAAGGAGAATCCGGAAAAGGCGTTCGCGCACCATTGCCTGATGATGGTGGTAGAAGCATAGAAGAAGTTGAGGTCTTGGCGTCGCATGGGTTCCCATGCCCCACCCAGAGCTTAGAAGGCTCCTTCCATTCAAACCATGGCCAACGCAAACGCAAGGCACGCGCGAACTTCTCCGTGTTGAGCACCCCTAGCCCACCGTAATCATGTGGCCGAGCTACCGTTTCCCAATTCACCTTGCACTTGGCCCCGGTTGTCTTGTCCGAGCCGGCCCAAAGGAACGCCCTCTCTAGCTTGTCGATGGTGCATAGAATGCTTGACGGAATGACAAGAGGTGTAATGAAGTAGACCACTTGGGACGCGAGAACCGACTTGACAAGAGCCGCAGACGCCCAATGGTGGTGATGTTCTGGCCCTCGTATGTTGTCATCTTGCTTGCCACTTTATCCACCAAGAATTGTAGGTCAACCAGCTTCAACTTCCAGACAGAGAGAGGGAGCCCCAAGTATCGTAGAGGGAAAGACGCCCTCACAGCCGGGCAACCCTTGTGTGATGTGCTCTAGGTCAATGTGATTGCACCAATGGGAACCACCGAACTCTTACGGAAGTTGGTGCAAAGGCCATGACCTCCCCAAAGCCTCTCGGGATAGCTGCGAGGTTGTCAATATCCCGCTTGATCGGGGCCATGAACACCGCCCGGCGTCGTCAGAGAGAGATGTCCGTACCATAGCACCCTCCCTCGATCTTATGTAGCATCCCTTCCTAGTGGCCACATCAAGGATTCGCGGAGGGTCAATAGCGATGACAAAGAGGAGAGGGAAATGGGGTCCCCTTGGCGTAGCTCACAGCCGTGCTTGATGGGGTGCCGGCCACCCCATTCAAAGAACCCTCGAGGAGGAGGAACACCACAAAGCCGCAATCCAATCTCTAAATTTACTTGGGAGCCCCCTCCTCTCAAGGAGATCAAGCAAATACTCCCATATGACCGAGTCGAAAGCCTTGCGGATATCAAGCTTGAACAGAAGGGAAGGAGTCTTGCACTTATGAAGACGCTGAGCAAGGATACGGACATACATGAAGTTATCATGGATACTCCGCGTTTTGATGAAAGCACTCTGGGCGTTGGAGATGACAGTGGACATGTGCGGGCAAGCTCGATGGAGAGCACTTTAGCAATTATCTTGGCAAAAGCGTGTATGAGGCTAATGGGTCTATAGTCGACGACCCTCTCCGCCCCTTCCTTCTTCGGTAGGAGCACAATGTTTGCGGAATTGAGCCAATGCAGATTTGTTGAGTGGGGGGAATCGAAACGGTCGATCGCCCTCATGAAATCATGCCTAATGGTGTCCCAACACTTCTTGAAGAAAGCACCCGTGAAACCATCCGGCCCGGGAGCCTTGTCACTAGGCATGTCGTTGATCACCTCAATTACCTCCTTCTCGGTAAAGGGGTAGTCAAGCCCTTGAAACTCAAGCTTCTCCAAGTTAAGCTCCTCCCAGTTGAAGTCCTTGGTACTCCTATCCCCTCTTCTCATTGCATGCGTGAAGTGCTCATGGAATATCTTCTCCTTTGCTTCGTGCTCGGTCACCCATCCATGATCATTCATGATTACGTGGATATGATTTTTCCTCCTTCGCGCATTGACCCGTCTATGAAAGAATTTGGTGTTAGCATCACCCTCTTTGATGTTTGAGATGCGAGCACACTGCTTCTTACGTGCCTTGTCAAGCACGGCCAAGCTTATTACCCTCCGCTTAAGCCTAGCCCAAGGTCAAGCTCATCGGTGTTTAATTGCACGCCTTCTGTGCAATGTCAAGGCGAAGAATCACCGGAAGGGCAGCCCGGAGATGAACCTTGGCTCGAGAGAAGAGACCTCTGCTCCATTGTGACAGACGAAGAGCCGTTTTCTTGAGCTTGTGGAAGAGGATGATGTAGGGCTCAGCAGTGATCAACATGCTCATCCCATGCCTTTTGGACTACCTCGCTGAAACCGGGCATGGAGACCCAGAAGTTTTCGAACTTGAAAGTCTTAGGCCGCCTAGGCCCCTTATCATCAGCGAGCAAAAGCGGAAAGTGATCGGAGAGGGACGAGGAGAGGGCGTGGAGCACATGCGTGTTGAAGGTTGTGTCCCACTCGGCGTTGCAGAAGAAGGAGTCAAGCTTGCTTAGCGTTGGGTTTTGCCTCTCGTTGCTCCAGGTGAACCTCCTGTTCTGAAGATGGATCTCTTTGAGCTCGCAGCTATCGAGCGGTTCACATTCCTCTTGTTTTTATCCCTCGCCCGATAAATTTGGTTGAAGTCCCCACAGGCTAGCCAAGACACCCCCACCGGCGGTTTCTGTCCAAGGAGCTCGGCAAAGAAAGCGTCTTTGAGGGCGGTCGGTTGGACCATAGACGGATGTTACTTTAAATATTGCCCCGATTCGCGAACACGGACCATGGCGGAGATGCAGAAAGTTGTGGTAGTGATGTTGGATATCTCAACTAGGAGATCATCCTGCAGCAGCAGAATCCCCCTCTGGTACCGTTCACGGTCGTTGCAAAGTTACATAACCGATGACCCCCTAAGAAGGTGGCCGTGAATTGGTCGATATTGTCGAGTTTCGTTTCTTGAAGGCAGACCACATGACAAGAGGAGGAGGCGATGGTGGCATTGACCGTGGACCGACGGTCCGGGCAGTTGAGGCCCCGAACATTCCAGCTCAGAAAATTTATCGGTTGTGCTAACATGATGAAACCAAGGAATCCTCAAGCAAGGCCAGCGATGAGCAAGCACAACAATCGCCCCAATGCAGACAGCGGTTGAACGAGCAGCAGCAAACACATTTGCTAATATAGGAGCTGCAGCCCACAGATATCTGAGAAAAGCACAAGGGCCAACAATTCCCGGTGCGAGCACACACAACCCTTGGACACACACGGTGATACATGGTTACGTACAAAATACACAACGAGGATACCCTTGAACATAGACTTAGCTCCACCACTAATTTCCCCTGGAGTTTTAACATGTTGTACTATCATTGATCACAGTACTCTCTCAGGTCCTGAACTGCAGCTCAGTTGGCCGTCTGCTGTAGCGCTGCATCCTCACCGGGTCTAAATTTTGAATTATTTGAAATTTGTGTGAATCACTAGTTTGTGAATAACTTAACTTTGAAAAAAGTTTTTTCAGTGATTCTTTTTTCTTATGTTTAATATTAGTGTGTTTTATCATTATATTCAATTTGGTAATGCTTAGGTCATTTAAAAAATGAAATGCCTTTGTAACAGTTCAGTTTTCGTGAAACCCCGATACTTGAAAGAGATTGTCCATTTTGTACACGAAGTGCATCCAGTTTTTGCCGTAACCCTCTCTACTTTCTTGCACATGCTATTTGTATGAAATTATGATACCATGCCAAGTTTCAACCTTTTCTGAGTTCATTTGAAATGCTTTTCAATTTCAGGGTCATTTAGCTGGAAAAAATCAGTAAATGCATGAAAAGAATTTGTTTGCACATAAAATTTCTTCGTGACTATTACAGACATTCCCTCCTGGGTGTGAAACACAGAAGAAAGTGATGATAGTGAAGCCGATCACATCCCAGATCTTTCGGTGTGAAACTTTTTCTTCGCGTGTGTCCCTTTGCACCGTAACCATGGAAAATCTTCATCATTTAACAAGATGCTCGTGTCAATATTCACTGTGAATGGAGCAATTTCATCAAACTTTTCATAATCTTCTGACATGTCTGTCTTGTCATTCACTCCCACGATGTTTCTTTTTCCTGAAAGAACTATGTGGCGCTTTGGCTCGTCGTATGATCCATTCGCTTCCTTATATTTTCTTTTTCTCGGCCTAGAAGACATGTCTTTCACATAAAAAACCTGCGCCACATCATTGGCTAGGACGAATGGTTCGTCTGCATACGCAGATTGTTGAGATCCACTGTTGTCATTCCGTCTTTGCGGGTCTTCCGTTACCCGCCTCGTGTCATATTGACCCATTTGCACGAAACAAAGGGACCTTCAAATCACACGATCCATAGTTAAGTTCCCATATGTCCTCTATGCAACCATAATATGTTTCCTTTCCGTGTTGGTTGTTGCATCAAAGCGGACACCACTGTTTTGGTTGGTGCTCTTCTTATCTTGGGCGATCGTGTAAAATGTATTCCCATTTATCTGGTACCCTTTGAAAGTCATTATATTCGAATATGGTAACTGGGACAGCGAGTACATGTCATCTTGAATATCGCCATCATTCAGGGCACGTTTCTGCAACCAACCGGCGAAAGTCCACGTTTGTTCGCGTGTAATCCAGTCGTCAGACTTCTCCGGGTGTTTGGACTGTAGAAAATTCTTGTGTTCCTCCATATACGGAGCCACCAAGGCGGAATTCTGTAGAACTGTAGTGTGCTTCGGTGAGAGAATGCCCGTCCATATATATTATTTGATGCCCTCCTAGCGTGCCTTTTCCTTCGAGCTGCCCTTATGCCGCGATTCAGGAACACCAATCGGCTTAAGGTCAGGAATGAAGTCAATACAAAACTCAATGACCTCCTCATTTTCATGGCCCTTCGAGATGCTTCCTTTTGGCCTAACACGGTTATGAACATATTTCTTCAAGACTCCCATGAACCTTTCAAAGGGGAACATATTGTGTAGAAATACAGGACCCAAAACGTTAATCTCTTCGCAAAGGTGAACTAGGACGTGCGTCATGATGTTGAAGAAGGATGGTGGGAACACCAACTCGAAACTGACAAGACATTGCACCAAATCATTACGTAACCATGGTATGATTTCTGGATCGATTACCTTCCGAGATTGCATTGAGGAATGCACATAGCTTCACAATGGCTAATCGAACGTTTTCGGTAGAAGCCCCTCAAAGGCAACCGGAAGGAGTTGCATCATAATCACGTGGCGATCATGAGACTTTAGGTTCGGAACTTTTTCTCCGCCATATTTATTATTCCCTTTATATTCGACGAGAAGCCGACGGTACCTTTCATGCCGAAAGGTGCATTCAAGAAGATTTCCTTCTCTTCTTTGGTAAGAGCGTAGCTGGCCCGACCACGATGTATGCCGTCTTTTCCGTGCATACGTTGCTGGTCCTCCCGTGCCTCTGGTGTATCTTTTGTCTTCCCATACACGCCCAAAAAGCCAAGCAGGGTCACGCAAAGATTCTTTGTCACGTGCATCACGTCGATTGCGGAGTGGACCTGTAGGTCTTTCCAATATGGCAGGTCCCAAAATATATATTTCTTCTTCCACATGGGTGCGCGTCCGTCAGCGTCCTTCGGAACAGGTTTTCCGCCAGGACCCTTTCCAAAGATTACCTCCAAATCCTTGACCATATCATGTACATCAGCACCAGTACGGTGGCGAGGCTTCGTCCGGTGATCCGCCTCACCTTTGAAATGCTTGCCTTTCTTTCTTACGGGATGCCTTGTCAGAAGAAATCGACGATGTCCTGGTACACATTCTTCCTACAACTATCCAAATATATCTTTGTCGGTATCATCCAAACAGTGCGTGCATCCGCGATATCCCTTATTTGTCTGCATCACGAAAGGTTACCGAGAGCAGGACAATCATTGATGGTCACGAACAGCAACGCCTTTAGGTCAAATTCTTCTGTCCGTGCTCATCCCACGCACGCGTACACTGTTCCATTCCACAGCTGTAATAGTTCTTCAACTAATGGCCTTAGGTACACATCAATGTCGTTGCCGGGTTGCTTAGGGCCTTGGATGAGCACCGCATCATAATGAACTTCCGCTTCATGCACAACCAAGGAGGAAGGTTATACAAACATAGAGTCACAGCCACGTGCTATGGTTGCTGCTTTGCTCCCCAAAAGGATTAATGTCATCTGCGCTTAGACCAAACCATACGTTCCTTGGGTCACCCGCAAACTCCTCCCAAAGTACTTTCTCTCGATTTTTCTCCACTGCGAACCGTCGTGGTACTCTCAACTTTCCGTCTTTCTTACGGTCTTGTCGTGCCACCGCATCGCTTTCGCATGCTCTTTGTTTTGGAACAAGCGTTTCAACCGTGGTATTATAGGAGCATACCACATCACCTTGGCAGGAATCTTCTTCCCGGGCGCCGCCTCGACATCACCAGGGTCATCGCGACTGATCTTATAACGCAATGCACCGCATACCGGGCAAGCGTTCAAATCCTCATACTCACCGCGGTAGAGGATGCAGTCATTAGGGCATGCATGTATCTTTTGCACCTCTAACCCTAGAGGGCAGACAGCCTTCTTTGCTTCATACGTACTCTCGGGTAATTCGTTGTCCTTTGGAAGCATATTCTTTATCATTACCAGTAGCTTTCCAAATCCCTTGTCGGATACACCATTCTACGCCTTCCATTGCAGCAATTCAAGTGTGGTGCCCAACTTTTTTGTCGACCGCAATTCGGGTACAACAATTTCTTGTGATCCTCTAACATGCGTTGCAACTTCGTCCTCTCCGGATCACTTGCGCAGTTTCTCTTTGCATCGGCAATGGCCCGACCTAGATCATCGGTGGGCTCATCCGATGCCTCTTCTTCACTTCTTCCCGCATTGCCGGCTCAGCTTCTTCCCCCATTGTTGTATCATCGTATTCAGGGAACCCATGGCCAGGATAGCCGTCGTCGTCCTCTTCTTCTTCATTGTCTTCCATCATAACCCCTTTTTCTCCGTGCTTGGTCCAAACATTATAGTGGGGCATGAAACCGGACTCAAATAGGTGGACGTGAATGGTTCTTGACGAGAGTAACTGTGACCATTCTTACAGCCAAAGACATGGACAAGGCATAAAATCATCCGCCCGCTTGTTTGCCTCGGCGCCCGCAGAAAAGTATGCACGCCATTAATGAACTCGGAGAGCATCGGTCATCATACATCCATTGTCGGCTCATCTTCATTACACAACACCAAATAGACCAAATTAATACAAGTTCATACATAAAGTTCATACATAAAGTTCATATACAACACTTAATTAAATGCAACATACAAATAACTCTCTAGCTAAAGAATTTAAATGCAACAACAAATGCGATGAAGATCGCAACTAAGGTAACAATTGATCCAACAGCATAATGATACCAAGCCACACTATCAATGGCATATTTTCTAATCTTTCTAATCTTCAACCTCATTTTCTCCATCTTGATCTTGTGATCATCGACGACATCGGCAACATGCAACTCCAATTCCATCTTCTCCCCCTTAATTCTTTTCAATTTTTCTTTCAAATACTCGTTTTCTCTTTCAACTAAATTTAACCTCTCAACAATAGGGTCGGTTGGAATTTCCGGTTCACATACCTCCTAGATAAAAATATCTATGTCAACTTGATGGGCATAATTTGTCATAAACACGAAATGCAACAACTAGTTTTAAAAGAGAATATACCACATCCGAATCATAACAAGGACGAGGGCCGACGGGACGGACATCAAAACCATGGCACTATGTATAACAAACAACGACGGGTAAGATAATTATACGAGTAACTATATATCCAAATCACACAAACATCAATTTGGTAATGTAAAACATTCATAAACAAGAGCCTCACCACAAGGTGGTGCCGTGACGGCAAGTCTTGAGCGATCGGCGGTGAATTCTGACGGAGATTTAGAAGGCACTAAGTAAACCACACCTACATATGCAAACTAAGTGTTATTTTTGACCTCAAATTGCATATAAATCAAATACTAGCAAATATAATTCCTCCCAAATTAATCACTATACAAAGCATTGCAAGAGCTAATCTAGCAATGAGAGTTGAAAGGACAAAGTTGCTAACCTTTGTGATCATTTGAATGGATGGGGCCTTCAAATCTTGACAAATTTTGGGCAAAATTTGTGAGGAGCTCGAGGGAAAGGGAAGAACAGAGGAGAAGTGAGGGGAAAGGGAAGAAGAACGGAGTGGCTCGGGGGGACGAAGGGTTTATGTACGTCGACCTTTAGTACCGGTTCGTGCCACGAACCGGAACTAAAGGTGCTGGACGGGCCCCGGACTGACAACACCCTGGCCCCACCCTCTTTCTTACGGGTTCGGGGCACGAACCGGTACTAAAGGTTAGCCACGAACCGGTACTAATGAGGACGGCCGGCTAGCCGTTGGAACCGACACTAATGGACACATTAGTGCCGGCTCGAAACCAAACCGGCACTAATGTGTCTCATATTAGGTCCGTTTTCTACTAGTGTTTCAACACAGTAACGATGAAAGAACATCGTCATTGCCAGGTATAACCAACTCATGTCAGACCTAGGTTTTCACCCCGGAGCTCGAGACCAGGTGCTCGAGAAGCACCACCATCAAAGTCAGTCATGTATCGTCGCCACCACATTTCCACCACCCCAACAGCTACACGCGATGTACCGCCGCTGCTGCACAACCACCCCACTACGTCAATTCATCGTCTATAGCTTGCATCTCCTTGCTAAAGTCAATCACCGAATCTGAACACCGAGGGCACCGTACTCTGCAGCGAGGTTGCCGTCGTTGGTCGAAGTAATAAGGACCAACCCGACAGTGAAGCACACCACCGCCGACTACCACTTTGCCAAAGAGAGCCATCTGCATAGGCCCATCGGCCTAAGGCTGGCATCATGATATATGCTACATTCCGAGCTCTTTTTTTCATTTGAAACAACGACCCACTTTCGTGATTTTTATTAAAGAAATCGTCACAAGCTTCAGAAAGTAAGATAAACGCAACAGAGGCATAAGGCCAAAAAACCAAAAACCTAAACCTGCTAATATACATGTAGAGCAACTACCGAAATCAATTGCACCCAGGCAAATCAAAACCTAGCAATCATGTTTTTAAAGTTCAACAACTACAGATCAGCAGAGATCAACAGAGAACAACAACTTTCGATGGATAGAACAACATTTCAGTCTAGGACGAGCCAAGTGTCAACTGCAGACCCTTCTAGCTAAAGGGTTCCATCCATAAATTATGGGATACGCCTCATGCAACACCGCCTTGATCATTAGGTCATCAGCTAGTTTCGCTTTTGTCTTGGCTTTTCTGCAATATGCTCCAATATTTTCAAAAAATAGCATATATTGAAAACAACAACAGTCGGATCATTATAATTTTTTTATCGAAACATGCTCTGTTTCTAATTTTTCCAGATAGTCTAGCAAATAATAACTCCTCTCCTTAGCACAAGATGCCTCTGATTTCTATGAAAGGGAGTGCAACCAACACCCCAACATATCTGTTACCCCATCAGGAGGTCTGTTCAGATCAAAAGCACAGAAAACTCCTTGCCAATCAAATTTAGCCAAGTTACAATGAAACATGATGATCCACACTTTCATTAACCCCACAGAAGTGGCACTCCTCATTTACAGTCCAACTTCTCTTTATAAGGTTATCTTTAGTTAGAATGCTTTTTTTAATCATTAACCAAAGAAAAACCTGATCTATTTTCCAAATGCCTCTAAATCCAACTAAGGGAGAGGATTTAAGAAATACGTAAAGCTCTTTCACCACTTTTTTTTTGTTGTTGTTCAACAACCAGATCACTCTATCTTTGATTTCACTTAATTCCACCTCATCAGCCAGTTTCTTCAACTCCTCCCGTTGCCGCAAGTATTCTCCATGTAAAGAATCTTCTAAAACTAAAACAACAACATCTGAATCTTTCAGAAACTTGACAATGACCTGCTTATACTAAAGTAATGTTGAAGATTCTAGGAAAATGCTCAACAGGTTCCTTCTCTTCGAGCCAAACATCTTCGCTAAACAAAATCTTAGCACCATTACGAACCACCATTCTTGTCAAGCTGACAAAAGTATCTTTAACCTTCACGAGACCTTGTCAGAATTGTGATTCATTATTTGTAGCAACCACAACAGTCAAAGTATGATTAGAAATATATTTCCTAAACACTTATTGTTATTTTATTGTGTTCTGAATCCCATACAAGTATTATACTACAGATGGAGTTCTACCGGACTACGGCATGCCAATCGTGCTAGACGTAGCATGACTATAACTCTGTTTCGTGTCCATCAAGAAAGAGAGTTGTTTGCCCCTTTATATAGTACCAACTAGTCATAGAATAGATGAGAGAGATCCACCAGATTAGCACGTAGAGGGTTTGTCCTCTCGTGTAATGTAAACTCCTCCCAATTATAATGATACGCCGTCGTGCGTCCGTGGTTTTCTTCCGCAAGGGTTTTCACGTAAAAATTCATGTCTCTCTGTCTCGTTTTATTCTCGTTATTATCTAACAAGTGGTATACAGAGCTGAGGTTTCAGACACGAGTTTGAGACGAGAGAATTAGGGCTGCGGTCCGCCGCCGCTGCAATCCGCCGAGACCGACGAGGATTCAATCTACGCGTCACCGAGCAATCGGGTCGACGAGGTTAACTTTTCTCAAAGGCTGCTGTGCGCTGGGGATACGTCAAGTCGCAGATTCCGTCGAGACCGACGGGAACCGTTCGTACGCGCACAGATCAAGCGAGCGGCTTCGCTGCAACTCCATCGTTCTGGCACGGTCCGCCTAGCTGCCGCTGGTGCTTACCAAAGCAACCGGCTTCAAGTCTCGAGATTCAGGCCACGTTGTGCTGGTGTGCTGCTGCTACTTCGCATCAACCAAACAAATAGTACGGTACAATACTATTACTACTCTGGATAAGGCTGCTGCTAGTGCTCCTGTTCATCACTTGAAGGCTACGGTGCATGTTGATTATTGTGCAGTATACCCCGTTGCTCCCGTAAACACTACCAGGTGCTATTTATCCTATTTTTTGTCTGCTTCGCATATTAATTCTGTCAAGAATTTTTCTATCGGCTTGTACTACTTTGTGAACACAAATTTAATCTACTCATGGCATCCATGAAGTACAATGTTCCGCTGCTGGATGGTGACACAAGGTTACCCTATGGCAAGTCGAGATGCGAGCGTTGTTGGCGCAAGCCAATTATCAGGATGCACTCAATTTTTCTTCAAGGTGGAGTTTTGAGGATTATCGCCCGTCGGGATAATGGATGCAATTTGCTGCAGTTATTTGAAGAACACAATTCAGTTATCAAGAAAAAAAGGGTATGGAGGAGGTAATTATTAAGCCTGTTGGTAGCCAGCATATACACTATTCTCTCCATAGTGTTTTGTTGTTATGCCTGTGAAGGTTTTGTTTTGATATTCATGTTCGTGATGAGAATCAGTTGAGGTGCAGGAAGGAGATTGTTTTGTTTCTGCTAGATACTACAACATTTAGCGCTGTTAAGTTTCAAGTGCAATTTAGTTGTCTTTGCTCTTTCAAGAGGGGTCTATTGCAGAGTTGAAACTCCGTTGCATGTTAAGATGGTTCCTTCATCCGACAGTTTTTCTACAAGGGCAGTTTATGACCATGTCATGGATTTTTCATTAACCACTACAAGTCGGCAGTTTTCGGGTGCACGCGATGCCGTCCGTACCATATGCTCTTGCATGAGTATTGTTTGCCGAGGTTTGTGCTTTCAGTTTTGAAGCACGTTCAAATTCCATGAGATGAGTTCTTCACAATGCGATGTGCATCAAGATGTTGCACTATGAGCTATGTGCTCGTTCAGGCACCACAGGAGATATGATGACTTATGTCATTTGATGATTGAGCAGTTTCAGTTTTTTGAGGTCAGTGGCACAGACTCGGACTTTTATTAGGAGACCAAGTTTTGTTAGTCTGCTTTGTTGATAGCTATGCTGTTTTCTGGACGACCTACTGATTGATTTGTTCAATATGACTTCATGAGAAGTTTATTAGTCCCAAATGGACGTTTTCAGGCACAAGGTTTACTTGTGATGACTTTATTTGAGGAGTTGATGCTATCTATGATTATTGTAAGGGATTTCGTCTCAAGGTGGAGCGTTATTTTATTGTGTTCCGAATCCCATACAAGTGTTGTACTACAGATGGAGTCCTACCGGACTGCGACATGCCAACCATGCTAGACGTAGCATGACTACAACTCTGTTTCGTGTCTACCAAGAAAGAGAGTTGTTTGCCCCTTTATATAGTACCAACTAGTCATAAAATAGATGAGAGAGAGAGAGATCCACCAGATTAGCACGTAGAGGGTTTGTCCTCTCGTGTAATGTAATACTCCTCCCAATTATAATGATACGCCTTCGTGCGTCCGTGATTTTCTCCCGCAAGGGTTTCCACGTAAAAATTCATGTCTCCCTGTCTCGTTTTATTCTCGTTATTATCTAACACTTATTGCCATAGACCCTCAGAGTTCTCAAGCTTCCAGAGCCATTTCATTAGCAAGCATAGTCGAATGCCCGTGTGTTGCCACGGGATATATAACAAACTTAGACAAAGAGACATTTGTCGAATTATCTCCAAGTTACATCATGTATGTCACATGCAGGTTATGAGTGTGTTCAAACAAATATTATCTTGTACAAACCCAACCTTTTTGCTCTTGGGCACTCCTGGTGCAAGCTACAAAAAATCATCCGAAGAATCATGTATGCATATCTAGATCTTCGTCACCATTTCAAAAGGTTAACAATAATAATAAGAGCATTTCCAGTTCTGCCCCTGACTCGAACCCACTATTCAGTTTCGCCCTTAATTTTCAAGTATGCTTAGTTTTGCCCCTCCGCCGTTAGTGTCACTTATAGAAATGCCCTTTTGCGCCGTTACCGACCGGTCAAAGGACTTTGACCATCCAGAAAAAAGAGCAAAAAATTAAAAAAAAATCTGAAATTTTGTGGGATCGAAGATAGTCATGTCCGCAAGGCGCGTGCAAATTTTTGTGTTGGTTGGACACTCCAGGAGCTCGTGGCAAAGGAAAACAAAAATAATTTATGCCTATGAACAGTAAATTCGAAAAAAATAGCAACAAAATTTAAAAAAAATGATTTTTTTTGCTTCAAAGAGGCTTCAGTGCACAAGGTGCTTGCAAGTTTTGGTGATCAAATGACGTACGAGGCGCTCTAGAGAAACAAAAAACAAAATAGTGCATTTTTTCAAAGTTTTTTTGAGCTAAATTTTGTTTTTTTCTCCACGAGCTCCTACGATGTCCAAACACAACAAAAATGTGCACACATCTTGCGCACCTGAGTATCTTCTGTCCCACAAAAGTTCATTTTTTTATTTTTTTTATCTTTTTTGAATTTACTGTTCACATGCGTACAAAATTTATGTTTTCCTTTGCCACGAGCTCCCAGGGTGTCTGAATGGCATGAAAATATGTACACACCTTGCAGACATAAGTATCTTCGATCCCACAAAGTTTCATTTTTTTTTGCTATTTTTTTCAGGACGGTCAAAGCCCTTTGACCGGACGGCAACGGCACAGAAGGGCATTTTTATAAGTGAAACTAACGGCGGAGGGGCAAAGCTGAGCATACCTAAAAATTAGGGGCAAAACTGAGTAGTGGGTTCGAGTTAAGGGCATAGATGTAAATGTTCCTAATAATAATGAGATATGCATTCTGTACAAATAACAATCACCAGTAAACGAAATGCAAATAGAAATATGTAGAAACACGACCAACCTCTTATTTTTGCACAAGCTACATTAATTTCAATTATTTATGAATATTTATAGGCTCAACAAACATGTATATTGAGACATTGATTAAAACATCATTGTAACTTCAAGAATGAGTGCCATGCAATTATCACTGCATTTCAAAAACATCACCTTACACTTGCTTCCCCTATACATGCATTCGCCTCACATAATTGAAGTTTCTTTGATGTCCAAATCCAAAATACCAAGTCCTCTGCAACTTTTAGGCATACACACAGCAAACCAGTTAACTAGATGGTATTTCTTCTTATCCCGAGTCTCTTGCCAAACCATCATGGCTCTGCTAGCATTCATTGTATTAAGCACACCTTTATGAGCCTCCATAAAAGACAACATAAAAAGGGGAATGCTGCTCAACAATCTCGAGCTGATATGGGAAAACTATTCATTGCAGGAGAAAGGAAATGCGTGACATATTATCTTTTACAATAACAACGCCTACTATTTATCGCCAAAGTAAACATCACAAAGATTGTGGCGTAAGGGAGAAAAATAATACTCCCTCCGTCCCAAAATTCTTGTCTTAGATTTGTCTACATAGGGATGTATCTATTCACATTTTAGTGTTAGATACATTCGTATCTAAATAAATCTAAGACAAGAATTTTGGGATGGAGGGAGTATTTGTTCATTCTAAAATGTAGAGTATGTTTTCTCCAAAGGCTATAAGCGTATATATTAGAAAAAATCTTAGCCTTTCGAAAATAAAATAAGTCTAGGCTTTACAAAATTGTCCCTAACGAAAAAAATTAAGAACAAGCCCAAGTGGGATTCATCATCCCCAACCTCCGCAAGCCAAAACCGCAACGTGAGCCTTTCCCTGTGCCACACCTCATTATAACCACGACTGAGAACTCATTGCTACAAAAACTCTAGTTCCATAGGGCACGCAACGAAAGGATCCAACACCTATCGACATAAAGGGCGGGGTGAGGGCGTGCATGCCGATCCAGAGGGTGCGGGGCGTCCAGGGCCAACCGTAGTGTGCGCCACTAAGTCACAAGATAACATGGAGGGGTTGGTCACCGCTTGGACATGAAAGATCTCTCTAGCAGAGGAGGGGTTGTGCACTTCGGAGCGTGGTGGCCATAGTAGCGGCAGGTGCATCATATGTCAGGACAACACTCGGTGTGAGGATAGATGGGACTTGAGAACGGCGATAGCCGTGGCGAAAAATACACTGAAGGAAGCCTCATAGGTGGTGGCGTGCCGAGGTGATCATGGAGAGCAAGCCCCCACCTTCGACCACCAGCAAGCTTCCAATCTCCTTGCGCAGTCACGGCATCAACTTCCCCCCTGATAAACCTCAGATCAAGATCATGATGCGTGACTTAGCAAGCATGCTTGGATAGCACGAGCGATTCACAGAGCGGGCGGTGGCAAGACCATGGCAGTGTTGCACCGGATTCGCCGAATGAGGGGTTGGATTCCTGCTAGCTTAGTTCAGGGGAGCAGCTACCCTAGCAGACGACGTGGGAAACACCATGCGAGCAGAGAGAGGGTAAGGATGGAGGAGCCTCATGTCGAGAGCAGGTGGTTGCCAGCACCACAGTGGCGTCCCCTGCGAGGGTTGGGGTTGGTGCCGAGGCAGGAGTGGCCACCGACAACTGCCTAGGAGCACAAGAGCTACAGTGAAAAGGCAGTTGTTTTCTTTTGTTATGAAACTGTGCATCGCACCAAAAATGTCCAATGGACTATGTTGTTGTTGTGCCTCAATGTAGAAGCAACCCATGTGGATCGTGATACATGGAGTAGAGGAGAGTCAGCGACATGTTTAGGTAGGCCCGAGGGCCGTTGAAGTCAGTTGACACTGCGTCGATGGCCCCGGGGACTCGAGGTAATGGTGTAGAAGGGAGGGGGCTGAGTTGGCGTTGGTGGTGGTGCTGTATTTGACGGGGAAGAATTGTGACGGCGAGGAGGAGAAAAAAGAGTTGGAGGCGGAGACAGCGTAGCGGGTTCAGGCCCTTAACCGAGTTTTGTGTTCTTCCAAAATATAAGATTGGCTAGGAGTTTTGAGTTCTTCTTCCCATGTCCTTAACTAGCTCCGCCCATATTATTTGGCTGGGATCTTCACATCATCATGTTCCCATCTTTTTTCTAAATATAAACTCACAAGGAAGGTTTTTTTCTCGAATTCGCACAGTGTGCGTATCATATTATATATAACGAAAGGTGGGAATTACCCCTAGTCCATCATGCGGTGATATATCGGTCGCCATGCTTGGCACTCTTGTCTCAAAGTATGCAGCAACGGTCCTAACCGAGGGCAAAACTCTGTCGAACACAACCGAATTCCTATGCTTCCAAAGCACCCACATTCCGAGAAGTAGAACTGCCCTTATGTCTCTTGACTTGTGCCTCACCGAAGTATTGCTTAGGCACCACGTCGGCTCCTGGCATCTAGTCTGCCCTTCCTAGGGTCATGCAGATCGCCGTCCACACCGTTCGTGCGATGACACAACCTAGCATGATGTTGTTCATAGATTCGTCGTGTTTGGCGCGGAAAGGGCAAGATTCCTGGTGTGGTAGCCCCCTCCTAGGAAGTTTATCCGAATTCTAGCATCTATTCTTGATCGTGAGCCACGCAAAGAAATGGCATTGTAGCGGCGCCCTGGACCTCCACGTGCACTCAGCCATAGGAACCACCTCTCGGCCAGCAAATTTTGCGGCATACGCTGAACGTATGGAGAAATCACCATCGCCTTCCCAAGACCATCAAATTTTTTGCAATTGCTATATTCCCCTCTTTTTCTCTTGTCCCCCTCCCCTCCCCCGCGTCGTCTCCTCCGAGGCGACTCGAGGGTAACCCTAGCCGCCACCGCCGCGCCCCCTCCTCCCCCTCCTTCCTCTCTGCCGCCGCCTGAGGTGTGCTCCGGCGCGCGCGCTCGACACCGATGAAGGGGCGGCGGGGATTCGGCGGCTGCACGACTCATGTAGGGCCTCGGCACGTGGGGCAGCGGCCCCGGCATGTGAGGGTGGGGTGGCCCTGGCGGCGGGTCGCCCTGCCGGTGCTGGCTAGGCGCCCCCTCGGTCTCGCGGGTGTCGAGACGGCAGCTGTCGTAGGTCGCTGGTGTGCATCCCTCCCCGCAGGTATGCCACTGCCTGATGAAGCCCATACCCTCCGCCCCGATCTGCTCCTTCCTTCGCCGGATCTGGGTCCTGGTGGCTTATGCCGCTGCTCCCGGTTGCTGGTTGCGCGGATCTCGTCGGGCGGGGTTGGATCCGAGGAAAACCCTGAAGGAAATATGCCCTAGAGGCAATAATAAAGTTATTATTTATTTCCTTATATCATGATAAATGTTTATTATTCATGCTAGAATTGTATTAACCGGAAACATAATACATGTGTGAATACATAGACAAACAGAGTGTCACTAGTATGCCTCTACTTGACTAGCTCATTAATCAAAGATGGTTATGTTTCCTAACCATAGACATGAGTTGTCATTTGATTAATGGGATCACATCATTAGGAGAATGATGTGATTGACTTGACCCATTCCGTTAGCTTAGCACTTGATCGTTTAGTATGTTGCTATTGCTTTCTTCATGACTTATACATGTTCCTATGACTATGAGATTATGCAACTCCTGTTTACAGTGAGGAACACTTTGTGTGCTACCAAACGTCACAACGTAACTAGGTGATTATAAAGGTGCTCTACAGGTGTCTCCGAAGGTACTTGTTGGGTTGGCGTATTTCGAGATTAGGATTTGTCACTCCGATTGTCGGAGAGGTATCTCTAGGCCCACTCGATAATGCACATCACTATAAGCCTTGCAAGCATTGCAACTAATGAGTTAGTTGTGGGATGATGTATTACAGAACGAGTAAAGAGACTTTCCGGTAACGAGATTGAACTAGGTATTGAGATACCGACGATCGAATCTCGGGAAAGTAACATGCCGATGACAAAGGAAACAACGTATGTTGTTATGCGCTCTGACCGATAAAGATCTTCGTAGAATATGTGGGAGACAATATGAGCATCCAGGTTCCACTATTGGTTATTGACCGGAGACGTGTCTCGGTCATGTCTACATAGTTCTCGAACCCGTAGGGTCCGCACGCTTAACGTTACGATGACAGTTATATTATGAGTTTATATGTTTTGATGTACCGAAGGTTGTTCGGAGTCCCGGATGTGATCACGGACATGACGAGGAGTCTCGAAATGGTCGAGACATGAAGATTGATATATTTAAAGCCTATGTTTGGATATCGGAAGTGTTCCGGGTGAAATCGGGATTTTACCGAGTACCGGAGGTTACGGAACCCCGGGAGGTAAATGGGCCTTAGTGGGCCTTTACGGAGAAGAGGAGAGGCGGACAGGCTGGGCGCACGCCTCCCCTAGTCCGAATAGGACAAGGAGAGAGGCGGCGCCCCTTCCTTCTCTCCTCCCTTTCCTCTCCCGAATCCTATTCCAACTAGGAAGCGGGGAGTCCTACTCCCGCCGAGTAGGACTCCTCCTAGCGCCCTCCCTTGGTCGGCCGCACCCCCCCTTGCTCCTATATATACGGGGGCAGGGGCACTTCTAGACACACAAGTTGATCAGTTGATCTCTCCCAACCGTGTGCGGTGCCCCCCCTCCTCCATATTTCACCTCGATATCATCAGCGGTGCTTAGGCAAAGCCCTGCGTCGGTAGAACATCAACATCGTGACCACGTCGTCGTGCTGACGAAACTCTCCCTCAACACTCGGCTGGATCGGAGTTCGAGGGACGTCATCGGGCTGAACGTGTGCTGAACTCGGAGGTGCCGTGCATTCGGTACTTGACCGGTCGGATCATGAAGACGTACGACTACATCAACCACGTTATGCTAACGCTTCCGCTTTCGGTCTACGAGGGTACGTAGACAACACTCTTCCCTCTCGTTGCTATGCATCACCATGATCTTGCGTGTGCGTAGGATTTTTTTTGAAATTACTATGTTCCCCAATAGTGGTATCAGAGCCAGGTTTTATGCGTAGATGTCATATGCACGAGTAGAACACAAGTGAGTTGTGGGCGATATAAGTCATATTGCTTACCAGCATGTCATACTTTGGTTCGGCGGTATTGTGAGATGAAGCGGCCCGAACCGACATTACGCCAGACGCTTACGCGAGACTGGTTTCACCGCTATGCGAGCACTCGTTGCTTAAAGGTGACCGGCGGGTGTCTGTCTCTCTCACTTTAGTTGAACTGAGTGTGGCTACGCCCGGTCCTTGCGAAGGTTAAAACAGCACCAACTTGACAAACTATCGTTGTGGTTTTGATGCGTAGGTAAGAACGGTTCTTGCTAAGCCCGTAGCAGCCACGTAAAACTTGCAACAACAAAGTAGAGGATGTCTAACTTGTTTTTGCAGGGCATGTTGTGATGTGATATGGTCAAGACATGATGCTAAATTTTATTGTATGAGATGATCATGTTTTGTAACCGAGTTATCGGCAACTGGCAGGAGGCATATGGTTATCACTTTATTGTATGCAATGCAATCGCGCTGTAATGCTTTACTTTATCAATAAGCGGTAGTGATAGTCGTAGAAGCATAAGATTGGCGAGACGACAACGATGCTACGATGGAGATCAAGGCGTCGCCCCGGTGATGATGGTGATCATGACGGTGCTTCGGAGATGGAGATCACAAGCACAAGATGATGATGGCCATATCATATCACTTATATTGATTGCATGTGATGTTTATCTTTTATGCATCTTATCTTGCTTTGATTGACGGTAGTATTACAAGATGATCCCTCACTAAATTATCAAAGATAAGTGTTCTCCCTGAGTATGCACCGTTGCGAAAGTTCTTCGTGCTGAGACACCACGTGATGATCGGGTGTGATAGGCTCTACGTTCAAATACAACGGGTGCAAAACAGTTGCACACGCGGAATACTCAGGTTAAACTTGACGATCCTAGCATATAACAGATATGGCCTCGGAACACGGAGACCGAAAGGTCGAGCGTGAATCATATAGTAGATCAACATAGTGATGTTCACCATTGGAACTACTCCATCTCACGTGATGATCGGACATGGTTTAGTTGATATGGATCACGTGATCACTTAGAGGATTAGAGGGATGTCTATCTAAGTGGGAGTTCTTAAGTAATATGATTAATTGAACTTTAATTTATCATGAACTTAGTCATGGTAGTATTAGCATATCTATGTTGTAGATCAATAGTTCGCGTTGTTGCTCCCCGTTTATATTTTGATATGTTCCTAGAGAAAAATAAGTTGAAAGATGATAGTAGCAATGATGCGGACTGAGTCCATGATCTGAGGTTTATCCTCATTGCTGCACATAAGAATTATGTCCTTGATGCACCGCTAGGTGACAGACCTATTGCAGGAGCAGAAGCAGACGTTATGAATGTTTGGCTAGCTCAATATGATGACTACTTGATAGTTTAGTGCGCCATGCTTAACGGCTTAGAATCGAGACTTCAAAGACGTTTTGAATGTCATAGACCATATGAGATGTTCCAGGAGTTGAAGTTAATATTTCAAGCAAATACCTGAGTTGAGAGATATGAAGTCTCCAACAAGTTCCATAGCTAAAAAGATGCAGGAGAATAGCTCAAGCAGTGAGCATGTGCTCACATTGTCTGGGTACTACAATCACTTGAATCAAGTGGGAGTTAATCTTCCAGATAAGATAGTGATTGACAGAGTTCTCCAGTCACTATCACCAAGTTACTTGAACTTCATGATGAACTATAATATGCAAGGGATAACGGAAACGATTCCCAAGCTCTTCGTGATGCTGAAATCGACGAAGGTAGAAATCAAGAAAAACATCAAGTGTTGATGGTTGACAAGACCACTAGTTTCAAGAAAAGGGCAAAGGGAAGAAGGGGAACTTCAAGAAGAACGGCAAGCAAGTTGCTGCTCAAGTGAAGAAGCCCAAGTCTGGACATAAGCCTGAGACTAAGTGCATCTACTTCAAAGGGACTGGTCACTGGAAGCGGAACTGCCCCAAGTATTTGGCGGATAAGAAGGATGGCAAAGTGAACAAAGGTATATTTGATATACAGATTATTGATGTGTATTTTACTAGTGTTCGTAGCAACCCCTCGGTATTTGATACTGGTTCAGTTGCTAAGAGTAGTAACTCGAAACGGGAATTGCAGAATGAACAGAAACTAGTTAAGGGCAAGGTGGCGATGTGTGTTGGAAGTAGTTCCAAGATTGATATGATCACCATCGTACACTCCTGTACTTTCGAGATTAGTGTTGAACCTAAATAAGTGTTATTTGGTGTTTGCGTTGAGCATGAATATGATTTGATCATGTTTATTGCAATACGGTTATTTATTTAAGTTAGAGAAAAATTGTTGTTCTGTTTACATGAATAAAAACCTTCTATGGTCATACACACCAACGAAAATGGTTTGTTGGACCTCGATCGTAGTGATACACATATTCATAATATTGAAGCCAAAAGATGCAAAGTTAATAATGATAGTGCAGCTTATTAGTGGCACTGCCGTTTAGGTCATATTGGTGTAAAGCGCATGAAGAAACTCCATGCTGATGGGATTTTGGAATCACTTGATGCTTGTGAACCATGCCTCTTGGGCAAGATGACTAAAACACCGTTCTCCGGAACAATGGAGCAAGCAACAGATTTGTTGGAAATCATACATACTGATGTATGTGGTCCGATGAATATTAAGGCTTGCGGCGGGTATCATTATTTTCTGACATTCACAGATGATTTGAGCAGATATGGGTATATCTACTTGATGAAACATAAGTCTGAAACATTTGAAAAGTTCATATAATTTCAGAGTGAAGTGGAAAATCATCGTAACAAGAAAATAAAGTTTTTACGATCTGATCGCAGAGGAGAATATTTGAGTTACGAGTTTGGTCCTCATTTGAAACAATGCGGAATAGTTTCGCAACTCACGCCACCTGGAACACCACAGCGTAATGGTGTGTCCGAACATCATAACCGTACTTTATTATATATGGTGCAATCTATGATGTCTCTTACCGATTTACCACTATATTTTTGGGGGTATGCATTAGAGACAGCTGCATTCACGTTAAAAAGGGCACCATCAAAATCCGTTAAGACGACGCCTTATGAACTGTGGTTTGGCAAGAAACCAAAGTTGTCGTTTCTTAAAGTTTGGGGTTGTGATGCTTATGTGAAAAAGTTTCAACATGATAAGCTCGAACCCAAATCGGAGAAGTGCGTCTTCATAGGATACCCAAAAAGAAACTATTGGGTACACCTTATATCACAGATTCGAAGGCAAGATCTTTGTTGCTGAGAGTGGATCCATTCTAGAGAAGGAGTTTCTATCGAAAGAACTGAGTGGATGGAAAGTAGAACTTGATGAGGTAACTGTACCTACTCCCTTATTGGAAAGTAGTTCATCAAAAAACCGGTTTCTGCGACACCTACACCAATTAGTGAGGAAGTTAATGATGATGATCATAAAACTTCAGATCAAGTTGTTACTGAACCTCGTAGGTCAACCAGAGTAAGATCTGCGCCAGAGTGGTACGGTAATCCTGTTCTGGAAGTTATGTTACTAGACCATGACGAACCTATGAACTTTGAAGAAGCGATGGTGAGCCCAGATTCCGCAAAATGGCTTGAGGCCATGAAATCTGAGATGGGATTCATGTATGAGAACAAAGTGTGGACTTTGGTTGACTTGCCCGATGATCGGCAAGCCATCGAGATTAAATGGATCTTCAAGAGGAAGACGGACACTGATAGTAGTGTTACTATCTACAAAGCTAGAATTGTCGCAAAAGGTTTTCGACAAGTTCAAGGTGTTGACTACGATGAGAGTTTCTCACTCGTATCTATGCTTAAGTCCGTCGAATCATGTTAGCAATTGCCGCATTTTATGAAATCGGCAAATGGATAAACAAAACTGCATTCCTTAATGGATTTATTAAAGAAGAGTTGTATATGATGCAACGAAGGTTTTGTCAATCCTAAAGGTGTTAACAAAATATGCAAGCTCCAAATGATCCGCTCTATGGACTGGTGCAAGAATCTCGGAGTTGGAATATACGCTTTGATAAGTTGATCAAAGCATATAGTTTTATCTGAGACTTGCGGTGAAGCCTGTATTTACAAGAAAGTGAGTGGGAGCACTACATCATTTCCGATAAGTATATGTGAATGACATATTGTTGATCGGAAATAATGTAGAATTATTGCAAAGCATAAAGGAGTGTTTGAAAGGATTTTTTCAAAGAAAGACCTCGGTAAAGCTGCTTACATATTGAGCATCAAGATCTATAGAGATAGATCAAGACGCTTGATAAGTTTTTCAATGAGTACATACCTTGACAAGATTTTGAAGTAGTTCAAAATGGAACAGTCAAAGAAAGAGTTTCTTGCCTGTGATACAAGGTGTGAAATTGAGTAAGACTCAAAGCCCGACCACGGCAGAACATAGAAAGAGAATGAAAGTCATTCCTATGCCTCAGCCATAGGTTCTATAAAGTATGCCATGCTGTGTACCAGATCTATTGCATACCTGTAAGATCGTGGATGTCGCCTAGAGGGGGGGGTGAATAGGCGCTTTAAAAATAATTACGGTTTAGGCTTGAACAAATGCAGAATAAACCTAGCGGTTAATTTGTCAAGCACAAAACCTACAACAACTAGGCTCACCTATGTGCACCAACAACTTATGCTAAGCAAGAAAAACTACTTAGGTGATAGCAAGATATATGACAAGAAACAATATGGCTATCACAAAGTAAAGTGCATAAGTAAAGGGCTCGGTAAGAGATAACCGAGGCACGCTGGAGACGACGATGTATCCCGAAGTTCACACCCTTGCGGATGCTAATCTCCGTTTGAGCGGTGTGGAATGCTCCCAAGAAGCCACTAGGGCCACCGTAATCTCCTCACGCCCTCGACAATGCAAGATGCTGTGATTCCACTAAGGGACCCTTGAGGGCGGTCACCGAACCCGTACAAATGGCAACCCTTGGGGGTGGTCACCGAACCCGTACACTTTGGCAACCCTTGGGGGCGGTCACCGGTACCCGTCAAATTGCACAGGGCGATCTCACAACCTAATTGGAGACCCCGACGCTTTCCCGGAGCTTTAGACCACAATGATTGAGCTCCGAACACCACCAACCGTCTAGGGCGCCCAAGCACCCAAGAGGAACAAGCTCAAGGGCACCAAGCACCCAAGAGTAATAAGCTTCTCAACTTGTAACTTCCACGTATCACCGTGGAGAACTCAAACCGATGCACCAAATGCAATGGCAAGGGCACACGGAGTGCCCAAGTCCTTCTCTCTCAAATCCCACCGAAGCAACTAATGCTAGGGAAGAAAATGAGAGGAAGAACAAGAAGGAGAACACCAAGAACTCCAAGATCTAGATCCAAGGGGTTCCCCTCACATAGAGGACAAAGTGATTGGTGGAAATGTGGATCTAGATCTCCTCTCTCTTTTCCCTCAAAAACTAGCAAGAATCCATGGAGGGATTGAGAGTTAGCAAGCTCGAAGAAGGTCAACAATGGGGGAAGAACACGAGCTCAAAGGATAAGGTTCAATGGGGAAGAAGACCCCCTTTTATAGGTGGGAAAAAATCCAACCGTTATGCTCACAGCCCGCACCGAGCGGTAGTACCGCTTGACATCACTGTACTACCGCTAGCGGTACCGGTACCTCATCGCTAAGGGTAGCGGTACTACCGCTATGGCGGTACTAAAAATTACATCCGTGCCTACCACCGCTGGACTTGTGACGAGTTTTTGGTCCCGAGCGGAAGTAGCCAATGAAGTAGTCATGTAGTACTGCTCCAAGCGGTAGTACCGCTCCCAAGGGCGGTAGTAAAAAATTACTTCCGCTCCTACCCGCGGTAGTACCGCTGCTGCCTTTTTAGAACACCAAAACTACCACAACTTCTGCATTCGGACTCTGAATTCGATTTAAACCAAGTTTGTTGGAAAGCTAGCGACAAGGGCTAACACAATATTGATAGAAATACCAATAATAAGAAAATGAGAAAAGGCCCAAAATAAAATGGTGAGAACCCTTCCTTGGATAAGACCGATAAAACCTCCAACACCGAAAATTTCATAGAAGACGCATGCAAACTCCAATTTCGATGAACTCAAGCTTGTCATCAAGATGACCATAAGCTCTAAGACTCACAAAGAGAACCAAATAAGAACCAAGAAACATGATGCAAGGATGCAATGGTTTGAGCTCTCGACGAATGATACGATCAAGCTACTCACTTGAGAGCCCTCCTTGATAGTACGGCTATCGATCCTATAACCCGGTCCCAACTACCACCATGAGACCGGTAAAATAGAAAACCTATCAAGGGCAAACCTTTGCCTTGCACATGATCCACTTGAGCTAGATTATGACGATCTTGTCCTCCTCAAGATGGACCACCTTTCTTGATTGCGTTGGGTCGATGGAGACTAGATGATTGCTCCCCCATACTCCACTATGGGTGAGCCACTCTTCGGCACATCTTCACAAGTCCATTGACACCACAATGGATGGAAAGCTTCAAGCACTTGATCTCTTCGTGATTCTCCACTTGAACTTGCACACGGTAATCTTGATGACGATCACCACTTGATGTCATCATTTCCATGGGTTGTATGATATCTTCCTCTTAACGCAAGCCCATGGACACGTACCTAACCCCACATAGACTCTCACGTAGACCATGGGTTAGTACACAAAGTGCAATGGACAATGCTTACCATACCATGGGATCACTTGATCCCTCTCGGTACATCTTCTACGCTTTGTGAGTTGATCAACTTGATTCACTCTTGACTTAGTCTTGATCAACCTTGCATCTTTCCAACTCTCTTCGTTTGGATGATGTCTTGAAGGTAAACATGAATGATCACACAATCTTCTTATTCAAGACATGCTTGCAATAAGCTCAACACTCACATGACCAATCTTTGGATAATTCCTTAATAGCACCTTGGTCAACCCATAAACTCCTTGAAACCAACACATGGACTTCAAGAAATGCCTATGGAAAAATCCTTCAAATATAACTCAATGCAACCATTAGTCCATAGAGAATGTCATCAATTACCAAAACCACACATGGGGGCACCGCATGTCCTTTCAATCTCCCCCATTTTGGTAATTTATGACAATCACTTTCAAGAAAGTTTATATAAGGAATTATGCAGCACCATGCAATGCAACAAGCAATAATGCATGTGAAGGAGATGCGTATGCTTAGGAACAAACCAAAGCTAGAAGAGACAACTCTCTAAACTTCTCCACAAAACTCTCGAAACTTCTCCCCATTGGCATCGATTGCCACAAATGGGCTAAAGCTTAGAAGGCCAATATGAAATGTGTTCCTCCATAAATTGTGTATTTCTCAACAAGAGAGTGGAATGCAATACACATATCCAACGGTAAATACTTGGAGGAAGACAAACTATATTGAGGCCCAAAGATTGCAAAAGGAAGATATGCCACAAAGACATAACAAAGAGAGAAACAAGCAATCAAGCAATCAAAAGATACCTATTGAAGCAAGCTATCAAAAGATACCAATTGAACCAACTAGGCCAATGATCCTACGAGCCACATGAATAAAGGATATTATGATAAGAGCAGAGCATTGTTCTAAAGAAACTAGAGAAGCTCCCCATGATTTGTGCACATCAAGAATTTTTGTATTTGGATACAAAGTGCACAAAATAGGATCATAGCTCCCCCAAAATCAATATAAACTTACAACAAGTGCAAGAGAGCATATAGGAAACTAAGCCTAGTACTTGCAACAAACACATGGTTGAGCAACAAGTAAGAGAGGCAACTTAAGAGTGGGCTCAACCAAAAAGATGTGTGTGAGTCAAGGCAATGCACTTGAGAAGACTAATGTACAGAAGAGCATTAAGCATCAATAAAGTCTTGAAAGAATGAGGCACACGGTGCAAGGCCTATCATTCCCACACACAACTAGAAAATGGGTTCACAAGCTTACTAATAAGCATATAGAGAACCTATGCTTGTGACAACTCATGCGGTGAAGATAGAAGATGAAAGGCTCATCAAGACGAGGGATACCAATTAAGATGGCAAAAACCTCGTAAAGATAAGCATGAGGAAAATAATCTTCACCACACAAGAGCGCATCAAGATGCAACGATAGAAGACACGCACTCAAGGCAAAAGCTTTCACGGAGCCACCAAAGAAATAACATAAGAAAGACAAGGTGGACGTGAAAGAAAGGATATCATCTAGATATGCAACTTCTCTCAAGTGTATAAGATTCTAGGTAGACGAAATCATGATATATATATATATATATATATATATATATATATATATATACAGAAGGATGTACACTCGAAATAGTTATAACACGAAGGAACAAGATATCCAAAAGGAAGTCATACATATACCAATAAGATATTTGCTTGGAAGCATATCACATGGCTATATATGGTCTTATAGTATATAAATGAATTCCTACCACACACCCATCAAAGACATCACAACTAGCAACATGAGATCATCATTGATATGCTTTGAGAAAGCAAACAAGTATCACAAGATGGAATGAAAAACATGCTAAGATGCAACCTACACAAGGTTTAATGCTAGAAAAGAATGCATGAAGAGATACTTGTTACCGAGATATCATTGGAAGGATGTAGTAGATACCAATTAAAGGTAGGTAGTAGTTCATTGATCATCCTAGCTTGACTCCAATTAGCACATGATGACACCATCTTCCTTGTGAGTGAGCCGAGCATCCAATGCATCTCCAATTGTTCCTAGAACAACAACACAAACAAAATGGTACCCAAACTCATTGGGACCAAAGAGTTAGATAACCAACAATACATAGGGCAACCTCCACATAAATATGTGCATATAGATATGAAAATGAATTTCATGCACATCTCATCCAATTTGAGACTTGGTGGAGTTTCCCCTATATATTGGGTCCAAGAAAGAAAGCATGCTAAAAATACTACATCAAATTAATATGCATGCTCAAGACTTTCAAGAACCGATACCAGATGGCAAAGAAAAACCAAGTGAAGAAAATATACCAAATGAATAAATCATCACTTGGAGGATATCCATAAAAGATACATCGAGGAATGAGATATCGGTTGATACACACTAAAAAAAGACATCAAACTCCCAAAAGAGAGGATAGTTCCAAACAAACCAAGCTCTCTACAAAGTTTCATGATGGCACAAAATACCAAAAAGAAAACGGCTTGTCTTCCACGAACACACACTTGATAAGGATCGCAAGATGAGTGCCTTATAGAAAATAGGATAGCTCCCCCAAGACTAGTGCATTATAGAGAATTTGCATTTGAATACAAAATGCACAAGGTGGGATCACCACTTTCACTATATCTAGAAAACACTAGACAAGATCAAGAAATTAACAAGATCCACAAGTGGTATGGAAGACAAAGGGAGTTGATACAATCCTAGGCAAGAGATAAGGCAAATAAAAGCAAAGGCCAATGTAGAGATGATCAATAATTTCTACCACACATAAGTGAGTACCAATTGTCAATAGACAAGAAGTATTTGGAAATGATTCCCGTTGGTAGATAGCAAGGATATCCAACATCATCTTCACACCGAACACAAACAAAGTGCAACTTGTAGAGCTAACATGCCACCTAAGAACAAGATAATTTACAATATCAATTCTAGGTGACAATATCTCAAATGTACACATTTTCTGGGCTTTTGTAATATGCACATAGCATATTACTCCCCCATAATGCGATACCAATAAAAACTTAACAAGAGGCAATAAGAGAATCCAACAAGAGATAATTAATGGACTATTTAGAATTTGAATTTCTTATGAGAAGACATACCACATAGCGACTAGATAATCTTGAAATATCAATACTAGATGGTATTACTCATGTACACACATTTATAGGAAAGTGAGGTGCACAAATCACATCACTCCCCCATAATGGGATATTCCATTAATCTCTCACAAGAACCAACTAAGATACAAACAAGATGCATCAAGGCTCAACGTACGACACACATGTACATGAAGTGCAAACCAACATACATAAACTTGATTACTCAAGATAAGCAATTTGGAGACACAACACATACAAACACATGCAAGGAACAAAACCAAAACATGCAAAGGGGAAAGTAACTTTCAATGTAAACAATTTAAGTACAAGTTACCGCAAGGAGGCACATTGGATATAAGATAGAAACTTGATAACCCAAATGACTTGGCTTGAGACAATAAGAATGATGAATGCCCCTTAATTCTTCATAATGTAGCCAAGTCTCCAATGACCTCTAACAACACCTATTGATCAAGTATGAGCTAGTTGGTCCCCAACCAATTTGGGTCCTAAGAGGTTAGTCACAATAGGCTTGGCTACCCAAATGGTTCTTTTCTTGACACCACTTTGAGTACCAACAAATTTGGCAAACACATTGCCAACCTTATCCTTCCCAAGAGAATAGATATAATCAATTAGAATAGGGTTGGATAAGGTACCATTAGTGCATGAAGAAGCGACGTGACCTTTTTCACGACATAGGTAGCAACGTCTACTCTTCACTTTCTTCTCACTTGATTTCTCAACTTGAGAAGCATTAGCTTGAGTCTTCTTGGGAAGAGGCCTTTCTTCAACTTGAGGTTGAGAATGAGAGTGAACTTGTGGCCGCTTCCCTTGTTGCTTGTCACTAATGGCCTTCTTCTTCAAAGGGCAAGATCTAACATGATGCCCTTCAATTTTGCACTTGAAGCAAATGATCTTGGCCGAATTCTTGACTTGTTTTTGGCCCTTCTTCTTGTTGCTCTTAGACTTCTTCTTCTTCTTATTGGAGTTGAATCCAAGCCCACCTTTGTCATTGGGGGATTTTTGCACGCTCAAGATGTTGTAGAGTGTAAATTTCCCTTCATGACACTTTTCCAAGTCTTTCTTCAAAGAAGTGACTTGGGCCTTGAGCTCTTTGACTTCCTCTACATGGTTAGTCTCAACACAAGTACTAGAGGAAGTATAAGCTTCATCGTTAGAGCAACAAGGCAAGGAAAGCAATTCATCACAAGATGTACCAACATTGTGAGTAGATGAATTACAAGGACTAGCACATGGCAATATAGCATTTTGACTAGAAGTAGTGCTAGTATCCACATGAGGCTCACTAGATGTTACCTTAGAAATCATGGCCTCATGAGCTATCTTTAGCACATTATGGGATACTAGAAGATCATCATGAGAGCTTGAGAGCTTTTCATGGCTTTCTTCCAATTTCTCATAATTGCTAGATAGCAACTCAAGTTGAGCCCGAAGATCAACATTCTCCTTCAAAATGGATGCTTCACAAGTAACAGAGTTAGTAGCACAAGCATCATCAATAATAGCAAGAGGAGAAGGCAACTTTACAAGCTCTTTTGAATATGAAGCTTTAAGTTGTGCATGAGACTCGGTGAGTTTGATGAGCTCACCCTTGACGACCCTTGAGCCATTTTCGAGGTGCTCAAAATCCTCAAGGAGTCTAGCATGAGAAATTTCAAGCTTAGCATTTTTAGTTTCGAAAACATTGGCCACCTCAAGAGCTCTATCATGATATTCCTTCACTCTAGATAATTCTAGTGCAAAAGTCTCCTCAAGAGTTTCCTTGGTGGTTTGTTCAAGTTCAAGAGCTTGAGAGAGGTCCGCAATTTCATTAGCGTAATCACGCTCATGACCTTCCATTTTATCAATGGTGACCTCAAGCTCCTCAAGACGAGATTCCAACTCATCAATATATTTCTTGCCCTCAATAGCAATAGACATGATTTCCATGAAGTTGAAACGAGCAATTTTATTATTAAGAAGAGCTTTAAAATCATTTCCCCCTTAATTTTTAAGGAGGCAACATCATCATTCCTTCATCATAATCAACATCATCATCACTCTTGCCATCATCAATATCATCACAAGATATATTGGGATTCAAAGTGGGAGATACCTTTGAAGCCTTGGCCATAAGGCAAAATGCAATAGATGATGATGTAGGATCCCTTGAAGCACCATCCAAGACCACATCTTGTTCCATGGAGTGTTGGGTTTCCTCTACATTGTTAGCACAACAACTCGAGGAAATACATGTATTTTATCATGGCAAAAAGATATAGAAGGCATATCATCATGAGATTTAGTCAAGCAATTTCTACATGATATGCAAGGACTATCAACACAAGCATGTGAAACATTTGGAGTGATCAAAGTGCTAAAGTCCAAAGATGAAGCATTGCAATAAGAAAGTGATGAAGGATTATCAATAATAAGCCCACTATCATCATTGCAATGAACACCACTACTCACCATGTCATTATCTTGTGGCAAACCACATGTAGGTGAAGTAGAAGAAGTTGAGAACGCAACAAGACTAGAGGTGGAGGGAGAACAATCATCCTTGCAAATCTTGGGCACACCATATTTATCTTGAAGCTTTGTCCACAACTCATGAGCATCCCGGAACGGCATGAGTTGAAATATAACTACATTGCTCAAAGCATCGAAAAGCACATTAGAAGCTTGAGCATTGAGATAAGAGTTTTCTCATCCTCTAAAAGATAATCTTTGGGGATCCTTTGGAGGAGAAAAACCCATATCTACAATTTGCTCTAAATTTGGGTCCATGACCCTAAAGAGATTTAAGCATGCGAATTACCCAAACATCAAAATTTGTGCCATTGAAACTAAGAGTGTCAGAGAATCCTAAACCCCTAGTAGACATCCTTACTCTCTAGGCAGTTAAGCCCTATAAAGAGAGACGAGGCTCTGATACCAATTGTAAGATCGTGGATGTCGCCTAGAGGGGGGGTGAATAGGCGCTTTAAAAATAATTACGGTTTAGGCTTGAACAAATGCAGAATAAACCTAGCGGTTAATTTGTCAAGAACAAAACCTACAACAACTAGGCTCACCTATGTGCACCAACAACTTATGCTAAGCAAGAAAAACTACTTAGGTGATAGCAAGATATATGACAAGAAACAATATGGCTATCACAAAGTAAAGTGCATAAGTAAAGGGCTCAGTAAGAGATAACCGAGGCACGCTGGAGACGATTTATGTATCCCGAAGTTCACACCCTTGCAGATGCTAATCTCCGCTTGGAGCGGTGTGGAGGCATAATGCTCCCAAGAAGCCACTAGGGCCACCGTAATCTCCTCACGCCAAGACAATGCAAGATGCCGTGATTCCACTAAGGGACCCTTGAGGGCGGTCACCGAACCCGCATAAATGGCAATCCTTGGGGTGGTCACCAACCCGTACACTTTGGCAACCCTTGGGGCGGTCACTGCATTCAAATTGCTCGGGCGATCTCCACAACCTAATTGGAGACCCCGACGCTTGCCCGAGCTTTACACCACAATGATTGAGCTCGAACACCACCAACTGCCTAGGGCGCCCAAGCACCCAAGAGGAACAAGCTCAAGGGCACCAAGCACCCAAGAGTAATAAGCTTCTCAACTTGTAACTTCCACGTATCACCGTGGAGAACTCAAACCGATGCACCAAATGCAATGGCAAGGGCACACGGAGTGCCCAAGTCCTTCTCTCTCAAATCCCACCAAGCAACTAATGCTAGGGAAGAAAATGAGAGGAAGAACAAGAAGGAGAACACCAAGAACTCCAAGATCTAGATCCAAGGGGTTCCCCTCACATAGAGGACAAAGTGATTGGTGGAAATTTGGATCTAGATCTCCTCTCTCTTTTCCCTCAAAAACTAGCAAGAATCCATGAAGGGATTGAGAGTTAGCAAGCTCGAAGAAGGTCAACAATGGGGGAAGAACACAAGCTCAAAGGATAAGGTTCAATGGGGAAGAAGACCCCTTTTATAGGTGGGGAAAAATCCAACCGTTATGCTCACAGCCCGCACCGAGCGGTAGTACCGCTCGACATCACGGTATTACCGCTTAGCGGTAGCGGTACTCATCGCTAAGGGTAGCGGTACTATCGCTATGAAGCGGTACTAAAAATTACATCCGTGCCTACCACCGCTGGACTTGTGACGAGTTTTTTGGTCCCGAGCGGAAGTAGCCACGAAGTAGTCATGTAGTACTGCTCCAAGCGGTAGTACCGCTCCCAAGGGCGGTAGTAAAAAATTACTTCCGCTCCTACCCGCCGTAGTACCGCTGCAGCCTTTTTAGAACACCAAAACTACCACAACTTCTGCATTCGGACTCTGAATTCGACGAAACCAAGTTTGTTGGAAAGCTAGCGACAAGGGCTAACACAATCTTGATAGAAATACCAATAATAAGAAAATGAGAAAAGGCCCAAAAGAAAATGGTGAGAACCCTTCCTTGGATAAGACCGGTAAAACCTCCAACACCGAAAACTTCATAGAAGACGCATGCAAACTCCGTTTTTGATGAACTCAAGCTTGTCATCAAGATGACCATAAGCTCTAAGACTCACAAAGAGAACCAAATAAGAACCAAGAAACATGATGCAAGGATGCAATGGTTTGAGCTCTCGACGAACGATACGATCAAGCTACTCACTTGAGAGCCCTCCTTGATAGTACGGCTATCGATCCTATAACCCGGTCTCCCAACTACCACCATGAGACCGGTAAAATAGAAAACCTATCAAGGGCAAACCTTTGCCTTGCACATGATCCACTTGATCTAGATTATGACGATCTTGTCCTCCTCAAGATGGACCACCTTTCTTGATTGCGTTGGGTCGATGGAGACTAGATGATTGCTCCCCCATACTCCACTATGGGTGAGCCACTCTTCGGCACATCTTCACAAGTCCATTGACACCACAATGGATGGAAAGCTTCAAGCACTTGATCTCTTCGTGATTCTCCACTTGAACTTGCACACGGTAATCTTGATGACGATCACCACTTGATGTCATCATTCCCATGGGTTGTATGATATCTTCCTCTTAACGCAAGCCCATGGACACGCACTCTAACCCCACATAGACTCTCACGTAGACCATGGGTTAGTACACAAAGTGCAATGGACAATGCTTACCATACCATGGGATCACTTGATCCCTCTCGGTACATCTTCTACGCTTTGTGAGTTGATCAACTTGATTCACTCTTGACTTAGTCTTGATCAACCTTGAATCTTTCCAACTCTCTTCGTTTGGATGATGTCTTGAAGGTAAACATGAATGATCACACAATCTTCTTATTCAAGACATCACTAGTAGAAAAGGGGCCTATTGACCCGGTTGGTGAGGGCCTTTAGTCCCGGTTCATGAACCGGGACTAAAGGGTCGATTACTACCCTGGCTCTTTAGTCCCGGTTCAATCCAGTAACTGGACCGATGGGCCTCCACGTGGCCTGTCCACGAGCTCAGTAGAGGGCCTTTGGTCCCGGTTGGTGGCACCAACCGGGACCAATAGGCATCCACGCGTCAGCATTTCTATGGCTGTGGTTTTTGTTTTCTTTTTTGAAAAGGGGGGGGGTTTGGGGGTTTTGGGGGGTTAATTTAGGTGTTTCATATATTGTGCTATAGCTAGCTAATTAATAGAGAAAAGTGTCCTCTCTTTTGTCCGTGCTTGGTCGACGCTACGTACTATACATACGTATAGACAGGACTAGCTAGACACGGTAGCTAGCTACTAATTAAGCAAACAGAAGATCGTCATGAACATATATGCATATAGAGAGAAGTGATATCGACCACCTCTCCTTCTCCGAGAGATTGGTCGAACAACAAGTTCTCGATATCTATCCGACACTACCGCCACGTATATACAATAAATTACCTTTTACAATACGGACGCGTGGTCCACATAGTATTCTCCGTCTTCAGCGATCACGTGGTCAAGAAAGAATGCCGCCAATTCCTCTTGAATTGCTCGCAGGCGATCTGGTGCTGGTAGTTCATCCCGCATCCAAACATCTAATTTTAAGAAGGGGTCAATACATATATATATGAATGAATGAAACTCAACATAAATGATGGTAATAAAATAAAATTGTGAATATTTTTATTTACGCACTTCATATTGTTTGTCGGAGTAGCCCTCTCACTGTCGTGTGGCGGATGGACTCGCAAACGTAGTATCCACGTAAATCATTCCCTTGTTCCCGCCACAACCACTTTACAAGAAACAGAGGTCAATCAAACTGATAATTAGCAAGCATTCTAAATGGTATTGATGAAACTAGCGCTTGAATCACTAGGAGATGCGCGTGGAATATGCTACTATATAGTACTTACTTTGGTGTCTAAATTGCAGCTTCTTCGGTAGTCCCGGAGCTTTTTTGGTGAATTTTCCCCAAGCCCTGCCATACAAAGGAAACAATTACTTGATATCAGAAATGAACAAAGTTGTTGATATGGTGGATAATGATCGATTTAACTTACTTCTCGAGCATTTCAGTCATGTCCGCATACTCCTTGGGATCTTTTCGTCTCGAGTCTAAGATGCCATTACTACTCCTGCTCAAGCTTAATCTCTAGGAGAATATAGTGGTACTGCATGCGCATTTACGCATAACTCATCAATATTACATTACTATAACCTGGACTAATAAGGAAACCGAATATGCCACAAGACAGTAACACTCACTTGTAGTTGTAAGGAAAGAGTATTATATTTTTGTGTTCATTTATTTCCAACGATCGTAGTAAGTTGGCCTCGGTTTCGTCAAGCACGATATTTAACCTCATTTGCATCTATGAGATATGTGTTAATGAACCCAATATCACCCACTTGTCTTTTCTTCATTTCGGCGATCTTCAATCTGCATAATATAGTGAGGATATTTATAAATACATGCAATGAAAGAGCTGAGTTATATAGAGATACTTAATGATGTAAGTAGTACTACTTACAGACGATGAGCAGGTGACCGTTGCTTTATCGAGGGCCAATTGATTGAAAACTGATAGAACTCCTCAAATGGAATAGGCAACAGTTCAATTCCAAGGAGGTCATGCTCCTTTAACTCTCACATACAAAGTACTCCTCCCTCGCACTCTTTGCAGGTTTTCATGTACCAATCATGCAATCTTCGCATCATCGTTGATAGAGAGCTTTCATCTTTGACGAGAGGCTTCCAGACTCGTATCTTTGTATCTGCACCTCCAAGAAATCATAATGTACATCGTCAAGGTGTAATCTGCAGGATTGCCATAACCGGGCACCATCCTCGGATCGACGATGTCGCTAGCGTGCACCTTGAGCAGGGGGCACGATTGTTGCTTGTTCGCCGAAATGGGCAATTTGTTTCCCAGCTCGTCGTTCTTTCATCCTTTGATCATTGGCAGTACTTTCCCGACCTCTCCGCTTCGCAAATGCCTTTCCAATAATGCGCTCATAGTTGCCTTTCGGCGGAGACTTGGGTGGTTTTGTCGGCAGCGAGTGCGCTTCGCTTTGACCGGATCTACCTTCTCCTCCGGAGGTGGATGTCTCTTTGCTTTCAACCCTTGAAACCAGTCATCCACTTCGTCTGCGCGATCTTCGCGTTTTCCTCCTCGCTTCCTCTAAATGCAGGTAACTTCTCCGGAGTCTTCAGAGAAGGACCGAATCAGATCTCCTCCCGCCTTTGGCTGTCTTGCTAGACGCCCGGCAGAGCAGACGGGCGGATGTCTTCTTTCCTTGCTTACGAGGCGGAGGAGAAGGACTAGACGCCACGGAGCAGCCGGAGCGGGCGGTCTCTTCCGCCTTTTGCCGACGAGGCGGAGAAGGAGGAGGCTGGCTGCTCGGGCGCCACGGTGCAAAGCGGAGAAGGAGGCGGAGTGCCGCCACGCCGCCGGAGAAGGAGCCGCCGAGTGCCCTGATCGTCACTCACGGAGGAGGAGGCGGTGGAGGAGGCGGAGTGCCCCGACTCACGGGAGGAGGAGGAGGAGGCGGAGGCGTCTAGTTCGGAAGGTTGATGAGATCCTTCCGCCATAGGCATGGAGTCTTGAGCAGTAACCCACCGATACTCCCCTTCACCGGTAGGGTGGTCAAGCCGGAGGTCCTCAAATCCTCCGTTATTTCATCGACCATCACCTTAGCATATCCTTATGGAATCGGCGGCGGTGAAAAGTTGAGTCGGGTTTAGTAGGATAACAGAGCCAACACCGCCTTGACCTTCAAATTGCTCCATTGCGCCATAAGGTGGCAATTTTCAGCATCCGTGATAGCATCCACGGGATAGCCGGCGAGCCGTCAAGGCATGTTGCTCGCTGAAGCAGCTCGGTGGAAGCCACGCCGCTTCTCCGCGAGATGGCGGGGTAGCTTCGGGAAGCTTCGCAGTCGTTTGTTGTGATCTGCCGCTTCTCGTTCCTCTAGCCCCATTACCCTTTCGTGCGGCGCTTTGCATTAGGCTCTGCTCAGCTTTCTTCCTCCTCTCATGGGTTTTGTAACCCCTGCGTCCGGAAATCCAGCCTTCCATGAAGCGGAGCTGGCGTGCCTCGTGTCCGTCCAGGTGCTCAGGATTCCCGAGGGCCATTGTGAGCTCGTCCTTCTCCTGTCGAACGAACTTCCCTTGCTGCGCTACTTGATATAATCTTTGAAGCCTCTTGACTGGTATGTCCAATTGTTCGTCCGGCCCAAATGCACTTCCTCGTTATAGGGTCCAAGGATCCGCCGCCCGAAGAACCAAGTCCGCAACGGTGCAGCGATTCATTGTCTCTGGTTCGTTCCTTTATGAACCAGATCATTCTCACCTTGGCCCACTTAGGCCGGGCTACGAGGTAGCCACCGACCCCGTGCGATGGTGAAGCTTCTTCTTCACAAAGCATTTCTCTTGTTTGTCGCCGACATCTTTTACTCTTTTCCGATGTCTTGTAGGCCACAAATGCGGGCGATCATCTCGATCTTCTCATATTTGCCCTTGAATTCTGGTGTCTCATTTTTTCGACATACGTATTGAGTTCTTTCTTCCAATTCTTGAATAGTTCTGCCATCTTCTTAAGAGCAAAAGACTTGATTAATGGCTCTATTCTTGGCTTCTCCGGATCATCCTCTAGCGGTAGGGTAAAATTTGACTTCAGCTCACCCAAAGATCATTTTTCTCGCATATCATTGACACAAGACACCTCGTGGTCTTCGTTCTTAGGCTTATACCATTGGTGGATGCTGATCGGGATCTTGTCCCTAACGAGAACCCTGCAGACCGAGCAATTAATGCCTTCTTTGTCCGGTAGGGTTCAATCGGTTGGCCGTCATGGCGATTTGTATGATCTCAAACTTTTCATCCGAGCTCAACTTTTTCTTCGGGCCTCGTCTCTTTACCGAAGTTGTGCTCGATCCGGAGGGCTAGAAAAAGAACAAATACGAGAGTTAATTAATATGTGTACATACCAAAACAAAGACGAGAGCTAGTCAAGACAGCTTAACTAATATATATACTGGCCGGACTCGGTTTGGTGATCACCGAGCCGTCCTCACGGTCTACTTCTTCACCCTCTCCTTCTTGCACCGGCATTGGGTCATCAGAGCCATGTAAATCATAGCCAGCTGTTTCTTCACCCTCTCCTTCCAGACCATCGTTGTCGTTGAGAAACATCAACGAGGAGACGTCATCACTTCCTTGTACGATTATGTCCCTCAACAACGCTTCTTGTGCTTCGTCTGGGGTGTCCATAGTTTCTACAAATACTTACAACATGGCAATTATTATTCAAACATGACAGATATGGATATATTAGTGGCAAACGTAGAACTAGCTAGCTAATCACAATAAGGAATCATATTAGTGGCCTCGACGCTGCTTCTCTAGGGTTTGGGGTGGCCTCGACAACGCTTCAAGGGTTAGGTGGCCTCGAGAACGCTTCAAGCTAGGAGGGGTAATATCGCCCCACGTGTTGAAGCTATCGGGAGGGTCGGCGTTGAACACTACATCTATGTCCCACAAGTGACGTGGGCATTTACGCCCATGTAGGGGTAGAGGGTCGTGGATCGCCGAGCGGTCGAGGGTCAAGGTGGAGGATCGCCGAGGGTCGGGAGGTTGCCTAGTGTCAAAGGATTCAACAAAACCATGTCTTCATCATTAGGTAACAGGTGCATGATGGTGCGAAGCTCTCCAAAGTTATTTTGGAGCGGAGTCCCGGATAGGATAATTCACTTTACGGTACAAAGTTCAGCAAGAACCTTCCGAATATCGTTATTTGAAAGGCCTTTGCTGAGATTCGCACAAAAGGCAAATTATCCTATCCGGACTCCATTCCGTAATAACTTTGGAGGACTTCGTACCATCATGCCATGGTTACTTCCGGCTAATGATGAAGCCATGGATTTCTTCAATACTTTGACACTATAGGAACCCTCGACCCTGAAACCTTCGACCCTTGACCCCTTAATGACCCTCGACCCTCTACCCTAGTTCCCGACCCTCGACCCCTCTACCCTAGTTCCCGACACTCTACCCCTCGGCGATCCTCGACACCCTCGTTATATCGACAACGACGCAACATACATATACATGGGAAAATAATGTTATCGGGGAGGGGGTATCGGTACCCCCCCCCCCTCGTGTCAAAGTTTCTTCTTTCTCCTCTATTCCTTTCTTTCTTCTTCTCCTCTTCTTTTTCTTCTTATCCCTCGAGAAAGGGAAATAAGGAAAAAGGAAGAAAAGAGGAAGAAGGAAGAAGGAAGAAGAAGAAGAAAAAGAAGAAGAAAAAAAAAGAGGAGAAGAAGAAAGAATAGGAGAAGAAGAAAAATAGAATTTTTTCTATTTTTCTTCTTCTCCTCTATTCCTTTCTTCTTCTCCTCTTCTTCTTCTTTTTCTTCTTCTTATTTATTTCTCCTCTTCTTCCTCTCCCCTCTTCTTCTCCTTTCTTCCTCTTCTTATTTCCTTTTTCCTCTCATTCTTTTTCTTCTTCTTCCTTCTTAAAAATACATGAAGTAGTATTGCCTAATTCATTGTTCATATGAATATACAAACATACATTTGCATATTTACAATAATTAATATCACCAAAAAAATCTATGAACAGAAAAAATCCTATTTTTTCTAAAAAACTATTTTTTGCATTGTGACGCCCGGATAATTAGGCTACAGTAATCCCACGTTAACGATGCCACGTCACCTCGGTTACTGTTGCTAACCTCGTGTTAGTTCGAAACCGATTCAAATTCAAATTCAAAATCAATCAAACAACAAAGGTTTTCAAAAGTTAAAACTAAAATGTTCGAGAGGTGACATATAATGCATAGGTAATTATGGTGATGAAACCACATTTTTATAAAATGTTTAAATGCTCAAAGGTAAATAAAACAGCAAAGAAAAAGAAATTAATTAAATGCCTTTTGTATTTTGTAAAATATTAAACTATTTTATTTAGCTATCCAAATTAATGTGGCAGTGGTATCTTTAACATACCATATTTAGGTGTTCTTCTCACATTCTACAAAATTGAAATAAATTAATAATTTAATAAAAAAGAAAAGAATAAATAAAAGAAGGAAAAAAGAAAACAAAAGGAGAAGAATAAAAGAGAGGCCCCCCACCATTGGGCCATGGCCCAAGAGCCATCGAGCCAAAGCCGCCCACCAAGACCCCACCCCTCCTCCATATCCCCACCGGGGAAACCCTAGCCGCTACCCGCACACCCTCCCTCATCCCTCCCCCCCCACGTTCTCTCTCCCACTCCCGATCCAATCGGGACCAGGATCGATCCTTGGCACTACCCATCACCGCCGCCTTGAATCCACCTCATGGCACCCATCCCCGACGCCCGCCCCTGTCACCGCCTCCTCCTCACCTCACCCCGAGTCGCCCGACGCCTCCTCGCTCCTCCAATCTGGATCGAGGCGGGCGACCCGTCGCCGCCCGTCGCGCGCTTCCACCTCGTCGGCGCCCGTGCGAGGAACCGCCGCCTCCGCCGGGCAGGCCGTCCTCGACCTCCTCCTCGCCGACCCTCCTCTCCTGGCCCCCTCGCCCGATTTGGATCGGGAGGGGCTGTCCCGATGTCGCCGGCGCCCTCGACAACGCCGCCCGCCGCCAGAACCTCCTCATTGGATCGCTCCTCTCCGTCGTCCCGTCACCCCCCTCACCCAGCTGCCCGTGCCCTACTCCCGACGTGAGCTCCCTCCTTCTCTTCCTGCCATGGCGTCGTCCTCCCCCCTTCCTTGCAGCGTCACGGGAGCTCACGCTCTGGGCCGCCCTCGCCGCCAGACCACGCCCGACCAGCAGCTGACCCTTCATGCGCTCACCACCGCCGCTTTCGCCGTCGCCGCCAACCGTGGCCCCGACCGGTCGGCGCCCGATCCGGCGCCGGGGCTCTACGGCCTGGTCGGCCCGACAGGCGCCACGCCATACCTGCTGGCCGCCCGGTCGGCCTCGAGACCTTGACGTAGGGCCCCACACCCTAAAGCAAATTAAAATAAATGAAAATGAAAAGGTTTTTAATAAAATTATTAATTAGTTAATTAATTAATTAGTAAATTAATTAAGTTAACTAATCATGCTTAAATAATCTAATTAATTAGTTAATTTAATTAAAAGCGAAATTAATTAGCTAAACCCTATTTAAACTAAGCGATGTATGACATGCGGGACCCACACGTAGTTTGACCCGATCAACTGCACGATTGATCGCTGATGTCGACATGATGTCATCTCGACGTCATCTTTCACTAATGCGGATAATGTTGAAATAAATAATTAAATTCCAGAAATTAATAAAATCTTTATAAAATCATATTAAATAAACCGTAGCTCGGATCGAAAAACTTTATACATGAAAATTGCTCAGAACGACGAGACGAATCCGGTTACGCAGTCCGTTCTGCCGCCACACACCCCTAACCTATCAGACACGCAACTTTCCCCCCTTCGGATCATCTATCCGAAAACACGGAACACCGGGGATACTTTCCCGGATGTGTCCCCCCTCAACCGGTATTACCTCATACCATGTTAGGGCACGCCTAGCATCGTTACTTGACTTGTCATGCATCGATATGCATCTGTTTACATGGTATTCATTGTTTCTTCCCCCTCTTCTCTCCGGTAGACTACGAGACCAACGCTGCTGCTGCCCAGTTCGACTACGGAGTTGACGACCCCTCTCTCTTGCCAGAGCAACCAGGCAAGCCCCCCCCCTTGATCACCGTGATATCGCCTATTCTACTCTATACCGCTTGCATTAGAGTAGTGTAGCATGTTCTTGCTACGTTATACCTACGATGCATAGCTTTGTCCTTGTTACTCTTGTTGTTACCTTTACCGCAATCCTACATGCTTAGTATAGGATGCTAGTATATTCATCTGTGGCCCTAAATTCTTGTCCGTGCATTGTGCTATACTATCGGGCCGTGATCACTCGGGAGGTGATCACGGGTATATACTATATACTTATACATGATACATGTGGAGACTAAAGTCGGAATTAAATTTGGTGGAGCACCATGAGTGGATCCTTGTGGCGGAGGCGGCAGGCAGGTTGAGACCGCCTAGGAGAGAGGTGGGCTGGCCTGTTCGGGCGTTCATGGATACTTAACACGCTTAACGAGATCTTGGTATTTGATCTGAGGTTGGCTCTGAGCCTATACGCACTAACCATCTACGTGGGAGTAGTTATGGGTATCCCGGCGTCGTGGTATCGGCGAAAACGCCGTGGCGCCATCGACTAAGTGGCGGCGCCGGATTGGAACGTAAGCACTGCTCTTGTATTAAGGGGCTAGTTACGCTTTGACGCGTCACAGCGTGCGGTGTGCATTGGGCGATGGGCCCCGGACCCACTGTCGCTTAGGTTTGAACCGGCGTCTTGGCCTCTCTGTTGTGCCTAGGTGGGGTTGCGGCGTGTTGATCTTCCGCGGCCGGGCATGACCGAGGAAAGTGTGTCGGCCAAATGGGATCAAGCGTGTTGGGTAAGTTGGTGCACCCCTGCAGGGAAGTTAATCTATTCGAATAGCCGTGATCTTCGGTAATAGGACAACTTGGAGTTGTACCTTGACCTTATGACAACTAGAACCGGATACTTAATAAAACACGCCCTTCCAAGTGCCCGATACAACCGGTGGTCGCTCTCTCTCAGGGCAACGAGGAGGGGATCGCCGGGTAGGATTATTGCTATGTGATGTTACTTGGAGGACTTCAACCTACCCTCTTCTACCTGCTGCAAGACGACGGTGACCAGAAGCATAGTCTTCGATAAGACTAGCTATCCCCTCTTATTACGGCATTCTGCGATTCAGGTCCATCGATATGGCCTTTTACACATATATCTATGCATATGTAGTGTAGCTCCTTGCTTGCGAGTACTTTGGATGAGTACTCATGGTTGCCTTGTTCCACCTTTTCCCCCTATCTCTACTCGGTTGCTGCGACTGCACGATGGAGCCAGGAGCGACGCCACCGTCGATGGCGACTACTACACTGAGGCGCCTACTACTACGTGCAGCCACTGACGGCGACCAAGAGTAGTTAGGAGGATCGAGCGGGAGGCCTGCGCCTCTTTCGATCATGTATCCCGATTTGTGCTAGCCATCTTATGGCATCTTGTTTAAACTTATATGCGTACTCGAGATATTGTTGCTTCCGTTGACTCGTCTATGATCGAGCACTTGTATTCGAGCCCTCGAGGCCCCTGGCTTGTATTATGATGCTTGTATGACTTATTTTATTTGTAGAGTTGTGTTGTGATATCTTCCCGTGAGTCCTCGATCTTGATCGTACACATTTGCGTGCATGATTAGTGTACGATTGAATCGGGGGCGTCACAAGTTGGTATCAGAGCCGACTGCCTGTAGGAATCCCCCTTCCAACTCCTTGGCCGAAGTCGAGTCTAGACTTTACTAAACTTTTACTAACATGGCTGTGTGCCTTACGGGCCCACGTCGCCATTGGGTGGTATTAGGATCTTTTACTCCTCGACCTTTACTCTGGGCCTCTGATCTCTCCTCTATTCGGGTTAAATGAATTTTACTAAATCTAACATTAGGATCTCGTTATCACTTTCACCCAGAGAGCCCCTTATTACTGATGATCGTCTGCTGCACCAGAAGACCCTGAAGATACTCTCATTGTTAACTCGAGAACTTGTGTTCATCGCGTTTGCAATTCCCCTTCCACCGTAAACCCTTATGGACAACTACTTGCAATTCTTATTCTTACCCTCATCCCCAGTTGGTCTTGTTATTACAAGATACCCTGAAAAACTTGTCGTTGTTTCGATAACCCTTTAAGCTTACTGCCGTGTTGTTCCTTGTCACCTGAATACCCCTACGGTTAATTCTTGCACTTATCGAGTATCAGCTCATCCCCCAGTTGTTCCTGTGTTACACAAAAGTCTTCGAAATACCATTCGATATTCCTAAAATCCTCAGAAACCTATTGTTCTGGAATTTCTTGTTTGCTTTCATTACGATTAATCCCATAAGTATAGTAATCATATTGGCATCCTTCGTCACCATCATTTTTGAGACTGTTGATTCAATATGTTGTGAATGTTCACAATCATCAGTCGAGTCCTAGGATTATCTTTCCGGCTCAGACGTCATTTTGAACATGAGCTGGATCTCGACCAACCAAATTACCATCGATGGTATCCCTAAGTCTACTCAACTTATCCGTCCTTAAATCAGGGCGTTTGCTTCTGATCCCTTGATTTGAAAATCACAATCCCTTTGTTATTTAAACATTGAATTATTCAGATGTTCTATAAACCGATGCATTTGCATTCCTTCTTTCTCCGATTGGGTATCGATAGTCACCTCAGCTCCTTTGTGGATCGCCATATCCTTTGTTGGATTATTATATCCGACAATGTCCTTCATAATTAATCACCTTGTGAGTCCTTCTCCGATACATAATGCCTTTGTTAAATTGTATCCTTTCCTACATCATCCATGCTCGCTTTCGAGCTGGTGATACTTACTCTTGAAGCTTATGGTATATGTTAAGTAGAAGCCCGATGGGATTGAACCAACGCCTTCCCTCATCGGTGTGAACCCGAAAGATTTCACGAGTCATACTTATACGGTATTGCACTGTAAAACTTTCAACAACTAATGTCATCTTGAAATCTGAGAGGTGAATGGAAGATTATGCATTGAGGAAGTGGAGTCGACCTTGAACTTTGTGTTCATGCCCATGGACGCGATGTATATCCTATCATGGAAGCTTCTTGTAATAATAACTATTTCCTTGATAACTAACATATGGTATCGTGAATTGATCCCTTGCAACCGTGGTTCCGACCATGATTGTTCTTCCTTGATTCCATTTCTCGGACAAGTTAAAACAATTGTCTTCTATGGATCAATACACCAGTCCAACCTTTACTTTGATCTTGTGTCGAGTATTACCCCCCTGGTGTCTCGAGATTATCATGGAACTGTATAACTTCTTATGAGTTCTTCATCAAGTGCTACCTTCCCACTGATTCAAAAAATTTCACGGGCTCTGAATTACTAAACACTCAGACACCAATAGCTGAACCGAGTCCGCACTACGGTTCAACAACCCTTCGGTAAGCTTCTATAAGTACGAGTTTGTACCTGATCACATCATTCCTAGCCTGATCGGCTATATCATTATCATGCTAAATTTTAAGCGTACTCTGGGTCCTTCTCCTCGGAGCACAAAATTCGACGGTGAGCTAATCTTACAATCGATCTTCCTCGTCATACCGTTGGTCCTTGGACAGCAAGCTTGATTTCGAGTTTGTGTCCTACCCATGGTTCCAATAACCTTCCGCTTCATTACTCCTTTGACTTGATGTCGTCACTGATTGATTACATCTTCATGAAATCTCTCGACAAATGCGTCGTGATCATCATCAACCTTATGAGCTCTTCGGGATATCAATTGAGTTCATGATGAGAAATACCATCCTTGCCCCGATGATTTGTGTTACCTTTGACCACTTATTTGCCTTTCGCTCAACACAAACTTGTTCGTGTTTTGAGTTATACCTTGAGATCCCTACTATCCAAAGATTTGTTCTTTCTTACCTTGGAGTATTACCATCTTTTAGTATCAAGGATGTTGTGAGGACTGCTCCACCTCTTAAAGAGTTCTTGGTATAGTGATACTACTCACCATCACCACTCTTTCATGGTCCTCGTGTTGATTCCAACCGGGTACCAACAAGTGAACGGTGTTGTTTGGATCCTGCACTTCTAGCAACCCTATTGCTTTGAAGTTAATAGTCGGCCGTTCATTCTTAGTCTATTGATTATTGAATCACCATTCCGACATTGGTCGTGCAACCCAACCCGTATTTCGGGCGCACCGTTCAACCAATGTTTAATTATGTATGTTTTCCTCAAGCATATCCCATTATATCGTTTAATCTGAGAGATGTTATCCCCTTATCCACATAATTGTGGAGATCCATCTTTTGGATACCTCGTTGAATTATCGCTGAGTCCATCAGCCACCTCATCATCCTCTCCTTGGGTTAATGATGAACTCTTGTTAACGGAAATCACTTCTTAGTTCATTTCCGAGAATCTTCTGATGTCATCCCGTCAATTTGTGTTGCACCTTTCTTCTCGGGCATCCACGAGCACGAGGTATCTGACACCCATCATATCTGAATCTCCATCGAGATATGATGGTTGGAACATATTTTCAAGAGTTATAACATTGGTCCTTTGATGACCCGGTAACATGATGTCATGCCTAGCACCCCCACAGGTGGAGGACCTATTATTGTAGTATCCTTTTTAGCAAGTTTAGCCATTCTTCCATGAGGAAATTGTAAGACTTATCCTACAAGTTGTTCCTAATGGATCCTTCCTATATCCAAAGTCTGACCTTTGCTTGAAGACCATGTCAATGCTATCTCGAAGCATGTCTCTGGTACTTCGATTTTCAACAAAAACATTTGAAGCCCAATGCTGAATTTTTCTTGCTCAATTATCCAAACACCGTTGTATGGGTAATGTCATGAAATTTCTCTTCTCTTATCTAAAGGGTTTTCTACCTTATATCCTGTCTTGGATATCATCCTCTGCTTGACTTTGGGAAGGATATACCCATGATATATGTGTTTAAACACATTTTCCTTTCCGTTTTTTCGTTCAAACTTTCTTATAATCTACTTAACTGAGCAGTGGTAAACTTCTGCTTATGTAATACACCTTGGTGTACAACCGTGTCAGTAAGACCCTGTTTCTACTGTTGATGACATTTCGGTAGCCACCGATGGACGAGAACTTTGCCTATTGGTCCGCCTCGTTCAACGAGCAGGAATTGGTTCTCTTCGTCCCTCGCCCTTGGTACCGATGATGTTGCCGACATAAGCGACGGGCTATCCTCTGACATGCCTTACTTACATGATCGTGCAAGACGTCATCACCCTTCTTACTTTTAAACCACATGGTGGGCCCATAACCCACAGTTCCACAGGATCGAAACCTGACTCTCCTGCACCCCCCTCTTCCCAAGGTTGTTCCTCGCGTGTGGCCTCGTATGTAATTCACGAGCCACCGTCCCAAGTGATCTATTTTGGTAACAGACGCAATACTCAATCTCATTGCTCTGGACCCCTTTCGCATGATGATTAAGACATCGAACAATGGCCAATCCGTTTGGAACAACTCAAGGTGCCTTCTAACTTTACTCTCGATATTTTCTTAAGTTCAAATCGAGAGTTACTTCCTACCCCATTCCCCGAGTTATGTACCGGATAGTCAACTTTGGTAAGGCCCGCCCTTCCCGAGTCTTCCCCATATCCTTTTCGTAAGTACGATGAAGATCCCGAAGAAAGGATGGCGACTTCATCATTTTGACACAAGGTAAGTATGAAGGCATGAATATATTGGATTGACCTCTTCGAGAAGAGCAAGCCAGGATGAGAAGACCCGCTATATTCGTTACCAACAACCTTTCCCCTTTACTCCCCTCTTAAATCTCGGGACGAGATTTCTTGTAGTGGAGGAGAATTGTGACGCCCGGATAATTAGGCTACAGTAATCCCGCGTTAACGATGCCACGTCACCTCGATTCTTGTTGCTAACCTCGTGTTAGTTAAAACCGATTCAAATTCAAATTCAAAATCAATCAAACAACAAAGGTTTTCAAAAGTTAAAACTAAAATGTTCGAGAGGTGACATATAATGCATAGGTAATTATGGTGATGAAACCACATTTTTATAAAATGTTTGAATGCTCAAAGGTAAATAAAAGCAATGACAAAAGAAATTAATTAAATGCCTTTTGTATTTTGTAAAATATTAAACTATTTTATTTAGTGTCCAAATTAATGTGGCAGTGGTATCTTTAACATACCATATTTAGGTGTTCTTCTCACATTCTACAAAATTGAAATAAATTAATAATTTAATAAAACCGAAAAGAATAAATAAAAGAAAAGGAAAAAAAGAAAACAAAAGGAAGAAGAATAAAAGAGAGACCCCCTATTTGGGCCACGGCCCAGCATCAAGCCGGAGCCCACCGACCCCCACCCCTCCTCCATATCCCCACGGTGGAAACCCTAGCCGCTACCCGCACACCCTCCTCGTCCCCCCCACGTTCTCTCTCCCACTCCCGATCCAATCGAGACCGGGATCGATCCTTGGCGCTACCCATCACCGCCGCCCGAATCCACCTCGCGGCACTCCATCCCGGCGCCGCCCGCCACCGCCTCCTCCTCACCTCACCCCGAGTCGCCCGACGCCTCCCTCGCTCCCTCAATCTGGATCGGGCGGCGACCCGTCGCCCTTGCCGCCAAGGCTTCCACCTCGTCGTGGCGCGTGCCGAGGAACCGCCACCTCCCCGGGCAGGCCGTCCTCGACCTCCTCCTCGCCGACCCTCCCTCTCCTGGCCCCCCTGCCCGATTTGGATCGGGAGGGGCTGTCCCCGATGTCGCCGGGCGCCCTCGAAACAACGCCGCCTGCCGCCGAGGAACCTCCTCACGGACTGCTCCTCTCCGATGTCGTCCCACACCCCTCACCCTCACGCCTTGCGTGCCCTACTCCCCGACGTGAGCTCCTCCTTCTCTTCCTCTGTCGCCGTCGTCCTCCCCCCAGGCGCCACGTGCCGGAGCTCACGCTCGGCCGCTTCGCTGGCCACGCCCGACAGCAGCGTCCGGCACTGACCCTTCCCGGTCGCTCACCCGCTTCGCTCGCTTCATCGCCGCCAGTGGCCCGACCGGTCGGCGCCCGATCCGGCGCCAGGCTCTGCCCATTGCGCTGGTCGTGACGGCGCCCACACATTACTGGCGGCCCGTCGGCCTCTGGGCCATGACGTGGGCCCCACACCCCTAAAACGGAATTAAAAAAACTGAAAATGAAAAGGTTTTTAATAAAATTATTAATTAGCTAATTAATTAATTAGTAAATTAATTAAGTTAACTAATCATGCTTAAATAATCTAATTAATTAGTTAATTTAATTAAAACAGAAATTAATTAGCTAAACCCTATTTAAACTAAGCGATGTATGACATGCGGGACCCACACGTGGTTTGACCCGATCAACTGCACGATTGATTTGATGTCGACATGATGTCATGCCGACGTCATCTTTCACTATTCTCGGATAATGTTGAAATAAATAATTAAATTCCGAAATTAATAAAATCTTTATAAAATCATATTAAATAAACCGTAGCTCGGATCGAAAAACTTTATACATGAAAATTGCTTCGAGCAGCGAGGCGAATCCGGATACGCGATCCGTTCTGCCGCCACACACCCCTAACCTATCAAACACGCAACTTTCCCCTTCGGATCATACGTAGAAAACCACGGAACACCGGGGATACTTTCCCGGATGTGTCCCCCCTCAACCGGTATCACCTCATACCACATTAGGGCACGCCTAGCATCGTTACTTGACTTGTCATGCATCGATATGCATCTGTTTACATGGTATTCATTGTTTCTTCCCCCTCTTCTCTCCGGTAGACTACGAGACCGACTCTGCTTCTGCATAGTTCGACTACGGAGTTGAAGACCCCTCTCTCTTGCGAGCAACCAGGCAAGCCCCCTTGATCACCGGATATCGCCTATTATACTCTATCTTGCTTGCATTAGAGTAGTGTAGTATATTCTTGCTTTACGTTATACCTATCCTGATGCATAGCCTGTCCTTGTTACTACTGTTGTTACCTTTACCTACAATCCTACATGCTTAGTATAGGATGCTAGTATATTCATCTGTGGCCCTACATTCTTGTCCGTCTGCTGTGCTATACTATCGGGACGTGATCACTCGGGAGGTGATCACGGGTATATACTATATACTTATACATGATACATGTGGAGACTAAAGTCGGGTCGGCTGGTGGAGCACCCGCGAGTGGATCCTTGTGGCGGAGAGACAGGGCAGGTTGAGACCGCCTAGGAGAGAGGTGGGCCTGGCCCTGTTCGGCGTTCGCGGATACTTAACACGCTTAACGAGTTCTTGGTATTTGATCTGGGTTGGCTCTGAGCCTATACGCACTAACCATCTACGTGGGAGTAGTTATGGGTATCCGGCGTCGTGGTATCGGCCGGCACTTCGTGGCCTTGGCCGAGTGGCGCTACCGGATTGGAACGTAAGCCTCGCTCTTGTATTAAGGGGCTAGATTACGCTTTGGCGCGTCGCATAGCGTGGTGTGCATTGGGCGATGGGCCCAGACCCTGTCGGCTTAGGTTTGAACCGGCGTCTTGGCCTCTCTGTTGTGCCTAGGTGGGGCTGCGGCGTGTTGATCTTCCGCGGCGGGCATGACCCGGGAAAGTGTGTCGGCCAAATGGGATCAAGCGTGTTGGGTAAGTTGGTGCACCCTGCAGTGAAGTTAATCTATTGAATAGCCGTGATCTTCGGTAACAGGACGACTTGGAGTTGTACCTTGACCTTATGACAACTAGAACCGGATACTTAATAAAACACGCCCTTCCAAGTGCCCGATACAACCGGTGGTCGCTCTCTCTCAGGGAAACGAGGAGGGGATCGCCTTGCTATGTGATGTTACTTGGAGGACTTCAACCTACCCTCTTCTACATTGCAAAGGCGAAGGTGACCCGAGCGTAGTCTTTGATAAGACTAGCTATCCCCTCTTATTACGGCATTCTGCGATTCGGTCCAGCGATATGGCCTTTTACACATATATCCATGCATATGTAGTGTAGCTCCTTGCTTGCGAGTACTTTGGATGAGTACTCACGGTTGCCTTGTTCCCCCTTTTCCCCCTATCTCTACTCGATTGCTGTGACCAGACGATGGAGCCCAGGAGCCAGACGCCACCGTCGATGACGACTACTACACTGGAGGCGCCTACTACTACGTGCAGCCCGCTGACGACGACCAAGAGTAGTTAGGAGGATCCCAGGCAGGAGGCCTGCGCCTCTTTCGATCTGTATCCCAGTTTGTGCTAGCCATCTTATGGCATCTTGTTTAAACTTATGTCTGTACTCAGATATTGTTGCTTCCCGACTTCGTCTATGATCGAGCACTTGTATTCGAGCCCTCGAGGCCCAGGCTTGTATTATGATGCTTGTATGACTTATTTTATTTGTAGAGTTGTGTTGTGATATCTTCCCGTGAGTCCCTGATCTTGATCGTACACATTTGCGTGCATGATTAGTGTACGATTGAATCGGGGGCGTCACATGCATTGTTCACATACACATATACATTATAGCCACATACACATATACATCACATATGAACAAAAAAATTAAAACATAAAAAAACAGAGCATAAAAATAAAAAAAGAGCTTAAACATTATATATATATATGAAAAAATTAAAGAAATAAAAAAGAGCGGGCGGCGGCTCTTGTGTGAGGCAAGGCTGCCGTGGAGGAGACGAGGCAGGCGGGGCGGCGAGGCGAGGCGGGCGAGCCCGCCGAGGCTCGAGCGGCTGAGGGCGGCGAGGGTGTGAGGCGGAGACGGGGTTGGGGCAGGCGACGACGAGCACGTGGCGGGCGGGCGACGGCGACAGCAGGCAGGCGGCGGCGACGGCGACGGCGAGCATGAGCACGGCAGCGTCGTCGAGGCGAAGCTCGGGCAGCCTAAGCGGCGATGTCGGTGAACTGGCGATGAAATCTGAAAAAACGCCAAGTCTTTGCTTATATAGAAAAGGCTTTGGTCGGTTCAGTGGCACGAACCGGGACTATCTATTTTAGTCCCGGTTGGTGCCACCAACCGGGACCAAAGGCCAATTTTCAGCAGCCCAAAGGGCGGGAAGCGGCGACCTTTGGTCCCGGGTTGGTTGCACCAACCGACTATGGGGCATTAGTCCCGGGTCGTAGAACCAACCAGGACTAATGCACCCCTTTAGCCCCGGTTGGAGCCACCAACCGGGACCAAAGGCCTTGTGCTGCCCCGTGCCAAAATGTTTAGTCCCACCTCGCTAGTTGAGAGGGAGCCGCACCAGTTTATAAGGTGCGGTGCGCCTTCCCTCTCGAGCTCCTCTCTAAAGCAGGCTTTCGGGCCTAAACATGCAATATGTGCTGTGGGCCCTCTTGGGCCTCCAGCGGGCTGAATCTGGCCCATGGTAGGGTTTCTAGTCGTATTCGTGCCGTGGCTGCCCAAGAGGTGGCACTTTTTTTGTTTTTTGTTTTATTTGTTGCTTTATTTAGTTTATTTTGGTTTTGGTTTATTTTTCTTTTGGTCTTTTGCTTTATTTTTTAATTCTTTTTGCTTTTAGTTTTAGAAAAATTATAAACTTTACATTAGTGCCATTAGTTTTCAAATTTGAAAACTCTTTTTTTTGTTTTCTTTGTTGCTTTATTTATTTTATTTTGTTTCTACTTACAACAAAATACTTATTGTTGCTATTTTTATTTTATTTTTCAGTTTTTTGTTACATTTTACGCATTATTTAGTTTTTGTTGTTTTTTGCTTTATTTTTTAATTCTTTTGCTTTTAGTTTTAGAAAAATTATAAACTTTACATTAGTGCCATTAGTTTTCAAATTTGAAAACACTTTTTTGTTTTCTTTGTTGCTTTATTTATTTTATTTTGTTTCGCTTACAACAAAGCGGTGTGTAGAGGGACGGGCTTATAAACGGTATGAGCGCCCTTCGGTTGGCGAGGTTTTCAAATTCATAGTTTTCAAATGAACTCTGAAAAAGTTGGCATAGCATGTGCATGTACAAAGCGAACAATGGTATCATACTAAATGCATTACAAAGTTGGCATGGTATCATCATAATAGTTGCGGGAGAAACTCTTCACTTTTTCTTCGCTTGTGCCGTTTTCTTATTGCGCGGTAACCATGGATAATCTTCATCGTTTATCAGGATGCTTGGGTCAGCCTTGACTTTGAAGGGGGGAATTTCATGAAACTTTTCATACTCTTCAGACATGTACATCTTGCCCTCCACTCCCGGGATGTCCCTTTTTCTGAAAGAACTATGTGGCGCTTTGGCTCATTGTATGATGTATTCGCTTCCTTATCTTTTCTTTTCCTCGATGCAGTAGACATGTCCTTCACATAGATAACCTGTGCCCACATCATTGGCTAGGACGAACGGTTCGTCGGTGTACCCAAGATTTTTCAGATCCACTTGTTGTCATTCCGTCTTGTGGGTCTACATACCCCGCCTCTGACAGTTGACCCACTTGCACTTAAACAAAGGGACCTTAAAATCTACTCCGTAGTCAAGTTCCCATATGTCTACTATGTAACCATAATATGTGTCATTTCCCTTGTCGGTTCTTTGCATCAAAGCGGACACCGCTGTTTTGGTTGGTGCTCTTTTCATCTTGGTCAATCGTGTAAAATGTATTCCCATTTATCTCGTATCCTTTCCAAATCATTACGATCGAAGATGGTTCCACTGGACAACAAGTACTGACTCATCACAAACAGTGCTATCACCTACGAGGCGTGTTTCCAACCAAGCTGCTGGAAGTCCTGATGTGTTCACATGTAATCCGGTCGTCGCCTTTGCTCCGGGTGTTTGGAGCGCAGATTTGTTCTTGTGTTCATCGACATACTGGGGTCACCAAGGTAGAGTTCTGTAGAAGCGTGTAGTGTGCTTGAGACCAAGAATATCCGTCCCTGCATATTATTGAGTCTCTTCCAAGCGTGCCTTTTCAGTCAGTCTCCCCTCATACCGCGATTTAGGGAGAGCTATCTTCTTAAGGCCAGAATGAAGTCAACACAAAACCCGATGACATCCTCTGTTTGATGGCCCATGGAGATGCTTCCTACGGCCTAAGCGCGATTCTGAACATATTTCTTTAGGACTCCATGAACCTCTCAAAGGGGTACATATTATGTAGAAATACGGGCCCTAGAATGACAATCTCGTCGACTAGATGAACTAGGGCGTGCGTCATGATATTGAAGAAGGATGGTGGGAACACCAGCTCGGCCCGACAAGACATTGCGCCACATCACTCCTTAAGCGTTGATGCGATTTCGGATCGATCACCTTACGAGATATTGCATTGAGGAATGCACATAGCATCACAATGGCTAATCGGGCGTTTTCCGGTAGAAGCCCCTCAATGCAACCGAAGCGATTGCGTCATAATCACGTGGCGATCCACGAGACTTTAGGTTACGGAACTTTTCTACGGCATATTTATTATTCCCTTTATATTGACGAGAAGCGGTCGGGACCTTCATCTTGGCGAGCATTGAAAGAATATTTCTTTCTCTTCTTTCAGAAGAGCGTGGCTGGCGGGACCTTCATACCGCCCGGAGGCATGCCCTCTTTTTCGTTACAAGCGTTGCAGGTCCTCTCGTGCCTCGGTGTATCTTTTGTCTTCCCATACACGCCCAAGAAGCCTAGCAGGTTCACGCATAAAGGTTCTTCGTCACGTGCATCACGTCGATCGAAGAGCGGACCTCTAGGTCTTTCGGTAGGGTAGGTCCCAAAATATAGATTTCTTCTTCCACATGGGTGCGTGATTCTCGGCGTCATTCGGAACAACTAGTCCGCCGACCCTTTCCAAAGATTACGTGTAAATCATTGACCATAGCAAGTACATGATCACCGATGCGCATGGCGGGCTTCTTCCGGTGATCTGCCTCGCTTTGAAATGCTTGCCTTTCTTTCGACATTGATGGTTGGTCGGAAGAAATCGGCGATGGCCGGTACACATTCTTCCTGCAGCTTCCCGGTATATACTATCGGTGTCAAGTAAGCGGTGCGTGCATGCGTGGTATCCCTTGTTTATGCATCACGAAAGGTTCTTGAGAGCGGGCCAATCGTTGATGGTCACGAACAGCAATGCCTTTAGGTCAAATTCCTCCTTTTGTGCTCATCCCACGTCGTACACCGTTTCCATTCCACAGCTGTAAAAGTTCTTCAACTAATGGCCTTAGGTACACATCAATGTCGTTGCCGGGTTGCTTAGGGCCTTGGATGAGAAGCGGCATCATAATGAACTTCCGCTTCATGCACATCCAAGGAGGAAGGTTATACATACATAGAGTCACGGGCGGTGTTGTGATTGCTGCTCTGCTCCCGAAAGGATTAATGCCATCCGCTTAAAGCAAACCATACGTTCCTTGGGTCCTTTGCAAACTCATCCCAGATACTTTCTCGATTTTTCTCCACTGCGACCCGTCGTGGGTGCTCTCAACTTCCCGTCTTTCTTACGATCCTCACTGTGCCATCGCATCAACTTGGCATGCTCTCCGTTTCTGAACAGACGTTTCAACCTTGGTATTATAGGAGCATACCACATCACCTTCGCAGGAATCCTCTTCCTGGGAGGCTCGCCGTCAACATCACCAGGGTCATCTCGTGCGATCTTATATCGCAATGCACCGCATACCGGGCATGCGTTCAGATCCTTGTAGGCACCACGGTAGAGGATGCGATCATTAGGGCATGCATGTATCTTCTCCACCTCCAATCCTAGAGGGCATACGACCTTCTTTGCTGCGTATGTCTTGTCGGGCAATTCGTTATCCTTTGGAAGCTTCTTCTTCATTACTTTCGGTAGCTTCTCAAATCCTTTATCGAGCCTGACATTCTCTCGCCTTCCTTTGTAGCAATTCGAGTGCGGTACCGAGCTTTGTGTTGCCATCTTCGCAATTGGGGTACAACCCTTTTTTGTGATCCTCTAACATGCGATCGAACTTCAGCTTCTCCTTTTGACTTTCGCATTGTGTCCTTGCATCGACAATGACCCGGCGGAGATCATCATCATCGGGCACATTATGCGGTTCCTCTTGATCTTCAAAGACCGCCTGTTCGGCACCATCGTGCACATCGTGCAGTGCATCTTGATGTTCGATAGCATCACCGTATTCGGGCGAGATAGTTGTCATCGTACTCTTCTTCCTCATTGTCTTCCATCATAACCCCTATTTCTCCGTGCCTCGTCCAAACATTATAGTGTGGCATGAAACCCTTGTAAAGCGGTGGGTGTGAAGGATTTTCCGGTCGAGTAAGACTTCGTATTCCCACATATAGGGCATGGACAACACATAAAACCATTACGCTTGTTTGCCTCAGCCACTTGAGAAAATCATGCACGCCCTTAATGTACTTGGAGGTGTGTCTCACCGCATACATCCATTGCCGGTTCATCTGCGTGCATTATATATAATTAAGTGTGTCAAAAATCATTACAAAACATCATGAATAGATAATTAAGTGACCAAATTAATAGAAGTTCATCATCACATAAAAACCAAAGTACATACATAGTTCTCATCTAACAACATAAAGCTCTGCAGAGCATCTAAATTAATTAAACCATACATTGAAACTATGTAAAACATTTCAATGCGAAAACAAATACGATCATAATCGCAACCAAGGTAACAACTGATCCAATGGCATAATGATACCAAGCCTCGGTATGAATGACATATTTTCTAATCTTTCTCATCTTCAAGCGCATTGCATCCATCTTGATCTTGTGATCATCGACGACATCCGCAACATGCAACTCCAATATCATCTTCTCCTCCTCAAGTTTTTTTATTTTTTCCTTCAAGAAATTGTTTTCTTCTTCAACTAAATTTAACCTCTCGACAATAGGGTCGGTTGGAATTTCGGTTCAACAACCTCCTAGATAAATAAAATCTATGTCACGTTGGTCGGCATAATTTTCATAAACAATAAATGAACCAATAGTTATGAAAAGATAATATATACCACATCCGAATCATAGGCAGGGCGAGGGGCCGTGAGGCGGATACCAAAACCATCGCACTATATAAGATGCAATAATAAAAGTAAGAAAATAATACAAGTATCTATCTAAACAAACAAGTAATAATATTTTTCCTTTCAAAAAGAAGATAAGAACAAGAGGCTCACCACGGTGGTGCCGGCGATGAGATCGGCGCGGGTGATTGACGGTGATGAAGGCAGGGGACAGGCGTGACGGACCGCTAAACCTAGATAAATATTGAGGAAAATGGAGCTTGGCGGTCGAGCTTGGAGAGGAGAAACCTTAAGTAGTGTGGCTCGGGCATTCCATCGAACACCTTGTGTGCATAGGAGGTGAGCTAGAGCACCACCAAGCCCTCTCCCCTCGGCCAGAAAAAAGAGAGCGGTGTGCTCTGCTCTTGCTTGAGGGGCTATATATAGAAGCACCATTAGCCGGTTGGTGGCTTGAACAGGACTAAAGGGAAGCCTTTGGTCCAGTTCAAGCCACCAACCGGGACCAATAGTGGTGGGCAGGAGCCAGGACCATTGGTCCCGGTTCGTCCCCACCAACGGGACCAAAAGGTCCTGGACGAACCGGGACCAATGGCCCACGTGGCCCGGCCGGCCCCCTGGGCTCCTGAATCAAGAAATAGCTCCATTAGTCCCGGTTCTGGATTGAACCGGGACTAATGGGCTAAACTGGCCTGGACGAAAGCCCTGTTTTCTACTAGTGCATGCTTGCAATAAGCTCAACACTCACATGGCCAATCTTTGGATAATTCCTTAATAGCACCTTGGTCAACCCATAAACTCCTTGAAACCAACACATGGACTTCAAGAAATGCCTATGGAAAAATTCTTCAAATATAACTCAATGCAACCATTAGTCCATAGAGAATGTCATCAATTACCAAAACCACACATGGGGGCACCGCATGCCCTTTCAATACCCTACCACTAAGTTTGGCAAGGGAGTGCAATAGTGATCTAGGAGTAGATCATTCTCGATTATGGAAGTGACAAAAGGTTCGTCGTAAAGGGTTACGTCGATGCAAGTTTTGACACTAATCTAGATGACTCTAAGTCTCGGTCTAGATACATATTGAAAGTGGGAGCAATTAGCTAGAGTAGCTCCGTGCAGAATTGTAGACAAGAAATTTGCAAAATACTTACGGATCTGAATGTGACAGACCCGTTGAGTAAAATTATCTCACAAGCAAAACATGATCACACCTTAGTACTCTTTGGGTGTTAATCACATAGCGATGTGAACTAGATTACTGACTCTAGTAAACCCTTTGGGTGTTGGTCACATGTCGATGTGAACTATGGGTGTTAACCACATAAAGATGTGAACTATTGATGTTAAATCACATGGCGATGTGAACTAGATTATTGACTCTAGTGCAAGTGGGAGACTGAAGGAAATATGCCCTAGAGGCAATAATAAAGTTATTATTTATTTCCTTATATCATGATAAATGTTTATTATTCATGCTAGAATTGTATTAACGGAAACATAATACATGTGTGAATACATAGACAAACAGAGTGTCACTAGTATGCCTCTACTTGACTAGCTCGTTAATCGAAGATGGTTATGTTTCCTAACCATAGACATGAGTTGTCATTTGATTAACGGGATCACATCATTAGGAGAATGATGTGATTGACTTGACCCATTCCGTTAGCGTAGCACTTGATCGTTTAGTATGTTGCTATTGCTTTCTTCATGACTTATACATGTTCCTATGACTATGAGATTATGCAACTCCCGTTTACCGGAGGAACACTTTGTGTGCTACCAAACGTCACAACGTATTTGGGTGATTATAAAGGTGCTCTACAGGTGTCTCCGAAGGTACTTGTTGGGTTGGCGTATTTCGAGATTAGGATTTGTCACTCCGATTGTCGGAGAGGTATCTCTGGGCCCACTCGCTAATGCACATCACTATAAGCCTTGGAAGCATTGCAACTAATGAGTTAGTTATGGATGATGTATTATGAACGAGTAAAGAGACTTGCCGGTAGCGAGATTGAACTAGGTATTGAGATACCGACGATCGAATCTCGGGCAAGTAACATGCCGATGACAAAGGGAACAACGTATGTTGTTATGCACCGACCGATAAAGATCTTCGTAGAATATGTGGGAACCAATATGAGCATCCAGGTTCCGCTATTGGTTATTGACCGGAGACGTGTCTCGGTCATGTCTACATAGTTCTCGAACCCGTAGGGTTCGCACGCTTAACGTTACGATGACAGTTATATTATGAGTTTATATGTTTTGATGTACTGAAGGTTGTTCGGAGTCCCAGATGTGATCACGGTCATGACAAGGAGTCTCGAAATGGTCGAGACATGAATATTGATATATTGGAAGCCTATTTTGGATATCGGAAGTGTTCCGGGAGAAATCGGGATTTTACGGGAGTACCAGGAGGTTACCGGAACCCCCCCGGGAGGTAAATGGGCCTTAGTGGGTCTTTACGGAGAAGAGGAGAGGCGGTTGGCTGGGCCGCGCCTCCCCTAGTCCGAATAGGACAAGGAGAGGCGGCGCCTTCCTTCTCTCCTCCTCTTCCCTCCCGAATCCTATTCCAACTAGGAAGGGGGAGTCCTACTCCCGGTGGGAGTAGGACTCTCCTCGGCGCGCCATCCTTGGCGGCCGCACCCCTTGCTCCTTTATATACGGGCAGGGGGGGGCACCTCTAGACACACAAGTTGATCGGTTGATCTCTCCCAACCGTGTCACGGTGCCCACCTCGATAATCTGCGGCGGTGCTTAGGCGAAGCCTGCGTGGTAGAACATCAACATCGCCACCACGCCGTCAGGTCTTGTAAACTCTCCCTCAACACTTGGTTGGATCGAGTTCGAGGGACGTCATCGGAGTTGAGCGTGTCTTTGAACTCGGAGGTGCCGTGCGTTCGGTACTTGATCGGTCGGATCGTGAAGACATACGACTACATCAACCGCGTTGTGCTAATGCTTCCGCTTTCGGTCTACGAGGGTACGTAGACAACACTCTCCCCTCTCGTTGCTATGCATCACCATGATCTTGCGTGTGCGTAGGAAATTTTTTGAAATTACTACGTTCCCCAACAAACCCCTGGCCGGCGTGGCGGTCACACCAAAGGCGACGCCTTGGGCGTCGTTCCCCTCCTTGGAGGTTGTGGTGTGGATCCTCCCCCCTCCTTCCGTCCCCTGCTAGGTGAAAGCCTAGGTCCCTGCCGGCGGCGACGGCACGTCCGTGTCGTGTTCCTTCTTGGAGGCACCGTCCGGGGATTGCAGGGGCGGCGAGAGAGTTTGATTGTGGATGTGATGGTAGCGGGAGACAACTTGGTTTGGTTTCTTCAGTGTTTCTTCATAGGCTGCTGGCTGGAGGGTCCCTGACGAGGTCACCGGAGGGTCAATGCCCACGAGCCTGGGCAAGAGGGGATCGGGTTCCCCTCTACGGCGACAAGCCGACAACGATATACCATTTGGTGGGAGCATTGTGCTCCGGGGAATCCAGCGCTGGCCTTTGATCTACTTATCGCTATTTCCCTTGCTTCTGCGACTGTGGCTGGCAGCTCTTGCCCTTTGGTATGGCTGAGCCGCAGACGACGATGGTGCTTGTGAGTAGTGTGTCCTGGGCTTGCGGATCTGCTCTAGTTTCTTCTCCCTGCAGCTTGGATGCCATCCATTTGGGTTCTTGGGTGAACCGAGTTGTCGTCTGCCGGTGTGGCATCCTTCGAGCCATGATGAAGGGGTAGGGGCCCTTTGCAGAGGCAGTAACAGATGGTGGTCTGGTCCATGTCTGGCTCCAAGGGTGGCTGTGATCACGAAGCTTGCGCGGTGGTGCATTCCTCCCAAGAACCTAGTTTAGTGCTGCTAGTGTAGGTCGTCCAGTAGGATGTTGGTAGCAGCGTGGTGATGCATTGGCTCCCTCTGCTGCTGCCTTTGAGTTGCTTTGCTTGAGCTCCTTGTATCTGTCGCTCTGTTTTTTCCTTTACTTTTTGTTGTAAGCGATTGACCATGTAATCCTGGCCGGTTGATGGCTTTGTTAATTCAAAGCCAGGCTCTTCTTGAGCTTTCGTTTAAAAAAAAGACCATTTAATTTTGAGGAGTAATTTTAACATGCTCCCTCTTACTCCCACTTTTTACATGAGAGGTAAGAAGGTAAGAGTTAATCACATCACTAGTTAATCTCTACTTCTAATGAAGCAGTTGGTAGTCTTCGCCGGTAAATTTTCGTCCCACCAAAGACGGTTAATTTTCGTCCTCCATCCCACCTCCCGCTACCCAGCGATCCCCCCTTCCTCCCTCCAGACTGACCAAAAAAACGGCATCCTAACACGAAGCCCGTTGTGAAACACTACGGTTTAACGACAAAAAATCATCCTAAAAAATCTACGACGGTTAACCTACGAAATTAGCAGACGCTCGCACCCTCGTGCCCTTGATGCACTTGCCCGCACGAACGTGGCTCCGTCCCTCCCTCAAACCTAGCTACCCCTCGTCTCCCCGCCTCCAGCCGCACCCGCCGCCGCACCCCAATCCCCGATCTGGCTCTCCACCTCACGACGACGTGGTTCTCCCGGCGATGACCCCCCCCCCCCCCTCCTCATGCCCTCTCCGACCTCCCTCTTCGCACGACACTCGCCCCTGCGCGCACGACCTCCCCCTCCTCCTTCCGCGCCGTTCGCCGCCCCGCAAACTCCGGCAGCCGTTATCCGCCCTTCGCCGCGGGAGCCGCCGTAGGAGCCGCCGCCCGCGGAAGCCGCAGCCCGAGCAGCCGTGGGAGCCGCTCGCCGCTGCAGCCGCCGCCCGTGGGAGCCACTCGCCGCTCGCCGCGGGAGCCACCGGGTCGCCCTTCGCCGCAGGTCGCCGCCGGAGCCGCCCCGCCCCTGGATCCGCTCGCCGCCGGAGCCGCCCGTCGCGCTCCCACTCAGCTTGGCTCCGCCCCGCCGCCCCCGGTCCTCAAGCAAGTAAGTTTGCCTTGCGTTCCGAAGCTCAACTATTCCTAATCTGCAGACTAGCTACCTTAGACTTCTGATGAACCGTCAATTGGATGGACTGGTGAAGCACGAGGAGAAAGATGTGGTTGTGTCCAGATTCCAAAGAGGGCAAAATAGTTCAATAATTTCCGAAATTGATGGTATTGCCTGAGATATGATGCTTGCACACAAGAGAAGTTCAGGCTTGTGATTGCAAAATCGGTGTATATGTAAAGATCTTGTCCTGGTTTCATGAATTGGCTGGGATTTTTGTTAAGTCTCGCTTGGGCAGGACAACTAGGGTCTTGATTATATGTATGTTGACTTTCCCACTTTTCTTTTGAGCAGGCTACTTCAATTTTAGGTGAGCTGGCAGGGATCACAAGCATCGGTGTTGCATTCCTGAATCTCACATACACAAGTAAGTAATATTCTCCCTCACATAAAGTCCTTTTAGTGCATCTATAGTGTTTTGCTCACTTTCTTTCTAGATAGCTGTTGCATTCATTTCTTTCCGTGGCACTGTATAATTTATACCTCAGAGAGGTCATTTTAGTGCATGATGTTCTGGTGTAGCTACCATTAGCTTTACTGGAGCAGAGCAACATTTAATAGGAATTCCACCATAAATATTTACCCAGATACAACATTCTTCTCTGGAATTTGAGTTTTTTCCAGAAGGTTTAGGATCTAAGGATGAGCTATCAGTGGTACTGATTATACAACGAGTTTGTACAAAATGTTCGCTGGTGTTGGGTGTTTACCTTTTATCACTTCTATATCCCCTTATTGTGTTTCTCTGTTTCTAGAAAGTAGGCCATTTGTTCCAGGCTTTCAAGTTTGTGCCAACCTGAAGGAGAAAGAGTTCATTATTGACCAGCAGTTAAAAGCAGGTTCAGTTTTTTACCTCATTTTCCAACTCCACAGTAGCACTTTCTGTTAGTTCGAACAATATCTCAATGCATTATTTACACACCTAGCTTGTGCTCTGTGACCAGAATTGGTAAACTGTAGCCGTGATAGTACTACACTGTATTCAGAAATAATAGGAGGAGATAAAGCTAGGGGTTGCAGATAGGCCGGTGGTTAACCCTATTAGAGCTGACCTTCCTTCAAAGTTGGATATCATCTACAGTAACCTCACTGCATCCATAGATCAACTGAACAAACAAAAGGCACTTAAGATCTTTACTGGTATCCAGGATGTGTTGTCTGATCATCTAAGCAAACTGGGCCACTATGCTAAGGAATTAGGACAGTTCAGTTACTTGATCGGACTGTTTAGCATGCAGAAATTGGAAGCAGGCTTAGAAAAACACCACCAAGCTTGAAAGCAGAAAAAGATGCACACACTCACCATTATTATCTTCCTGTGATAATTTTAGGCTTGTACCAGGAAACTTGAAGAGGCAATTTTAGTCGGTGGTGTGCTTTAAAATTTCATATTGTTGTTCGGTGTTTCTCCATAAATCGTGTCTTCTATTTTTTTAGAATTTTCTAGCATATGAACTATCACATGAATTTTCCTGGCTCTGGTGGTCGCGCCGCCCAGGACGCCAGCGGCGGAGACGAAGGCAATTTGTACTGGGACGTTGTGGCCGAGCCGCAGGACCTCCGCCTTGACGAGCTGCTGGACCTAGGCCTCGACGAGACGCCGGACCTCGGCCTCCCTCTGGTTTTCATGGTACGTTCCCTTACCCTCTCCACCATATCTTGACTTGTCTGTTGTTCTGCTCCGCATTGATTGTATTGCCATTGTTATAACTCTTCTAAATCCATTTTTGACATGGTGGCCCGCTCCAGCTGGAACAGTTTTGTAGAGACAAATTGGAAGAGTGCAGCTGCCCTGGCTCATGGAATTGGAAGAATTTATGCTTTTTTCTACTCGGAAAGGAAGCTATTTTTTTCTGGATCGTAGATAGAAAGGATGCAACTTTGTCAGGGGTAGTAGATACAAAGTTCAGTGTCTACAGCATATAAACCGGAAGCCGTGCTTCCGGTCTCAACATATAAACTTTTTTGGTCATACAATCTAAAATTTTAGCATTTCACATAGACAACCTATCATTTGTGGTTCACCACATTTACATGCTCTGATTCCCATGCTCATGTGAATAAGTATATGATAGAAATTTCAAAGTATCTATGAGGACCAAGCACGACACAGCAGCGAGGAGGAGGATAAGAAAAATCTCAGAAAGCATGAAATGGGGAAGTTGGTGTGTGTTTGTAGAAGTTGAGCAGTTATTGTCCGAGAAAATGGAATAGCACATCTGTTGATCCATCCCTCTTTTCTGTTTCAAAATCCACACGAATTCTATGCTATATCCTGATATTTTCATATACTATACTATAATAGCTTTAGTGATTTATATGACCACACAATGTTGGCTAAAACAGTACAAATCGGCTTTTTAAAAGAGGAACAAATGATCTTCAATGGTGCACTAAACCATGAGAGTGCGGCGCCTTCTGTGTTGTGGACTTGGCATGGGCTGGCTTCTGTGAGTGCCTCTGTAACATTTGTTATTTTGCCTAACTTTCTGAAGTTAAACCAGCCTTTCACAAAGTTCCATCTCCTTGTTGAAACAAAGGTTCACTGCTGTGTTCTTGCTGCCATTCCGTGGTATATTGGAGTGTTTCATCCTAATATATGTCTGGTTACATGACCACAAAGAGAAAGAAGGATATGTTGTGTAAGTTACCTTTCTGATACAACCACAATACTATGCCGCTATTATTATTCGAGTTCAGAGATTTGAGACTGGACTTTATGGCCCGTTAAATCAGTTTTATTAAATTAACTGAAAAAATAGATTAGCTCACAAGTATGTATACTCAGTATCTCAGGTTCTGCTTGCAGCTAATTTTTCTTGTAATGGCATCAGCTAAAATATTGGTATGATCGAATTGAGAGAAGTTCTTTCAACATAAAAGTGTATTTTCACTGTATAAATTTAGCAATTGCAGGTAAGACAGTAATTGTTAGAATCACAAATTACAAGATGTCGTGATACCTGACGAAACTGCTATTGAAGTTCGTACACTAATGCAGCATATTCTTTTGATTAGAAGCAAACGTGGACACTCAAGAAGAAGCTGGAAAATCAGGATTGGAACCCAACGAGGAAATCTGAAAGCATAGACCATGTTTAAGAACTGGTTGTTTTTGTTGTGTTATTTTTAAGAAAAAGGATTGTCTCGAAGAAAATCAAGCTTACCAACAAGGAAATTATGGTGAGGAGGCACTCTTCTGCACCCTTGGCAATACAGAGGTACTCAACTCCAACCCTATCCAAGAAGCGGAATATATCATACTCTTAGAGTTTGGACTTTGGACACATTTTATCCTTTTATTATACTCATGGTCGTTCTGGAAAACGGATGCAATGCAAATGTTATGTATTCTGCTTGTGCTTGTTCAAGGGACCTCCTAATGACACACGATGGAAACGGATCCATGGATTAATTCAGATGGCATTAATTGGAGAGAAGGGATCTAGCAAGGTTTGCAATGGCATGTGTACTAACAAAAAATAGCATCCTCAGGTTCTCTCCTGCAAAACTAAAGTTCATGTTCGCAGAGCTAATAAATGTATATGGATTAAAATAAAGATGATGTGTATTCACCAATATATATGTATTTCCATCAAGAAATAAGTTTGGAAGAATAGTAAGTACCATGGCATTTTCTTTCAGAATACAATGGTGTTTATTTGATAGTGTGTTTCTATGACATGCATATGTTGCTTTAATTTGCTCCTCCGCGAACCCATCAAAATTATCTGACAATCTGCTTATACAAACAGCTTTGAGTTTGGTGCACTCTATTACTTTGTTAGGCTTGGTGGTGTATCAGATTCAGGAGAATAATACTCCCTCTGTCATCATATTTTTGTTTATGGTAATGCATGATATTCAACTGTATGTAACAATGTGGCAATGACTCAAGAGACATTGGATCTGCCTTCTTGGCTTAGGGCATCAGGGGTGGCGCACGCGTCCCACTTGGTGGTGGTGGCAGATCGGCAAGAACAAGGGTGGGGTTGTATTAGGGTGGAGAGCGGGGCGGTTGGCGAGGGACTCCTCCTTGGTGGTCTGTGGGGAAGTAAGGTGAGGTGGGTCTCATTCAATTTTAAAGCCGAGGGCTCCTGGAAAAGGGAAAGGGTGTGTCGTGGGGTGGGTTTTTTGTGTTGGGATCGTGTGCGAGAGATAACATGCCAGATAATCCAGACAATCACATTTCTCCCCCACATATGGGCTCGATTTGAAGGAGTTTGGATTGTCCAAATAGTTGAATTTTGGAGAGCCTGCAAGGCACCCGTTTGATGTCCTAACGCATTCGGATGTACGAGGGAGAAAGACGTTTTTACCTTGGCGATGACCTTAATTATTTATTTGATTCATTTATATTTATTGTATCCCGTAGCAACGCAAGGGCGTTCTCCTAGTCATATCAATGAATCAGATCTATTATGTACTCTTACTTCTCATGTGAAAAAGGGAGGTAAGAGGGAGCATTTGCACCCATCCATAAGTTGGACCACTGTGGTCCTAAAGTTGCATTTACTCCTGAAGTGCTCCGACCCCTATGCCCAGTTCAAAATCTGTAGCTCGGGCATTGTTTGATAGTGCATCGTGAACCGTCCACGAAAGTCTTACACGTCGAGGCACTCTCTCATATAAAGATGGCGCAGTTTTTGCCACTCGCAGACTGTCTAGCCATCGGTCCTCCCAGAACATGGTGTCATGGCCGTCACCAATCGTAGCTCCGGATGCAGCAATGAACAGTGCTAGCGACTCCTTCATCACGGGAATGTCAAATTCCGCCCACGACCTCTCTCCATCCGATCTGCACAGCCATGGTTAGCGTGCTTGCATTGCTATGTTAGAGCCACCTGAGGTTTCGAATGCACGCGCTTAGTTTTCTCCTGTTGTATGGACGCAAAAAAAGCTTCAAGCTTGACCATAGCTGTTTGATCACGACACATGAGAACTACGTTCAGCACAAGAAAACAATTACCACTATGTTGATTTTGTCAGAAAATATAGATCCATGCGCGCATGATACCTTCGGCATGTCAAACTTTCTACAGTACACCCACATGACGATGGGTAAGGAATCCTGAACACATGCGTACGGGAATCGTATCTAGGTATGTGGCATTTGATTCGATCGACTGCGATCTAACTTTATTTTAGAGATCATCCGTACATTCACAAAAGAAATGTTAGTACGCCCATCGTACAAGGTCGAGCTTATTAATTTGTGCACAAACTCCAGTTTTGTATCGAGTATTTGAATCAGTTTTACAAATCTAATGATCCTGAGGACCTTGTCCAATGCTCCATATTGATATATAGAAGTACACACACATATATAATTCGGAGTCATCGGTTGCATTTGGTGGGGTCAGGGGAGTGAAACCGGCCGGCCACCACATGTCTCTTTCGATTCCATCAGCTGATCTGTGCGTAATGATCTCATCAAGAGTTTTTCTTTTGCGTCTGTCCATTTGAGTAGATTGGGTATCTAATTAGATTAGTGCTAATCCTAGTACTCATCTGAAGTATGTTATGGTATGATATTTAACTACGAAATAAAAATACTGCAACTACCTAGCTCTTAAAGGCTAAAGTCAATATACGATATGCTCGGTGTATATCAACTTGCACACATGGTGTAAGAAACAATCATCGGGAGACTAGTTTGAGTTTTTTTTCTTTTTGTCTCATATGATCACCGCCATTTTCAAAGTCAAACATGTATCATATCATTATTTATTATTTTTGTATATGTATGCACCACTTTATAGAAAACTTAAATTCAAACATAACACGTCAATAATTGACCATCTGGAACTGCGTTTAGGGAAATGGAATACAAATATTGAAACCACAACAGGTGTATGAATGACGGTCTAGTTAGCCATACATCGATGCCGGAATGTTTTAATAGTATTTGAAATATGTTTGGACAGCATTAGCTACATCTTTAAGGCATGATAATTTTCGAAAGATATGACTAAAATCTAGAGAAGCATTATAATTTCCTAGGAAATCCTTACCAATTAATAATAATCATACATAGGAATTTCATGTGGATCCTAGAAGGCAACACATTCTTTCGTTCTGAAGGATTATATAGGATCTTTCTATAGAGTAGGGCGTTTTGATGACCGAGCTCCATGAAGGCCATTTTTTTAATAAAAAAATCAAAGTTAAAACATTTTAGTTAAAAAAATCTAAAAAGTATATACATGTATATAAGGATGTAATATATGTGTGTGTAAAATTTCATGGTAAAATACATGAATTGCGACATGTACAAAAAAAACTAAATCATGGACTTTGAGCAATGAACAGCGCATGTGTTGAAAAGCCACATTTTCTTTTTGCACAACCCTCGTTTCATTGCATTTCATCATGAAAATTTACACACCTGTACATAATGCCTCTAGGTATACATGTATCTGTTTTTCAAATTATTTTGAAACATAAAAGTATGAATTTTGAATTTTGCAAAATTTGGCCTCCATGGAGCTCGTCCTGCATTCAGCATTTTCGCTTTCTACATGGTTTCCTTTCCCCATAAAAATCCTACTCCGTGCGACTCTGAACTTAAACAATGCAAGGAATCTTCAGTAACCTCCCTGTGGGCTGTGACTATGGCCACAAGAATAGTAATCTAGGACTAACCACAGTACTTGAGAACATTATGAGTGAGTGTTTAAAAGTTAACACGAGTGGGCATAAAAATTAGGTGCGCCCTCGCTGTCATTCAAACGGGGCGGTCCTCATCTGCATTATTAATGATGTTCTCCGTCATGTGGACACGATCGATCTTAATGCAGCTAGCTGCAGATCGATCGATGGATCGATCATGGTCTAGATCTGAGAATACATTTTCTTTTCTTTCTTTTTTTATTTGAGGAAGATCGAGTGCAGTTAGGTAAAAGTTCGAGAGAGAAAACTACGCCCACATACTTTCCTTTCTCATTTACTAATATTAAATTTGTGTGGGTGCATGCAGTAGAAAAAAGAAGATACGACACGTCGACACCTCCGGTCCTTCCACTAAGACCAAACATCTAACTTTGATCAACACGCACCAAGCTACACGATAGCTTATAATATAACCACACAGGACACCGAGAACAAAGTGAAAATGACCACACGTACGCACACTATCACAGCCAGCTACCACACGCACACTATCACATAGCTTAGCGGGATAGGGGGTGAGAGAGAGGAAAAAATGTTAGGTCATCTTCAACACGGACCCTCCAACCGCAATCATCTCGACCGAGCTGTCCTGACTTATTTTGTCATTCAACACAGTCCTGCATTGGTCCGTCGATGTGTCCGGCTGTCCATTTTCCCGCAAACCGAAAGCAAACTAGGAGAGGGAAGGGGCTTTGCGGGAGTCCGGAATGCCGCCATGTAGGACTTCGACAACCTCGGCCCATTGAAATCCCTCTCCCGGTCCACTTTTTTTCACTCTTCCCTGCTCCCCCCTTGACCCAATTTGCACCCTCCTCGTTCAACACTTTTGTTGTACCTCTCCGGGCGCTGTCTAGGCATCCTCGGGCACATGCATTTTTGGGGATCGTTGCAGAAATTAAAAAAAATTCTACGCATCACCAAGATCAATCTATGGAGAGACTAGCAACGAGAGAGAGGGGAGTGCATCTTCATACCCTTGAAGATCGCGATGCGGAAGCGTTACAAGAACGCGGATGAAGGAGTCGTACTCGCAGCGATTCGGATCGTGGTTGATTTCGATCTAAGCGCCGAACAACGGCGCCTCCGCGTTCAACACACGTATAGCCTGGTGACGTCTCCTCCTTCTTGATCCAGCAAGGGGAGAGGAGAAGTTGAGGGAGAGCTCCGGCAGCACGACGGTGTGGTGGTGGAGCTTGCAGTTCTCCGGCAGGGCTTCGCCAAGCACAACTACAGAGGAGGAGGTGTTGTGGAGGGAGAGGGCTGCGCCAGGGGAAGCGGTGCGGCTCCCATGCGCCTCACCACTATATATAGGGGTGGAGGGGGACTGGTTTCTTGCCCTCCAAGTCCATTGGGGCGTTGGCAAAGGTGGGGGAAAGAAATTCCATCATCTCCCTTCCCCACCGATTGTTATCCCCCCTTTTTAGGGATCTTGATCTTATCCCTTCGGGATATGATCTTATTCCTTCTAAGGGGGGTCTTGGTGCACCTTGACCAGGGGTGTGGGGCCTTGCCCCCACTACCCACGTTCATGTGGGCCCCCCATGCAGGTGGGCCCCATTCCGGAACCTTCTAGAACCTTCCCGGTATAATACCGAAAAATCCCGAACATTTTCCGGTGGCCAAAATAGGACTTCCCATATATAAATCTTTACCTCCGAACCATCCGGAACTCCTCGTGACGTCCGGGATCTCATCCGGGACTCCGAATAACATTCGGTAACTGCATACTAATTCCCATAACAACTCTAGCGTCACCGAACCTTAAGTGTGTAGACCCTACGGGTTCGGGAATCATGCAGACATGACCGAGATAGCTCTTCGGCCAATAACCCTGGCGGGATCTGGATACCCATGTTGGCTCCCACATGTTCCACGATGATCTCATCGGATGAACCACGATGTCGGGGATTCAATCAATCCTGTATACAATTCCCTTTGTCAATCGGTACGTTACTTGCCCGAGATTCGATCGTTGGTGTCCCAGTACCTCGTTCAATCTCGTTACCAGCAAGTCACTTTACTCGTTTCGTAACACATCATACCGTGATCAACTCTTTGGTCACATTGAGCTCATTATGATGATGTCCTACCGAGTGGGCCCAGAGATACCTCTCCGTCACACGGAGTGACAAATCCCAGTCTCGATTCGTGCCAACTCAACAGACACTTTCGGAGATACCCGTAGTGTGCGTTTATAGACACCCAGTTACGTTGTGACGTTTGGCACACCCAAAGCATTCCTACGGTATCCGGGAGTTGCACAATCTCATGGTCTAAGGAAATGATACTTGACATTAGAAAAGCTTTAGCAGACGAACTACACGATCTTGTGCTATGCTTAGGATTGGGTCTTGTCCATCACATCATTCTCCTAATGATGTGATCCCGTTATCAACGACATCCAATGTCCATGGTCAGGAAACCGTAACCATCTATTGATCAACGAGCTAGTCAATTAGAGGCTTACTAGGGACATATTGTGGTCTACGTATTCACACATGTATTACGGTCTCCGGTTAATACAATTATAGCATGAAAAATAGACAATTATCATGAACAAGGAAATATAATAATAACCATTTTATTATTGCCTCTAGGGCAATATTTCCAACAGTCTCCCACTTGCACTAGAGTCAATAATCTAGTTCACATCACTATGTGATTGTAATGAATCCAACACCCATGGGGTTTGGTCATATCTCGCTTGTGAGAGAGGTTATTAGTCAACGGGTTTGAACCTTTCAGATCCGTGTGTGCTTTACAAATCTCTATGTCATCTTGTAGATGCAGCTACCATGCGCTACTTGGAGCTATTCCAAATAACTGCTCTACTATACGAACCCGGTTTACTACTCAGAGTCATCCGGATTAGTGTCAAAGTTTGCATCGACGTAACCCCTTACGACGAACTCTTTTACCACCTCCATAATCGAGAAAATTCCTTAGTCCACTAGTTACTAAGGATAAGTTTGATCATTGTCATGTGATCCATTCCTGGATCACTCTTGTACCCCTTGATTGACTCATGGCAAGGCACACTTCAGGTGCGGTACACATCATAGCATACTATAGAGCCTACGTCTAAAGCATAGGGGACGACCTTCGTCCTTTCTATCTCTTCTTCCGTGGTCAGATCTTGAGTCTCACTCAATGCTCACACCTTATAACACAGCCAAGAACTCCTTCTTTGCTGATCTTATTTGAACTCCTTCAAAATCTTGTCAAGGTATGTATTCATTTGAAAGTACTATTAAGCGTTTTTTGATCTATCCTTATAGATCTTGATGCTCAATGTTCAAGTAGCTTAATCCAGGTTCTCCATTGAAAAACACTTTTCAAATAACCCTATATGCTTTTCAGAAATTCTACATCATTTACGATCAACAATATGTCAACAACATATACTCACCGGAAATTCTATAGTGCTCCCACTCACTTCTTTGGAAATACAAGTTTCTCATAAACTTTGTATAAACCCAAAATCTTTGATCATCTCATCAAAGCGTATATTCCAACTCCAAGATGCTTACTCCAGTTCTTAGAAGGATTGCTGGAGCTTCGCATACTTGTTAGCATCTTTTAGGATTGACAAAAACCTTACGGTTGTATCACATACAACCTTTCCTCAAGAAAATTGTTGAGGAAACAATGTTTTGACATCCTATACGCAAGATTTCATAAATAATGCAAGAATCGCTAATACAATTCCAACAGACTCTTAGCATCGCTACGAGTGAGAAAGTCTCACTGCAGTCAACTCCTTGAACTTGTCGGAAAACATCTTAACGACAAGTCGAGCTTTCTTAATGGTGATACTTACCATCATTGTCCTTCTTCCTTTTAAAATCCATCTTTACCCAATAGCCTTACGACCATCAAGTAGTTCTTCCAAAGTCTATACTTTGTTTTCACACATGGATCCTCTCGAATTTTATGGCCTCGAGCCATTTGTCGGAATCCGGGCCCACCATCATTTCTCCATAGCTCGTAGGTTCGTTGTTGTCTAGCAACATGACCTCCAAGATAGGATTACGTACCACTCTGAAATAGGACGCATCCTTGTCGACCTACGAGGTTTGGTAGTGACTTGATCCGAAGTTTCATGATCACTATCATCAGCTTCCACTTCAATTGGTGTAGGCGCTACAGGAACAACTTCATGTGCCCTGCTACACACTGGTTGAAGTGACAGTTCAATAACCTCATCAAGTCTCCACCATCCTCCCACCCAATTCTTTCGAGAGAAAATTTTCCTCGAGAAAGGGCCCATTTCTAGAAACAATCACTTTTGCTTCCGGATCCGAAATAGGAGGTATACCCAATTGTTTTGGGTGTCCTATGAAGATGCATTTATCCGCTTTGGGTTCGAGCTTATCAGGCTAAACCCTTTTCACATAAGCGTCGCAGCCCCAAACTTTTAAGAAATGACAGCTTAGATTTCTCTAAACCATAGTTCATACGGTGTCATCTCAACGGAATTACGTGGTGCCCTATTTAAAGTGAATGCGGTTGTCTCTAATGCCTAAGCCATAAACGATAGTGGTAATTCGATAAGAGACATCATGGTTTGCACCACATCCAATAGGGTGCAGCTATGATGTTTGGACACACCATCACACTATGGTGTTCCAGGCGGCATTAGTTGTGAAACAATTTCCACAATGTCTTAGTTGTGTACCAAACAGGTAACTCAGATATTCATCTCTATGATCATATCATAGACATTTTATCCTCTTGTCACGACGATCTTCAACTTCACTCTAAAATTACTTGAACCTTTCAATAATTCAGACTTGTGTTTCATCAAGTAAATATACTTAGAATCTACTCAAATCATCTGTCAAGTAAGAGCATAACGATATTCATCGCGTGCCTCGGACTCATTGGATTGCACACATCAAATGTATTACTTCCAACAAGTTGCTCTCTTGTTTCATCTCACTGAAAACGAGGCCTTTCAGTCATCTTGCCCATGTGGTATGATTTGCATGTCTCAAGTGATTCAAAATCAAGTGAGTCCAAACGATCCATCTGCATGGAGTTTCTTCATGCGTATAAACCAATAGACATGGTTCGCATGTCTCAAACTTTTCAAAAACGAGTGAGTCCAAAGATCCATCAACATGGAGCTTCTTCATGCGTTTTATACCAATATGACTCAAATGGCAGTGCCACAAGTATGTGGTACTATCATTACTATCTTATATCTTTTGGCATGAACATGTGTATCACTACGATCGAGATTCAATGAACCATTCATTTTAGGTGCAAGACCATTGAAGGTATTATTCAAATAAACAGAGTAACCATTATTCTCCTTAAATGAATAACCGTATTGCGATAAACATAATCCAATGATGTCTATGCTCAACGCAAACACCAAATAACAATTATTTAGGTTTAACACCAATCTCGATGGTAGAGGGAGCATGCGATGCTTGATCACATCAACCTTGGAAACACTTCCAACACATATCGTCATCTCACCTTCAGCTAGTCTCCGTTTATTCCGTAGCTTTTTATTTCGAGTTACTACCACTTAGCAACCGAACCGGTATTTAATACCCTGGTGCTACTAGGAGTACTAGTAAAGTAAACATTATAATGTATATCCAATATACTTCTATCGGCCTTGCCAAATTTTCTCATCTACCAAGTATCTAGGGTGGTTCTCGCTTTGACCGTTCCCCTCATTTCAGAAGCACTTAGTCTCGGGTTTGGGTTCAACCTTGGGTTTCTTCACTAGAGCAGCAACCGATTTGCCGTTTCATGAAGTATCCCTTTCTTGCCCTTGCCCTTCTTGAAACTAGTGGTTTTACTAACCATCAACAATTGATGCTCCTATTTGATTTCTACTTTTGCGATTGTCGTGAATAGCTCAAGGATCATCATATCTATCACGATATGTTATAGTTCATCACAAAGCTCTAGTAGCTTGGTGGCAGTGACTTTGGAGAACCATCACTATCTCATCTGGAAGATTAACTCCCACTCGATTCAAGCGATTGTAGTACTCATACAATCTGAGCACATGCTCAACTATTGAGCTTTTCTCCTTAGTTTGCAGGCTTAAGAAACTTGTCAGATGTCTCATACCTCTTGATGTGGGCACTAGCCTGAAATCCCAATTTCAGCCCTTGGAACATCTCATATGTTCTATGATGTTTCAAAAAACGTCTTTGGTGCCTCAATTCTAAACCATTTAGCATTACGCACTGAACTATCATGTAGTCATCAAAACGTGTATGTCAGATGTTCGCAACATCCACAACCGACGCTCGAGGTTCAAAGACCTTTGGCGGTGCATTAAGGACATAATCCTTCTGCGCAACAATGAGGACAATCCTCAGTTTACGTATCCAATCCGCATAATTGCTACCGTCAACTCTCAACTAAATTTCTCTAGGAACAAATCTAAAACAGTAGAACCAAAGCGTGAGCTACGACATAATTTGCAAAGACCTTTTGACTATATTCATGATAATTAAGTTCATCTAATCAAATTATTTAATGAACTCCCACTCAGATAGACATCCCTGTAGTCATCTAAGTGATACATGATCCGAGTCAACTAGGCCGTGTCCGATCATCACGTGAGACGGACTAGTCATCATCGGGGAACATCTTCATGTTGATCGTCTCCACTATACGACTCATGCTCGACCTTTCGGTCTCTTGTGTTCCGAGGCCATGTCTGTACATGCTAGGCTCGTCAAGTCAACCTAAGTGTATTGCATGTGTAAATCTGGCTTACACCCGTTGTATGCGAACGTTAGAATCTATCACACCCGATCATCACGTGGTGCTTTGAAACAACGAACTTTCGCAACGGTGCACAGTTAGGGGGGACACTTTCTTGAAATTTTATGAGGGATCATCTTATTTATGCTACCGTCGTTCTAAGCAAATAAGATATAAAAACATGATAAACATCACATGCGATCAAATAGTGACATGATATGGCCAATATCATTTTTCTCCTTTTGATCTCCATCTTCGGGGCGCCATGATCATCATCGTCACCGGCATGACACCATGATCTCCATCATCGTGTCTTCATGAAGTTGTCTCGCCAACTATTACTTCTACTACTATGGCTAACGGTTAGCAATAAAGTAAAGTAATTACATGGCGTTTTCATTGACACGCAGGTCATATAACAAATTAAGACAACTCCTATGGCTCACACTGTTGTCATACTCATCGACATGCAAGTCGTGATTCCTATTAAAAGAACATGATCAATCTCATACATCACATATATCATTCATCACATCCTTTTGTCCATATCACATCACACGGCATATGCTGCAAGAACAAGTTAGACGTCCTCTAATTGTTGTTGCAAGTTTTTACGTGGCTGCTATAGGTTTCTAGCAAGAAAGTTTCTTACCTACGCCAAAACCACAATGTGATATGCCAATTTCTATTTACCCTTCATAAGGACCCTTTTCATCGAATCCGATCCAACTAAAGTGGGAGAGACAGACACCCGCTAGCCACCTTATGCAACTAGTGCATGTCAGTCGGTGGAACCTGTCTCACCTAAGCGTACGTGTAAGGTCGGTCTGGGCCGCTTCATCCTACGATGCCGCCGAATCAATATAAGACTAGTAACGGCAAGTAGATTGACAAAATCGACGCCCACAACAACTTGTGTTCTACTCGTGCATAGAAACTACGCATAGACCTAGCTTATGATGCCACTGTTGGGGATCGTTGCAGAAATTAAAAAAAAAATCTACGCATCACCAAGATCAATCTATGGAGAGACTAGCAACGAGAGAGAGGGGAGTGCATCTTCATACCCTTGAAGATCACGATGCGGAAGCGTTACAAGAACGCGGATGAAGGAGTCGTACTCGCAGCGATTCAGATCGCGGTTGATTCCGATCTAAGCGCCGAACAACGGCGCCTCCGCGTTCAACACACGTATAGCCCGGGGACGTCTCCTCCTTCTTGATCCATCAAGGGGAGATGAGAAGTTGAGGGAGAGCTCCGGCAGCACGATGGCGTGGTGACGGAGCTTGCAGTTCTCCGGCAGGGCTTCACCAAGCACAACTACGGAGGAGGAGGAGGTGTTGGGGAGGGAGAGGGCTGCGCCAGGGGAAGCGGTGCGGCTCCCATGCGCCTCCCCACTATATATAGGGATATGATCTTATTCCTGCTAAGGGGGATCTTGGTGCGCCTTGACCAGGGGTGTGGGAACTTGCCCCCACTACCCACGTTTATGTGGGCCCCCCATGCAGGTGGGTCCCACTCCGGAACCTTCTAGAACCTTCCCGGTACAATACCGAAAAATCCCGAACATTTTTCGGTGGCCAAAATAGGACTTCCCAAATATAAATCTTTACCTCCGGACCATTCCGGAACTCCTCGTGACGTCCGGGATCTCATTCGGAACTTTGAATAACATTCGGTAACTGCACACTAATTCCCATAACAACTCTAGCGTCACCGAACCTTAAGTGTGTAGACCCTATGGGTTCGGGAATCATGCAGACATGACCAAGACAGCTCTCTGGCCAATAACCAATAGGGGGATCTGGATACCCATGTTGGCTCCCACATGTTCCACGATGATCTCATCGGATGAACCACAATGTCGGGGATTCAATCAATCCTGTATACAATTCCCTTTGTCAATCGGTACGTTACTTGCCCGAGATTCGATCGTCGGTGTCCCAATACCTCGTTCAATCTGCATCGCAAGTCACTTTACTCGTTTCGTAACACATCATCCCGTGATCAACTCTTTGGTCACATTGAGCTCATTATGATGATGTCCTACCGAGTGGGCTCAGAGATACCTCTCTGTCACATGGAGTGACAAATCCCAGTCTCGATTCGTGCCAACCCAACAGACACTTTCGGAGATACCCGTAGTGTGCCTTTATAGCCACCCAGTTACGTTGTGACGTTTGGCACACCCAAAACATTCCTACGGTATCCGGGAGTTGCACAATCTCATGGTCTAAGGAAATGATACTTGACATTAAAAAAGCTTTAGCGCATTTAACTACACGATCTTGTGCTATGCTTAGGATTGGGTCTTGTCCATCACATCATTCTCCTAATGATGTGATTCCGTTATCAACAACATCCAATGTCCATGGTCAGGAAACCGTAACCATCTATTGATCAACGAGCTAGTCAATTAGAGGCTTACTAGGGACATATTGTGGTCTACGTATTCACACATGTATTACGGTCTCCGGTTAATACAATCATAGCATGAACAATAGACAATTATCATGAACAAGGAAATATAATAATAACCATTTTATTATTGCCTCTAGGGCATATTTCCAACATGCATCCCCACCAACACACCTACTCGTCTTGGATTGCACATTCGTCCACCCAGGATCCATCACTCCATCCCCTGCCGACTCCGTCCACAACGGACACCACGCCCTACAGGTGTTTGATCAAATGTCATTGAGCTTTTTTGTTGAAATTTCTGTTATGTCCTAGAGTAATTTGGTGGCGGGGTACTCGGTGATCGAGGATGATTTGTTGTGCAATGTGTGGTTGGTCGTATCTGTGGACTTTGTGGGAAGAAACTCAGGAGGCTCGATTTTGTGGTAGCGTGTGCATGCTTCGCTTCATGAGCAAAGAAAAAACTTCACGAAGTATGACATGCACGTCATCCATGAACGCAACGTGAAGTTGATATTACATCGATGGTACACGATCTGCAACTGTGTCATCAAGTATTGCGGTGCGCTTCACCTGAGTGGAGACAATGAGCCCATTGAGCTTGTCAACCATGGAGATTGTAAGTTTTGCTCCTTGTTGCTCTACATGTAGGTTAATTCATTCATTCACTCAATGTTGCTCTACAAGTTGTATAGCCTGCACTCGCTGATGTGTTGTACTACAAGATCGAGGGCAGGCCATTCACTTACATACATTGTTGGATGAAACTCAAGGGGCAATATGTGTGGGATGGCATGTGCCGATTCTGGCTCGAGTATCTTTGAATATGAAATAGATAAATTTCAAAAAACTTGTTGAACATTCAGTAATATCAGATGTAATCATTTACATTTGAACTATTGTTGTAGGGACATTTGCAAGTTATTTATGAATAAATTGTGTTATTTTCTATAATTATTTTGAGGGTCGCAGTCTTAAAGAACCGGGGACGAATATTTAGAAGACATGGTTAGATGACCGGCTAGTGCATTAGTGTCCACGGACTGGTTCAAACCAGCCTCGGAGACAAATAATGTGTTAATTTTAGGGATCGGCGTGAGAGATGCCTTATATTCCAGCAACATTGAGACAACCAATGACAAGCAAGCATGGTGGCGCATCATGTATTGCACTCGCAGAGAATAGTATTGTACCTTTGTACGTACCCACTGAAAGAAAATGCCACCACCTCCACACATATACTATTCATAGAGCCCATGAGAATGTCCATGACTTGTGACTAAACATTCACCCTGGATCAAATCCTTCCTAGCTAGGAGTACGAATCAATAGGCAGCCATGTGGCCGTGCACCCACGCCACCATGACTTTTCAGGTGCTCATCCATCCATCATTTGCCTAGCAGCCCCTCCCCCCTTCTGGAAGCCAGCCGCAAGACAGGAGGGGCAGAAGCGCCATTTGATCTATCGTGTGGGGGCGGATAAACCCTGGGGCATTGGTGTCGTGTCAACCATCTCGCCACGAGCCGCACACTAGCCAAGTCAGGCCAGCTCCCCAGTGGGGACACGAGTGACGAGGGTGGTGCAACCCAACGCATGCGTGTGTCGGCGGCCTTGTCCCACCCCAGCGACGACCTACCTTGCACCCAGCTTAGCTGAGCTAGGTAGCTAGCCACAGCTTCTTGTCCTGTGGCATGACACCCATCAATCCATCCATGCATGCATGTATATCCGGATGCAGGGCCATTATTATTTCTAAAAACATTCATGCATAGATATTTCCCAAACAAGATGATCAAAATTTTCAAACAAGATAATCGTATATTATTAGCATGCAATTTTTTAGTTAATCCCTCGTGGTGGTGAATCAACTAGGGCAACAGAAGTCACGGGGCATCAGTTCTTCAAGCATAATTCCCCTCGCATTATTGTTTTCTTAGCATTATAATTGCATCTAGTTCCAATTCCCTTCCCCTTGCATAATTGCACCGCCTTTTTTGCTTGCTTGTTTTTTTTCCGCGTGTTTTTCGCTGAAGAATATGTATGGCACCAACAATGGAAGATTCTCACAATCATACCAGCTGGTTTCATTCAGGGTTAACTCAGATGTGACACACGCGTCGTCCTCGGCGGCAGCGATGGTATCGACAAAAAAATATTGAGAACTCATGAACAAACTAGTATTTTTCTTCGAGAAACGTCGAACCGAAGGTATTCCAATATGGGGAAAAACCGAGTTGTCCACCCAACTAGAAAAGATTAGAGAAAACCACAATCAATTATTCTTGAAAGCTACGCGCCATAATCTCGTGTGTGTCTCAGCTTAGGACGCGTGCTAATCGCCGATTCGCTGCCGTTGACGGCGACATATTAGCAGATGAAGCTCTTAATCTCTTGTCCATTTGCATTTTGCAACAACAAGTGCGCTAGAGTTTCACGCGTTCCTTTTTCGTTGCAAGATAAGTACATGAGCAACAGAAGTTTGAATTCAGAGATGATGATTTTGTAGTGAATAAGAAATATGTAACAAAAGAAGTTGGACTTGGATTGCTAATCAGCTATTGGCTCATGGCTGATGCAGGCAGCCTACTAGCCAACTAGCTAGGGCCTAGAGCCGAAGATATGCTGAAGAAAAACATAAACTACTCAACAAAGTCAAGGAACAAACAATATTCAGATATACTCCATGTTGCAGCATGATAGTACTCCACCAGCAGCAACCTGGGCGCAGGTCCACTTGCCACTGCCACCAGACAAGGATTAAGCAGCTAGCTGACAGAAGTGCTTATTAAACACACAAAGTGACAGCCCTGGATCTCCATCTCAGAAAGATCAGCAGCAGCTGCCTGTACTTAATTAATCAAAGCAGCATCAAGGTAAACTAGGTTAGCAGCAGCAGCAGCTACAACCAATTAAGAAAGAAACATGAGGTGTAACAACCTGGGTTTGTTTAGTGACAATGGTTAACCGGCCAAGTGGCACCAAAAGCGCCGGATTAAGAACCTGTAACTAACCAGTCAAGCAGCATTAGCATTAGCAGCAGCATCAGGTAGTAGTAATAATGATATGCCACGTCGGTGTCAGCAGTTTTGGTGCTCCAGTTCAACGGCACATAGGTTAGGTTAGCAGCCAGCCAAGCCAAGGCCAGGGGGTGATGGGTCAGCAATGCTGTCTCTGCTCCGTCCAGTCTCCTCTTCTCTTCTTCTTCTTCTCCTCCTCCTTCCTTGTCATTGCTGCTGCTACCATCCAAATCCATCGGTTAAATTCCAGGCCAAAATAGTGGGCGCCCACCAGCGCCCTCCTCCTCCCCTCTCCCCCCTGTCCTCATATGCCGCTCCTGTCCCGTCCTCCTCCTGCCACTTCTTCCTTTCCTTGCTTCTCTCGCTCTGCCAGCACCCTCCTCCTCCTCGCTGAATCTCTCGCCTGCCGAGGAGGCCCGCCGCGTCGGAGCCCGGCCGTCGACGCGCCTGCCCGTGTCCCGGGGAGGTTTTCTTTGGGGGAAGAAAGGTCGGGGTTTTCGGCTGGTTGGTTGGGATTTTGGTTCTTGATTTGAGCGGTGGTTTCGGTTGGTTTTCTGCGATTCGGAGTCCCCGTGCTTCCATTTCCGTTCCCTGCAAGCACCCCCGCGGAATTCAGAGCGGCCGAGGCGGTTCTTCGCTCCGGGCTTCCGTCCATGTAAGAATTGGGCTGGAGTTGGAGGCGTCGATGCGGAGATTCGAGGTCGAACTTTGAGCGAGCGAGAGATCAAGAACTGCTGCTCGAAGGTCGATTTTTATCCGTGAACCCGGTTTTCAGATTGGTTGTTGCGAAGGCTGCAAGTGGAGGACTTGTCCCTTGGGACTGTCGTTTTTCGCGAGGATTTGAGAGCTGCGGTCGAGGTCAAAAGAGATCAATGGCGTCGCTATCCGAAAGCGAGGGGACGAACAGGGGCGGCATGTGGGAGCTGGATCAGAACCTTGATCAGCCCATGGATGAGGAAGCCACCAGGCTCAAGAATATGTACCGGGAAAAGGTCTGACGCTTCTCTTCTTCAGTTAGTTACTTTACAGTTCATTTATATTAGTATTTTAATTCATCTGTATTTGGCTGCCAAGACTTGGTTATTTTCAGAGAATGTAAAATTGGTCTCTGCATGTGACCAGTTCATCTCATTGTGCAGTTTGTGCTTTGAGGACATCTGGAACAGTTTGATATGGATTCTGCTGCTTGAACATATTGTTTGTCATCTGTAGTGCGCGAAGTGATCTGATGTAGTTGGTATGATGGGATTACCATTTTTTATTTTCAATGATGGTGGGATTACTGAGTAACTGAAGAAATAGAATTTTTAGTGCTTTCTTGGTAGTGAAAATGACGCTCTTCCAGGCGTGTCAGAGAAAAGAAAAAAGGAGCAGTGATTTTGTTTATCCAAGTTTTTTCTGCATTCCATTTCGATGAAACAATTAGCTGAAGAATCTTTAGTCCTGAAATTTAATGTCTGTTTATTCTTGAAAAGAAACTGAATGCTTGTTTTATTTAAGTTGTTAGGCTACTAAATCAAGATTTTATATTGACTGTTATTTCCCTTGATGCAGAAATTCTCATCAGTTTTGATGCTGCGGCTTGCATTTCAGAGCCTTGGGGTGGTCTTTGGTGACTTGGGCACATCACCGCTCTATGTGTTCTATAATGCCTTTCCTCATGGAGTAAACGACGACGAGGATGTTATTGGAGCTCTTTCCTTGATCATTTACACCCTTACTCTCATCCCTCTTGTGAAGTATGTTTTTGTTGTCTTGCGGGCAAATGACAATGGTCAAGGTGAGATGATTTATTCTCACATGGTCCAAGTATCATACTGGTTAGACCTTCAATGAGACGATGTCTCTTATGATCTGCTCTGTACTTTGCAAAAAAGGAAAATACTGACTGAAATACATCCCAAATGCTTATTTCTACACATTAGCCAACACCAAGCACAGTTGAATTTAATAAGTGGCAACTATAACGGTGCATTTTTTTTCCATCAGATTGGTAGGTGAATATTTTAGCAGAATGCCTTTCTGGTCATGAGATGCCAGAGCGGCAGCTAAATTATTTTATATGGAAAGTTTAGTCTGAGATCACTTTACTGTTGCCTCAATGTTGGAAAGAAACTCTTCCATGCGCAATTCTGTGATTTCTTGATTTGATAAGTTGCTTGCAGTTTTACACCGGTGGTGACCTCTTTTCTTGTCTTGCAGGTGGTACACTTGCTCTATATTCACTTCTCTGCCGTCATGCAAAGATCAGCACTATACCCAACCAACACAAGACTGATGAGGACTTAACGACATATAGTCGGCAAACTTATGAGGAGAACTCATTGGCAGCAAAAATAAAGAGATGGCTAGAAACACGCGCATATAAAAGAAACTGTCTTCTTATTCTTGTTCTCCTTGGTACTTGTACAGCTATTGGAGATGGAATCCTTACTCCTGCTATATCAGGTATTCTACATAATCTCTTCCGAATTCATGTTCAGCATCATATTTTTGTGAGTAAATTGAACATTTCCAGGAATCTGATTCGTGATTTGTATTTCACAGTTCTTTCTGCATCAGGTGGAATAAAAGTTCAAAATCCAAACATGAGTACTGGTAATGTTGTGTTTTCAGTCTTCCATGCTGTAACTTCAGTAAATTCTTCAAGTAGGTTAGTATATAGAAGCATCGAATCACTGCAACGATGAAAAGTCAGTGCAATTCACCTTTGTTTTATGTATTACGTATTAATTATGATCTCATATGTACTGTTACCCTTATACTCTATCTTTTGCATAAATCCATGTTGTAAAATCGCTTCATCTTTGATTTTCTTTGCATCTGGCAGATATTGTTGTACTTGTTGCCGTGATCATCTTGATTGGAGTATTCAGCATGCAACACTTTGGTACAGACAAAGTTGGATGGCTATTTGCACCTATAGTGCTCATCTGGTTCATTTTAATTGGAAGCGTCGGTGCACTGAACATACACAAGCATGGTAGCTCTGTATTAAAAGCGTACAATCCAGTCTATATATACCGTTATTTCCGAAGGAATGGGAATTCTTCTAACACCTGGACTGTTCTTGGAGGAATCATGCTTAGCATCACAGGTCAGTCCGTTTTACATATTCAGGTTTAGAAATTACCTTCCATCAACTTATAATAGAGCCCGTATGACATGCAGAAATTTGTTTCTTTCTCCTCAGGAACTGAAGCGTTATTTGCGGATCTATGTCATTTTCCTGTTTTGGCCATTCAGATTGCATTCACCTTCATTGTATTCCCATGCCTTCTTCTGGCATACACAGGACAGGCTGCTTATATAATTTCCAACAAGCAACATGTGAATGACGCCTTCTATCGCTCCATTCCAGGTCATCCTCAGATACTATAGCTTGTCATCCTATCGACTAACCCTAAGATAGATTGGTCGATGTGCCAGCACATCACGTTTGCCGTGTGCACACTGTCATAGTGCGTAGCTATTATTGACAGTGCACTAGTGCTGTTGCTTTATGTACTATGGTTCTCACAGTGAGATGTTTAATAATTGCAGATGCCATATACTGGCCAGCCTTTGTTATAGCAACTGCTGCAGCAATAATTGCAAGTCAAGCCACCATATCTGCAACCTACTCGATAATAAAGCAGGCTCTCGCACTAGGATGTTTCCCCCGCGTGAAGGTAGTCCACACCTCGAAGAAATTTCTCGGGCAGATTTATATCCCTGACATCAACTGGCTCCTCCTTATTCTTTGTATTGCTGTGACTGCTGGATTCAAGAACCAGAGCCAGATAGGAAATGCATATGGTAAGGTTTATTTTCTAAATATGGATTCTGATGTGCATTCCATGTTTGCAACACCATGTAGTATATATTGCTAAGCTTGGAAAAGCTACATGCAGACAATTTAAAAGGAAAGATTGCCTTATAATAGAAAGAGTGAATGCTAATAGAAGAATGAAATTGTCCTGAAATAAGAACTGTCGCAGAATTTTCATGACATAGTCTTCGCTGCATATCTCAGACAACTCTAAATTTACATTTCCTGTTTGTGTGAACAGGCACTGCAGTGGTTATAGTTATGCTAGTGACAACGTTCCTCATGGTACCAATAATGCTGCTGGTGTGGAAGAGTCACTGGATTCTTGTCGTCACCTTCATTGTGCTCTCGTTGATGGTAGAGCTACCATACTTCTGGGCTTGCATATTGAAGATTGACCAGGGCGGTTGGGTCCCGCTTGTCATTGCGGTAGCCTTCTTCATCATCATGTATGTGTGGCACTATTGCACTGTAAAGCGGTATGAATTTGAGATGCACAGCAAGGTGTCAATGGCCTGGATTCTTGGCCTCGGTCCGAGCCTTGGTCTAGTCAGGGTTCCAGGGATAGGCTTTGTGTACACTGAGCTGGCAAGTGGCGTACCGCACATCTTCTCACACTTTATCACCAACCTACCTGCTATCCACTCGGTTGTCGTCTTCGTCTGTGTCAAGTATCTTCCAGTCTACACAGTCCCGGTGGAGGAGCGGTTCCTTGTGAGGAGGATTGGGCCGAAGAACTTCCATATATTCCGTTGCATTGCAAGGTACGGATATAAAGACCTCCACAAGAAAGATGATGACTTTGAGAAGATGCTCTTTGACTGCCTCACGTTATTCATCCGACTTGAGAGCATGATGGATGGTTATTCAGATTCCGACGAGTTCAGCTTACCAGAGCAGAGGACTGAAGGATCGATCAACACTGCATTTCTAGCAGACAAAACTGTCAACACAATGTGCTCCAATGGTGACCTTAGCTACTCATCACAGGATTCTATTGTGCCAGTGCAGTCACCCCTCGGGGTAAACAACCTGTTGACGTACTCAAGCCAAACCAACCGTACAGTCAGCAATGAAGTGGAGTTCTTGAACCGGTGTAGGGATGCTGGTGTTGTGCACATCCTAGGGAACACCATTGTGCGCGCTCGGAGAGATTCAGGGATCATCAAGAAGATTTCTGTAGATTACTTGTATGCCTTCATGAGGAGGATCTGCAGGGAGAACAGTGTGATGTTCAACATTCCTCATGAGAGCCTTCTTAATGTTGGGCAAATATACTACATCTGAAACATCATTTTCCTTTTGGTTTGTACTGGATTCTGAGCAAAAAGCTCTGATGTACCGTTCTCTGGAAGGGAGAGGGTGGTGGCTGCTTTAAACTGTAAATAGGGAACTTATCAGTCGTAGAATATAAATAGGGAATAGCTTCAGATTTTGTTTCGCGCCCTGCATCTTTCAGCCGGTGTTCATGCTAGAAATGTTCGCCTTTTATCTTGTAATTTGTAAGATTCAGATGCTTCCTTTCCCTGATGAATCATATATTGTGATAGTTTTCTAGGAAAATCTCTAACTGGCAACTCATAGATTCAAAAGTATTTGCAGCTTTCTACGTTGTCACCTTTGTTTTCGTTGAAAAACCATCATCATCTTTGTGGCTGGCTGCAAAGGTTCAGGTTTTCAGTATGGCTGAATTTGATGTGACAGTCAGATAGATGTACAGATGTTGTGCAACAAAAAGGAGAAGAAAAAAACATGCTCATGCAAAATGCCTTAGTCAAACTAATTAAACAGTGCACGTTACACAAGCCATAGTTTCAGGATGATCATATTCTCATCTGAATTCGGCGACAAAAGAGTTCCATGGTACTCCCTCCGTCCGGAAATACTTGTCATCAAAATGGACAAAAAAGGATGTATCTAGAACTAAAATACATCTCCTTTTATCCATTTTGATGACAAGTATTTCCGGACGAAGGGAGTAGCTAGCAGATAAAAATACCTAGATGGCTACATCACTGATTACATTTGCAGGTCATGATGGTTGCTGATGACTGAACAAGAAAATGGACAAAATATCTTCATCGCAGAATGAAACTAGCCTGGAGCACGAACCACGACATATTGAGGGCTAATTGGCGTTGGCCAACCTACGAATCTGGCTTGGGCGCGGCTTTTCATCCTGATTGCAACAAGCGACGTCGCAAGGGATCTTGTCACATGGGCACTTGTCTCCATGACTGACAACAGCTTCTGCGATCGACCTTTTCTGGCGACGATGACGAAGTTCCTCGAGCTCGCACTTCAGGTTGTCAACCTGCTGCTCGAGTGAATCAACCTTGTCGGTGAGGTAGTTCATGTGCACAGTGGCCTTCTCAGGGAACTTGTTGTCCAGCCATTGGGTGAAACCACAGTCCTGTTTTGAATCCTGGCAAAAACAGAAACAAAGACATAGATTATCATTGTGGATCAATGCAGTGATAGTTCAGACCATTACATGTATATGCAACCCCGATAAACATTTTCCAAAAGAAGCTCACCGCGAAGAGAGGGCAGCGGTAGAACCTTCTCCCTGGGTCTTGACGGTCCCATGAAGTTTCAATGGTGCAAGGTTTATCATGCCTGCAGGTTGGCCAGCTGCCATCATCATCAGATTCATCTGTCACTGCAGGATCTTAATCAGAGGTTGTTTTCTTGGCACTCCACTTGACAAACAGCCTGAAAACTCCAACATGGCGCCATGCCACATTCAGGAACGCCCTCCAGGAATCGTCCCCAATTATGTCAATCAGCACGGTGGAAGGAGGAGCCATGGGATTGTTCCTGACATACAGAATGTGCTGCAGAGTGAGCTCATGCGTCGCATCATTCAACTGGAAGAGCTGCATTATCCAGCGTCGCACTTGCTCAAACGACTTGTTCAGTGGCTGTGGCAGCCGTGCAACCAGAAACGGGCAATCGGGACTCACTAGTGCCCCCTCAGGCCCATTGGAAATCTTCCCTTCAGCAGGAAATATCACAAACTCTTCTGGCATCGACATATCTGTAGAAAAATGCAGGTATGAATGAACTATTTTCCACATTTGTGATATCCCTCAATCACCGTCCTAACAGTAGGAATCTCTGGAGAGAAAAAAGAAGTTCGTCCTACAACCTAGCTAGGAGTACATGTTTTCCATACCACACAAACTCACAGTCACGCACAAAAAAGGAGAGCGTATTTTTTGTTTCCTACAACCTCGCAGCTAATCGGTTCATACTTCATTCACAATCCATCTGTTCCCCAACTCAACTGACATGATAACATTTTTGGAGAAAAACTGACATAATGGCATCCTTCCCTAAGCTAGTAATCATCATCACCAGAACAGCTACCTCTACACAAACTCACCAAAGCGCACAAAAGGAACATCCTTTTCTGTCTCCTACAACTTGGCAGCTAATCGGTTCATACACAATTCATGTGCCCTCCTAGTCAACACCCATAGATTAGAAACATTCTTCCCTAATCAGCAATCGTCATCACCATGTCCTCCAGTTCAACTGACATGATGAAATTCTTTCCTAATCAGTAATCGAGATCACTAGTGGCGATATGTTTCAGCATAACCGCACTATTAAAGCAACGCAAAGGAGGAAGAAAACCGCCGCGATCGGAGAAACTTTACCTCGCCGAGGAAGGCGCGACGGCTGCTAGCAAGGGCGGCGGGATCACCTCCGCGAGCGAAGTCACCGGAAGCAGCAGAACCCCCTCCTCTCTCCGGCCGGATTGCCCCCTGAACCCTAGGCTGGACCCCCGTTCTGCCCCTTTATTATGCGGGGTGCGCAGCGGAACCCGAACGGGCTCGGCTGGTGTGGATTTTGGCGGGGAGATGTTTTCCTCTCCTCCCGCGCAGACGATTTGAAGATTTTGGGACCGCTGGGGGCGCGCGCTCGATGATCAGTGCTGCTGCTGGACCCAAGGTGGGATGGGAATGAAATACCGGGGGTGTCGATGCAAATGCTCCCTGCCTCGGAGTAGAAGGGCGCAGCCATGGGGAAATCTATAAATACGATATCCTCCCTTATTTTAAAGGTCTCGTAATCAATTGAGGTCACTAATTTTGAAATTAGGTTGTCCGATTTTAATCGGGTCAACAATTTTTTTAAAAGCTCTTTCATTCAATTCTTTTTAATTTATTATGCTCTTTAATTTTGCGGTTTTTTTATTCAATTGAGATATTAAATTTTGGATTTGGTTTACGATATTGACTTTCAGATTTAGACCGGGTCAACAATTTCTCTAGAAGCTCCCTCGTTCAATTCATTTTCACTATGCTCCTTAAGTTTGAGGTTTCAGTTTTAGATTTGGTTCACAATTTTGATAAGGTAAACGATTTTTTCAATTGATCGGCAATAAATAGCCTATATCAATCCCGCGCACCCTCTCACCACATAGAAAAAAGAAGCACCAACATGTTATATTGTACTCCCTCCGTTTCTAAATATTTGTCTTTCTAGATATTTCAACAAGTGACTACATACGAAGCAAAATGAGTGAATCTAAACTCTAAAATATGTCTATATACATCCGTATGTTGTAGTCCATTTGAAATCTCTAAAAAGATAAATATTTAGGAACGGAGGGAGTAGCACCAAAACAGTACATACATCCATCGACGCATAAAATTTCCCCACATAAATACTGGTTAATTAGCATATAATACAAAATCACACCGCAATAAGCCCGCCTATAGTATTATAAAGAAAAGAAAAAACACCCCATCATCTCCCCACTCGCACAACTAAATACTCCCCCAGTTCCAAAATATAAGGTGTGTTTGTTTTTCGAAAGTCGAATTTCTTTAACATTGACCAAGGTTAGAGCCAAAAATATCGACATCCACAATACTAAAGAAACAAAATATGAAAAATCATTTCATGATGGATCTAATGATACCGATTCGATATTATGAATATTTATATATTTATCTATAATTTTGGTCAAGTTTATAGAGGTTTGATTTTTTGAAAAAAACTAATACACCTTATATTTTCAAACAAAGGGAGTAACAAAATTATGAAAATGCACCAACACCAACGGCGCAGCAAAGCATGTCCAACCCTTATACTGCAAATTTAAGGAGGTGACAGTATGGAGGGCGATCTTGGCCGGGTAGAGCCTACAAACTGAACAATTGCACCAAGGCATGGGGAGTTTGTGTCAGGAGTCATAGAGGAGCAATTCCGATGTTTCCTTGAGAGCCAAAGACATCCATGAAAGCGCATGTGGTTGGATGACGGCACTGCTACACGGCAAGGATGGCACCGGGGGGGGGGGGGGGTAGGGAATACATACTATGGATCCTCGAGGTGGAGAGAGCACTGGGAGTGGCAACCGCCGGAGATACTCATTGTAGCGGCGACGGTGGTGGTGCAGGTCCCTTTGTCTGCAAAGAGAGGATAGGAAAGGTCGGAGGGAGGAGTGTGGAGTGATCGGTCTGGTGTACTGAGTAGATGGCAAAACGCACCAACGGCCCATTCATACTCCTGCTAGGAACGTTGGACCGGCTAAACCACAATCCTCCAAAAATGTTACGGGGAAGCGGCCCTTTTAGAACATCTGCGCTAGTCTTACGATGCGCTAAACAATACTTTTACATGAATCGGGTTGCCATGTACGATCAGGCCACAAGAATGGACGGTTTCAGAGTCTAATTGCCTAAGAGGCTTCCTAAAGTGCATAGTTATAATGTCTCTAAATGAGATCCCCTATTAAATGCTTAGTTTAATAAACTTCATAAACATTGTGAAGATGCCCCACTCAGCATTATCGCCCTAAGGTCATGAAGTGTATCACTATGGTTGTAAAGATTAGTACGTGAAGTAATTCAAGGTGACAGTAAAAACCTTCACTCCTAGCTTTTATGATTGATAGAGGAATTACAGAGAACCCTCAGAGAGATCGTGTCCACGGGGCAACCCTTAATTATCGTAGTTGTAACCTGCAGAGGGAGACTATAGTAATGATGTGTGTGACACAAAGTTTACCTAAAGTAGAACATGTTCTGTACCAGGCTTCGCCCAGCATAATCGTCAAGAGTGGCTCAAGTATTCGGACAATACTATATTAATGCATAGGTTACATTAGAGACATACAATGGAAATTCCAGACTCTTTGAGAACACATTACTCATCTGTCAGTTCCACTTGTTACTCGTGCTATTGTTTCTATAACCATTTCATGTTATTTACTTTCAGTTTGCTCTTCATCAAAAACAATCATTTATTTTCGCCCTCACTTTGTATAGAGTCTATAATTATTTGCAGACACAAATCCATAATTTACAAGAAGAGGCAACACCCAATTCTTGTGTTCCCCGTGAAATCGATACTCTTACTTAAAAAAAGTACAACTAAATCATGTACACTTACATGCCATTAGCGGCTTATTCACAGGAAAAAATGGCTGGTAAATCATTTTTTTCTAGATGGACACGTAAATCACATTGATTGCATATACAATACATTCCTACAGAAAAGAAAGATTGACTGCATATCAAAAAAAAAGGGAAGTGTTTAGCTAGTTTTGGGGTTATAAATTAAACATACTTTGCGGCTGGCGGTTTACCTACATGTCGCCTCGTTAGCAAACACGCGAAGTGTTTTCCTCTCGGGTGCTAGGGGACTGAAACCTTACCGGACGTGAGGAGAGGCCACTCGCCAGCTTTCTGGTGCCATCCTCTGACGGCACGCCTCCGCTGACGACCTCTCAGTCCTTGATGGTGAGGGGATCGCCGGATCCCATGTGTTAGAGCCATAGTAGCTTTGAGCTGTCGAGCATCTTAGGTATTTTTCTGTATTTTTTTCCCTTCATGTGAGGTGCTTTGTATTGTTGGCTCTCATCTTGGAGATCCTCTCCCGCCTCCCCGCCAGGTCCGTGCGCCGCTTCAAGTGCGTCTCCCCGGCCTGGCGCGACCTCATCGCCGACCCCGCCCACCGCAAGAAGCTGCCCCAATCCCTCGCCGGTTTCCTCTACAGCACCTACCAGGGGCCGGACCGCCGCATGTACGACTTTCACTTCGCCAAAGTTCCCGGCGGCGCAGCCCAGCCGGTCGACCCGTCCTCTCTTTCTTGCCGTCCCACAGGTACTGGTACGTCGACCGGCTGGACACCTGCAATGGCCTCCTCCTCTCCCGCGCCCACAAGTTCCCTTCTACTCCTTTTGGGGACGACGATGAGCCGCTTGAATACCATTACATCGTTTGCAATCCGGCCACCGGGAGGTGGGTTGGCATCCACGCACTCCCGCCGGTGGCAGACGGCCACCGCGTCATCGCTCGTTTGGCTTTTGATCCTGCAGTGTCGTCCCATTTCCACGTTCTTCAGTTTGAGGACACCGAACAGGATAAATACATCACAGGAGTGACCATCTACTCTTCGCAAACTGGAGCCTGGAATTACAGAGAAAGCCGCCTTCCTGAGAAAATTAGCCTCTTCGCTGGCTTTACAAGTGTCTTCTTTCAAGGTATGCTGCACTTGTATGGTTTGCTGTATCCCGTGAACACGGACTTTGATGCTGTACTGGTAGCAGTGAACATGGAGGGGCAGGTGTGGAAGACTATCCCTGTGCCGTCTGGTGGTCTGAGTTATGGTATGATGGGAGTGTCACAGGGGTGCTTGCACTATGCTGCCACACCGCTAGCTCCTGGCGAGAAGAAGAAGAAGGGGAAGAAGAAAAAGCATGGGGATACAACAACAGTCTGGTACATGAAGGATTATGATAGTAGAGAATGGGTCTTGAAGCATAGTGTGAGCTACGATGAGTTGTGCAGCATGACTGGTGGGGAGTACAGGGTGGCTGCTTTTCCTCCAGACTGCGACACCATTTTCTTGGACTCGTTTGGTGCTGATACGTTGGCATCATACGATATGCAGCATCGGAAATTCCATCGGATCCGTAGTCTTCGAAAAAACAAGGCAGCGATATTTTTACCGTATGTTCCATTGTTCTCGGACTCATTTGCAGGTGCAGATGGGCAGTAGTGTTACCTGCAAGTCAAGCTTGTGCTTCCTCCAAGAATTTGCTCTTCTTCTGTAGGTGCTGAACTATTTATCTGTTAATCTCTGAATTTTCTTCAGTCATGTCATTTTATGTTCTGTAGCTTGATTTTCTGTTCCGAGCAAACCCTGTAAATTTAGATTAAGCATACTGCAATTTTGAAAGAACATGGTTACTATTCTCGTTGTGTGTCCAGCTATTGTCCCGGATTCGAATTTGTTTCATGTCGCTAAATTATTCTGAAATCTGGCTTTCTTGTCAATGACCTACGAATTCAGTCTGCTGCAGTTTAACTTCTGCTACTTAACCTGTTAACCCAAGGGAATATTTGCATGAAGAAAATAACCAGATTCCGCAAGAAGTTATCTTGCTGGGTGAGAGAAACAAGAAATGTCTATTTCTACCCCATGTTCCTCTGTTCTGGGAGTCATTAGCAGTGCTTCCTCCCAAGATTCGGCTCTTTCTTATTTGTCTGTTGATTTCTGAATCGACCTAAATGATGCCATCCAATCTGCTGGTGCTTACGTTCCAGCTAGCTAGATTATTTTTCCGGAGCAATGCCTGGTATCCCCACAGATTAAGCAAATTGTGATTACTATCGTTGTTTGTCTAGCTATTGTACTGCACACGAATGGGTTCCATGTGGCTAAATTATGCTTCTGTAATCTGGCTTTTTTTAGGGTGTAATCTGGCTTTCTTAGCCATATACTACCTCTGTTTATGAATATAAGACGTTTTGACAGTTTAAATTGAAACGCCAAAACATCTTATGTTCAGGAACAGAGGGTGCAGCATTTAACGCTGAGTGCAGCCTGTAATGTACTGAAAGCCTCAGTAGTCTATTTGATCTTAGTCGTCAGCGGTGATGCACTGCATTGAACAAGTCCTTCTGTTTCTGATGAATCCAGTCTTTATTGCTAATCATCAGGTGACAAACCAAAGGGTATAAATATCATCTAGTCTTGTGTCTGGTTCACGCACGTGAGAGGGTTTTTAGCAATGAAAAAAATAGCATGCTACAGAAAATAGGGCCACCCCTCAAAATATGCTATCTGCGTGCTATAGCGCGCTATAACGTGCTATTAGCAAGACATTGTACATTGATAGATTTAGCGAGACAATTCTCTACACGCCATAGCATTGCTATTAGCGGCGCTATTTTTTTCAGTGGTTTTTAGTACTAGGTGCCTGCAGGACAGGGCATTTGTGCCCCTGGCTCCCTGCTAGAAAACTTTGCAACTATAGAGAAATATGAACCGTGTGTAAGTACACCATGGTTTACCAGTTTCTAACCTCAATAAAATTATTTTCCACAGTCTTCCCATGTTTCCTGTCATTTTGTAGGCATGTGTGATATTTCTTTTGGAACTCTTTGTCGATTTTTCTTCTTCTGAAACTACTCTACATTGGCCCCGCGGGCGACACGAGGGTGTGACGTCCCCGATTCAATCATACATTAATCATGCACGCAAATGTGTACGATCAAGATCAGGGACTCACGGGAAGATATCACAACACAACTCTAAAACATAAATAAGTCATACAAGCATCATAATACAAGCCAGGGGCCTCGAGGGCTCGAATACAAGTGCTTTCGATCATAGACGAGTCATGGAAGCAACAATATCTGAGTACGACATAAGTTAAACAAGTCGCCATAAGATGACTAGCACAAATCGGGATACAGATCGAAAGAGGCGCAGGCCTCTGCTCGGGATCCTCCTAAACTACTCACAGTGGTAAATCGTCGGGCTGCTGCGTAGTAGTAGGCGCCTCCGGTGTAGTAGTCGCCATCGACGGTGGCGTCGGCTCTGGGCTCCATCGATGCAGTCGCAAAGAACCGGGTAAATAAAGGGGGAAAAGGGGGAACAAGGCAACCGTGAGTACTCATCCAAAGTACTCGAAAGCAAGGAGCTACACTACATATGCATGGATATATGTGTAAATGGCCATATCGGTGGGTGAGCTGCAGAATGCCGTAATAAGAGGGGATAGCTAATCCTGTTGAAGACTACGCTCGGCAGCCTCCGTCTTGCAACATGTAGAAGAGAGTGGAGAAGTCCTCCAAGTAGCATCACATAGCAATAATCCTATCCGGCGATCCCCTCCTCGTAACCCTGAGAGAGAGCGACCACCGGGTTGTATCTGGCACTTGAAAGGGTGTGTTTTATTAAGTATCCGGTTCTAGTTGTCATAAGATCAAGGTACAACTCAAGTCGTCACATATCAAGATCACGGCTATTCGAATAGATTAACTTCCTGCAGGGTGCACCACATAACCCAACACGCTTGATCCCATTTGGCGGACACACTTTCCTGGGTCATGCCCGCCGCATGAAGATCAACACGTCGCAGCCCCACCTAGGCTCAACAGAGAGGTCAAGACGCCGGTCTAAACCTAAGCGACAGTGCAGGCCCATCGCCTTAGCACACACGCACGTTGCGTCTGACGCGAAGCAGACCTAGCCTAACAGGCGTTCAGTCCAATCCAGCGCCACTCGATCGGCCGACGTCCACGAAGTGCCGGCTAATACCACGGCGCCGGGATACCCATAACTACTCCCGCGTAGATGGTTAGTGCGTATAGACAAAATGGCGGACTTCGGATCAAATACCAAGATCTCGTTAAGCGTGTTAAGTATCATGAACGCCGACCAGGCAGGGCCCACCTCTCTCCTAGGTGGTCTCAACCTGCCCTGTCGCTCCGCCATAAAGTAACGATCGGGGCCGTCGGGAACCCAGGCCCACCTCTACCGGGATGGAGCCACCTGTCCTTTCAAATTTCATCTCCTAACAAAGATCACGAGTAATGTAATAGTGTAAAGTATATAGTATATGCCCGTGATCACCTCAAGTGATCACACCAAAGAGTATAGCATGGCAGACGGACAAGAGTGTAGGGCCACCGATGGAACACTAGCATCCTATACTAAGCAATAGGATAGTAGGTAAAGGTAACAATGATGAGTTGCAAGGACAAAGCTATGCGATATAGGATTAATCGAAAGCGATAACATGCTACACTACTCTAATGCAAGCAAGATAGAGAAGAGTAGGCGATATCGGTGATCAAAGGGGGCTTGCCTGGTTGCTCGAGACAAGGAGGGGTCGTCGATGACGAGTCGACCACGGGGGCATCAAAGATCGGTCTCGAGTCTACCGGAAAGGAGTAACGGAGGGGAACACAATAAATAACAGAGCAATCAAATGTAACACAAAGCAAGACGCGGCAATACGTTGTGCTAGGGGTGACCTAACGTAGGGATAGGCGATACCGGTGAAGGGGGAAACATCCGGGAAAATATCCCCGGTGTTTCGTGTTTTCGGGCAGAGGAGCCGGAGGGGGAAAGTTGCGAGTTCGATAGGTTAGAGGGGTGTGGCGGACAAACGGGTTGCGTATCCGGAATCGTTTCGTTGTTCTGAGCAACTTTCATGTACAAGGTTTTTCCATCCGAGCTACGGTTTATTTTATATGATTTTCTAAAATTTTAAATCATTTTTAGAATTTATTTAATTATTTTAATTCAACATTATCGAGCGATTGCATGCCGACGTCATCATGACGCCAAGATGACATCGGCAGTCAACAGAGGTGTTGGTGGTCAACTGATGTGTGGGTCGATGGGACCCACCTGTCATACTAATCGTTAGGTTGATTAGGGTTTAGGTTAAACTAACTACTGTTTAATTAAACTAACAGGTTAATTAGATTAATTAAATAGGATTAATTAACTTAATTAACTTAATTAATTAATTAATTAATTAAATTCATTTTTTTATTTTTTCTAATCCTTTTTAATTCTAGTTTTTTTAAAACGTTCAAGGGGGTGGGCCCGTTGTCCAGTGGCACAGTGGTTTTTTTTATTAACTCAATCAATTTTTAGCTAACCTAAGCAGGCTAATTAGTGAGGGGGGGCACATGACAGTGGCTTAAGCCAACCACCAGCGACCGACGTGCACATGCACCAGCGCACACAGAGGCGCGCCGGCGGCCACGACACCGACCAGAGGAAGCACGGGCACGGTTGGGAAAAGGCGACAAGGAGCAGGAGCAGGGCAAGGGGCAGGGGCATGCGGGGTGTCGCCGTTGCAGACGCGAAAGCTCAGGCCTACGTGGTTAGGCGCGCGTCGGCGGTCGGCCCCCGAATCGGGCGAGGCAGTGCGGACGGCGCGATCACGGGCGACCAAGGACGTGGCGGGCGTGGGGCTTCATGGCCACAACGCGATGGCACGGGGGCACACGGTGCGGGTTGCCGGGCGCGCGGCCTTCGGGCGCGGCCGATGCGCGAGGAAGAGAGAGGATGGAGTATGGGGCCCACCTCCGTTGTAGTCGAACGGGTCGGTGAGGCTCGATGAAGCCGACGAGGGAGAGGTGAGGAGGCGAGGCGACGCGGAGCGGCTTCGACGAGCGGTGTCCGGCGGCGAGGTCGAGGCGGTTGCCTCGATCTAGAACGATGCGGGCCAGCAAGGGGGGGCCCGTTAGTGCGTGGCGGCAGGCGGCTCGCCGGAAGCGGCGACGATCGCGGCCGGTCTGGCAGGCGAGGTGGCCTCGGTGATCCGGTGACGTCGCGCCGTCGGGAGGCATGGTCCCGATCTGGAACGAATGGGCGAAGGAGAGGCGATGACGTCCGTGAGGTCCGGGCGCGCGCTGGTGCAAGCGTCGGGGCGGCGTTGCCACATCACGGGATTCGCTGTGGGGGAGAGGTGGGTGAGATCGAGGGGAGTGGGAATCGAGGGGCGACTGGCTAGGGTTTCCTGCTCGGGAAGGGGCCATATAGGCCGAGCGGGGAGCGTGTAGGGAGTGGAGTCGGCCGGCTGCCTCACATTTCCAACTAGGCCAAGGCCCGGTCGGGGGGGAGTTGTCTTCCTTTATTTATTTTTTGTTTTACAAAATATATACAAATCACCTAAATTAGTGTGACTAGTTATACCACTGCCACAAAATGTCCACACCTAACTAAAATAGTTTAATAGTCTATAAATTAAGAAAGGCATTTATTTAATTGTTTAAGCTACAGTTTTATCTATTTTAGAGCTTGTAAACACTTTATCAAAGTTTGGTTTCTCCACCACAATTACCTATGCAATATTTGGTTCACTTCGAACATTTTAGTTTTAATATTTGAAAACTTTTATTGTTTGCTTGATTTGAATTTTGATTTAGAATCGGTTTCAACCTAACGCGAGATTAGCAACCATAACCGAGGTGACGTGGCATCGTTACCGTGGGATTACTGTAGCTTAATTATCCGGGCGTCACAGAGGGCGACTAGGGTTCCGCCGCGCCGCCACCCTTATCGATCCCCTTTCCCTCGCCGTCGTCAGAGGCAACCGCCGGGCAAGCCCGTGCGGTCGTCGAGGAGGGCGACGGCGAGGCTCTCGCTGCTTGGCTGCTCGGGCAGAGGGTCTCTGGTGCCTGGGCGGCGGCCTCGTGGTGGTGCGGTCCCGCTTGTTCACCATGTGTGGCCGCAGATCTTGGACCGGCTCCTCGGCCGGCGTGGGCGGTGAGGTTTCGACAGAAGTTTCTGTGGCCGGGGGTTGTGCCGTTGGCCTCCGGTGCTCGGATCTGAAGTATGGCGCGTCCACCTCCAGCCTCTGCCCGGTGACCCGGTCACCGCCCGGCTGCCGGGCGCGGTGGTGTGAGTTCTCGACGGGAGAAATCCTTGGCCGTCTGGGCGGCTGCCCGATGGCGGCGTCCCACGGACGCCGCGCCCTCCACGAGGCATCGACAAGGTCTGTTTCTCCCCATCCCTCCCCTCGGTTCCGGATGAAAGTCCAATATCCTCCGGATTCGGGCGCCTTCGGTGTTTCGCGTCGTGTCCTCCTTGGGGGCGGTGTTGGGGAACCTGAGGCGAGGGTGTGTGGGCTTTGAGTGTGGTTGGTGCCGGTCGGTGGTGGGTTGGGATTCGGTGAGTGCAGTCCGGCGAGTTCCCTGCTTGGCTATCCTCAGATTAGTGCTCGGCTGCTGTGGTCCGCCTTTTGTTGGAGGGTCGCCACCCTCGAGTCTGGGCTGGAGGGAAAGGGTTCTCTTCCGGCAGCGATGTTGCGGTGGTGCTGAGCTCATGTGCCTCTCGGCATCAACAGTGTCTCTCAGTTCAGTTCGCCTTTTGGCTCCCAGCTTCTTCGCTCCAAGGTTTCTTCTAATTTACCCCTCTATATGGTCATCCAAGGTGCGACTTGGCTTCGACAAGTTCATCTTTTGCAACGAGGTGCTCATGTGATCAACAGACGAAGGTGTGCTCCGGTCTGCATTCCTCCCAGCTCTAGGGTGAGTGCCTCCTCTCGACCGACGGTGCGGCGTCCACGAGCCTCGACGAGGGGAAAGGGTTCCCCTTCGACGAGGGAGAAGGAGGGTGCATGGTCATATCGTCTCCTGGTGCTGTAGTCGACATGCTCGCTCTCTGAGCGTTGGACTGTCCTTTGATGTTGTTCTGTTCTCCTTCCTTGGGCTTCCCATCTTGTAGGGCGACTCCACTTCAGGCTGTGTTTCAATCTTAGATTTTTCTTAGTGCCTTGTGGTGTGTGTTGTGTTGTAAGCTGTCGATCAGCATCCTTTATCTTAAATTCCTGGCCGGTTGATGGCTTCGTTAATTCAAAGCCGGGCTCTTCTTGAGCCTTTGTTCTAAAAAAAACTACTCTACATTACAGTATCAAGTTTCCACGACATTCCTTAATCCCCATGCATAGCAGTAGCGATTCCTAGAGAAAACGATTCCTCCTACATGTTTTCCATATTACACAAACTCACGAGCACACTGAAAAAAGAGGTTTTATTCCCTATAACTTTGTGGTGAATCGGCTCTCAAAACCATTCCCTTTCTTCCTATCTCTACAGGTGTTGCTGAAACAGTGACATCCCCTATATTCATCATCACTAGTACTAGTATCTTTCAAGATGATCGCAACAAAGCCATGGATGGAACAGTTTAGCTAGATTTCAGTCAGCTGACTTTTTGAGTTCGGGTTAGTCGATTTTTGAATCATGGAAGGAGAAGGAAGAAGAAGGAAGAAGAAGGAAGGGCCTCCGGCCTCACAGGAGAGAAGGAATGGGCTCGCCGCCATCACCCCATTATCTATCTTAGGGTTCAGGGTGGGGGTGGTGGTAGCCGGCGGTGGTGGGGCGGTGGCCGGAGAAGAAGCTCGGTGTGTGTGTGTGTGGGGGGGGGGGGCTAGAGGGATGGCCGGGGTGGCGGAAGACCGGCGGTGGGGGTGGTTTAGGGGAGGGTGGGGCTACGAGGCGGCCGACCGCGGGAGGCGGCAACAGGCGGCTCGGCCGGTGGCAGCAGGCAGCGTGCGGGAGGAAGAAGAAACTGTTGGGAGGAGGAAGAAACAATCTATCCAACGCTTCAAATTCATCCAGGCGAAATTGACTTATTCAAAGCGAGATTCAGTCGACTGGCTCCTAGCCATTCCCTGGATGTTAAGCACCGGGAGTGCACCGGACACCGGTCTGAGAAACCTTACGTCGCTGATGGCGTATGGGCGGCGGGAATCAATCACCTCTGCAAGCAAAACCTCTGCGGTTCCTACTGTCAATTTGTTGCTCTATGCCTTTTTTTATCAAAGAAGGGCTTGCCCCTTTCGATTTTCATTATCAAAACCAAACCAGAGTAACAGGCAGTTCAAACTAAGTGCTACCTACCGATTCCCAAGCAACACAGCAAAAGGCCAACACAAGCCAACAGACTCCTTAGCCCAACACACTGGGCACAACATAGCAAAGGTTTTGACACAGTGAACATGAAGTTGATAGAAGCAAATAACTACTAAAACAGCAGCAGAGTAGAGGTCACAACAGCAGGAATTCTTCACTCCAGCCTCGCAACGTTGATCCTCCATCCTTGGCTAGTTGTGTACACCTCACTTACTACCCGTTCTAGCACTCTTGCCCCCAGCTCCAGCATTTTTCTTGATGGCTCCTTTATCTGCAAGATGGACCAGTCAATCAACCATCGGCTCATTAGTTTGATTATATAGAAAGGATCATTTATCCTTTTGTTTTCAAATATGATCGCATTCCTACTTTTCTAGATAGCCCAAAATAAGGCAGAAACCCCCACCATCACCATTTTCTTATCATCTTTGTTAAATTTACCTAGCCACTCCCCCAAAACAGTCTTTAACATTCAATGGAATGGTTTTTAACCCACACACACACCTAACCAGACTCCATAATAGAGATGCTGCAGATAGGGCTGCAAACGAGTCGAGTTCAAGCGAGTTGGCCTAGGCTCAGCTCAACTTATATTAAAATTCGAGCGAGCTTAAAATATGCGAAGCTCAAGGTCGAGCTGTAGAATGTGGCTCATGCTCAGCTTGTAACGATCTTGAGTAGATCTCGAGCTAGTTTCGAGCCAAATAAGATGATTTAAAATTATTTTAAGGCAAATTTTAAAGTAAGATAGGACACAGAGAAAAAGTCAACAAAGGTGCATCTGCTTTCAAACTTTGGCTGAAATAACAAGATATTGAACACGCAGTTGGCCACGTGTCATATTGAGGCTAAACTTTCTCCATGCTTAATTTCCATGTTTCCTAGTAGTAGCTGGGTAAAATGAAGAAAATAAATTGTACAAAACATATATGGCAATGGATGATCCTAATCCTTTGTAATAGACATGAAGATCATTTAATATACTTATATGATATCAAGCTATCGAGCTAAAATCGAGCGAGCCAATGCTGGCTCAAGATCGGCTCGTTTCTTCATCGAGCTACATAAAGTGCTCATACTCTGCTCATTTCTTTTCGAGTCGATATCGAGTCGAGGTAAAATATGAGTCGATCTCGAGCGGCTCACGAGCCTCGAGCTTTTCTTGCAGCCCTAGCTGCAGAGCAAGTAAACAGGAGATGATCAACTGATTCATCCTTCCCGCAGAACACACATCCCTTTCCTCCTTTCCATCCTTTTTTAGTAAAACATCTCTGTTCAAGATGCTATTTTTGTTAACTAGCCACAAAAAAAAACTTTAATTTTTCGAGGCACCTTAGTCTTCCATAAGTATTTTTGTGGGAATTTCAGACCAATGGTAATAATTTTCCTATATAAAGATCCTACAGAAAACTTATGATCTGCAGTGAGAGTCCAGATAGTTTTGTCTTTTCCCCCTGCAAAGTTATTTCTTCACATCTACTTTTCAAACTCCATAGATCAACAGTTTCCCCATATAATGTTCTTCTAAATTTGAACCCTTGCCACCCTTTTTGAATGGCCTCATCCACAGTTATATTGTGGTCAAAACAGATATCATATATTCTAGGATAAACTTCCTTCAAAGGCTTATCGTCTACCCATGTATCTTCCCAGAACCTGGTATTTTTCCCATCTCCCAGTTATTTCTTGACAAATTTATAGAAAATCTCTTTAATTTTTAAAAAGACTAGTCCAGAATTGGGAATCTCCAGGTTTCTTGTCTACTAATGCTAAACATTCACCTTTTCTATACTTTTCTCCCAGAATATCTTGCCAGAGACCCTCTTCTGTCTCCATTTTCCAAAACCATTTAGCTAGAAGTGCTATATTCATCACCTCCATATTGAGAATCCCCAGCCCCCTACATCTTTGGGTAAACAACACTCTTCCCATTTAACTAAATGATAGTTTTTGATGTTCTCATCTTCTTTCCACACCAATCTGGCCCTGAAGAAGTCTGCCTTCTTAATAATCCCCTTAGGGACAGCATAAAAGGACATCATAAACAATGGTATATTAGTAAGGCAAGCTTGCACCAGAGTAATTCTGCCAACTATAGATCCTAGCAGCTTCCCTTGCCAACAACTACACATTTTTTCAATTTTATTGGTAACACAGTTCCAATGTATGTTTCTAATTCTGGTCTCTGACACAGGCATCCCCAAATACCTGATAGGTAGCTCTCCCATCTTACATGTCAAGATTTCTTGATATAGCAATTGCTTTTCTCTAGCTTTTCCAAATAGCATCAATTCACTTTTATGAAAATTTATTTTAAGTCCTGACATTTGCTCAAATGCCCCCAATATGAATTTGAGGTTTCTAACACTTTCTACTTCATCTTTAATCAGGAAGATGGTATCATCAGGATATTGCAGCATATTTATTCCTTTGTTATTTCCTTTTTTCAGCACACCCTTGACTATGTCACGTTCAAGAGCATTATTCATTAGAATGCTAAAGCATCAGCCGCCAGGTCAAAAAGCAGTGGTGACTTAGCATCACCTTCTGATGGCGTATTGCTCTATGCCTTCAGATGTGTTCTCTGAAGGCCGTTCATTCCAGTGTTCATTCATCTGCCGTCTGATCTTCGCAAGGTGTGCACTGAGCTCTCTCCACGGCCTGACAATGGACGCGACGTCAAACAGATCCGTACGGCGAGGAGTCATCGAGGCACTGCCGGCAGAACATGTGCATGACCATCGTCTACTCATTTGTGACCGACAAGCTGTTTTTGATAGAAAAGTTTACTCAGTACATGGATCACAGCAAAGCGACGTGATCTGAGAAAGTTTACCATGCTGATGGCGTATTGGCTCCTAGCAAGGAGGGAGGGAATCAGTCACCTCCGCGAACCTCTGTGGTTAATTTGTTGCCCTATTCGTTCAAATGTGTCTATGAAGGTTGTTCGTTCCAATGTACATCCATCGATCGTGCCAACATGTGTACACGGCCCCAGTCCTCCATGGCCTGTGAATGGAAACGGTGTCAAATCATTTGGCACGGCGGCGGTAAGACGACATGGGACGGCGCTCGTCGATGGATGCACCGCCGGTGGAACATGGGCTTCACCACCGCCTACTCACTTATGACCAACACGCTATGTTTGGTAGAATGATGCACTTAGCACATGGGAGACGTGTGGAGGGTGGTGTGTACCCATACCTTATTTCGGTCGGGGGGTTCTCAAGGTTCTCTTGATGGCACTATCTAGCGAAGCAAATGGTGCGGTTGTGCTCCCAGATTCCGTCTAGCGGGACCTAGAGAATTATACAAGCTCTATCTGATGTTTTTTTCTTTCTCAAGAGCGGCGACATGCCACCTGGTTTTGGGCGCCGCTTCTACAAGCTTCTGGGTTTTAACAGGATTGGTTATCTTTGCAAGTCTCTTCGAATTATCAGTTTGGTTTGGCCTACTAGATTGATCTTTCTTGCAATGGGAGAAGTGCTTAGCTTTGGGTTCAATCTTGCGATGCTCGGTCCCAGTGACAGTAGGGGAAACAACACGTATTGTATTGTTGCCATCAAGGATAAAAAGATGGGGTTTATATCATATTGCATGAGTTTATCCCTCTACATCATGTCATCTTGCTTAAAGCGTTACTCCGTTCTTATGAACTTAATACTCTAGATGCATGCTGGATAGCGGTCGATGTGTGGAGTAATAGTAGTAGATGCAAGCAGGAGTCGGTCTACTTGTCACGGACGTGATGCCTATATACACGATCATACCTAGATATTCTCATAACTATGCTCAATTCTATCAATTGCTCGACAGTAATTCGTTCACCCATCGTAATACTTATGCTATCTTGAGAGAAGCCACTAGTGAAACCTATGGCCCCGGGGTCTAGTTTCCATCATATTAATCTCCCGTTATTTCCATTACTGTTTACCTTGCTTTCTTTACTTTTATTCTTTATCATAAACATACCAAAAATATTATCTTATCATCTCTATCATATCTCACTCTCGTAAGTGACCGTGAAGGGATTGACAACCCCTTTATCGCGTTGGTTGCGAGGTTCTTATTTGTTTGTGTAGGTGCAAGGGACTTGAGCGCGACCTCCTACTGGGTTGATACCTTGGTTCTCTAAAACTGAGGGAAATACTTACGCTACTTTACTGCATCACCCTTTCCTCCTCAAGGGAAAACCAACGCAGTGCTCAAGAGGTAGCAAGAAGGATTTCTGGCGCCGTTGCCGGGGAGGTGTGCGCCAAGTCAAGTCAAGATTTGACTCCCAACAACAAGCCATTTTTGGCGCCGTTGCCGAGTCTACACAAGTCAAGACATACCAAGTACCCATCACGAACTCTTATCCCTCGCATTACATTATTTGCCATTTGCCTCTCGTTTTCCTCTCCCCCACTTCACCCTTGTCGTTTTCTTCGCCCTTCTTCTGTTCGTCTTTCGTTTGCCTTGATGTCTTACTTGGCTCGTTTGCTCGTTTGGTTGGAATAGTTGTGTATTATTGCTAAATAGAGAACCAAAGATCTATGGATCCTCATCTGCTTCCTAATCTCTTTAAGAGATCCAATTATGATGAACCAATTGCTAGTGAGTTTTGTGCACTAGATTACCTTTATGAAGTTTTGCTTGAAATTCGTGAATCTGAAAATTGTGATGAAGTACTTTATGGAGTGATTCACGATAGCGCCTTGAACAAAAAGCATGATTGCAATGATTTTACTATAAATTCTCTTGATGTCAATTGTGCTAATAATATGCAAAACCCTAAGCTTGGGGGTGCTAATTTTGCTATGTCTACTACTTGTTGCAATGATCATGATTGGGGTGATTCTTCTTATGATCTTGAAAATTTATTTAAGCCCCATGATGAACATGAGATTGATAATAGTGTTTGCAATAATATTGAAAGTGGGTTTGGAAGAGTGTCAAATTTAGATCCCACATATTTGGAGAATGTTCAATCTTATGGTATTTTTGATAAAAGTGGGTTTGGAGAGGTCATGACTTTATTTTATGATAATCCCGCTATTTCGGAAGAGTGTCAACTTTGCATGCATGTGGATCATGTAGAGAAAATTTTATGTGATAGCTATATTGTTGAATTTTAATATGATCCCACATGTAATTATTATGAGAGAGGAAAATATGGTTGGAGAAATTTTCATGTTACTAAATTACCTCTCGTTAGGTTGAGATTGCTATTGTTTCTCACTTCTTCCTTGCATATGCTAGTATTTGCTTGTCTTGATAATTTGTTTGCCTATAAGATGCCTATGCATAGGAACTATGTTAGACTTAGATATGTTTTTCACATGCTATATGATGCTCTCTTTGTGCTTCAATTCTTGTCTTTCATGTAAGCATCATCGAAATTATCGATGCCTATCTAAAAGGCTTTAAAGAAAAGTGCTTGTTGGGAGACAACCCGATATTTTTACTTGCTGTTATTCAATAAATATTTGATCTAGCCTCTGGTTAGATTTGTTTTTGTGTTTTAGTTAGTGTTTGTGCCAAGTTAAACCTATAGGATCTTCTTGGATGATAGTTATTTGATCTTGCTGAAAATTCCAGAAACTTTCTATTCACGAAAACAATTGTTAAAAATCACCAGTACGTGATAAAATACTGATTCCAATTGCAGTAGATCAATAAACAAATTATCTAGGTCTTCCTATTTTGGTAGAAGTTTTGGAGTTCCAGAAGTTTGCGTTAGTTACATATTATTACATACTGTTCTGTTTTTGATAGATTCTGTTTTTCGTGTGTTGTTTGCTTATTTTGATGAATCTATGGCTAGTAAAAGAGCTTATAAACCATAGAGAAGTTGGAATACAGTAGGTTTAACTCCAATATAAATAAATAATGAGTTCATTACAGTACCTTGAAGTGGTGTTTTGTTTTCTTTCGCTAACGGAGCTCACGAGATTTTCTGTTAAGTTTTGTGTTGTGAAGTTTTCAAGTTTTGGGTAAGGATTTGATGGATTATGGAACAAGGAGTGGCAAGAGCCTACGCTTGGTGATGACCAAGGCACCCAAGGTAAATCCAAGGACACCAAAAAGCCAAAGCTTGGGGATGCCCCGGAAGGCATCTCCTCTTTCGTCCTCATCCATCGGTAACTTTACTTGGAGCTATATTTTTATTCACCACATGATATGTGTTTTGCTTGGAGCGTCTTGTATGATTTGAGTCTTTGTTTTTTAGTTTGCCACAATCATCCTTGATTTACACACCTTTATAGAGAGACACACATGATTCGAAATTTGTTAGAATACTCTATGTGCTTCACTTATATCTTTTGAGCTATATAGTTTTTGCTCTAGTGCTTCACTTATATATTTTAGAGCACGGCGGTGGTTGTATTTTATAGAAATTATTGATCTCTCATGCTTCACTTATATTATTTTGAGAGTCTTAAACAGCATGGTAATTTGCTTTAATTGTGAAATTAATCTTCCATATTGAGTTCATTGAATATCATGAGAAGTTAGATACTTGATAAGTGTTTTGAGATGTAAAGGTGGTAATATTAGAGTGTGGTAGTTGAGTAATTGTGAAATTGAGAAATACTTGTGTTAAAGTTGGCAAGTCCCGTAGCATGCACGTATGGTAAAAGTTGTGTGACAATTTTGACACATAGGTGTTCTTTTATTGCTTTCCTTATGAGTAGCGGTCGGGACGAGCGATGGTCTTTTTCCTACCAATCTATCCTCTAGGGGCATGCGTAGTAGTACTTTGCTTCGAGGGCTAATAAACATTTGCAATAAGTATATGAGTTCTTTATGACTAATGTGAGTCCATGGATTATACGCACTCTCAACCTTCCACCATTTTTTAGCCTCTACGGTACAGCGCATTGCCCTTTCTCACCTTGAGAGTTGGTGCAAACTTCACCGGTGCATCCAAACCCCGTGATATGATACGCTCTATCACACATAAGCCTCCTTATATCTTCCTCAAAACAGCCACCATACCTACCTATCATGGCATTTCCATAGCCATTCCGAGATATATTGCCATGCAACTTTCCACCGTTCCGTTTATTATGATACGCTTCATCATTGTCATATTGCTTTGCATGATCATGTAGTTGACATCGTATTTTGTGGCAAAGCCACCATTCACAACTTTTTCATACATGTCACTCTTGATTCATCGCATATCCCAGTACACCATCGGAGGCATTCACATAGAGTCATATTTTGTTCTAAGGATTGAGTTGTAATTGTTGAGTTGTAAATAATAAAAATGTGATGATCATCATTATTAGAGCATGGTCCCATGTGAGGAAAGGATGATGGAGACTATGATTCCCCCACAAGTCGGGATGAGATTCCGGACTAAATAAAAAAAGAGGCAAAAAAAATAAGGCCCAAAAAGAAAAGAAAAATAGAGAAAAATAGAGAAGGGACATTGTTACTATCCTTTTTCCACACTTGTGCTTCAAAGTAGCACCATGACCTTCATGATAGAGAATCTCCTATGTTGTCACTTTCATATACTAGTGGGAGATTTTCATTATAGAACTTGGCTTGTATATTCCAATGATGGGCTTCCTCAAAATGCCCTAGGTCTTCATGAGCAAGCAAGTTGGATGCACACCCACTTAGTTTCTTTTGTTGAGCTTTCATATATTTATAGCTCTAGTGCATCCGTTGCATGGCAATCCCTACTCCTCTCATTGACATCAATTGATGGGCATCTCCATAGCCTATTGATTAGCCGCGTCAATGTGAGACTTTCTACCTTTTTTGTCTTCTCTCATAACCCCCATCATTATACTTTACTCCACCCATAGTGCTATATCCATGGCTCGCGCTCATGTATTGCGTAAGAGTTGAAAAGGCTGAAGTGCGTTAAAAAGTATGAACCAATTGCTCGGCTTGTCATCGGGGTTATGCATGATGAGAACGTTTGTGTGACAATATTGAAACATGGCCTAACTATATGATTTTTTAGGGATAAGCTTTTTTGGCTATGTTATTTTGATAAGACATAATTGCTTGGTTAGCATGTTTGAAGTATTATTGTTTTTATGTCAACATTAAAATTTTATCTTGAATCTTTCGGATCTAAATATTCATGCCACAATAAAAAGATTTACATTGAGAATTATGCTAAGAAGCATTCCATAACAAAAATCCTGTTTTTATCATTTACCTACTCGAGGACGAGCAGGAATTAAGCTTGGGGATGCTTGATACGTCTCCAATGTATCTATAATTTTTTATTGTTCCATGCTATTATATATTCTGTTTTAGATGTTTAATGGGCTTATTTATACACTTTTATATTATTTTTGGGACTAACCTATTAACTAGAGGCCCAACCCAAATTGCTGTTTTTTTGCCTATTTCAGTGTTTCGCAGAAAAAAGATATCAAACGGAGTCAAACGGAATGAAACCTTCGGGAGCGTGATTTTTGGAACAAACGTGATCCAGGAGACTTAGAGTGGACCTCAAGCAACCAACGAGGCGGCCATGAGCCAGGGGCGCGCCTACCCCCCCCCCCCCCAGGCGCGCCCTCCATCCTCGTGGGCCCCTCGTGGCTCCACCGACCTACTTCTTCCTCCTATATATACCTATGTACCCCCAAACCATCGTGGAGCACCACGAAAACCTAATTCCACCGCCGCAACCTTCTGTACTCGTGAGATCCCATCTTGGGGACTTTTTTGGCGTCCTGCCGGAGGGGGCATTGATCACGGAGGGCTTCTACATCAACACCATAGCTTCTCCGATGATGTGTGGGTAGTTTACCTCAGACCTTCGGGTCCATAGTTATTAGCTCGATGGCTTCTTCTCTCTCTTTGGATCTCAATACAAAGTTCTCCTCGATTGTCTTGGAGATCTATTTGATGTAATCTTCTTTTGTGGTGTGTTTGTCGAGATCCGATGAATTGTGAGTTTATGATCCAGATTATCTATGAACAATATTTGAATCTTTTCTGAATTCTTTTATGTATGATTGGTTATCTTTGCAAGTCTCTTCGAATTATCTGTTTGGTTTGGCCTACTAGATTGATCTTTCTTGCAATGGGAGAAGTGCTTAGCTTTGGGTACAATCTTGCGGTGCTCGATCCCAGTGACAGTAGGGGAAACGCCACGTATTGTATTGTTGCCATCGAGGATAAAAAGATGAGTTTTATATCATATTGCATGATTTTATCCCTCTACATCATGTCATCTTGCTTAAAGCGTTACTCCGTTCTTATGAACTTAATACTCTAGATGCATGCTGGATAGCGGTTGATGTGTGGAGTAATAGTAGTAGATGCAGGCAAGAGTCGGTCTACTTGTCACGGACGTGATGCCTATATACATGATCATACCTAGATATTCTCATAACTATGCTCAATTCTATGAATTGCTCGACAGTAATTCGTTCACCCACCGTAATACTTATGCTATCTTGAGAGAAGCCACTAGTGAAACCTATGGCCCTCGGATCTATTTTCCATCATATTAATCTCCCTTTATTCCCATTACTGTTTACCTTGCTTTCTTTACTTTTATTCTTTATCATAAAAATACCAAAAATATTATCTTATCATCTCTATCAGATCTCACTCTCGTAAGTGACCGTGAAGGGATTGACAACCCCTTTATCGCGTTGGTTGCGAGGTTCTTATTTGTTTGTGTAGGTGCAAGTGACTTGAGCGTGACCTCCTACTAGATTGATACCTTGGTTCTCAAAAATTGAGGGAAATACTTACGCTACTTTACTGCATCACCCTTTCCTCTTCAAGGGAAAACCAACGCAGTGATCAAGAGGTAGCAATGATGCTTATCAAGAATGCAACAGTTTGAGCCAAATACTCCAAGGTATCCAACTTGTGGCTGGTTACCGGTGAGTAGCTCGTATGCCATTTTACTAAGAAGCTTGTGGATAAAGTTGATTTGTAGCATGACAAGCTATCTCAACCACTTCCACCCAAAAGTGTTTTGACGTCTTTTATTCATCAATCATTGTTCTTGCCGTCTCAATGAGGGTACGGTTCTTCCTCTCAACAACTCCATTTTGTTGAGGTGTGTACATATCCGATAACTCCTGTGAGATGCCTTCTTCGTCAAGAAAGGTATCCACATTAGTGTTCTTGAACTTCGTTCTGTTGTCGCTCCGAACCTTCTTGATCTTCACTTCAAGTCGATTTTGGGCCTTCCTAGCGAAGTTCTTGAAGATATTTTGTACTTGTGATTGATACGTCTCCAACGTATCTACAATTTTTCATTGTTCCATGCTATTATATTTTCTGTTTTGGATGTTTAATGGGCTTTACTATGAACTTCTATATTATTTTTGGGACTAACCTACTAACCAAAGGCCTAATGCTAATTGCTGTTTTTTTTGCCTATTTTAGTGTTTCGCAGAAAAGGAATATCAAACGGAATCCAAACGGAATGAAACCTTCGGGAGAGATATTTTTGGAATAAACACAATCCAGGAGACTTGGAGTGGACGTCAAGGAAGCAACGAGGCGGCCACAAGGCAGGGAGGCGCGCCCAGGGGGTAGGCGCGCCCCCACCCTTATGGGCCCCTCATGGCTCCACCGACCTACTTCTTTTGCCTATATATACTCATATACCCTGAAAACATCCAAGAGCACCACGAAACCATATTTCCACCGCCGCAACCTTCTGTACACGTGAGATCCCATCTTGGGGCCTTTTCCGGTGCTCCGTCGGAGGGGGAATCGATCACGGAGGGCTTCTACATCAACACCATAGCCCCTCCGATGATGTGTGAGTAGTTTACCACAGACCTTCGAGTCCATGGTTATTAGCTAGATGGCTTCTTCTCTTTCTTTGGATCTCAATACAAAGTTATCCTCGATTCTCTTGGAGATCTATTCGATGTAATTCTTTTTGCGGTGTGTTTGTCGAGATCCGATGAATTGTGGGTTTATGATCAAGATTATCTATGAACAATATTTGGTTCTTCTCTGAATTCTTATATGTATGATTTGTTATCTTTGCAAGTCTCTTCGAATTATCAGTTTGGTTTGGTCTACTAGATTTATCTTTCTTGCAATGGGAGAAGTGCTTAGCTTTGGGTTCAATCTTGTGGTGTCCTTTCCAAGTGACAGCAGGGCAGCAAGGCACGTATTGTATTGTTGCCATCGAGGATAAAAATATGGGGTTTATATCATATTACTTGAGTTTATCCCTCTACATCATGTCATCTTGCCTAATGCGTCACTCTGTTCTTATGAACTTAATACTCTAGATGCATGCTGGATAGCGGTCGATGTGTGTTGTAATAGTAGTAGATGCAGAATCGTTTCGGTCTACTTGTCATGGACGTGATTCCTATATACATGATCATGCCTAGATATTCTCATAATTATGCGCTTTTCTCTCAATTGCTCGACAGTAATTCGTTCACCCACCGTAAATTATGCTATCTTGAGAGAAGCCACTAGTGAAATCTATGGCCCCCGGTGAGGGAGTCCTGGATTAGGGGTCCTCGGACAGCCAGACTATATCCTTTGGCCGGACTGTTAAACTATGAAGATACAAGATTGAAGACTTCGTCCCGTGTCCGGATGGGACTCTCCTTGGCGTGGAAGGCAAGCTTGGCAATATGGATATGTAGATCTCCTCCCTTCTAACCGACTCAATGTAACCCTAGCCCCCTCCGATGTCTATATAAACTGGAGGGTTTAGTCCATAGGACAATAACAATCATACTATAGGCTAGCTTCTAGGGTTTAGCCTCTACGATCTCGTGGTAGATCAACTCTTGTAATACTCATATCATCAAGATCAATCAAGCATGAAGTAGGGTATTACCTCCATCGAGAGGGCCCGAACCTGGGTAAACATCGTGTCCCCCGCCTCCTGTTACCATCCGCCTTAGACACACAGTTCGGGACCCCCTACCTGAGATCCGCCTGTTTTGACACTGACAATTGTGCTTTCATTGAGAGTTCCACTGTGCCGTCACCGTAAGGCTAGATGGCTCCTTCGATCATCAGCAACGATGCGATCCAGGGTGAGGTTTTCCTCCCCGGACAGATCTTCATGTTCGGCGGCTTCGCACTGTGGGCCAACTCGCTTGGCTATCTGGAGCAGATCGAGAGCTATGCCCCTGGCCATCAGATCAGGTTTGGAAACTTGAACTATACTGCCGATATCCGCGGAGACTTGATCCTTGACGGATTCGAGCACATGTCAGGTGCGCCACACAGTCACGACGAGCACGACTTAGCTCTGCCGCCGGACGGTGTTCAGAAGATCACACCTAGGGGTGGAAACTGATCGGATGCGGATCGGATAGTGCTCTTACCACTTCCATTTTCATATTTTCGAAACGAATACGAATCCGAATACGGATGTTATCGGATATGGATGCGGCTCGGATATTATTCGAATACGGATACGTATCGGATATTTTCTTGATTCGAACGGATACTTAATAATATCAACATATTGCTTAAGTAAATTAGTCGATAGCTATGTGACCTGAAATAATCAACTTGTGACATACAATAAGTCAATGATAAATAGGTTTATGAATAAATACTATTGTAATGCATAATAATTTATAAGTTCAATCATATAAAGAGTAAAATTTGACCCCTTATTTGGCTTTTATGTTGGATAATTGGAATATCGGGTCTAGAATTTTTAAAAATACCTCCCATAATCTTATTCGGATACGGATATATCCACTTCCATATCCATATTTGTTTCAAAATCTCCTACCATATTTTATTTATTATTTGTTTAATAAATTCGGATACGGATAATTTCCATATCCATTTTGGTTCGGATGCGGATGTTTCGGATACGAATAGGCATTTTCTCGAATACGAATATCGGATATTTTGGATTATCCGCTACCACTTTCCACCCCTAATCACACCTGTGCCTACTCTGGCCCTAGATCCGGAGTCGATTAGCCGTCCGAGGACGGGTGGATGGACCCCGCCTCGGAGGTCACACACTCAGTGGCGATAGAGCCGAATACTGACTTCACCTCCTATGAGACCTGTGCCGCCGGATCCTCGGATTCATCCTCGCCACAGCCCCGAACCACCTGTGTCCATGCCTATCGAATTTGATTGGGCGCCACCATGGAGTTCACCTCATGGATATCTTTCAAAGACTCGCCTTTTGGCGATGTGCTAAATTCATTAAAGTCTCTCTCCTTGTCGGGAGAACCTTGGCTGAACTATGTCCGGCTAGAATGGGATGCGGACGACGAAGAAATTCGCTCCCCACCCACCACCCACTTAGTAGCCACTGTCGACGATCTAACCGACATGCTTGACTTCGGCCCCGAAGACATCGACGGTATGGACGACGATGTAGGAGACGAACATGAACCACCGCCCACATGGCGCTGGACTGCCACCGCATCATATGATAAATACATGGTGGACACCCCCAAAGAAGGCGACGGCGATAAGACAACGGAGGATAATCCCTCCAAGCAGCAATCCAAGCACCGACATCAACTGCGCCGCTCTAAGTCCCGCCATAGCAACGATACCGGCCCAAGAGACTATAACGCTCCGGATAGTGCCGAAGACGACGACAACCCCCTCCAGCCAAACATCGAGCGGGAGGATGAACAAGCTAGCCCTCCAGAACAGGCAGCAGACGTAGAATCAGAGGATGACATTTACATGCCTCTCTCCGAAGACGAAGTGAGTCTCGGCGACGAAGAATTTATCGTGCCTGAGGATCCCGTCGAACAGGAGCGCTTCAAGCGTTGGCCTATAGCCACAACAAACAGCCTGAAGAAAAAGCAACAACAACTTCGAGCTGATCAAGATCTGCTAGCAGATAGATGGACGGAAATCCTGGCGGCCGAGGAATACGAACCCGAGTGCCCAACCAAGAGTTACCCAAAGCGCAGGTTGCTACCCCAACTCGAGGAGGAAGTAGTAAAACCTACATCACCAGCATATGATGCAGCTGATCGGCCACCTCGTGGCCGAGACAGAGGGGCATGCCAGCCCGAAGTCCAGCCCGCACCCCGCCGCCATTCAAACAAAAATACCTAGGCCCGGGGCAACACGTGGGACCTGCAAGACGTATTGGAAAACAAAGCAGGACATGGGAGATCGATCTATGGATCACGGGGGCACGCCCCAACGCGGGACGATGACCGTCACGCCGGATATACTAAAAGCAAATCCGGCCGGGCAGAATACATCAGACAAGACTCGCATTTAACTGCGCCGTGATATAGCCCGCATGTAGGCGCTGCACACCCCCTATGCTTCACCGATGAAGTAATGGATCACAAATTCCCAGAAGGGTTTAAACCCGTAAACATTGAATCATATGATGGTACTACAGACCCCGCGGTATGGATAAAAGACTTCTTCCTCCACATTTTTTTGACTGTACACAGTAGGGCAAGGCCCCACTGCAATTTTTATATTAAATTAAAAACAAAGGTCCAACAGTACAGAGGCTTGAGGTAAGCCAAAAAAAGAAGAAAAAAACAGAAGAAAAAAACAAAAGATAAATTACGTAACAAGGTTATCAAGCCAAGTATAGAATGCTCGCATAGCTCTTCTTCACTCTATATCTCGAAGATTAAGCTCATCAAGGAAAATGATTTTCCACCTCTGAATGGAAGGCTGAATGGCTTGAAAGATCGATTATTTCTTGAAATCCATATGGCCCAAGAGGCTAGGATGATGATTTCCATGAAAATGGAACATGAAGTTTGAACCGAGATCCTCAAACGCTTCAAGCACGGACACATTAAGTTGCCCGGAAGGACAAATAATATCCCAAAGACTGAGCTGCAAAAAGGCAGGACCGTAAGTGATGATGTAAGGTTTCCTCCCGAGGACAACTATTGAGAGCACAGTTGTAGCTTGCCAACTGGAAAGTTTTCCTGCGAAGAAGATTCCTAGTATTGAGCCTGTCATGAAGTAATCTCCAAAAAAACACCTTGTGCTTTGGCTGACAAGAGCTATTCCAAATCCAATTGAACTGCCGGGGATGATTTACATGTCATCAAGTACCTCCCGCTAAAGCTCAAAGGGCCAGCTCGACATTGGCTCAATAGCTTGCTGACAAACTCCATCAGAAGTTGGGAGAGCCTGGCAGATGCATTCCTGGATAATTTCCAAGGCACTTATGTGCGACCGTCGGATGCTGACGTTTTAAGTCATATAACTCAGCAGCCAGGGGAATCGGCCAAGAAATTCTGGACTCGGTTCCTAACCAAGAAGAACCAAATTGTCGACTGTCCAGATGGAGAGGCCTTAGCGGCATTTAAGCATAACATCCGTGATGAATGGCTCGCCCGGCACCTCGATCAAGAGAAGCCAAAACCCATGGCAGCCCTCGCGACACTTATGACCCGCTTTTGCGCGGGCGAAGATAGCTGGTTGGCTCGTAGTAACAATACGGCAAGAAAACCTGGCACATCAAAAGCCAGGGATAGCAACGGCAAACCACGACGCAACAAACACAAGCGCCGAAATATGGTGAAAACGCCAAAGAGACGGCAGTCAATGCCGGGTTTAGGGGCTCAAAGACCGGTCAGCGGAAAGGGCCACTAAAAAATAACAATTCGGGTCCATCCAGTCTGGACCGCATACTCGATCACCAATGCCAAATTCATGGCACCCCAGGAACGCCAGCCACCCATACCAACACAGAATGCTGGGTCTTCAAACAAGCCGGCAGGGCAGGCACCAAACACGGAGAAGGGGGGTCTCAAAGAGATGATGGCGGCGAAGAGCCCATATCACCGAGCACAGGAGGGCAAAAGAAATTTCCCCTGCATATTCAGTCGGTGAATGTGTAAACACCACTCAAAATCCCAACTCGGACCGGATACGCACCCTTAGGGATGCCGACTTAACGGAACTAGGTCCGGTCACCTTCAACCGCACGGATCATCCGGTTAACGCCAATCAAGGCAATCCAGCCGCACTAGTCATCGACCCAATAATTGACGGGTTCCACCTCACACGAGTCCTTATGGACGGAGGCAGCAGTCTAAATCTGCTTTACCAGGACACAGTGCGCAAAATGGGCATAGATCATTTGGCAATCAAACCCACTAAAGCCACTTTCAGAGGCATTATACCAGGTGTGGAAGCCAGCTGTACAGGCTCCATTGCCCTTGAGGTAGTCCTCGGATCACCAGAAAATTACCGTACCGAAGAGTTAATCTTCGAAATCGTCCCTTTTCGCAGTGATTATCAGGCACTGCTCGGACGAACCGCGTTCGCTCGATTCAACACGGTGCCACATTATGCCTACCGTAAGCTCAAGATGCCCGGTCCATGCGGCGTGATTACGGTTAATGGCATCACCACCTTAACGGCAGAAGCAACGAGCCGTACCTTGCAGCCGAACCTCGAGTCGACGTCCAGGCTCCCGGACACCATCAAGAGACTCCGAACTACTCGTCCAAAGCTCGATTAAACGCTCCGGCGAAGGCCAGGACAGGCCGCTCTCGGCGGCTTAACCGCTCTCCGGCACGCAAACATTTCTTACATTTCCTTCGCAGGTTCACCTTTGCGCAAACCAGGACGGGCGATACGGAGGCAGCTTGAACGCGCAGGGGAATCCTTAGACATTCCCCGCAATAACCATCCGGATATACTCTGGATCCGGACTCAGCTTCTTCTCCCCCGGTCTCAGCAGGTTTCGCGGTCATATTCCTTTTTTATTATCACGTTACCTGTACTCATACGCATAGACGCATTTATTTAAATACAACATGTGGATTTACATGACGCTTACCTGCTGTTATTTCTTATTGAAATTCTTTTGTCAAGTGGCATCCGTATACAGCGATATGCCTTAAAAATATGCCAGGGGCTTCGTATTACCCATAACATGGCAATAAAGTCTGAACACCTTCAAGGAAGTTCGCACCTTTAACCTATAGCATTATATGCATCAGCTCCGAATCATGACTTGGGTCAATAGTTGGGTTTGCCCGGTTCCCATGTTTTGGTACCTTACGTTCCGCTATATCGGCTAAGGTAGCACTGGGAGAACTACTGCGATTGTGTCCCGGTTCTTTCGGACGAGCACCTTAGTAGAGAAAGCCGAAAACTGACTGTCATGATACGACGAGAGCTGGTTAGCTGTTCGAGAGGTTACAAAATCTTTAAGGATTTCTTCCGCATAATAACATAACCAATGCAGCGTGCGATGGATCGGTTTTTCTTCTGATCAGGTGCTTATAGAGCCCCCCGTGCGGTCTTCCGAACACCAGGGGATGTGCCTACCTTCCTAAAGCTCCTGTGGCTAAGTGAGAGTGATAAAGCCTTATAGTCCGATTGCCTTGTTCATTGTCTTGAACACCTCCTTCAAGGACCCAAAACTGGGATAAAGAGTGATCAGGTTTATCCCTAACACCCCGCATTTCTCACGTGGGGGCGAGAAGTTTAACGCCAACTCTCAGGATTAATATATAAAACGGCCGCGTAGGAGGATAAAATTTTATATAACAAGCAACAAATAATATAAATGACCTTGTTTAAACATTACAACGGACAACATGATTTGCATTCATGGAAATATAATGTCCTTGGTGCATAGCTCTGCTGCAAGGTAGGATCCTTCAAGGACACTTTCATAATATAATTCGGGCTTGCGGTGCTCCTTCCCCTCTGGCGGCCCCTCGGTCATCAGCTTCTCAGCATCCATCTTCCCCCAGTGCACCTTTGCGCGGGCGAAGGCCATTCGTGCAGCTTCTATGCAGACCGACCGCTTGATAACGTCAAGTCGAGGGCAAGCGCTTACAAGCCGCCTCACGAGCCCGAAGTGGCTGCTTGGAATCGGCTCAGCGGGCCATAGCCGGACAATCAAATCCTTCATGGCTAATTCGGCCGCCTTATGCAGTTCGACCAGCTGTTTCAGTTGATCGGCGAAAGGCACCGGATAATTCGGCGCCAGATACTGCGACCAAAAAAGCTTATCCGCAGTGTTCCTTTCTTCGGCCCGGTAGAATTGGGCGGCATCCGATATACTGCGGGGCAGCTCCGCAAACACCCCTGGAGAACTCTGATTTCAAAATTAGAAATATAATCTTCTCCTCAAAAACTTGCTTTATAGGGAAAAAGCCTTACCCGCCGCGATCTTCCTCGCCTCTTGGATCCCCTGCAGGGCGCTTTGGGTTTCCCCCCGGGCATCGCTCGTGGCATGATGCGCCTTGGCGAGTTTGGATTCTTTCTCTGTTAAACTCTGCTCCAAGGTCTCACATTATTTCACGACCTCTTGCAGCTCCTGCTAAGCTTTAATAACCCTGGCCTCGTGCTTCTCGCGAAGAGCCTGCTCTGTGGCTGCCTTTTTCTCGGCCTCGGCCACAGCCTTTTTAAGAGCCTTGACTTCGGTCACCATCCCTAGCACAAATCATGAAGCTTATTTTATCATACTGCAAATTTATTCGCAATAAACGCGAACAAGATTTGTGCATACCTTGTTGATCTCCCAACTGCATTTTCAATTGGCCAAGTTCTTCTTTGGCCCGCTCTAGACTTTGATTCAGTCCAGAGATCTCCGCAGTATGAGAGGCAGCAGCCGCTACAGACGCCTGCTTATAACCGAAGAGAAATAAATGTCATTCAATGAGTCTTCCTGCGAACATAAATTTGATCCTCTGCCCGGTTCTTTCTTTCACCGAAAAGTGTATTAGGAGCTACTATCCATACCATGACACTCTTCGAAACCTCATAAAACATACCTCAAAACCTTTTACGAGGCCGATACAGGCTCCATTCAGTCCACTCTCAGCAGACTGAATCTTCTCAATCACCGCACCCATAAGGGCACGGTGTTCATCGATGATGGAGGCGCTCTTGGCCACCAACAAAGCATCCGACACCTCTGGTTGGACAGAGGTTGCCGGGCAGAACAGGCATGTCCCTCCACCGAGAGAGGCTGCCTGCTGACTTAAGTCAGATTGGTCTCCGGAGTCAGATCCGGCTAGGAGCCAATTCGGATGGTCCCTGCCATCAGCTCCCATGAGAATTTTCTCCCCCAGGTGCCCGGCCCCTGAAGTTTGACTTCCCGGCACCGCCTTCATGGTCTTCCCCTCTCCTCCTTGGTCGGGGTCCTTCTGGGACGAAGCCTCGGTGTTATCCACCTGTTCGGAGGAAGGGGCCTTTGGGGGCGTCCCGCTCTCCATAGCATCCGAGCTCAGTGAATCCTCTGGTGAGGATTGTTTGGTACGGGACCTCGCCGGACTACAAAAAACATGGCTCACGTTAAAATACCATTCCGTGAAAAATCCGGACGCATAGACGTACTCAGATTTTGTATACTCATGAGTTCACTAGGGCCGGGCCTCGATCCCACGCCGAGCTGTTGGCGGGCGGTAATCGGACTCCTCCTAAGAGGAGCCTTTCCCCTTTTGGGCGGCTCGGCCTCCAAGTGTACGGCGGCCGTCCACTTCTTCCTTCCTACCGTAGGGGATTCATCTTCCTCCTCCCCCTCGCCCTCTTCGGAGGCGGAATGGGCATTAGAGCCTTCGAATATTGTGTCCGAAGTGCCGCGGCGATGAAGACCTTCCCGGGTCTTTTTGGCCTCCTTCTCGGCCGTCTTCTTCGGCACCTTGTAAGGCGCCAGGACCAGCATCTTCGTTAGAAGTGGGATGGCCGGTTCTTCAAACAGTGGGGCCGGAAAATGGATCCACTCCGCCTTCTTCGTCCAACCCTGGGAGAGTTGTAGAGAACACGTTAAGCGCTTCCTTTGGGTTATGCGGATGAAAAGTATGATGACTTACCGAACTTGCAGGGCGGGGCAGTTGGTACCCGCGGTCCTCGGCGGAGTCCGGCCATGATTTGCTGGACTTGAAAAGCACCTTCCAGCTGTCCTTGTGCGAGGAGCCAAAAAGCCCTCGTAAGGTTTGGTGCCTGGCCGGATCGAATTCCCATAGATTGCAAGTACGGTGCTGACAAGGCAGGATCCGGTGGACTAACATCACCTGGACTACATTGACAAGTTCAATGATCTTGTCTCCCATATCTTTAACACGCGTTTGGAGCACCGACAGTTCGTCAGGCGAGGACCAGTTCAGGCCCTTCTTGACCCAGGATGTAAGCCGCAGGGGGGCACCGGATCGAAACTCGGGAGTAGCGGCCCATTCCGTGCCACGCGGCTCAGTGATGTAAAACCACTGCTGTTGCCACTCCTTGACAGAATCGTTAAAGGTGCCTGTTGGCCATATGACATTGGGCATCTTGCTCACCATAGCGCCCCGACACTCGGCGTGCTCACCGCCCACTACCTTGGGCTTCACATTAAAGATCTTCAGCCATAAGCCGAAGTGTGGCGAGATGCAGAGAAAAGCCTCGCACACGACAATGAATGTCAAGATGTTGAGGAAGGAATTAGGGGACAGATCGTGAAGATCGATCCCATAGTAATACATGATGTCGTGAACAAATGGGTGAAGGGGAAACCCTAGCCCGCGGACAAAATGAGGGAGGAATATAATCCTCTCGTGGGGTTCCGGAGTAGGGACGATCTGTCCCGCCGTCGGGAGATGGTGGCTGATTTTCTTGGCCAAATACCCGGCCTCCCGAAGCTTTTTGATATCCTTCTCCCGGACGGTAGAGGCCATCCACTTGCCTCCTGCTTCGTATCCGGACAATTTCGGAAGGCCTTTGTGGGCAGAAGAGACGAACGCTTGGGCGCTAGAGCTCGGGCGGAGGGGAGTGGATCGGGAAGAAGAGGGCGTAGTTGCAAATGGGTGTTCTTATCCCCTTATAAAGGCGGTAGGTGTTCTGCGCCTCCCCACTTGCTCGGTAAAACCGCTTATCCCCCAAGCACCATAATTGATGGCGCGGTTGGGTTACCCGCACCCGTATTGATGAGAATCCCGTGAAAAGAGGGACACTGCTATCTCTGCTTCGACAGGATGTGCCAATAAGACCGCCTCGCAATACGTGCAGTGGCAGGCTCGGAAAAATGGTTCGTCGTGACCAGACATGGCAAAACGTCACGTTGTGAAAAGCTGTCCGCAGAATAGATTTGTGGAAATATTATTCTCTCTAGGGTGGTATGTGGAATTTGTTTTGCAGAGCCGGACACTATCGTTGTGTTTAAAATCTTCTATGGAGTATTCGGAGGAGGAACCCGCCTTGCAATGCCGAAGACAATCTGCGCGCCGGACTCATCGTCATTGAAGCCTGGTTCAGGGGCTACTGAGGGAGTCCTGTATTAGGGGGTCCTTGGGCAGCCGGACTATATCCTTTGGCCGGACTATTGGACTATGAAGATACAAGATTGAAGACTTCGTCCCGCGTCCGGATGGGACTCTCCTTGGCGTGGAAGGCAAGCTTGGCAGTACAGATATGTAGATCTCCTCCCTTGTAAATAACTCTGTGTAACCCTAGCCCCCTCCCATGTCTATATAAATCGGAGGGTTTAGTCCGTATGACAACAACAATCATACCATAGGCTAGCTTCTAGGGTTTAGCCTCTACGATCTCGTGGTAGATCAACTCTTGTAATACTCATATCATCAAGATCAATCAAGCAGGAAGTAGGGTATTACCTCCATCGATAGGGCCCAAACCTGGGTAAACATGGTGTCCCCCGCCTCCTGTTACCATCCGCCTTAGATGCATAGTTCGGGACCCCCTACCCGAGATCCGCCGGTTTTGACACCGACACCCGGGTCTATCTTCCATCATATTATATTCCTATAAATTTACTATTTCTTCCACCGTTTATTTTGCAACCTTTACTTTCCAATCTATATCATAAAAATACCAAAAATATTTATCTTATTATCTCTATTAGATCTCACTTTTGCAAGTGGCCGTGAAGGGACTGACAACCCCTTTATCGCGTTGGTTGCAAGGTTCTTATTTGTTTGTGTAGGTACGAGGCGACTTGCGTGTAACCTCCTACTGGATTGATACCTTGGTTCTCAAAAAATGAGGAAATACTTACGCTGGTTTGCTGCATCACCCTTTCCTCTTCAAGGGAAAACCAATGCATGCTCAAGAGGTAGCAAGAAGGATTTCTGGCGCAGTTGCTGGGGAGGCTTACGCCAAGTCAAGACATACCAAGTACCCATCACAAACTCTTATCCTTAACATTACATTATTTGCCATTTTCCTCTCGTTTTCCTCTCCAACACTTCACCTTTGCCATTTTATTCGCCCTCTCTTTTTCGCCCGTCTCTTTTCGCTTGCTTCTTGTGTGCTTGTGTGTTGGATTGTTTGTCACGATGGCTCAAGACAATACTAAATTGTGTGACTTTTCCAATACCAACAACAATGATTTTCTTAGCACTCCGATTGCTCCTCTTACCGACGTTGAATCTTGTGAAATTAATGCTGCTTTGTTGAACCTTGTCCAGGAGTCTGAGGTTAAGAAGGCTTTAAAAATGATGAAAGGAGGCAAGGCGATGGGCCCTGATTGTATCCCCATTGAGGTGTGGAAAGGTCTCGGGGACATAGCGATAGTATGGCTAACCAAGCTTTTCAACCTCGTTTTCAGGCAAATAAGATGCCAGAAGAATGGAGACGGAGTATATTAGTACCAATCTTCAAGAACAAGGGGGATGCTCAGAGTTGTACTAATTATCGTGGAATTAAGCTGATGAGCCATACAATGAAGCTATGGCAGAGAGCCATTGAGCACCGCTTAAGAAGAATGACAAGCGTGACCAAAAATCAGTTTGGTTTCATGCCTGGGAGGTTGACCATGGAAGCCATTTTCTTGGTACGACAACTTATGGAGAGATATAGGGAGCAAAAGAAGGACTTGCATATGGTGTTCATTGACTTGGAGAAGGCCTATGATAAGATACCGAAGAATTTCATGTGGTGGGCCTTGGAGAAACGCAAAGTCCCAAAGAAAGTACATTACCCTCATCAAGGACATGTCACGATAATGTTGTGACAAGTGTTCGAACAAGTGATGTAAACCTTAATCGATGACTTCCCGATTAAGATAGGAATGCATCGGGGTCAACTTTGAGCCCTTATCTTTTTACATTGGTGATGGATGAGGTCACAAGGGATATACAAGGAGATATCCCATGGTGTATGCTCTTTGCGGATGATGTGGTGCTAGTTGACGATAGTCGGACGGGGGTAAATATGAAGTTAGAGTTATGGAGACAAAACCTTGGAATCGAAAGGGTTTAGGCTTAGTAGAACTAAAACCGAGTACATGATGTGCGGTTTCAGTACTACTAGGTGTGAGGAGGAGGAGGTTAGCCTTGATGGCCAGGTGGTACCCCAGAAGGACACCTTTCGGTATTTGGGGTCAATGCTACAGGAGGATGGGGTATTGATGAAGATGTGAACCATCAAATCAAAGCCGGATGGATGAAGTGGCGCCAAGCTTCTGCCATTCTCTATGACAAGAGAGTGCCACAAAATCTAAAAGGCAAGTTCTAATGACGGCGGTTCGACCCGCAATGTTGTATGGCGCTGAGTGTTGGTCGACTAAAAGGCGACATTTTCAACAGTTAGGTGTGGCGGAGATGCATATATTGAGATGGATGTGTGGCCACACGAGGAAGGATCGAGTCCGGAATGATGATATACGAGATAGAGTTGGGGTAGCACCAATTGAAGAGAAGCTTGTCCAACATCGTCTGAGATGGTTTGGGCATATTCAGCGTAGGCCTCCAGAAGCTCCAGTGCATAGCATACGGCTAAAGCGTGCGGAGGATTTCAAGAGAGGGCGGGGTAGACCGAATTTGACATGGGAGGAGTCCGTTAAGAGAGACCTGAAGGATTGGAGTATCATCAAAGAGCTAGCTATGGACAGGGGTGCGTGGAAGCTTGCTATCCATGTGCCAGAGCCAAGAGTTGGTTGCGAGATCTTATGGGTTTCACCTCTAGCCTACCCCAACTTGTTTGGGACTAAAGGTTCCGTTTTCGCTTAGAGATCATGCTAAAACTTGGTTCTCTTATTTGCCTAAAAATAGTATGGATTCATGGAATAAGTGCAAGGATGCTTTTTTCTCTAAGTATTTTCCTCCCGCTAAGATCATCTCTCTTAGAAACGATATTATGAATTTTAAGCAACTAAATCATTAACATGTTGCACAATCTTGGGAGAGGATGAAATTAATGATTCGTAATTGCCCTACTCATGGTTTGAATTTATGGATGATCATACAATTTTTTTATGCCGGATTGAATTTTGCTTCTAGAAATCTTTTAGATTCAGTCGCGGGAGGCACTTTTATGGAAATCACTTTAGGAGAAGCTACCAAACTCGTAGATAATATTATGGTTAATTATTCTCAATGGCACACCGAAAGATTACTAGTAAAAAGGTTCATGCGATAGAAGAGATTAATGTTTTGAGTGGAAAGATGGATGAACTTATGAAATTGTTTGCTAATAAGAGTGCTCCTATTGATCCTAATGATATGCCTTTGTCTACTTTGATTGAGAATAATAATGAATCTATGGATGTGAATTTTGTTGGTAGGAACAATTTTGGTAATAACGCGTATAGAGGTAATTTTAATCCTAGGCCGTTTCCAAGTAATTCCTCTAATAATTATGGTAATTCCTACAACAACTCTTATGGAAATTCTAATAAGATGCCCTCTGATTTTGAGACTAGTGTTAAAGAATTTATGATTTCGCAAAAGAATTTCAATGCTTTGCTTGAAGAAAAATTGCCTAAGATTGATGAGTTGGCTAGGAACGTGGATATAATTTCTCTTGATGTTGATTCTTTGAAACTTAGATCTATTCCACCTAAGCATGATATCAATGAGTCTCTCAAAGCTATGAGAATTTCCATTGATGAGTGCAAAGAAAGAACCGCTAGGATGCGTGCTAAAAAAGATTGCTTTATGAAAGCGTGTTCTTCTAGTTTTCATGATAATAAGGATGAAGATCTAAAAGTGATTGATGTGTCTCCTATTAAATCTTTATTTTGCAATATGAATCTTGATAATGATGGGACTGGAGATGAGTCAACTTTAGTTAAGAGGCGTCCCAATGATTCGGAGTTTTAGATCTTGATGCAAAAAATGGTAAAAGTGGGATTGAAGAGGTCAAAACTTTACATAGCAATGAACCCACTATTTTGGATTTCAAGGAATTTAATTTTGACAGTTGCTCTTTGATAGATTGTATTTCCTGGTTGCAATCCATGTTAAATTCTCCTCATGCTTAATTATAGTCAAAATAAAGCTTTTACTAAACATATCGTTTATGCCTTAATGCAATCTTATGAAGAAAAGCTTGAATTAGAAGTCTCTATCCCTAGAAAACTTCATGATGAGTGGGAACCTACTATTAAAATTAAGATTAAAGATCATGAACGCTATGGTTTGTGTAGTTTGGGTGCTAGTGTTTCCACGATTCCAAAAACTTTGTGTGATGTGTTAGGTTTCCGTGAATTTGATGATTGTTCTTTAAATTTGCATCTTGCGGATTCTACCATTAAGAAACCTATGGGAAGGATTAATGATGTTCTTATTGTTGCAAATAGGAATTATGTGCCCGTAGATTTCATTGTTCTTGATATAGATTGCAATCCTACATGTCCTATTATTCCTGGTAGACCTTTCCTTAGAATGATTGGTGCAATTACTGATATGAAAGAAGGAAATATTAGATTCCAATTTCTGTTAAGGAAAGGCATTGAACACTTTCCTAGAAATAAAATTAAATTACCTTATGAATCTATTATGTGAGCCACTTATGGATTGCATACCAAAGATGATAATACCTAGATCTATTCTTGCTTTTATGCCTAGCTAGGGGCGTTAAATGATAGCGCTTGTTGGGAGGCAACCTAATTTTATTTTTATTCCTCTTTAGTAATAAATAATTAATCTAGCTTCTGTTTAGATGTGGTTTTATGTTTTAATTAGTGTTTGTGCCAAGTAGAACCTTTGGAAGACTTGGGTGAAGTCTTTGCGATCTTGCTGTAAAAAATAGAAACTTTAGCCCTCACGGGATTAGCTACCATTTTTCTACTGAAGAGTGGTTTTAGGTTGATTGTTTTTGCAGACGATTAATAGACAAATTCCTCACGTACACCAATTTATTTCAGAATTTTTGGATTTACAGAAGTATACGTTTGATTTAGATTACTATAGACTGTTCTGTTTTTGACAGATTCTGTTTTTCGCGTGTTGTTTGCTTGTTTTTATGAATCTGTGGCTAGTATCGGGGGGTATGAACCATAGATAAGTTGGAATACAGTAGGTTTAACACCAATATAAATAAATAATGAGTTCATTACAATACCTTAAAGTGGTGATTTGTTCTCTTATACTAATGGAGCTCATGAGATTTTCTGTTGAGTTTTGTGTTGTGAAGTTTTCAAGTGTTTGGATAAAGATTTGATGGATTATGGAATAAGGAGTGGCAAGAGCCTAAGCTTGCGGATGCCCAAGGCACCCCAAGTTAAAATTCAAGGACAACCAAAAGCCTAAGCTTGGGGATGCCCCGGAAGGCATCCCCTCTTTCGTCTTCATCCATCGGTAACTTTACTTGAGGCTATATTTTTATTCACCACATGATATGTGTTTTGCTTGGAGCATCTTGTATGATTTGAGTCTTTGCTTGTTAGTTTACCACAATCATCCTTGCTATACACACCTTTTGGAGAGACACACATGAATCGGAATTTATTAGAATACTCTATGTGCTTCATTTATATGTTTTGAGCTAGATAATTTTGCTCTAGTGCTTCACTTATATCTTTTAGAGCACGGTGGTGGTTTTATTTTATAGAAATAATTGATCTCTCATGATTCACTTATATTATTTTGAGAGTCCTTTAAAACAACATGGTAGTTTGCTTTGGCTAAAGTATTAGTCCAAATATGATAGGCATCCAAGATGGTTATAATAAAAACTTTCATATAGAATGCATTGAATACTATGAGAAGTTTGATACTTGATGATTGTTTTGAGATATGAAGATGGTAATATTAGAGTCATGCTAGTTGAGTAGTTGTGAATTTAAGAAATACATGTGTTGAGGTTTGCAAGTCACGTAGCATGCACGTATGGTAACCGTTGTGTGACAAATTTGAAACATCAGGTGTTCTTTGATTGTCATCCTTATGAGTGGCGGTCGGGGACGAGCAATGGTCTTTTCCTACCAATCTATCCCCCTAGGAGCATGCGCGTAATGCTTGGTTTTTGATGACTTGTAGATTTTTGCAATAAGTACATGAGTTCTTTATGACTAATGTTGAGTCCATGGATTATACGCACTCTCACCTTTCCATCATTGCTAGCCTCTTCGGTACCGTGCATTGCCCTTTCTCACCTTCAGAGTTGGTGCAAACTTCGCCGGTGCATCCAACCCCCGTGATATGATATGCTCTATCACACATAAACTATGACGCCGCCGATTCAATCATACACTAATCATGCACGCAAACGTGTACGATCAAGATCAGGGACTCACGGGAAGATATCACAACACAACTCTAAATTATAAATAAGTCATACAAGCATCATAATACAAGCCAGGGGCCTCGAGGGCTCGAATACAAGTGCTCGATCATAGACGAGTCAGCGGAAGCAATAATATCTGAGTACATACATAAGTTAAACAAGGTGCCATAAGATGGCTAGCACAAACTGGGATACAGATCGAAAGAGGCGCATGCCTCCTGCCTGGGATCCTCCTAAACTACTCCTGGTCATCGTCAGCGGCCTGAACGTAGTACTAGGCACCTCCGGTGTAGTAGGATTCGTCGTCGACGGTGATGTCTGGCTCCTGGGCTCCAGCATCTGGTTGTGACAACCAGGTAGAAAGGAAAGGGGGAAAAGAGGAAGAAAAGCAACCGTGAGTACTCATCCAAAGTACTCACAAGCAAGGAGCTACACTACATATGCATGGGTATCTATGTAAAGGGGCAATATCGGTGGACTGAACTGCAGAATGCCAGAATAAGAGGGGGATAGCTACTCCTGTCGAAGACTACGCTTCTGGCAGCCTCCATCTTGCAGCATGTAGAAGAGAGTAGATGGTAAGTTCACCAAGTAGCATCGCATAGCATAATCGTACCCGGCGATCCTCTCCTTGTTGACCTGTGAGAGAGCGATCACCGGGTTGTATCTGGCACTTGGAAGGCTGTGTTTTATTAAGTATCCGGCTCTAGTTGTCATAAGGTCAAGGTACAACTCCAAGTCGTCCTGTTACCGAAGCTCACGACTATTCGAATAGATAAACTTCCCTGCAGGGGTGCACCACATAACCCAACACGCTCGATCCCATTTGGCCGGACACACTTCTCTGGGTCATGCCCGGCCGCGGAAGATCAACATGTCGCAGCCCTACCTAGGCTGTGAGAGAGGTCAAGACGCCGGTCTAAATCCTATGGCGCAGGGGTGCAGGCCCATCGCCCATTGCACACCAAGACGCTATGAGGGCGGCCGGAAGCAGACCTAGCCTAGCAGCGTTCAGTCCAATCCGGCGCGCCGCGGGCCGCCGACGCCACGAAGGCTTCGGTGATACCACGACGCCGAAAGTGCCCATAAGCTGTTCAGCGTGGTTGGTTAGTGCGTCTGAGACCAAATGGCGGACTCGGATCAAATACCAAGATCTCGTTAAGCGTGTTAAGTATCCATGACGCCGACGAGGCAGCCCACCTCTCTCCTAGGTGGTCTCAACCTGCCATCGCTCCGCCACAAAGTAACGATCGGGGCCGTCGGGAACCCAGGCCCACCTCTACTGGGATGGAGCCACCTGCCTTCACCCCATCTCAGAACAGTTTCATAAGTTATGTAACAGTATAAAGTAAATAACATATGCCCGTGATCACCTCCCGAAGTGATCAAGGCCCAATAGTATAGCATGCCAGACGGACAAGAGTGTAGGGCCACTGATGGAACACTAGCATCCTATACTAAGTAGTAGGATAGCAGGTAAGGGTAACAACTGTAGCAACAATGACAGGCTATGCAGCAGAATAGGATAAACTAAAAGCAGTAACATGCTACACAACTCTAATGCAAGCAGTATAGAGAAGAATAGGCGGTATCTGGTGATCAAGGGGGGGGGGGGCTTGCCTGGTTGCTCTGGCAAGTAGGACGGGTCGTCAACACCGTAGTCGAACTGGGGGTCACCGGCAGCCTCGGGGTCTACCGGAAAGAAGTAACGGAGGGGGAACACAATAAATAACCGAGCAATCAAAGCATCACAAAGCGTAACATGGCAATACGCGGGGCTAGATGTGACCTAACGCAGTAGGAGGTGATACCGGTGAAGGGGGAAACATCTGGGAAAGTATCACCGGTGTTTCTTGTTTTCGGATAGATGAACTGGAGGGGAAAAGTTGCGTGTTCGCTATGCTAGGAATGTGTGGCGGACGAACGGGCTGCGTATCCGGATTCGTCTCGTCGATCTGAGCAACTTTCATGTACAAAGTTTTCCCATAGGAGTTATGGTTTATTTTATATTAATTTTTAAAGATTTTATTCAATTTATAAATTATTATTATTAATTTAATTCGAAAATGGTATTACTGCATCAGCATGATGTCAGCATGACATTATCAGTCAACAGAGGTGTTGACTGGGTCAAGCCGACGCATGGTTCCCATATGTCATTGACTTAGATTAAACATGTTAATTAGCTTAATTACATTGATTAGGTTAACTAATTTTAATTAGCTTAGCTAAACATAATTAATTAACTTAATTAGTCAACTAACTAATTAATTAATAATAATTTATTTATTTATTTTTTTAACTTCTTTTAAAAAAATCGTTCCAGGGGTGTGGGCCCCTTGTGTCATTGGCCCATGGCCAAAGTGGGTTCGGGCGCTGGCGTCCAGCCCGATTGGGCATACGCCCAGATCGAAGGGGGGAAGCCGCTGGCCACGGGCACGACGAGGCCTACGCGTGGCGGGCGATGGCGAGGCGAGGTGAGGCAGCGTCTTGTATGTGGGGTGACCAGGGGGCACACGAGAGGAGGCGAGGTGGCGCGGCCGGGCGAGGACGGCGTCGGAGCGTGGGGCGGTACAGGCGCGGCCGCGGAGTGCAGAGGCACTATGGCGAGGCAAACACGAGCTCGGGCAATTTGGGGGCGGCGCGTACAGCTAGCGAACGGCGTCGAGAGAGAGAGAGGGGAGGAAGCGGGGGGCTCACGTTGAGCCTGGAGAGGTGCAAAACGGGCTCGGGGGAGGCTCGACGGCGACGAAATCGGCGACGGTGCGCGGGTGGCCGAAGGTTGAAGAAGACGTCGACGAGGTCGATGCAGAGGCGCTCCAGCTCAGGTAACTCGCCGGGGAGGAAGAGGAGGTCGAAGCGGTCGTGTGCCGGCGGTCGAGGGCGGCGGGGTCGAGCGGCGGGCGTCGGCATGGATCGAGCCCGATCCCGATCCAGATCGGGAGGAGGCAGAGGGAGAAGACGGCGTCGTGGGCGACGCTGCGGTGGCTCCAGGCTCGGTCCGGTGGGCGCAGACGATGTAGACGAGCACGGTGGGGTCGTGGACGGACTAGCTAGGCTCGGGGGCAACGGGGAGCGTGAGGGTGACGGCGGCCATGGCGGTGCGGCTCGGGTGCGCTTAGGGGAGAAGGAAGCAGCGAGGTGGATCTGAGGGGAGAGGGAGAGGAGTGAGGAGGGGAACCCGAGGAGGCGTGGCGTGGCGATCTTATCCACCCGCCAACGACGGCGAGGTGGTCGCGGTCGACCCGGTTCGGCGCGCGCGCTGTTCGGTCGGCCAAACAGTGTGCGTGGGGAAGGCGACAAAGGAAGTGGGGCTGGGCCAGCCGAGCCAGGTGGGCCGGTTGGCCACCTGGGCCATTTGGACGAGCGGGGTGCTTCTCCTTTTTCCTTTTTTTAGTCATTGTTTTTATTTATTTTCTCTTTTTTTGTTTTCTATTATGGTTTCATTTATTTTAGTTTTATAAAATACCAAGTTAGCACCTAAATTAGTACCATTAATATAGGACACTGCCAAACCTGGTTTGGACCCAAAATAAGTTAGTTTAATATTTTTGTAATTTAAAAAGCAATTAAATTTTTATTTCAGCCACTGTTTTTATTTAGTTTAGGGCATTTAAACATTTTTTTAAAAGGTTGGTTCCAACACCAAAATTAGTTAGGGATTATTTGCCACATGATGAACATTTTATTTTTCATGTTTGAGAAGTTTAGAATTTCACTTGTTATTTGAATTCAAATTTGAATGGGACTTGATTCACCGGGAGATTAACAACAGTAATCGTGGTGACGTGGAATCATTAGCAGAGGATTACTATAGCTTAACTATCTGGGCGTCACAATACTCCTCCACTACAAGAAATCTCGTCCCGAGATTTAGGAGGGGGTGTAAGGGGGAATGTTCTGGTTACGAAATTCTAGCGAGTGTCCTCAGTCTTGGTTGCTCTTCTCGAAGAGGTCGATCCATTACGTTGATGTCTTTATTTCTCCGCTTCAGGTCATTATGATGAAGTTAGCATCCTTTCTTCGAAAACTCCACGTACTTATGAAAGAATAAAGGGTGGGTATTCCGGGAGAACGGACCTCTGCAAGGTTTGACTATTTGGTCGATAACATAGGGGAAGGTGGCGGAAAGTAACTCTCGAATTCAAACTTAGGAAAATATCAAGCGCAAAGTTAGGAGGTATCCTGGGAAGTTTCGAGCGGGCAGGAAATCGCTCGATACCTGTTACAGGGCGTGAAAGGGGTTCAAAGCAACGAGAATAAGTATTGTGTCTGATACCAGATTTGAATGTGGCACATGAATTACATACGAGGCCATGCGCGAGGAACAACCTTGGGAACAGGGGGTGTACAGGAGATTCAGGTTTCGATCCTGTGGAACTTTGGGTTATGGGCCCACCATGTGGGTTAAAAGTAAGAAGGCGGTGACGATTTGCACGATCATGTAAGCAAGGCATGCCAGAGGATAGCCTGTTAGTTATGTCGGCAATAATGCCGGTACCAAGGGCGAGGGACAAAGAGAACCATCTTCCTGCTCGTTGAACGAGGCGGACCAATAGGCAAAGTTCTCGTCCATCGATGGTTACCGGAATGTCATTAACAATAGTAACAGGGTCTTAATGACAGAATGACACAACGAGGTGTTTACATAAGAAGTGAATTATTACTGCTTAGATCATATAGATCACAAGAAAGATTAAACAAAACAATGGAAAGGAAAAGGTGCTTAAACACATAATTCAGGGGTATATCCTTTCCAAGGTCAAACAGAGCATGATATCCATGGCAAGATATAAATAGAAAACCCTTTAGATAAGGGGAGAGAAAATTTCATGACATTATCCATACAACGGTGTTTGGATAATTGATAAGGAAATTTTTGCATTGTGCTTCAAATGCTCTTATTGAAGATCGGAGTACCACAGACATGCTTCGAGATAGCATTGATATGGTCTTCAAGCAAGGTCAGATCTTTGGATACACAAAGGATCCATCAGGAACAACTTGTAGAATAAGTCTTACAATTTCCTCATGGAAGAACGGCTAACCTTGCTAAAGAAATTATAATGATAGGTCCTCCAGCCAGGGGGTGCTAGGCATGACATCATATTACCGGGTCATCAAAGGACCAACATCATAACTCCTGGAAAGTTGTCCCAACCATCATATCTGACCGAGATTCAGATCCGATTGGTGTGATGATACCTCAGACTCAGGATGTCCGAGCAGAAAAGGTGCGTCAAAAATCGACGAAATGACATTGCAAGATTCTCAAGAAATGAACTATGGGAGCGGGTTCCTGAAACAATAGTTCATCATTAAATCAAGGAGGGGATGGGAAGGTGGTTGATGGGCTCAGTGACAATTCATCGAGAATTCCAAACGGGTGGATTTCCACAATAATGTGAACAAGAAGATGACACTTGTCAATTCAAATGATATAATGGTGTATGCTCGAGGAAAACATACACCATCAATCACTAGTTGAAAGGTGTGCCCGAAATATGACCTTAGGCAGCAAGATCAATGTTAGAGTGATGATTCAATAACCAACAGCCTAAGAACGAACTGTCGATCGTTAACTTCAAAGCAATAGGGTTGCTAGAAGTACAGAACTCAAGCAATATCGTTAGCATATTGGTATCTCGGTTAAAAACAACACGGGGACCAAGGAAGAATGGTGATGGTGAGAAGTATCATCATACCGAGAATTTCTAAGAGGTGGAGCAATTCCCCCACAACATTCTTGACATAAAAGACAGTAATACTTCAAGGCAGAACACAACACTAGTTGGAGAGCAAGTTGTATTCATAATGTGGACAAGATCACGATGAAAGGAAGTCAAGGGTGTTGTCGATGATAATAAAAATCATCAAGGGCAAGGAGGTATTTCTCATCATGAACACAGTTAACATCTCGGAAGAAGTCAAAGTGTTGAAGGTGATCCGACACATTTGCCGGGAGGTTTCGAGAGGATGCAATCAAACAACAACGACAACAAGCAAGGGAATGACTAAGTGACAAGTTATAGGATCAATATATAAGATGCAAGCTCGGAACCAAAGTTGCCTTTCAAGACAAGCAACATGATGTTGAAAGCTCGACGTAAGTCGTGCTCACATACTGAAGAATTCGTGCACCAGAGAAGGACGAGGTAGCACAATCAAAGATAGCAAGACCTGGATGCAGCCGATAGTCTAGGAATGACCAGGTTGAGTTCAGAATTTCCTAGTAAAAATACTAGGGGTATTTGATTTGTAGTGCGGAATAATTTCATTAGCCAGTGTCCTTGGTTGACTACAACCCAGAACCCGTAGAGGGTTTACGACAAGGAAAGACATTACTTCAACAAAAGTTCATAAGATGTAGTTCAATGGCATGATATCCTCGAGATACCAATGGGTAATACTCGAAGGTAGATCCTAATAGAGGTTGGGCAGGCACATTGATCTATAGAAGACAAGTGCTTTAACTTGTCTGAAAAATGGATCAAAGAAGAACAATCATGGTCGGAACCACGATTGCAAAGGATCATTTCATAGATACCAGATGATATTTATCAAGGAAATAGTTATTATCACAAGAAGCTTCCATGATAGGATCTACATCGTGTCCATGGGCATGAACACAAAGTTCAAGGTCGACTGCCACTTCTCTAATGTATAGCCTTTCACTCACTTCTCGCCTTCGACGAAGTTGTAGTGTTGAAATTTTATCTGGCGTAACATCAATAGATTATGACCCATAGTAGTTTTTGGGTTCACAAGATTAGAAAAGGCATAGGTTCAACCCATCAGGGCCTCTTAGGAACATATACCACAAACTTCAGAAGTAGATAACACAAGCTCGAAAGTAGAGCATGTTCAACAAGGCAGAGGATACAATTTACCAAAGGCATTATGTACCCGAGAAAAGACTCACAAAGTTATTGAATACGAAGGACGTTGTCGGATGAAATCCATAAAGGATCTAGTGGTCCACAAGGGATCTGATGTGAGCATCGGTACTCAAACAAAAGAAGAAAGAATGCAAGGGGGTCGGATTATAGAAACAACTGGCTAACTCAAAGCTCAATTGCACAAGAATTATGAATTCCCGGTCAAGGGATCAGAAGCAACGCTCTGATTAGGGATGGATAAGTTGGTTGAATAATCTTAGGGGTACAATCGACGACAATCTGATTGGTCGAGAACCAGCTCAAGCTAAAAATGACGGCTGAGCCGGAAAGATAATTCATAAGGATTATTTGATGATTGCGGTCATTCACAATGTATTGAATCAACAGACTCAAAATGATAAAGACAAAGAATGCCAACAAAGATGACTAGATATATGGAATTAACCATAATGCGGGAAGGTAAGAACTTCAGTAGCAATAAGGTGCTAAGGATTTTTAGAAGGTTGAATAGCATTTCGAAGAATTTTTGTGAATTACCTGGATCAACTTAGGATGAGCAGATACTTGATAAAGTGCGAGAAATTATTCGTAGGGGGTATTCATGGGGCAAGAACTACAAGGCGGTAAGCTCAAAGGATTCTCGGAATAACGAAGAGCAGTTCGAGGCATCTTGTATTAACAAGATCAATGGGGTTGAACGTAAGACTGGCAAGTGTATGCAGTTATCCCTAAGGATATAACAGTGGTAGGGAATGCAAAAAGTGACGACACAAAGTCTTGAGAGAACACTATAAAGTATCTTTGGAATCTCCTGGTGCAGCAGGCGATCATCTGAAGTGAGGGGCTCTCCGGGAGAAAGTACGTGCGAGAACGTGAAGTTAGTTTCGTTTTTAGCAAAATCCTTTAACCCGAATAGAAGAGAGCTTAGATTCCCAAAGTAAAGATCGAGGAGTAAAAGATCCTAATACCACCAATGGCGACGTGGGCCCGTAAGGCACACAACCATGTTAGTAAAAGTTTTGCAATGACTAGACTCGACTTCGGCCAAGGAGTGTGGAAGGGGGATTCCTACAGGCAGTCGGCTCTGATACCAACTTGTGACGCCCCCGATTCAATCGTACACTAATCATGCACGCAAACGTGTACGATCAAGATCAGGGACTCACGGGAAGATATCACAACACAACTCTAAATCATAAATAAGTCATACAAGCATCATAATACAAGCAAAGTGCCTCGAGGGCTCGAATACAAGTGCTCGATCATAGACGAGTCAGCGGAAGCAATAATATGTGAGTACAAACATAAGTTAAACAAGGTGCCATAAGATGGCTAGCACAAACTGGGATACAGATCGAAAGAGGCGCAAGCCTCCTGCCTGGGATCCTCCTAAACTACTCATGGTCGTTGTCAGCGGCCTGAACGTAGTAGTAGGCACCTCCGGTGTAGTAGGAGTCATCGTCGATGGTGGTGTCTGGCTCCTGGGCTCCAGCATCTGGTTGCGACAACCAGGTAGAAAGGAAAGGGGGAAAAGAGGAAGAAAAGCAACCGTGAGTACTCATCCAAAGTACTCGCAAGCAAGGAGCTACACTACATATGCATGGGTATCTGTGTAAGGGGGCAATATCGATTGGTGAACTGCAGAATGCCGTAATAAGAGGGGATAGCTAGTCTGTCAAGACTACGCACAGTAGCCTCCATCTTGCAGCATGTAGAAGAGAGTAGATGGTAAGTTCACCAAGTAGCATCGCATAGCATAATCCTACCCTGCGATCCTCTCCTCGTTGACCTGTGAGAGAGCGATCACCGGGTTGTATCTGGCACTTGGAAGGCTGTGTTTTATTAAGTATCCGGTTCTAGTTGTCATAAGGTCAAGGTACAACTCTAAGTCGTCCTGTTACCGAAGATCACGGCTATTCGAATAGATAAACTTCCCTGCAGAGGTGCACCACATAACCCAACACGCTCGATCCCATTTGGCCGGACACACTTTTCTGGGTCATGCCCGGCCGCGGAATATCAACACGTCGCAGCCCTACCTAGGTACAACAGAGAGGTCAGCACGCCGGTCTAAATCCTATGGCGCAGGGGTCTGGGCCCATCGCCCATTGCACACCTACACGTTGCGAGGGCGGCCGGAAGCAGACCTAGCCTAGCAGGCGTTCTAGTCCAATCCGACGCGCGCCGCTCAGTCGCTGACGTCACGAAGGCTTCGGCTGATACCACGACGTCAAGTGCCCATAATCGCTCCTCACAGTAGTTGGTTAGTGCGCATGCACCAAATGGCGGACTCGGATCAAATACCAAGATCTCGTTAAGCGTGTTAAGTATCCATGACGCCGACCAGGGCCAGGCCCACCTCTCTCCTAGGTGGTCTCAACCTGCCCTGTCGCTCCGCTTCTAAAGTAACGATCGGGGCCGTCGGGAACCCAGGCCCACCTCTACCGGGATGGAGCCACCGCCTTCAAATTTCATCTCCGAATAGTATCATAAGTAATGTAACAATATAAAGTATATAACATATGCTCGTGATCACCTCCCGGAGTGATCACGGCCCAATAGTATAGCATGGCAGACAGACAAGAGTGTAGGGCCACTGATGGAACACTAGCATCCTATACTAAGTAGTAGGATAGCAGGTAAGGGTAACAACTGTAGCAACAATGACAGGCTATGCAGCAGAATAGGATTAACCGAAAGCAGTAACATGCTACACTACTCTAATGCAAGCAGTATAGAGAAGAATAGGCGATATCTGGTGATCAAGGGGGGGGGGGGGGCTTGCCTGGTTGGTCTGGCAAGTAGGACGGGTCGTCAACATCGTAGTCGAACTGGGGGTCACCGACAGCCTCGGGGTCTACCGGAAAGAAGTAACAGAGGGGGAACACAATAAATAACAGAGCAATCAAAGCATCACAAAGCGTAACATGGCAATACGCGGGGCTAGATGTGACCTAACGCAGTAGGAGGTGATACCGGTGAAGGGGGAAACATCTGGGAAAGTATCCCCAGTGTTTCTTGTTTTCGGATAGATGAACTAGAGGGGAAAATTGTGTTTTCGCTATGCTAGGAATGTGTGACGGGCGAACGGGCTGCGTATCCGGATTCGTCTCGTCGATCTGAGCAACTTTCATGTACAAAGTTTTCCCATAGGAGTTATGGTTTATTCTATATTAATTTTAAAGATTTTATTCAATTTATAAATTATTATTATTAATTTAATTCGAAAATGGTATTACTGCATCAGCATGATGTCAGCATGACATTATCGATCAATGAGGTGTTGATCGGGTCAAGCCGACGCATGGTTCCCATATGTCATTGACTTAGATTAAACATGTTAATTAGCTTAATTACATTTATTATGTTAACTAATTTTAATTATCTTAGCTAAACATAATTAATTAACTTAATTAGTCAACTAACTAATTAATTAATAATAATTTATTTATTTATTTTTTTAACTTCTTTTAAAAAAATCGTTCCAGGGGTGTGGGCCCCTTGTGTCATTGGCCCATGGCCAAAGTGGGTTCGGGCGCTGGCGTCCAGCCCGATTGGGCATATGCCTAGATCGAAGGGGGGGAAGCCGCCGGCCACGGGCACGGCGAGGCCGGCCGCCTGAGGCGGCAGTGGCGAGGCCAAGCGAGGTGAGGCAGCGCGTACGCGCGGTGGGGAGACCGGGGGGCACACGAGAGGAGGCGAGGTGGCGCGGCGGGCGAGGACGGCCGAGCGTGGTGATGCGGCGTCTTGTCATGAGTGCATAGGCACGATGGCCGGGGCAAACGCGAGCTCGGGCAAGTTGGGGGCGGCGCGTACAGCTAGCGAACGGCGTCGAGAGAGAGAGAGAGGAGGATGCGGGGGGCTCACGTTGAGCCTGGAGAGGTGCAAAGCGGGCTCGGGGGAGGCTCGACGGCGATGAAATCGGCGACGGCGCGCGGGTGGCCGAAGGTTGAAGAAGACGTCGACGAGCTCGATGCAGAGGCGCTCCTGCTCAGGTGACTCGCCGGGGAGGAAGAGGAGGTCGAAGCGGTTCTGTGCCGGCGGCCGAGGGCGGCGGGGTCGAGCGGCGGGCGTCGGCATGGATCGAGCCCGATCCCGATCCAGATCGGGAGGAGGCAGAGGGAGAAGACGGCATTGCGGGCGACGCTTCGGTGGCTCCAGGCTCGGTTCGATGGGCGCAAACGATGTAGACGAGCACGGTGGGGTCGTGGACGGACTAGCTGGGCTCGGGGGCAACGAGGAGCGTGAGGGTGACGGCGGCCATGGCGGTGCGGCTCGGGTGCGCTCAGGGGAGAAGGAAGCAGCGAGGTGGATCTGAGGGGAGAGGGAGATGAGTGAGGAGGGGAACCCGAGGAGGCGCGGCGTGGCGATCTTATCCACCCGTCGACAACGGCGAGGTGGTCGTGGTCGACCTGGTTCGGCGCGCGCGCTGTTCGGTCGGCCGAACAGTGTGCGTGGGGAAGGCAACAGAGGAAGTGGGGCTGGGCTAGCCGAGCCAGGTGAGCCGGTTGGCCACCTGGGCCATTTGGACCAGCGGGGTGCTTCTCCTTTTTCCTTTTTTAGTCTTTGTTTTTATTTATTTTCTCTTTTTTTGTTTTCTATTATGGTTTCGTTTATTTTAGTTTTATAAAATACCAAGTTAGCACCTAAATTAGTACCATTAATATAGGACACTGCCAAACCTGGTTTGGACCCAAAATAAGTTAGTTTAATATTTTTATAATTTAAAAAGCAATTAAATTGTTATTTCAGCCACTGTTTTTATTTAGTTTAGGGCATTTAAACATTTTTTTAAAAAGGTTGGTTCCAACACCAAAATTAGTGAGGGATTATTTGCCACATGATGAACATTTTATTTTTCATGTTTGAGAAGTCTAGAATTTCACTTGTTATTTGAATTCGAATTTGAATGGGACTTGATTCACCGGGAGATTAACAACAGTAATCATGGTGACGTGGCATCATTAGCAGATGATTACTGTAGCTTAACTATCCGGGCATCACATAAACCCCCTTATATCTTCCTCAAAACAGCCACCATACCTACCTATTTTGGCATTTCCATAGCCATTCCGAGATATATTGCCATGCAACTTTCCACCGTTCCGTTCATCATGACACGCTTCATTATTGTCATATTGCTTTGCATGATCATCTAGTTGACATCGTATTTGTGGCAAAGCCAGGATGCATAATTTATCATACATGTCACTCTTGATTCATTGCCCATCCCGGTACACCGTCGGAGGCACTCATATAGAGTCATATTTTGTTCTAGTATCGAGTTGTAATCATTGAGTTGTAAATAAATAGAAGTGTGATGATCATCATTAATAGAGTGTTGTCCCAAAAAAAGAAAAAGAAAGAAAGGCAAATATAAAAAAAGGCCCAAAAAAAGAGAAAAGAAATAAAAGGGACAATGCTACTATCCTTTTTTCCACACTTGTGCTTCAAAGTAGCACCATGATCTTTATGATAGAGAGTCACTTATTTTGTCACTATCATATACTAGTGGGAATTTTTCATTAAAGAATTTGGCTTGTATATTCCAACAATGGGCTTCCTCAAATGCCCTAGGTCTTAGTGAGCAAGCAAGTTGGATGCACACCCACTTAGTTTCTTTTCTTGAGCTTTCATACATTTATAGCTCTAGTGCATCCGTTGCATGGCAATCCCTACTCCTTGCATTGACATCAATTGATGGGCATCTCCATAGCCCGTTGATTAGCTGCGTCAATGTGAGACTTTCTCCCTTTTTGTCTTCTCCACACAACCCCCATCATTATATTCTATTCCACCCATAGTGCTATGTCCATGGCTCATGCTCATGTATTGCGTGAAAGTTGAAAAAAGTTTGAGATTACTAAAGTATGAAACAATTGATTGGCTTGTCATCGGGGTTGTGCATGATGAGAGCATTTTTGTGTGATGAAAATGAAGCATAGCCAAACTATATGATTTTGTAGGGATAAGCTTTCTTTGGCCATGTTATTTTGAGAAGACATAATTGCTTAGTTAGTATGCTTGAAGTATTATTATTTTTATGTCAATATTAAAATTTTATCTTGAATCTTTCGCATCTGAACATTCATGCCACAATAAAGAAAATTACATTGATAATTATGCTAGGTAGCATTCCACATTAAAAATTCTGTTTTTATCATTTACCTACTCGAGGACGAGCAGGAATTAAGCTTGGGGATGCTTGATACGTATCCAACGTATCTATAATTTTTTATTGTTCCATGCTATTATATTATCTGTTTTGGATGTTTAATGGGCTTTACTATGCACTTTTATATTATTTTTGGGACTAACCTACTAACCAAAGGCCCAGTGCAAATTGCTATTTTTTTGCCTATTTCAGTGTTTCGCAGAAAAGGAATATAAAACGGAATCCAAACGGAATGAAACCTTTGGGAGAGTTATTTTTGGAACAAACGCAATCCAGGAGAGTTGGAGTGGACGTCAAGGAAGCAACATGGCGGCCATGAGGCAGGGAGGCGCGCCCAGGGGGTAGGCACGCCCCCCCCCCCACCCTCGTGGGCCCCTCGTGGCTCCACCGACCTACTTCTTTCGCCTATATATACTCATATACTCTGAAAACATCCGAGAGCACCACGAAACCCAATTTCCACCGGCCAAGAACCTTCATGCACCGTGAGATCCCTTCTTGGGGCCTTTTTCGGTGCTCCGCCAGAGGGGGAATCGATCACGGAGGGCTTCTACATCAACACCATAGCCTCTCCGATGATGTGTGAGTAGTTTACCACAGACCTTCGGGTCCATAGTTATTAGCTAGATGGCTTCTTCTCTCTTTGGATCTCAATACAAAGTTCTTCTCGATTCTCTTGGAGATCTATTCGATGTAATTCTTTTTATGTGTGTGTTTGTCGAGATCCGATGAATTGTGGGTTTATGATCAAGATTATATATGAACAATATTTGGTTCTTCTTTGAATTCTTATATGTATGATTTGTTATCTTCGCAAGTCTCTTCGAATTATCAGTTTGGTTTGGCCTACTAGATTGATATTTCTTGCAATGGGAGAAGTGCTTAGCTTTGGGTTCAATCTTGCGGTGTCCTTTCCAAGTGACAGCAGGTGCAGCAAGAACGTACTGTATTGTTGCCATCGAGGATAAAAAGATGGGGTTTATATCATATTGCTTGAGTTTATCCCTCTACATCATGTCATCTTGCCTAATGCGTCACTCTATTCTTATGAACTTAATACTCTAGATGCATGCTGGATAGCGGTCGATGTGTGGAGTAATAGTAGTAGATGCAGAATCGTTTCGGTCTACTTCTCACAGACGTGATGCCTATATACATGATCATGCCTAGATATTCTCATAATTATGCGTTTTCTATCAATTGCTCGACAGTAATTTGTTCACCCACCGTAAATTATGCTATCTTGAGAGAAGCCACTAGTGAAACCTATGGCCCCCAGGTCTATCTTCCATCATATTATATTCCTATAAAATTACTATTTCTTCCACTTTTTATTTTGCAATCTTTACTTTCCAATCTATATCATAAAAATACCAAAAATATTTATCTTATTATCTCTATCAGATCTCACTTTTGCAAGTGGCCGTGAAGGGATTGACAACCCCTTTATCGTGTTGGTTGCAAGGTTCGTATTTGTTTGTGTAGGTATGAGGCGACTTGCGTGTAACCTCCTACTGGATTGATACCTTGGTTCTCAATAACTGAGGGAAATACTTGCGCTGCTTTGCTGCATCACCCTTTCCTCTTCAAGGGAAAACCAACGCATGCTCAAGAGGTAGCAGTGATCTGTCATCGAGAAAGAACACCAACGTAAATCTTGAAAAATCATCAACAATGACCAAACCAAAAGAGTTACCACCAAGGCTCTTGTAAGCATTGGGACCGAAGAGATCCATATGGAGTAGCTCAAGTGGTCTCCTCGTGGTCATGATGTTCTTCACGGGATGACTTCCTCCAACTTTTTTTCCTGCTTGGCAAGCACTACAAAGTCTATCCTTGTCAAATATGACATCTTTAACACCAATGATATGGTCTCCTTTAACAAGTTTATCAAGATTTCATATCCCTACATGCCCTAGCCTTTTATGCCATAACCAACCTTTAGAAGATTTTGCAAAAAGACATGTACAAGGTTGGGCTCTTTTAGTGAAATCAACAATGTATAGATCACCTCTATGGATACCGGTGAAGACCATATTATGATTGTCTCGACGAAACACTTGGCAATCTACTTCTGTAAATAGAACATTGAAACCAAAGTCGTCTAGTCTAGATACGGAAAGAAGATTGTAGCTAAGAGATTCAACAAGAATAACATTTTGAATAGAGCTATCATTAGATATGGCCACCTTACCAAGGCCAAGTACCTTACCCTTGGAGTTATCTCCAGAAGTCACATACTTGCTCGAACCATCATTTTTAGCAAGATCACGAAACATGTCTTTACATCTGGTCATGTGATCAGTGCATCCACTATCAAGAATCCACTCTTTTCATCCGGGCATGTAATCACGAAGATTTTCCATGAGACTAAGATTTCTCATAGTCTTCTCATATTCGATGTTGAATTCTTCATCCTCGTCATAATAGCCATGCTCAACATCATCATCATCATCATCATCATGCATGTGATCATCAACTAGGGCAAATGGTTCGTTAGATTTATGATCATGACAGTGTGCAAGTTTGTGAATTCTAATGGTTTCCATGGTAATCTTGCTAATGGTTCCAGCATCACCTTTAGCACGCATGAGATCACGAAGCTCAAATAGACATTCATCAAACTTAATTAGGATCACTAGGCTTTATCTTATGAATGGCAATAGACTTATGAAGAATTTAATTAAGGTTCTTTAATGAGTAATTGGGAAAGCGTATCTCGATGTCTTTCCATAAGGTGTATTTCAAGTTATCAATGCAAGGTAATCCAATGAATGATAAGATTAACGGTTCTAAGATTACAAAGCATTTCAAATTCCTCTTCATGAGTGGGGTGCAAGGGATCAATAGGAGATGCATAGGAATAATGAATATACTTGCTCAAGTTAAATTAGATTAAAGATATCATGTATCTAATTTTTACTAGATTTGTAGTATTGTCCATCAAGAATAGGCACTCTACATCTAAGACTCCGCAAAGTAGATACATCCATCTTCCTCCAATGGTGATAAAACCAAGGCAATGGAGACCAAAGCTATGATACCAATTGTAGGATATGAGAAGATAGGTTTAGAGGGGGGGGGGTGAATAGACTCTTAACCAACCAAAGGTGCCGTTTTTAGTTCTCTTGAAGTTTAGGCAGATTTTGGCACTAGTTAAGATGTCACCAAGACTTCCTACACATGCATATCTAGAGATAGAGCAGCAGAATTAGTAAAGCATGCAATTGTGCGAAAAGTAAAGGGGTAGAGATGTAAATTCAAACGCAATGAAGACACGGTGATTTTTGGCATGGTTCCGATAGGTGGTGCTATCGTACGTCCACGTTGATGGAGTATTCCACCCACGAAGGGTAACGGTTGCGCGAGTCCACGAAGGGCTCCACCCACTAAGGGTCCATGAAGAAGCAACCTTTCCTATGCCATCATGGCTTACGTCCATCAAGGACTAGCCTCACTCGGGTAGATCTTCACGAAGTAGGTGATCTTGTTGCCCTTACAAACTCCTTGGTTCAACTCCACAATATTGGAGGCTCCCAAGTGACATCTGACTAATCTAGGAGACACCACTCTCCAAAAGGTAATAGACAATTCTGTTGATGATGAACTGCTTGCTCTTGTGCTTCAAATGATAGTCTCCCCAACACTCAAACACTCTCTAACATATTTGGCTCTAGTAGGGGAGGGGATTGAATGGAAAGCAACTTGGGGAAGGCTATAAATCAAGGTTCAAATGGTTGGATTGGAATCTCTTGATCTCAACAGATGAGTAGGTGGTTCTCTTCTTAGAGAATGTGTAGTGGAAGTTTGTGTTTTGTTTTGATGGCTCTCTTAGAGAGTAAGTGGTGGTGGAGGGATATATTTAGGCAGCACCAAAAATCCAATCGTTACAAGCCTTTGACCCAACTCGGTGACACCGACATGAAAATCTCAGTGAGGCTGACTAATGTAAAAGACTTAACCATTAGGCTTTTTGATTAGACCGAACAAAACATCTCGGTGAGACCCAAATGCAATGGCTGGCTAGGGCAATTCTTTGTTTCGGATTCCGATCGGTTCATCTCGATGATTCCGAAATGAAACGGCTTCATTACAGAAACTTGGTCAGGCCATTTCGTTGAGACTGATATCCATTTCGGCTGTACCAAAGTGTTAGGGTTTGGCATGTGGCAGTATATGGATCATCTCGGTGAGTCCGGATGAGATCTTTTCGGTGGGACCAAGATGGACTTTAGGGTTTTGGTTAGGAATAAAGTGGAGAAGTAGTTGAGGATTTTAGAGCAATACCACTAAGTCATGACCAAAACCTCATCCCCTTTTAATAGTATTGGCTTTTCCTATGGAATCAATGTGATCTTGGATCAATAACCAAAAAAGTAGAGTCTTGGAGCTTTGCCAATCTTTGTGCTTAGCATTTTGAAGGGCTCCACATCCTCATGTCTTTGCCATGCCACAGTTGAACTGATCTGAAATGTACTATATAAAAATGTTAGTCCAACAACATGTATGTTGACATTAATTATCAAAACCACCAAGGGAGCAAATGTGCTTTCAACCCATAAATGGAAAAGCTACGCCTGATGACGGGAAAATGGCGGGCGTGAGACACGATACAAAGTGAATAATTTAAATGCATACAATATAAATAGGATCAAACATTGCAGGTACTTTTTTTTCCAGAACTCTTACATTTACATAAAAGATCTGTTAATTACATCTCTGTAAAGAAAACCCCTGATTAAGAATTCCAACATATCTATTACATAGCATCACCACACATGAGTACTACAAAATGTAGAAATAAAAGAAGACTACAAAATGTAGAAATAAAAGTCCTCCTCGCTGTCTTCGACGTCGGCGTACTCAGGGAGGCCTGCACTTCGTCTATGCTAACATATGCATTGCATAACATTCATGATTTGACAATGTCCATTCATATAACACGTTCATGCCTAGCTCATTAACCATCATGAACATATGGTGGTTGTCCCTTTTTAGTCATATGAAAATCTATTTAATGGTTAACTAACTGGGCTAACGGGTGTGTGTGCAATATAGGGCATAACTCTTTTCATGAGCTAATTTTGATATGCATGTGATTTCTGTGTGCATGCCTGAAATGGTGGAATGTTTGGTTTACTTTATAGCAACGTATATAGCGTTGCATCGAGCCATCATATGCGAGGGCTATGTAAAATTTGGTGATCACATATTCAAACGCACTATGTTATGCTTAGTGCAAGTGACATGGGCTATGACCCTAATTATGTTTTAGTTTTGTGGATGCATTCACGTATATGAAAGGAATGCATGATTTAATTTTAATCTGTATGAGGGATTCTTTTATGGCATATGGGTTATGCTTAAATACTAATTTTTGCTAGTCTCGAACATATCATGTATGGGCGTGCGACTAAGTCAATCGCTTCAAATATTTATATGACTTTGGATTTGCTGTGCATGAGAATACTTTTGTGAAGTTTCACTTCACTTGTATTAGTACTAACATCATGTAGCAACATTGTGCCCATGTGTAGCATAACCAAGTGAAGTATGTTGATTTCTTCTTGCTTGTATTATCAACAACGTAGCACAAACTGTATGCTCGTAGTGTAACCAAACAGAAGTATATATCAGTTTATATTTTGCATGAACATGATGGAGTATATGACAATTCTCAAAATCTAGATATATGACCCTAAATTATGAAGAGCCAAAGTCATGTATATTGAGTTGTCATGGCTTTGTTTCTCATGGGTTTCCACTAGTACAAAATCCGAGCGTATAATGCTACTTCTTGAGACTAATGAACATATAGACGCATGCTCCAAGTTTACACCATATACTGATGCATTTAGGGGTATAGCCAGACTATAAATTATATGGAAGAAACATGTGTGAATTTCCAACAAAATAGGACTTTATGAAACCAAATCACTATGAGCTTTATTTCTATTTCTATCCTTGATTTGTATCAACATGGGATGCAAGATCACCATGAGACCAAATCAAGAAGGACATATTTTTATTCTTGGATTGTATCAACATGGAATGCAAGATCGCCATGAGACCAAAATAAGATGAGCATAATTTTTGGCCTTGACTTGTATCAACATGGAGATGCAAGATCACCATGAGACCCAAACAAGAAGAATTTTAGTTGCATCATGTGCACTTAGTTTGCATCATTATAGGATTGAGGAGTGATATATGACCACTAGGCATCTCATGCATTATCTTGATTTGTATCAGCATGGGATCAAGATCACCATGAGACCAAAACAAGATGGATATAGTTTGTTCTCAAGTTGTATCAACATGGAGATGCAAGGTCACCATGAGACCAAAACAAGATGGACACAATTTGTTCTTGCGTTGTATCGACATGGAGATGCAAAATCACCATGAGACCAAAGCAAGAAGAACTTTGCTTGCACATGTGCACTTTAGTTCGCATCAGTATAGGATTGAAGATCAATATATGACTGGACCCAGCATTCCATTTATCATCTTGATTTGTATCAACATGGGATCAAGATCACCATGAGACCGAACCAAGAGAGAATTAATTGGGCAGCACCGAACATATATGATGTGTACGGTGAAATGATAACATCATCAATGGATGTATTTTAGTCTTGAATCAACATGGTATACAAGATCACCATGAGACCAAACAAGAGCGACCTAATTTAACCTTGGTTTGTATCAACAAGGGATGCTAGATCCCATGAGACCAAACAAGATGTTGTGGATACATCAAGAATGAAGCCAGGATGTTGCCTTGAATTCTCACCTTGCCTTGGATGTCGTCACGTACGTGTGATGTGGTGGTGTAGATGAGCAGCCGCCCGTGTAGTGCAGCTCATGAGCGACGCAGATGGTGAGCAACCGGCGATGAATGGCGACGACGACGAGCGGTCGATGATGTGTGTCGCCAATGAGGAGCAGCGTGATGGCGACGGCGACGAACGGCCGGCGACGACGACGGCGAGACGAACGACCGGCGGCGATCGACGGCGAGTGGACGGCCGGCGGTGACGACGAACGGCGTTGCAGTGTATGTATGTGCGTGGGAGTGATGGACAGGAAATAGAACAAGCGATGGATGGATCGATGATGAGCAAGCAGCCGCAACACATTGGTCTGGCTGGTATTTATAGGGACGGAGGGAAGCAGTGGAGGGCCGGCTGGACGTGCGCCTGCCCACGTTCTGATCGTGGGATCGTGTCCACGAACGTGGGAGCGTGGTTGGCTCCTTTCCCCTTTTTTATTTGTGCAATGTCCATCAGCTGGGCTTAATTAGGCCACATAACGCGTGGGCTTTGGGCATGCTTGCATGCGATCGGCTGATGGAATAGAATATGCATGCATGTACATAGCTATTCTGTATAAGTGCACTTGGTCAGATTTAGACTGTGGGGAAGCATGTTTTCACTGATATATAATTCATGACGACTTGACATTTTTTTATACACTGTCACGCGTTATGTCATTTTACGCGAACATTACTGTGCTAATATTTATTTAGCGATGACAGAATAATGCTCATAAGTATGATATAGCATTTTGGCAATATTAGCGTCGTCTATGAAACTTTGAATTTGTGTCAACGTTAGAATTTCGCGGTGGATGATGGCGTATGTGTATGAAAGTCATGTGTCCTCTAATTTATGCGGCAATATTGTTCCTTCTCTTTTATTTCCAGTTCTGTTGTTTTATATTGAGCGGCGCCGCGGAAATTCATCATGATATTTTTTATCCGCGTATTCGGCAACTCAGTATTTATTTTATTTTATGTAAATGATTTTATTTGAATAATATCTATGCGCCATATTTTACTTTTGGCCGAAATCGATGTCAACGACGCCAAGGCACGAGTCATAGAGGAGCAGTTTTGATGTTTCGTTCAAAGTCAAAGACATCCATGAAAGCGCATGTGGTGGGATGACAACACCGATGCGCGACGAGGAAGGCGAGGGGGAGGGGGAGGGGAGTAGCGAATACATACTATGGATCCTCGCAGCGGAGGGAGCGTTGTGAGTGGCAACCGTCGGAGATGCTCGTTGTAGCGACGGCAGTGGCGACGCTAGTCCGTTCGTCTACAAAGAGAGGAGAGGAGAGGTTTGGGGGAGGAGTGTGGAGTGATCGGTCTGGTCGACCGAGTTGAGGGCAAAACCCACCAGCGGCCAATTCGTACTCCCACTACGAACGTTGGACCCGATGAACCACGGTCCTCCAAAAATGCTACGGGGGAGCGGCCCTTTTAGGACATCTGCGCTAGTCTTAAGGCATGCTAAACAGTACTTTTACTTGAATTGAAGGCCATGTATGATTCGATCACAAGAATCGATGGTTCCGGAGTCTAATTGCCTAAGATGCTTCCTAGAGTGCCTAGTTACAATGTCCCTAAATGACATCCTTTGTTAAATGCTTAGTTTAATAAACTTCATGAATGTTGTGAAGGGGACCCACTCAGCATTACCGCCATAAGGTCATGAAGTGCATCACTGTCGTTGTAAAGATTAGGACATGAAAGTAATTCTAGGTGAAAGTAAACGCCTTCACTCCCTAGCTTTTATGATTGATAAAGAATTACGGAGAACCCCTAGAAAGGCCGAGTCGAAGGGACAACCCTTAATTGTCGTAGTTCTAACATGCAGGGGGAGACTACAGTAGTGTCATGCATGACACAAAGTCTATCAAGATAGAACGTGTTCCGTAACCGGCTCCGCCCAGCATAATAGTCAAGAGTGACTCAAGTATTCACACAATACTATGTTGATGCATAGGTTACATTAGAGACATGCCAATGGGAATTCCAGACTCCCTGAGAACGCTTACTCCTCTGTCAGTTCTAGTTGTTACTCGTGCTATTATTTTTATTACTTTTCATGTTATTTACCTTTAGTTCGCTCTTCACCAAAAACAGTTATTTATTTTCGACTTCACTTTGTATGGAGTCTACAATTACTTGTAGGAAGAAATTGATAATTCACTACAAGAGGCAACACCTAATCCCTGTGCTCCTCGTGAAATCGATACTCTTACTTCAAAAAATATATAACTAAATTATGTGCACACTACAAGAAATACGGTCAATTATGACTCCCCATTTTGGTTGTTGATTCGTCATTGTTATCATTTATTGACCTTTTTTGACAAAATTCAGAAGGTCAACAGTTGCCGTCAAGAATGAACAAACATGAACTTTTTGGATTTTTTGTCGTAGATAGACTAGTGATCAAAATTTCAGAAAGGTCATTACCCATTTGCCTGAGCCACGTAGGACCTGACATGGCTGAGCTGACGTGGCATTGTTAGTGACCAAATGGAATCATCATATATTTCATAGCCCAGTCCACCAGCCTACATGGGCCTGGCCCAATTATCATAAATTTCCCAGCCCAATCTACCAATCTAGCCGACATGGGCCCAGCTCAATACCTATTTTCTCAATTGAATTGGTTTGATTTATTTGGGCTGCCACATTATTTTGTCAAAAGCATGCACATTTCAGGATAGGCCCATTAGAAAACAAATACAATATAATACTATATTTCAGTATATTTCATTTCAGTAACACATCACATGAAATACAATAAATCATCGATCGACTCCTCTACACAGCAGGGTTCAAGGCCCAACAAGTGCACAGCAAAATAGTTCTACAAGTGCAAGTGCACAGCAAAAAAGCCCAACAAGTGCACAAGCGCACATCAACATAGATTGGACGAGAAGCACAAATTTTAGCTGTTCACACATAACATCAATGAGAAGCACAAATATCGTGTCACTGGTACACGTACTTCATCCCATCACCTAGGCACCAATGTTGTGTCCATCTACTGGATTTTCCACATGGTGATGTTACTGCATTATGGCCATCCCAGGTTCTCCTTGCCCAAATGGCAGGGTGATCTGCTGATCGATGTACTGCTCCAGCATCACTCCCTTACCACTGGTGGAAGAAGATCAGCTCATCAATCACCTGCACGAGAACAAACCAAGAAGATTAACCTATTTAGCCTATTGTAATTTGTTTCTAAACATGGGCATCAAATCAAAACCAACACTGAATTAACTTGGAAATGCATGTGTACAATTAGCGCATCACATACCTAGTATCTAACTATCAATAGTGGCCAGCATGTAAAAGCCAACTAGTAGTAAATGATGATTAGTAGACACATACATGAAACAAATTCAATAGTAATGTGTGTGCTCTTATCCATGGTATCGTCAATCTTAACCAAACCAGAGCAAGTAAAGGAGCTAATCTCCATGAGTGAAACAAATTCGATCACAACGGCAATCCATAATAAGAAGGCACTTAAACAGAGAACAGGTTGAATCGTGCATCGATCAAAGTGTATATTCTTGGTTTCACTAGGTTAGAAGACAGACAAATCAGAAATCGGAGAGACAAAATATGCATGGATTGTCAAAACTTGCATTATCCTACTATCACTAGTACAACAAAGCTGCAGGTTGGCATAGTTCATGAACCATGTACATCATGACAAATACAATATCATCCAATGCTCGACTATGAACAAAATTGAACAATTACACCTCACAAACTCGGAGCATAGAACCAACAAGCAAGTAGGAGGGGTATAAGAGGACGTGAGGAGCTCACCGGAGGGGGTTGTAGCCTAGGTCGAGCTTCATCACCACGGATGCGACTAGGGGAATCAGATGAGTCTACCATCATAGGAGCAGCAGCACCACCACCGCCAAAACTGGAATGGCCGAAGCGAATCGCCATCATATGGGTCACCACCACCGAATGATCTTGCAAGGTGTAAAGTCTCCACATTTCAGTACAGACTAGTGGCGTCAAGAAACAAGCAGTAGCAGACAGAAGGTAAATTCTAGTAACTGATGATTAGTACACAAAAACAGGAAATAGATCGCACCACTAGCAAAGTCCACTACAGCAAGTCCTAAACATTTCATTCAGATCATATATGAAAGTCACTAGTTTCTTCATTCTGAAAGCTGGGACGATAGATGCCTTCAAGTCTGTGAGTGCAAGAGCAAGGTGGGGATCAGTAAATATCAAGGATGTTGTTGTTCTGGGTTAAGCTAAGTAAAAAAATCAAGGGCATAACAGATTCAAGTCAACAAAAATTAACATGTGTACATCTTGTGTAGACTATCATCATTTATAAAAGAAATACAAAACAAAATATGCAAAAGTTGTACAATGCTTAAGTGCTCACATTTAAATGCTCAAGATGCAGAACGCTTATTTACAATAGTTTGAGTTTTTAAATTTGTCATCTTGAAGCATCACACTAGCAAATGACATGAAAGATCACATGAAATAACACTGCCCCTGATCAAGTATACTCTAAGCATCAAAAAAGTCAAACAAGCTCATTGTGCATTTTCTTTTTCAGCATGAGACACAATAAAATGTCTAGAAAATCTATTGAATGGCATCAGTCCCAAATTCTATCTGGTGTGCTAGTAAATCTGGACGATCGATGAACATCAAACATATCAAGAAAAACAGTACACAAGGCATCAACCTAATTTCAGCAAGCAAATTAACTCAATTTAAAGAGATAGATGACAGCTAAAAACTAACACTGAATCTATAAGGTTCAGTACAACAGAGTTGGGGCAGAGCCACTGTACAATACTGTATCGAGGCAGCAACCTAATTTCAGTAAGCAAATTAACTGAATTGAAAGAGATAAATCTTGTTTGCTTCTTGGCACCCCACACTCTACTCCACTACAGATGTACGAGAACTAATTTGCAATCAACCCTGAATAGTAAGTAGAGTAGATTTCAGAAATCTGGAACTAAACTAAGCTAATTAATCGCAACAAGGTGGCATGCATAGAAATCTAGAACTAAACTAAGAACTTCGAATTAAAAGAGGAGACACAAAGGTTCAGGAATTAGTTGCTCCCCTGCCACGCATTGGTTGTCGAGGTTGAGGAGGTCGTGTCCATGGCCGCACCATCGACCTGAGCTGCAACTCAGCATCCACCGCAGACTGCCTTTTGCGCCGAAAGAGACGACCGCTTGCACCCTCCTAGCTCCCTCCGACGGTGGTCTCCTCCTTGTTCATCCGCCTTTGCTATGGCTTGTGGTGGCAGGTGCCGCCCCTTGTCACTCGGCGTCGTCGTCCACAGCCAGATCTAGCCACTCCATGGCGTCCGGGCAGGGGAGGAAGTGGCCATCATGTCCATGGCGTCCCGGTGCTTGAGCAACGACAGATAAGAGAGTTAGAGGGGACGTGGTAAAGAAGATAAGGAAGGAGGGATGTGGCGAGGGAAGAGAGGGGATCTGACTCACCGGAGCAACGCTGGAGCCACACCAGCTACGCGGTGGCCCAAACCCTAGTGGATCGAGAGGGTTGTGCGAAGAGGGAGCCCCGCTCGTCTGCGGGGACCAGCGCGGAGGTGGCCCTAGCTGGGGCGATGGCGGGGGTCGGGACGGACGAGGCCCGCGCCGGGCCCCGCTGGACTATCCCGCCGTCGTCGTCGGAGTAGAATGAGGAGGCGGCCTTGATTGAGCCGAGGAGGGCGGCGAGCGGGGAGGAGGCCGCTGCGCCCTAAGTGCGGCTGCTGCGGCGAGCGTGCGCGAGCTGGAGAGGATGGAGTGGCGGCGTGATTGCATCTGGGGGCGGCGACGATGGAGTGGGATGGGATAGGGTTTGGGTGGTTGGGCTGCCCGGGGGGTGGGCGTTCTTTTTCTTTCTTTCTCTTTCTTTTGTTTAGATAAATGGGATGGATGGATGGTTGGATGCCATGTCATCAATCCATGACACAAACATTTCAACCAATGAGAACAAAGCTTATTTAATTGTGTTTTTCTATTTGTTTCTCTTGTATTTTTTGCATAATTTGTTCAATATGAATGGCATAATTTGTTCAAATTATATCATACTTTATAGAGGGGTGCATGTTGGAATGGCAAATAATGTTGCCTAAGGAAGTTTTCATTTTCTGTTGACAACAAAAATCATTTTCATTTTTTTGAGTGCCCAAAATGAGTTTTTTTTGTGAAGGACTTACCATATATTTGTTGAAAAATTGGACCAAATCATTTTCCTAAAATATTAGGACACATTTTATGCACAATTGACCAAATGGTTGGGTGTCAGAAGTTTTGATCCACTTCTCGTGAAAAAGACAAATTTCCGCCGATTTAGTTGGAAGTGGGTCAAATTTGAACTGCTACTGCCTTATAGTTTGTTCTTTACTTTTTTCAAAAATCATTTCTAGGTACATAAGTATCTATTTAATCACAGAAACACCAAAAAAATTACAATATTAAACCACTAGCTAGGAACGGTTATGCCTGCCGTTTTGACCGCATTTTGAAACGGGCATGAAAAATTCAAAAAAAATCAAAAAAATGGAAAACCTTCGCATTGTGTCATTATATGTGGCCAAGTTACCAGAAAAAATAATAAACTTGTAATACGATAATTATTTAAAAAAAGTGTTTTCAGAAACGAGCTATCATGTGTGGAGATCAATGGCTTTCAAGCCAAATGATCAATCTTATGCCCACATTCATGGCATGGTTTGTTCAAATGATCTCATATTGTGCACAATGGTGCATATTGGAATGACAAACAATGTTGCCTAAGGACGTTTTCATTTTCTTTGGGCGAAAAAAATCATTTTCCATTTTCCGAGTGCCCAAAATGAGTTTTTTTGTGAAGGACCTACCATATATTTGTTGCAAATTTGGACCAAATCAATTTTCTAAAATACTAGGTCGTATTTAATGTAGAATTGACCAAATGGTTGGGTGTCAAAAGCTTTTATCAGTTGGAAGCGGGTCAAATTTGAATTGCAACTGCCTCATAGTTTGCTCTTTATTTTTTCCAAAAATAATTTTAGGTAGAAAATTATCTATTTAATCAGAGAAACACCAAAAAAATTCCAAGATTCAACCACTAGCTACGAACGGTCATGCCTGTTGTTTTGACCGCATTTTGAAACGGGCATGAAAAAATAAAAATAAAAATAAAAAATGGAAAACCTTCGCATTGTGTCATTATATGTGACCAAGTTACCAAGAAAAATAATAAACTTGTAATACGATAATTATTTTAGAAAAGTGTTCTCAGAAACGAGCTATCATGTGTGGAGATCAATGGCTTTTAAGCCAAATGATCAATCTTATGCCCACATTCATGACATGGTTTGTTCAAATTATATCATATTGTGCACAAGGGTGCATATTGGAATGGCAAACAATGTTGCCTAAGGAAGTTTTCATTTTCTTTGGGCGAAAAATCATTTTCCATTTTTCGAGTGCCCAAAATGAGTTTTTTTGTGAAGGACCTACCATATATTTGTTGCACATTTGGACCAAATCAATTTTCTAAAATATTAAGCCATATTTAATGCAGAATTGACCAAATGGTTGGGTGTCAAAATCTTTTATCCACCTCTCGCAAAAAAGACAATTTTTTGCCGAGAAAAAACAAAAATGGGTCGGCCCAGTTAGGGGCGCCCTTATGCATCGCGATGGCCCAGGTTGAATCGTGAGTGCACAAATTGGGTCCTCGGAGAGCTACTATTTGCCGCCGCAGGCGGCAAGTGGTGGAGCCTTTGCTAAAGGCAGAGCAAATGGGCCGACCCATGATGAGGTGAACGAGCTCCAGACAAGTAAAAATAAAACGAAAATGTTAAGCGCGAGGGAGGCATCAAACTCACGACTTCCCTCTCGCGAATGAGGGCTACTAACTAAACGAGCTAGCGAGTTCTAGTGCTAAATATGAGGTGCCATAGTATAACTATCGAAACCTTTGAAAAAATTCGAAAAATATACACTGAAAAATTGTAATATCCATTGAATTTTTTTAATGTACGTTGAAAAATTTAAATAATACACGATGAACTTCTTTTGATATAAGATGAACGTTTTTCTAAGAATATGAATGTACGTGTTGAACAATTTCCAAATAAGCATTGAACATTTAGTAAAAATACGTTGAAGAATTTTTTAATATACAATTAACATTTTGTAGCACATGATGAACATTTTATAACGCAAAGATTAAGTTTTTTTAGAATATATGATGAACATTTTTATTAAAACGACAAACATATTTGTAATATGCAGTGAACCTTTTGTATAATACGCAATAAAAGAGAAGAAAACAGAAACAGAGAAGTAGAACAAAAAGAAACATAAAAGAAAAACTGAAAGGAAAAAAGGAACCAAGACAGAAAAAAGAAAACCGAAACAGAGCAACTAATAATTGAACAAAACAGTCAAAAACCGAAAGTCGCAGAAGAAAAACGAAAAAAACCCACAAGAAACAGCGAAGGAAAAGCAGCGTAGGAAAACCTGTACGTGGGTCGACCCAAGTGGCGATCCCTTCAGCGAAGCCGCAGCTCCTGGATGGAGGCGCACATCAAGTAGGATCCACCTCTTATTTCCTACATCTAAGGTGTGTGTGGTGTAGTGGAGTGGGGCTCCTACAGGGAGGACAAGGGCGTGGGTTTGAATCTTCCCATATGCGTTTTATTCATTTTTCAAATAATTTGACTCATTTTGTTGTTTTAATTAATTTGATCGGCTCTTCCATTTGGGTCCCATCCTCTAAGGTTCGTGGTGGGTCCTACCTGTCATGTTCGTGGTGGGATCTGCATGTCAGTTTGGTGGGCCTTAGGTCAATGTGTGGGTCCTATCCGTCAGTGGTACATTGAAACCTTAGTTCTATCCAGACAAGTAAGCCAAAATTGACACATAGGCGAAAATTCACACACAGACATGACACATAAGCAAACTTGATGAGGTGGCATCCAGTCATACCAATATATCCATGTTTACAACGTCATGACCATCCATGGTCGCAATCAGTCAAAAATAAGGCCATCGACTATTGTTGTCTGCTCATGACCATTTTGTGTAAGGCAATAATGACTTTTTTGACTAAAATTGTCATTATTGTTTAGGATTTGGACTCTCTTAAAAAGCTTACGACCAATTGGTTCAAAATGGTCGTAGATTTACGACCAATTTATCCACGGTCAATAATAAAGGTCACAAATTGATATATTTCTTGTAGTGGCATTACAGGCCATTAGTGGCTTATTCGCAAGAAAAACCGGCTGGTAAATCACTTTTTTCTGAATGGACACATAAATCACATTGATTGCATACAAAAAATATCCCCCCCCCCCCAGAAAAGAATGACTGACTGCATTCCAAATACAATGGGAAGTGATTAGCTAGTGTTGGTGTTATAAACTAACCATACTTTGCGGCTGACGGTCTACATATATGTCGCCTCGTTAGCACAAAGTGTTTTCCTCTCGGGTGCTAGGCGACTAAAACCTTTACCGCCGCCAGGAGAGGCCACTCGCCAGCCTTTCGTTGCCATCCTCTGGCGGCATCCCTCCGCTGACAACCTTTTAGTCCTCGTTGGTGAGTGGGTCGCCTGATCCCATGTGAGTGGATCAGGTAGCTTTTTGTTTTAGAGCCCTAGTAGCTTCGAGCTGTTGAGCATCTTAGGGACTTTTCTATAATTTTTTATTCATGTGAGGTGCTTTGTATTGTTGGAGATCCTGTATAATAGATTTGGGGGCTTATTGGCAAAATAGAGTGACAGGTAAATCACTTTAGATGGACAGGTAAATCACGTTGATTGTACACCAAATATATTCACCGCATTTCCAAAAATTAATAATACTGTAATATTAGACGCAGCATTTCGCCGCTAATCTCGTTGTTGGCGAACATCATCCCCCTATCCACTGCTACTCTCAATCTGTAAAAATGCTACGGTTAATAGGTAACCGATCCTCCATCGCCGCCTACGCCGCCGCCGCCTACGCCGCCGAGAAGCGCCGCCGCCGTCGCGTCCTCATGGACAGTGGCGGCCTACGCCGCCGCCGCCTCAAACCAAGGTATTTCCCCGTCAGTTCGTCCTTCTCGCCCAGATTGATGAATCCACTGTACAGATTGATTTATCCTGGCCGCTTTGTTCCTTTCAGCGGCGCCATGGAGGGGAAGAGTTCCGCGAAGAAGAAGAAGGTGAGGACGACCAACCCTCCGGCTGAGGAGGCAGTGACGGCGGCGGCGGCCAGCCTCCTGACGGAGGATCTCATTTTGGAGATCCTCTCCTGCCTCCCCGCCAGGTCCGTCCACCGCTTCAAGTGCGTCTCCCCGGCCTGGCGCGACCTCATCGCCGACCCCGCCCACCGCAAGAAGCTGCCCCAACCCCTCGCCGGTTTCCTCTACAGCACCTACCACGGGCCGGACCACCGCTTCTACAACTTTCACTTCGCCAAAGTCCCCGGCGGCGCAGCCCAGCCGGTCGACCCGTCCCTCTCTTTCTTGCCGTCCCACGAGTACTGGTACGTCGACCAGCTGGACACCTGCAATGGCCTCCTCCTCTGCCGCGCCCACAAGTTCCCTTCTTCTCCTTCCGGGGACGACGATGATCCGCTTGAATACCATTACATCGTTTGCAATCCGGCCACTGGGAGGTGGGTTGGCATCCCGCACTCCCGCCGGTGCCAGCCGGCCGCCGCGTCATCGCGCGTTTGGCTTTTGATCCAGCAGCCCCGTCCCGTTTCCACGTTCTTCAGTTTGAGGACACCGAACAGGATAAATACATCACAGGAGTGACCATCTACTCTTCGCAAACTGGAGCCTGGAATTACAGAGAAAGCCGTCTTCCTGAGAAAATTAGCCTGTTCGCTGGCCTTACAAGTGTCTTCTTTCAAGGTATGCTGCACTTGTATGGTTTGTTGTATCCCGTGAACACGGACTATGATGCTGTGCTGGTAGCAGTGGACATGGAGGGGCAGGTGTGGAAGACCATCGGTGTGCCATCAGGTGGTTTGTGTTTTGGTTTGATCGGAGTGTCACAGGGGTGCTTGCACTATGCTGCCACACCGCTAGCTCCTGACGACAACAAGAAGAAGAAGAAGAAGAAGAAGAAGAAGAGGAAAATGAATGAGGATACAACAACAGTCTGGTACATGAAGGATTATGATAAAGAATGGGTCCTGAAGCATAGTGTGAGCTACGATGAGTTGCAGCGCATGACTGGTGGGGAGTACAGGGTGGCCGCTTTTCATCCAGACTGCGACACCATTTTCTTGGATTCGTTTGATGCTGATACGTTGGCATCATACGATATGCAGCATCGGAAATTCCATCGGATCCGTAGTCTTCGGAATAACAAGGCAGCGATATTTTTACCATATGTTCCATTGTTCTCAGACTCATTTGCAGGTGCAGATGGGCAGTAGTGTTACCTGCAAGTCAAGCTTGTGCTTCCTCCAAGAATTTGCTCTTCTTCTGTAGGTGCTGAACTAGTTTTGTCTGTTGATCTCTGAATGTGCTTAAATTATGTCATAAAACTTGCCGGTCCTTGTGCTCCTGCTAGCTTGATTTTCTGTCCGGAGCAATCCCTGTAACCGTAGAGATTAAGCATGCCGCAATTTTGAAAGAACATGGTTACTATTCTTCTTGTGTGTCCAGCCATTGTTCCGAATATGAATTAGTTTCATGTTGCTAAATTATTCTGAAATCTGGCTTTCTTGTCCATGACATTGAAGGATAATGTGTCCTAAATCCTGATATTACTATATTATTAGTGATCGTAGTTCGTAAACCTTTTACTGTATTCAGAGTCTCTTATCAGACTTTTGCAATGTCTACTTGATGCTAATCCTCAGTATTTCGGCGATGCATTGCGAGTGAGCAAAGATCTTATCTACTTTTCATGTAGCCAATGAATTCAGTCTGCTCCAGTTTAACTTCTGCTACATAACCTGTTAACCCAAGGGAATATTTGCATCATTGCTGAAAGAAAAGACCAGCTTTCATAAGAAGATTTCTTGCTGGTGAGAAAAGCAAGAAATGCCCATTTCTACCCTGTGTTCCTCTGTTCTGGGAGTCATTAAGCAGTGCTTCCTCCACGTTTGTGATTCCTCCAAAGATTAGGCTCTTTTCGCAGGCCAAATTATTTGTCTGTTGATTCTGAATTGATCTAAATGATGCCATCCAATCTGCTCGTGCTTACATTCCAGCTAGCTACTCCCTCCGGCCATGGAGAGAGCATATTATAATTGTAATTGTTTGGAGCAATGCCCGGTATCCCTACAGATTAAGCATATTGTAATTGCAAAGAATAACATTATTGCTCTCGTTTGTGTAGCCATTGCACTGCACACGAAGTGGTTCCATGCGGCTAAATTATGCTGCTGTAATCTGGCTTTCTTAGCCATATCTAAGTTATATTGCTGAGTGCACCTTGTGCACGTGTCAGTGTACTTAAACTCTCAGTCAGACTGTTGAAGTGTCTATTTGATCTTAGTCCTCTTCTGTTTTTGGCTGTAGCTAATGAATTCTCATGGGTCCAGTCGAACTTCGTTCCTGCATTTTATGCTAATCATCAGGTGACAAACCAATGGGTAAATATCATGTAGTCTTGTGTTTATTGTTCACGCATGAGAAAGTGTTTTTGGCAGGTGGCAGGAGCCCGGGACAAGCCATTTGTGTCCCTGCTAGAAAATTTTGTACGCGCTTTATTCAGCACAAAGTGAGCTCATGTGTCCGGTAGTTTGATGGAATATCTTCATTATCCGGCGCCGCACTTGCTCGAACGGCTTATTCAGCGGCATCCACATTTCAGCGGGACAAACTGGTTTGTTCAGTTTCTAACCTGAATAAACCTATTGAACTATTTTCCAAAATCTTCCCATGTTTCCTAGTATCATATTCTCGAGATCTGTGGCATTTCTTCTGAAACTCTTTATCGAAGGAAAATTTCTGCTGAAACTACATTACAGTAGCGATTTCCCAATCCCCATGCATAACAGTAGCGATTCGCGGAGAAAAAGAAAACCTCCTACATGTTTTACATATCACACAAACTCACAAGCATACTGAAAAAGGTTTTTTTTTCCCTATAACTTCGTAGTCAATCGGTCCATACATAGTCCATCAGGTATCAAAACCATTTCCTTTTTTCCAACTCCCCCGTCCGGAAATACTCGTCGTTGAAATGAATGTATCTAGATGTATTTTAATTTTAAATACATTCATTTTAACCCATTTATGCGACAAGTAATTCCGGACAGAGGGAGTAATATCTACTGGCATTATTTTTTTTCCCCAGCTTCACTGCTTCAACTGAAATAGTGACATCCCCTGACCACTATTCATCATCACTAGCACCATCTTTCAAGACGAGCGCAGCAAAGAAATGGATGGAAAGCACCGGTCTGAGAAACCTTACATCGCTGATGGCGTATGGGCGGCGGGAATCAGTCACCTGTGCAGTTCATACTGTCAAATTGTTGCTCTATTCGTTCAGATATGTTCTCTGAAGGCTGTTTATCTATCGCCTGATCGTCTCTGAACGTGTGAGCTGAGCTCTCTCCATGGCCTGACAATGGACAGCACGTCAAACCGATCCGTACGGCGACGGTAACAAGAGGCTGCGCCGGCCGTTGGTGGACAGGGCAAGTCGCCGGCGGAACATGTGCTTCACCATCGTCTACTCATTTGTGACCGACAAGCTGTATTTGGTAGAATGGTTTACTTAGGTCATCTCCACCGCGCGACCCCAAAACGTCCGGGTCTGTCCGTTTGGGTCTAAACGGACAAACGAAGCGGCCCAATGCGCAACTCCATCCGCAAAAAGACGTCCGCTTCTGGTCCGCTTTGCCCCATCCCGAGCCCAAATTTGGTTCGGCTTTACGGTCGAGCGGACACCGAACGGACGCCTTCTCGTCTCCCCATCCGCTCTTGTCCGGGCCTGGACCCACTTGTCAACCTCCACCGGTCTCTCTCTCCTTTTTCTCTCTCTTCCTTTCTCTCGAGCACGCCAGGAGCGTGAGGCGCGGCGGCGGCGCAGTAAGCGAAAGCGGGCGCTGCAGGGAGCGGGCAGGCAGCGCGGCGGCAAGATGCGGCGCGGCGAAAGCGGGCGGGCGGGCGTAGGGCGAAGCGTGGTGGCGGTATGCTGCCGGGCGGGCGGGAACGCAGGGCGCGCCGAAGCTCGCCGCGTAGGGCGGAGCGCAGCGCGCCGAAGCTACTACCAGGCCGGGCGCGGCGCGGTGGCTGAGCTGGCGTGGCGGGCGGGGCGGAGCCGAAAGCGCTGGAGTAGGCCGCTGCCGAAGCTTGGCGCGGGTCGGGCGCGCGCAATACCCAGGGCGGAGGACGCGGCGTTGTATGAGCAAGACCTCGTCGGAGGTCGCGGACGCTGCTGCGAGCGCACGCTGGAGGCGGCGGCAAGAAGCGTGGCCGGCGAAGGCAGTGACGCGACCGGGTGGGCGCGACATGGTGGTGGCGAGTGAGGGAGTCCTGGGGGTTGAGGGAGTCCTGGACTAGGGGGTGTCCGGATAGCCGAACTATCATCACGGCCGGACTCCAAGACTATGAAGATACAAGATTGAAGACTTCGTCCCGTGTCCGGATGGGACTTCCCTTGGCGTGGAAGGCAAGCTTGGCGATACGGATATGTAGATCTCCTACCATTGTAACCGACTACATGTAACCCTAACCTATCCGGTGTCTATATAAACCGGAGGGTTTTAGTCCGTAGGGACGAACAACAATCATACCATATGCTAGCTTCTAGGGTTTAGCCTCCTTGATCTCGTGGTAGATCTACTCTTGTACTACCCATATCATCAATATTAATCAAGCAGGAGTAGGGTATTACCTCCATCGAGAGGGCCCGAACCTGGGTAAAAACATCGTGTCCCTTGTCTCCTGTTACCATCCGCCTAGACAGCAGTTCAGGACCCCTACCCGAGATCCGCCGGTTTTGACACCGACATTGGTGCTTTCATTGAGAGTTCCTCCGTGTTGTCACCTATAGGCCCGATGGCTCCTTCGATCAACAACAACGACGCAGTCGGTGAGACTTTTCTCCCGGACAGATCTTCAGATTCGGCGGCTTTGCACTGCGGGCCAATTCGCTTGGCCATCTGGAGCAGATCGAAAGCTACGCCCCTGGCCATTAGGTCAGATTTGGAAGTTTGAACTATACGGACGATGTACGCGGAGACTTGATCTTCGACGGATTCGAGCCACAGCGGAGCGTGCCGCACTGTCTCGATGGGTATGATCTAGCTCTGCCGCCGAACAGTGCCCTGGAGGCTGTACCAGCATCCGCTCCGGCCCTCAATTCGGAGCCGGATTCCCGATCGAGGACGAGTGGTTGGACACCGCCTCGGGGGCTACGATCTCTACGGCGATTGAGCCGAACTCCATCCCTGTCCTTTGCGAAGACCTTGACTCTAGGGTGCCAGACTCCTCTCCGGACTCCGAACCCTCCGCTACCGCCAATCGAATCCGATTGGGCGCCGGTCATGGAGTTCACCGCCGCGGACATCTTTCAAAGACTTTTCGCCCTTTGGCGACATCCTGCATTCACTAAAGTCTCTCTCTTTATCCGGAGAGCCCCGGCCGAACTACGGACGGGAAGGTTGGGATGCAGACGGCGAAGAAATTCAACGCCCACCCACCACCCACTTTGTAGCCACCGCCGATGATTTAACCGACATGCTCGACTTCGACCAAGACATCGACGGTATGGACGAAGATGCCGGAGGCGACCAAGACCCAGCGCCCTCTTTGAGCCTGGAAGGCCACCTCGTCATACGACATATACATGGTGGACATCCCAAAGGATGGGAACGGCGGTGGAACAACGGAGGATGACCCCTCCAAGAAGCAACCGAAGCGCCGACGTCAGCGGCGCCGCTCTAAATCCCGCCACAGCAAAGGAATGAAGGTTGCTAGGTACCGCTCCGTGGTAACATCTATCGATTCCGCTATCGGGAAAGTCTGGCAAGGGAAATATCTGGCTGAATCCCATTTCCTCCGGCACGGAAGTAGAACGGGCGGTGAAGCAGCTGCATGGTACTGGCATTTTGTAGACGTGGTTCGGTTATTCCCATTTGTCTCTATCTGATTTCGGCACGGGAGATAATAACACTCCGGACAATGCCGAAGACAACCCCCTCCAGCAGGACTCAGCGCAGGAGGAGGGAGAAGCAAGTCCGCACGACAGTGCGGCAGAAAGAGAGGTAGAGGACGATAATTATGCGCCTCCCTCCGAAGATGAGGCAAGCCTCAACGACGACGAATTCGTCGTGCTTGAGGATCCCGCCGAACAGGAGCGTTTCAAACGCAGGCTTATGGCCACGACAAGCAGCCTCAAGAAAAAGCAGCACCAACTTAGAGCTGACCAAGACCTGCTAGCTGACAGATGGATCAAGTCCCGCCACCAAGAGTATGAACTCGAACGCCCTCCAAAAGCTACCCCAAACGCAGGCCGTTGCCTCGATCAGAGGAGGAAGCACCCAAGTCACCAACAAGACGACATGGCAGACCGGCCACCCTGCGGGTCAGCGACAGAAGCCTCTCGGCCCTCCGCTCAAGCCACACCCCGACGCCGCTCAAAAAGTACCAAGGCACGAGAAAACGCGCCGGACTTGCGAGATATATTGGAGGATAAGGCAAAACATACAAGATCGATCTACGGATCGCGGGCGCCTAACGACTGGACGATTACCATCGCGGATACGGCAAACCCGCCGGACCGAACACAAGAGACAAAGCTCATATGAGCTACGCCGTGACATAGCCCAATCTGAGGCGCCAAGACACCCACTATGCTTCACAGATGAAGTAATGGATCATCAAATCCCCGAGGGCCTCAAACCCGTAAACATCGAATCATACGATGGTACCACAGATCCTGCGGTCTGGATCGAGGACTATCTCCTCCATATCCACATGGCCCGCGGTGATGATCTACATGCCATCAAATACCTCCTACTCAAGCTTAAAGGACCAGCTCGGCATTGGCTCAACAGCTTGCCAGCAGAATCAATTGGTTGTTGGGAGGACCCGGAAGCCGCATTCCTTGATAACTTCCAGTGGCACATATGTGTGACCACCAGACGCCCGATGACCTTAGCCATATAATTCAGCAGCCGTAAGAATCGCCGGACAATTCTCGACACGGTTCCTAACAAAGAAAAATCAAATCATTGATCGTCCGGATGCGGAGGCCCTTGCAGCCTTCAAACATAACATCCGCGATTTAATGGCTTGCTGTGCACCTAGGACAGGAAAACCGAAATCCATGGCAGCCCTCACAACACTCATGACCCGCTTTTGTGCGGGAGAGGACAATCGGCTAGCTCGAAGCAACAACTTGGTCAAACACCACGATAGTTCGGATACCAAGTACAGCAATGGCAGGTCGAGTCTCAAAAAGAACAAGCTCAGCATTAACGGCTATAATGCTGAAGATACTACCATCAATTCCTGATTCATAGGCTCTAAACCCGGTCAGCGGAAGAAGCCATTCAAAAGAAATACCAAGGGCCCGTCCAACTTGGACCGAATACTCGATCGCTTGTGCGGATACATGGCACCCCGAAAACTAGCCAATCACACCAACAGGGATTGTTGGGTGTTCAAGCAAGCAGGCAAGTTAAGTGCCAAACTCAATGACAAGGGGCTGCATAGCGATGACGAGGAAGAGCCGCGGCAGCCGAACAATATAACAGAAGGGCTTTCCCACACAAGTGCGGACGGTGAACATGATATACGCAACCCACATACCCAAAAGGGAGCGGAAGCGTGCACTAAGGGACGTATACGCGATGGAGCCAGTCGCCCCAAAGTTCAACCCATGGTCTTCCTGCCCGATCACCTTCGATCGAAGGGACCACCCCACTAGCATTCGTCATGGCGGTTTCGCCGCATTGGTTCTAGACCCAATTATTGACGGATTTCACCTCACCAGTCCTCGATGGACGGCGGTAGCAGCCTGAACTCGCTTTATCAGGATACAAAGGCGCAAAATGGGCATAGACCCTCAAGGATTAAACCTACAAAGACGACCTTTAAAGGCGTCATACCGGGTGTAGAGGCCAATTGTACGGGCTCAGTTACACTCGAAGTGGTCTTCGGATCCCCGGATAACTTCCGAAGCGAAGAGTTGATCTTCGACATAGTCCCGTTCAACAGCAGCTATCACTCACTGCTCGGACGAACCGCATTTGCAAAGTTCAATGCGGTGCCGCACTACGCATACCTCGAGCTCAAGATGACAGGCCCTCGAGGAGTAATCACGGTCAATGGAAACACCGAACGCTCTCTCCGAACGGAGGAGCACACGGCGGCCCTCGCGACGGAGGTGCAAAGAAGCCTCTCACAGCAATTCTTGAGTCCGGCCACTAAGCGTCCGGACACCGCTGCCGCTACCGAGTAACCTACAACAAGACCGCTGGCACGATTCAAGCATCGCCAGCGTAGCAATCCGGCCCCAACCCCAGCCCTCGCGAAATTGTGCGAAAGATTACGCGTACATAACTATGCTCCGGAGATACCATGGGCATAAGGGAGGGCACGACCACGGTATGCCCGTAATGCGGCTTAACCGCCGCCAGGGCTCCGATTGTGTCATTCTTTTCCTTTTCTTTTTTCTTTTTCAGGACTCCGCTTAGAAGTCCCGTCCGCACTAGAATCGCCGAACTCACGATGCAACATCCAGGAAGCGTAAAGCTACGCCGAGTGTTCAGGTGGTCTCTATTAAGAGCATTATACCTGTTTTACATACCATCCTCAGCTTACCTCGGAGGGGACATGTTAAATAATCCCATCCCTTGCTTATCGTGACTATTTGTATCGCTCGCTTTCATTGCAGTACCTTTTTGAATAAACAATACATAGCTTTCGCTTATTATTGCACTCATTTCTTTATCTATATATATGTTCATTTCATGACATGTTGCACCTGCAGACACTTTGGTACGGCCAATACACCAGGGGCTTACGTACCCCAAAATTATGGTGTGACAAGTCCGAACACTTTCACAAGTGCGGCACCCCGAACTTATAGCATTATATCCATCGGCTCCGAATCATGTCTTGGGTCAATAGTTGGGTTTGCCCGGCTCCCGTGTTTTGGTACCTTACGTTCCGTTATATCGGCTAAGGTAGCACCGAGAGAACCACTGCGATTGTGCTCCAGTTGAGCTGGGTCGAGCACCTCATTGGAGAAAGCTAAAACTGACCGTCATGATAGGTCGAGAGTCGGTCGCTGTTCGAGAGGTTTTTTTGGGTCCCTAAAGACTTATGCCGCTTAGAGCGAGGAACCGAATTGTCCGTCCAAGGCCTGGATAGCGCCCCGAACTCGGTCTTCCGAGTACTAGGGGCTTCGCCGAAGTTTAAAATTATAGAATTATATGGCTAAGTGAGAGTGTTCAAGCATTATAAGTCCGGTTGCCTTGTTCCTTGCGTTGAGCGCCTCCTAGATGGACCCAAGAATGGGAACAAGAGTGCTCAAGTTTATCCCGAACACCCCAAAGACTCATGGCATGGGGCTGAAGCCAACGACTTGCCATCTCTCAAATTTGATAAACGGCCGCCTGTAAGGTAATATTTTAAATTAACAAGCGTTGCTTAGCGATATGAACAAGTTTTCAGCGACATGATAACAAATGCGAGTCTATTCAAAAATTACATCTTTGGAGCACTCATCCGCTATTCGGTGGGCACCCTTCAGGAGGCCCTCATAGTACATTTCGGGCGTGCGATGCTCCTTGCCCTTTGGTGGCCCGTCCGTCACAAGCTTCTCCGCATCCAGTTTGCCCTGCAGCACTTTAGCACGGGCAAGGGCCCGACGGACACCTTCAATGCAGACGGAGCGCTTTGATGACTTCAACCCGTGGACAAAGGCCCACCAGCCGCAGACTAGCCCAAAGTAGCTCCCAGACATGGCTTCCAATGGCCACAACCGAACTATGAGGCCCTTCATGGCCTGTTTGGCGACCTTGTGGAGCTCGACCAACTGCTTCAGCTGGTCGCTTAGGGGCACCGGATGTCCGGCCTCAAAGATATTGAGACCGTAACACCTTCTCCGCTGAGCTCCCCTCCTTGGCGCGGTAGAATGCGGCAAAGATCGGACACACCACGGGCAGATCTGCGAATGCTCTGGAGAGCTCCGAATCCGGGTAAGTAATAGGTAATTCACTTTCACATGCTTGCTTTGCATAAAGAATGCCTTACCCGCCGCTATCTTCTTTAATAATTCAATTTCTTGAGGGCTTTTTGGGCCTCGGCCTTAGCAGCTTTGGCACTCTCAAGAGCCGAGGCAAGCTCGGACTCGGGTCTTGAGTCACGCCCAAACCCTCGTGTTTTTTCACGAGAGCCCGGAGCTCTGCTGCACCTCCGCCAACCGCGCCTCCCCTTTCTCTCGCTCGGCGCTCGGCCGCAGCTTTGCTGACCACGGACACCGCTTCCTTCGTGGTCGCCACCTGCTCGTGGCCCCTGTAGTACCCATGTTATTCTTGTTATTTTTTGCAACCAAAACCTTTTCTATAAGGTATTTCTTTAATAAGGTATTACTTACCTTCCTTGTCCTTGAGCTGCTTCTTGGCAAGGCCGAGCTCGTTCTCGGACCGCTCGAGGTGCTGCTTCAATGCATTAACCTCCGCAGATCAAGCAAGGGAGGTCGGCAGACGCAACCTGCATTCCCATATTGACATACTTATGTTAGACTCCTGCATATATCTTTTAGATCCTTAGTCCGGCTTTTCTTTCCAACACCGAACTAAGCATCGTGGGCTACCGTCTATGCGGTAATATTTTTACATATTCTAAACTTACCTCAAAGCCTGTTAGAAGGCTGGTACAGGCTTCGGTCAGCCCGCCGTTGGAGGACTGAACTGTCCGGATCACCACACTCATAACAGTGCGGTGCTCCTCCTCGATGGAAGCGTTGTTAAGCGCCTCTAGTAAGCTATCCGGTGCCTCCGGTTGGACGGAGGACACCGGCGTCTTACCCTTCTTACGAAGGGGCCGCATGCCGGACTCCAGAACCGCTGAAGGTTCCGGCATGGAGTCCGGACAAGGGTCGGGCTTAGAGCCCCTGGGGGTCTCGCCCCCCACGCGCCTGGAGTCCGGGAGGTCGCCTTGCGGCGCCTCCTGCGCTACCTCCTCTTGACCAGGCCCCCCTTGGGGCCCCACCTCGGTGTCATCCGTAGCGTGAGGCGAGGAGGCGGCCGGAAGTGAAGTACTCTCCATTTCCGACGAACTCAAGGACCCGCTCGAGGAAGCGGCGAACTCGCCCTTGGGCGGGCTGCATGATTGTTCGGCATTAGAGAACACTATGCAATGATAAAAAAGCCATGGCTATCCGGACACTTACGACCTCGCCAGGGGCTTGGCCCTCGTTGGCCACTCCTCCTCCTCGTCGTCGACGTTGGTGGAGAAGTCCGGAGGAAGGGTCCTTCCCTTCTTAGACCCTCCGGCCTCCCTAGTTGGGGCGGCCTTCCTTTTCCTCTCCTCTGCTGGGGAGAGGCTTCTTTGTCCTCCTCCTCGTTCTCAGGAGAAGATTCTGCTTCAGAATCTGATAGCACCTAGCGTCGGGAGCTCCTTCGAGTTCCCGTGGCCTCCTTCTTGGCCTTCTTCTCCGACACCACATGGGGTATCGGAGCCAGCAGCTCTGGCCAATCGGGCGTCCCGGGTCTTCCGGCAAAGGAGCCGGACAGTTAATCTGTCCGACCGTCTTCAGCCAGTCCTGTCAAAGATTAGGGAGTTTAGATCCCACATAGAGTCAATCTATGAAAAAGGAGTCCCGTAAAGGGTAAAATAACTTACCTCGCCGGCTTGACGCTCATGAAATGTATCCGCGATCTTTGTTAGCGGATGTGGGGCTTCAGCGCCTTGAACAAAGACTCTTCCGTGCATCTTCGCACGTAGTGTCAAGAGCTGGCTCAAGGTTCGGTGTTGTGCGGATCAAATTGCCACAAATTAAAGGCCCGTTCTCGGCATGGGAGAATCCGCGGATGAGCATGACTTGGACTACGTGGACAAGCTTGAGCTTCTTGTCCACCGTGTTTTGACACAGGTTTGGAGTCCGGTCAGCTCTTCCGAATCACCCCACTTCAGGCCTGTCTCTTTCCATGATGTGAGCCGTGTGGGGGAGCCAGATCTGAATTCGGGGGCCGCCGCCTAGTTGGAGTCACACGGCTCGGTGATGTAGAACCACCCCGATTTCCACCCCTTTATTGTCTCCACGAAGGAGCCCTCGAGCCAAAGGACATTGGGCATCCTGCCCACCATAGCGCCTCAAGACTACCGCTGTCGGCCGCCCACTATCTTCGGCTTGACGCTAAAGGTCTTCAACCATAAGCGAAGTGGGGTTGGATGCGAGAGGAAGGCCTCGCATTACGATAAGCGTCGAGATATTGAGGATGAAGTTTGGGGCCAGATCGTGGAAATCTGTGCCATAGTAGAACATGAGCCCCGGACAAATGGGTGAAGTGGAAAACCTAGTCCATGGAGGAAGTGGGTGAGGAACACCACCCTCTCTTGGGGCCTGGGAGTGGGGATGAGCTGCCCCTCTTCTGTTAGCCGACACGCGATGTCGCCGGACAAGTATCCGGCCTCCCTCAGTCTTGTGATGTGCCCCTCCGTGACGGAGGAGGCCATCCACCTGCCTCCCGCTCCGGACATAGTTGGAGAAGGTTGAGGTGGGGTGTGTTGGAAATATGCCCTAGAGACAATAATAAATTAGTTATTATTATATTTCCTTGTTCATGATAATCGTTTATTATCCATGCTATAATTGTATTGATAGGAAACTCAGATACATGTGTGGGTACATAGACAACACCATGTCCCTAGTAAGCCTCTAGTTGACTAGCTCATTGATCAATAGATGGTTACAGTTTCTTGACCATGGACATTGGATGTCGTTGATAACGGGATCACATCATTAGGATAATGATGTGATGGACAAGACCCAATCCTAAGCCTAGCACAAAGATCGTAGTTCGTATCTTTGAAGCTTTTATAATGTCAAGTATCATTTCCTTAGACCATGAGATTGTGCAACTCCGGATACCGTAGGGAATGCTTTAGGTGTACCAAACGTCACAACGAATCGGGTGGCTATAAAGGTGAATTAAGGTATCTCCAAAAGTGTCTGTTGGGTTGGCACGAATCGAGACTGGGATTTGTCACTCCGTGTGACAGAGAGGTATCTCTGGGCCCACTCGGTAGGACATCATCATAATGTGCACAATGTGATCAAGGAGTTGATCACGGGATGATGTGTTACGGAACGAGTAAAGAGACTTGCCGGTAACGAGATTGAACAAGGTATCGGGATACCGACGATCGAATCTCGGGCAAGTACAATACCGCTAGACAAAGGGAATTGTATAAGGGATCGATTGAGTCCTTGACATCGTGGTTCATCCGATGAGATCATCATGGAACATGTGGGAGCCAACATGGGTATCCAGATCCCGCTGTTGGTTATTGACCGGAGAACGTCTCGGTCATGTGCGCATGTCTCCCGAACCCGTAGGGTCTACACTCTTAAGGTTCGTTGACGCTAGGGTTATAAAGGAAGTTTGTATGTGGGTACCGAATGTAGTTCGGAGTCCCGGATGAGATCCCGGACGTCACGAGGAGTTCCGGTATGGTCAGGTGGTAAAGATTTATATGGGAAGTCCTGTTTTGGTCACCGGAAAAGTTTGGGCGATATCGGTAATGTACGGGACCACCGGAGGGTCCTGGGTCCACCAAGTGGGGCCACCTGCCCAGAAGGCTGCGTGGGCCAAGTGTGGGAGGGACCAGCCCCTAGGAGGGCTGGTGCGCCCACAAGGGGCCCAAGGCGCAAGGAAGAGTGGGAGGGGCAACCCTAGTCCAGATGGGCCTTAAGGCCCATCTAGTGGGCGCCTCCTCTCCCTCCCTCTTGGCCGCCTCCCCAAGCCCCATCTAGGGCTGGCCGCACCCCTTGGGGGTGGAAACCCTAGATGGGGCGCAGCCCTCCCTCTCCCTATATATATGAGGCCTAGGGGCTGCCCAATACAAAGCGATTCTATCTCTCGTTGGTGCAGCCCTGCCTCTTCTTCCTCCTCCTCCTCTCTTGTGATGCTTGGCGAAGCCTGCAAGATTGCCACGCTCCTCCACCACCACCACGCCGTTGTGCTGCTGCTGGATGGAGTCTTCCTCAACCTCTCCCTCTCTCCTTGCTGGATCAAGGCGTGGGACACGCCACGTGGCTGTCACGTGTGTTGAACGCGGAGGTGCCGTCTGCTCGGCACTAGGATCTCCGGTGATTTGGATCACGACGAGTACGACTCCTTCAACCCCGTTCTCATGAACGCTTCCGCTTAACGATCTACAAGGGTATGTAGATGCACTCTCCTCCCTCGTTGCTAGTTTCTCCATAGATAGATCTTGGTGACACGAGGAAAATTTTGAATTTACGCCACGTTCCCCAACAAAGTGGCATCATGAGCTAGGTCTATTGCGTAGATTCTTTGCACGAGTAGAACACAAAGTAGTTGTGGGCGTTGATGATGTTCAATATGCTTACCGTTACTAGTCCAATCTTGTTTCGACGGTATTGTGGGATGAAGCGGCCCGGACCGACCTTACACGCATTTCCACGTGAGACAGTTCCACCGACCGACATGCACTTGGTGCATAAGGTGGCTAGCGGGTGCCGCCTCCCACTTTAGTTGGAACGGATTCGATGAAAAGGGTCCTTATGAAGGGTAAATAGCAATTGACATATCACGTTGTGGTTTTATGAGGTAAGAAACGTTCTTGCTAGAAACCCATAGCAGCCACGTAAAACATGCAAACAACAATTAGAGGACGCCTAACTTGTTTTTGCAGGGTATGCTATGTGATGTGATATGGCCAAGAAGAATGTGATGAATGATACGTGATGTATGAGATTGATCATGTTCTTGTAATAGGATTCACGACTTGCATGTCGATGAGTATGACAACCGGCAAAAGCCATAGGAGTTGTCTTTATTTATTGTATGACCTGAAGTCATTACATTAACGCCATGTAATTACTTTACTTTATTGCTAACCGTAGCCATAGTAGTAGAAGTAATAGTTGGCTAGACAACTTCATGAAGACACGATGATGGAGATCATGATGATGGAGATCATGGTGTCATGCCGGTGACGATGATGATCATGGAGCCCTCAAGATGGAGATCAAAGGAGCAAAATGATATTGGCCATATCATGTCACTATTTGATTGCATGTGATGTTTATCATGTTTATGCATCTTATTTGCTTAGAACGACGGTAGTAAATAAGATGATCCCTCATTAAAATTTCAAGAAGTGTTCTCCCTAATCGTGCACCGTTGCTAAAGTTCGCCGCTTCTAAGCACCACGTGATGATCGGGTGTGATAGATTCTTACGTTCACATACAACGGGTGTAAGACAGATTTACACACGAAAACACTTAGGGTTAACTTGACGAGCCTAGCATGTATGTGACATGGCCTCGGAACACGAGACCGAAAGGTCGAGCATGAGTCGTATAGTAGATACGATCAACATGAAGATGTTCACCGATGATGACTAGTCCGTCTCACGTGATGATCGGACACGGCCTAGTTGACTCGGATCATGTAATCGCTTAGATGACTAGAGGGATGTCTATTCGAGTGGGAGTTCATAAGATGAACTTAATTATCCTAAACATAGTCAAAAGATCTTTGCAAATTATGTCGTGAAGCTCGCGCTTTAGTTCCACTGCTTTAGATATGTTCCTAGAGAAAATATAGTTGAAAGTTGATAATAGCGGTTATGCGGACAAGAGAAAGCTTATGTCCTTAATGCACCGCTCGGTGTGCCGAACCCCAAACGTTGTTTGTAGATGTTGCGAACATCGGACATACACATTTTGATAACTACGTGATAGTTCGGTTAAATGGTTTAGAGTAGAGGCACCAAAGACGTTTCTCAAACGTCATGGAACATATGAGATGTTTCGAGGGCTGAAATTGGGATTTCAGGCTCGTGCCCACGCCAAGAGGTATGAGACCTTGACGCATTTTCTTAGCCTGCAAACTAAGGGAGAAAGCTCAATCGATGAGCTTGTGCTCAGATTGTCCGAGTGCAACAATCACTTGAATCGAGTGGGAGTTGATCTTCCGTGAGAGATAGTGATGTTTCTCCAAAGTCATTGCCACCAAGCCGCTAGAGCTTCGTGATGAACTATAACATGTCGTGGATAGATGATCCTTGAGGTATTCACGATGTTTGACATCGCGAAAGTAGAAATCAAGAAGGAGCATCAATTGTTGATGGTTAGTGAAACCACTAGTTTCAAGAAGGGCAAGGGCAAGAAGGGCACTTCATGAAACGGCAAACCAGCTTCTTGCTCCAAAGGAAGAAACCCAAAGGTTGAACCCAAACCCGAGACTAAGTGCTTACGTAATAAGGGGAACAGCCATCGAGCAGCATTACCCTAGATACTTGGTAGATGAGAAGGCTGGCAAGGTCGATAGAAGTATATTGGATATACATTATGTTAATGTGTACTTTACTAGTACTCCTAGTAGCACCAGTGGTATTAAGATACCGGTTCGGTTGCTAAGTGTTAGTAACTTCGAAATAAAAGAGCTACGGAATAAACGGAGACTAGCTAAAGGTGAGTCGATTTATATGTGTTGGAAGTGTTTCCAAGTTTGATTTGATCAAACATCGCACGCTCCCTCTACCATCAAGATTAGTATTTTTCCTGCAGAAGTGTCATTTGGTGATTGCGTTGAGGATAGACATGATTGGATTATGTCTCTCGCAAGACGGTTATTCATTTTAGGAGATTTATAGTTACTGAATTTATTTGAATAATACCTTCAATGGTCTTGCACCTAAAATGAATGGTTTATTGAATCTCGATCGTAGTGATACACATTTTCATGCCAAAGATATAAGATAGTAATGATAGTACCACTTACTTGTGGCAATCGCCATGTAAGTCATAATGGTATAAAACGCATGAAGAAGCTCCATGTTGATGGATCTTTGGACTCACTCTTTTTGAAAAGTTTGAGACATGCGAACCATGTCTATTGGTGTATACGCATGAAGAAACTCCATGCAGATGGACCGTTTGGACTCACTTGATTTTGAATCACTTGAGACATGCAAATCATACCACATGGGCAAGATGACTAAAAAGCCTCGGTTTCAGTATGATGGAACAAGATAGCAACTTGTGGAAGTAACACATTTTGATGTGTGCAGTCCAATGAGTGCTGAGGCATGCAATGGAATATCGTTATGTTCTCACTTCACGGATGATTTGAGTAGATGTTGAGTATATTTACTTGATGAAACACAAGTCTGAAATATTGAATGGTTCAAGTAATTTCAGAGTGAAGTTGAAGATCATCGTGACAAGAGGATAAAATGTCTATGATATGATCATAGAGATGAGTATATGAGTTACGAGCTTTGGCACGCAATTAAGACATTATGGAAATTGTTTCACAAATAATACCGCCTGGAACACCATAGTTTGATGGTGTGTCCGAACATCATAGTTGCACCCTATTAGATATGGTGCGTACCATGATGTCTCTTATCAAATTACCACTATCGCTCATGGGTTAGGCATTAGAGACAACCACATTCACTTTAATAGGGCACCACGTAATTCGCTTGAGACGACACCGCTTGAACTATGGTTTGGAGAAACCTAAGTTGTCGCTTTCTTAAAAGTTTGGGGCTGCGACGCTTATGTGGAAAAGTTTCAGGTTGATAAGCTCGAACCCAAAGCGGATAAAATGCATCTTCATAGGACACCCAAAACAGTTGGGTATACCTCCTAATTCAGATCCGAAAGCAATAGGGATTGTTTCTTCAATCGGGTCCTTTCTCGAGGAAAAGTTCGTCTCGAAAAGTTGAGTGGGAGGATGGTGGAGACTTGATGAGGTTATTGAACCGTCACTTCAACTAGTGTGTAGCAAGGCACAGGAAGTTGTTCCTGTGGCACCTACACCAATTGAAGTAGAAGCTTATGATAGTGATCATGAAGTTTTGGATCAAGTCACTACCGCATTCGTAGGGGTGACAAGGATGCGGACTGCTTCAGAGTGGTACGGTGATCCTGTCTTGAAAGTCATGTTGCTAGACAACAATGAACCTACGAGCTATGGGGAAGCGATGGTGGGCTCATATTCCGACAAATGGTTAAAAGCCATGAAATCCGAGATAGGATCCATGTATCAGAACAAAGCATGGACTTTGGTGGACTTGCCCGATGATCGGCAAGCCATTGAAATAAATGGATCTTTAAGAAGAAGACGGACATGGACGGTAATGTCACCGTCTATGAAGCTCGACTTGTGGCGAAGAGTTTTCACAAGTTCAAGGAGTTGACTACGATGAGATTCTCTCATTCAGAAGCGATGCTTAAGTCCGTCGGAATCATGTTAGCATAAGCTGCATTGATGAAATCTGGCGGATGGATGTCAAAATGAGTTTCCTTACCAGTTTTCGTAAGGAAAGGTTGTATGTGATACAATCAGAAAAAGTTTTGTCGATCCTAAGGATGCTAAAAGGTATGCTGGCTCCAGCAATCCTTCTAAGGACTGGAGTAAGCATCTCGGAGTTGGATTGTGCGCTTTGATGAGATGACCAAAGATTTTGGGTTTATACAAAGTTTATGAGAAACTTGTATTTCCAAAGAAGTGAGTGGGAGCACTATAGAATTTCTGATGAGTATATGTTATTGACATATTGATGATCAGAAATGATGTAGAATTTCTGGAAAGCATATAGGGTTATTTGAAAGATGTTTTTCAATAGAAAACCTGGATTAAGCTACTTGAACATTGAGCATTGAGATCTATGAGGATAGATCAAAATGCTTAATAATACTTCCAAATGAGCACATACCTTGACATGATCTTGAAGGTGTTCAAGATGGATCACCAAAGAAGGAGTTCTTGCCTCGAGATGTAAGGTATGAAGTTAAGAGTTAAAGCTTGACCACGACGTAAAAGAGAGAAAGGACGAAGGTCGCCCCTATGCTTCAGACATAGGCTCTATAGTATGCTATGCCGTGTACCGCACGGAAGTGTGCCTTGCCATGAGTCGAGTCAAGGGGTACAAGAATGATCCAGGAATGGATCATTGGACATGATCAATAATTGTCCTTGGAGTAAATGAGGACATGTTTCTCGATTATGGAGGTGATAAAGAGTTCGTAAAGGGTTACGTCGATGCAAGCTTTAACACCTATCCGAAAGTGACTCGAGTAGCAAACCGGATACGTATAGTGGAGCAACCATTTGGAATAGCTCCAAGTGGAGCGTGGAAGCAACATTTACAATATGACATAGAGAATTGCGAAGTACACACGGATCTGAAAGGTTCAGACCCGTTGACTAAAAACCTCTCTCACAAGCAAAACATGATCAAACACGAGAACTCATTGAGTCTTAATCACATGATGATGTGAACTAGTTTACAGACACTAGTAAACTCTTTGGATGTTAGTCACATGGCGATGTGACCTATCAGTGTTAATCACATGGCAATGTGAACTAGATTATTGACTCTAGTGCAAGTGGGAGACTATTGTAAATATGCCCTAGAGACAATAATAAATTAGTTATTATTATATTTCCTTGTTCATGATAATCGTTTATTATCCATGCTATAATTGTATTGATAGGAAACTTCGATACATGTGTGGGTACATAGACAACACCATGTCCCTAGTAAGCCTCTAGTTGACTAGCTCGTTGATCAATAGATGGTTACAATTTCACGACCATGGACATTGGATGTCGTTGATAACGGGATCACATCATTAGGAGAATGATGTGATGGACAAGACCCAATCCTAAGCCTAGAACAAAGATCGTAGTTCGTATCTTTGAAGCTTTTATAATGTCAAGTATCATTTCCTTAGACCATGAGATTGTGCAACTCCGGATACCGTAGGAATGCTTTGGGTGTACCAAAGCGTCCACAACGAATCGGGTGGCTATAAAGGTGCATTACAGGTATCTCCGAAAGTGTCATTGGGTTGTACGAATCGAGACTGGATTTGTCACTCCGTGTGACGGAGAGGTATCTCTGGGCCCACTCGGTAGGACATCATCATAATGTGCACAATGTGATCAAGGAGTTGATCACGGGATGATGTGTTACGGAACGAGTAAAGAGACTTGCCGTAACGAGATTGAACAAGGTATCGGGATACCGACGATCGAATCTCGGCAAGTACAATACCGTTAGACAAAGGGAATTGTATACGGGATCGATTGAGTCCTTGACATCGTGGTTCATCCGATGAGATCATCGTGGAACATGTGGAGCCAACATGGGTATCCAGATCCCGCTGTTGGTTATTGACCGAGAACGTCTCGGTCATATGCGCATGTCTCCCGAACCCGTAGGGTCTACACACTTAAGGTTCGGTGACGCTAGGGTTATAAAGGAAGTTTGTATGTGGTTACCGAACGGAGTCCCGGATGAGATCCCGGACGTCACGAGGAGTTCCGGAATGGTCCGGAGGTAAAGATTTATATATGGGAAGTCCTGTTTTGGTCACCGGAAAAGTTTCGGGCGATATCGGTAACGTACCGGGACCACCGGGAGGGTCCCGGGAGTCCACCAAGTGGGGCCACCTGCCCCAGAAGGCTGCGTGGGCCAAGTGTGGGAGGGGACCAGCCCCTAGGAGGGCTGGTGCGCCCCACAAGGGGCCCAAGGCGCAAGGAAGAGTGGGAGGGGGCAAACCCTAGTCCAGATGGGCCTTAAGGCCCATCTAGTGGGCGCCTCCCTCTCCCTCCCCTCTTGGCCGCCTCCCCAAGCCCCATCTAGGGCTGGCCGCACCCCTTGGGGGTGGAAACCCTAGATGGGGGCGCAGCCCTCCCTCTCCCCTATATATATGAGGCCTAGGGGCTGCCCAATACAGGCGATTCTATCTCTCGTTGGTGCAGCCCTGCGTCTCTTCTTCCTCCTCCTCCTCTCTTGTGATGCTTGGCGAAGCCCTGCAAGATTGCCACGCTCCTCCACCACCACCACGCCGTTGTGCTGCTGCTGGATGGAGTCTTCCTCAACCTCTCCCTCTCTCCTTGCTGGATCAAGGCGTGGGAGACGCCACCGGGTTGTACGTGTGTTGAACGCGGAGGTGCCGTCCGTTCGGCACTAGGATCTCCGGTGATTTGGATCACGACGAGTACGACTCCTTCAACCCCGCTTCTCATGAACGCTCGCTTAACGATCTACAAGGGTATGTAGATGCACTCTCCTCCCCTCGTTGCTAGTTTCTCCATAGATAGATCTTGGTGACACGTAGGAAAATTTTGAATTTCTGCTACGTTCCCCAACAGGGTGTGCGGACTTGGGCGCTGGAGCTCGAGTGCGCGGAAATGGATAAGCAAAGGAGGAAGAAGGCGTAGGTGAAAAGGTGGATCCTTATCCCCTTATATGGACGGACGAAGCTATGCGTCCCGCACCAGCCTGGTAAAACTCGCTTATCTCCCAAGCGCCGTAATCAATGGCGCGGATGGGTTACCCACGTCCGTATTGATGGGAATCCCGGAATAAGGGGCACGATCTATGCTTTGATAAGACGTGCTGGAAACCGCCTCGCTAAACGCTACCGAGGTGGAACAGTAAAGAAAACGATTCATATAAAGGCCTGGCCGTGGTGTGATGTCACGCCGCGGAATACGCCAAAGATATCTGTGCAATAGTTATTCTCTACGGTAGTATGTGGAACTTGTTTTGCAGAGCGGACACTATCCTTGTGTTCAAAACCTTCTATGAAGTATTCGGAGGAGGAACCCGCCTTGCAATGCCAAAGACAATATGCGTGCGGACTAAATGCGTCATTGAAGCCTAGTTCAGGGGCTACCGAGGAGTCTGGACTAGGGGTGTCCGGATAGCGAACTATCATCACGGCCGGACTCCAAGACTATGAAGATACAAGATTGAAGACTTCGTCCCGTGTCCGGATGGGACTTTCCTTGGCGTGGAAGGCAAGCTTGGCGATACGGATATGTAGATCTCCTACCATTGTAACCGACTGTGTAACCCTAACCTATCCGGTGTCTATATAAACCGGGGGGTTTTAGCCCGTGGGACGAACAACAATCATACCATAGGCTAGCTTCTAGGGTTTAGCCTCCTTGATCTCGTGGTAGATCTACTCTTGTACTACCCATATCATCAATATTAATCAAGCAGGAGTAGGGTATTACCTCCATCGAGAGGGCCCGAACCTGGGTAAAAACATCGTGTCCCTTGTCTCCTGTTACCATCCGCCTAGATGCACAGTTCGGGACCCCCTACCCGAGATCCACCGGTTTTGACACCGACAGGGGTCCTCGGGCGTCCGGTTTGTTATCCGTGGGCCGGACTGATGGGCTGTGAAGACATGAAGGCCGAAGACTGCACCGTGTCCCGATAGGACTCTACTTGGCATGGAACGCAAGCTAGGCGATCAACTATGGAGATTCCTTCTTATGTAACCGACTCAATGTAAACCCTAGATCCCCCCGATGTCTATATAAACCGGAGGGGTCAGTCCGGAAAACATATACTCATTACCATAGTCATAGGCTAGACTTCTAGGGTTTAGCCATTACGATCTCGTGGTAGATCAACTCTTGTAATACTCATATCCATCAAGATCAATCAAGCAGGAAGTAGGGTATTACCTCCACAGAGAGGGCCCGAACCTGGGTAAACATCGTGTCCCCCGTCTCCTGTTACCATCGATCCTAGACGCACAGTTGGGGACCCCCTACCCGAGATCCGCCGGTTTTGACACCGACATTGGTGCTTTAATTGAGAGTTCCACTGTGCCGTCGACGAAAGGCTCGATGGCTCGCCTTGTCGTTAAAGACAACATTACCGCAAGGGTAGTTCTGGCCCCAGGCCAAACCCTCCGGCTGGGCGACTTTACTATGATCGCCCGTTCGGCTGCAGAGCCGACGATGACCTCTCGGGCCATCGAAAATCCCCTTCGCATCAATTCCGAGCACTCCAAGCAGATGGATCCGGTCGAGTTTTCGTCCTTAAATGAACTCCTAGATCGCATCGCCGCTTTGGGAATCGCCACCGATTACGATCGGGTCGGGCCTAAAACTGACCAGGGAAGAACCAAAACTCCACTGGTCACCCACCAGATCGCGGTAGTCGTGGCGCAGGACGGCGAGTCTTCTTCTATATTAAAGATGGACCATGTTCGGGTCGCCGTTCATGAAGAGCCGGATAGTCACCTGCGAAAGGATGCATCCAGCCCTCCGAACATAGCATCGGACGACGGTTTCAAACGACCAGAAGATATTCCGGAGCCCGGACTGTCCAGTCCGGAAGATCATCAGATCCCGGACAATCGGTTAGGTCGGGGTTCAGATTTAATTCCACCCACCCACCCGGACATCGAGGCTCTCATGAACATAAAACAGCAGCCTCAGGAAAAGGTCCACCACTTCTGGGCCAGATTCCTCGTTGTCAAGGACAAGGTAAAATACTGCCGTTGCGAGGATGCAATATCAGTGTTCTGCAAAAATTGCGCGGACGAAGGAATCCTCAACGCCATCAATCGTCGCCGCGTACTAAAATTTGCTGACTTAGCAACTATCGTACAAAAATACTGCGCGATGGAAAGCGCCTGGGAAACTCGGGCAGCTCGCTGGGAACCATCAGTCCCAACCAAGCTCCCCATATAGGCGAAAAGGGCGTACCCTCGTGGCACGCCCAGTCCAACAGTCAAAAAACTCAAAGCCGCTATACGGCACGACACTGTTCTGGAAGGGTGGCTCGATTGCCCATGCAAAATACATACAACAACAGATACCGTGGCAACCCACAGCCTTAGATCATGTTGGATACTATGACAGGTAGCCAAGAGCGGCGAGGACATCCTTATCAAAGACGCCCCGGAACAACACCCCCCAGAAGACGACGACCCAAGAGTATTGACAGTCTTCGAGACATTCACTTCAAATAACAAGCGCAAAAGGGCACTTCGCGAGCTCGACGAAGTCTGCCAAATTGCTGTAATAAACCCATGGAATGACACGGCTATAACATTCAACGCCGGTGATGAACCAAAGTACAGAACAGTACGAGCACCAGCCGCGTTAGTCCTCAGGCCCATCGTGGACGAGTTTCGACTCACCAAGGTCCTCATGGACGGCGGCAACGGACTAAATCTCATTTATGAGGACACACTTCATAAAATGGAAATAGACAGGAGCCGCATCAAACCAAGCGACACAACCTTCCGGGGAATTATTCCTAGCCGGGAGGCGCCGTGCGCGGGCAAAATCACACTTGACGTGGTATTCGGCACGCCGGAGAACTACCGGTCCGAGGAAATAACCTTCCAAGTGGCCCCTTTCAGCTGCGGATATCACGCCCTATTGGGGCGGGATGCTTTTACACGCTTCCAAGCTATACCTCACTACGGGTATATGAAGCTCAAAATGCCCGGACCAAGCGGTATAATCACCCTCATCAATGATTCGGAGATAGCACTTCGCGCTGAAAACAAAACCGCATCCCTGGCCCTAGAAGCGCTATACAAAGCCCTCGCGGCCGAAGAATTAACTTCACTACGTTCCACAGTGTACAGGGACGATGTGAGCCTCGACAAACGACCCAAATCCACCTCATTCAAACCAACAGAAGAAATAGTCAAATTCCAGGTCCACCCAACGGACCCCAAGAAGACAGCATCTATCGGAGCTCAACTGAACCCAAAAGTTGACGCTGCACTATGAGAGTTCCTGCGCGAAAATTGGGACATATTCGCCCGGCACCCTTTGGATATGCCAGGGATCCCACGCAGGTTGGCCGAACATAGCCTCAACATATTAAAGGGATTCAAACCAGTCAAGCAAACACTGCGGCGCTTTTCCGAACCCAAGCGACAGGCCATGGGGGAGGAGCTGGCCAAGCTCATCGAGGCCGGATTCATTAGAGTAATCAAGCATCCGGACTGGCTGGCAAACCTGGTAATGGTACCAAAGAAGGATAAATCCTGGCGCCTATGTGTCGATTTCAAGGATCTCAACAAGGCTTTCGCTAAGGATCCTTTTCCCCTTCCCCGCATTGATTAAATCATTGACGCCACCGCGGGACACGACTCACTGTGTTTCCTCGATGCATACTTCGGATACTATCAAATCAAAATGAAGGAATCCGATCAAGCTGCAACAATATTTATTACCCCATACGGGCCATTCTGCTTCAATACTATGCCCTTCGGGCTCAAGAACGTCGGCGCGACATACCAACGCATGATCCAAACATGCCTATAGAAACAGATCGGCAAAACAGTAAAAGCTTACGTTGATGACGTCGTCATCAAGACTAGGCATGTCGAAACACTAATAGACGACTTACGTCTTACGTTCGACAACCTCCGGGAATACGACATTAAGCTCAACCCGGAGAAGTGTGTCTTCGGCGTCCCCGCTGGAAAACTGCTGGGCTTCATAGTTTCCAATAGAGGAATCGAGGCAAATCCAGCTAAAATCAGAGCTCTGGCACAGTTGGCTATACCACAAACCTCAAATAGGTCCAAAAACTGGCAGGATGCGTGGCAGCACTAAGCCGCTTTATCTCCAGACTAGGAGAAAAGGCACTACCACTCTATCGCCTCTAATGGTGCACGGATAACTTCGAATGGACAGACGTGGCGACTGCCTGACTGGAGGAAATAAAGGCTCTCCTAGCAAGCAATCCAATCCTGGCCGCACCAAACGCAGGCGAACCCATGCTGCTATACATATCGGCAACACATCAAGTGGTGTGCGCCGTGCTCGTTGTCGATCGAGAACAGGACGGACACAAATTCCCACTTCAAAAGCAAGTATACTATGTATCCACTATCCTCACACCATGCAAATCTCGGTACCCACACTACCAAAAGATAGCATACGCAGTTTTTATGGCATCCCGCAAGTTACGACACTACTTCCAGGAGTGTTCAATCATGGTGGCTTCCGAAGTCCCACTCAATGACATAATTAACAACCGCAATGCCACGGGACGTATCGCCAAATGGGCCATAGAGCTACTTCCATTCAACATAACATACAAACTGCGTCGAGCCATCAAATCTCAAGTGCTGGCCGACTTCGTCGCCGAATGGACAGAGGCCGAACTCCCCAAAGAGTACGGCGCATACTCAAATTGGGTCATGTATTTTGACGGTTCCAAAATGTTGGCAGGACTAGGAGCAGGAGTCGTCTTAACATCCCCTACTGGAGACGTCGTCCAGTATGTATTCCAGATATTATACACAAACTCCAGCAATGCAGCCGAATATGAGGCCCTACTGCATGGTCTTCGGATGGCCACATCCATGGGCATACAACGCCTGGAGGTGCGCGGGGACTCGAACCTCGCGATATCTCAGATAAACGGCGACTTTGACGCCAAAGATCCAAAGATGGCAGCATATCGCAATGCCGTATTAAAAATGTCGGCTCGGTTCGAAGGACTTGAATTTCACCATGTTGCTCGAGAAAGCAATCAAGCGACGGACGTCCTGGCCTGCATCTGTGCTAAGCGCCACCCCGTCCCACCAAACATCTTCCTGGAAAGGCTCTTCAAGCCATCCGTGGTGTGGCAAGGGGAGGGCGGCAACCATAGATTAGATCCGAACACAACCTCAAATCCCGAGCACACAGACAGTACCGGGGGCTCAGCCACCAAAGTAACACCATCGGCCCATCTCATTATGGCAGTCATTGCCCCATGGACCGAACCCTTCTTGGCCTACATTGATAGGAAGGAGCTTCCAGACGACCAGAACGAGGCTCGCCGCATTGTCAGGCGTTTAAAGGCCTATAAGGTCCACAAAGGAGAACTCTACAAGAAAAGCACTACCGGAGTACTTCAAAGATGTATCTCCGAAGAAGAAGGGCAGCAGCTGTTAGCGGAAATTCACGCTGGCCTCGGCGGACACCACGCCGCGGCTCGGGCCCTCGTTAGCAAGGCCTTCCGCACTGGGTTCTACTGGCCGACAGCCCGAGCGGATGCGCAGGACCTTGTCCAACGCTGCGTCGGATGCTAGCTCTTCGCCAACCAAAGCCACATGCCCCCAACGTCCTTGCAAACCATCCCCATTACCTGGCCTTTTACGGTCTGGGGTCTGGATATGGTTGGACCCCTTAAGGGGGGAAGCCATAACAAAAAATATCTGTTGGTTATGGTGGACAAATTCACTAAGTGGATAGAGGCTAAACCGGTCAAAACGGCTGAGTCCGGCCCGGTGATTGACTTCATATCAGGCGTTGTGCACCGTTATGGTGTCCCACAAAACATCATCACCGACAACGGCTCCAATTTCACAGCCGACGAGGTAAAAACCTGGTGCACTAATCTGGGTATTAAACTCGATTACGCCTCCGTCTATCACCCACAAACCAACAGTCAAGTTGAACGAGCCAATGGTCTCATTATGAGCAACATCAAACCCAGACTAGTGCGGTCCTTGAAATAATCAGACAAGCACTGGGTAGAGGAGCTCGACTCCGTACTCTGGGGGCTGCGGACCACGCCCAACCGTACTACCGGATACACACCCTTTTTCATGGTGTATGGCGCAGAGGCCATGTTGCCATGCGATATTATTCACGACTCACCTCGAGTGCGTATGTATGATGAGAGAGAAGCCGGGCTCGATCGGCAGGATAGCCTAGATGCCCTGGAGGAGGAACGCGATGTCGCAAAAGCCCGTTCAGCATTCTATCAACAGCAGGCTCGAAGATACCAAAGCAGAGAAGTACGGGCCAAGACTTACAACGTTGGTGAACTCGTTCTACGCTTGCCGGAGAAGAAAAAGGACAAGCTCAAGCCCAAATGGGAGGGTCCCTTCATAATTGACGAAGTTCTCATCGGAGGAGCGTACCGTCTTCATGATGCATCAGACAATCCCCTCGAACCGAACCCCTGGAACGCGGCCAGACTCCGAAGATTCTATGCCTAGCGCCGAACTCCCAGTTCGTCTCCTTCTCCCCTGTAGTTTCCATTATTTTTCTCTCTTTTCCGATTACCTTTTCCTCTTCACTTTAAAGTGTCGGTACGGCTAGACCGCACACCGAAACACATACATATTCCAAAATATGTATGTCCATTATACCTGGGGGCTTCTCAGACAGAAGCTTTTTATCATTACTTTTCGAGCATCAAGCTCTCGACATATGAGTTCTTCCATATGCACCTTTTCTTTCGCCACTATATGCATCGATATGACTTAACTTTTGGCCAAGCTAGGTTGCCTGGCTCCTGTGCTTATGCCCTACGTTCCCGTTAGTTCGGCTAGGGCATAAAGGGAGCACCTCTGCGATTGTTAATGTCGGGTCATCCGGATGTGTACCTCAGACTGGGCGAAGCCGAAAGCTAGCGTTCTTAAGGGAACATTCAGTCGGTGAATTAAAGCCGTTTTCTCAATTACTCCATTGATAACCCCCAGAAGTTACAGAAACGGTGATTTTTCTTCCATCACAACTCGTACATGTACATTAATACATGCACACCCAGGGAAAGGAACCCTTAACGGAACTATTCTCTCTGGAAGATGTTTCTTACGACTCAAATGTAATATAACATAACTAGCAGAATCACAACTTGTCATTCAAGCAATTATGACCCCTACGCCTAGCTTTCCAGGCATGCCCCGGCCTATTCGGCCGCGAGGGTGTCCGGAAACACTCCGCACCTTTGAGTCCGGAGGTTGAAGGGAAAAGGTCTGCCATGACAAATGCTATACAATTCAGCTAGAATTACATAGGGCAAGGAAAAGACATAGTCACTTGGACTCAAACACTTCCCTCTCTACACCGTCCAACAGGCGGTCTAACTTACAATCCTGTTGGGAATATTTGGCGGCCAGCTCTACTTGGTCATATACTAAACTAACGGGAATTTCTTCCCCATTGGACCCTAGCAGTCCAACCCTGGCCATGTGATTCGTGTCCAGCTTGGTATACCACGTTTTCACCATGGCCCAGGCTTCCCGCGCACCCTCTCGGCAGGCTGATATCTTCCATAGCCAGATACGCTGCCGAGCTCCCTTGAACAGCTCTACAAGCTCCTCCATACTTCCTGGAGGGGATTCGGACGACCATAAGGCCTTAGCCATGCTCCGCATGGCTAGCCGAGTATGCTCGTGCACCTGTGACAACCTCTGCAGCAGATCACTCGATGATCCGGACACCTCCTCTTCAGGACGGCCTGTCAGTACACCTGCAAACATGACTATTTCAGTCTCATTTATCTCCGAGCTAATTCACAAATAAAGTTCGGACACATACCAAAGATACCGCCCCGCAGTTCCTTGTTCTCCTTTACGGAAGCGGCTAGCTGGGCTCGAACATCTTTCAACTCTTCACCCAATGCAGTGTTGGAATCCTGCAGCTTGTTTTTCTCACCCCTGACACGGGTCAACACACGCTCGCCTGTGGCGTGTTGCCTTTTCGCCTCTTTTTCTCCCTCTTGCGCAGCCTTCAGCTTCTTTGCAAGTTGATCAGGCGGCCCTATTATGCGAAATCAGTAGCTACATTAGCATGATGGGTACACAATTATTATTCCTTGGTAGAAGGGAACAATACCAGAGGATGACTTCTTCAAGTCTCCCAGTTCGGCGGTAGCAGCCCTCAGCTGCGTCCGACACTGCTCCAGCTCCTGGGTTAGCAGACCATTCTTCTCCACGAGGACCCGGTTGTTCAACAATCCTTAAATCAGTCGTGCCAACTGCTTTCAGTCTTGGGGGCTACGGGTATATGGCTATCCTTTTTTGACAAAGAAAACTTACCTGCACATCTGTCAAATACTGCCTCGTGGCTTTTCTAAGCCCGTCTCGAGCAACTCGGATGTATGCATCGCCCGAGCTAAAGGCATTAAATGCTTCGTCCGAGAACTTCGGGTCTCGTAAAACAGCCCTGCAGCACCGATGATTCATGGCGCTCTCCACTTCCGAGTTGGTAACAGACATGTTGTCCGAACCCTCGGCCGAAGGGCAGTCCGGCTTTGTCCCTACATTGGCCCCCGTCTCCCCGGATGGGTCCGCATCTTGGTTTCGGGAGCGCGGCCGGCCGGACCCCCGGACACAGTTCGACGAACCCTTTTCCTGTAATCAAACAGGCGCATGGGTCACAGTTGGACACGGCCACTGAAAAATATGTTTATCCGTACCTCCTCGTTGAGGGCCCGGCGGTGCCTTCACCGGCCCTCCTCTTCGAAGGCCTGCTCGGCGCAGGAATTGATGTCCTCGATATCGTCAAACGCCTCCCCTGTAGAACGCGCGACAATGCGGTGGGTGAGGCAGAGTAAGAGAACCCTTTCACAGAAGGTGATTCTTGATTACTTACCTGTGAAGCAGGAAGAAGACCAGGGTAGTCGGCGATGATGGCCACTTCTGTGCCATCATAGCTCGTCTGGTAAAACACCCCCTCCACGAGCACCACAAATATATCCGGATCCTCTTCAAACCCGGGATCAAGCTCCCGGTTGTGGTCCTCCGGCTGTGGGGCGGGACTATATAATCCCTCGGTGACCTTTCGCCAGTGCTGTCATAAGCGAACAAATTAGAAATTTATCAAAGGCAATTCGGAGATGGAAGGACTAAAAACAGAGGTGTCGGGCCTCACCCAACAGGGAGAGTTATACATAGAGTACCCGTCTGTGAATTTGAGATGAAGAAGTTCCTTTTCCTCCCCTTTGAACAGTTCGGCTAACATCTTATCCAAAGCGGCAGGTGTATCCAGACCTTTCCGGCCGCAGCGAGAAGCGTCGTCCTCCCCGTTGTAGTGCCACATTGGAAACCCTCTGTATTGGAGCGGCTGAACCCCTCACACTATGGAGATAGCCATAACCTCGATTATTGTGAGTCCAGACTGAGTGAGCTCCTTTATCCCGCTCATTAGCTGACGAACCTCGGCGCCATCATCCTCTTCCAGACTCCGGGGACGCCAGCTGTGGCGTTTCTTCAGCGGGACGCACAAGAATTCAGGAAGACCCTTTCGGACCGGATCGAAAAGCGCAACGTCCTCTATATAAAACCATTCGGAAGGCCATTCATCAGGTGCCTTCCTTGGTGTGCCGGATGGGTATCCGGTATCGGCGACGCGCCATACCTCGGCTCCATCCACTTCAAATATCGACCCTTCGTGATTACGTGGGACGAGACAGAACAACTTCCTCCAAAACTCAAAATGAGCCTCGACGCCTAGGAACAATTCGCATAAAGCAACGTAACCCACAATGTGCAGGATGGAGGCTGGAGTGAAGTTGTGCAGCTGGAGGCCGTAGTACTCCAGAAGCCCACGGAGGAATGAATGGATTAGAAATCCAACGCCTCTTAGCAGGTAGGGGACAAAACACACTCGATCTCCCCCGGACGGATTGGGGAGGTTCTCTGCCTGAGTCTCACCATTGAAGGAAGCTAGCCCCGCTCGAACAGGGACTAGGTCCGCAGGGGGAAGAAATCCTTGCGCCTGCAACTTCGCCAATTGGTTATGAGACACGGAACACCTCTCCCACTCGCCTTTCTCTGGGCCGGGATGAGCGGAGGAGCTGGCAACACTAGCCATGCTGGAATGGTTTCTCCTAGGCAGTCTCTCAGGATTTCTTCTGTGTGGCGCTGAATGGATCTGGGATCCAATCTCTTTAATACACGCTCTTCCTCGCGAAGATGGGGTATTATTCGCAAAAATACCCTGACTTTCCACATTCGCTCAACACGTGGAGGGCGAAGATTATTTAACATGCAGAAGCCGAGGAGGCGACATCGGATCAATGGCCGGATACATTAATTGGAGATCATCGGAGGAGCAACCCGCCTTGCAATGCCGAAGACAATATGTGTGCCGAGCACCTCTCTATTGAAGACTGGTTCGGGGCTACTGAGGGAGTCCTGGACTAAGGGGTCCTTGGGCGTCCGGTCTGTTATCCGTGGGCCGGACTGATGGGCTGTGAAGAAATGAAGGCCGAAGACTGCACCGTGTCCGGATTGGACTCTACTTGGCGTGGAAGGCAAGCTAGGCGATCAACTATGGAGATTCCTTCTTATGTAACTGACTCCATGTAAACCCTAGATCCCCCCGTTGTCTATATAAACCGGAGGGTTAGTCCAGAAAACATATACTCATTACCGTAGTCATGGGCTAGACTTTTAGGGTTTAGCCATTACGATCTCGTGGTAGATCAACTCTTATAATACTCATATCCATCAAGATCAATCAAGCAGGAAGTAGGGTATTACCTCCATAGAGAGGGCCCGAACCTGGGTAAACATCGTGTCCTCCGTCTCCTGTTACCATCGATCCTAGACGCACAGTTCGGGACCCCCTACCCGAGATCCGCCGGTTTTAACACTGACAGCGAGCGCGGCGTGCAGGCGGCGTCCGAGCAGCGCGGGCACGGTCGAGATGGCGAGCTGTGAGGCGGTACGGGCGGCGCTTCGCAGCGGACGAGCAAAGGGGGGCGCGGTTGTTGGCCGGCATGATGATGGGCGGCGAACGCAGCGGCGGCGGCCCTGCCGGCGAAGCGCGAGCGGCCACGACATGCTACAGTGGGCGGGGGACAACGGACATTTTGGGGTTGGTCGCCGCGGTGGGCGCCTCGAACCGAAGCCGGACGCGCATGTCCTTTTTGACACCTATCGCCACCCCAAACGGACGAAAACCGGACAAAACGGACGTCCGTTTGGGGTCATGCAGTGGAGTTGTCCTTAGTAGTACATGGATCACAGCAAAGTAGTGCACTGCATCGAACATGTTCCTCTTATCTATTTTTGGCTGTAGGTAATGAATTCTGGTGAATCCAGTCGAACTTCGTTCTTGAAATGCAAAAATGTCTTATATTTTGATACGAAGGCTAATCATCAAGTGATTAACCAAAGGTAAATATCGTGTAGTCTTGTGTCAGTGGTTCACGCATTAGAAAGGATTTTTGGCAGGTGCCAGGACAGGGCTTTTTCTTTTTTTGAAACTAGAGGGCAGGGCCTTTGTGCCCCTTGTAGAAATTTTAGTATTTATCGGGCAACGCGCAATTTCCCCATGTTTCCTGATCACTGATCATCACCACTACTATCTTTGGATGAGAACTATCCCCACAATTTCCCCATGTTTCCTGATCACTGATCATCACCACTAGTATCTTTCAACATAATCACAGCAAAGCAATGTGATCTACCACGCTGATGGCGTATTGGCTCCTAGCAAGGGCGGAGCGAACCAGTCACCTCCGCGAAACCTTCGCGGTTAATTTGTTGCTTTTTTTTTCGAACCATGCAGGAGGACCGCATGTATTGTATTAATGGACAATTCCATTTCTCCCCTTAACTTGAGCCACCACCTGGCATTTGCCCCTAATTTTCAGGTATGCTAAAAAATACCCCTCTTCCGTCAAGTCACCTTACAGAAATGCCCTTGCCGTTTGGACAAAGGGCTTTGACCGTCTGGTGAATAGTAACGTGGTGAACAGTAAATTCAAAAATAATAGCAAAAAAATCTGAAATTTTGTGTGATCGAAGATACTTAAGGGCGCAAGGTGCGTGCAAATTTTCGCGTTGTTTTGACATTCCAGGAACTCGTGGGAAAGGAAAAAATTTAAATCTATACGCTGTGAACAGTACATTCAAAAAAAATAGCAAGAAAATTTTAAAAAATATGAATTTTTTGTCATCAATGAGGCTTGGGTGCGCAAGGCGCTTGCAAATTTTTGTGATCAAATGACATGCGAGGTGCTCTAGCAAAAAAAGTGCATTTTTTCAAAGTTTTTTTCTGCGCTAAATTTTTTTTTTCTCCACGAGCTCATATAGTGTCGAAACGCAAAAAACAAATTGCATGCACCTTGCGCACCCCAGCCTCTTTGATGCCAAAAAATTTCATATTTTTTGATTTATCTTGCTATTATTTTTGAATTTACTGTTCATAGCGTACATTTTAAAGTTTTTCGTTTGACACGAGCTGCTGGAATGTCCAAACTGTGCCAAAATTTGCACGCACCTTGCTCCCTTGAGTATCTTCGATCCCACAAAATTTCAGATTTTTTGAATTTTTTTCTATTTTTTTCGAATTTACTGTTCACCATGTTACTGTTCACCAGACGGTCAAACCCCTTTGACCGGACGGTAACGGCACAGGATGGCATTTCTGTAAGGTGGCTTGATGGAAGAGGGGTATTTTTTTAGCATACCTGAAAATTAGGGGCAAATGCCAGGTGGTGGCTCAAGTTAGGGGGAGAAATGAAATTGTCCCTTATATTAAAGAGAGAAAGAGAAATACACGACCAACGTCCATCAGAGTTACAAGAAGGACAACCTAAACTTCAGCAAATAAAAAGACCCAAAACCCTGACCACCACAACTGTCTACAAAAGCCTCAAATAGAACGGAACTAAAATAATACAAAACGCCCTAGACTTGCTTCTGGCCAATGCATCGCGTCAATCTTGATCTGATTGATGATTCCTTGAAGCTGTGTGTGCGAGTTTTCAAAAATTGTGCCATTTCTTTCCCTCCATATACTCCATATAATTAGTGGTACCATAGTGTTCAAGGAATTCCTTCTAGGTCCATGGACTCTATTTCTGGCCTCTTGCCACCAATCCCGGAAATCAGGAGCATTTTGAGGGATGGCGTCTCTCTGATTTGCCCAAAGAAGCACTGAACTCCAAATGATGGTCACAACACTACAACCCATGAAGAGATGATGAACTGATTCTTGCGCAATATTGCAGAAACAGCATGCAGCATTATGAGGCAAATCAGGCTTAGCTAGACGGTCCGCTATCTAGACACGCCCCTTGACGACCAGCCAGAGAAAGAGCTTGCATTTTAAAGGAGCCCAAGCCTTCCAAATGATGCGAGAAGTATTACACATAACTGATGCAGCGAAGTGTACCTTATAAACAGATTTCGCCGAGTAGGTACCTTTAGAATTCCACAACCAGAACCATTTTCTTCAGCACCATGAATGATTTGTACATCAGAGATGCCTCCCATAAGGTTAAGATCTGATGAAAAATGTGATTATTTATTTTCCCCTTTATGTCCTTGATCCATACTGCACTAATCATTGCTTCTGCTACTATTCTTCTCTCCCTAACGACCAGAGGCACGGAATTGAAAACTTCTAGCGCGATATCTTCTACTGTGGCGCCATTGATCCACTTATCAGTCCAGAAGAAACATCTATTTCCGTTGCCTAACTCAATACGAGCAGCAGGATTGAGTAGCCGCCTTTCATGATTTTCCGAAGGATTTAGTAAGATGCTCCATGCACGATTATTTGATGTATGTGCCTTCCAAGCCCACCGCAATCGAAGTGCGGAGTTCAGAATGTCTAGTCCTCCGCTCTCTTTCGGACGAAAACTTGTTTCCAACTCACCAAGCAGTGTCCGCCATTTACCACATCAGTACCTTTCCAAAAGAATGCTCTGCGGATTTTGTTAATGGCCTTGAGCACCGATGGGGGAGGGCCAAGGGACATTAAGTGAAAAATTGGAATGGCTGATAACACTGCTTGGCCTAAAATTAAACGACCACTCTGGTAGAGGAATCTTGTGCGCTAGAGCCCTAATCTGTTTCTCAATGTGTCGATCAAGCCTTGAAAATCCTCCTTATGAAGCTTCTTAAAGCTGAGCGGCAGCCCTAAATATTTTATCGGAAGGCGAGCTATTTGGCAATTGAGTGTGCTTCCAAAATCTGCAATCTGATCTTCTTCACAAAAAATAGGGGAAAGCGAGCTCTTTCCTAGGTTGCATCGCAACCCAGAAGCATTTCCAAAGATGTCGAGTAGAAACTTAGCTGCAGCTACCTCTTCATGTGTTGCCTTAAGGAACAGAATGACATCATCAGCGTAGATGGACATGCACTGAGGGATAGCAGATCTATTCCAAAGATGTCGAGTAGAAACTTAGCTGCAGCTACCTCTTCATGTGTTGCCTTAAGGAACAGAATGACATCATCAGCGTAGATGGACATGCACTGAGGGATAGCAGATCTATTGCTAAAAGCATCCAGAATCCCACACTCCTCTGCCTTGTCGAACAGTTTGCATAAAGTGTCCATGACAATGATAAAAAGCATGGGAGATAGGGCATCGCCTTGCCTGAGACCACTACCATGCCAGAAACTTTGTCCAGGGATACCGTTCAAAAGAATCCTAGTAGATGCTGTTCTGAGAAGCATAGCAATCTAAGCGCACCATTTTGGTCCAAAGCCCACTTTTTGAAGCACTTCCAATAAAAATTGCCAGGCCACCGTGTCGAACGCTTTAGCGATGTCTAGTTTAAGCAATACACTCTTACATTTCCTTTCCTTCAAATGCTTGGAGATTCTTGGACCATCTTAAAATTCTCATGCAGCGATCGCCCCTTCATAAACTTTCCTTGATTTTCACCTATGATATTTGGCAGTAGAGTCACCAATCTTCGGGCCAAAACCTTAGAGACAATTTTTGTTAGGCTGTGCACTAGGCTAATTGGGCGGAAATCATTTGGCATGCAAGCTCCCGGACGTTTAGGCAGCAAAATAAGATGTGCGCAGTTTATCTTGTCAAACGCCTAATAATTAAGCGAGTGAATGCATTCAAAAACTTCCATCATATCTTTCTTTATCACTTGCCAACAATTCTGATAGAAAGCTATGTTATAACCATCCGGTCCATGAGCTTTTTCCTTTGGCATGTTCTTAATTGCATCCCAAATTTCTTCCTCTGTGAAAGGTAAATCCAGGCTACTCAAATCCGTTTGATTTAAGCCCAGAAAATCAAGATTCAAGGTGCATTGCCTTGCCACCGGTGTCCCAAACCTTTCTATAAAGTATGTTCGGAGAGTTTCTTCTATGATGTCGTGGGAGGAGATGACTGTCATACCATTTGAGAGGGTCCCAATAAAATTCTTTCTTCTTCTGTGGTTAGCTTGAATGTGAAAGTACGTGGTATTAGCATCTCCCTCTCGGAGTCTTGTAATTCTGGACCTTTGACGAGCTATAGACCTTTCAATGGCACATAACCCAAGCAACTTGTTCTTCAACTCCCTCCTTAGCCATCTCTCCCTGTATGATAACCTCCTAATATATTCTGCTTGATCAAACAGTCCAATGATGGTCTTAGCCCAAACAATCTGCTCCTGGATGTCACCATAATTTTTAGCACTCCAGCTTTGTAAGGCCTTGACCGCTAGCTTGAGCTTGGTTTGAAAACGCAGAATAGGATTTATTATGGTCTCGCCGGCCTCATTATTCCAAGCTTGTTGCTCTATTCGTTCAAATTTGTTCTCTGAAGGTTGTTTGTTCCGGTGTGCATTCATGGATTGGGTCAACATTTACACACCGCTCTCTCCGGTCTCCATGGTCTGACAATGGACACAATGCCAAACCATTTGGCACGGCGGTGGTAAGAAGACGTTGTACTGGCTGGCCGACGGTGCACGCCAATGGATGCACCGCCGGTGGAAAATGTGCTTCACCATCGTCTACTCATTTGTGACCGATACGCTGTGTTTGGTAGAATGGTGCACTTAATTAGTACATGGACCAAGGAAACCTTTAGAAAGACTAAGGGTGTGTTTGGTTGCTTGCATATGGCCCAGCCAGGCCCGTGCGGGAAAGATTGAGCCCGTTTGGTAGCCTGCGTTCACTGTGTGACCCACATCACACGGAACTTAAAGCACGTCCAGGCCAGGTCCGGGGGAAAATGACCGAATCGGCTGTAGCTCGCAAGACTGGCTCGGGCGGGGTAGGAGAGGGCGACACACTTCTCCCCTCGTGCGGGAGATGGCGCGAGCTCGCCCGCGTCGCCAAAAAATCGGTGGGAGGATTTTGGCTCACCTCCCGCCGAGTCCACCCCTATTTAGCCCCTCCCTCACTGCCCCAACTTCCGCCACCATTCTCCCTCCGTTTGAGCTTTCCCGCCGATGCGCATCGGCACCGGCGAGCAGGTAAGCAGCGCATCTTCATCGGCCAGCGGTCCACGGTGTCGGCGCACTTCACCGACCGGCCTTGATCTTCCACGACCGTCCCTCATCGTCCTCAAGCTGCAGCCATGGCCTCTGTGAGTTCAATCCCCCTTTCTCTCTGTTCCTTCTAGCTAGATCTGAGCTACAACTAGGGTTTGATCTAGATGCATGGTTGGTTAGTGATCTGATCTGTGAGCTGATATGGTTGATTGCTATGGTGCGGTTGCAATTTTTGGTAGGGCTAGATGTTCAAGCATGTGGTAGGTTAGATTAGTAGTAGAGTTTGAAGTTGAACCTTGTGCTTGTGTTGATTCGTGCTTAGATCTGTGATTTGTAGCTATTGGTGGTCCATTTGTAGGATGTTGTTTGTTGTAGATGTATGTTCCTGTTCATAGATTGTCCGGTATGCTTGGTATGATAACGATGAAGCATGTGCTTACTATGATAGTGATGAACCATGTACATGTATGCTTCTGCTTTCATGGATTGTCTGGTATGTTGTGTGCTATGCTTACTGTCAGTGCGTGCTATGATTGTAGGAAATGACCACGCAGACGCAAGACCTTAGTCAGGCCCTTGTCCTGTCCAACAGCCAGTTTGCTCCATCGTTTGTCAAGGACTCGCAGCCTATGTCCGAGATGGCACCTGATTCAGAGGTGTTCGCGTCTGATTCCCTCTATGTGCCAGTAGTGCTCGTTGAGCCAACTCCTGCTGCTGCTGCTGCCGCTGCACTCAAGGTAGCAGCAGCAAAGGCAAAGAAGGATGGTAGGTCGAACAACATGAAGTGGCAGCCGTTCATGTCCACGTTCGTGCTAAACAAGATGTGTGAGCTCATATCTAGTGGAGTTAGGACTGACAAGGGCTTCAAGGAGGTGCACTTGAACACCGTTGCGAAGCAGGTGTTCGAGTTTTGTGGGAAGGAGGTGTCTGCCACCCAGGTGTACAACCACCTGAGGAAATGGAGAGGTCGATGGATCCAAGTGTCCAAGCTAAGAGACCTTAGCGGTGCCTCATGGGATGAGAACACTTGCTCCATAGTTCTGGAGGCAGAGCACTACGCCGGCTGTCGGGGATATACCCCACGGTATGACCCGGCCGGAAATATGACCCAGACGGGCTTGGTGGTTTACTTGAGACCCGATTGACACTTGGTGATTCACTGGCGACCCGCCCTGACCAGACGGTTTACAAGCAACCTGCCTGAACATTATGACTCACTGGTACACCGGCGGGAGGGACAGACGGATGACAAGGCCCAAGGCCCAGAAGGCCGGTTTATGTTAACGGTGGGCCGGTTTAAGAGGAAAGGCGTGAGGAATATTTACCTTACAAGGAGTTAAGACCCGGACTTTTATCCGGTTTGTATTAGAAGGTAGACTAGTCCTAATCCTAATAGGACTCCACATGTAACCTGCCCCTCTAACTTATATAAGGAGGGGCAGGGCTCCCCAAGAGGGACAAGAAATAACCATTAAGGCTAGACACAACTAAAGGGGAGCCGGTTTACGGCGACTCCCTCATGATGATAATGAGACCTAGCCACAAACAGCATGTAGGGCTATTGCCGAATGATGTCTCCCGGGGCCCGAAGCTGTCTAAATCCTTGTCTTGTGCGTTGATCCGCCGTGCATCTCTCGATTCCGACCAACCCCTTCAAGCTACCGCATAGATATGTTGGCCTCACGACTAAGTCCTCACACTAGGACATCTGCCGTGACAAATCCACGACACCGGCCATGTCGCGGTTAGCTCACAGCCCTCTTCCTTTTCATACTGTCCACCATTGCCTACTCCTAATCGCAACTAACAACACTTGTGTTTCATTCTTAGGACCACCCAAGGGACGCTGAGTTCTCAACACACCCATACAGAACTACAGCCAGATGCATCACATCTTCTCCTTCAGGCTGGCAACTGGGAAGCATGCCATGGGCTCGGGGGAGCCTCTTAGTTCTCCCATGCCAGACTTCCCTGGGACCACGGACGTCGAGGTGCTTGATGGCCCTGACAAGCCTGCTGCAAAGCCCTTCGACAAGCCATTTGACCCTGTCCATGATAGGAAGAGGAAGAGAGGAAGCCTGATGGAGGAGGAGATCAATGTCTTTTGCAGCATGACTGAGGCAGTGAAGGAGGTGGCAACAACCATCAGGGAGTGCAAGCCCCTCGACGTCCATCCTGACCTGTATGGTGTTGTCATGACCAAGGGTGGCTTCAGCGACGAGGCTCTCATGGCAGCTCTCAGCCACCTGCTTGACAACAAGGCCCAGGGTGTTGGGTTCGTTGCCATGGCCGACGCTCACAGGGTGTTGTGGCTCAGGAGCTGGCTGGGCAAGCACTACTACTAGAGTAGTGCTGCTGTGAGCGTGCATGATCCCCGACGGTGATGGCGGTGGTGACAACGACGATGATGACGACGACGACGTACATTTTGTGTAGCTAGGGCTCAAAAACTATTTGATCTGTATATTTTAGTGAGGTGGTATATAGTAACCCCTCATGCTGATGGCGAACTTGTGGTGGTAGGAGGACACCCTCTTTTGGATGCGGTGGTAGGTTAACACCAAGGTAGTGCTAGGAAGAACTTGCTATGCTGTATGATCATGCATGCTTTACTTCTTCTCATCTTCTCCATTGTTGTTTGTGTGCTACTTTGCTTGCTACTTGTGTGCTCCATTGATTTGCTGCTTCAACTCTTGCTCTTGTGCATTGCTAGGGCAAGTGGTATGCGGTGTTCATCGGTAAGGTTCCAGGGGTTTATAGTTCATGGGAAGAAGCCAGTGCACAAGTGGCATCATATAGAAACAGCACCCATAGAGGGTTCAAGACTAGGTAAGCAGCAGAACAGGCTTACTCCGACTGGGTGCGAAAGCACGGAGGCAGCTGTGTTGACAGTGGCAAGGTTGGAGGTGTCAAGGTGGATCGTCAGTTTGGGCTGAAGCTGAAGAACTTCATCATCTTCGCCCAGTTCATCACCATTGTTGTGATGTGGCGTTGGTGTGCTAGGTGTGTGTAAGCTCACCAACTAGGGTACAAGGTAAGCACAACATGTACGTCGTATGCAACCAACGGTGTGTTCATGTGCCACTTGGGCCAATGCAGGCAACCAAACAAAGTGCACTTGCGTATTACCTAATGCAGGGACACTAGAAGCAGGCAACCAAACAAGTTGCAGATGGCGTATTACGGCATGTTTTTGCTCAACCAGGCTGGATTGAGAAGTGTATGCGATGCATGCACTGTAGCAAACAGCAACCAAACACGCCCTAAGTCCATGTACGATGAGTTGACGATGATTCTGCCACTCTTATTTCCTCATTCTCTCTCCCCCTATCTTCCTTCGTGTAATAGGTTTTGTGCCCGAGTGACATCGCTTCGATGGTTAAGACGGTTACATCTGAAGTAAAAATCCTCCAGCCCCGGTCTCATCTTACTGGTGCTTGGTGCGACGTGGCTTCTTGCGTGTCAATGGTGGAAACATCCTCTTGTTTGACAATTTTTTCCATTCGAGCCTTTGCGGGCAAGGTCATCGGCTTGGTCTGACTATGTAGCGGCGGATGCCTTCCTAGATTGGGTGGTCGACCACCAATATGTTTGGCATTGCCAATCTCAGCCACACGCGTTGATATACTATTACAACAATTTAACAACATTTATTTCTGTAAAGGTCTTTGCAGGTACTTCAGTGAGTGGATTTCTCACCATTGTATTGCAATGATGATAAGTTCGATCGTGACTTCGGCAAGAATTTTGAGGCATATAACCATAGTCGTAGTCTCCCCTTTGTCCATGGTCGTTTTTATGTCTGTGGATGTAGTTACACATATTTGGTTGTATCCAATGTTCTTCAAAGGTTTGCACATATTACGAGCCATACATAGCCCTTATTCAAACAACATGAAGGATTGGTTTCTCCTTTCTTCCGTTCTAACAACATGAAGGATTGTTTTCTCCTTTCTTCCTCCCATGAAACTTTAGGGGCTAGGGTGGCGGCGCCAACCTATCTCCATCCTAGTGACATCACGACCCCCCTCTTTCTTCGTTGGTCGGTTCGGCGATGGTAGGGAACAGGACCCATCGGACTAGTGGTGGTAGGATGAGAATTTCAGATTAGGTTTGGATCCCGACCACCCGTGGTGAGGTGATGGCACAACCATTGGCATGGAATAAGCCCTCCCCGCATCATCCTCATTATGATGGTGCTTCTTGGCATCGCTGGGAGACGTGTGGAGGCTGGTGTGTACCCAAACCTTGTTTCAGTGGGGGTGGGGTGGGGGGGGGGGGTCTTTTGAAGGTTGTCTTGGTGGCACTGTCCAACAGAGCAAATGGTGCGGTTGTGCGTCTTGGTCCTTCGACTCTAGTTTTGATCGATGAAGGTTGGTTAGTTCCGGCCTCGTTATGGAGTGTGTGAGGGTTGTGCTCCCAGATTTCGTCTAGTCGGACCTAGAGCATTATACAAGCTCTATCCGATGTTTTTTCTCTAGAGAGACGATGTGCCACTTGGTTCTGGGCGCTGCTTCTACAAGCTCCTGGGTTTCAACAAGTTTGCTCCACTAAGATGGAGGCCAAGAGGCAGCGACGAACATCGTTCACGACAAGCCGCCAATGGATGCAGGAGGATTTAGACTTTGGCACCCAAGGATTTTGATGTACTTTCCAATTTATATAAGGATGTTGTTACAAGGTATATGATACTTAATATGTAGCCCTTGGCCTCTCCAAAAAAAATGAATGATTAGTTCTCAGGGCAAGGTATTTAACATACATATTGAAGGTGCAGTCTCACAATGATCACTTTTTTGCATCATACATCCATTACACATCGCTCTTCTTCCAATCCTATCCCTCTCGAGAAACCCTATCCACCACACACAAGTGGCCACAGGTTCCCATCCTCCGCCTGGAACTATGATAGTCGGAGGGGTGGGGATCTCGGTTTTGTGCTGCAGCGCTATAGTTAGGTCTCTTATGACTAGAGTTTCATTCCCCGACGGTGGCCATGTGGTAGTGATGTGTCGTGGTTATCAAGAATAAGGTTGCCCAAACTCCTAGTCCACCTCATTGGTGACATAAACAAGGGCGTGCAGGGGAGGTCATTTGTCCGCTTCTCTTCTCGAGTGGTGAACCTCGTTGTGTCTTTGTGTTATGTTTGAAGGTGTCCCCGAGCGAAGTGGACAGCGCCGCTCCATGTCTTCGTCCTCTAACTCCGTCTCGGGTGACATTCGGCCAACGGAAAGCTTGTGAGGTTCTGTCTATCTAATCTTGTCTGGTGGGGGTGGGTCGTCCAACCCTCTTCGGTGTCTTCTTCTCAAGATCTTTTGCTGAGATTGTTGTCGCTGGCCTCTTCTGGCCCCGATGGATGAGTTCTCAGTTGTCTTTGAGGGTGTTCCAGAATTGCAGAGGCATCATTGAGCTTCGTTCATGCCGCACCGCCAGTGCGTGCAGGGGCAAGACGATGTTAATTTACACAAGGACCGGTGTATAAATTTTAGTTTCTTTAAGGAAGAGCTTGTAAGGGTTGGCCATTTTTTTTAAAAAGACAGTTGGATGGTATCTTTAATATATGACATTTGGCAAACGAAATATAGAGAAGATACACGAGCGAAATAAGTTCCATAGCAGTTTGGCTTCAAGTTTGGCATCCTATAGACATATTCATATTTTTTAGGGAATGGAAGGACAAAGTTTTTATTTTTGGACTGCAATATCTATCGAACGTAAGAGCATCTCCACTCGCGCCCCCAACAGGCCCCCCGGGACGCGATTTTTTCTGCCAGCGCCGAAAAAAAACCAGTCGCCCCCCAGGACGCCGATTTCCGCTGTTTCGGCCCATTTTTTCGCCCAGCGATCCCAGGCCGAACCCAGCGCACTAGGGGGCGCTTGGGGGCACCGGCGGAAGGAAAAGTGGCGCGTGGGCCACCACAGTCAGGCGAAAAACGACTTTTCCCCGCCTAGATTCGCCCCCGCGTGCTGTAGGACAACACTTGCCCTTTCACCATCATGCCGATACCGGCGTCGCCCACCTGCCCACAACCGCTAGTCTCCCGCTAGGAAGGCCAATTCCCCGCCGGAAAGAGAGGGTTTCGCCGCTGAGCCTCCACCCCGCTCCTGGGCGAGCTTTCCAGTGCTCCGGCCACGCAGACGGGGGATAACGGCGGCTGCGCACTTGTAGGGGAACGCGGTAGAAAATAAAAATTTCCGGTATAGCGAGCACGCCCAGGACCACTATGGAGACTGCATACAAGGTTTGATCTGATCCGTACCGACTCGAAGCGCAGCGGAAGAATAGTCGGTGGAGATCGTCGGTGCAGATCCCCGCGGCTAGGATTTACAACCTCCCAACCACGAGGATGTACTCCCTCTCCGGACAGCCCTTCGGGAGGCGGTCGGACAGTCTCCCGGACGATGTCGCGGACAGCCCTTCGGGAGGACCCTCGAAACTCGGACGGTAACTCGGACAACCCTTTGGGAGGATGCTCGAATAGCCCCTCGGGCAAAAGATCAAAGCTACAATCTCTCTACGGGGTTGCACACATACGGTGTCAGCTATCCGGCAGGGCTTCGCCGTCCAGAACTAGTACCTGCCGGAACCCAGACAGCCTTTCGGCTCTATGAAACTATTTCGCTGGGAGGGAGAGAGAAGCCAGACAAGTCATGGCATGTGTATGAGACCAAGGGATGATCTTTGGGCAGCCCCCTCACCACCTATTTATAGGAAAACCAAGGGGTAGGGTGCCTCCACAAATTACCAAAAACTCCCATGCATTAGGTCACACATGAGGGTGTTATGGGCAAAATGGGAGGCCATGTGGAGCTCCATGGAGCACCACCATATTTGGCCGTCCAAACCCTTGGGGGCCCCCAAGCCCTTCTAGAAGCCTTTTCACAAAAGCCCTAAAAGGTGGCTTTCCAAAAATATCCATAAAGCTGATTTTCACTATTCACAGCGACATTTTCCAGCGTCCGTTCGAACTGAAAATATTTATGTGGGCTTAGCACATTCCCAGTACCCACTAAAATAATTTTCAACGCGCTCTGAAACAATTCCGATTTAGTGATTTTCATCTGCGAAACGCATCTGAAGTGGCTCCGGCAGCTCCGGAACATTTCCTGTTTTTATCCCGGAAAATTCCAAGAAGTTTCGAGAATGATTCTGGCACCCTCCAAGAATTATCAGGCATGTGCCAAAATCAATTTGACTTAATAGTATATCCCAAAATAACTTTTTGGTTTCACCGAAACTCATCTAATGACCTCGCTCTTCGGAACTTTTCCGCTGTCTGAAACTTTTACGGTGTCCGAAACTTTTTCGGTGATTTTCTCTAAGACTCACTGTCTAGTATTCACCAGATAGATGACCCTTAAGCGTGTGACCCTATAGGTTCGGTGAAGTATAGACATGACCCAGAACCCCTTCCGATCAATGATCAACATCGGAGCCTTGGACACCCATATTGACCCCTATACCCACACGAATAAATATTTGAGTGAACCTCCAGTTGCCGTGAGCTATTCCTGTTGTTTTGCGATATGTCACAAACACCTGAGGTGAGATTTATTGCATTCCTGTGGATCAACAATTTGTCCACCATGCAAGTTACCTCGTTACCGGTTTTGTTCTCTTTTCTCATTTCCGTGTTCCGGCATCCAAGTGATCAAATCACAATGTGTCTGGCCAGACGATGATGGATACCGTTACACCGAGAGGGCCTGAGTATATCTCTCCATCGTCGGAGGAGCAAATCCCAATCTTGAGCTATCTTGTTACTTGCCATACTTTTTCGTGAACCCGTAAGCCGCCGTAATAGCCACCCAGTTACGGATGACGTTTAACAAACCCCAAAGTTCACAAATCAAGTATGAAGGAACTCGATACTCTCATGGTCTAAGGAATTATGCAAACATTAACTTCCCTGTGTTATTAACCATTAACTTGTGATGAATGTATCTCATAGCATAACATCAATTCGGATCAATTCAACACAAGCGTTCTCCTCACGTTGTGCCCTCAAAATTGCCAGCATAGACATGCCCATGATCAGGAAAATAGGATAATCATGCAATACTTGAGCCAGTCTTAGAGGCAAGACTAGGAATACATTTTACCGTTTATTATCCCACACGTGCACATGAGTTTCCCTCCAAGCCTCGTTTTATTTGCAGACTCGAGAATCATTGCAGTTATAGCATGGAACATAAACCTTCATTACAAAACAGGAGATACAAAATAACTGATATTACTGCCTCTAGGGAATATCTCCTACAGACTCCCACTTGCACTAGAGTCATAATCCAGTTACATGGCTTCCCTAACACCAATGGCTATCCGATGTTGCTCATGCTTTGCTCGTGGTAGAGGCTTTGTCATTGGGTCTAACACATTTAGATCCGTGTGAACTTTGCGTACTTTCACTAAACCCTCTTCGACATGATGTCGAATGAGTTTATATTTGCGTTGAATATGTCTTGTCTTATGGTGCGAACTTGGCTCCCTTGCCTGAGCCACGGTGCCACTATTATCACAATAGATCTCCACCGGGTCCAGATCACTTGGAACCACACCAAGGTCTTCAAGAAATTGCTTGATCCATACCGCCTCCTTGGAGGCTTCTAAAGCGGCAACATACTCCGCCTCCGTCGTAGAATCCGCCACAGTCTTTTGTTTGGAACTTTTCCAATCAACTGCGCCACCGTTCAATATGAAAACATAGCCTGATTGAGATTTGAAGTCATCTGGGTCAGTCATGAAGCCTGCATCAGTGTAACCACTTACAATGAGCTCTTCATCACCTCCGTACACAAGGAGTAAATCCTTGGTCCTTCTGAGGTACTTAAGAATACCCTTAACTGCGGCCCAGTGTTCCAATCCTGGATCACTTTGGTACCGGCTGCTAACGCTTAGCGCATAGGAAACATCCGGTCTTGTACATAGCATGGCATACATAATAGAACCAACTGCCGAGGCATATGGAACATCATTCATTTGTGCTCGCTCATCCAGAGTCCAAGTACTCTGATTCTTGCAAAGCACGGTGCCAGGTGACATGGGGAGTAGGCCTTTCTTGGAGTTCTCCATGTTGAACCTTTTCAACACCTTGTCAATGTACGTGCTTTGGCTAAGCGCTATCAGGCGTTTTGATCTATCTCTATAGATTCTGATGCCCAATACATATGCCGCCTCGCCTAAGTCTTTCATTGAAAATCTCTTTTTCAATGATTCTTTTATTCCGCTAAGAAAATTCATGTCATTTCCAATCAACAATATGTCATCCACATACAATATTAGAAATGCTTTTGCGCTCCCACTAAACTTCTTGTAAACACAAGATTCTTCGTCATTCCTGATGAAGCCAAACTCTTTGAACACTTCATCAAAATGAATGTTCCAGCTCCTTGATGCTTGCTTCAGACCATAAATGGCTTTCTGAAGTTTGCATACCTTTCCAGCATCCTAATGAATGACAAAACCTTCTGGTTGTATCATGTATACATCCTCTTTGAGGTTTCCATTTAGGAAAGCTGTTTTGACATCCATCTGCCATATTTCATATTCGAAATAAGCAGCAATTGCTAGCAATATCCGAACAGACGTAAGCATAGCTAAGGGCGAGAAAGTCTCATTATAGTCCACTCCTGGAACTTGCGTGAACCCTTTCGCGACAAGTCTAGCTTTGTGGATAGTAATGTTACCATCCGCGTCTGTCTTTCTTTTGAAAATCCATTTACAACCAATCGGCTTTACGCCTTCTGGAAGTTCTTCCAAGTTCCAAACTTGGTTTTTGTACATGGATTCCATTTCGGATATCATGGCTTTGTGCCATTCTTTTGAGCTGGGCCCCGCCATCGCTTCCTTGTGGTGCACAGGTTCATCGTCTTCAAGAATGAAGATTTCGTTATGAAACCATTCAGGTGGTTGGATAGCCCTACGTGATCTGCACGGTTCAGTTACAACATTGTCTGAAGTCTCCGCATCATATGCGACAACTTCCGGTTCAGTTGTAGGGATAATTAGAGGAATTTCTTTGGGTTCTTTAGCCATATGAACGGTTGCCGAATATTCACTAATCTCATTAAGGTGTACTGTCCTCCCACTCACTTCTTTGGCGAGAAACTCTTTCTCGAGAAAGCGTCCATCTTTTGCGACAAAAAATTTGCCCTCAGACTGATTGTAGAAGGAATACCCAATGGTGTTTTTGGGATAACCTACAAAGTAACCTTTGTCTGCTCTGGGATCGAGTTTGCTTGGTTGTACATGTTTTACATAAGCTTCACAACCCCAAATCTTGAGATGCGACACATTAGGTTTCTTCCCATACCATAATTCAAATGGCGTCGTCTCAACAGACTTAGACGGTGCTCTGTTTAATGTATAAGCGGCAGTTTCTAGTGCATGACCCCAAAAAGATATCGGTAGATCTGTAAGAGACATCATCGACCTTACCATGTCCAACAAGTTTCAGTTACGACGTTCCGATACTCCGTTTCTCTGTGGAGTTCCAAGAGGCGTAAGCTGTGAAACGATTCCACGGTCACTCAGATGTTGGTCAAACTCATGACTAAGATACTCGCCTCCGCGATCAGACCGCAGAAACTTAATCTTTTTATCACGATGATTTTCTACCTCATTCTGAAATTCTTTGAACTTTTCAAAGGTTTCTGACTTATGCTTCATTAAGTAGATATATCCATACCGACTTAAATCATCAGTAAAAGTCATGAAGTAGAAATACCCACCCCGTGCAGCTGTGTTCATTGGACCACATACATCACTATGTATTATTCCCAATAATTCACCCGCCTATTCAGGATGACCCGTGAACAGCGTCTTGGTCATTTTCCCCATCAAGCAAGCTTCACATGTGTCAAATGATTCAAAATCAAAGGACGGTAAAACTCGATCTTTATGGAGTCTTTGCATGCGTTTCTTTCCGATGTGGCCAAGCCGACAGTGCCACAAGAAAGTGGTGGTGGTATCAGCCTTCTTAAGGTGTTTAGCATTCACGTTAAAGACATAATTTCCACATTCAAGATTTAGTATGAAAAGGCCCCCAACAATGGGTGCAAATCCATAAAACATATCCTTACAATAAAGTGAACAACCATTGTTCTCATACTTGTACGAATACACATCGTGCACTAAACATGATCCAGAGATAATGTTTCTACACAACAATGGAACAAAATAACAATTACTTAGTTCCAAAATAAATCCTGAAGGGAGACGTAGAGGCATAATGCCGACGGCTTGAGCGGTGATCCCAGCGCCGTTCCCGACGCGCATCATGACTTCATTCTTTGCCAGCTTGCACACACTCTGAAGCCCCTGTATCGAGTTGCAAATGTGAGCAACCGATCCGGTATCAAATACCCAAGACTTAGAATTTTCGCAAGCAAGAAAAACGTCAATGACATTAACTCATATAACAGTTATACCTTTCTTCTTATCTGCCATGTATATCTTGCAGTTCCTCTTCCAGTGTCCAGTGCCTTTGCGGTGAAAACACACAGTTTCAGCCTTGGCTCCGCCCTTAGGCTTGCCTTTCCTTTTGAAATTGGCAGTTTTGTTCACCAGCAACTTTTGCTGATTCTGTAGTCCTATCTCATTTGATTTGAGCATCGCTTCATAAAGTGAGGTAACGATCAAATCATTACCACGTGTTTTTGGAAAATTAAGTCTCTGTTCAGCCATACTATCATAATAGTTTGCTAGTTTGACACCTTGTTCATTTACTAGAGATTCCTTATGTATATTGCATTCTTACATGGCTTCAGTCATCTCATGAGCTGTCAGGACCCCGATTCCAAGTCACATCGATCTAGCCGGTAACACCTCATATCACTTTGCGGCCTCACACACGGTATTCCCACGGGTGTCGCCTTACCATGGCCCGGGACCGTTTGCGCCTTTTGGCTCACGTATATGATAGTGTCGCTAGCATCGATATGACAGAGAACCCGGGCCGACATGGCTAGTCGTGAACCCAAAGCGGCACTAACCCATGGGGACAGGCATACATGAATCACATCGACCATGTCGGTCAGCAGCGTGTGAATCCGGGTTGTAGCACTGGGCTAACAGGACTCCGGGTACCCGGGCTGTAGCAGGCTAGGCAGGACTCCGGATGTCACCGCGTGACATTTCCCCGAAGGGACAGACACAAGAACGAAGTGAAACACATGCCGGCCAGTCAAGTGTCCAAAGCAGTAGTGCTGGGCTAGCAGGACTCCGGTGAACCGGGCTGTAGCGGACTACTATCGCTCAGAAGCACTAGACTACATTTCCCCATAAGAGAGGCTGCCAAGGATAAACAACTAGATTGTCGGATCCTACACATACCAAGCATTTCAAACATACACACAATATGCTCAATATGTGTAAATACAACATGGCATCACAACATAAGCTGCGACTCAAATATTTATTCATTAGGCTCCGAGGAGCGAGATATTATAAACATGGGTCTCACGACCCAACATTGAAACATACAAGTCAAACACATGCGGAAGCTTAACATGCCTGAGTACAGACATCTACAAATGAAAAAGGCTGAGAAGCCTGACTATCTACCAGATCCTGCCGAGGGCACACGATACTAGTTGGGGTAACAAGCTAAACGTCGAAGTCCACGCGGAACTACTAGCGAGACTGAAGTCTCTTTGCAAAACATAAAATAAGCAAACGTGAGTAAAAATGTACTCAGCAAGACTTACATCAGAACTAACTACATATGCATCATTATCAACAAAGGGGGTGGTGGAGTTTGACTGCAGCAATCCAGCTTTGACTCGGTGGCTATCCTAAACTACGACTGCAAGTAACTCTTTTGAGGTGGCGCACACGAGTACACAAATTCCCCCGATCAATACACCACTATTGATCCGCTCCCGTCTCCCTACTAGATCGCCATCCATTGCACTCACGCTTTTCTTGCGAGTTTTAGAGTTTCCGCTTTCTCTTGTCTTTGAACTGCAGGCAACCCGAAGTCCTTTACAGCGGACACGGCTATTCGAATAGATCATATTAACCTGCAGGGTGTACTTCTTCACACACGCTCTCGCCACTTACCGCCATGTACACCTCGTGTATCTCGGCAACCTTCAAGCGGAAGCTTTGGCGAGGGAGTCGGCCACGACGACTAACCACACAAGTCTCTAGTCCAGGTTTATCGCCTATTCGGGTTCCATCCGCAAGGAGATCCGGCCGGGGTGTCGCTCACGGCCCCAAACGATGTGTGCAGGGTTCCCAAGCCCACCTCGACGGGTGGTTCTACGTTTGGTACACCGTGCCATGGTGCCTAGTCTGTCCCAAGCCCACCTATACCGGGTGCCACCTGGTAGACTACTAACACTACCTACAAACACCAGAAACTAGTTGCAACTCCTGGACCATGTTGATTAATAAGTCGAGAGGGGTCGAGTTACCGGAACCCAATGTGTGGTAGTAACTGTTCATGGATCACAAACACAGAACTTCAGTTCACGAGGGCGGTTTCAATGAGACAACCCACCATGTACTCCTACATGGCCTCTCACCGCTACCTTTACCAAATCGTGTTCACGCACTTAGCTCTCAACAGTAGGGACATGTTCACACACCTCCGATTCATCCCGATGAATCGGACTGACTCAACTCTAAGCGATGGCAGGCATGACAAACAAGCATGTATGAGTAGGCACATCAGGGCTCAAACAACTCCTACTCATGCTAGTGGGTTTCATCTATTTACTGTAGCAATGACAGGTCATGCAGAGGAAAGGGGTTCAACTACCGCAGCATGTAACAGTTGAATCGTTGTTGTTCTAATGTAGTAAAAGAGAGCAGGAGCGAGAGAGTGGGATTGTATCAGAATGAACAAGGGGGTTTTGCTTTCCTGGCACTTCTGAAGATAATATAGTTCTTCATCGGTGTCATCGAACTCATCGTTGGTGCGTCGTCTACTGAGGGGGGGAACAAACACCGGCAAACAAAGGAGAAACACAATCAATGCGATGCAACAATATGATGCATGAGTGTGCCATGGCAATATGCTGTAATTTGAGCTAATGCAACTAGCAACAAGTTAAATGAAGTTGGCTTGAACCCTAGGTTCAAATTCAAACTTCATATGTGAAGCTTTAAATGCCATTTATATGATTTGGCCTAAACAGCAGCCCTAAGTTGCTCTATCATGCATTGGTACAGATGGATAGATTGGATTTTTCTGATCATTTTTCATATATAATTTATTTCATTTGGAGTTACGGTTGAATTTCTATGATTTTTAGATGTTTAGACTATTTTCTGAATTTCTAAACCTTTTCTGATTTAAATTAATTCCAGAAACGTTTACTGCGTCAGCACTAGGTCATGCTGACGTCAGCTGGTCAACAGGGTCGGTCAAGGTCAAATATGACCCGTGGGACCCACATGTCAGCTGCTCAGGGCACTAACTAATCATGATTAGCGCCTAATCTAATGACGGCCACGTCGGCAGCCGCCGGGGTTAGTCACCGGCGACACACAGACGCTGGCTACTTTTGGGAGTGGCGCTTAGAGGCTATATGGCGTCAGCCGAGGGCACCAGGGGAAGCCCTCACTCGCCCCCATCCGGTGCACGAACGCAGGAGGCCGGGAGGTCGACGGGCTGCGACCACTTGGGCGGCGGCCGGAGCACGGGGTTGGCCTGGAGGGGCTGCAGTGCACGGTAGGAGGTGCGGGTGATGGATTTGGCTTGCTGGGGAGCTTCTGAGCACGTTAACGGGCTCGGACGCGGCGATAGCAGTTGTGGTCGCGGCGGCGAGCTCGGGAGCTAACGGGAGCGGTAGCTACGGCACGTATCCGACGAGGGAAACAGAGGGGAAAGGTAGCACGGCTCACGGTGGTTCGACGGGGAGGCTCAGCGGGCTCGGGGAGGACTGGTAGGTGGTGAATCGTCGATGAAGTCCGGCGAGCAGATGTGGCGGTGACAAGCTCGAGGGCGACGTTTCGGGGCGCCCGCAGTCGCGTGCTTCAGCAGAGAGGTCGAGGGGGACGCGGGGAACCTCCTGGATATGGTGGTTCAGCGAGGCGGTGGCGGTGGCTGCGAGAACTGCGGTTGCCTGCTCGTGGCGGCTTCGGCATCGGGGGGGGGAAGCGCTGGGACGAGGGAAAAGTGAGCAGAGAGGGATGGCTCGATGCGGACGGCGGAGGCGAAGTCGCCCGCGTCGTTGACGTGTCTCAGGAGGCAGCCAGGCAGCTGCTGCATGGCGTGCGGTGAGCGCGCGTGCGTCAAGCACACGCGCCCTGTCTACTGGCACGGTGGAGAAGATGATTGGCAGGTGGGCTGCACAGAAGCGGGCCGGCTAAATGGGCTCTTGATGAGGGCGCCAGTAAGTGGCCCAGTGGGCTTCCTCTCTCTCTTCGTTTATTTATGTTTTCTATTTTTTGTAGCTTCAGGGCTTTATTAAAATGCTGTATGCGTTTCAAAAATCATGAAACTAATCATGGCTACTGTTTATAATATATCCAATAAAGAACATTTTAGTTTATGATTATTTGCGCATTTAAAATATTTTATAGCATTTAAATGCGAAGCATAAATACTATAGGATTTAATTCAAAAGTCCAGAAATGACCTAGAATTATGTGCATCATTTTTGCGAGAGGTTTTCACCTTTATCAAAATCATGAACTTTTCCAGAGGGCATTTTGGATTTATTGAAAAGGATTTTATTTGATCCTATTTGAATTCACTTGGTGCTAGGGTTTGGATCAATCCCCATTTCAACTTCATGAAACTTAAACATAATGCATGGATGCAATGCCACTAGTTACAAGAAAATCTAGGGATGTGACAACTCACCCCCACTAAACAAGAATCTCATCCCGAGATTCAAGACGTGAGGTAAGAAGACAGAGGGGCACAAGCTAACACGGTCTTCACGATCCAGGTTGCACTTCATAATAACGCGTTGACATGATCATCATCTTTGTCTCGACGTCTTGTCTTGGGAACTACATCCAACATGACAACGAGAAGAAAGGGGGGGATTTTAGAAGAATCGATCTTCTTGAGGTTCGAACAATTTAGGATCATCTTAATGATCACAAGATCAACTCACGGAATGAGACATAGAAACATCTCTGGAGCTGAGAGGCAAAACATGCATCAGGAGCGACAGAAGAAACAATTTGATGAGGGTTTCAAGGTAGCGAGGGAATTGCCATGATTCCTAAACGGGGCACCTCAGGGAAGGTGACTCGAAGGACTATTCCCTTAAGTGGCAAAAAGAATTACTTTTGATATCTAGATCATTGAAACTCTTTATACCAGCCTAAGGCAATCACAAACGATCGTTTGGCGGAGTTCAAAGGAATGACACATCCGGATTCGAATGGATGATGTGGACTACCTTGTTGAAGACAACACAATGGATGATTTTTGCTTATCATCGGGAATGAATGGGACCTATGGCGGGACCCTTTGTTGAAGGCGATCGACCAGAAATTACCGAGAAGGGTAGCCCATGGTTGGATGGCACAATGGCGGTGCAAGCTGGGAACAAAATGCAACTGTTGGGAATGTTCCAACCATCATATCTGCCTGAGATTCAGATCTGGTTGGTACAGGAATATTTCAGACATCCACGTGCCTGAAAGGGAAAGTTTGCAACACAACCGATGGGATGATGTTGTGAGATTCTCGGGAGATGAACTACGATAGCAAGATCCAAAACATGAGCTGGTTCTGCTACAAACCTGTGAACACGCTGTCCAAGACAAGCATGACCACGTAGTAGTCTTATAATGAAACACTATCGAGTTCAGGTTAAGATCCATCATCAAGGATTTCAAAGTCTTTACGCGCGCTAGACTTCTTTTCCTTGAACAAATCAATCGATGGCTTGGGGTGCTAGGAATTACACATGGAGTGGAGGTAATTAATCTACCAAACCATAGAATACTTCGCACGTATGCATGACAGACTTGGGATGATTCCAAGGGAAACAAAACAAACCTTTCTCAAATTCATGGCGGCAACTTACACCTAATGCACATGAATTAGAGGAAGTCGCTACTTTCATCCAAACATATGCTTCATGAACGGAACATGAAGGCATCATTTACAAAGTTTCCAACACTAGGTTGATGTTCAACATGAATCATGGGGGAGACAAAATGCTACTGATGGGCTCAACAACAACTCATCGGAATTTCCATATCACTGGACTTCCACCATCATGTGGACACGGTGATAGCATTGGTCAGACCAAAATATGTAATGGTGTATGCTCAAGGGATCAACCACGAGTAAGATATCATTACGAACATCGTTGGTTCTGATTTGACTTGACGATAGCCCATACTCAAGTCAAAGTTTTGACAAGGCAATAGATCCAACAAGCGATCACGGGACCAATCGATGAAGATATCATCTTTCTTCAACACACACTCAAAAGGATATCCCTTAAAATGAACTAAGTCGGACAAGCTTTCATCTTCCAACTCTCCAAGTTGTTGTCTAGCTTAACCGACTAGCTCAGGGGTATCCAACACAGATTCTTGGAGAATGGCTGGTTTAGAGAATAACCAACTTGATCACGAACTCAACATAGCGGTCAAGTGACAACCTGCTGATACTTCCGAGAAGATAATCGGAACATCACGAACCATCGATATGTTACTAAGCTCGAGAACAATCCTGCTTTTCAGGGCAAGATGATATGATCAAAAGAGTGAGGAATTGACACAGTCCTAACTCATTGATCGATGAGTGCACCAAAAATAAGGACTAGATAGCACGGTCAATCTTAGGATGATGGTTTAATAACCAACACGCTAAGAATGAGAGTATTGTCCATTTACTACCAAGCAAGGGGGGTTGCTAGGCATATCGATTTCACACACCACAATTCACTTGTCGGCATTCCGGTTTCAACAACACGGGACCGAGGAATGAATAATGATGGTGAGAAGTTTCACTGCGTCAAGAATTCATAAGAGGTGGTGCAATTCTCATGACATTCTTGACATAAAGATGGTAACACTCCAGGTGGAACAGAATCAAAAGCTGGATGGGCACTTTGATCTGCGGAATACAACTGCTTTGACCCAATCCTAGAAATGGACAAGGTACTGGAGTTTGTTCTCCTAGTCATTCCAGAATAGAATGGCTCGACGGACCACAAAAGTAATAGGCATCGATAAACGATCGCACACATACTCTTGACTATCAATTGATAGATGAAGGTCGGAAGACAACTACAATGGGAACAACTCAAGGAACACACGATTTTACGAGTTGTGGGCGATAGATTAGTATGTCGAGCGAAGCTCAACATTTCTTCCGGATAACCCATGCAGAACGGTAGAATTGGCAGAGTCACAATATAGAATGGGGAACTCATCGAGTGCACTCTTGTTGTGACCTTCTGGTTCAAAGGAACTCCTGCCAAGGATGGTTCATGGTATTTGGAAGAATGTAATACCACGAACTTCGAGGATTATCGCAAAGGTTACTAATATCCTAAAGGAACTAGCAACACTATCAACATGAAGTAAGTGGGGTGAATCTCGGGTTCAAAACCCAAGGAGTAGAATACCTACTACTAAATGGCATCACGGGATGCTTTCGAGAATGACGGCCAGAATCATCACACTGGGAACACGAGGCATGGCTAAATTACTAGGTGATACTCTAGACACCTAGGGTCATAATAATAGCTCCAACATAAATGTCAAGGCAATAAATTACCTCAACGCACCGGTTAGTGTGCTTATTCTGACCATAAAGGACATCGGGAATGGAAATAAAGGATTTGCAAATGCATCAGACTATTTAGAGACCTAGGATGACTCGGACAGCATAACGGCTGTAAATGCTCAAAATGATTTGAGACATCCTGCAAAATAGTGGCATGACCACTCAACATCAAAATAACAAGGTTCTGAGATCAACTAACAACACACGGAAGTAGTAGGAACTGAGGCGGGGCTTGAAACCAACAATCCTATAAGTCTATGGATTAGTAACACGTCATCACGATAGATAGATGAGAAGGCCTAGTTCTTAATCCCGTAGAAGAGAAGAGGATGACTCGGATCGGAAGGCCATGAGGTATAAGGAGTAAAAGAGCCTTACGTTCCTTCCACAATCAATTCCCTTACATAACTAAAGCATTTCTAGACTCAACTTCACCCGGTTTGGCTTGGTAATCCTACGGTAGTCGGGCTCGATACCAAAGCTGTCGGGACCCGATTCCAAGTCACATCGATCTAGCCGGTAACACCTCATATCACTTTGCGGCCTCACGCACGGTGTTCCCACGGGTGTCGCCTTACCATGGCCCGAGACCGTTTGTGCCTTTTGGCTCACGTATATGATAGTGTCGCTAGCATCCATATGACAGAGAACCCGGGCCGACATGGCTAGTCGTGAATCCAAAGCGGCACTAACCCATGGGGACAGGCATACATGAATCACATCGAGCATGTCGATTGCCAGCGTGTGAATCCGGGCTGTAGCACTGGGCTAATAGGACTCAGGGAACCCGGGCTGTAGCAGCTAGGCAGGACTCCGGATGTCACGGCGTGACATTTCCCGAAGGGCAGAACCACGAGGCGAAGTGAAACACATGCCGCCCAGTCAAGTGTCCAAAGCGGTAGTCTTTGGGCTAGCGAGGACTCCGGTGAACCGGGCTGTAGTGGACTACTATCGCTCAGGAAGCACTAGACTACATTTCACCATAAGAGAGGCTGCCAAGCATAAACAACTAGATTGTCGGATCCCACACATACCAAGCATTTCAAACATACACACACAATACACTCAATATGTGTAAATACAACATGGCATCACAACATAACTCTACGACTCAAATATTTATTCATTAGGCTCCGAGGAGCGAGATATTACAAACATGGGTCTCACGACCCAACATTCAGAGCATACAAGTCAAACACATGCGGAAGCTTAACATGCCTGAGTACAGACATCTACAAATGAAAAGGTGAGAAGCGACTATCTACGAGATCTGCCGAGGGCACAAGATCGTAGCTTCGGGTAACAAGCTAAACGTCAAGTCCACAGCGGAACTACTAGCGAGATTGAAGTCTCTCGCAAAACATAAAATAAGCAAACGTGAGTACAAATGTACTCGGAAAACTTACATCGTAACTAACTACATATGCATCATTATCAACAAAGGGGGTGGTGGAGATTGATTGCAGCAAGCCAGCTTTGACTCGGTGGCTATCCTAAACTACGACTGCAAGTAACTCTTTTGAGGTGGCGCACACGAGTCCACATATTCACCATATCAATACACCACTATGGATCCGCTCCCGTCTCCATACGAGAACGCCATCCATAGCACTCATGTTTATCTTGCGAGTTTTAGAGCATCCACTTTCACCTGTCTATGAACTGTACAGGCAACCCAGAAGTCCTTTACCGCGGACACGGCTATTCGAATAGATCATATTAACCCTGCAGGGGTGTACTTCTTCATACACGCTCTCGCCACTTACCGCCATGTACACCTCGTGTATCTCGGCAACCTTCAAGCGGAAGCCTGGCGAGGGAGTCGGCCACGACCTGACTAACCACACAAGTCTCTAGTCCAGGTTTATCGCCTATTCGGGTTCCATCCGCAAGGAGATCCGGCCGGGTGTCGCTCACGGCCCCAAACGATGTGTGCAGGGTTCCCAAGCCCTCCTCAACGGGTGGTTCTATGCTTGGTACACCGTGCCATGGTGCCTAGTCTGTCCCAAGCCCACCTGTACCGGGTGCCACCTGGTAGACTACTAACACTACCTACAAACACCAGAAACTAGTTGCAACTCCTGGACCATGTTGATTAATAAGTCGAGAGGGGTCGAGTTACCGGAACCCAATGTGTGGTAGTAACTGTTCATGGATCACAAACACAGAACTCAGTTCCTGAGGACGGTTTCAATGAGATAACCCTCCATGTACTCCTACATGGCCTCTCACCGCTACCTTTACCAAATCGTGTTCACACACTTAGCTCTCAACAGTAGGACATGTTCACACACTTCTGATTCATCCCCGATGAATCATACCTGACTCAACTTTAAGCAGTAGAAGGCATGACAAACAAGCATGTATGAGTAGGCACATCAGGGCTCAAACAACTCCTACTCATGCTAGTGGGTTTCATCTATTTATTGTGGCAATGACAGGTCATCCAGAGGAAAGGGGTTCAACTACCGCAGCATGTAACAGTTGAATCGTTGTTGTTCTAATGCAGTAAAAGAGAGCAGGAGCGAGAGAGTGGGATTGTATCGGAATGAACAAGGGGGTTTTGCTTGCCTGGCACTTCTGAAGATAATATAGTTCTTCATCGGTGTCATTGAACTCATCGCTTGGTCAAGGCCGTCTCTTTGAGGGGGGAACAAACACCGGCAAACAAAGGAGAAAGACAATCAATGCAATGCAACAATATGATGCATGAGTGTGACATGCCAATATGCTGTAATTTGAGCTAATGCAACTAGCAACAAGTTAAATGAATTTGGTTTGAACCCTAGGTTCAAATTCAAACTTCATATGTGAAGCTTTAAATGCCATTTATATGATTTGTCCTAAACAGCAGCCCTGAATTTCTCTATCATGCATTAAAATGGTACAGATGGATAGATTGGAATTTTCTGATCATTTTTCATATATAGTATATTTCATTTGGAGTTACGGTTGAATTTCTATGATTTTTAGAAGTTTAGACTATTTTTTGAATTTCTAAACCTTTTCCGATTTAAATTAATTCTAGAAACGTTTACTGCATCAGCACTAGGTCATGCTGACGTCAGCTGGTCAACAGGGCCGGTCAAGGTCAAATATGACCTGTGGGACCCACATGTCAGCTGCTCAGGGCACTAACTAATCATGATTAGCGCCTAATCTAATGACGGCCACGTCGGCAGCCGGGGTTAGTCGCCGGCGACACACAGACGCGGCGCAGCTCGCCGGAGTGGCGCTAGAGGCTATGGCGTGCCGCGCTGAGGGCACCAGGGGGAAGCCCTCGCTCGCCCCCATCCAGGGGTGCACGCAGCTGGGCGCAGGGAGGCCGGGGTCGACGGCCGCGACCACTTGGGCGGCCGCCGGAGCACGGGGTTGGCCTGGAGGGGCTGCAGTGCACGGTAGGAGGTGCGGGTGATGGATTTGGCTTGCTGGGGAGCTTTTGAGCACGTTAACGGGCTCGGACGCGGCGATAGCAGTTGTGGTCGCGGCGGCGTCATGGCCGGCGGCGGCGAGCTCGGGAGCTAACGGGAGTGGTAGCTACGGCACGTATCTGACGAGGGAAACAGAGGGGAAAGGTAGCACGGCTCACGGTGGTTCGACGGGGAGGCTCAGCGGGCTCGGGGAGGACCGGTAGGTGGTGAATCATCGATGAAGTCCGGCGAGCAGATGCGGCGGTGACGAGCTCGAGGGCGACGTTTCGGGGCGCCCGCGGTCGCGTGCTTCAGCAGAGAGGTCGAGGGGGACGCGGGGAACCTCCTGGATATGGTGGTTCAGCGAGGCGGCGGCGGTGGCTGCGAGAACTGCGGTGGCCTGCTCGTGGCGGCTTCGGCATCGGGTGGGGGGGAGAAGCGCTGGGACGAGGGAAAAGTGAGCAGAGAGGGATGGCTCAATGCGGACGGCGGAGGCGAAGTCGCCCGCGTCGTCAACGTGTCTCAGGAGGTAGCCAGGCAGCTGCTGCGTGGCGCGTGGTGAGCGCGCGTGCGTCAAGCACACGCGCCCTGTCTACTGGCACGGTGGAGAAGATGATTGGCAGGTGGGCTGCACAGAAGCGGGCCGGCTAAATGGGCTGCGGTAGGGCGCCAGGTAAGTGGCCCAGGTGGGCTTCCTCTCTCTCTTCGTTTATTTATGTTTTCTATTTTTTTGTAGCTTCAGGGCTTTATTAAAAATGCCAGGGCGTTTCCAAAAATCATGAAACTAATCATGGCTACTGTTTATAATATATCCAACAGTAAACATTTTAGTTTATGATTATTTGCGCATTTAAAATATTTTATAGCATTTAAATGCGAAACGCAAATACTATAGGATTTAATTCAAAAGTCCGAAATGACCTAGAATTATGTGCATCATTTTGCCAGAGGTTTTCACCTTTATCAAAAATCATGAACTTTTCAGAGGACATTTTGGATTTATTGAAAAGGATTTTATTTGATCCTATTTGAATTCACTTGGTGCTAGGGTTTGGATCAATCCCCATTTCAACTTCATGAAACTTAAACATAATGCATGGATGCAATGCCACTAGTTACAAGCAAACTCTAGGGATGTGACATGAACTTTAGCTGAATCATGTTTGTGATACAGAACATTTAGTGCCTCGATCATCTCGAAGGCACTAAGTCGTTCATAACGTTTCTGTAGCACATGATCCATGCAAGATAACATAAGTTCTTTAATAACACCGAAATCATCCTTTCGTGAGTCAAACACGTGGATGATATCCTGAGCCATTTCTGGCGTAGGGGAATCACCTAGAGGTTGATCAAGCACATAGTCTTTCTTAACTTCCCTCAGGACGATCCTCAGGTTACGGACCCAGTCCGCATAGTTGTTTCCAGTCGCAGCTAATTTCTCTGACTCTATCAATGGGCCTAAGTTAAACGCAGTGTTGCGAGCCATTTGATCTACCACGGAAAACACAAGTTTCACTTAGACTTTGTTTATAATGAAATTGCACTAGTGAATAAACAATTTTATTCTAAAGTGCGCTCCCACTCAAATCAATATCTCTCAAAATTGATTATGAGTGACACAAGACCCGCATATCCATTCAACACCATTGAACGAGATGAACACTGATGGCGCAAAATTCAATCAGTAGGCAAACTTGCCGATCACATCTCTATGTGACTCTTGTTCATCTTTCAATGGGCGTGTTCCGAGCTCAGAGAGATCCTTCCAGAACGTCAAGACAACCAAGTGATCTTGCTGCGAGGTCTCAACTCACCCGCCTCACACTTCCCTAATCGTTCGTACCCAGGGAGATCCTGCGATACCCCGAAAAGTTAGGTGCCGTGACGGTGCTACACTTGGGAGAACACTAACTACTTGATTTTTTTTAGAGATCACCCTAATAAAAGCGACTACCGCGCAATCAAGAAGGGTGCATCAAGAGGGATAAACATCTCAGGCAATTCATAATAGCATGATATGGTATAGCCTCTTCTGACGGAGAAGTCAAGTATTTCTTCGTCTTCGGCATTCACGTCGGTGTTCACCTTCGTGAAGATTGCCACCACCTTGTCGATGCACCAGATAATATCGCTATCTCCATAGCGGATAAAATAAATGCATTACTTAATGTTGACACGCAGGTCATTAAAGTGCAATCATATGGCTCTAGCCATCATGACGAATCATGACATGCAGGTCATGTTAATTACATCATATAGTCATCTCATACATAATCAAATTGAATATGAGCATGGCTATACCACATCACATGCACATCCTGCAAACCAAGTTAGACGCCTCTAATCGGTTTATGCAAAAATTTATTTTACGTGGCTTCTAAGGTTTTGACTTAAACCGCAGCTTCCAACGTTTTATCATCAAGTATGATTATTCCAGTTGCTATATTAACATCTTGGGGTGTATGAAACACGAGATAATTAAATCTCGAGTCGCATACTAAACTTCGTCATCACGATGACCCCGTGCATCATCATATCTGCAATGCCCTTTCATCTGCGAATTTCATCTTTCTTTTGACTACGACAGAACCCAAAGAACTGATAGCACTTCCATGATCAATCAGGATCACAGATTTCCAGAACTTTGTCAAATTCCACCATGTTGTCTCGAGATTGAGCAAACGCAAATTCTAGGGAAGCAACAAGAACGTCGGGTCACAGATTTCATCTGTCACCTGCATAAATAATTTTCAGCAATAGATCTCATCTACTACCTAATTATATTATGCAATACCCATACATCTCCATGTATTCTAGATCAAAACCTGCATCTACGCATAGCACGGCTCTTGATGCCACTATAGGGGAACGCGATAGAAAATAAAAATTTCCGGTATAGCGAACACGCCCAGGACCACTATGGAGACTGCATACAAGGTTTGATCTGATCTGTACCGACTCGAAGCGCAGCGGAAGAAGAGTCGTGGAGATCATCGGTGCAGATCCCCGCAGCTAGGATTTACAACCTCCCAACCGCGAGGATGTACTCCCTCTTCGGCAAGCCCTTTGGGAGGCGGTCGGACAGTCCCCCGGACGATGTCGCGGACAGCCCTTCGGGAGGACCCTCAAAACTCAGACGGTAACTCGGATAGCCCTTCGGAGGATACTCGAACAGCCCCTCGGGCAAAAGATTGAAGCTACAATCTCTCTACGGGGTTGCACACATACGGTGTCAGCTATCCGGCAGGGCTTCGCCGTCCAGAACTAGTTCTGCGGAACCTGCACAGTCTTTTCTACTGCATCTGAAACTATTTATTTGAGGGAGAGAGAAGCCAGACAAGTCATGGCATGTGTATGAGAGCAAGGTATGATCTTTGGGCAGCCCCCTCACCTCCTATTTATAGGAAAACCAAGGAGTAGGGTGCCTCCACAAATTACCAAAAACTCCCATGCATTAGGTCACACATGAGGGTGTTATGGGAAAAATAGGAGGCCATGCGGAGCTCCATATGGAGCACCACCATGTTTGGCCGTCCAAACCCTTGGGGGCCCCCTTGAGGGGCTTCCTTGGCCCCCAAGTCCTTCTAGAAACCTTTTCACAAAAGCCCTAAAAGGTGGCTTTCCAAAAAATATTCATGACGACATTTTTCAGCGTCCGTTCAAACTGAAAAGATTTATGTGGGCTTAGAACATTTCCAGTACCCACTAAAATAATTTTCAACGCGTTCCGAAACAATTCCAATTTAGTGATTTTCATCTGCGAAAAGCATCTGAAGTGGCTTCGGCAGCTCCGGAACATTTCCTGTTTTTATCCCGGAAAATTCCAAGAAGTTTCGAGAATGATTCTGGCACCCTCCAAGAATTATCAGGCATGTGCCAAAACTAATTTGACTTAATAGTATATCCTGAAACAACTTTTCGGTTTCACCGAAACTCATCCGATGACCTCGCTCTGCGGAACTTTTCCGTTGTCCGAAACTTTTACGGTGTCTGAAACTTTTTTGGTGATTTTCTCTCAGACTCCCTGTCTAGTATTCAGCAGATAGATGACCCTTAAGCGTGTGAACCTATAGGTTCAGTGAAGTATAGACATGACCAGAACCCCTTCCGATCAATGATCAACATCGGAGCCGTGGACACCCATATTGACCCCTATACCCACACGAATAAATATTCGAATGAACCTCCAGTTGCCGTGAGCTATTCCTGTTGCTTCGCGATATGTCACAAACACCCGAGGTGAGATTTATTGCATTCCTGTGGATCAACAATTTGTGCACCATGCAAGTTACCTCGTTACCGGTTTTGTTCTCTTTTCTCATTTCCGTGTTCCGGCATCCAAGTGATCAAATCACAATGTGTCTGGCCAGGCAATGATGGATACCGTTACACTGAGAGGGCCCGAGTATATCTCTCCATCATCGGATGAGCAAATCCCAATGTTGAGCTATCTCGTTACTTGCCAAACTTTTCCGTGAACCCGTAAGCCGCCGTAATAGCCACCCAGTTACGGATGACGTTTAACAAAGCCCAAAGTTCACGAAGCATGTATGAAGGAACTCGATACTCTCATGGTCTAAGGAATTATGCAAACATTAACTTCTCTGTGTTATTAACCATTAACTTGTGACGAATGTATCTCATAGCATAACATCAATTCGGGTCGATTCAACACAAGTGTTCTCCTCACATTGTGCCCTCAAAATTGCCAGCATAGACATGCCCATGATCAGGAAAACAGGATCAACATGCAATACTGGAACCAGTCTTAGAGGCAAGACTAGGAATACATTTTACTGTTTATTATCCCACACGTGCACATGAGTTTCCCTCCAAGCCTCGTTTTATTTGCAGACACTACAAAAAAAAGACACATCCGTGACATTTTGGGCCAAACGAAAAAAAATTATGTCATACTTATGACACTTCTATGACAATAATTATGACAAAACACGGTATCGTCATAGATGTGGTGGGGTCCTACTTCTATGACAAAAAATCATGACAGAAAATGGACTTTTCGTCCTCGGCGGGCCTGAGACGCAGCTGCATGACATTCTTTGGGCCGTCCATGACGGAAAAAACCGTGGTAGAAGCGAGGGCGAGGAAAATATCGGGTGTTCGATTCACGGTGGGTGGTCGGGGCCGAAGCGATCGCGTTACTTTCGTACGCACGCAGCTGCGGCGTAGTGCGGCGTTGGGCTCTAACTGAACTTGAGCGAGGCGTTGGGCTCTAACTGAACCCGAGCAATTGCATTGCAGGCTACGCGTTACTGAACCCGAGCGATCGATCGATGGCTGTTAACTAAACCCGATCGAGCGATTCCTTCACTACTGCTGCTAACTGAAGCCGATCCATGCTGCCTCTGGATGAACAGTGAGTGTTGCTGGGGGGTTTGGATGAACAGTTCCCGCTGGGGGGGGGGGGGGGTTTGAATGAACAGTTCCCAATGGGGTGGATGAACAGGACCCCGTGGTGTTGCCTCTGGATGAACAGAACCCCGATCGATCGAGCCAGTTGGGGCTGGATGAACAGGACCCCGTGGAGGGCAGGATGAACAGGACCACCCCGTGGAGGGCAAGATGAACAATAGACGGTGGAGGGCTGGATGAATAGTAGCCCATGGAGGAGTGGTTGAACAGGAGCCCGTGGAGAGGGCTGGTTGAGCGATGGCCGGTGGAGTAAGCGCGGTGGAGGCTGGATGAACAGGAGTCCGTGGATGAACAGTCGCAGGTGGAGGCTGGAGGAGGTCGACGGTGGATGAATAGTAGCCCGTGGAGGCTGGAGGGGGTCGACGGTGGAGATGAACAGTATCCCGTGGAGTCCCGTTTTGCGGTACGCCACACCCCTCCTGATGAACAGGACCCCGTTTCGACCGTAGCGCTCCAACACAAGTCCGTTTCCTCCGCTTCTGCGGTCGCCACACCCTCCCGATCAACAGGAGCCCGTTTCGACCGTAGGGAGGTCTGTTTCCTCCGTTTTGCAAGACGCGGACCCTCCCGATGAACAGGATCCCATTTCAAACATGGCCGGTCGAACACAAGGCCGTTTCCTCCGTTCTGCGGTACGCCAGGCCTCGTTTCCATCGGCTGTTCCGTCCAAGCCGGTTGGCTCCCACGTGTTCCGTTGCCTCCCAATGAACACGACGCATTCCGTTGCCTCCCCACGAACACGACGACGATGTTGTTTCTCTGTTCCGACCCAGCCATGTACACGAGTGAGGGAGTCCTGGATTAGGGGGTGTCTGGATAGCCGAACTATCACCGTTGGCCGAACTCCTAGACTATGAAGATACAAGATTGAAGACTTTGTCCCGTGTCCGGATGGGACTTTCCTTGGCGTGGAAGGCAAGCTTGGCGATACGGATATGTAGATCTCCTACCATTGTAACCGACTACGTGTAACCCTAACCCTATCCGGTGTCTATATAAACCGGAGGGTTTTAGTCCGTAGGACGAACAACAATCTTACCATAGGCTAGCTTCTAGGGTTTAGCCTCTCTGATCTCGTGGTAGATCCGCTCTTGTACTACCCATATCATCAATATTAATCAAGCAGGAGTAGGGTATTACCTCCATCGAGAGGACCCGGACCTGGGTAAAAACATCGTGCCCCTTGTCTCGTGTTACCATCTGCCTAGACGCACAGTTCGGGACCCCCTACCCGAGATCCGCCGGTTTTTACACCGACATTGGTGCTTTCATTGAGAGTTCCTCTGTGCCGCCGCTGTCAGGAAGTATGCCTCATCCCGTCTTTAAAGATGGCACCGTTGCTAAAGGAGCTTTGGCCACCGGCCAAACTCTCCGGCTAGGCGGTTTTCTTATGGCCGCCTGCTCGGCCGCCGCGCCGACGATGACTTCTCGGGTCATCGAAAGCAATCTTCATATTAACTCGGAACTCGCCGAGCAGTTAGATCCGATGGAGCTCTCTTCCTTGAACGAGCTCTTGGATCGCATCGCCGCCTCGGGAGTCGCCACGGACTACGATCAGATTGGGCCTAAAACCGATCCGAGAGAGATCAACTCTCCCGGGCTACCCACCACGTTCTGTGGTAGAGGAACAATACGGCGACTTTTCTTCTACCTTAAGGACTAGCTATGTCCGATTCTGACCCTCCATGCCGGATTCCCGCGGAGGGGAGGACACTACTCAAGCACTGAACTTAAAGTCAGGCAGCGGGCTAGATTCACTGGACAACCTCCAAGATCCCAAGCTTCCAAGTTCGGAAACTTCTTGGCCCCTGAACCTCAGATCGGACGGGGTTCGGAATATAATTCCACCCGCCCACCCAAACATAAGCGATCTATCCAAAATCCGGCAAGAGCCCGGTGAAACAGTACATCATTACTGGGCCAGATTCCTCCTGGTTATGGACAGGATAAAGGACTGCCGCGAGGAGGACGCAATCTCATTCTTCTGCAATAATTGCACGGACAAGGGAATCCTAAACGCCATAAGTCGTCGTGAAATTACACGCCATGACTTGGCGTCCATAGTACAAAAGTATCGCTTGCGATGGAGAGCGCTGAAAACCGAAATCACATTTTGGGATAATCCGGCCCCGAATCGACCCTAGTCCAAAATAAAGGGTGCATCATCACCAGCACCGGGTTACATACCAAAAAGCAAAAAACCCCAAAGGGCATGGAACCGTACTGGAGGGATGGCTCAATGGACCCTGCAAAATTCATAGCACAGAGGGTGCCACTCCAACTCATAGCCTTAGAGCATGTTGGATACTACGGTAGGTGGCCAAAAGTGGCGAAGAGCTCTTAGCTCCAGAGCACCGGCCCAGCAATACCAGTACGGTATTAACAGTCTTCGAGACTTTCGCATCAAATAATATGCGGAAACGAACACTCCGTAGCCTTGCCGAAGTCTACCAGATAGCAACAATAAATCCATGGAGTGACACGACTATTACCTTTAACGCCAGTGACGAACCTAAATTCCGAACTGCCCGAGCACCAGCCGCATTGGTCCTCAGTCCAATAGTGGACGACTTTCGCCTTACCAAGGTACTCATGGACGGCGGCAACAGATTAAACCTCATCTACGAGGAAACCCTTCGAAAAATGGAAATAGACTGGAGCCGCATTGAGCGAAGCAGCACAACCTTTCGAGGAATAATCCCCAGTCGGGAAGCATGCTGTACAGGAAAGATCACACTAGATGTGGTGTTCGGCACACCGGACAATTATAGGTCCGAGGAGGTCACATTCCAAGTGGCCCCATTCAGCAGCGGATACCACGCTCTATTAGGGCGAGAGGCATTCACAATTTTTCAAGCTATACCCCATTACGGGTACATGAAGCTCAAAATGCTCGGGCCCAATGGAATCATCACTCTAGCTAGTGACCCGGACATAGCACTCCGCACCGAAAATAAAACAGCCGCACTTGCCCTCGAGGCACTATCCGAAGCCCTAGCGGCAGAGGAACTCACCGCGCTGTGCTCCACGGTGAACAGGGACGATGTGATACTCGATAAGAGATCCAAGTATACCTATTTTAAACCGGCAGACAAAATAGTCAAATTCCAAGTCCATCCAACGGACCCTAAAAAAACGGCCTCCATCGGGACACACTTAAACCCTGATGTGGACGCCGCACTACAAGAATTCCTACGCGAAAATTGGGACATTTTTGCCTGGCACCCTTCAGACATGCCAGGAATCCCACGCCGGCTGGCAGAGCACAGCCTAAATATCCTAAAAGGATTCAAGCCACCAAACAAGCTCTTGGCGTTTCTCCGAACCCAAGAGACAGGCCATGGGAGAGGAGCTAGCTAAACTATTGGAGGCCGGATTCATCAGAGATATTAAACATCTGGACTGGCTAGCAAACCTGGTAATGGTACCAAAGAAGGACAAATCCTGGCGACTATGTGTCGATTTTAAGGACCTTAACAAGGCCTGCCCAAAGGATCCCTTCCCTCTCCCCCACATCGATCAAATTATCGACGCTACCGCAGGACACGATTCATTGTGTTTCCTCGACGCATACTCCGGCTACCACCAAATTAAGATGGCAGAGCCAGACCAAGCATAACGGCATTCATCACTCCATACGGCCCATTACGCTTCAACACAATGCCCTTTGGGCTCAAAAACACCGGCGCAACATATCGGTAGCATGATTCGAACATGTCCGGCAAACCAGATCGGCAAAATAGTGGAGGCATACGTAGAGCGATGTGGTCGTCAAATCCAAGCATTTGAAACCCTAGTCGGCGACTTGAGGCTCACATTCGATAATCTCCGAACATATGACATCAAGCTCAACCCAGAAAATGCGATTTCAGCGTGCAGTAGGAAAGCTCTTGGGCTTCATCGTATCCGAGAGGAATTGAAGCAAACCCAGCCAAGATCCGAGCTCTGTCACAATTGGATATCCCCAAAGACCTCAAACAAATACAAAATTGATTTGGATGCGTGGCGGCTCTAAGCCGCTTTATCTCCCGCTTAGGAGAAAAGGCATTATCCCTTTATCGCCTCCTCCGGCACCGAACACTTCGAGTGGACGGATGCTGCCACGGTCGGACTCGAAGAAATCAAAGCCATATTGGCAACAAATCTGGTCCTAGCCGCGCCCAACATGGGCGAACCAATGCTATTATACATCGCAGCAACCCATCAAGTTGTAAGTGCGGTGCTCGTTGTCGAACGAGAAACGGACGGACACAAGTTCCCTCTCCAAAAACCAGTTTACTACATGTCCACCGTCCTAACTCCATGCAAGTCACGGTACCGCATTATCAAAAGATAGCATACGCGGTGTTCATGGCATCCGGAAGCTGCGACACTACTTCCAAGAGTGTTCGATAACAGTAGCCTCAAGTACCTCTTAATGACATTATAAACAATCATGACATAACGGGCCGGATTGCTAAATGGGCCATTGAGCTCCTCCTGCTCGACATAACCTACAAGCCACGGCGAGCTATTAAGTCGCAAGTTTTGGCCGACTTCATCGCTGAATGGATCAAGCCGAACTCCCTAAAGAGTACGGCGCATATTCCAACCGGATCATGCACTTGACGGCTCCAAAATGTTGGCGGCACTGGGGTCAAGGCTGCTCGACGTCCCCAATCGGAGATACAGTCCAATATGTACTTCAAATAATGTACACGGACTCCAACAACAGAGCGAATACGAGGCCCTTCTACATGGTCTCCGGATGGCGGTCTCCATGGGCATTCAACGCCCTCTGGTGTGAGGATTCGAACCTCACGATATCCCAAATAAATGGGGACTTTGATGCCAAGGATCCGAAAATGGCAGCTTATCGCAATGCCATCCTAAAAATGTCAGCTCGGTTTGAGGGGCTCGAATTTCACCATATAGCCCGGGATAACAACCAGGCAGCAGACGTGTTGGCACGCATTGGCGCAAAGTGCGATGCCGTCCCCCTCCCCCCCGCCCCCCAATATCTTCCTAGAGAGGCTTTTCAATCCATCCGTACTATGGGAGGGAGAGTCCGGAAATAACAACCCGGACCCAACCACACCGCCCCCACACCGAACATTCTGACACAGTTGGTGGTTCTGCCACCGAAATAACACCCTCAGCCCACGTAATAATGGCAGTCATTGCCCCGTGGACAGAACCATTCCTAGCCTACCTAACTAGGAAGGAACTTCCCAAGACCAAAACGAGGCCCGCTGCATAGTGCGGCGGTCTAAAGCCTATAAGGACCATGAGGGAGAGCTTTATAAGAAAAGCACAACCGGGGTCCTTCAAAGGTGTATCTCCGAAGAGGAAGGGCGGAATCTCCTGGCTGAAATTCATGCCGGACTCGGTGGGCACCATACCGCAGCCCGGGCCCTTGTAGGCAAGGCCTTCCGTACAGGATTTTATTGGCCGACGGCCCGGGCAGATGCTCAGGACTTAGTCCAACGATGCATCGGTTGCCAGCTCTTTGCTAATCAAAGCCACATGCCACCCACCGCCCTCAAAACTATACCCATCACCTGGTCCTTTGCGGTCTGGGGGCTTGACATGGTTGGACCCCTTAAAGGAGGAACCCACAAGCAAAAATACCTATTGGTCATGGTGGATAAATTCACCAAATGGATAGAGGCCAAGCACAGAAGACGGCGAATCCGGACCGTGATAGACTTCATATCGGGGTAGTACACCGTTACTGGCGTCCCCATAGCATCATCACAGATAACGGCACGAACTTCACGGTCGACGAGGTCAAACTCTGGTGCAAAAACATGGGCATCAAGCTCGACTACGCTTCAGTCTATCACCCCCAAACTAACGGTCAAGTCGAGCGAGCAAATGGTCTAATCATGAGCGGCATTAAACCCAGGCTAGTGCGGTCCCTCAAGGAATCTAACACGACCTTTGGGTAGAGGAGCTCGACTCCGTACTGGGGGCTGCGGACCACGCCGAATCGCACTACGGATTCACACCATTTTTATGGTGTACGGCGCAGAGGCAGTTTTGCCCTCCGACATAAATCATGACTCACCTCGCGTGTGCATGTACGAAGAAAGAGAAGCCGAGCTCGATCGGCAGGACAGTTTGGACGCCTTGGAGGAGGAGCGGGACATGGCAAAAGCTCGTTCCGCATTCTATCAACAGCATGCTCGAAGGTATCAAAGCAGGGAAGTACGGGCCAAAGCTTACAATGTTGGCAAACTAGTTCTACGCCTGCCGAACAAGAAAAAGGACAAACTCAAGCCCAAATGGGAGGGTCCCTTCATCATCGACCAAGTCCTGACCGGTAGAGCGTACCGTCTGCGAAATGCATCGGATAACCGACTCAAGCCGAACCCATGGAACGCAGCCCGTCTCCGAAGATTCTACGCCTAGCGCCAGATTCTGAGTTTGTCTCCTTCCTCCATCTATATTTTATACTTTAAAGCTGCCTTTTATTTCTCTCCTTCTCCCTCCCTTTTTCTGAAGCCGTCAAAGGGAAGCCGTCAAAGGCTCGTTTGCGCATTGTTTGCACACACTTGACGCGCCATCCGCGCTCATTATACCTGGGGGCTTCTTTAACAGAAGCTTATTTATACGGGCTTTATGCCCAACACATGTGTCACACTTCCGCATGTACCTTTTATTCACCATTATATGCATCGATATGACTTAAGTTTTGGCCAAGCTGGGTTGCTTGGCTCCTGTGCTTACCCCTACGTCCCCGGTTGTTCGACTAGGTGGTAAAGGAGCACCTCACGATTGTTACCGCCGGGTCACCGGACGTGTACCTCGGACTGGGTGAAGCCGAAAGCTAGCATTCTTAAGGGAATATTCGGTCGGTGAACTAAAAGACAATTTTTATTTTTCATTTATCTGCCCCGGATGCTTTTTCTGCTTTTTTCGCAGTCCGCACATGCACTTTAGGGCATGCCTCCTGTGGAAAGGAACCCCTAACGGAACTATTCTCCCTGGAAGATGTTTCTTACTAACCATGTAATATAACATAACTAGTTGGGCACTTGTCTGATAAAGCACTTATGACCCCTACGCCTGGTCTCCATGCATGCCCCGGTTTTTACATAACCGCGAGGGTATTCGGACACACTCCGGACTATTGGGTCCCGAGGTTGAAGCGAAAATGTCCGCTACGACAAACGATCTACAGTCCGGCGAGAAGGCATTCTACATGTCATTTAAATTACATAGTCAAATTGACTGATTGTATTCCTCTTCAATGTCGTCTAATAGGTTGTCTAGTTTACAGTCCTCTTGGGAATACTTTGCAGCCAACTCTACTTGGCCGTACACTAAGCTCACAGGGATCTCCTTCCCGTCGGGCCCCACAGGGCCGACCTCGGCCATGTGGTTTGGGTCCGCCTTCGTGTACCGCGTCTTCACCATGGCCTGTGCCTCCTGGCGCCTTGACGACAGCCGATATCTTCCATAGTCGGAAGCGCCGCGTGCTCCTGAAGCTTCTGCAAGCTCTCCAAGGCCTTGGGCAGGGGAGATAGATGGCCACAAGGCCTGGGCGACGCCTTTTCATCACCTGCCGAACTTCGTTCGATGCGATTGCAATAGCTCGGGAAGAAGGTCACCCGTAGAACCGGGCATTTCCTCTTCAGGACGACCCGTGAGCATACCTACAAACATAACTCCGTTAATTGACTTCCTCGCCGAACTCTTTTTCAAAGTTCGCTCAAGCACTTACTATAAATGCCGCGACGAAGTCGCCGATTCTCCTTCACGGAGTCAGAAAGCTGGGCACGAACATCCTTTAGTTCCTCACCCAGCTGGGTGTTGGCATCTTGGAGATTATTTTTCTCTTTCCTCACCCTTGTAAGCACATTCTCGCCGGCCTTCAACTGGCGCAAGAGCTGTTTCTTGTCCGGATCTAGTCCGGCGCCATCTGCAATATTATCGTCAGATTAACACACACGCCGCACTTCACAAACTATTTATCTTTTGAAGCATATATTACCAGAGGGGGTCTCTGTGGCTCCCCCTGTAGCGGCTAGTGTGGCCTCAAGTTGGGCCTTGCATTCTTTAAGCTCCTGGGATAGTCGGGTATTCTTTTTTGTAAGATCCTGCATAACAAATGATCCTTAAATCAGTTATTCTAACTATTTTAAGTCTCGGGGGCTACTGGCATATATAACTGTCAGATTTCCTCACCCGTATGTCCTCTACATACTGCTCCGTGGCTCTGGCTAGACCATCTTGAGCGGCACGGAGGTGTGCATCTCCTGAATCGAAGGCATTCAAGGCCTCTTGGGAGAAACATGCGTCACGAAGAACTGTCCGGCGGCGCCTGTGATTCATGGCGCTCTCCACCTCGGAGTTGGTGGCGGACAATCTGTCGGCATCCTCTGTTGGAGGAGCATCCGACGCATGCCTCGTGCTCGCCTCCGCTTCGGACCCGGCTTTGGAGCCCGGCTGGCGGAGGTTCGATTGGCAACCTCTCCGGACTCGATCCTGCGAGCGCTTTTTTCTGAAAAGAGCACCAGCGTTAGTACGCCTTCCAGAATCAGTCCCGGGAATATGGTGACGCGCCATACCGTTGCGGCGGCATTTCGATCCGGACCGCACTTCTTTTTAGCTGCGGCCGTACGCCTTGTTGGCTAGCCGCTGAGCTCGGCCTCCCGCCTCGAAGGCACCCCTGCGAAACACCATTGGTATACGGTGATCAAAAATAAGCACGGATGGGTCATTATCGAGTATTGGGACCTCGGTCTCGATTACTGTGAGGCTGGAAGTATTTCGGGGTAATCGGCAGTAATGGCAACCAAGGCATTATCGATGCTCAGTTGGTGATATACCCCATCAATCAGCTCCACCAATATGTCCGGATCCTCTTGGGAGGCCGGATCGAGGAGCCGTTCTGGATCCTCGGGTTGTGGAGGCGGGCTGTTTATGTCTTTTACAGCCTAGCGCAGTTCCTGCGTCAAAATCACAAAATGAGATGCCTAACCATGGGAATACGGATCGGATGTGCAAAAAATAAATGTCCGCTTACCCAGCTTCGAGGGTTGTTCATAGAAAATCCGTTCAATGGACTGACGCGGAGAAAATCTTCCTCTTCTCCCTTGTACAGCGCGGACAAGGTCTTCACCAGATCGGCGACCGATCCCGGCCCCTTACGACCATGACGGGTGGCGTCGTCCTCCCCGTTGAAATCCCACATGGGGTGGCCCCTATACTGGAGCGGCTGCACCCCCCACATAATGCATGTGGCCATGACACCAATCATGGTCAGTCCGGAATGAGCTAACAATCTTATTCGGCTCATCAGGTAAAGGACGTCACTGTCGTCTTCCCTCTGGGAGCTCCGCGGGAGCCAACTCAGGCGTTTCTTCAAAGGAGCATTGTTGAACTCCGGGAGACCGATCCGAACAGGATCCGGCAGCGGGACTTCTTCTATATTAAACCATTCCGAAGGCCAGTCTTCGGACGCCTTCTTCGGGTTCTAGATAGATATCCGGTCCCGGCGATGCGCCGCTTCGGCTCCGCCCACTTGATATATTGACCCCTCATGAGAACGGGGTACAAGGCAGAATAATCTCTTCCACAGTGCAGAATGAGCCTCGACGCCCAAGAACAGTTCGCAAAGGGCCGCGAAGCCCGCGATGTGCAAAATGGAGGCAGGCGTAAGGTGGTGCAACTGGAGGCCGTAGAACTCCAAGAGCCCCCGGAGAAACGGATGAATTGGAAATCCGAGTCCTTCTACTAGATAAGAGATAAAGCATACCTGCTCTCCTTTGGAGGGATCGGGGACACTCTCCGCTTGCTTTCCGCCCTTATAGGTGGCGAGTCCGGCTCGAGCCGGAACCATGAAGGCCGGGGGAAGAAATCCCTTGGTTTGGAGTGTCACTAGCTCGCTATGCGGGACTGAACATCTCTCCCAATTTCCAGGCTGAGGGCTGGGAGCGCGAGAGGAGGAGGCGCGTCGACTGTCCATGGTGGAATGGATTTTTGTCAGAGGCGCTCCGATGAAAGCTCGCGGAGGGGGAATGGTGTGAGTTGGATCTAGATCCTCGTCCCTTTTATAGGTGGCTCATTTGCGCAGCTAGGGGGATAAGTGTAAAAATGCCCTGGCTTTTCGCATTCATTCAAACAGTGGAAGATGGCCATTATTGGGCGTGGAAGCCAAGGAGCGCAACATTTATCAGAAGCCGGACACTATTCGACAAGTATATGGAATTTGGAGAAGAACCCGCCTTGCAATGCTGAAGACAATCTACACGCCGGACTCATCGCCATTGAAGCCTGGTTCGGGGCTACCGAGGAGTCTGGATTAGGGGTGTCCGGATAGCGAACTATCACCGTTGGCGGACTCTGGACTATGAAGATACAAGATTGAAGACTTCGTCCCGTGTCCGGATGGGACTTTCCTTGGCGTGGAAGGCAAGCTTGGCGATATGGATATGTAGATCTCCTACCATTGTAACCGACTCTGTGTAACCCTAACCCTATCTGGTGCCTATATAAACCGGAGGGTTTTAGTCCGTAGGACGAACAACAATCATACCATAGGCTAGCTTCTAGGGTTTAGCCTCTCTGATCTCGTGGTAGATCTGCTCTTGTACTACACATATCATCAATATTAATCAAGCAGGAGTAAGGTATTACCTCAATCGAGAGGGCCCGAACCTGGGTAAAAACATCGTGCCCCTTGTCTCCTGTTACCATCCGCCTAGACGCACAGTTCGGGACCCCCTACCCGAGATCCACCGGTTTTGACACTGACACGAGCCCTGGCCGTACGTACGCGCGAGTAGGCATTCGAGACCCCGCCCGTGTGTACGTATGTGGCCGTATTTACTTTCTTGCACCCTTGCCGCTGTACGTACGTGTACATGCTACGTGCGCGCCTCTACTACGACACGTGCGCGCCTCTACATCGACCAGTATGTACGTACACGTTCGCCACCAGAATGATAACGCTACGTACGCTTCGACCAGGTGGGTCGCGGCTGTTAGGCACTTCCTTGCCTGCGAAGATGTAGCTGGTGGGTCCCAGCAGTCAGGGGGGCGAATCGTTTTTTTTTGCCTGGACGCACTTCCTTGCGTGCGAAGATGTAGCTGGTGGGTCCCATCAGTCAGGGGGAAATGTTTTTTTCACGAAAAATGGTGGCCCGTCCGGTGGGTCCCCGTTGTCAAGTGGAGGAATAATTATTTTGCGCGTAATAAGGAGGCACTTCCTTGCTGCGGTCGTGGACCCAGCTGTCAGTCTCTCCACGTACAGTACTCTTCCGATGGAAGTCGTTCCTTGACCACGTTGACCACGCCGCGCCGAGAGCACCAGGGTGGTGGACGATGGCGAGGCCTAGGAAGGGGACGATGCGGAGCCGGGGAAGACGCGGCAGTGGAAGCCCGCGCAGAGAGGAGTACAAGGGTTCACTGGTTCGGCTGCGGTGTGAGGCTACCATCGCCGCAGGGCCTAGCCAGCAGTGGGAATAGTAGGGGGCGGTGAGGCCTCCGCGGCAGCACAGCCGGCCACGGGAGGCAGGAGCATGTGGTACGACCAACGCTGCTTTGGGCGGCTGGAGCAAGAAGACCAGAGGTTGAAGAAGCACTACGACCGTTGGATTGACATCGTACGGTCACTGGAGCTAGAATCGTTCATATTGACTAAGTTGACAAAGCACTCCGTCCTCGTCAACTTAGTAGGCCCACAAGTCAGGCTCCACCAATGGTGGGTCCCAACTAGTAGGGGGAGCATCATTTTTTTTGTGCGTAATAAGGAGGCACTTCCGGTGGGTCCGAGCTGACAGCGGGGGGAACGTTTTTTTCACGAAATACGGTGGCCCGTCCGGTGGGTCCCAGCAGTCAGGGGGGAAACTTTTTTTTCGCCAAATACGGTGGCCCGTCCGGTGGGTCCCTGCTGTCAGGTGGAGGAATATTTATTTTCCGCGTAATAAGGAGGCACTTCCTTGCTGCTGCCGTGGACCCAGTTGTCAGCCTCTCCACGACAATACTCTTCCGATGGAAGTCGTTCCTTGACCACATTGACCACGCCGCGCCGAGGGCACCAGGGCGGTGGACGATGGCGAGGCCTAGGAAGGGGACGACGCGGAGCCGGGGAAGACGTGGCAGTGGGTGCCCACGCGGAGAGGAGTACGAGGGTTCACTGGATCGGCTGCGGTGTGAGGCTGCCGTCGCCGCAGAATAACAGGGGGTGTGGGTGAGTAGACGGATGCCCTGGCCAGTGGTGGGAGTAGTAGGGGGCGGTAAGGCCTGCATGGGATGCGGGAGCAGGCGGTCCCGCCGGTGCTGGATTTGGCGGCTGGAGCAGGAAGATCAGAGATTGAAGAAACACGACGGCCGTTGGATTGACATCCAACGGTTACGTCTGCTAGAATCGTTTGTTGACGTATATAATAACTAAAAAAATCTTGCATACGCGTCAACTTAATAGGCCCATAAGTCAGACCATTCCCTCTTTTTTTAATAATTTATATATAGCTCATTGCGACTTCTTATGCAATTTATTGCAGTCCGTTTTTTTGGTTGGCCAGGGCCAATTTCGCATATTTCTGTGGGTTCCAAACTATTTTTAATACCGAAATGTCGAGCCAGATTTAAAGTACTTTGAAGATATATTTAAATTAGGTTAATGCCTAGTGAAATTGGAATCTAAAAATGTGAAAAAATTCAGAAATTATAAAGTAATTGCCAATTTGTCATCTGTTTTTATATTTACAACCCATTTCATATTACTTTCAAGATTTGCAGGCATCTTGAAAGAGTTGCAGCCTATCGTATGTAGAAAAATAAGTAGGCCTGGATTGGGTATTCTTGAGAAAAAATAAACTGGGCTCATTTCACAAAGAAAAATAGCTGGGCTGGTCACATGGTGAACATAAAATATAACCACAGGCTAGACGGGCCATGACCAGTTCAAACCCTGCTCCGTCTCAACAATAACAAAAAAAAAATACTGCTCGAGCTGCTACGTCCCAGGTGTCAGCCGATCTTGTGCCATTCTCTTGTCTATTGACTATATACACTCACAATGTCATGGGTCCCAGATGTCAGGAAAACACTAGGAGGAAGCATTTTATTTTTCCATACGCTAACATGGTGGGCCCTAATGTCATCCTCTCCACGTACTTCTGCCGATTCCTGTTGTTTGTTGACCATGTTGACAACGCGAGAGGGCGGCGCCGCGGCGAGCGCACCAAAGCGCGCGGAGGATGACGGCGAGGCCTCGTACATCGGCGTTAACGATTTAGGAGACGGTGGGGCGGCGATCGTCTTGTTGGCGCAGCCAGCCGTGGGAGGCGGAAGCGGCTGACCCTGCCGGTGCTGGTTTGGTTTTGGCGGTACGGAGGAAGACAGGACTGAAGAAACACGACATACTGTAAAAGCAACAGGAGTACTTAACAACCTTAAATGAAACCAGCAGGGGCACTTAACAACCATAGCTGAATGGAGTATGAGTACTTATACAGGTTCAACCGTACAAAGCACGCCTCGAACAGTGCTACTTTGCCTACAGTTAACCAAGGGTGAGGCCGCCAAGCCCCAGGACAAGGCCCAGGCGCCACCCCGCGCATCCACACCGTTCTGAAAGCGGCTTCATCTCACAATGTGGACAATAAACAGGATATTCGCTTTAGATCCATGGAAAAGCAGGAACATAATCTTCTGTCCTATTCTCCAAGATGGACGGGCCTTCATTATTTGAGACCACCCATGAATAAGTATCTTTTCACCTCCAAGGGGAATGGAGTAGGTCGACATAAACATCATGTTGTGACCAAGCGCAAGTCTGACCCGACCATGGTCAGGCATCTGTATAGGAACAATAGAACTGGGCAGTTCCTGTTTCAAGAAGATCACAGCTGTAAAACTGTGTATAAGCAATAGTTTATGAACAACATATATAACAGAAAATAGCTCGTACCATAAGTTTCTCGACACAGTTGGACCTGTTCAACGAGTGCAGCAGTAGCGCACATATCCCACGTGGCTTTCCACCATTGAAATGCGCCACAAGGACCTCAAGACGATCAATAAAGTGTAGGAACTTGTGGATGTCGTCCGAGTCAACTTCAGTACCATCAGTAACAGCCGAGTTGTTACAGAATAACAAACGAGCAGCCTGCTTAACTCTGAAAAAACCTACACGTGCCACCAATTATAAGAAAATATTAGTTAGAAGTAGCATCTTCGTGAGAGATACGTTGCTACTTCTAGAGTTAAATTGTGATCAATTAGACAGAATAGGTGGATTAAGAAGTAATCGAGGCAAAAAGCAAGAACCAGATACAAAACTAACATGGATGAACAATTGGAACAACGTCGGGGTGGAAGATCGCAGTGAAGATGAGACCAGGTTCTGCTATTTCCATCAACATTCGTGCGCCAACTTTCAGTCTGTAACACTTGAGAAAGTTTATCCAAGCTCGGCCATAAAAAAAGCAGTGATCTTCTTGCTTCATGAACCCAACTTATATCCATGGCTTGCCTTCACTGTTACCATTAAACGGGTGTATTTAGTTATGGCAAGGCCGACCATCTTGAGTACATGTGTTCTGGCAGAGCAAGGAATGCACTGTAGGAAAAATAATATGAGAACACAATGTATTCCCTATATCCAAATCTAGAAATACTTTCCTCCTTCACGTCAGTGTTGACCATGGTACTAGTACCTTTTATCCAAATATAGCAATCCAAATTTCCAAATTAGTCGACATCATGTTCAAAAAACCCCACCCTCCCGGATAGAAAAGAGGATTCCAGGAACATACTGTGCGCGTTTTAAAATCCTGTGTTAGGATGAGAAGGAACAAGTGTGGCGTCTTGCCGAGGGTGCAGAAACCTGTAGGGTCCTCGCACTTTGGGCACTGAAAATGAAACACACTAGATTCAGTAGGAAGAAAAATGCATCAACGGCGACGGCTGCCATCCTAGGAGTACCCGCGACCAAGGGAGTTGGATTTATCGGGGATGGATGAAGAATTCGTACTAGGTTCTCCATGAGAAAACCCTATGCAATCGCCGGGCGGGGGTTTTCTCTGAACAAACAGAACAAGGGAGAAGGGATTCAGGCCGAGTGAAATATTGCCGCTTCGTCTGGCCCAAATTTTGTCGCTAAAGTCGGAAAGGTGGGTGTTTTGTGATTTGACGGCTCATTGATCATTAATGCGGCGCTACGACCGGGGTGTGTCTACCGTGTAGTTGTGCACTCTAATTTGGTGCATATGGCATGTGGACCCCGTTGCCGGATGCCCCACATATCAGCGCAAGGAAGTAGAAAGACAGGAGTAACTAGTTATTACACATAAATATATTTTTGACAGAGTGATATTCCCTCTGTAAAGAAATATAAAGATCTTTTATATCATAACTTTATACATAAGAAAAATCAAGGGGAATATATATAACATATATGAATATAAAAAACAAAGTTTTTTTTAACACGGTATAGGTGAGTTGGTGATGATGGTGTGCCTGTCATCCTGCAATATAGGCCGTCCGATTTATATCTGATGGATAGGAAGGAAACTATGGCAATTCTGCAAAAAGGTACCCACACACCTCTCCGCATTTGCAAATAAGGCCTTCCCTCGTTCATCCTTTTCTCTCACAAGATAAAATACTCATACAAATGCATCTTGATGTCACGTGCAGCAACGACGGCATTATGGGGGTTCAGCTGAGAAATACTCAGACAGGCTCACGGTTCTGGACTTTGGGCCATAGGCCGGTGGGCCTGCATGTTTGGGGGCCCATGTGTTCTACCTCAGCGCTTTTCATATTGCAAGCGGTCGGTACGGCGCTGGTTTTAGATGCTGTCGCAAGGCGAATACACAAAAATTGAATAAAGCACAACAACAGTTAGAATGAAATCAAACGACAGTTCCTAACTAGCAATCAGAGTTGCAATTCAATCAATGATACTGTCGTACTACTTATACACATAGGACACTTGTTTCACCATGCCAGAGTATTACATCAAAATCTCTTGGCGGATAGATTAGTTCGGCAGTACTGAAGAATTTCAAAGTTGATTTGGACCAGCTCTCCTTGCCGAGAAAGTTCAATTTTGACATCATCCCCTACCACAAGATATCATTTAGATTTGAACCTTGACCATCCTTTAGCATCAATCATCATGCGACCATCCTTTGTACTTACGGTATATTGAGCAGGTTCATTCACACCAAGGCTGCGCATGGTAAGAGAAACTTGGTCATTGTCGCCCGGATTGTTGAACGACTCCCTCGTTGCTCTAGGAATTTTCTGTTTGCAAACAAGAAGACATACCCAAACAGTTAGATCAACACAGTGAATCATGCGAAACAACATGGAAATAAAAAAGAACGAAACACTTGGGCGGCCAATTCTTACCAAGAAGGTGGACATGTAGGTTTTTGTAAGGACTTTGGTATATGAAGTGCGAACTGCAGCCCAGTCTGTTGCCGGTGCAACTACTCGTTCGGTTGCCGCTGCACGGGACGGAGCAGATGCAAGTGCAAGTGTTGGTGCAGGTGCCGAAGCCGCTGCTTCTGCCGGAGATGGTGCTCCTTGTAGAGCTGGTGTCGGTGTCGGAGCAGGTGCCGGTGTCGATGCCCGATCCTCCGGTAGATCAGCCTGATCCGCTGACGAGGTCGGTGCCCAATCCTCAGCTGGATCAGACTAAGCTGTTGCCGCTGTCAGTGCTAGAGCAACTGTCGGTGCTCGATCCGTTGCTGAAGGTGGTACTGATGTGCGAGACAAAGGCGATCATGTTTGGTCTGCTATGATCAGCTTTCTAACTTGACTAGGCTTCGCGACCGTGATCCAGTTTTTTCTTCATTTCTTTTAAACGCGAGAAGGACTAATTGAGGCGTTTTTGTTAAACCAAACTGCAGTTCATCATAGGGATTCAGCTTGTACTCAGACAACAAACTGATCCAATTTTTTCCAGTAATATAAGTGATGGATAGTGCCTTCGTTACTGACACGACATAAGAAGTGAAACCTGCAAAAATAGCCATCATAGAGCAAACCAAACGGTTTATTCTGTGATGAATGTCACATGGAAAAACCTGCATCGTAGAATTGCAGGAAAAGAAATAAAACATGACATTAAATCAATAAGATTTAGATAGTAAATCATAAGATTTACTTGATGTGACACGAGTGAATCCTTACCAAGAAATCACTATGTTGAAGTACTAAACAGAAGATTGATCGTCCAACTACGAGTGGCATGCAGGGGCCCCGCCTACTCCCACAAGCAGGACAGTCCAAAGGTCGTGACAAATCGTATGGACCGAACATCCATGGGATTGGAAATCCTGGTGGGTGCGATATACCCTGCAATGCATACAGATATTGGAGTGTAACCATAATTGGTAAACCATCCTCACAAAAAAGATGATTTGGATACTTCAAAATATACGGACTGAATTGAGTGGACAGACATTAATATAGACCGTTCTCAGGATTGACCACACACCAAAAGCGGTAGTACTAATAAATAATACAGGGTTCACAAATCAAGTACTAAACAATAGTACTTACTACAGACAAGCAAAGTTGCACTAATTAAACTCTGCAGACTATTTCTTGCCACCGACCTACGGGATGAACCCCGCATAACTGACTAGGCCATGGACTTCGTGAGAGATGTCTACATGCACCATCACCATCTTGTCAACCTTGGAGAACCTAACAGCGTGGTCTTTCCACTCATAAACATGATCATGAAGATAGGCCGCATCAGATGTGATTGGAAGCTTACAAGAACCACACCCTTCGTAATCGAAGGCACAACCAGGAAACTGTTGTGGTCAAGTACAGCCTCGAGAACACGCCTGGCAAGAATGCTACATGAAAACACTAGTTCAGGACACGTGGTGACAAGGACACAGCAGCTGGATAGTTTAGCAGCAGAACTCATCCTCAGGTCTTCCAGTTCACACGGCATGACTTTGAGAACTTCATCTCCACCACGGACCTGGTTCTAATTCAAACAGAAACCATATTTTATTACTACCTCCGTTCAGAAATATAAGATGATTTTCAATATTATACTCCATATATGACTACATATACGCATACGAAATGAGTGAACAAAGACACTAGAACATGTCTTCAAAGGCATGAGAGCGGAGGGATTACTTGCAATATCCATAACACAAGTTCTTGAGGCAAATATACCCTCTTCAAAGGTAGCATTGATGTTCATAAAGTACTCGCTCCGTCCCAAAATTCTTGTCTTAGATTTGTCTAGATACGGATGTATCAAGTCACAATTTAGTATTAGATACATCCGTATCTAGACAAATCTAAGACAAGAAATTTTGGAAAGAGGGAGTAGTTGAAAGTAATCTATTAGAAATCAGTGTCAACGTCTCGCATGTTTTGGTCAAAAGAGGAATTTAGAACCGTCATTTGGCACACAAAAATCACATGCAAGATCACCCAGAAAGTTGTAATACTAGTACTAGTACTGCGTGTTAGATGAAAAAACACGATCAAGATCGAGAAAAAGATCGTCAAGAAGAGATATTACCTGGACTTGCTTAATGAGGGATCCCGGAGAGGGGGGCTTGGACAGGGCGATGGCTTTGAGCTTGTCTGCGGTAGTCTCGGCGGGGTGCTTGTGCTTCTTCGTACCATGAGCCTCGACGGTTTTGGCCAGAGCCATAGACATCACTTCGGCTGGTGCTCCAGCGTCCATCAAGAAACTGTAAAGTAGAATAAAAGAAAAGAAACCATAATCATAAACCCAAAAGAAGAAAAGAGAGGGAGTTATAGGATCAGTCTCAGGGTTGCAAGACCGGGCCTTGGCCAGAATCAACACCATTGATGCGCTCACCTTTCCTTCTTTGGGAGAGAAGAACAATGGCAGAAGCAGGTCGAGGTTTTCTTGAAGAAACGAGGAACAAGATGAGGGAGAAGCAAGGGTTGGGTAGAGAGGAAGCAGAGAGAGAAGAGTGAAATGATGGTTGCTTCGTCCGTCCAACTTACTACTGGAAAGGAGGGGGTTTTCTGATTTGACGGCTCATTGGGCATTACTGCGGCGCTTCGATCGGGGTAGTCTACCGTCACTCTACTATGGAGTAATTTAGTGCATGGCTAGTGGACCCCGATGCTGGCTATCCCACATGTCGGCGAAAGTGAGTAATTTAGTGCATGGCTGGAGGAGGATCCACACGGTAGAGCGTGTCCATTGTTTTTCTGAAGTAAAAAATGATTACAGCAAGCGTTTCCACTCTTACGATGGAGGAGTGCGAAACACGGCAGCCACTTGAACATACACAGTGCTCCTACTACTAGGCATGTGCAGTGGTTCATATGTCAGTACTACATAATCTTGTTGCTAGTGTAGTAAGATATGACGACAACAAATGATGTTGTGCGCATGTCAACTATATGAACAGTAATATGCAAAACAAGAAAGATGTGGACAATGATATTGTTAAATTGAATCTATTTCCTTTTTCATTTATAGACCATGCTAAAGTTTGGTTTTCGTCTTTGCCTAAAAATAGTATTGATTCATGGAATAAGTGCAAAGATGCTTTTATCTCTAAATATTTTCCTCCCTCTAAGATCATCTCTCTTAGAAACGATATTACGAATTTGAAGCAACTTGATCATGAACATGTTGCACAATCTTGGGAGAGGATGAAATTAATGATACGTAATTGCCCTACACATGGTTTGAATTTGTGGATGATTATACAAAAAATTTATGCCGGATTAAATTTTGCTTCTAGAAATCTTTTAGATTCGGCCGCGGGAGGCACTTTTATGGAAATCACTTTAGGAGAAGCTACTAAACTCCTATATAATATTGTGGTTAATTATTCTCAATGGCACACTCAAAGATCCACTAATAAAAAAGTGCATGCGGTAGAAGAAATCAATGTTTTGAGTGGAAAGATGGATGAACTTATGAAATTATTTGCTAATAAAAGTGTTTCTTCTGATCCTAATGATATGCCTTTGTCTACTTTGATTGAGAATAATAATGAATCTATGGATGTGAATTTTGTTGGTAGGAATAATTTTGGTAACAACGCATTATAGAGGAAACTTTAATCCTAGGCCGTATCCTAGTAATTCCTCTAATAATTATGGTAATTCCTACAACAATTCTTATGGAAATTTTAATAAGATGCCTTCTGAATTTGAGACTAGTGTTAAAGAATTTATGAATTCTCAAAGAATTTTAATGCTTTGCTTGAAGAAAAATTGCTTAAAGTTGATGAATTGGCTAGGAACGTTGATAGAATTTCTCTTGATGTTGATTCTTTGAAACTTAGATCTATTCCTTCTAAGCATGATATCAATGAGTCTCTCAAAGCCATGAGAATTTCCATTGATGAGTGCAAAGAAAGAACCGCTAGGATGCGAGCTAAGAAAGAGTGCTTTGTGAAAGCGTGTTCTTCTAATTTTTATGAAAATAAAGATAAAGATCTAAAAGTTATTGATGTGTCCCCTATTAAATATTTTTTTTGCAATATGAATCTTGATAATGATGGTGCTGAATATGATCCACCTTTACCTAGAAGGCGTTCCAAAAATTCAGAGTTTTTAGATCTTGATGCTAAAATTGATAAAAGTGAGATTGAAGAAGTTAAATCTCTAGATATTAATGAACCCACTACTTTGGATTTCAAGGAATTTAATTATGATAATTTCTCTTTGATAAATTGCATTTCCTTGTTCCAATCAGTGCTAAATTCTCCTCATGCTTATAGCCAAAATAAAGCTTTTACCAAACATATCGTTGATGCTTTGATGCAATCTTATGAAGAAAAACTTGATTTGGAAGTTTCTATCCCTAGAAAACTTTATGATGAGTGGGAACCTACTATTAAAACTAAAATTACAGATCATGAATGCTATGCTTTGTGAGATTTGGGTGCTAGTGTTTCCACGATTCCAAAAACTTTGTGTGATTTGTTAGGTTTCCGCGAATTTGATGATTGCTCTTTAAACTTGCACCTTGCGGATTCCACCATTAAGAAACCTATGGGAGGAATTAATGATGTTCTTATTGTTGCAAATAGGAATTATGTGCCCATAGATTTTATTGTTCTTGACATAGATTGCAATCCTTCATGTCCTATTATTCTTGGTAGACCTTTCCTTAGAACGATTGGTGCAATTATTGATATGAAGGAAGGGAATATTAGATTCCAATTTCCGATAAGGAAAGGCATGGAACACTTCCCTAGAAAGAAAATAAAATTACCTTATGAATCTATTATGAGGGCCACTTATGGATTGCCTACCAAAGATGGCAATACCTAGATCTATCCTTGCTATTATGCCTAGCTAGGGGCGTTAAACGATAGCGCTTGTTGGGAGGCAACCCAATTTTATTTTTAGTTGTTTTCTTTTTTGCTTCTGTTTAGGAATAAATATTTGATCTAGCCTCTGGTTAGATGTGTTTTTATGTTTTAATTAGTGTTTGTGCCAAGTTTAACCTATAGGATCTTCTTGGATGATAGTTATTTGATCTTGCTAAAAATTCCAGAAACTTTCTATTCACGAAAATAATTGTTAAAAATCACTAGAACGTGATAAAATATTGATTCCAATTGCTGCTGATCAAAACAAATTGTATAGGTCGTCCTATTTTGGCTGAATTTTTGGAGTTCCAGAAGTTTGCGTTAGTTACAGATTACTACAAATTGTTCTGTTTTTGACAGATTCTGTTTTTCGTGTGTTGTTTGCTTATTTTGATGAATCTATGGCCAGTAAAATGGTTTATAAACCATAGAGAAGTTGGAATACAGTAGTTTTAACACCAATATATATAAAGAATGAGTTCATTACAGTACCTTGAAGTGGTTTTTTGTTTTCTTTCGCTAATGGAGCTCACGAGATTTTCTGCTGAGTTTTGTGTTGTGAAGTTTTCAAGTTTTGGGTAAAAGATTTGATGGATTATGGAACAAGGAGTGGCAAGAGCCTAAGCTTGGGGATGCCCATGGCACCCCAATATAATCTAAGGACACCTAAAAGACAAAGCTTGGGGATGCCCGGAAGGCATCCCTCTTTAAATCTACTTCCATCGGTAACTTTACTTCGAGCTATATTTTTATTCACCACATGATATGTGTTTTGCTTGGAGCGTATTGTATTATTTGAGTCTTTGTTTGTTAGTTTGCCACAATCATCCTTGCTGTACACACCTTTTGAGAGAGACACACATGATTCTGAAATTGTTAGAATACTCTATGTGCTTCACTTATATCTTTTGAGTTATATAGTTTTTGCTCTAGTGCTTCACTTATATCTTTTAGAGAACGGTGGTGGATTTGTTTTATAGAAACTATTGTTCTCCCATGCTTCACTTAGATTATTTTGAGAGTCCTACAAAACAGCATGGTAATTTGCTTTAATTATGATAGGCATTCAAGATTAGTAAAAAAAATCTTATGAGTGTGTTGAATACTATGAGAAGTTTGATGCTTGATAATTGTTTTGAGATATGGATATGGTGATATTAGAGTCATGCTAGTTGAGTAGTTTTAAATTTGAGAAATACTTGTGTTAAAGTTTGTGATTCTCGTAGCATGCACGTATGGTGAACCGTTATGTGATGAAGTTGGAGCATGATCTATTTATTGATTGTCTTCCGTATGAGTGGCGGTCGGGGACGAGCGATGGTCTTTTCCTACCAATCTATCCCCCTAGGAGCATGCGCGTAATACTTTTATTTGATAACTTGTAGATTTTTGCAATAAGTATATGAGTTCTTTATGACTAATGTTGAGTCCATGGATTATACGCACCTTTCTTCCTTCCACCATTGCTAGCCTCTCCAATATCGCGCACTTTTCGCCGGTATCATACACCCACCATATACCTTCCTCAAAACAGCCACCATACCTACCTATTATGGCATTTCCATAGCCATTCCGAGATATATTGCCATGCAACTTACCACCATTTTGTTTACTATGACACGCTCCATCATTGTCATATTGCTTCGCATGATCATGTAGTTGACATCGTATTTGTGGCAAAGCCACCGTTCATAATTCTTTCATACATGTCACTCTTGATTCATTGCATATCGGTACATCACGGGAGGCATTCACATAGAGTCATATTTTGTTCTAAGTATTGAGTTGTAATTGTTGAGTTGTAAGTAAATAAAAGTGTGATGATCATCATTTTTTAGAGCATTGTCCCAAGTGAGGAAAGGATGATGGAGACTATGATTCCCCCACAAGTTGGGATGAGACTCCGGACTAAAAAAGGATAAAGGCCATAAAAAAGGCCCAAAAATGATGAGAGAAAAAGAGAGAATGGACAATGTTACTATCTTTTTTCCACACTTGTGCTTCAAAGTAGCACCATGATCTTCATGATAGAGAGTCTCCTATGATATCACTTTCATATACTAGTGGGAAATTTTCATTATAGAACTTGGCTTGTATATTCCAATGATGGGCTTCCTCAAAATGCCCTAGGTCTTCATGAGCAAGCGAGTTGGATGCACACCCACTTAGTTTCTTTTGTTGAGCTTTCATACACTTGTAGCTCTAGTGCATCCGTTGCATGGCAATCCCTAGTCACTCACATTGATATCTATTAATGGGCATCTCCATAGCCCGTTGATACGCCTAGTTGATGTGAGACTATCTTCTCCTTTTTTGTCTTCTCCACAACCACCATTCCATTCCACATATAGTGCTATGTCCATGGCTCACGCTCATGTATAGCGTGAAGAATGAAAAAGTTTGAGAACATCAAAAGTATGAAACAATTGCTTGGCTTGTCATCGGGGTTGTGCATGATTTAAATACTTTATGTGGTGAAGATAGAGCATAGCCAGACTATATGATTTTGTAGGGATAACTTTCTTTGGCCATGTTATTTTGAGAAGACATAATTGCTTAGTTAGTATGCTTGAAGTATTATTATTATGTCAATATTAAACTTTTGTCTTGAATCTTTCAGATCTGAATATTCATACCATAATTAAGAGAATTACATTGAAATTATGCCAAGTAGCATTCCACATCAAAAATTCTATTTTTATCATTTACCTACTCGAGGACGAGCAGGAATTAAGCTTGGGGATGCTTGATACGTCTCCAACGTATCTATAATTTTTCATTGTTCCATGCTACATTATATTATGTTTTGGACATTATTGGGCTTTATTATACACTTTTATATTATTTTTGGACTAACCTATTAACCAGAGGCCCAGCCCAGAATTGTTGTTTTTTGCCTATTTGAGTTTAAGAAAAAGAATATCAAACGGAGTCCAAACGGAATGAAACCTTCGGGAATGTGATTTTTGGAACGAACGTGATCCAGAGGACTTGGACCCTAGGTCAAGACATCAACCAGGAAGGCACGAGGTAGGGGGGAGCGCCTACCCCCTGGGCGCGCCCTCCAACCTCGTGGGCCCCATGTTGCTCCACCGACGTACTTCTTCCTCCTATATATACCTATGTACCCCCAAACTACCAGAAATGGAGCCAAAAACCTAATTACACCACCGCAACCTTCTGTACCCATGAGATCCCATCTTGGGCCCTTTTCAGGAGCTCATGGGAGGGGCATCGATCACGGAGGGCTTCTACATCAACAACATAGCCTCTCGATGATGTGTGAGTAGTTTAGCTCAGACCTTCGGGTCCATAGTTATTAGCTAGATGGCTTCTTCTCTCTTTTGGATCTCAATACAATGTTCTCCCCCTCTCTTGTGGAGATCTATTCGATGTAATCTTCTTTTGCGGTGTGTTTGTTGAGATCGATGAATTGTGGGTTTATGATCAAGTTTATCTATGAACAATATTTGAATATTCTCTGAATTCTTTTATGTATGATTGGTTATCTTTGCAAGTCTCTTCAAATTATCAGTTTGGTTTGGCCTACTAGATTGATCTTTCTTGCAATTAGAGAAGTGCTTAGCTTTGGGTTCAATCTTGTGGTGTCCTTTCCTAGTGACAGTAGGGGCAGCAAGGCACGTATTGTATTGTTGCCATCGGGGATAACAAGATGGGTTTTATATCATATTGCATGAATTTATCCCTTTACATCATGTCATCTTACTTAAAGCGTTACTCTATTCTTTCGAACTTAATACTCTAGATGCATGCTGGATAGCGGTCGATGTGTGGAGTAATAGTAGTAGATGCAGGCAAGAGTCGGTCTACTTGTCGCGGATGTGATGCCTATATACATGTTCATACCTAGATATTCTCATAACTATGCTCAATTCTGTCAATTGCTCAATAGTAATTTGTTCACCCACCGTAATACTTATGCTCTCGAGAGAAGCCACTAGTGAAACCTATGGCCCCTGGGTCTATTTTCCATCATATTTAATCTCCCAACAACAAGCTATTTCTGGCGCCGTTTTTATTTTGCTTTCTTTACTTTGCATCTTTATCATAGAAATACCAAAAATGTTATCTTATTATATCTATCAGATCTCACTCTCGTAAGTGACCGCGAAGGGATTGACAACCCCTTAGTGCGTTGGTTGCGAGGATTTATTTGTTTGTGTAGGTGCGAGGGACTCGTGCGTGGCCTCCTACTGGATTGATACCTTGGTTCTCAATAACTGAGGAAAATACTTACGCTGCTTTACTACATCACTCTTTCCTCTTCAAGGGAAAACCAACGCAGTGCTCAAGAGGTAGCAGTGCTTTTGATAGAATGGTTGAATTGCTTGTTTCTATGAACTGAGTTCGCTAATAATGTGAAGGATGCCAGTCTTTTCATCCTATTGTAGATTGCTTAGATCTCGATATGCCAAAAGTAATCGCATGAAATATACAATAAAAGCCAGTGTGATGTGTGTGGCTACAACTAGTCTGACTACACGTCCTCATATAACATATCAAGGACGCACCATCCTAGCAGATTAACCATTCGACTTACCAATGCAGTGTGGGAAGAAAGAAGTATTGAGACTGTGTATCCAAGCAATTGATGCCATGGACTCCTTCGTACAACCTTGTAAGCGAAAAAGAAGTTGCAGTGTGCGTGTACAAAGAACTAGCGTAAGTTTGGTTACCTGCTTCTCGGAATTTTAGTTAGCCACTTATTGCAAAATTGTTCAATTACGTTGCTTGCTTAATTTAGTTTGCTACTGATTACATAATGCCACAGCCTGTTAATCCTATTATAGACTGCACCTATCTATGTGTTTGACACTTACTGTTATGAATTACCTGTTTGCCTGAACTTGAATAGCACTTGTTTGTTTAACTGCTTTGCTGCTGCAACAACGGGTTACAATGATGTTAATAACTACTTTTCAGCATCAAATTGAAACTCTTTAATTCCTTGTTTGTTTAACTGGTTTGCTGTTATAACTCCCAGTTGAGATGTTTTGCTAACTTCAACTTTTCTGAATCCAATCGGAACTTTAATGGAAAAACATGTTAGCCCAAGATCAAAGAGCGAGGTCCCCATGGACGTTGTATCATCCCACAGCAGTGGCACCGGCCCAATCGTGCATTATGAATTTCCAACTGCTGATGCTCTAGAGGCTAAACTAGTGGTAGAAAAAGATTACATACGCACTTAGAGATGAAGTTGACATGTTGAGGAAGCAAACAGCACAATCAGTAGCAGTACTCAAGACAACCATTAAATATTTTGTGGATTTCAAAACGAAACAAGCTGAGACTGACCACATTGTTAAGGTCCTGAAGGAAAAAAAGGAAATTAAATTCCCACTTGGTAAATCATAGGTGAAATGTTCTTTCCATCATTGAATAACCTTTTTGTTGTTTGTTCATGTAATCAATCAAACCATTTGTTTTAGAGATCATGTAATAATTGTTTTTTGTTTTTTTTTGTTTTTTGGTTTGTAATTTTATTTGAGCACAAGTCTGTATTAATTGATAAGACTCGGAGACATTTCATTTTGATTGTTGTGCCAGACCTACAAATATGCCAATCGGGCTGAATGTGCATTCAGCAATAATAGTAGTATATATGGGCCCTGTTTGGTTCGGCTGTGGATTTCTAAAAGCAGCTGTGAAAAATCAGCTATGGAAAAACAGCTGTGGAAAATCTGATGTGAAAAAGATGTAGGTCATTTGGTAAACCAGCTGATACAGCTTTTTCAGATTTTGGCCCGCAGCAGAATCAGATTTTAGAAAGCACATCCTGGGCTGCTTCCGCTTTTGGTTAAGATTTTGGCAGCGGATTTCTGGAATCGTATTCTGCTGGGTTTGCCCTTTGGTTCAGATTCTGCTACGCGGCAGCGGAATCCGTCGATAAAATTTGAACCAAACACGGCCATGGACCATAAGTGGCACGCATTGGAAAGGACCAAGATGCTGTAGTAGCTTGGCTAAAAAAAGGATGATGTTGTAGCAAAGAAAAGTACAGCGGCATGGCTTATGTATGTTAGTTGATATTATTGATTCATATACTCTATAAGTGTTTATATGTCTGTTAGTTCTGCACATTCTTGGTTGATTCACTCGGTATTTGAATCTTGATACATCGCTTGTGTACATATCTAAATGGGAGTACACGTTATGTTGCATGTGACATTTGAGTTGGACATGAAGTGTTCCAAATATTCGAATTCACCCTAAACTGGATTCTAGCTTCTGAATTTGAGTATTGGCATTTGTAAACCATATTCATATATGTGATGGAATACATCTTTGTCGTCCTTTTGAAGATATATAAAAACACATAGAATGATTTATAAAGATTCGTATAGGAATACAAAATGGATTGGAATTTAGTTGCTGGGGTAAACGTGGATGCTTATTGTCCCAAAATTCAAAAGAAGCGGCAAAATGTCGACTCCCGTCGGCTGCCCGAAGCCAAGTGTTTGGGAGATGGAAATTACTGTCTACACATTATCTGAGACAATCCATCGGCCCGATTTCCACCGCTCTAAATAGGGTAGGATAGCAACTTCAATAAGACGTGACACGACCGCCTCTGAGCCCATTCCGACACGGTGGGCGCCAAACATGGGCAGCAAAACACATTTGATTCAAGCTCATCCAAAAGACCTCTGTTTCTCCCTCCATTTCCCCATTCATACACGGTGGGCGGCAAAACAAACTCGACTCGGCCAAAATCGATGTAGGCAAATATTTTCAATAGGGGCAGGTTTGTAACTTCACTCAGACGTGACACAACCGCCCTACCTGTCAGCCCCGTTCATACATCGTGGGCGCCAACCATGGGCGCCAACCACCCTATTCTCGCCCGAAATCGCTCTCGGCAAATATTGGCGAGATGCGAGATTACCGTCGTATCCCCAACCGACGAGACGTCCAAATTTTAAACATGGGCTAAGTTCGTAACTTTCCCATATTTCAGACAGGCGCGTCCCAAAAACATGGTTCCCCGTACCTCTCCCTCTATTTTCCCATTCATACACCGTCCACGCTAGAACACCATTTCCACACTAGCCTCCATCCGCCACCCCATCCATCGCCGCCGTCCTCCACCACATCCATCGCCGCCGTCCTCCACCACATCCATCGCCACCGTCCTCCACCATGCCGGAGCGCCTACCAAGACCGCGTCGTCCACTGCTAGAGATGGACGTTTCTCATCCACGGCGACGGACCAAGAGCCTTGCATCACGTCCTCTCACTTCATCGTGTCGTCGTCCTCTTTGCCGGGGCCGCTCACACGACCTTCTCTTCCACCGCAACGGGACTTATCCCCCGATGCACCCGTCTACCATCGCAGATCTGCTTCAACGCCACCGACAGCCATCGCACCCCCGATGCCTACACGGCACCGCAATAGAGGTGGTACTTCATATCTCCTCAACTTTTTGATCTAAAATAGATCTTAACTTGGTTACTCTACTTTCTTTTCAGCTCTTAGAATTTAGTTCTTAGTCTGAGGCATGCAGCACCCACTAAGCCAACCCGATTTATCCTGACATAAGTCCTCAACACTCAGCAGCCACTCCTCATTACCCATTTTCTAATTAATTCATTACTCATTAGGCAGGACTGCATTAGGGTTTGTTGTGTGCTTAGTGCTACCTACACTCAATGGTTCAGATGTATTTCAGTAATCTTTAGTACCTGTAAAGTTCACAGGATTTTCAAAATTCCGGCCCTAGGAACAGACACTAGTCATTTTGGATTGTTGGTCGTAGTGACATTGACCCAGATTACTACTGCAAGCCAGGTTTGTTGAAAATTTTACTTGTCTTCCTTACTCATTCAATATAATATCCAATTATTCACGTTGATTAGTTGCAAACAATAAGTTCTAGACAAACTTCTTGATTCATATTTTGGACGGTCTCTTACTACAGTTACAATTCTGCATACTTGTCCTAGTGAGCTCACAACTAAATGATTGATTCACTACATCTATGCTTGCCTTGTCATATTTGTTGTCAATATTCTTTTAGGGTGGACCACCCTGTTTCTAAATACTACAATCGTAGACATGAGTGAATAGTATTTCTCTATGTGATCTCTTCCATCATGTGTGGGCAACGAACACTGCATTGTATAGAAAGAAAGTGTCATTTCCAGCTTTTACATAGGCTTCGATCTTTTACATGGAATACAATCTTCCTACTTGCTTTGTGTCGCACTACCAACACTCCACCCTTGCAGCTAAACATTATGCCACTCATAATTCCTTAGTTTATTTGTTCAAATACGAATTTCATATAATTCTAGTGTTCCTACTTCAGTTTTGAAATGTGTGTCTGCCTGTTATAGAGACATTTGTATTTACGTGTGTGGTGCAGTCAAGACGGTTGGGGTGAACTTTGCATATGCAGGGGTTTATAGGAGAGACACTCTTGAGTTGAATCATAATGCATTCCATAGATAATCTGACTACTTTTTATGTTTTCATGAATCTCGGATTCTGAACAACATCATAATGATTATGAGCTTGCGCGCATGAAAAGAATAAAGCAAAACAATGCCATGGCTGTCAAACTTGGCATTAAGGGACTGAAATCAAGTTTGGATGCAATGCAATGCAAACGCTCTCCACCTACAGATTCATGCTCAAAATATGATCCTAATAGTGATTCTGAGCTAGAGGGAGACCTAAGTTAATGTAGCTCCCTAGTGGAGGAGCCGAGGAAGATGCCCTATCTTATTCACCCATCAAGGTGCTTGCTCTAACTTTCCAAGGTTATATTTGTCACACATATCTTGCAACTGATGCTTTGCATTGCTTCTACTTTGTTGAACTGCCATTAGCTTAGTTTACACATCGTGTATGTGAATACAGCCTGCCTATCCATTTTCGGTACATATTCCATCTGTCATCATACCATGTTTATCCATTCAAATGTTGTTCTTGTGTATCATACGTTCAAAAGGAAGGGGCGATTGCTAATCGTGGAGGAGCACAAGGAAAGTATTTGGAAAAGGTAGTGGCACCTGATAAATCAAATAGCCCATTAGGTGTAGTTGCAATAGCACCTGACCCACAAAACACCCCAACTCTAGCAGACTCTAGCCCTATTACACTGGTCATTTCTGATGCCCCAACTCGTGAGACCCCAAGCTGCAGCAAACATTATGATTATGCCGATTGACATAGCACCAGACTCTCTGACATAAAACCCCATTCCAAAGAAAGAGTACACCAAATCCAGTTGCCAAATACCTTTTCAAACCGTAGAGATCCCCAATTGCAGCAAATGGGACCCTGTTCCATTTCTTCCCAGTTTAGAAGACAAAGCTTATATTGTTGTCGAACTTTGTGCGCATCTTTCCTTCATGGAAAGATTATACATAAACACAGAACAATTTCCGGTCTTCCTCCGCAACTTACGCGTAAGTAATGTACTAATGTTATTCATGGTCATTCTTGCATATGTTTCACGATGTAAGACACAAGATTTCATTCTTTTAAATAGGTGAGGACCAAACTGGATTGTGAAGACGAGCAAGGGTTGGTTGCGCTTTTCAAGCACTCGTTGATAAAGTATCGTTCCTACCTGAGGCAAGCGCACTTCGATGGCAAGCCTCTAAACGAAATTTTTGTAAAGTCTCCGGTGCTACATTTATCCGACGGTGACTGGAATAATCTTGTTACACATTGGTCTCGGCGGCAGCGTAAGGTACTATCTATGATATCACATCACAATTTGAACTACATTTCTCACTTTGCCTTAACGTCTCACTTGTACGAAAACGGTTAGCAGAAGAACATTCGTTCTTAAGGGACCACAGAATCTCGCAACTATACTGCACACTGCATTGCTCTTGTGAGTATCTCTTGCCCTGTATGACCATACTTACTTTCATAGCTGTTTGATTATGTAGCATCGCCGCACATGTTAGCCTCGTTACCGTCCATTTGGTGGACATTATAAGATCTGTATGGACTCTTACATAAATTTAGAATCAACCCAATGCTTTTGAAGAGGTTTAGCTCTGCAGTCCTCTTGTAAGGACTGAACGTCGTCTATCACTGTACTTACATTAGCAGCTACTCCCTCCGTCCCATTATATAAGAACGTTTTGTACAAGACACGGTGTTCAAAACACTCTTGTATTATGGGAAGAGGATTGGTTCATTGTGTAGCATTACGCATCTTATCTCCTCGCCCACCATTTACTAAAAAGATCAGATCTATATTTAATTTTACCAAAAGTAGAATACATGAGACAATGCCGGTCTTGAAGTGTAGCCCATTGCTCTTGTCAAGACATTTTGTCTGTAATGCTTGTACTTCCGTGGATTGGTGGTTGATTATGTAGCATCAATATGCATCTTATCTTCATTATCCTCTATCCCTTCCAAAGTATTATCATATCTATAATTACTCTCTACAAAATGTAGAGTATGCAATGCTTATGAAGAAGATTATGTGCTGAAATTCTTGAGTTATCCTTCCCTTAACATGGAGAAGGGCATTATAAAGCCGGTGTTAGCTTGTTAATGTAAGTCAGTCCTTCTAAAGCCTTTATCCTCAACTGTTGTTTAATTTTCTCATACTCCCTATCGTTTCGCTGTTTAGTTTGTTGTTTCTACCAAAATGCATGTTACTAAGAACCGTAAGTTCTAAGTTTTACTTGTAAAACCAAATTCCTTATTCATGCCATGCACATTACTCAATACTCCCTATATGTATGCTTGTTTTTGTGGATCTATAATCCGATTGTGTGGTGAAGCAGCCCACGTTTGCACCTTGTCATCTCTGTTTTATCTTCTTGATGTGGCGATGATATGAACAACATGCCATGCACATAACCAAAATAGATACAATGATTTTATTTGCCCTTCATCTATGCTTGTTATGTTGACATGGTAATCCAGTAGTGTGGTGAAGCTCCCCGCATTATGAACAATGCCAAATTATCCTATTGATATTTTGAATTTACTCTTTATTTTCTAATTTGAAAGTGGGTAGAATTGACAGCACAATTATCATCTTTGTTTATACACGTGCAAAACCTGTCATCTCTCTGCTTTGTTTCAGGGTGATATGCCTGATGGCATGCACAAGTCTGCTGAAGGCTGTGCGACAAACCCAACATATATTGCAGCAAAGAAGGCAAAACATCTTGAAGATAGCGAGTAGGACTGGAAAAAAAGCTCGAAGCTCGCGAGCTAAACAAGTAGCTCGTGACTCAGCTCGAATCGACTCGAACTCGAAGAATAACGAGTCGAGCCGAGCTTTAGTTTAAGATCGTTTATAGACCAAGTTAAACGAGCCAATCTCGCGAGTACTCGTGTAACTCGTTAAGCTCGATACAATAGATCAGCGACTCCCAATACAAAGAAATATCAGCCACTAAACAGTCTACGTCCCAGGCGCACAACACAAGGCCCAGCCGTTGAAGGCTTGGCCTCCTAGGGGACTCATGCGTTACAAGGAAATTACAATTGTTTAGTGATATATATGTTTAATATATACATAATCATTTTTACCATATTTGAGAGCTTTATGTTTATATCTTTAACGAGCTTAACAAGCTAAACGAGCCAGCTCACGAGTTATACGAGTCGAGCCAATCTTGGGTTTGAGCTCGTTATAGTAACGAGTCGAGTCGAGCTAGCTCGTTAACGAAACAAGCTCTAGCGAGTTGAGCCGAGCTAGCTCGAATCGGCTCGAATTCCAGCCCTAATAGCGAGACAACCCCAAAGTCTTGTCTTGATGCAGTGTTCAAGTTACTTGAGACTAGCAGTCAGACAAGCTCACAGAATTTGTTGTCTGAATCAGTTCGACTTCTTCAGTCCCAAGTTCTAGCAGAAAGGCATTCTGCAACTCAACTTCGACTTGAAGTCCTATATCTAAGAAAGATTGCGGAGAACACCAATGTGAACATCATCGCTAAACAGCTACACTTGGAAGCTATGACCGACATGCTAGGCCGGTCTCACAGCCTTGCTCAAGACTTTCATGCAGCAGCCTCGCCAAAGGCTAACCTTTCTTGAACTGTCTTGGAAGTGGTCTCGGTTCAGTATTATTTTGTTACACTGCAATGGTGCCCAGTTTTTGTAATCTGCTTCTTCGTTGCGCTTTATGATCACTGGTGGCGAACTTTGATGCCCAGTGGATGTAATATACCATAAATCCTTTGTTGTATAATGTAGGTTTATTCTTAGTTACTATGCCGTAATTTCTTTATTGTATAGAGTAGGTTTGTTCTTAATTCCTACTAGTTACTGCCATCATTCGCTATCTGAAAAAAATCAGATGTAGTCGACCGGGCCGAAACATTCGCCTCTAACGGGCCTGGTGTTTAGCGGTCCACAATTGGGCCGGCCTGCATCTTTCTTGGGCCCGGATAATTGGGGCCTTCACACTTTGCATGAGGCCCACAACTTACACCGGCCTATATTTTAGTTGGGCCTTTTGTGGACCCAGCGCTTAGTTTGGCCCAGGTAGCGTTGGGCCATTAACAGGCTGAATATTGTCTTGGCATTCTGACCTAGATGAAACCATGGGCCTTTAGCAGGCCGAAATGCATATTGGGCCTCAATTTTCACTAGTCGTCAACGGGACTTCAGCAGGCTGAAATGTACACCGGGCCTTTTTGGGCCCAGTTATATCACGGCGATTACCAAGCGAAACATATCTCGGCCTTAGTTGGCCCATCGATATCATGGGCCTTTAAGAGGCCGAAAGCTTAATCTGAACATCAACGGGCCGAATTATGCGACATGCCTTTAACAGGCCCAAAGTCACGTTGGGCTTTACTGTTGCCACCTTTATCACGGGCCGTTAGTGGGCCTGATGTCCCGTCGGACCATATATGGCCCATGGGTAGCACGGGCCATTCCCAGGCTGAAAGTCACACCGGGCCGAAATGGGCCCATGTCTACATCGGGCCTCTAACAGGCCAAACGTCACTGGGCTGTAATTGGGCCCAAATATTCGGCGAACAGTTAACGGGCCAGATCTGGCTTCGGGCCGTAAATGGGCCCAAATATTCGGCGAACAATTAACGGACCAGATCCGCTTCGGCCGTAAATGGGCCTTTATTAAGCGGGGCGTTATTGGGTTGGCCCACTAGTACCGAGTAAGTACTATAGGCCTTTGATCGGGCCGGCCTTTTAACCTATATGGGCCTCTATTGGGCCGTGCCACTGTTCACGTATCATAGGCGCTTTGGGTCCAATGAGTGGATGACATCTTTCCCAACGGTGAGCCGAACCGTGTTTCCTCCACCAATGATGATTTTACGTGGAAAATCCCCATTGGTCGGGTACATTAACGGGTTATCGGATCCAAAACCAGACCTGATAGCTTAACGGCGTTCCGTTACGGTGGATGCCACGTGTCGGTCACCCTTGACGAAAGCACTTCTGTGACGCGCGATTTATCGTTATGGAAGTGGACACTTCCGTGATGATAATTTTGATAATGTCATGGAGCACTTCTCTGACAAAGATAGGTATGACTATCTTGATTCTGTCATAAATTTGTCATGGATGTACATGCATGACAGAAAACGTGACCTACTGTGACAAACACGTATCATCACGGAAGTGTATTTTTTTGTAGTGAGACTCGAGAATCATTGCAGTTATAGCATGGAACATAAACCTTCATTACAAACCAGGAGATACAAAATAACTGATATTACTGCCTCTAGGGCATATCTCCTACAGCACCTACCACGCTCGTCAGGTGTTCGACGATGGACTCCGATCAGGAGGAGGCGTTCACGGCACTGCTGGAGGAGGAAGCGGAGGCCGACACCCAGGACGAAGAGCACCTCATGATCCTCGTCGCTCTGGCCGGCCTGTTCGCGAGCAATGCAAAGCCGCCGCGTGGTGGCTCAGCGTCGGGCCGCCGTAAGAGCAAGCAAAGGCATCGACTGGAGGGCTATTGCTTGCCCTACGCCGACTACTTCGCCGACGCTCTACTGCACGACGATAAAGTATTTCGGCGCCGCTATCCGATGAGCCAAAAGCTCTTCCTCAGGATTGTGAATTCCATCCGGGAGTTCAACATCTACTTCATTTGCAAGAAGGATTGCACCGGCACACTTGGGTATGGAGACACTGCTCGGATCCTAGCATAGAATGCAGCAAGAGGATTTCCTGGGATGCTTGGGAGCATCGACTGCATGCATTGGGTATGGAAAAACTGTCCATTTTCTTGGCAGGGGTTGTACAAAGACGCCAAAGGAGCTTGCAGTGTGATATTTGAGGCAGTGGCCACACATGACCTCTGGATTTGGCACTCCTTCTTTGGTATGCCAGGAACTCACAATGACATCAACATACTGAAGTGCTCGAATGTCTTTGCCAAGCTTGTTGAAGGCCATGCTCCTCCGGTGAACTTCGAGGTCAATGGGCGCCACTACAACAAGGGATACTACCTAGCAGATGTCATCTATCCGATATGGTCCATATTTGTGAAGACTATCTCAAACCCTGTGCCAGGAGACAAGAACTCCTACTTTGTCAAGTGTCAGGAGGCTTGCAGGAAGGATGTCGACCGGGCATTTAGTGTGCTCCAATCTCGATTTGTTGTTGTCCGGTACCCTGCTCTAACCTGGTCGAAAGATCAAATGTGGGAAGTCATGACTTGTTGTGTCATTTTGCACAACATGATCATTGAGAGCGAGCAGGAAGAGCCAGTGTTCGACACTGAACCATATTACAGGCAGGGTCCTCTTGCCCAAGTTGATCACCAGCTACCGGCATCATGAGTTGTCTTCTTCAATATGCGTCAGGAGATCCGAGATCCACAGATGCATAAAGAACTGCAGCACAATCTGGTGGAGCACCTACGGAGGCTCAAGGGCAACGCCTAGTTCGACATGTGATGAACTATGAGTTTTAATTTGTGTTTGAATTATGAGTTTGCTTCGTTGAACTATTTGATTTATGTGATGAACTATATGATAAAAATTAGTTTATCTTGAATTTATGCCGAAGCACGCCGAACTTGGGCCTAATTTGCGCTGAATTTGGGCTGAACTGGTCGGGGCGAACTTTGGGGGTCGGGAACCCGAGCCCCCCCCCACGGTGAAATTATCGTTGGTTGGCCCCCAAGCGGCGATATTTGAAGTCCCCGAGGAGCCGAACTACCGGAGATGCTCTAAGATTTGAGGTTAAAGTTCGCTAGGGGAGGTAGGATCGATCGAACTCTTCCATTCGCTCAGAAAAAACCCCAGAGCTAACTCCAAAACCAAAAAAGACATGTTTTCGTTCTGACACACTAGCAAACAATAAAACCAGGAATTTGCACTTAACTCCAAAAATAGCTACAAGAACATATAAAAATCTGCCATCTACAAATAATAAACTTTCCCTGGTTATAATACATAGATACCATCCATGGCCAAATTTAGAATAAAAAACTGTGTCTAGAAAATGAAGGCAAACTTATATAAAAAATTATGTGACAAGTTTAGAGAAATCTTGTGTCCTAAATCATGACAATATTTTATTGGAATCATATTTTTTCCTAAAATATAGTAAATTTGTGCAATATTGCCGCAATCACAAATAATACAAAACACCCAGCTGGTCGGATGTATATTTGAACAAAAGTTTGCAATACCAAAAATGTCATACATGAAATTTACCTGTTCGTCCGGGGAGCAAAAAATGTCATTTTTCATGGACTGGAACTCTGTGATTGAGCGCATGTAAAAACTATGAACATTGCCTTTTTTTTAGTTGTCATCGGACGCTATGAATATCACATTTTAATTTGCTCATATTGATATGCATTTGAAATGAAGGAGGCCTGAACGAAGGGAATGTAGTTGGATTGCCGGCTCCGTCATTTTTCGCGAACGTGTAGGGCAATCATGTCTGTTTTAGGACCGATGGCATACCGATCTGCACAGGCAGCGAAAGTTAAACTAAAGCTGGTCACCTGGGTCACGCGTGCCAGGCCGGTCCGCTAGCATGACTGGCGCGCCCCTCCATGGCCATGCACGACACGGGCTAAATGGGTTGTCCGTGCCAGGCTGGTCCGCTAGCACGACTAGCGCGTCCCTCTATGGCCAGGCACGACACGGGCTAAATGGGCCGTGCTCGGCACGCGGCATGCCTAGGGCCGTGCCTGGGCACGAGGACCGGCACGACACGACCCGTTTATATTACCTTCGTTTTAAAATTTTTGTTTTAGATTTTCTAGATACGGATACATCTAAAACTAAAACATGACTAGATATATCCGTATTTAGACGAATCTAAGACAAAATTTTGGACTAAGGGACTATTTTTGTTTTTCATGATTTTTTTATTTTTTTATATATAAGACTTAAAATGCAGCCCAATAGGTCTAAAAACAGCCCAACATGTTGAAAATATATGGCCTAGCGTGCTAAACATGCCACAGGTCGGCCCGTTTAATAACTAGGCCGTGCCTGGGCTGATCGGGTCATGCGGGCCGGCACAGCATGGCCCTGCTATTAAACGTGCCACAGCGGGCTGTACCGTGCAAGGCACGATTAGCACAGGCCAGGCCGTGCCGGGCCTGTTTGGCCATCTCTGAGTTAAACGCAGGTCTGATTAGGCGCAGGATTAGGCCGCTAATCCCGTTGCGGCCGGGCCGAACATCATCCACTATTCCACTATCCACTGCTACGGTTAACAGTCAATGTATAAAAAATGCTGCTGCCCTAATAAAAACTATAAAAATGCTACGGTTAGCAGGTTATCGATCCTCCATCGCCGCCGAGAAGCGCCGCCGCCGTCGCGTCCTCATGGATAATGGCGGCCTACGCCGCCGCCTCAAACCAAGGTATTTCTCCTCGCGCGCACGAAGATACCGCGAGCCAGTTCCCCGTCAGTTCGTCCTTCTCGCCCAGATTGGTGAATCCACTGTACAGATTGATTTATCCTAACCCCTTTGAATCCTTTCAGCGGCGCCATGGAGGGGAAGCCTTCTGCGAAGAAGAAGAAGGTGAGGAAGACCAACCCTCCGGCGGAGGAGGCAGTGACGGTCGCCAGCCTCCTGACGGACGACCTCATCTTGGAGATCCTCTCCCGCCTCCCCGCCAGGTCCGTCCACCGCTTCAAGTGCGTCTCCCCGGCCTGGCGCGACCTTATCGCCGACCCCGCCCACCGCAAGAAGCTGCCCCATCCCCTCGCCGGTTTCCTGTACAACGGGAGAATCGATTTTAACACCCCCCCACGTCGCGCGGCTTTGATCTTACGCCCTTCTGTTCGTTTGCCTTTCTCTCAACCCTCAGTTCTGTCTACTTGTTGCTGGTACCCCCTTTAGCATTGTTAACAACTTTGTTAGTATATAACTAACATATAGAAATAGGAATAGACAAAAGTACCCCTCTGTTTGAAAGGCACATCTCTGTACCTTGTCCGAATTTTCAAACATGCTCCAAAAAATATTTTGGCCAAAAAAGAAATGACATGATTTTCTAAAGCTGTGTGCTATGTTTCAGAAAAAAAAATTGACATGATTTTGCTGTAATCAATAGGCTTCCACACAAACAGACTGGAAATAATATAGGGTCACAATGATTCAATGATAGCATAGAGAATAATTCAGCCATGTTCTACAGGACTTCATGACAGCAAAATAAGTGAGTCTTTACCTCACATACATAGGAAATAAAAGTGAGTCTCTACCTCACTTACAGACCAAATAAAAGTGAGTTTGCATCTCACATACAGAACAATAAAAGTGAGTCTCCACTAACAGCCAAGTTCATCACAGCCACAAACAAGCTCACAGGTCGCTTAATTTCTTCCTCTTAGGTGTCATTTTCTTCTTCTTTCCTTTTGCTGGAGGTTTTGGTGGGGGGCTAGCAGCTTGGCTCCTTGTGACAGGTCCAGGACTAGCTTGAGCTGCAGCTTGGCTTCTTGTGACAGCTCCAGGACTGCTACAAGTGGCATCATTCTTGCTCTTGGTTGGTGTAGATGGAACTGCATTGCTAACGGAAACATCAAACCATGGAGATGGATTCTTTTTCCCCCTACTTTTCCTACAAAAAGAAGCAATTAGAACTATTTTAATGTAAAAGAAGCATGGTATTATAAATAGAAAACAGCAACAAGTACTACTATGTACCTTTTCTTTGTTCCATTTTGAGGACAACCAGCTTCTCTATGTCCTATCTCCCACATTTTTTGCATTTGTTCAAGGATCCTTTCCTTGATCCACCTTCCCACCAACTCTTTATCCTCTGTTTTCTTGTTCTTCCGGCACCTTTCTTCTTGCCTATTGGAATTGGTGGACGCAACACAAAGCACGTGTCCACGTGTGGCCATTGATTCTTGTCCGTAAGGGGTTCAATTACACCTTCATATGCTGCCCTAAATCTGCTAACTGAGTAGTACTCATGTACATAGTCCTCCATGTTAACAAAGTTGCGAGCTTGCAAGACATTTATGAAGGCTAGTGCATGGTCGCAAGTCTTGCCCGTGTGCTGCCATTGCAGAGACATGTACACTCATGTGTGAGAGTTTTGACCACATGTCTTTCATCCTCTTTGTTAGCATTTTTCACTTCCCCACTCCAATCACCGATGCTTTAGCCTTGAGATGACCTAGTCCTCGAGTCTTTGCATTTAGTTGGTGTATGACAAATGGAAGTATTATCCTCGTAAATCTTTCTCCAATCATTCTTCTTTTTCTAAATAGTTCCATAATCATCTCTCTAATCTTGTCACTAGTTGAACAATCGGCAAGTCCTTGATATCTCGCACCCAAGCGTTGAAGCACTCAAGTAGATTGTTATTTATGTAGTCACACTTGATGGCAGGGTTGAACATGCACCTCATCCATAACAGACTATGGTAATCCCTAAGGTAAGGATATACTTTCTCGGATGCATCAAATAACTTTGCCATGTGATGTTGATATTATTACGGACTATATGCCCTAGCAGAAGTCCACAACCTTCCAAACACATCACCATGAAAATATTTCTGAAAATTATGCCACATATGCCTAAAGCACTCTCGCTGCTCGGCTTGAGGAAAACCTTCTTAACAGCATTTTCAAGACCCTTGCAAGCATCAAGACAAACAGCCAATACCGGAGGGTCCCCTATTGCCTTCTTCACTTGATTCATGAACCAAGCCCACTTTTCTCCATTTTCAGACTCACTAAAGCCTTAAGCCACCGGGAACATACAATTGTGACCATCCAATGCATTGTCTACATCTTGATTACAAGTCCACTTTCCATTTAAATGAGTTGAATCTATGCTAATATATGGCCTACATCCATTCACAAAACCATCTATGCAAGGCTTGAAAGCGATAAATAGCTTGCTGAAATGCACTTCACCTTCATGTGTGGTCGTATCAATCTCAACAATACTCCCGGAGACCTCAATTCTATTTCAGCCTTGTAGTTGTACAACATCCTGAAACTTTCTTCCCAACTCCCATATAAGCGGTTGCTGCCTTTTGTTTGCCTTTCCACACCGTGTGTGATAGTTAAGTGTGACATGATGCTCATCTTGCAAGTCTTTAAGTATCTTCACAGCACCAACGGTTGGATCCTTCTTCAACATAGCTACTGCCTTGTCGGCAACCCATGATTGAGATGTCATTCTAGTCACTTTTCCACTCGTTGAACTACAAATATGCTCCATTTGGTGCTTCACAACCTACAACAAAAATGGTACAGATCTGAAGGTTATTACTATGACAAAAAAATGAAGTAAAAAATGAAGCAAGAAACATATGAAGCAAGAAACATATAAAGCACAAAAAGGCAGTTACCATCACACAATTTCCATCCCTTCGCCAACTAGCGATTAAAGCCCATTTGCAAGGGTCACCTATTATGGATTGACCTTTGCAAAAAGCCTCAAACCTCCACGCTCATTTTTTTGGTTCCATATTCAAACTCTCCATCGACCGCCCAATCGCTTTTAAAGCCTTTCTAAATTCAACCATGTTAGGATAAGGTGTCCCTATATCCATGGCTGGGTTTCGTTCATCCCAGTAATAAGTGGCTCCTCCGGAGCCATATCATCAACAACAATATCTGCATCTTTGCTATCATGTAGGTCGACTCCACATCGAGTAGAACGAAGCTCGCTTGCTCTCTCATCCGGCTCTGCTTTTTAAACCAAGCAGAGCAAACATGGCTTTCGTCCGGCGGTTTTTCATCCCCATCATTTTCTGGTTCAATCACAAGGCTTGACCAATCAATAGTAGCACTACCATTTTCTACTTCATTGCACGAGATCGCCCCCATGGTTAGGTTTATCACCTTTGGATTGGTTAGAATCATGCATGACATTGCATCGATCCTATTCAATATAGACAGAAAAAATCAGAAAATGCACACACCAAAACTCATGCATACATCAATTAGAACAGGGGAATATGATGTTACCTTTTCAGATCCATCACACCCCTTAGTCAATCCAGCCCCTCCCACTCAAATCCCATGCAAATCACACACAAAACCTAGGGTTCCACGATTTAGAAACTGTACCAGAAGAAGAGCACAAAATCTGTGAAAAATACAAACGGGAAGAGGTTGCCTTACCTTGGGCCAGCGATGGGAGGCGGCGGATGGGGGGGAAACGCGGCGGAGCAGGGCGGCGGACGGCGGGCGCAGCGGCTCTGGCGACTGGCGGCTGGTGGCTAGGTCAAGTCGGGGAGGGGAGTCCCGTCGGGGAGGGAAGATAGAATGAAGAACGGGCCAGGCCTCGGGCCTTTGTCTCGTGCGTTTGAGGAAAACTGGACGAGGGCAGATTTGGCATTTCCAAATTTGTTAAGTCCAGATTTTTTCATTATGCGCTAAATGAATAGATAACAGCTATTGGAGGCAAGCGAGCCAAAATTAGGCCGCGTCGGGGGCTTGAGAGAAAGGCAAACGAACAGAGGGGCTTAAGATCAAAGGCACGCGAGCTGGGGGGGTTAAAATCGATTCTCCCCTGTACAACACCTACCACAGGCCGGACCCCCGCTTCTACAACTTTCACTTCGCCAAAGTCTCCGGCGCCGCAGCCCCGCCGGTGGACCTGTCCCTCTCTTTCTTGCCACCCGACGAGTATTGGTATGTCGACCAGCTGGACACCTGCAATGGCCTCCTCCTCTGCCGCGCCCACATGCTCCCTTCTTCTCCTTCCGGGGACAAGAATACGCCGGTTGTATCCCATTACATCGTGTGCAATCCGGCCACCGGGAGGTGGGTCGACCTGCCCCCTCACCCTGAGGTGCCACCCGGCAGTCGCATCTTCGCTCGCTTGGCTTTTGATCCAGCAGTCTCGTCCCATTTCCACGTTCTTCAGTTTAAGGACAGCCAGCAGAAGGAATACGTCACAGGAGTGAACATATACTCTTCTCAAACCGGAGCATGGGTTTGTAGAGAAAGCCGCTTGGTTGAGAAAATTAGCCTGTTCACTGGCCTCGCAAGCGTCTTCTTTCACGGTATGCTGCACTTGCTTGGTTTACTGTATCCCATGAACATGGAGGATGATGCTGTGCTGGTAGCCGTGGACATGGAAGGCCAGGTGTGGAACACTATCCGTGTGCCGTCTGGTGGTTTGAGTTTCGGTAGAATTGGATTGTCACAGGGATGCTTGCACTATGCTACCACACCGCTAGCTACTGACTACAAGAAGAAGAAGAAGAGGAAGAAGAAAAAGGAGGATACATCGACAGTCTGGTGCATGAAGGATTATGATAGTAAAGAATGGGTCTTGAAGCATAGTGTCAGCAACGATGAGCTGCGGAGCATAACTGGTGTGGACTACAAAGTGGCTGCTTTTCATCCAGACCGCGACACTATTTTTTTGGATTCATATGATGTTGATACATTGGTATCATACGATATGCAGCATCGGAAATTCCATCAAATCCATAGTCTTCGGGAAAACAGGGCAACACTATTTGTACCCTATGTTCCATTGTTCTCAGACTCATTTGCAGGTGCAGATGGACAGTAGTGTTACCTACTACTCTGAATTTGCTCTTCTGTAGGCGCAGAACTATTTTTGTCTGTTGATCTCTGAATTTTCTTAAGTTATATCATTTAACTTGTGTGCTCCTGCTAGCTTGATTTTCTGTTTGGAAAAACATGGTTACTATTCTTGTCGCTGAATGATTCAATTTGCTGGTGCTTGCGTCCTATTGTCTGGATACGAATTAGTTTCATGTTGCAAAGTTATTCTGAAATCTGGTTTCTTGTTCATGACACGAAGGATGTGTGTCCTAAATCCTAAGATTACTACATTATTAGTGAGGATTGTCGGTAAATCTTTTAGTGTACTGAGAGTCTCTATCAGATTGTTGCAATGTCTATTTGATTCTAGCCCTCACGATTTCGGTGATGCATTCCCAGTGAGTAAAGTTCTTTATATCTACTACCTGTCCTGTAGCTAATGAATTCAGTCTGCTGTGGTTCAACTTCTGCTACCTAATTTGTCAACCCAACTGAATACTTGCATCAATGATGAAAGTAACGCCGGCTTTCGTAAGAAAAACCGGCATTAGCAGTGCAGATGTGCGGTAGTGTTGCACACCTTTCGTAATGAAAACTTTTCTTGCTGGTGAGAAAAACAAGAAACGTCCATTTCTTCCCTATGTTCCTCTTTTCTGGGAGTCATTTGCAGTGCAGATGTTCAGCAGTGTTTGTTACCTTCCGACCGCGTTTGTGCGTTCTCCCAAGATTAGGATAAATTATTTGTCTATTGATTTCTGAATCAACCTAAATGATGCCATTCAATCTGCTTGTGCTTACACTCCCGCTAGCTTGATTGTTTGTTCGGAGCAATGCCCGGCATACTTACAGATTAATCATATCGGTGGGTGCAGCTTATAGTTTACTGAAAGTCTCAATAAGAATATTGCAATATTTGACCTTAATCCTAAGCTGTAATGCACTGCATCGAACAAGTTCCTCTTCTCTAAGCTAATGAATTCTGGTGAATCCAGTCTGAATTTCTGTCACTACACCATATAATTACACCATGGTTTATTCAGTTTCTGGCCTGAGAAAATCTATTGAACTATGTCCCACAATTTCCCCATGTTTCCTGTCATTTTCTAGACATCTGTGATGTTTCTTCGGAAACTACATTCCTGTTAGCAATATTGCCCAATCCCCATGGACAACAGTAGTAACTCGTAGAATTATTTCTTGCTCCTACATGTTCTCCATATCACACGAACTCACAAGCACACCGAAAAAGAAGAGTTTATTTCCTACAACTTAGTAGTGAATTGGTTCATATATATAGTCCGTCAATTATCGAAACCATCTCCTTCACTCCTAAGTATTTTCTAGCAGCTTGAACTGAAATAGGGACATTCCAGTGTACATTCATCGATCGTGTGACCATAATCACAGCAAAGCAATGTGATCTGAGAAACTTTACCACGCTTATTGCGGATTGTCTCCTAGCAAGGACTGAGGGGTGCGTTTGGATCTTGGGCAAGGTCAGCTCCTAGCCTTGCCTGGCAAGGATATTCATTTGGTTAGGAAAATAAAACTAGCTTCTGGTGGCAATCTAGCCTTTAACTGCCAGAAAAACCTTGCCGAGGGAGACTAGCCAATTCGGCTCTCTCGCACTGGCAAACACACGATCGTGCGCATGTTTGACGGTTAACGCGTCAATTTTGCGTCTTTCCAAACACTAAGCCTTGCTTTCGACAACTCTAGCCGAAACGGGCTAGATTAACCTGGCCTAGCTAAGCTAGCTGTGCTAGTAAACCAAACGCTCTGTAGGTTAATTTGTTCAGATGTGTTCTCTGAAGGTTGTTCATTCCAGTGTACACACGGCTCCCTCCACGGCCGGACAACGGACACGATGCCAGACCATTTGGCACGGCGACTGTAGGACGACGCTGTACTGGCCGGCGGACAGTGCACGCTGATGGAACATGTGCTTCACCATCGTCTACTCATTTGTGAGCAAGGTCATTATTGCGCTGGTCGACCAACTTCGGAGTAGTCCGGAAGCTTGTGAGGTCATGTCTCCCCGAGTCTGTCTGGCATTATCTGAGCTGGTCGTTCACCCCTTTTCATCGTCTTCCTCTACGGGATGGCGGTTTGTTACTGAGATTTTTGTCGCCGACATCTTCCGACTCTCATAGACGACTTCTCGGCTGCTGCATCAACAACGTTTCCCTGGCTGCACTACCGGAAAGCGGCCCTACCCCGACGGCCAAATCTATGCCTACGGCTGCCGTTGGCCTAGTTTGAGATATGCCGACAGCCCAGTCCTGGCCGTCGGGTTACATAGATCTATGCCGACGGCCGCCGTCGGCACAGAACGGCCGTCGACCTAGGTGCAGACATGCCGACAGCAGCCGTCGGCATAAATCATCCGTCGGTATACCTGTGGGCCCGGCGACCCCGCCCGTGACTAGCGGCTAACGTCGTGAAACCTATGCCGACGGTGGGGACGAGCGGCCGTCGGCATATCTCCGCATGCCACGTCACCGATCCGCGGCGTAGGTATTGCCGACGGTAGCCGTCGGCATAGGTGCCACGTCACCGATCCATGCACGGGCGCCCACCGTAACATCGTTGTCTCTATGCATTGACAATGTCGTCGGCATAGCTATTTTTTTACATACATTTTTTTTGCACATGTTTTTATGCTTTTTTTACATATGTTTTTATGCTTTTTTTTAAATATGTTTTCATGCTTTTTTATGTATTATATGAATATATATGTAGTTTGTAATTTTTTCCATAGATTATGAATATATATATATATATATAGTTTGTATTTTTTTTTCAAGCACATTAATAATGTGCCGTCATGTTCTTTTGAATATAGGTCCTTATATTTTATTAAAATCAAAAACAGCTATGCGACAGAAGTTGAGTGGCGGTTGCAAACGCAAGACACCGTCTCCAGTGTGACCCCTCATGTCGCAGTGTGCCCCCTCACGACGGCGCCGGGCCAAAGATCTGGAGGGCGGAAACAACTTGACGGGTCTATCTGGAGGGACATTGCTCCCAAGTGTTTCTATGGGATGACCTACCACAACCGGGTGGTGTTGTGGCATGTTCGAACAGCAAAGACGCATCTCCGGGCGTGGCCCCCTAACGGACAGACGGGTGCCCGGCACTGGAGGGGGAAAGCAGACGCATCGGGTCTACGGAGGGATGTAGCCTGTCGGTTTGGCGGATGTTGCTCCTGTGTCCCTCTGTCGACTCGACACAACCGGGTGGAGAGGTCCACTGTTCGAAGCCCGTCCGTGGAAAGTCAAAGGGCTAGATCTCGTGGTCAACTGCTCCAGGGTTAGGCGGGACGGGGGCCCTGGGGGTAGCAATGCCACCGAGTTGCAGACCGCCCCTCATACATGCGGGGTGGTGTGGTAGCATGTCCAAAGAGGCGGCACGCGTCCTGGAGTTTAGCCCCTCACAGGACGGCGCCATCGCCCGGCACCGGAGGGAGAAGCGGATCGTCGGGTCTACAGAGGGGATCTTCTGTGGTTACGCCCGGATGTTGCTCCAAAGTGTTCCTATAATGACCTAACACAACCGGGTGGAGAGGTCCATCGTCAAAGCCCGTCTGCAAAGTCAAAGGGCTAGATCCCGTGGTCAAACTCTCTGAGGTTAGGCGGACGGGGCCACAGGGGAGGGGTAGCAATGCCACCGGAGCGTCGCACCAGGCCCTCATACATGAAGGGTGGTGTGGTGGCATGTCCGAAGAGGCGGCACGCGTCTCCGGGGTGTGCCCCCCCTCACGGACGGCGATGACACGGTAGTAGACGTTCTGCGGTAACGATGCGGCGTGAATATTATTAAATACTCGGAAGGCGATAAAATCATGAGTTTTTACACGACGTGTGCACATGTGCTATAGGACTGATGGTAATTTTTTCATAACTTTTCCTGATGGAGAAGTATCCGAACAATTCCCTCTACGCGGATTGCTCTTCGCGCCTCTACGACTATGGCCGGCAGCCTCCGGGGGCTAGCATGCCGCCAAATCTTGTGTAGGCGGCCTCTCACAAGTATGGAAGTGTTGTGGCGGTTGCAAACGCCCGACACGCGTCTCCGGGGTGTGCCCCCCTCACGGACGGCAACCGTCACCGGCACTGGAGGGGAAACGAACGAGCCGGGTCTACACGGAGGGGATCTTTGTGGGTCCGCCCGGATGTTGCTCCAAAGTGTTCCTATGGGCTCACCCGACACAACCGGTGGGGAGGTCCATCGTGGTCAAAGCCCGTCTGCAAAAGTCAAAGGGCTAGATCCCGTGGTCAAACTCTCTGAGGTTAGGCGGGACGGGGCCCCGGGAGGGGTAGCAATGCCACCGAGGCCGTGACCGGGCCCTCATACATGCAGGTGGTGTGGTGGCATGTCCGAAGTGGCGCACGCTGCGTCTCGGTGTGGCCCCCCCCTCACGGACGGCGATGACACGGTAGTAGACGTTCTGCGGTAACGATGCGGCGTGAATATTATTAAATACTCGGAGGGCGATAAAATCGTGAGTTTTTTACACGACGTGTGCACATGTGCTATAGGACTGATGGTAATTCTTTCATAATTTTTCGTGATGGAGAAGTATCCGAACAATTCCATCTACGCGGATTGCTCTTCGCGCGTCTACGACTGTGATCGGCGGCCTCCGGGGGCTAGCATGCCGCCAAATCTTGCGTAGGCGGCCTCTCACAAGTCTGGAAGTGTTGTGGCGGTTGCAAACGCCCGGCACACGTCTCCGGGGTGTGCCCCCCCCCCCCTCATGCACGGCGCCGCCGCCGGCACCTGGAGGGGGAAAACGGACGCGTCTGGTCTACACGGAGGGGATCTTGCTGTGCGTCTGGCCCGGATGTTGCTCCAAAGTGTTCCTATAGGCTCACCTGACACAACCGGGTGGGGAGGTCCATTGGTCAAAGCCCGTCCGTGCAAAGTCAAAGGGCTAGATCCCGTGATCAAACGATACAGGGTTAGGCTGGACGGGGGCCCTAGGGTGTAGCAATGCCACCGGAGCGTCGCACCGGGCCCTCATACATGCGGGGTGGTGTGGTGGAATGTCCGAAGAGGCGGCACGCGTCTCCGGGGTGTGGCCCTTCTCACGGACGGCGATGACACGGTAGTAGACGTTCTGCGGTAACGATGTGGCATGAATATTATTAAATACTTGGAGGGCGATAAAATCATGAGTTCTTTACACGACGTGTGCACATTGCTATAGGACTGATGGTAATTTTTTTCATAATTTTTCGTGATGGAGAAGTATCCGAACAATCCCCTCTACGCGGATTGCTCTTCGCGCGTCTACGAATTTGGCCGGCGGCCTCCGGGGGCTAGCATTGCCGCCAAATCTTCCGTAGGTGGCCTCTCACAAGTCTGGAAGTGTTGTGGCGGTTGCAAACGCCCGACACGCGTCTCCGGGGTGTGCCCCCCCCCCCTCACGCACGGCGCCGCCGCCGGCACTGGAGAAGCAGACGCGTCCGGGTCTACGGAGGGATCTTCTTTGTGGAGTCCGCCCGGATGTTGCTCCAAAGTGTTCCTATGGGCTCATCTGACACAACCTGTGGCCCCCCTCACGGTCGGCGATGGCACGGTAGTAGACGGATCAGGCACTCGCATAGTTAACGGATCAGGCACTCGGTAACGGTACCCCTTAGTCAGTTGCTCTCCTATGTATCACCTTTCGCGAGACCATAGAAAATATTAATATCATAAAGAAATGTTGCCCCCCTCGATTTATTTCAAAATATTTTAACACGATGTACATTTTTTGTTAGTACAATTTAGCAAATACTTATATTATAAAGAAATGTTGCTGACCATAGAAAAATTCGGTTCAGAAAAAATATACGTGATATTTTAGAAAATTGTTGTAGAATAAAAAAAAGGATCATGTAATTAAAATAATGTTTCAAACCATTAAAGAAAATGTATGGTACATTTTAAATAATGTTCATGCATGTCAAAAATATGTATACCATGTGTCATTTTTAATATAATTATATACCATGTATCATTCAAAAAAAACAAGAACGTGTATTTGAAAATATTTAATATGTACGTACAAAGATTTTATATGTTTACAAAACTTTTCAATGTGCGTATGAAAATAATATACACTAAAAATATATTTGAAGACAGTTAATAATATATGCCACGTGTGTAATTAACATGTATACGGCTAGTTTGTAATTAACATATATATAAAAAGAAATATACCTATGCTTACGGCTTAGCCGTCGGCATATATGCCACATGGCATGATTTATATATGCCGACGGCTAAGCCGTCGGCATAGGTCACCTTATCCGCTCGCGGCCACCCCTCCTTCACTCGTTCTCTCCTACACCCGCAACCTCATCCACTCGCTGCCTCGACCTCAGACCGTGTCGATGCCGCCGCCCAGCCTGGCCTTGCTCGCCGCCCGCCGCCGCCACGCCCTTCCCTCGCCCCTCCCCGCCTCCACCCCGGCCCTCTCCGCCCCCTCCTCGCGGCGCCGCCGTCCACCCGACCCCGCCCCGGCCTCCCAACCCCACTCCGACCCCACAATGCCAGTCCACCGCCTTGCCTTGACCCGTTGTGCCTGCCTTGAGGCTCCTCGCCCCAGCTCGGCCTCCCGAGAGTGAGCCATGACAGCAGCAGGCTGACTTGCCGGCCCTGCCGTCCATCGTTGTTTGCTCCGCTTGATGAGCACCTCCCTCCATCGCCGGACGCCGTCGTGCCCCCTCCCAGCCCCAGTGAGCACCCCCCCCCCTCCCACAAACCGTTGTTGCCGTTGCTTGTGTTCATGGTGGCTGGATGAATAGATAGATGCTAGATAGATGGATGGATGCTAGATGAATAGATAGATGGATGCTAGATGAATAGATAGATGGATGGATATTTAGATACATACTAGACAGTTTTGTGTAGTTTTATTAGGTATTTAGATACATACTAGATAGTTTTTACTAAGTTTGTGAATATAGATGAATTAGATGTTGGGCAAGTTTGTGATACATGGATGGATATTGGTCAAGTTAGTGTTTTGGTAATGTTGATTCATATATAAGAAGCAAATCGAGGCACTTGGTTTCTAAAATACTTAATAAAGATTTTTTTTTGCAATTTGACATGTTGTTTCATGTCGATTCATAATGTTGTGCCAAATGGTTAATGTAAGGTGATGACCTAATTTTTTCACTCGGTGTAATTACGAGGATTTGTGGTGTTCCATCTTCGTGGAGTGATCGTCGACGTTGGAGGTGTTGGTCCACGATCGTCCCTCTCCTTTGATCGACTACATCGGAGGGCGAGTAACAATTCCATGACCTCGTCCACTTTTTTTTCCATGTCACTAGATTAAATTTTCACATCAAGTCGCGTAACCTAGGTCTCTCGTCCGAAAGGGTTGCATCGATAAATATGCATTCAATTGCATATTTATCACCGCAGCTCTTTCAGATTGTCCAGCGCTTTCATCGACAGCCGAGGATGTGTAGATTGGAGTACGTTGTTCATGCTCTACCCGTTCCGAGACAGGATTTGTGGCGCCTCCTGTTGTTCTCCGGATGCACATTCTCTCGGCATTTTGCCGAGACGTGTATTTGGAGAACAACGGGAGGTGCCGCCAAAATTTTGTCTCGGAATGGGGTAGAGCATGGACAACGACTCAATCTACACATTCTCGGTGGGATTAGGACCCATCTTTACCTATTAGAGATGTAGGTGGATTAAATGTCATTTCTCGTCAACCTTGTAAAAATAAAATATTGATGTGAGTAATTTAAATGAATCCTTAATTTTGTTGGGGGCTTCCAATAAAGCGTAGATGGCAGATAATCGGTGGATGTATAGTGGGTTTTTCCGTCGGAATCAAGTAACAACAGAGTGGGTCGAGAAAAGCGATGTGTTTTTGAAAGAGATATTCCGTAGTCCAATGAGGATGGTGCCAGAATGCCCGTGTGCCAAATGTAAGAGATGTATCCGCAGAGATAAGAGTGAGATGACTAAGCACCTTCGCACGCATGGATTTATGCCCAACTTTAATATGCCGATAAACTTTGTCCAGCGGGACCGTGGTAGAGAGGATGTGATACGACAACGCGTCGCTGGTTATGAGGACGATGGGGTTAGAGACATGCTAGATGATGTCTTTGCTGACAATGACACCTCCTTCACATTCAAATGAATGAACCGGAGGAGCCGGAGGAAACCGCAAAGGCCTTCCCGGAAATCTTGGCCTCGCTAAAGAAACCTCTCTATGAGGGTGCCAAGTTGTCAGGCTTTGGATGCCATCTCAAGAATCGATGGCGCCAAGGCTGAGTATGGATGTAGCCGAGGTTGCTTCAAGCATTTCTTGGAGTATGGGCTAACTGCACGAGGGCCATGAACCGCGAAAACCATGTACGCTATGAAGAAAATCATGAAGGCGCTCTCCATGGACTATGAGAAAATACATGTTTGTCCAAAGAATAGACTTTTGTTTAGGCATGAGTATGAGGATGACAACTCCTGTCGGAAGTGCGGTTACTCTCGGTATATTGAGGTGGTCATATAAGCATGGTCAAGCAGACTAAAAATCCTCGTGAAGGTTCTCCGGTATCTTGATTTTATAAAAGATCGCAGCGCCTTTTCATCACCGAGGAGTCTGCCAAAATGATGAAGTGGCACAAGGAAGGAAAGGTACAATCCAAAAATAATGTACATCCATCAAGGTGAAGCATGGAAGTCATTCGATATAGAGTACCGGAGGAAGCGGTAGAAATTTGGGAATGTCAGAATTGCTATAATAGGTGATGGGTTCAATCCATATGGTATGTCGTCTAATCCATACAGCTGCTGGCCCGTATTTGTTATTCCACTCAATCTTCCTCCCGGCGCCATAATGCAACGCAAGACCATGTTCATGTCGCTTATAATTCCGGGGCCTGAATATCCGGGGAAGAATTTGAGTGTGTTTATGCGGCCGTTGGTGGATGATTTGCACCATTCTTGGTACTTCCCGAGGTTGACATACGACCGACATCTGCAGAAAAATTTCTTGATGAAAGTTTGGCTACAATATTGCATGCATGACTTTCCCGGCTATGCCCTCGCTTCATGGATGGTGTACAAGTGGAAAGATGCCTTGCCCAAAGTGTGCATGCAGGCCTTGATTTTCATTTGGTCAAGAAGGGTGGCAAGTATGTTGCCTTTGACCTGCATCGACAGTTCCTCCCTCCGCACCATCCCGATAGGGAAGACAAGAAGAACTTCACAAAAGAAAAAGTTGTCCATGAAGTAAACGAGATTCCAACGTTTTCTGGTGCGGATGTGCTTGCTCAGCTGAAAGCTCTTAAGCCTGCCGGTGAAGGGAAAGGCAAAGGCAAAGGCAAAGCCACATGCGAAGACGAGGGAGAGGGCAAAGGAAAAGGTAAAGGGAAAACATGTTTTGAAGGATATGGTGAGACGCACAACTGGACTCACATTACCCCCTTCACGCAGCTTCCCTATTTTAAGGACCTCAAACTTCCATACAACATCGACGTGATGCACAATCAAAAGAATGTCGCAGAGTCCTTTTTCGCATGATCCTCAACATTCCCGATAGGACAAAGGATAATGTTAATGCTAGAGTCGATCAGCGTAATATTTGTGATAGACCACGTCTACACATGCAGCCTCCCACAGCAAATCGAAAATCTTGGTTCAAGCGAGATCGACTTCAGACTTAAAAAGGATCATAAGATGGAGGCATTCAAGTGGCTGAAACACGTCGTGAAGTTCACTGATGGTTATGCGTTGAATATAAGTAAGGGGGTCGATCTTTCAACAGGTAGAGTGACCGGGCTCAAGAGTCATGACTACCATGTATGGATTGAGTGGATTATGCCGGTGATGGTTCGGGGCTATGTTCCCGAGCGTGTCTGGCGTGTGCTTGCGGAGTTAATCCATTTCTTCCGCATGCTTTGTGCTAAAGAAGTATGTCCTGGGAAGATAAAAGAAATGCATAAGAAGGCGCCGGAGTTGATATGCAAGCTAGAGAAGATCTTCCCGCAAGGCTTCTTTATTCCGATGACACATCTCATTTTGCACCTCGCGAACGAGGTATTGTTGGGGGGCCCTGTGCAGAATCGTTGGCAGTACGGCCCTGAGAGACAGAACAAGCATCCGAGACAGAAATGTGCAAACAAAGCTAAGATTGAAGCTTCCATAGCTTAGGCGCTTATCCTAGAGGAGGTGGCAGACCTCGGGACAGCCTACTATCCGCACCATGTTCCCACGTTGCACAATAAGGTGTCTCGATACAATCTGAAGAACCCAAGTATAAACCCAAGTTGCCTCTATTCATCGGGCAAGGTGGCAGGGCTGGATGCTCGACACCTTATCGCATGCCACGAGATGAGTGGGAGGATGTCATGTTCTATATCTTGCACAACATCAAGGAAGTTGAGGATGAGTGGATGAGGTAATACCTTTGCACCATTTTTTTAGTCAATTCGTTATGTTCACTTTGCCCAGTTCTTATACCGCTTTTCTTATTGTAGTCGATTCATTGAAGAAGAGTGATTAGAATATCGCCTCCCATCAAGCGGAGGCACTTGCTCTTCTCCGAAAGGGTGCTGATGGAAGGAAATTTTCGTTGCGTGGTTCATGGAGAAAGTAATTGTTCACACTTCCCTATTACCTATTTCAATTAAACTAATGCACCCTATAATTTCAATTAAACTAATGCACCCTATAATTTCAATTAAACTTGTAGGGAAATGATCCGACCGAATCAATGGATGAAAAATTGAGATGGGTTTCCATGGGTTTTGACCCTGCCGTCATGACATGCCAATAGTATGATGTGAATGGGTATCGCTTCCATACAGAGGAGCACCAGAACAGTCGGCCTGATCCCAAAACCATAAATACCGGAGTCTTCACTGAAGGAGATAATAAAGTAGATTACTACGGAAGGGTAGGAAAAATATACGAGCTTACATTCAAACGTGGCCGCGAACACCTAAGTCTCACTGTGTTCAAATGCCGATGGTTCGACCCCAAAAAGGGTCTGAGACATACGCCTTCTGTTGGTTTAGTTGAAGTTAAACCATCAACCGTCTATGCCGGAGCTGATCTCTTTATCGCCGCTACCCAGGCCACACAAGTATATTATCTGCCATACCCATGCCAGAAAGAGTACCTAAGGGTTGGGAAGTTGTGTTCAAGGTGTCGCCACATGGTAAGCTACCGGACCGAACGATGATGATTACTACAACATAAACCCCATGACATACGAGGGAGTGTTCTATCAAGAGGAACATGATGACGTGGTCCGAAACAACGAGGATGATGACTTGGGTTATGTTGAATCGGACCTGCATTTACGCATTTACACACACGGATTGATGGTGAGGCAGTTGTAAATCAAAGAGACATAATTATGCTTGAAAAGTTAAAAGAAGACGCTGACGATGAGGAAGAGCCTCCACCTCCGTCAGACAACGAAGAAGATATGCGTGATAGTGATGATGAGACCGGTCCACAAATAGATTACAATAGTGATGATTCATATGGGTTCTAGAAAATGTAAGTTCTTTTACTGACCATTACAATAGTATGCTTAATGTGATCTTCTGCTATTAATGTTTTTCCTGTATGGTTGTTTATTTGATATCCTTACTAATTGTTTATTCTCTTCTCAATGCAGGTTTGCTAATCATGGGCAAGTCTGGGCCGCGCCAGCTTCCTCAAGAAATTCAAAGGACTTACTCGGAGTGGACGAGCCCACAAGGTTCCCTCCCGACTATGCGAGGATGACACCTCACAGGGAGGTGGAGGGGTCGGGGGAGGAGACCCTAGAGGAGGAGGCGGTGGGGGAGAGCCCCTAGAGGAGGAGGTGGGGGAGAGGCAGCCGGGGCAAAAAACTCCGGGCCGTGTCCGAAATAGGAGGGTCTTCTTCGATGCCCTCCTATATAGAGGCACCTTCTGAGTCTGAGGAGGAGTATGTTCCTGATGGCGAGGAGGAGGAGGCCGAGGAGGAGGGCGAGGAGGGTGGTGGAGGGGAGGTTGATCTCGAGTTGTGGGGTGACTTGCCACCCGGTGCTCCGCAGGGGTGGCTGCGTGGTAATGCCGGACTACCTACACCACCTTCTATCGAGGAGCACAAGTGGCTCATTGAACCTGTGGGGACAGAGTAAGTGCCTCTCAACCATATTTTCAACACATGACAACATTTTCTTATTGTACACATGGCAATCCTTTGATTCTTTTGCAGAAACTGGATCCTTCGCGGAAAGGGCCATAAACCGCACGGCCTTATCACTGTCCTGTTGAAGGAGTTTTGGCTGGCCTATTCTCGCCGGCTGCCAGACAGGGGACCCGCAGTCATGCGGATTTTGGCCACGAGCTAGGCCCACTACGAGGCTTGCAAAGAACGCTGAGTACGGACGGCCGCTAAGGCCGGATCACCAAATTTTGGGTAAGTTCTCTTCAATCACTTGTCTTCAGTTTCGTTCATAGTTTATCATTGAATCACTCAACTCATGCCTTGTTTGCTTCTGGTTTATGCATGATTGCAGCAACTCTATAGAGTTCTTGACGAGCACAAGGCCAGAGCCGACGTGGTCTTGCTTGCGGCTGCGAAGAAGAAAGCTCGTCAGTTGCAGTACGAGGTGCGCTGGGTTGCCGTCTCGCAGTACTACCACTACTACCTGCACCAAAGGATGACCAAAACTCAAGCGCAGAAGCCACGACTTACCTTGAACAAGGAGCAGTTCATGATGGTAACTATTACTAACTTTTCACTGTTTCAAGCAGTCAACTATATGTTTCGTGCTCACATGTCATGCTTCCGAAATTTGCATAGGTTGTTCCTCGTTTGTGCTATGAAAGGCATGACGGATGGGCGAGTTTGGTGGATAGGTGGCTCGGCGACGATGTAGAGTTTGCTGCCAAGAGCATCAAGGCCCGGGCTAACCGTGGAAAAGACGGGACACACAGCCAAGGAAACAGGAACCACTGGGGCTTCAAGGCCATGAAGGTATATCTATATGCATGATGCATTGTTTTCTTCTTTACCGTCATGTTCTTATCTATGGCTAACTTCTGTTTGACATTGCAGGAGGACAAGTTGAAGAGGCCGCTCTCAGACATTGAGTCGTGGAAGCTGGCCCGCGAGCGGAGTCATCCCAAGGAGGGCGAGAGCCAGTACTACGGCAAGACCGAGGAGCACCTGGAGTCTTACACTCAGCACTATCAGAAGTTGCATCCGGATGTTCCTGTTCCTGAGGTCGCCAAAGGTCGATCGACGACACGGCGGTGGTGGCCATCCAGGGGAAGTCACATGGCCGGTATCCGTGTTTCGATGGCTTGATCACTCCTTCGATCTCATACACACGGCTTCGGGCTACCAACCCGAGCCAGTTAGAGAGTACGAGGCGTTCACAGACTCCCTTAGCCCGCCAGCATGCTGTAAGTACTTCCCCTTTATCTTTTTCTCTCTAGCATTCTCAGTTTATTTTCAGCATTGCTCACTTAAAAACAACCTAAATTATGTAGGCATATAAGGAGTTTGTCGAGCATAGGAATCTCGAGGTGCGGGAGTACTTGAAACGAGTGAAGGCAACGATGATTACAACCGTCGATGATGACGGTTAGTTTTGCCCACTTAAAACCAAGCTAAATTTTGCTCTTTCATTCCTTCTGACCTTCTAGTTTGCTTGTTTAACTAACATCCAGGCTATGTTGGCGTCTTGGAGTAACCGCACGGATCCACCACAAATGGGACCCCCACCACCACCTGCAGGAGAACCCCCACACCAGGGGCGGAGCTGGAGCAAATGTTACCCGATGCACCACTTCAATAAGGAGCAAAATTTTTATGCAACGATGCACTGAATAAAGGCGTGGTTCACATCTTCTAGCATGCATTATCGGATGTAATAGAAGGCGGTCTTAAAAACAGAATGTGGCTAGCTATCAAAATGCTTACTGTAATAATAAAACAAGGGACAAAATTACCTGAAAAGAATGGCTTGCATGCTCCCTCACAACAAAAGATTGTCTTGTATTTTCAAATTCCACAATACATCAGCCGACAACAAGGTTTAATAACCTACAATATAAAATATAACTAAAATTTCTACTAAAACACAATAAAATGTCCAAATGAAAGTAATTAAATGGCTAAAAAAATATGAAAGTTACCTTTAGTACATTCTATTCCTCCAAGCCATAAAATAGTCAATGTCTTTGTGATGGTGCTTTTCTTTTGAGAATAAGCTTCTCCATAGTATTTGTATTTAACAAATACAAACTAAAAATGAGCCATGCAGACTTGTATAGACAAATGAAATATACCCTAATCGAAGTTATAAATCAGAGAAAATGACCCACCTCTTTCAAGGCAAGGTGATTTATTCATTTTACTACAAGTTTATACATAAATGACTAATTGTTGCAGTTTGTAAACAAAATTAGGAAAATTAAGATAAAGGCGCTACCATAATAGTGGCCTTTTGTAATCTATATGGACACACGGAAATGAAGATTCAAGATTGGAAAGGACGAAAGGTTGCCAAGTTACCGAGCGCCGGACCGGCTGACGGCGTCGAGTAGTCGCCATCGCAGGTATTCTGCGGGCGTCCGGGCAGGTGCCGGCCGCTGTGTGTACACCAAAGTGGGCGTATGGTCGGCGACGCGTCTACGTAAACCTGATCCATCTGGATCGATTAGTTTTTAGTGGAAGTTGTATCGATTAGGCTACGTGACTACGTGTTTTCTTTTATTGGAGCTATATATACGTGCCGAGGTGGATCGGTAACATAACTGTGCGTGCGTGCAAGCGTACACATGTGTCATGTTGCGTTGGGCCTATGCGGAGGCGTGGCTGAAAAGGGCCGACCCTGATGCACCGCTCTTGGGCCAACCTGATGCACTGGGCCATTTTAATCTATACGTGCTAGTAGCAACATTTTGGACCCGTATTCCTGTGCATATGGGTCAGCCCAATGGGCTCCGCCCCTGCCCCACACGTGCCCACGTTCGATGAATGGGTGGCACTAGGTAGTGATAGTCCGGTTAGTACATTTGCCTAACTACTGGCAAACTAGTTCTTGTTCATTCAACAATATCATATCATATTTACCGTTAGAATCTTCTCTCAAACATGTAGGGGACCGGTGGCTCGACTACTGCTCCGTCGACCCCAGTCACTCCGATCTGGCAGAGTGATGGTGGTCGCTGTGGCGGTTTTGGCGGAGGTGGTCTTGGCGGTGGTGGTTTTGGCGGAGGTAGTCTTGGTGGTGGTGCTTTTGGCGGAGGTGGTTTTGGCGGAGGTGGTCTTGCTTGATGTCGATGATGATTCCGTGCATGTGGCTGTCCTGCCATGCCTTTCATGTTCCAACTTTTATGAAGTTCCATGTCTTGCACTACTTTTATGTTCATGAACTTTCGCCGGTGATGATCTTTAGATGATGATGATGAACCTGAGTGTGTTTAGATGATGATGATGAACTTGAGTATGTTTAGATGATGAACTGTCATATTTCTGCATAATTCCATATTATTCTGCTTTGAAATGCTGTCAAATGAATTGAAAAAGAGAAAACAGGGAAAATAAAAAACTATGCCTATGGCAAAGCCGTCGGCACATATAAGCCCAGGAGTTACCAGGACGCGCCACGTGGCAGAACTATGCTGACGGCATGGAAATCTATGCCGACGGCTTTGCCGTAGGCATAGCCCTGCCGCCAGGAGAAACCAGGGGCCGACACGTGGCAGTGTTATGCCTACGGCAAAGCCGTCGGCATAGATTCCGTCGCCGTAGGCATAGCCCTGCCACCAGGAGGCACCACGGGATGCCACGTGGCACAGGTATGCCGACGGCTAGGCCGTCGGCATAGATTTCTACCTATGCCGACGGCCAAGCCGTCGACGTACCTCTGCCACGTGCCATTCCATGATTCGTCATCGCTTTTGACGGCGCCGTCCGTTGCCGTCAGACGAAAAACACTACCGACGGATAAACTATGCCGACGGCTGACGCCCGGCCGTCGGCATAGGCCCCTATGCCGACGGTCTGACAAGACTACGCTGACGTGATCTACGCCGATGGGTCTATGCCAACGGCAGCCGTAGGCATAGATCTATGCCGACGGCAAAGGACCTATGCCGATGGCCCTGGGCCGTAGGTATAGACCGCCCGGTAGTGCTCTGAGGCTATTTTCAAAGTTCCATGGGTGGCATTGAGCCTGCTTCGCTCACGACACACCGCCAGTGGGTGTAGGAGTAAGAAGACGTTAATTTATCCAAGGACCGGCGTGTAATTTTTTTAAGGATGACCTTGTAAGGGTTGACTGATTTCTTTCATAAAGATATTCAGATGACATCTTTAGTATATATGTCATTTGGCAAAATGAAATAAACACGGTGAGGATAAACGAGCGAGCAATCTGGTTTCAAGTTTCGCGTCCTATAGACAAATTCTTATAGGGAATGGAAGAGAAAGTTAGGCTTTCTTTAGACATATATTCTTTAAAAAAAAGTTAGGCGAAGACAAAGTTTGTTGTGTTGTACAGAGGTGAAGTTTTTTTTCTTCATAAACTATACAGAAGTGAATTCTTTTTTTGAGACATGTACATAATTTTTTTTTGTTGAGAAAAGAGACATGTGCAGAAGTGAAGTGGAGGGGCCAGCATTTTTTTTGAGGGAGGGCCCAACATGGTCATGGAAGATACTAGTATAATGTAAAACACGGCCCAGTATTTCACTGTTAATTCTCTTGCGGCCCAACATTACCCACCATTGTGCTACAGTAACATTTCCCCAATCGGTGGGTTACCGAACCCCCGTCGCCGCCGCCGCGTCCGATGAACAATCACTGTTCCTCCTTGCTTTCCAAGTTCAAACCTTCACTGCTGCTTACTGGCAGCTCGGCCTCCTCGCCGGCGACCCTTCTTCTTGCAGTGCCGCCTCCTCGCCGGCTATCCTTCTTCTTGCAGCGCTGCCTCCTCGCCGGCGACCCTTCTTCTTGCTGCGCGGCCTCCTCGCCGCCGACCCTTCTTCTTGCTGCGCGGCCTCGTCGATATGGTCAGGTAATCCACACCCCACCCATACCATCCTCCTCCTTTCCCGTCCCACATGCCCCGATCGACGGCGCGACACCTTCCACCGAAATCACTGCCCCCCTCCTCCAATTAAGCGCCGCCCACAGCCATTTTGCACGTAGTATAACGTGGAGTTCAGTAGCATGCGGCCGCACGCGTGCACGAGGTCGCTATGGCTGCCATGTGTGTCGACCGCCAGATCTTGGAGGAGCACCTCGTCTTTGAGGCCACCGTCGACACCGCCACGCGGTTGTCTACTTTAAAATACAGTTCGTGCTGTTTTCTCGAGGCCACCGCCAGTGCCTTCTAGTGATTTGTCCTCTGTAATGTTAATATGCAATCTGATGTTCAGTTAACAGTTTGGTCCTCTGAAATATAATGTTCAGTTAATGGTCCAACAATTGCTACATTTCATAGTACTGTTCTCAAGCATTCTTTGTTTTGTTAACTGTTTTATCTTCTAGTACATGTTTCTATTCTGCAATTCGTGCTCAGTTAACTATTTTGGTTCATTTGGTCTGCTGTCCATTTAACTGTTTGGTTTAGTTCTACAATTTGATTTTCATTTGATGTGGGTACAATTTGTATTGTTATGCATGTGACACCAATCGAATTTGGCTATACTCAATACATATTCTACTGATAGTATGGCAACTCTCAGTTAACCTGATCAAGATCTTCCTTATGTGTGTTGTCGGGAAACAATGGGAGACACTGCGGTTTACCATCGAGGTTTGTTCAAGCAGGGTCCTTTGGCTAATAGCACATTATTTTGCAGTTGCAGGAATCATTCTAATATTTAGGTTTCTTACAATTTGGTCTTGCACATGTAGGTCCTCATTGCCGAGGCTTAGACCCACTATTCGGCCCATTTTGCATATGGGGAAATGAGATGTCCATGAATATCAGTCAAGTCAAGAAACTCAGAAAGATTGTTAGGATGAAGAAACTTGTGACGAATAACATCAAGATCTTTGTTTGCACAATGAAGAAGACATCAGTCAACTATAGGATGATACTAACTCTTTTACCTTGTTTATACCCCTTGCGCCATTTCAAAATTAACAACAACAATTTATGCATTGCTTTGTTTTCAGTACTTTCCAAAGCAGTTCACTGATGATTACCTCTCAAACCACCTGCATGGTCAAGAGGCGAGGAAGGTTTTCATTCAACACCCACAGTACAATATTGAAGTCTTGCTGAAGAGGACGAAGGTTGGGCGGGCAATTATCCATAGCCACTGGCTGAAGTTGCAAGGACATTCAACATCACTGAAGGCTCAATATTTGCCTTCCGCTTCTGCAGTTTCCCAGATGAGATTTATCTGTCTATTTACCATGTATGATGCTACTTTCCAAAGGTTTTTGATGTTGCATGTGAAACTTGGTGTTGTTGTGTAATGGCGTAACTGAGTGCCGAAGCTATCTGGTATAATTCGATTATGAAATCCTGGTTGCTTTTATACGGATATGAAATATCTGGCGTGTTTTATAAGAAATATCAGTTTGATTAGTACATGGATTATCAATAATAGGCTAATTACCCTGCTTATTGGGGTTTTCTATTGTAGACGGTTACTCGACAAAGACCGTGGGCGATGAACTCAACAACCCATAGCTTTCTAGAAAGTAGGCATGTTCGATCAACTAACAATCACACACGGCTTCCTAGCGAACTGCTTATGCGTTAGGCCACCTTGCACAAACGTTTCCACACAAAGAACTATGTGTGATATACATACCTACGGAAATGTTTTTCTAGGATTCACCGTGTGGGATGTACATACCTACGGAAATGATTTTCCGGGATTCACCGTGTGGGATGTGCATACCTACGAAAATGATTTTCTGGGATTCACCGTGTGGGATGTACATACCTACGGAAATGATTGGGTTTCGATGCCTCGCCCGATCGCACACGAGCTCATTTGGTGTCCGGGAGGGCCTATCTGAGGGAGTCCTGGACTAAGGGGTCCTCGGGCGTCCGGCCTATTATCAATGGGCTGGACTAATGGGCTGTGAAGACGTGAAGGCCGAAGACAGTTCCCGTGTCCGGATGGGACTCTCCTTGGCGTGGAAGGCAAGCTTGGCGATCAACTATGAAGATTCCTTCCTATGTAACCGACTCTATGTAACCCTAGATCCCCCCGGTGTCTATATAAACCGAAGGGCGTAGTACGGATAGGATACATTCATTACCATAGTCATACATGCTAGACTTCTGGGGTTTAGCCATTACGATCTCGTGGTAGATCAACTCTTGTAATACTCATGTTCATCAAGATCAATCAAGCAGGAAGTAGGGTATTACCTCCGTAGAGAGGGCCCGAACCTGGGTAAACATCGTGTCCCCCGTCTCCTGTTACCATCGATCCTAGACACACAGTTTGGGACCCCCTACCCGAGATCTACCGGTTTTGGACACCGACATTGGTGCTTTCATTGAGAGTTCCACTGTGTCGTCGACGAAAGGTTCGATGGCCCCTTCGATCGTCTATAGTGACGCTGTCCAAGGAGAAACCTTTATCCCCAGACAGATTTTCATATTCGGCGGCTTCGTACAATGGGCCAACTCGCTTGGCCATCTGGAGAAAATAGATAGCTACGCCCCTGGCCACCAGGTCAGATTCGGAAGCTTGAACTACGTCGTGGACGTCCGCGGAGACCTGATCTTCAATGGATTTGAGACCGCGACGATCGCTCCCCCTCGCTCCGATGAACATGACTTAAATCTGTCATCGGATCACATCCAGAAGATGGTTCCTGTTGCTGCAACGGCCTTAGAACCGGAGCAGATCGTGCCATCCGAAGCCACAGAGTCCGCGGCGTTGGAGCCGCACACAGACTCGACACCCTATAATATTCGTGTCAACGGAACTCCGGACTCGTCTCCGGCTATAAGTTCCGGACCACGTACGCCCGCGGACGCCGAGCTGGATCGGTTATCGATTTTCAAATTCAGCGTCGCAGACATCTTCCAACACTCACCTTTGGGCGACGTGCTAAACTCTTTAAAGAATTTGTCCTTGGAGAAGGGCTCACGGCCGAACTATGTTCGGTTCGAGCTAGAGGCTGATGATGGGGAATTTTGCTTCCCACCCGCCACCCACTTTATAGCCACTGTCGATGACCTAACCGACGTGCTTGATTATGGCTCCGAAGACATCGACGGTATGGACGACGATGGCAACAAGGAGCAAGGCCAAGACCCTCCATTCACTGGACGTTGGACGGCTACCTCTTCATATGATATGTACATGGTTGACACACCTAAAAAAACTAGCGACGATGACAAAGAAGATCCAGTTGCGGATAAACCTTCTGAGACACAGTCCAAGCGCCGGCGCCCTAAACACCGTTCTGAGCCTCGTCGCTCAAAAGATGGCAACACTGGCACCGGAGAAAATAGTACTCCAGGCGACGCCGAAAACAATGAAGACCCTGTTGGAGCTGCATCCGAATAGGAGGAACAAGACAACAAGCAAGTTAACCCTGATAAACAGGCCATGCCCAATGACCCAGATGACGATAGTTATCATCCAGTCTCGAGGATGAGGAGAGCCTCGTCAGCGAGGATTTCATCGTGCCTGAGGCACCCCTCGAGCAGGAGCGCTTCAAGCGCCAGCTAATAGCTACTGCAAGAAGTCTAAAGAAAAAGCAGTAGCAGCTCCAAGCCGATCAAGACATACTCATTGACAGATGACCGATGTCCTGGCAGCCGAAGAATACGGCCCCAAGCGCCCAGCCAAGAGTTACCCAAAGCGCAGACTGCTACCTCAGTTCGATGAGGAGGCACCAGTGTTGGGGAACGTTGCAGAAAATTAAAATTTTTCCTACGGTTTCACCAAGATCCATCTATGAGTTCATCTAGCAACGAGTCAAGGGAGAGTGATTGCATCTACATACCACTTGTAGATCGCGTGCGGAAGCGTTCAATGGAACGGGGTTGACGGAGTCGTACTCGCCGTGATTCAGATCACCGATGACCTAGTGCCGAACGGACAACACCTCCGCGTTCAACACACGTACGGAGCGGATGACGTCTCCTCCTTCTTGATCCAGCAAGGGGAAGGAGAGGTTGATGAAGATCCAGCAGCACGACGGGCGTGGTGGTGGATGCAGTGAACTCGGTGAGGGCTTCGCTAAGCAACTACGGGAGGAGGAGGAGGTGTAGCAGAGGGAGGTGCCAAGGGCTTCTGTGGTGCGGCCACCTCCCTCCCTCCTCCCTTTATATAGGTGCAAGAGAGGGGAGGGCGCAGCCTGCCCCTTCCTCCAAGGAAGGGTGCGTTAAAGGGGGGGAGGAGTCCATCCTCCCAAGGCACCCTGAGGTGCCTTCCCCTTTAGGACTCTCCCTCTTTCTTATCTCTAGGCGCATGGGCCTCTTGGGGCTGGTGCCCTTGGCCCATATGGGCCAAGGCGCACCCCTACAGCCCATGTGGCCCCCGGGCAGGTGGACCCCCGGTGGACCTCGGACCCCTTTCGGCACTCCGGTACAATACCGATAATGCCCAAACTTTTCCGTGACCAAAATAAGACTTCCTATATATAAATCTTTACCTCCGGACCATTCCGAACTCCTCGTGACGTCCGGGATCTCATCCGGACTCCGAACAACATTCGATTTGCTGCAGACTCATATTCATACAACCCGAGCGTCACCGTACCTTAAGTGTGTAGACCCTATGGGTTCGGGAGACACGCAGACATGACCGAGACGGCTCTCGGGCAATAACCAACAGCGGAATCTGGATACCCATGTTGGCTCTACATGCTCCTCGATGATTTCATCGGATGAACCACGATGTCGAGGATTCAAACAACCCGTATACAATTCCCTTTGTCAATCGGTATTTTACTTTCCGAGATTCGATCGTTGGTATCCCAATACCTCGCTCAATCTCGTTACGGCAAGTCACTTTACTCGTGCCGTAATGCATGATCCCGTGACCAAACACTTGGTCACTTTGAGCTCATTATGATGATGCACTACCGAGTGGGCCCAGTGATACCTCTCCGTCATACGGAGTGACAAATCCCAGTCTCGATCCGTGTCAACCCAACAGACACTTTCGGAGATACCTGTAATGCACCTTTATAGTCACCCATTGTGACGTTTGGTACACCCAAAGCACTCCTACGGTATCCGGGAGTTACACGATCTCATGGTCTAAGGAAGAGATACTTGACATTGTAAAAGCTCTAGCAAAACGAACTACACGATCTTGTGCTATGCTTAGGATTGGGTCTTGTCCATCACATCATTCTCCTAATGATGTGATCCCGTTATCAACGACATCCAATGTCCATAGTCAGAAACCATGACTATCTCGTTGATCAACGAGCTAGTCAACTAGAGGCTCACTAGGGACATATTGTGGTCTATGTATTCACACGTGTATTACGATTTCCGGATAATACAATTATAGCATGAATAAAAGACAATTATCATGAACAAGGAAATATAATAATAATACTTTTATTATTGCCTCTAGGGCATATTTCCAACAACCAGATCCCATACCTCCCTTGCGTAATGTGGAACGATCACCACGCGGTCGGGATAGTGCGGCGGACCGACCACCTCGCGGTCGAGATAAAACGGCAACTCAGGCTGAACAACAGCCCGCCCCACCGCCTCGTAAAAATAGGGACAGAACAGCTCGGGACCATACATACGACCTTCGGTAGGACCTGGACAGTAGAGCAGGATACACCAGATCAATCTACGAATCGCGAGGACGCTTCCCAACTAGGGATGACGACTACCTATTCGGACGTGACAAACCCAGTCACGCCCGGGCCGATAACCGCAGACGGACTTCATCGAAGGTGCGCCGTGACATGGCCCGCTATAGAGGCGCCGCACACCCTCTCTGCTTCATAGATGAAGTACTGGATCACGAATTCCCCGAGGGGTTCAAGCCCGTCAATATTGAATCATACGACGGCACAACCGATCCCGCAGTGTGGATCGAAGATTTTATTCTCCACATCCATATGGCCCGAGGAGACGACCTCCACGCCATCAAATACCTACCACTAAAATTAAAAGGGCCAGCTAGACATTGGCTGAATAGCCTGCCTGAAAATTCTATCGGCAGCTGGGAGGACTTGGAAGAAGCTTTTCTCAACAACTTCCAAGGCACTTATGTCCGGCCACCAGATGCCGATGACTTAAGTCATATAGTTCAATGCTACGTCTTGAGCTTGCGTTGGTTTTCCTCGAAGAGGAGAGGGTGATGCAGCAAGTGTAGCGTAAGTATTTCCCTCAGTTTTGAGAAGCAAGGTATCAATCCAGTAGGAGGCTCCTCAAAAGTCCCACGCACCTACACAAACAATCGAGAACTCGCAACCAACGCAATAAAGGGGTTGTCAATCCCTTCACGGCCACTTCATGTAAAGTGAGATCTAATAATGATAGTATGATAAGATAAATATATTTTTGGTATTTTATAGTATAGATGCAAAAAGTAAAGATGCAAATAAAAGTAGATTGGGGGAAATATGATAAGAGATAGACCCGGGGGCCATAGGTTTCACTAGTGGTTTCTCTCAAGATAGCATAAGTATTACAGTGGGTGAACAAATTACTGTCGAGCAATTGATAGAAAAGCGCATAGTTATGAGATTATCTAGGCATGATCATGTATATAGGCATCACGTCCATAACAAGTAGACCGACTCTGCACCGCATCTACTACTATTACTCCACACATCGACCGCTATCCAACATGCATCTAGAGTATTAAGTTCATAAGAACAGAGTAACGCATTAAGCAAGATGACATGATGTAGAGGGATAAACTCATGCAATATGATATAAACCCCACCTTGTTATCCTCGATGCCAACAATACAATACGTGCCTTGCAACCCTTTACATCCTTTGGGTAAGGACACCGCAAGATTGAACCCAAAGCTAAGCACTTCTCCCATGGCAAGAAAGACCAATCTAGTAGGCCAAACTAAACTGATAATTCAAGAGACTTGCAAAGATAACTTAATCATACATAAAAGAATTCAGAGAAGATTCAAATATTATTCATAGATAACCTTGATCATAAACCCACAATTCATCGGATCTCGACAAACACACCGCAAAAAGAGTTTACATCGAATAGATCTCCACAAGAGAGGGGAGAACATTGTATTGAGATCCAAAAGAGAGAAGAAGCCATCTAGCTAATAACTATGGACCCAGAGGGTCTGTGGTAAACTACTCACAACTCATCGGAGGGGCAAGGATGTTGATGTAGAGGCCCTCCATGGTTGATTCCCCCCTCCGGCAGAGTGCCGGCAAGGGCTCCAAGATGAGATCTCGCGGATACAGAAGGTTACGGCGGTGGAAATTATGTTTCGTGGTGCCCCCGGATGTTTTCGGGGTATGTATGTATATATAGGAGGAAGAAGTACGTCGGTGGCCGCCCGAGGGGCCCGCGAGACGGGGGGCGCGCCCTATAGGGGGCGTGCCCTCCTATCTCGTGGAGGCCTCGGCTGCTTGTTGACTTGCACTCCAAGTCCTCTGGATCACGTTTGTTCCAAAAATCACGCTCCCGAAGGTTTCATTCCGTTTGGACTCCGTTTGATATTCCTTTTCTTCGAAATACTGAAATAGGCAAAAAAAAAAACAGCAATATGGGATGGGCCTCCGGTTAGTAGGTTAGTCCCAAAAATGATATAAATGTGGAAAATAAAGCCCATAAACATCCAAAAGGGGTAATATAATAGCATGGAACAACCAAAAATTATAGATACGTTGGAGACGTATCAAGCATCCCCAAGCTTAATTCCTGCTCGTCCTCGAGTAGGTAAATGATAAAAAGAGAATTTTTGATGTGGAATGCTACCTAGCATAATTCATAATGTAATTTTCTTTATTGTGGCATGAATGATCAGATCCAAATGAATACAAAATAAAAGTTCATATTGATAAAAGAAATAGTAATACTTCAAGCATACTAATCAAAGTAATCATGTCTTCTCAAAATAGCATGGCAAAAGAAAGTTCATCCCTACAAAATCATATAGTTAGGCTATGCTTCATTTTCGTCACACAAAGATGTTCCCAACTTCTATACCCCGATGACAAGCCAAGCAATTGTTTCATACTTAAATAATCTCAAACTTTTTCAACCTTCACGCAATACATGAGCGTGAGCCATGGATATAGCACTATGGGTGGAATAGAATATGATGATGGGGATTGTGTCGAGAAGACAAAAAAGGAGAAAGTCTCACATTGACGAGGATAATCAACGGGCTATGGAGATGCCCATCAATTGATGTCAAAATGAGGAGTAGGGATTGCCATGCAACGGATGCACTAGAGTTATAAATGAATGCTCAACAAAAGAAAACTAGTGGGTGTGCATCCAACTTGCTTGCTCATGAAGACCTAGGGCATTTGAGGAAGCCCATCGTAGGAATATACAAGCCAAGTTCTATAAAGAAAAATTCCCACTAATATGAAAAAGACAACTTATGAGACTCACTATATGAAAAACATGGTGCTACTTTGAAGCACAATATATGAGACTCACTACATGAAGAACAAGGTGCTACTTTGAAGCACAAGTGTGGAAAAAGAGATAGTAACATTGCCCTTTTTATTTATTTTCTTTTTCTGGCCTTTCCTTTTTTTTCTTTTTGGGATTTCTCTTTTTTTTCTTTTTTTTTGATTGTGCAATGCTCTAATAATGATGATCATCACACTTCTATTGATTACAACATAAGGATTACAACTCGAAACTAGAACAAGATATGACTCTATATGAATGCCTCCGGGTGCAATCGGGATGGTGCAATGAATCAAGAGTGACATGTATGAAAAATAATGCATGGTGGCTTTGTCACAAATACGATGTCAACTACATGATCATGCAATGGCAATATGACAAAAGTAAAGTATGTCATCATGATGATGAACGGAACGGTGGAAAGTTGCATGGCGATATATCTCGGAATGGCTATGGAAATGCCATAATAGGTAGGTATGGTGGCTGTTTTGAGGAAGATATAGGGAGGTTTATGTGTGATAGAGCGTATCGTATCACGGGGTTTGGATGCACCGCTAAGTTTGCACCAACTCTCAAGGTGAGAAAGGGCAATGCACGGCATCAAGAGGCTAGCAAAGGCGGAAAGGTAAAAGTGCGTATAATCCATGGACTCAACATTAGTCAAAAGAAATCATATACTTATTGCAAAAATTTAGAAGTCATCAAAAATCAAGTACTACGCGCATGCTCCTAGGGGGATAGATTGGTAGGAAAAGACCATCGCTCGTCCCCGACCGCCACTCATAAGGATGCACAAGCCAGGTACACTTCATGTTTCAAATTTGTTACACAACTTTAACCATACGTGCATGCTACGGGACTTGCTAAATTCAACACAAGCATTCTTTAAATTCATAATCACCCAACTAGCATGACTTTAATATCACTACCTCCATATCTCAAAACAATTATCAAGTATCAAATTGATCATAGCATCCAATTCACTTCCTATGATAGTTTTTATTACCCAACTTGGATGCCTACCATTCTAGGACCAACTTTATGACCATAGCAAATACCATGCTGTTCTAAAAGACTCTCAAAATAATATAAGTGAAGCATGAGAGACTAGCAATTTCTTCAAAATTAAGACACCACCGTGCTCTAAAAGATATAAGTGAAGCATTAGAGCAAAAACTATCAAGCTCAAAAGATATAAGTGAAGCACATAGAGTATTCTAGCAAATTCTAATCAAATAGGCTTCTCCCAAAAGGTGTGTATAGCAAGGATGATTGTGGTAAACTAAAAAGCAAAGACTAATATAATACACGACGCTCCAAGCAAAACACTTATCATGTGGTGAATAAAAATATAGCTCCAAGTAAAGTTACCAATGAATGAAGACGAAAGAGGGGATGCCATCCCGGGGCATCCCCAAGCTTAGGCTTTTGGCTAATCTTGAATATCTTGGGGTACCTTGGGCATCCCCAAGCTTAGGCTCTTGCCACCCTTTATTTCATAGTCCATAAAAGCTTTACCCAAAACTTGAAAACTTCACAACACAAAACTCAACAGGAAATCTTATAAGCTCCATTAGTGAAAGAAAACAAAACCACCACATAAGGTACTGAAATGAACTCATTATTTATTTAATTTGGTGTTAAAACCACAGTATTCCAACTTCTATATGGATTATAAACTATTTTATTGGCCATAGATTCATCAAAATAAGCAAACAACACACGAAAAACAGAATCTGTCAAAAACAGAACAGTCTGTAGTAATCTGTAACTAACGCAAACTTCTGGAACTCAAAAAATTCATCCAAAATAGTAAGACCTATGCAATTTGTTTATTCATCAGCCGCAACTGGAATCACTATTTTATCACGTTCTGGTGATTTTTAACAATTATTTTCGTGAACCGAAAGTTTCTGGAAATTACAGCAAGATCAAATAACTATCATCCATGAAGATCCTATAGGTTCTACTTGGCACAAACACTAATTAAAACATAAAACCACATCTAAACAAAAGGTAGATGGATTATTTATTCCTAAACAGAAACAAAAACAAAAACATAAAGAAAATTGGGTTGCCTCCCAACTAGCGCTATCGTTTAACGCCCCTAGCTAGGCATAAAAGCGAAGATAGATCTAACGAGTGCCATCTTTGGCACTAAACTCATAAGTAGCACGCATGATAGATTCATAAGGTAATTTAACTTCCTTTATTGGAAAGTGATACATGCCTTTATTTAATGGAAATTGGAATCTAATATTCCCTTCCTTCATATCAATAATCGCACCAATCGTTCTAAGGAAAGGTCTACCAAGAATAATAGGGCAAGAAAGATTGCAATCTATATCAAGAAGGGTAAAATCTACGGGCACCAAATTTCTATTTGCAACAATAAGAACATCATTGATCCTTCCCATAGGCTTTTTAATGGTGGAATCCGCAAGGTGCAAATTTAAAGAACAATCATCAAGATCATGGAAATCTAGAATATCACATAAAGTTTTCGGAATCATGGAAACAGTAGCACCCAAATCACACAAAGCAAAACACTCATAATATTTAATTCTAATCTTTATAGTAGGTTCCCACTCATCATTAAGTTTTCTAGGTATATAAACGTCCAAATTAAGTTTTTCATCATAAGATTGCATCAAGTCATCAACAATATGTTTGGTAAAAGCTTTGTTTTGACTATAAGCAAGAGGAGAATTAACAACGGATTGCAACAAGGAAATAAAAACTTTTATAGAGCAATTATCATAATTAAATTCCTTGAAATCTGAGATAGTGGGTTCAACATTATTAGAAGTTGAGGATTCTCCAATCTCACTTTTACCAAATTTAACATTAAGATCTAAAGACTCGGAATTCTTGGGACGCCTTCTAGGCAAAGTTGATTCATCATCAGTCCCATAATCATCAAAATTCATATTGCAAAACATAGATCTAATCGGAGATGCATCAATAACTTTAAGATCCTCATCATTATTTTCACGGAAACTAGAAGAACACGCTTTTATAAAGCTTTCTTTCTTAGCACGCAATCTAGCGGTTCTTTCCTTGCACTCGTCAATGGAAATTCTCATTACTTTGAGAGACTCATTGATATCATGCTTAGGAGGAGAAGATCCAAGTTTAAGAGAATTGACATCAAGCGAAAGTCTATCAACATTCCTAGCCAATTCATCAACTTTGAGTATTTTTTCTTCAAGCAAAGCATTAAAATTCTTTTGAGAAATCATAAATTCTTTCACATTATTCTCAAAATCAGAGGGCATCTTATTAAAATTACCATAAGAATTATTGTAGGAATTTCCATAATTATTAGAGGGATTACTAGGGAACGGTCTAGCATTAAAATTTCCTCTATAAGCATTGTTTCCAAAACTATTCCTACCAACAAAATTCACATCCATTGATTCATTATTATTCTCAATCAAGGAAGACAAAGGCATATCATTGGGATGAAGAGGAGTATTTTTAGTAGCAAACATCTTCATAAGTTCATCCATCTTTCCACTCAAAACATTGATTTCTTCTATAGCATGCACTTTTTTTACTAGAAGATCTTTCAGTGTGCCATTGAGAATAATTAGCCATAATATTATCAAGAAGTTTTGTAGCATCTCCTAATGTGATTTCCATAAAGGTTCCTCCCGCGGCTGAATCTAAGAGATTTCTAGAAGCAAAGTTCAATCCGGCATAAATTTTTTGAATGATCACCCATAAATTCAAACCATGAGTAGGGCAATTGTGAAGCATCAATTTCATTCTTTCCCAAGATTGGGCAACATGCTCATGATCAAGTTGTTTAAAATTCATAATATCGTTCCTAAGAGTGATGATCTTAGCGGGAGGAAAATACTTAGAGATAAAAGCATCTTTGCACTTGTTCCAAGAATCAATACTATTCTTAGGCAAAGACGAAAACCAAACTTTAGCACGATCTCTAAGTGAAAATGGAAATAACTTCAGTTTGACAATATTGTTATCCGTATCTTTCTTCTTTTGCATATCACACAAATCAACAAAATTGTTTAGATGAGTAGCGGCATCTTCGCTAGGAAGGCCGGCGAATTGATCTTTCATAACAAGATTCAGCAAAGCGGTATTGATTTCACAAGACTCATCATTATTAAGAGGAGCAATCGGAGTACTAAGGAAATCATTATTATTGGTATTCGAGAAGTCACACAATTTGGTATTATCTTGCGCCATGGCAACAAGTAATCCAACACACAAGCAAATGTAAAAGCGGCAAGTTTAAAAGAGAGGAGGAGATTGGGAAGGAGAGGGCGAATAAAACGGCAAGGGTGAAGTGGGGGAGAGGAAAACGACAGGCAAATGGCAAATAATGTAAATGCGAGGGAGATGGGTTTGTGATGGGTACTTGGTATGTCTTGACTTGAGCGAAGACCTCCCCGCAACGGCGCCAGAAATCCTTCTTGCTACGTCTTGAGCTTGCGTTGGTTTTCCTAGAAGAGGAGAGGGTGATGCAGCAAGTGTAGCGTAAGTATTCCCTCAGTTTTGAGAACCAAGGTATCAATCCGAGGAGGCTCCTCAAAAGTCCCACGCACCTACACAAACAAGCGAGAACTAGCAACCAACGCAATAAAGGGGTTGTCAATCCCTTCACGGCCACTTGCGAAAGTGAGATCTAATAAAGATAGTATGATAAGATAAATATATTTTTGGTATTTATAGTATAGATGAAAAAAGTAAAGATGCAAATAAAAGTAGATTAGGGGAAAATATGATAAGAGATAGACCCGGGGGCCATAGGTTTCACTAGTGGCTTCTCTCAAGATAGCATAAGTATTACGGTGGGTGAACAAATTACTGTCGAGCAATTGATAGAAAAGCACATAGTTATGAGATTATCTAGGCATGATCATGTATATAGGCATCACGTCCATAACAAGTAGACCGACTCCTACCTGCATCTACTATTATTACTCCACACATCGACCGCTATCCAGCATGCATCTAGAGTATTAAGTTCATAAGAACAGAGTAACGCATTAAGCAAGATGACATGATGTAGAGGGATAAACTCATGCAATATGATATAAACCCCACCTTGTTATCCTCGATGGCAACAATACAATACGTGCCTTGCAACCCTTTACATCCTTTGGGTAAGGACACCGCAAGATTGAACCCAAAGCTAAGCACTTCTCCCATGGCAAGAAAGACCAATCTAGTAGGCCAAACTAAACGGATAATTCGAAGAGACTTGCAAAGATAACTTAATCATACATAAAAGAATTCAGAGAAGATTCAAATATTATTCATAGATAAACTTGATCATAAACCCACAATTCATCGGATCTCGACAAAAACACCGCAAAAAGAGTTTACATCGAATAGATCTCCACAAGAGAGGGGGAGAACATTGTATTGAGATCCAAAAAGAGAGAAGAAGCCATCTAGCTAATAACTATGGACCCGTAGGTCTGTGGTAAACTACTCACAACTCATTGGAGGGGCAAGGATGTTGATGTAGAGGCCCTCCATGGTTGATTCCCCCTCCGGCAGAGTGCCGGCAAGGGCTCCAAGATGGGATCTCGCGAATACAGAAGGTTACCGCGGTGGAAATTGTGTTTCGTGGTGCCCCCGGATGTTTTCGGGGTACGTAGGTATATATAGGAGGAAGAAGTACGTCGGTGGCCGCCCGAGGGGCCCGCGAGACGGGGGGCGCGCCCTCCTATCTCGTGGAGGCCTCGACTGCTTCTTGACTTGGACTCCAAGTCCTCTGGATCACGTTTGTTCCAAAAATCACGCTCCCGAAGGTTTCATTCCGTTTGGACTCCGTTTGATATTCCTTTTCTTCGAAATCTGAAATAGGCAAAAAAACAGCAATATGGGTTGGGCCTCCGGTTAGTAGGTTAGTCCCAAAAATGATATAAATGTGTAAAATAAAGCCCATAAACATCCAAAAGGGGTAATATAATAGAATGGAACAATCAAAAATTATAGATACGTTGGAGAAGTATCATTCAATAACCTGGAGAATCAGCCAGAAATTTCTGGACTAGGTTCCTAACCAAAAAGAACCAGATCGTTGACTGTCCGGATGCCGAAGCCCTAGCGGCCTTCAAACAAAGCATCCGCGACGAATGGCTTGCCCGCCACCTCGGCCAAGACAAACCGAAGTCTATGGCAGCCCTCACGGCACTCATGACCCGCTTTTGCGCGGGTGAGGATAGTTAGCTGGCTCGTAGTACAAACACAGCCAACGAGGCAGGCCCTTCTGAGGCCGAAAACAGCACCGACAAGCTCCGGCGCAATAAACAGAAACACCGAAGTAATGGCGATAACACCGATGACACGACAGTTCACGCTGGATTCAGCGGCTCCAAGTCCGGCTCGCGGAAGAAGCCCTACAAAAGGAACAATGAGGGACCATCCAGCTTGGACCGCATACTCGATCATCCGTGCCAAATGCATGGCACCCCAGACAAACAAGCCAATCATACCAACAGAGATTGTTGGGTTTTCAAATAGGCTGGCAAGTTAATTGCTGAGAACAAGGAAAAGGGATCACCAAGTGAGGATGAGGACGAAGAGCCCTGGCACCCTAACACATCCCCAAAAGGGAGCGCAAGCGAGCACTCAGGGGCGTCTATGCGGTAGAGCCAGTCGCCCCAAAATTCAATCCGTGGTCGTCATTCCCGATCACCTTCGATCGTCGAGATCACCCAACTAGTATCCGCCATGGCGGTTCGGCCGCACTGGTCCTCGACCCAATCATCGACGGATTTCACCTAACACGAGTCCTAATGGACGGTGTTAGCAGCCTCAACCTGCTCTATCAGGATACAATGCGGAAGATGGGCATTAATCCCTCACGAATCAAACCCACAAATACTACCTTTAAAGGAGTCATACCAGGCGTACAACGGGCTCAATCATGCTGGAGGTGGTTTTTGGTTCTCCGGATAACTTCCGAAACGAAGAGTTAATCTTTGATATCGTCCCTTTCCGTAGCGGCTACCACGCACTGCTCGGACGAACCGCGTTTGCTAAACTCAACACAGTGCCACACTATGCTTATCTCAAGCTCAAGATGCCCGGTCCACGTGGTGTCATAATAGTCAATGGCAACACTGAACGCTCCCTCCGAACAGAGGAGCACACAGCCGCCCTAGCAGCAGAGGTACAGAGCGGCCTTCTCAAGCAGAACCGTAATCTGGCTGCCGAGCCCCTGGACATCACTAAGAGAGTCCGGACCACACTGCAGCAGGACGGTTTGGCTCGTCAAGAGCTCGATTAGCAATTCGGCCTCCATCCCGGTCCCGATGAGGTAGCGGCATCCGCACCACGCGTACATAATTACACACTCAAAATCCAATGGGCATCGACGGAGGCACAGTTAGCTTGTAGTTCGGCTACACCAATCTCGGACTCACTGGTACCCTTACTATTTCGTCTTTTTTTCCCTTCCTTTTTTCCAGGTACCTTTCATACAGTCCCCCTTCGACGGCCTGATTACCGGTCCTGTCAAAGGAAAAGTACACCAGATTGGCGCAGAGCACAGGCATATAGGGGAAGCCCTAGAGGACAATCCAATGACTACTCTACCTGCCTTTCAGTACCCAAATGCAGCTCTCCTCTGGTTCTGGCATGTTAAATAGTTGGTTGCTTATCGCATTATTTGTATAAATGCGCTTTGATGCATTAACACAACCATAATGGAAGCAGTTTACGGCCCAAGTCAAGGGGCTCCGGATACTACCTCTGCTCTCTTTCTGTTTTCCTTTGCCATTAATTATTCATATTCTCGCACCCGTGCACTTTGGTACGTTGCACATTCACCAGGGGCTTCCCATCGCCCCATAATACGGCAACAAAGTTCGAACACTTCTTAAAGATAAGTTCGGCACCCCGAATTTAGCATTATATGCATTGGCTCCGAATCATGTCTTTGGTCAATAGTTGGGTTGCCCGGCTCCTGTGCTTGCTACCCTACGTTCCGCTACATCGGCTAGGGTAGTAAAGGGAGAACTACTGCGATTGTGCCCTGGTCTAAACCGGATGAGCACCTCAGTAGAGAAAGCCGAAAACTGACTATCATGATGCGGCGAGAGATGGTCAGCTGTTCGGAGGTCAAAAATCATTGGAGATTTTTTTTTCTGCATTTCGCGAAGGATCGGTACTTCCCGATCAGACGCTGACAACACTCTGATTCGTATACCAGGGGATGCACCTATGTTTTATTATAAAACACCTATGGCTAAGTGAGGGCGTTTAAGCCGCATAGTCTGATTGCCTGGTTCGTTGCGCTAAACAACTCCTTCAAGGACCATATAATTGGATCAAGATTGTTTAGATTCCATTCCCAACACCTCCGTACTACCTACGTGAGGGCAGAAGCCGACGACTGGTCAACCCTCAGATTTTCATACAACACGGCCGCACAGGAGGAAACAATCAAAACATAACAAACATTATATTGCAAACCATATTTGTTTTCATCATACAAGGCAAAGACAAAAAACGAATGTCTTCATTCGAAAATAATGTCCCCGCCCGCATCAAGGCCACCGCAAGTCGAGACCCCTCCAGGACATCCGCAAAATATCGCTCGGGTCTGCGGTGCTCCTTGCCCTCCGGCGGCCCCTTGGCCACCTCGACGGTGTCCATCTTCGCCCACCACATTTTGCAACGGGCAAAGGCCATGCGGGCACCTTCGATGTAGACTGATTGCTTGACGACGTCTAGCCGTGGACAAGCCTCCATCACCCGCTTCACGAGGCCAAAATAGCTGATAGGTATAGCTTCGGCTGGCCATAGCCGGATTATTAAATCCTTCATGGCCAGTTCGGCCACCTTGTGCGGCTCGACCAACTGTTTCAGTTGATCGGCAAAGGGCACCGGATGTTCTGGCACAGCATACTGCGACCAGAACAACTTCTCCGTGGAATTCCCTTCTCCGGCTCAGAAGAACTCCACAGCATCGTACACGCTACATGGCAGATCTGCAAAGGCCCCTGGGCAACTCCGAACCCGGGTTAGTAAAAGGTACTTCTTCTCCGCAAATTTGCTTTGCATGTTAAAAGCCTTACCCACTGTGATCTTCTTGGCCTCCCAAATCTCCTGGAGAGCGCCCCGGGCCTCATTCTGTGAGGCCTCCATGCTCTGGAGAGCTTTGTCAAGTTCGGTCTCTCAAACCGACGCTTCGCGCTCCAAAGCCTCACACTTCTTCACCGCGTCCTGGAGTTCCTGCTGGATCTCGCCGACCCGGGCCTTGAGCTTCTTACGAGCGGCTTGCTGCTGAACAGCCTTCCCCTCGGGTTCGGTCAGGGCATTTTTCAGGGCCTCGACCTCGGTCACCGCCCTACACATATTATGACACTCCGGTCAATACTCACCACGTACTCTTTCTGAATACACAGCAGGTCGTTACTCACCTTGCTTCTGATGGAGCTGAATCTTCACCTCGCCGAGCTCGTTCTCGGTCCGCTCCAGCCTCTGCTTTAGTTTAGAGACTTCGGCAGCATGCGAGGTCGCGGCCAACAGCGACGCCTGTTCAATCACATAATTAGTCTCCTACAAAGGGTTGATCCCCTGTCCGGCCTTTCTTTCCGAACACCGGACAGTGTCTCAGGGGCTACTGTCAGCATGGGGGGTTCTCTTTTTACGTGACTTACCTCGAAACCTGTCAACAGGTTGTTGGAGGCCTCGTTTAGTCTGATCTTGACAGACTGAACCTTATCGATCACCGTACCCATAAAGATACGGTGCTCGTCCACAATGGAGGCGCCTCACAGTGCCTCCATCAGGTTATCTGGCGCCCCCGGTTGGACAGGGCCACCGATGGAATTGGCGCACCCCCCTCCTTTGAAGGAAGATGCACGCCGGATTCCGGGGCCGTATCGGTCCCTGGGACCGTATTCTGCTGAGGGCCGAACTGAATACGTCCCTCTTCGCCAGTCTCCATTGGGATTTGCTCCCCCATGTGTCCGGCAGCAGAGGTCTCGCCTTGCAGCGCCTCCTGGACAGTGTCCTGGGCCCCTTCCCGGCTCGGAGCGGTCCTCCGGGACAACACTTCAGTGTTGTCCTTGGCCTCAGGGGAATAGGCGGGCGGCGGTGACATACTGGCCATTTCCTCCGGATCCAACGAACCCCCAGATGAGGATCGTTGGATGCTACCACGGGCCGGACTGCAATGGCACAATTAATCACGTTAAAACAATGAAAAAGAGAGCCCGCGTACACTTATGTACAGGAGTCATAATACTTACGATGCAGCCCGAGGCTTAGTGCGAAGGCGTCGCTCTGGACTGCTGTCGACGTCCCACGTGGTGTTGACCGCATGGGTGCCCTTCCCCTTCTTGGGCGTTCCCGCCTCCAAATTCATGGAGGCCCCCCTCTTCTTCTCCTTAGGGGGAGGGTTCTTCTCCTCCTCCTCCTCCTCCTCCTCTTCCTCGTCGTCGTCCTCGGGGACGGAGGAATGGGCTTCCTCGTCTTCGGACGTCGCGTCCGAAGTGCCCTTGCGACGGGGGCCACTTTTGGCCCCCTTGGCCTTCTTCTTGACCTTCTTCTCTGACGCCTTATATGGCGCCGGCACCAGCATCTTCGCCAGACACGGGATGACCGGTTCTTCAGGCTGCGGATCCGAACACTGGATCCGCTTCGCCCTCTCCATCCAGTCCTGAAAAAGCAATTGCTAAAAGCTCAGACGTCATCCTCGAAACAAACAAGTAGGGGATACACCGAAAATAACATACCTCGCTGGCGGGGTGTTTACAATCGTGACCACGGTCTGAATCCGTGGCCGGCGGTTTCTCGTTGCCCTTAAAGAGCAACTTCCAGGCACCTTCGTGAGTAGTTTCGAAGAGCCTCTCCAGGGTTTGGTGCTTCTTCGGATCAAACTCCCACAGAGGGCGACTTCTGCGCTGGCACGGGAGAATCCGGCGAACTGGCATCACCTGGATTAGATCAACAAGCTTGACATTTTTGGTTACCATGCTTTGAACGCGCGTCTGCACAGTCCGGACTCTTCTCGACCCAGGAGGTGAGTCACCTGGGAGCACCGGAGCGGAATTCAGCAGCTGCGGCCCATGTGGTGCCGTGGGGTTCTGTGATGTAGAACCACTGTTTCTGCCACTCCTTTACTGTGTCCACGAAAGTGCCTTTCGGCCAGGAGACGTTGGACAGCTTACTCACCATGGCTCCTCCGCACTCCGCGTGCTGGCTATCCACCACCTTCGGCTTCACGTTGCAGGCTTTGAGCCATAGCCTGAAGTGGGGTTGGATGCGGAGGAAGGCCTCACATACGATGATAAACGTCGAGATGTTGAGGAAGGAATTTGGGGACAGATCATGGAAATCTATCCCGTAATAATACATCAGCCCGCAGACGAAAGGGTGGAGTGGGAACCCTAGCCCGCGGAAGAAATGGGGGATGAATACTACCCTCTCGGTGGGCTTCGGCGTGGGGACGACTTGTCACTCGGCCGGCAGACGGTGGGCGATTTCCTTCGCCAAATATCCGGCCGTCCGAAGCTCGGTAATGTCCTCCTCCTTGACGAAGGATACCATCCACTTGCCCTGACCTCCGGATCCGGACATGGTTGAGTGCTTGCTTGAGTGGAAAGGAGATGAGAACTTTGGGCGCTGGGGCTCGAGATTGGAAGGGCGGAGACAGAGAGAGGGCGTGAGAGGGGAAGAGGGAATTCTTGTCCCCTTATAAAGGCAGCGAATATTGAACGCCTCCTCACTCGCCTTAAGATTCGCCTATTCCAAAGGGCTGTATAAACGACACGGTTGGGTTACCCATACCCGCATTGATGAGAATCCCATGATAAGGGGACACGATCTCTGCTTTGACAGGACGTGCCAATGGCAACTGCGTCTCGGGACGTGGAACGTCGGGCATAAAATGGTCAAGAATTATGGCTGGTCGAACATGGTGTCGTTCTACAAAACATGTGTCAGCGGATTGGATTCGTGTAAAAACTATATTTTCTCTATGGTTGTGTATGGCGCGTGTGACAGGTCTGGATACTATCATTACGTCCGAAGACTATCTTGGAGTTCGGGAAGAGGGGAACCCGCCCTGCAATGCCGAAGACAATCTACGCGCCGGACTCCTCGTCATGGAAGCCAGGTTCAGGGGCTACTGAGGGAATCCTGGACTAAGGGGTCCTCGGGCGTCCGGCCTATTATCAATGGGCCGGACTAATGGGCTGTGAAGACGTGAAGGACGAAGACTGTACCCGTGTCCAGATGGGACTCTCCTTGGCATGGAAGGCAAGCTTGGCGATCAACTATGAAGATTCCTTCCTATGTAACCGACTCTATGTAACCCTAGATCACCCCGGTGTCTATATAAACCGGAGGGCATAGTCCGGATAGGATACATTCATTACCATAGTCATACATGCTAGACTTCTAGGGTTTAGCCATGACGATCTCGTGGTAGATCAACTCTTGTAATACTCATATTCATCAAGATCAATCAAGCAGGAAGTAGGGTATTACCTCCATAGAGAGGGCCCGAACCTGGGTAAACATCGTGTCCCCCGTCTCCTGTTACCATCGATTCTAGACGCACAGTTCGGGACCCCCTACCCAAGATCTGCCAGTTTTGGCACCGACACTATCCCCGACGGTTTCTGGATCGTGTGGGAAGGACCCCCCTATCGCCCACACTCATTTGGCGACAATTCCAAATGCCGTCGCGGAAAGGGGTTAAAAACCGTTTGTATAGCACGTCGCTGTACTAGTGGAAGCTTAAACCCGAGTAGGTGGGCTATGGCCTACGGGATAAAGAGGACTTGATACTTTATGCTATGGTTGGGTTTCACGACCTTAATGATCTTTAGTAGTTGCGGATGCTTGCTAGAGTTCCAATCATAAGTGCATATGATCCAAGTAGAGAAACTATGTTAGCTCATGCCTCTCCCTCATATAGAATTGCAAGAATGATTACTGGTACTTGTTATCGAATACCTAGGGACAAATGACTTTCTTGTTGACAAAAGCTATCTACATTTATTACCTTGCAATTTATTAGTAGTTTTATTCTCGCAAAGTACTCGTGGTTTTATTCTTGCAAAATAGTTTCATACTTGTTTTAGGTAAATCAAACGTCAAGTGTGTGTAGAGTTTTATCGGTGGTCGATAGAACTTGAGGGCATATTTGTTCTGCCTTTAGCTCCTCGTTGGGTTCGACACTCTTATTTATCGAAAAAGGCTACAAACGATCCCCTATACTTGTGGGTTATCATGTACCTTCGTTGGTCCAAGTTTATATCCGTGTTTAGTGAGATTCTATACTCATCTAGATTCGGAACATACCCAAGGCTCTTGAAAGCTTGCGCATAAGGGTTATGCTATAGTATTTGCAGAATCTTCCGTATGAGGTTTATATTAAGATCCGGAGACCTATAGCCCTGTGAACCAAGTTTTGATCGGTATCATAAATATAGAGCTGCAAATGCCGAGGACCATTATCAGACAGCACCAGATCATCAAGAGTGTGGTACAGCCCACCACACGCACGGAATGTATAGACGCCAGTTCCCGCCGTAGTGCTTACTCGGCGATCAAGGGTGACTCCTAGACTTGTGAATGAGAAGTGCAAGTTGAAATATCGTATATGATCTCTGAATATTTAGCATCCTCATCGTCTTGACTTGTAAACAACAGTTTCAATTCTTTTGGAACCTCTGGAGTAAATATACTGACTTTTCAGTTTCTGCAGCAAAACGCTGGCCCCTCGAATGGAAAACGCAATGCCCCACACTGGCGGCAGTTGATAACCCACAAGTATAGGGGATCGCAACAGTTTTCATAAGTAAGAGTGTCGAACCCAACGAGGAGCTAAAGGTAGAACAAATATTCCCTCAAGTTCTATCGACCACCGATACAACTCTACGCACACTTGACGTTCGCTTTACCTAGAACAAGTATGAAACTAGAAGTACTTTGTAGGTGTTTTTGGGTAAGCTAGCAAGAAAGTAAAGAGCACGAAAATAAAACTAGGGCCTGTTTAAATAAAAACACAACTAAAGTAAATATAGCGAGTGTGGAAGGGTGATGGTAGGTGTGGCGAAATTGTCCCTTAAGCAATTGACTACTTTACTAGACCGATAGCAAGTTTAATGTGGGAGAGGCCACTGCTAGCATGTCATCCCTTACTTGGAATTCTATGCACTTATGATTGGAACTATTAGCAAGCATCCGCAACTACTAACGTTCATTAAGGTAAAACCCAACCATAGCATTAAGATATATTGGTCACCCTTCAATCCCGTATGCATCAATTTCTATGCTAGGTTGAAGCTTAAATCACTCTTGCCCTCCAATACATAGTCCTATCAACATACAACTAACCCTAAGGTGTGATCCACGCAGCAGCTCATATGATGGGCACCAAAGGACAACAACATAACCACAAGCAAATTAAATCAATCATAGCAATTCATCAACCACCAATAGGATAACGAAAATCTACTCAGACATCATAGGATGGCAACACATCATTGGATAATAATATGAAGCATAAAGCACCATGTTCAAGTAGAGGGTACAGAGGGTTGCGGGAGAGTGGACCTCTGAATATAGAAGGGGGAAGGTGATGGAGATGTTGGTGAAGATGACGGCGGTGTTAGTGAAGATCGCGGTGATGATGATGGCCCCCGACAGCGCTCCGGCGCCACCGGAAGCAAGGGGAGAGAGCCCCCCTTCTTCTTCTTCTTCTTCCTTGACCTCCTCCCTAGATGGGAGGAGGGTTTCCCCTCTGGTCCTTGGCTCCCATGGCTTGGGAGGGGCGAGCCCTCCGAGATTGGATCTATCTCTCTGTTTACGCGTTACATTGCAGCTCTGTTTCACCATTTCGCGTATATATGGAGATCCATAACTCCGATTGGCCTGAAACCTTCGCTGTGATTTTTTTCTGAATATTAGCTTTCTTGCGGCAAAAGGAGAGCATCAACCGCCTTATGGTGGGCTCATGAGGGTAGGGGGCGCGCCCAGGGGGGTCAGGCGCGCCCCCCTACCTCGTGACCACCTCGGGCACCGTCTCGCGTGGATTTTTCTTCTGGAATTTTCCATAATTTCCAAAAATAAGCTTCGTCCGTTTTTATCCCGTTTGGACTCCGTTTGATATGGATATTCTGTGAAACATAAAACATGCAATGCATGTGAACTGCACTTTGGGCCGGGTCAATATGTTAGTCCCAAAAATAATATAAAAATTTGCCAAAAAGTATATGAAAGTGAATAATATTGGCATGGAACAATCAAAAATAATAGATCTGACGGAGACGTATCAGCATCTAAGCTTAATTCATGCTCGTCCTCGAGTAGGTAAATGATAAAAAAGATAATTTTTGATGTGGAATGCTACCTAGCATAATCTTGATCATATGTGTAATCATGGCATGAATATTAAGACACGAGTGATTCAAAGCAATAGCCTATCCTTTGACATAAAAACAACAATACTTCAAGCATACAAACCAAGCAATTATGTCTTATTGAAATAATATAGCCAAAGAAAGCTCATCCCTACAAAATCATATAGTCTGGCTATGCTCCATCTTCACCACACAAAATATTCACATCATGCAGAACCCCGATGACAAGCCAATCAATTGTTTCATACTTTTGACGTTCTCAAACCTTTTCAACTTTCATGCAATACATGAGCGTGAGCCATGGACATAGCACTATAGGTGGAATAGAATATGATGATGGGGGTTATGTGGAGAAGACAAAAAAGGAGAAAGTCTCACATCGACGCGGCTAATCAACGGGCTATGGAGATGCCCATCAACTGATGTCAATGTGAGGAGTAGGGATTGCCATGCAACGGATGCACTAGAGCTATAAGTGTATGAAAGCTCAAACTAAAACTAAGTGGGTGTGCATCCAACTTGCTTGCTCATGAAGACCTAGGGCATTTGAGGAAGCCCATCTTTGGAATATACAAGCCAAGTTCTATAATGAAAATTCCCACTAGTATATGGAAGTGATAACTCAAGAGACTCTCTATATGAAGAACATGGTGCTACTTTGAAGCACAAGTGTGGTAAAAGGATAGTAACATTGCCCTTCTCTCTTTTTCTCTCATTTTTTTGTTTTTTGGGCCTTCTCTTTTTTTGGCCTTTCTTTTTTTTTCGTCCGAGTCTCATCCCGACTTGTTTGGGAATCATGGTCTCCATCATCCTTTCCTCACTGGGGCAATGCTCTAATAATGATGATCATCACACTTTTATTTAATTACAACTCAATATTACAACTCGATATCTAGAACAAAGATATGACTCTATATGAATGCTTCCGGCGGTGTACCGGGATGTGCAATGATCTAAGCGTAGCAATGACATCAAAAAGCGGACAAGCCATGAAAACATCATGCTAGCTATCTTACGATCATGCAAAGCAATATGACAATGAATGCTCAAGTCATGTATATGATGATGATGATGAAAGTTGCATGGCAATATATCTCAGAATGGCTATGTAAATGCCATGATAGGTAGGTATGGTGGCTGTTTTGAGGAAAATATAATGAGGCTTATGTGTGACAGAGCGTATCGTATCACGGGGTTTGGATGCACCGGCGAAGTTTGCACCAACTCTCGAGGTGAGAAAGGGCAATGCACAGTACCGAAGAGGCTAGCAATGATGGAAGGGTGAGAGTGCGTATAATCCATGGACTCAACATTAGTCATAAATAACTCACATACTTATTGAAAAAATCTATTAGTCATCGAAACAAAGTACTACGCGCATGCTCCTAGGGGGATAGATTGGTATGAAAAGACCATCGTCGTCCCGACCGCCACTCATAAGGAAGACAATCAATAAACACCTCATGCTCCGACTTCGTTACATAACGGTTCACCATACGTGCATGCTACGGACTTGCAAAACTCAACACAAGTATTTCTCAATTTCACAATTATTCAACTAGCACGACTCTAATATCACCACCTTTATATCGCAAAAACTATTGCAAGGAATCAAACATATCATATTCAGCGATCTACAAGTTTATGTAGGATTTTATGACTAACCATGTGAATGACCAGTTCCTGTCATCTCTCTAAATAGATATAAGTGAAGCAAGAGAGTTTAATTCTTTCTACAAAAGATATGCCCAAGCTCTAAAAAATATAAGTGAAGCAAAAGAGCATTCTACAAATGGCGGTTGTCTATGTAAACAGAAACAAGCAATCCAAACTTCAAATGATATAAGTGAAGCACATGAAGCATTCTATAAAGCCATACTCAAAAGATATAAGTGAAGTGCAATGAGCATTCTATAAATAAACCAAGGACTACCTCATACCAGCATGGTTCATAAAATAAAAGTGAAAACTAAATGCAAAAGACGCTGCAAGATTTGCACATATCGCATGAACGAAACAAATCCGAAAACATACCAATACTTGTTGAAGAAAGAGGGGATGCCTTCCCAGCATCCCCAAGCTTAGACGCTTGAGTCTCCTTGAATATTTACTTGGGGTGCCTCGGGCATCCCCAAGCTTGAGCTCTTGCCCCTCTTCCTTCTTCTCACATCGAAACCTTCTCAATCAAACACTTCATCCACACAAAACTTCAACAGAAAACTCGGTAAGATCCGTTAGTATAATAAAGCAAATCACTACTATAAGTACTGTTGCAAACCAATTCATATCTTGTATTTGCATTGTGTCTACTGTAATATAACTTTTTCATGGCTTAATCCACTGATATAAATTGATAGTTTCATCAAAACAAGCAAACTATGCATCAAAAACAGAATCTGTCTAAAACAGAACAGTCTGTAGCAATCTGAACATTCACCATACTTCTGATACATGAACAATTCTGCAAAAATTAGGAAAATTAAACAATTTGTACAGAAAGACAGTGCAAAAATAATCAGAACCATTTGATGTTCCAGTAAAAAATTAAAATTCGCGCACTACAGCCAAAGTTTCTGTCCTGCACCGTACAAACCAACAAGCATTGTGAACATCCTAAAGGCAAACCTTGGCACATTATTTTTATAATACAATGGAATTGTACAAGGGGATAATTATTTTTATTTAAAAGTTTCTTTAATCAATATTCACAAAGTTTCCGTGAGCATGAACAAAGTTCAAGGCTAGCTCCCACATCAACAATGCTCGTCTTTCCCACTTTCGCTTTTCTTTTTTTGAAAAAGTTTTGGGTGCCCCTCTTTATTTTTATTGTTTTTAAACTATATGAAAGCACTCAACAGAAATAAATGACTCTCTAAAACTTCCGGGTTGTCTCCCTGGCAGCGCTTTTTTAAAGCCATTAAGCAAGGCATATAGTGCTCAAGTAGTGAATCCACCCGGATCCCAAGGTATATCAAAGCCAATTTTAATTAGCAATGATTTGTAATTTAGTAGTGAGCACAAAGTAACATATATCATGTAATGACGAAGTATAACTCTCTTCCTATGCATCGGCATGTCATAAAAGAACAATTCATGCACACATAGTAAAGGCCAATGCATAGTATAAACAGTTTCTTGCAATTTTATCGTATGGGAAACATAGAGAGGTGGAGATATAGTTCCTCTCTCATAATAATTGCAAGTAGGAGCAGCAAGCACATACATATTATATTTATCAAAATCATCATGTGCAACGGTATAAGGCAACCCATCAATGTAATCCTTAATAAGTGCAAACTTCTCCAATATAGTGTAGTCGGGAGAATTCAAAAAGATAATAGGACTATCATGCGTGGGTGCAATAGCAACAATTTCATTCATAACATAAGGAACTATAGCAAGTTCATCTCCATAAGCATCATTCATATTGGCATCTTGGCCACAAGCATAGCAAGCATCATCAAAAATGGATATTTCAAAAGAATCAACGGGATCATAACAATCATCCTTCGGTAAGCACGAAGGGGAATTAAACAATGTATGAGTTGGAAGGTTACTCTCATTAGAAGGTGGGCACGTGTAGCTAATCCGCTCTTCCTCCTTTTGTTTTTCGCTCTCCTCATCATCTTTTTCATCCAATGAGCTCACAGTTTCATCAATTTCTTCTTCCATAGCTTGCTGCAAAATATTAGTCTCTTCTTGGACAGCGTTGACTTTCTTCATAAAAGCATTAATATAGTAATTGTATTCATAATTTTCATAGCAATATCTAAGTATAGCAAGATTTTCAGGCCTATAAGCATCATCATCTAAAGCTTCATACTTTTCAAACAAAGATTCAATTTCATAAGCAGCCTTAAAAGCAACAAATTCTTCTATTTGTTCCACATCATAGTAATCATATACACCATTAGCATAAGAAGCTAAGGTTTCGTTATCATTAAATTCGCATGAAAAGAGAAGGTGTGGGGCCTCCATCCTAGAGCAACAAGTATAATCATATTCCAAGCATAGTTGTTAGCATACCACTGCAACATAATAAATTGATCCCATAATAATTTCCCTTTTTGTGTCGAGCGATAATCCCTAAAGTATTCACGTTGATCCAACGTGTCTCCCATTATAAAGTTGAATGGGGTTTTCGGGATTATCAAAGTAGTACATAATATTTCTCACATAATGAGAATCGGGGTTTTAGGAGTTACCCCATCCTCATGAGTAGCAAGTACCTCTAATTTTTTGGTATTTCGTGTTCCATATCCATAACTAAAGATAGAGAACAACTAAGAACAGCAAATAAAAATTACTTAGTGATAAAGCAAACAAGCACACACGAGAATATTCACCCCACGCTATTGCTCCCCGGCAACGGCGCCAGCAAAAGGTCTTGATAACCCACAAGTATAGGGGATCGCAACAGTTTTCGATAAGTAGGAGTGTCGAACCCAACGAGGAGCTAAAGGTAGAACAAATATTCCCTCAAGTTCTATCGACCACCGATACAACTCTAGCACACTTGACGTTCGCTTTACCTAGAACAAGTATGAAACTAGAAGTACTTTGTAGGTGTTTTTGGGTAAGCTAGCAAGAAAGTAAAGAGCACGAAAATAAAAATAGGGGCTGTTTAAATAAAGACACAACTAAAGTAAATATAGAGAGTGTGGAAGGGTGATGGTAGGTGTGGCGAAATTGTCCCTTAAGCAATTGACTACTTTACTAGATCGATAACAAGTTTAATATGGGAGAGGCCACTGCTAGCATGTCATCCCTTACTTGGAATTCTATGCACTTATGATTAGAACTATTAGCAAGCATCCGCAACTACTAACATTCATTAAGGTAAAACCCAACCATAGCATTAAGATATATTGGCCCCCCTTCAATCCCGTATGCATCAATTTCTATGCTAGGTTGAAGCTTCTGTCACTCTTTCCCTCCAATACATAGTCCTATCAACATAAAACTAACCCTAAGGTGTGATCCACGCGCGCGCTCATATGATGGGCACCAAAGGGCAGCAACATAACCACAAGCAAATTAAATCAATCATAGCAATTCATCAACCACCAATAGGACAACGAAAATCTACTCAGACATCATAGGATGGCAACACGTCATTGGATAATAATATGAAGCATAAAGCACCATGTTCAAGTAGAGGGTACAGCGGGTTGCGGGAGAGTGGACCGCTGAATATAGAAGGGGGAAGGTGATGGAGATGTTGGTGAAGATGACGGCGGTGCTGATGAAGATCGCGGTGATGGTGATGGCCCCCGGCAGCGCTCCGGCGCCACCGGAAGCAAGGGGGAGAGAGCCCCCCTTCTTCTTCTTCTTCCTTGACCTCCTCCCTAGATGGGAGGAGGGTTTCCTCCGTCCTTGGCTCCCATGGCTTGGGAGGGCGAGAGCCCCTCCGAGATTGGATCTATCTCTCTGTTCTGCGTTACATTACGGCTCTGCTTTCACCGTTCGCGTATATATGGAGATCCGTAACTCGATTGGCTGAAACCTTCGCTGTGATTGTTTTCGAATATTAGCTTTCTTGCGGCAAAAGAAGAGCATCAACCGCCTTTACGGTGGGCTCACGAGGGTAGGGGCGCCAGGGGTCGGCGCGCCCCCTACCTCGTGACCACCTCGGCACCGCCTCGCGTGGATTTTTCTTCCGAATTTTCCATATTTTCAAAAATAAGCTCCGTCTGCTTTTATCCCGTTTGGACTCCGTTTGATATGGATATTCTGCGAAACATAAAACATGCAGCAGATAGGAACGGCACTTTGAGCCTTTGGGTCAATATGTTAGTCCCAAAAATAATATAAAAAGTTGCCAAAAAGTATATGAAAGTGAATAATATTGGCATAGAACAATAAAAAATTATAGATACGACGGAGACGTATCAGCAGTCCGCAACCTTTCTCAGGACATGGTGCTTTCTAGGTAGGGGTTTCGGTATATGAATTCATCAGTATTTGACACAGGTGGTGCTCGTGTAGTATTGCGTCCAAGTTGGTACGATTTGAAAGCAACACCTAGCACAGAAGAGGACATGAATTAAATTATCACTCGTACTAATTTAACATGAACTTGAAGTGTGCTAAATTGCAAATTACATAATGGGCATACCTTGATCCATAAATAGTCTAGCTTCTTCATCAGGCTCATGGTAAGCAGCTTCTCCATTAGGCAATCGTTCCAAATAATCTAGTAAATTGATCAACCATAAATGCCAGAAATTTATTGATGAAAACTTCATATGTGAACAACAATTATATCATTGGGTACCTTCTAAATTGGTTTGTTTAGCAACGGGCTCAAAAATTCCATATGGATCATCTGTCTGGTCGTTGCCTACTATGGTAAACCATAAGAGCAGTAGAGCATATTAACAATATAGGTATTCTTAGTGGGATCGTAAAAAGTGTTTTGCAGATTTTGAGTGTTTTCAGTACCATGCAGAGACGCTTTAGCAGGGCCTCTCTTATCATTATCTGGTGTATTCTCATGTTGTTTCCAGCCGGTAAAAGGCTCTATAACTGAACGAAGGAAAGAGAACCCGGACTTGTTGGTCAAATAACATTGTCGACAAATATGTAACATAATTGAATCGACAAACTAACCGGCATGTTCAACTGTGCAATCTAGATCATGTATTGTGCTCAGTTGGGGTACCCTAATCCCTGAAAGTGGGTTCTGAGGCCCTGCATTCAGAATTAATTTCATCCAGAAGCTGATTACAGTCAGAATGCGTGGAACACTATGTACTAAAGCCAGTTTAAAATACCTTGTGCAATATCTCTGACGATGGATCCAATTGGTTGCCTCTTATTGTCAAGAGGCATAACAACAACTCTAATTCTTCCTGCTACCTGTTGCATCTGATATGCATCATTCCTGTGCAACCAATTGGATTCATCTTCGTGTGTCAAATTGTTCTCCTTGTCGTGGGGAAAGTGTTCATGTGATTGAGGTATATTTGATGAGCCTACAAGAGATTTGCAGTATGACATGACTACCCTGCATTTATGGGCATATTTGCTGAGGTAAGAACATGGAATCAGTATCTTATGGTACAACAGTAGTACTTGCACATGTCATTTTTTGGAGCTGGGTGACACCGGATTGTCCTGTAGCTGGCATGGGTGAAACAGTGGCATCGTCGTTCAGGATGGTAGTTGTAGCCTTTCTCTTCTCTCGAGACAGGCGCTGTCGTTTTAATATCTCATCCCTGTTCTGTGCATACCGTTCCCTGTCCCTTTGCCTCTTTAACTCCTTAGGATCTACGTAGATAAAAAAACTAATTAGTGTAAACACACATTGTTGTATATACTTTGTTGATCATCATTACCAATGGACATGGACACCGGTGTACTTGTTTCATTTTCCTGGCCATTGATATCGGCAGAAACAACGACCATTTTTGTCTCACTACAGGGTTGATGTTGCCTCTTCAGCTCCTTAGGGTCTAATATATGAAACGTTATAGTTATACTTTAGCATATAATGTAGTATTTGGACAATACATAAAAGCATGCAGTACAAGGGCATTTTAACCTTGGGTCATGACCACGGGTGTATGTGCTACATTTTGTTCATCACTAAGCAGTGCAGTTGAAGCCTGTTTCTTTTCACGGGCTTCACGTCGTCTTTTAAGAATATCATCTCTATTGCGTGCATAATACTCTTTGTTCCTCTCCCTATTCAAGTCTTTAGGGTCTGTTTAAATAAGTACTGCAAGTTAGCAGACAAGCAACAACAAAAACAGTAGCAGAAAGTAGGATCTGGTTGCTGATAGTCACCCAATGATTGGTTGTTGCTTATATCCTCAAATGGGGTGCTTGGGCCTATATAAACACATAGCGTGAGTCAGCACACAAGCAACAGCACAAACAGTAGAAGAAAGTAGGAAGTGGTTGTTGATAGTTACCCAATGGTTGGTCATTGCTTATATCTTGAAATGGGGTGCGCGACCCGCACGATTGGGAGACGACATACTGTAGCCTTCATGTGAACATTCATGTCATTAAATTATTAGAAGCATGTATATTGTAAGGAGATAAGCAGTTTTGTGTCGTCTGTGTAAGGAGGTAAGCAATTTTGTTTTGTGTGTGTAAGAAGATAAGCAGTATTTTCCACATACAAATCAGTAATTAGAGATGTAAAATTAATCATTGTGTTGTAGACTGGCGTGATGTATCATTCCCGTGCCCTAGGTATGGTAGCCCGTGTTTGCAATTGCACGGCATCTGCATGTCTTACTTTTACGATCTTGCCTTTTATGTATGCCTAATGTTTGATCTTCTGTTCTGAAAACTATAATCTTGAGTGCAGGGAAGAATTACACCTGGTCCAGGGTCCGTGCAGGGCGGGTTCGTGGGCACTGGCGATCTGGCGGACTTCTAGCACACTGCGAGGGGGCAGGGCAGCCTCCTGGGCGCCCGCTACATCGATGGTGCAGGGAGGCGGATGCACGGTGGAGTGGCACGAGGTCGTCGTCTCGAGAAGACGGTGTTGGCGCGATGGTGACGGAAGGCAGAGAGGGCCGGCAGAGAGGGCCCTGCGCGATTGGGCTAGGAGAATCTATTATTTCCTTAGTCTGAGATTAGAATTCCCCAATTGTCGGGGGGATGTGGGACCGATTGTTGTAGGGAAGGCTTCCGTAGTCTCCTGGTGAAGCACGGCCAGTCAATGGAAATTGCTAGGTGCACACCATACCGGTTTTAGATCAATGATGGTCGTTAGATTTAGATTCATGGGACTAGGTGCACAACATACCGGTTTTAGATCAATGATGGAGCACTGAAGAAAGATCGTGTTGGATTGTTTAATAGTAGTGGAGATTCTTTTGAGCACGGTGACCAAGGCACAGAATTGAAAATAATTTTAGACGAAAATGCCCTTAACTAATTAGGTAGTTAGTAGCTTAATTATCGGCAACAAAATAACTAGCAACCTAATAAAAGGCAACTAAATCTCGCTACACCAAAATAAAATCAATCTGTGGGATGGGAGAGAGAGAAATGTGAGTGCATGTAATTAGGGAGAGAGATTTTTTCTTTACTACCTTCCTATTGGGGACTATGTGCTACTTTTTATCTAAGGCATGTCCTGGATGGTGGAAGGGCATACACGGAAAATTGAGAGCAAAAGAGAAATACACCTTTTTACATTGTGGAATTTTTGGGGAAAATAAATACACCTTATATAAAGGAATGGAGGGAGGATGTCATTTGGCAAAATTAAATAAACAAGGTGAAGATAAACGAGCGAGCAATCTGGTTTCAAGCTTCACGTCCTATAGACAAATTCTTATAGGGAATGGAAGACAAAGTTTTTAAGGTCTTTTTAGACATATTTTCTTTAAAAAAAGTTAGGCAAAGACAAAGTTTGTTGCGCTGTACAGAGGTGAAGTTTTTTTCTTGAGAAACTCTATAGAAGTGAATTCTTTTTTTGAGACATGTACATGAGTTTTTTGCTTTTTTGAGAAAAGAGACATGTACAGATTTTTTTTTTTGAGATAAAGACATGTACAAAAGTTTTCTTTTTTTAAGACAATCTCGCGAAGCTTTTATTTAACTCGTCATAATGTTTACATAAACGAAAGAAAGATCATCTGGGTTGCCTAACCACACATGACAGCCAACACCAAGTGAGAGAGTATGCTTTGCTAAATTGTGAGCCTCAACATTCAAACTCCTAAATTCATGGCTAAAAGAACAAAAAGCAAAAGACTTGGAACGATCTACAATCTCCCTAATGATAGCACCATAGACTGCTGCACTCCCCTGTTTGAGATCATCAATAACATTTTTGCAATCCGAGGCCACCGAGATCATGTGCTCGTAGAGGTCATCCGGCAAAGCAAGTGACTCCCGTACTGCCCGCAGTCGTGGGATCGTCCAAACCCTGGAAGGTAATCGTGGACAGAAGTGAAGTGGAGGGCCAACATGATGTAAAATACGGCCCAGTATTTCCCTGCTAATGCTTTTGCGGCCCAACATTACCCACTATCCCATTGCGCTACAGTAACATTTCCCCAATCGGTGGGTTACCGAACCCCCGTCGCCGCCTACGCCGCCGCCGCCGTCGCGTCCGACAAACAATCGCATCCTACGCCGCCGCCGCCGTCGCGTCCGACAAACAATCGCATCCTACGCCGCCGCCGCAAGCCAAGGTATTTCTCTTGACGCGCACGGGAAAACCGTCTGCTACCCCATCAATTCGTTAATCCCTTGTTCCTTTAAGCGGCGCCATGGAGGAGAAGAGCTCTGGGCACAAGAAGGCAAGGGCGACCAACCCTCCGGCGTCGGCGCAGGAGGCAGTTCCGGCAGCGGTGGCGGCCAGCCTCCTGACGGACGACCTCATCGTGGAGATCCTCTCCCGCCTCCCCGCCAGGTCCGTCCACCGCTTCAAGTGCGTCTCGCCGTCCTGGCGCGCCCTCATCACGGACCCGGCCAACCGCAAGAAGCTGCCCCAGGCCCTCGCCGGCTTCCTCTACAGCACCTTCCACAGGCGAGACCCCCGCTTCCATGAATTCCACTTCGCCAACGTCTCCAACAGCCCATCCCCGCCGGTCGACCCGCTCCTCCCTTTCTTGCCATCCGACAAGTACCTGTACGTCAACCAGCTGGACACCTGCAATGGCCTCCTCCTCTGCCTCTGCTACATGGCCCCTTCTTCTCCTTCCACGGATGAGAGTGCGCCGCTTGAATCCCATTACATCGTGTGCAATCCGGCCACTGGGAGGTGGGTCGACCTCCCCCCTCACCCTGAGGCGCCTCCCGACAGCTTCGTCTTCGCTCGATTGGCTTTTGATCCAGCAGTCTCCTCCCATTTCCGCGTTCTTCAATTTGAGAACAGCGATCTGAAGAAATACGTCACAGGAGTGAACATCTACTCTTCGCAAACTGGAGCCTGGAATCATAGAGAAAGTCGCTTGGTTGAGAAAATTACCCTGTTCGCCGGCCTTTCCGATGTCTTCTTTCACGGTATGCTACACTTGCTTGGTTGGTTGCACCACCCCCTGTACATGGACGAAAATTTTGTGCTGGTAGCAGTGGACGTGGAGGGGCAGGTGTGGAAGACTATCCGTTTGCCTTCACGTGGTTTGGGTTTTGGTAGAATTGGATTGTCACAGGGGTGCTTGCACTATGCTAGCAAGGTCCTACCTACTGTTGACAAGAACAAGAAGAAGAAAAAGAAGAGGAAGAAAAAGAAGGAGGATATATCTCTAGCTGCCGAGATAGCAGGAGTCTGGTGCATGAAGGATTATGATGGTAAGGAATGGATTTTGAAGCATAGTGTCACCATTGCTGAGTTGTGGAACATAACTTCGGCAGAGTTCAACGTTGCTGCTATTCATCCAGACCGCGACAGCATTTTCTTGTATTCATATGATGATGATACATTGGCATCATACGAAATGCAACATCGACTTCATCGTATCCTTCATCTCGAGGAAAACAGCACATCAATATTTCTACCCTATGTTCCACTCTTCTCAGACTCATTTGCAGGTGCAGATGGGCAGTAGTGTTACCTAGAAGTCAAGTTTGTGTTTCCTTAAAGAATGGGCTCTTCTTTAGGCTAAACTATTTGTCTGTTGGATTTTTGAATCGACTTAAATTATGTCATTCGATTTTGCTGGTGGTTATGTGCTCCTTTGAGCTTGATTCTTCTGTTCACAGTAATCCTTGGTAACCTTAGAGATTAAACATATTGCAGTTTTCAAAGAAGATTGTTAAGCTATTGTCCTGGGTACAAATTAGTTTCATGTGGCTAAAGTATTCTAAAATCTGGTTTTCATAGCCATGATATATAAGGATTATGTGTCCTAAATCCTAATATTACTTAGTGTAATTTGTGGATCTATTGGAAGTCTCAATCTCAGACTGTTGCAAAGCCTATTTGATGTTAGTCCTCAAGATTTGGGTGAGGTGCTGCCACTGCAATTTTTTCTATCTGGGTGAGACTGAAAAATTGCTTTTGTTCGACAAAAGAAAAGGCCAGCTTTTCCTGAAAAGCTTTCTTGCTGGGTTAGAAAAACAAGACATGGCTATTTGTACTCTCTGCTCCTCTGTTCTGGGAGTCATTAGCTGGTGCTTACACCCCAGCTAGCTTGATTCTTTGTTCGGAGCAATGTGTGGTATCCCAACAGATAAGCCCTGGACACGAATTTTCTCCATGTGGCTAGATTATAATGTAATCTAGCTTTATTGGCCATAACATTCGAGGAATATTAGTGGGTGCAGCTTGTTGTCACGACCCAGGCATATACATATGATGAGCAATCAGATCAATACCGATTTCGGATACAAGAGAAGGAATTTGAGGTGAGAATCAGCAACAAGGGGTGAGATACAGGAAGCATGAAGGCGAGGAACAGGAGCAAGAGGATGAGGATGAGAGGCTTCAAGACGTGTCAATGGTTCGCTGCCCTTCTGTGCTGCGTCTCTCCTTATATAGACATTGCTTCAGATCCTTGCAGCTAGGCCCAGCCCAAGATCAACAGCCCATTTCACGGAGGAAGACCCGCCAAGAGTAAAAGGGGCATGGCCCTGGGGGCATGACACTTGTCAACGTGTTAGTGTACTGAATGTCTCAATCGTACTGTCGCAATGTCTATTTGATCTTAGTCCTCAGGCTGGTCATAGTGGGAGTAACTTAGATAGTACCATAATGCACTTCAAGAAAATTTTGCTTATGTGACATTTAGTTAATGAGGAGAGAGGTGTTTAGAGTAACATAATATGTTACTGTAACATAGCGCTTCCCGAAAAAGTATGAGTCTACAAGCTAATAAATGAAGCCATCTATGATTCTACTATTATGTTATTTTGCACTATGAAGGTAGTAACTTAGAGGGTGTCTGGATCACTAGTGACTAGAGACTAGAGACTAGTAGTAGTCACTTTTAGTCAGTAAACCTCCAAACACCCCTGACTAATGGGTGACAAAACTAGTTTAGTCCCTAGTCACCCCACCCCCAACTAAAAGTGACTAAGAGGGTGTTTGGATCACTAGTGACTAGAGACTAGAGACTAGTAGTAGTCACTTTTAGTCAGTAAACCTTCAAACACCCTTACAAAACTAGTTTAGTCCCTAGTCACCCCACCCCCAACTAAAAGTGACTAAGAGGGTGTTTGGATCACTAGAGACTAGAGACTAGTAGTAGTCACTTTTAGTCAGTAAACCTTCAAACACCCCTAACTAATGGGTGACTAAAACTAGTTTAGTCCCTAGTCACCCCACCCCCAACTAAAAGTGACTAAAGTCTCTCCTCTAATTAATTGGCGGGCCCATCTTGTTGCGGGCGACGCATCTGCCGCCCCATCCCCTTCGCACGCAGGCGGGGGCAGCCCCATCCACTCCGCCGCTTCCCTTTCCACCTGCCGCCGACTCGCCGCCCAAGACTCATGGCCGCCGTGCTCCGTCCGTACCATGGACGGCGACGGCAAACTCCCTTCGATTTCTTCGCAGACGGCGTCTTCCGGTCTGCGGTGCACCACATCGACGAGGACGGGTGGGAGATGACGCCTCATCTCCGGGATCCGCCGGCCGGCTTAGTGGCGAGGGGGCTCAGCGGCTTCGGTGGCGGGGGCTCGGCCGCGGCTCGGTGGCAGGGCGGCTCGGTGGCAAGAGGCTCGAGCGCTCGGTGGCAGGGGGGCTCGGCCGCGGCTCGGTAGCCGGGGGGCTCGGCCGCTGCTCGGTGGCCGGGGGGCTCCGCGCTCCCATCGGGTTGGATAGCATCGACCTCAACGGCGACTCCGCCGTCGCTGCCTCCTACCCCAACACAGGCATGTACACGCAGCTTTTTTCGTCCGGAGTGCGGCCGGCCATGGTGTGCCCCTCCAGACAGATCGGACGGCGTGGCGCGGCAGTGTGGTCGTCCCACCTCGCCAAGGTCTCCCCGGTGAGGGCCCCGGATCGTCGTGGCAAGCAGGTCGTCATGACGTCGGGACGAGGTGGTCTTGGTTCAAGTCACTCGAGCAGCGGCAAAAGCATCGATCATGGTAGAAGATGTTGAGGAAGAAGATGAACCACCAAGAAGATGTTCGAGCAGAGGAAGACGACAAAGATCTTTGAACCAGCATATCCGGTACAATATTTGTCCAATTGTTGTGTTTACTTGAATGAATGTATGTTAAGTGGAAAGTAGAAAGTAGAAACTACAGCTTGTTAAGTGGAAAGTAGAAAGTAGAACTACAGCAAGGTGTTCAGTTTGGACAAATGAAACTACTGCAATCGAATTGGAAAATCTCAGAAAAGAACACAATTCTTGTTTCTACACAGTTTCTGTCCTCCAAACTCAGAAAGTAGAAAATGCATGAGGAGATGAATGACCAACTAATGTTTCTACACAGTTTCTTGTTTCTACTTGTTCTGTCATATTTATCAAAAATAGTCTTGTGTCTGAAATAGTACTTGTTCTGTTTTCTCATACATTTTTTTAATAGAGGCCAAAAAGCAAGGCTAACTGGACAGACAGAAATACATTGACTTTATGTGAAATAGCTTGTGAGGAAATAGATGCTGGCAATTCTGTTGGTAGAGTTTGGAGCCCTCAAAGCATAAGAATATGAGGGAGAAATATTGGGAAAGGGCAAAGCTGTGGCATCAAGGCAGGGAATTCAGGAACAAAATAACTAACTTGAAGGGCTTGTACAATGATTGGGTATGGTTGCAGCAGCAAACCGGCCATGCCATGCTTAGATGGCGAAGTGACGCAGCAATCGCAAATTGGTGGGAGAAAGAAATCAAGGTATTTTTGCTTATATTCTTGCTCCCTCTCCTTCAAGTGTTCATTTTTGCTTATGTTCCAATGACAGAAGATATATATGCTGATTTCTTTCTATTATTTCTTTCCAGGACAGACCAAATCTCAAGAAATTTAGAAATGGTAACCCTGAGTATATGCCCCTGTTACATGAGATATTTCATGAGGTCGCTGTGGATGGTTCATCTGCTTATGTTCCCGGGATGAAGATTGTTTGGAGTTAAATAATGATGATGACCTGGATGGCAATGAAGGCTTCGTGTCCAGCCCTATGAGTACCAACACTCAAAAGAGAGGGAGCCGCCAGAGTTAAGGAGTACAGACTAGTAGTCCTTCAAAGAGAAGCAAAACTCGGGGTCCATTTGTAAAATATATGAAGGACATTGAAACTAAGTTGGAGAAGGAAAGTGAGAAAACAGACTCTATTTTGCAGGCTCTTGTGAACCAAGGCAATGAAAAGGTTAGGAGAAGTGAGGAACGTGCTCGGTCGATAAAAACTGTCGGAACCTTGCCATTGAGTGTGGAGCATCGGAAGAGTCAGTTGAGTACTTTGTTGCTTGTGATTTATTCAAGGAGAAACACAATGTAACTGTCTTCCGAACATGAAGACCCCTGAAGCTAGGTTGATATGGTTGAAGAGATGGTGCAGGCGAAGAACATGTATGCAGCAGATGGCGAGATATGAAGGCGTAATGATCTGTGTCAGCTAGTCTTGTGTCTTGAGTCATGTGTGTCCTCTTGTGTCTTGAGTCAAGTGTGTCCTCTTGTGTCTTGAGTCGTGGATGACATGATTTGTGGACTAATGTGGCCTTAATCATTATGTTTCGGACAAATTATTATCTACCGATCTGTGTATTTGCATGTGTTGATGATATGTTCATTATGTCTGTAGACTTCATGATTTCTATTTGTTTGTGCTTTTCTTGCAGAATGAGGATGAATCTAGTGATGAGGACAGTACAGACCAAGATGATGAGTCTAGTTATGAGGACAGGACTGATGAAGATGATGACTCTAGTGATGAGGAAGAAGAATATACAAGGAGTGCTAGCACTACTTCAGTTGAGGCGGCAGAGGCTCAACAAACTAGGTATGGTCGCCCACATGTTTGGTATGTACTACATGGATCGTTTCATGGTTAAAGGGGAAAGGAGAATTTTAAAAGCTAAAGAGTCTGGATATGAATGGGTAGTGAGAAATCTAGGAAACAAAACAGATTGCTACAAAATGTTTAGGATGTACCCACCGGTGTTTGATAAACTACATAATCTGCTAGTGGAGTCTTATGGACTGAAGTCAACCAAGAAAATGTCATCAGTTGAGAGTTTAGCTCTCTTTTTATATATAGTTGGATCTCCCCAATCTGTTAGACATGTTGAGAATCGGTTTATCGTGTCCATGGAGACAACAAGAGAAAGTTTAACAAAGTTTTGGAATGTATGGTTAAGCTTTCCATTGACATCATTAAGCCACGAGATCCTGAATTTAGAGTTGTCCATGAAAGGTTAAGAGGTGCTCGATGGTACCCATGGTTCAATGATTGCATTGGAGCAATAGATGGGACTCATGTGCGGTTGTGGTGCCACCAAACAAGGTTCCACGATATTTAAGGCATATGGTTCTTGTAGTCGTAATGTTATGGCTGTGTGTGATTTCGACATGAGATTCACTTTTGTGCTTGAGGGTGGCCTGGATCGGTCCATGATATGAGGCCATTCAAGGATGCTCTTAGCCGGTTTGATCACAAGTTTCCACATCCACCTTCAGGTACGAAACTTGATACTCAGTACAATAGGTTTATGCCTTGCATTGACATTTGCACCGTATAGGGGCCAAAAGTATCATTTTCAAGAGTTCCATCAAGGCACCATGCCGAGAGGTAAAAAGGAGCACTTCAATTATACTCATTCTAGACTACGCAATGTCCTTTGGCGTTGTTTTGGAGTCTTGAAAAATAAGTGGAGGATTCTTTTCAAAGTACCAAGTTATCCTCTACGCAAGCAAACAAAAATTATTGTGGCATGCATGGCCTTGCATAATTTTATTCGTGAAAGTCATTTGGCGGACAAGGAATTCGATAGGTGTGACAATGATGAGAGTTATCAACCTCTCCTTGAGGAAACAAGGAGGAGGAGGCGTCAGAACACTAGGGGTGAAGAAATGGAGCTAGATTCAGTGGATATGAATCGAGTGAGAGATACGATTGCTGATGGTTTGTTCAACAGCGTTGAGAAATTTCTGATGTTATTTATTTCGTTTCCAACATGTAACGTTATGGGACAATTTTAGTTTTCTTATGTGTGGACAGTTTTGATTTCCTTGTGTGGACAATTTTGATTTCTTATGTATGTACATTTTTCATTGTGCTTTTCGTGAGGGATAGTCTGGTGCTTGTGTTGCTTGCGTGAGGAGAGAAAAAAAAGGTATTGAGAGCTGCTGTTGCATGGCGTGAGGGAGAAAAGGAACATGACTTTGCTGCTTTCCTTTCTTGCGCGGGAGTATAGCGGTAGTTGCTGTTGCACAAGGGAGAGAGGAGAGATAAATGGAAGGGAGAGAGAAGAATTTAATACTGAGACATTTAATGCTGACTAGTAGTAGTCACCTTCCAAACAGGGCCTGACTAAAAACTTTTAGTCTGACTACTACTAGTCACATGACTAGAGAGTATCCAAACACCCTCTTAGACTAGTGTCATATGCATGACACTTATATAAGTTACTCCCCACTATGACCAGCCTCAGCGGCATGCGCTGCATCCTGCATTGAACAAGTTCCTTTTATCTATTTTTCATGTTACTGATGAATTCTGTTGAATCCAGTTGAACTTCGTTCCACAGCTAACCTGCTACAGAGGATCAAGTGGTTTTGACACAGTACTCCCTTCAATTCATAATAAGTGTCGCAGTTTTGAACTAAGGTTGAACTAATATTAGTTCAAAACTGAGACATTTATTTTGAATCGGAGGGACTATTATTTTTGCTACATATCAGGTGATAAGCCAAAGGTAAATATCATGTAATCTTGTGTGTGGTTCACGAATGAGAAAGGGATTTCGGCAGGTGCCAGCATAGGACTGGGCATTTCCTGCTAGAAAGATTAATCATATCGGTGGGTGCAGCTTAGTTTACTGAAAGTCTCAATAAGAATGTTGCAATGTGAGTATATTTCATCTTAATCCTAAGCGGTAATGTACTGCATCAAACAAGTTCCTCTTATCTAAGCTAATGAATTCTGGTGAATCCAGTCTGAATTTCTATCACAACACCATATAATTACACCATGGTTTATTCAGTTTCTGACCTGAATAAATCTATTGAACTATGTCCCACAATTTCCCCATGTTTCCTGTCATTTTCTAGACATCTGTGATGTTTCTTCGGAAACTACATTCCTACATTCCCGTTAACAATATTACCCAATCCCCATGAACAACAGTAGTAACTCGTAGAATTATCTTTTGCTCCTACATGTTCTCCATATCACGCGAACTCATAAGCACACCAAAAAAGAAGAATTTATTCCCTACAACTTATTGCTGAATTGGTTCATATAAATAGTCCGCCGGTTATCAAAACCATTTCCTTTACTCCTATTTTCATGTATATATGGGCCTAAGGACCATCTATAATTCAACATCGTGTCCTCATATTTGGTTTTGGTCGGGGGGTTCATTCTGGAGGTTAGTCTTGGTGGCATTGTCCGACGGAGCAAATGGCGCGATTGTGCATCTTTGTTCTCCAACTCCAGTTTTAAACGGCAAAAGGTTGGCCTGTGTCGGCCTCGTCAGGGAGCGTGTGAAAGTTGTGTTCCTAGATTCCGTCTAGCCGGACCTTGAGGGTTATTCATGCCCTATGTGATGTGTTTTTTCTTGTGCTATGTAGTTCATGGTTGTCGGCATCTTCTGGTCTACATATGTGACTTCCTGGACATTGTTACTACAAACTTCTGGGTATCAACAATGTGCTATGTAGTCCACGGTTGTCGGCATCTTCTGGTCTACATCTGTGACTTCCTGGACATTGTTACTACAAACTTCTGGGTATCAACAAGTTGGCTCTGCTAAGATGGAGGTCGAGAGGAGGCGACGAGCTTTGCTCACGGCACGTCAGCGATGGATGCAGGAGGATTTAGACTTTGGCACCCCCAAGGATTTTTGATGCATTTTTAATTTCTATAAGGATATCTTTATAAGGTTTTGTGCTACCTAATATGTAGCCATTAGCCTCTAAGTAAAAGAACAACATGAATGATTAGTTCTGAGGAAGGTATTTAACATACATAGTGAAGTTTGCATTCTCGCACTGATTTTTCTGCACCATACATCCATTACATACGGCTCTTTCTCCAAGCCCCTCCCTCTCCAGAAACCCTATCCACCTTGGCTCCACCGTTCCCTGTCGGCTTGGCCACGAGTTCTCTCATCCTCCGCCTGGTGCTCCAACGGTGGGAGGAGGTGGGGATCCCGGAGTTGTATTGCGGCCTTGTAGCTAGGTCTCTTAGAATAAGAGTTTCATTCCCCGACGATGGCCTTGTGGTGATGATGGTATCATGTGGATCAAGAATAAGATTGCCCCAACTCCTCGTCCACCACGTCGACGACATAGATGAGGGCGGGGGCATTTGGTCGCTTCTCTTATGAATTAGTAACTGGTGGTGTCTTTGCATTATGTTGAAAGGTGTCTTCGGGCGGAGTGGACAATGTCGCTTCATGTCTTCGTCCTCTGGCTCCTCGGGCGACATTCGACCAACTTCGAGGTAGTCCGGAAGCTTGTGAGGTCTTGTCTCCCCGAGTTTGTCTGGCAGGGTTTGGGGTGGTCGTCCACCCCTCTTCATCGTCTTCTTCTCCGGGATGGCGATATGTTACTGAGATTTTTGTTGCCGGCATCTTCTGACTCTGAAAGATGACTTCTCGACTGCTGCAACAACAACGTTTCCCTGGCTCCGAGGCTATTTTGGAGTTCCACATGTGGCATTGAGCTTGGCTCACGGCGCACCGCCAGTGAGTGCAAGAGTAAGACGACGTTAATTTACTCGAGGACCGGTATGCAATTTTTAATTTCTTTAAGGATGACCTTATAAGGGTTGACTGATTTTCTTTAATAAAGATATTCAGATGACATCTTTAATGTATGTCATTTGGCAAAATTTAAAAAACACGGTGAAGATAAACGAGCGAGCAATCGAGTTTCAAGTTTTGCGTCTTGTAGACAAATTCATGTTTTCTTATAGGGATGCAAGACAAATATTTTGAGGCTATTTGTAGACATATTTTCTTTAGAAACAAGTTAGGCGAAGACAAAATTTGTTTTTTTAGGCAAAGACAAAGTTTGTTACGCTGTACAAAAGTGAAGTTTTTTTTTAGAAATTGTACAGAAGTGATGTTTTTTATAACTATAGTACATACGTTTTTTTTGAGGGGCCACCATCTTTTTTGAGACAAAAATATAATAATAAAATGTTGGCCCCTCAAAATAAAAATAACAATGAGGGGCCAACATGGTCATGGAAGATGAGTACTAATGTAGAATACGGCCCAGTATTTCACTGCTAATGCTTTTGCGGCCCAACATTACCCACTATCCCATTGCGCTACAGTAACATTTCCCCAATCGGTGGGTTACGGAACCCCCGTCGCCGCCTACGCCGCCGCCGTCGCGTCCGACGAACAATCGCACCCTACGCCGCCGCCTCAAGCCAAGGTATTTCTCTTCACGCGCACTGGAAAACCTTCTGCTCCCCCATCAATTCGTCCTTCTAGCCCAGATTGATGAATCCATTGTGAATCCCTTGTTCCTTTAAGCGGCGCCATGGAGGAGAAGAGCTCTGGGCACAAGATGGCAAGGGCGACCAACCCTCCGGCGTCGGCGCAGGAGATGGCGGCGGCGTCCAGCCCCCTCACGGATGACCTCATTGTGGAGATCCTCTCCCGCCTCCCCCCAGGTCCATCCACCGCTTCAAGTGCGTCTCGCCGTCCTGGCGCGCCCTCATCGCGGACCCGGCCAACCGCAAGAAGCTGCCCCAGACCCTCGCCGGCTTCCTCTACAGCACCTACCACTGGGCAGATCCTCGCTTCCAAAAGTTCCATTTGGCCAACGTCTCCGTCGGCGCAGCCCCGGCGGTCGACCTGTCCCTCTCCTTCCTGCCATTCGACAAGTACTTGTACGTCGACCAGCTGGACGCCTGCAATGGCCTTCTCCTCTGCCTCTGCTACATGGCCCCTTCTTCTCCTTCAACGGACAAGCGTACGCCGCTTGAATCTCATTTCATCGTGTGCAATCCGGCCACCGAGAGGTGGGTCGATCTGCCCCCTCACGCCAAGGTACCAAACGGCCATCGCGGCGTAGCTCGTTTGGGTTTTGATCCAGCAGTCTCGTCCCATTTCCATGTTCTTCAGTTTGAGGAGACAGGTCAGGAGGATTGCGTCACAGGAGTGAACATCTACTCTTCGCAAACTGGAGCATGGAAGCGTAGACAAAGCCACTTGGTTGAGAAAATCACCCTGTACGCTGGCCTTGCAAGTGTCTTCTTCCACGGCATGCTGCACTTGCTTGGTATGCTGAAACCCATGAAGCTGGACGACGATGCTGTGCTGGTGGCAGTGGACATGGAGGGGCAGGTGTGGAAGGCTATCCGTGTACCATCAGGTGGTTTGAGTTTTGGTACGATTGGATTGTCACAGGGGCGCTTGCACTATGCTACCACACCCCTAGGTATTGTTGACAAGAATAAGGAGGATACATCCCTAGCTACCAAGATAGCATCAGTCTGGTGCATGGAGGATTATGATAGTAAACAATGGGTCTTGAAGCATAGTCAGCAATGATGAGTTGCGGAGCAAAACTAGGGTGGAGTACAAGGTGACTGCTATTCATCCAGACCGTGACACTATTTTCCTGGATTCATGTGATGTTGATACATTGGCATCTTATGATATGCAACATCGGGAATTCCGTCGTATCCTTAATCTTAAGAAAGACAGAGCACCACTGTTTGTACCCTATGTTCCACTCTTCTCAGACTCATTAGCAGGTGCGGATGGGCAGTAGTGTTGCCAACAACTCAAGCTTGTGCTTCTTTGAGGAATTGGCTCTTGTTCTTCAGGCTGAACAGTTTGTCTGTTGATTTCTGAATCAACTTAAATTATGTCATCCAATTTGCTGGTGCTCATGCTCTTGCTAGCTTGATTTTGTGTCCGGAACAATCCCTGGTAACCTTAGAGATTAAGCATATTCCAATTTTCAATGGACATGGTTACTTTTTCTACTCGAAGTAGTTTCATGTGGTCAATATTTAAGGAAAATGAAATCTGGTTTTCTTGGCCATAATATTTATTATGGATTATGTGCCCTAAGTCATGATATGGTGGTGAGTGTAGTCTGAACTTTTTAGTGTATTGAAAGTCTCAATCAGGCTGCCATAATGCCTATTTGATGTTAGTTCTCAAGATTTCGGCGACTCATTGCCATTAATTGAGCAAGTATACATTTTATCTGCTTTTGCTGTAGCTAATGAATTCAGGCTGCTACAGTTCAAGTTCTGCAAGCTAAGCTGTAGACCAGCTTTCCTAAAAGTTTTCTTGATTTCTGAGTAAATGGCAAGGCAGAATTATTTGTGTGTTGATTTCTGAATGTACTTAAATAGTGCCATTCAACCTGCTAGTGCTTACACTCTCTCTAGTTTGATTCTTTTTTTCCGGAGCAATGCCTACAGATTAAAGCATATTGTAATTGTGAAGATAACACGATTAGTATTGTTGTTTGTCTAGCTATTGCCCTGGCATGAATTTGTTCCATGTTGCTAAATCATGCTGCTGCAATCCGGCTTTCTTGGCCATAACATTTAAGGAATGTGATTGTTGTAAACGATGGTATTAGTGAGTGCAGTGTAGTACTGTAAACGTGTTGTCTGTACTACTTAAAGTCTCAATCAGACTGTTGCAACGCCTATTTGATCTTGGTCCTCAGTGATAAAGCACTGAAGTGAACTAGTTCCTTCTAACTATTTTTGCCGTAGCTGACGATTTCTGATGAATCTATATGTGCTTTGGTTCCACAACCTAACCTGCTGCAGAGGATCAGGTGGTCTTGGTACGACATTAATACTTAGCTCACTAATCATCATCACTGTACAGTAGTGTTACTATATTTCAGTATAACTGCAGCAAAGCACCGAACCGAAAAGCTTTACCTCGCTGATGCCTGTTGGCGTCTCGGCTTGTCTGTTGGTTCCATTTGGTCCGGCGACCAAAGGAAACAATCGCCTCAGCCTTGTACTTCCCTTTGTAAAGAAATATAAAAGTGTTTAGAATGCTCTTATATTTATTTACAGAGGGAGTATTTGCTTAACCACACCAACATGTTAACATCCAAGGTCCTTTTCTGGCTTCTTAACCTCCATATCAATTCGGTACTTTGAAAAGTTTCTCAAACTTTGTTGCAACAAGCTCTTTCAGGAGATGCGCAAAACCTCGCTTCACCCGCTGCTTCATGTGCTCCATATGTAGTATCAATCTAAGTGAACCAGCCAAACGCTTCCGGCCTTTTTTCCCCGATATCTGCGTTTTCACAACACAGAGCACCATGGCCACATATTCCTATGTGAGATCGAGCAACTCTCGAACTATCGTGAGTCGCCCAGCCCGGGACCGGTTTCAGCTTCGGCCCATTTGGATTAGCGTTTCTACTCGTTTCTTGCCGGTTTAAGATACCGGCCTCATCCCGTTGTTTTCATTCTAGACAGAAATGTTTTGGCCGGTAATTTACACCTGGAAAATAAATACAAATGTATAAACTTACACCCATTTCAAGTGGGGCCTTAAGGTATATACCGTATACAGTGTTGGGGAAGGCCGCCGATGACACCACGCCAGAGAGCTTGTTGGGGGGGTTCGTGTGAGTACAGGTTGTTCTGCGTGTGCAACTGTCTGTTCTAGTTTTTCTCTTTAAAAATCAAGTGGATGTACTAGTACGTGTGCGCCCTTTTCTCCGTTGTATTTTTTTGCATTCCGTTTTATTAGCGTTCAACATCTATTTCAAAAATATTTAGTCGCCACCTTCAAAAAATATGTTTGGCACCATTAAAAAATGTAAGTTACATTAACAAAATGTTTGCATAAATGAAAGAAAAGTTTTGTACTATTCATAAAAGGGATGTACGTGATATTTAAAAAAAACATTCTTGTGTTTAAAAAATGAATGTTGCATTTAGAAAATAGTATTTTCTTTTGTAGTAAAAAAGTGTTCATGAAGTTCTGCAAAAATGTTCTCGGCCATTAGAAACATGTTCAACATGTATTTGATTTATTTTAACATGTATTCGAAGAAAAGTACAAAACATGTAGTATTAGAAAAGTATAATCATGTATTGAAAAATGTTCAACATGTATAAAAATGTTTCACATGTATACTAAAAAATTACAATGCATATTGTAAAATAAAAATGAAAAATAAAAACTCAAAGAAAACCCAAATTTTTTAAACATGTATAATAAAAATATTTCTAATGTATACAAAAAATTATAATTTGTATGAAAAAGGTATAAACCAAAAACATATAGTAAGAAAATGATAATCATGTACTTAAAAAATGTTAAATGCTTATAAGAAAAATGTTTCTTATGTATACGAAAATTATACAATCTATTTATGGATAGAATGGTACACCCCATTGATCTAGATTGCAAGATAGGAATTCATAAAGCAGTCAATGTTTTCATCCTTTAAAAAAAAGTCAATGTTTTCATGCAGACACATTAATGAGTACCATTTATCTTATGTTTTGACTTAGAAATGTCGTTGGCTACAATCCAATGCACTAAAATAGAAATACTTTTGTGCGAAAACAGTACACAATCATATTTCTCGAGTCAAACATGTTGGTACTATACTTTGTATGTCTATTTGATATTTAGACTGTACATTAGTACTGCCATATCAGTGAGCTAAACCAAATATTAGTTGATAATAGGGCCAAATAAGAAAAAAATATCAAATATAAATTATATAGAAAATCTAGCCACGCAATTGCGCGGGGCCACCCAACTAGTTATTTCTTGATGGATTATGGATGGGCTTAGGCCATATAAGACAATAATCCCTAGTTAATCTCTAAGGCCCATGCATGTGTACGACAAGTGGTGGGAAGTGTGGGAAGTTTAGTCCCATACTACTACAGTAAGAAGAGTGAGACCTCTTTATAAGGGCTGCTCCACCACTTGCTATTGGGAGCTTGGGAATATGAGCTGTACACGCGCGCTCCTCCTCCTCCGCCGCCCACCTCGCCTCGTCTCGTCACGACGCGTGCGCCGCGGGTTGCGGGAACGAGCCGAAACTTATTTTTGCCGCTCAGGAATGGTTAATTAATTATTAATTAATTAACGAGTCGCTTACGGCCACTGTCCGAGATGTTGGACCGTGGGCTGTTCGGACTTCGTCGTGGGCTGGCCTGGCCTGTGCCACCGACGGCCTATATAAGAAGGCGGCGATGGAGTGAACCCTAACTCAGTTCACTCACTCCCTCTCGTACAACCCTAGCCGTCATCTCTTTCCTCTCGGTGTCTTTGCCCGGCGATCCCATCCTGACGACCGCGTGCACGGTTGGTCGGGAGAGCAGGTGCCTCCGGAACCCTGTCATTCGAGATCCTGCCCGGGAGAACGGCAATAAGGTTTTTGGGGAGCGTCTCGACGCGACTGCTCCCGATCCATCCCCGTCTTCATCCGCCTCTGCTTCCACTACTTCCTCTACAGCGACTTCATGGCTGACGACGAAGTTCATAGATGTTTCGGTTCTATGTACTGTACGTGCTCGCATGCTTAGGTATCGGTATGAGATGCATGCCGTATTTGCCATGCTTACTGTTTACTCGTGGATTAGATTAGTCGGAAAAATGCTAATATTTCCAACAAGGACCGTGCTAACGACCAGTCGACTGGTCGTTAGCAACAGATCCGCACGATTCCACCCACGTACGATCGCTCCGATTTTCCTGGCGCTACATCAATCCACCGCGTCTTTTTTTTCTAGCGCAATAAAAACAATTGGCGGAAGTGGGATTCGAACCCACTACATCTTGGTAGCCCACGGTAGCTTGCAACCACTTGGTCTAGATTGAGCTAGTGATTAGATTTAGACATTTGTTTTCTACGTATAGTACAAGAAACATGCTTTTTCAGTTTTTTCCTTCGATTTATGTACTGCACAATTTTCACGGATGAATATATGGTGTCTCCATGCCCTCCATGTTATACTAGTTACCTAGAATTTATCGGGGGGATGTTTCTACACTTATTTTAACTGAAACAAAAGTTACAGGGGTGTTCATACGTAAGTTATCAAGTGTGTGACGTGTAAATTATCATGTTATCGGGGTATATTTTTAATAAAAAAATCTTTGGCAGAATTATCAGGAGGCTTGCGCATAAGTTATCAGGTCTGTAATGCATTAAAAAAACCATAACACACGTCAATAACTCTCTATAAAGAGCATGGTAATATATACACCATGAACCTGATAACTCGCCCACAGACACTGCGGTAACTTTGGGCCCAGAGAAAAAAAATCTGGGAAAAAAAATTATCCCCCCGTGCCAAAGTTATTTCCTCCCTTGTGCTGACCTTCTCTTTTAAAAACTTGGAGCAAATGGTTTTGTGAGATGTGTGAGTTACCAACCCTCCCATCGCCCCCCACTCCATCGCCAAAGTTATTAGGACCGGGTACATAAGTTATCAGGTCCGAGATATGTGAGTTACCGTTCTATTGACACAAAAGGTACCGAGGGATATATCATCAACTCCCCTCCCTCGTTGCCAAAGTTACCAAAGATAGGGTGCATAAGTTATTAGGTCTGCGATGTGTGAGTTACCATGCTATTCATACAAAAAGTTATCGAAGGTATGTTTACACTAGTTTTCTTGGGTGAAAAAAGCTACCACGATATTTGTACGTAAGCTACCAGGTCTACGATGTGTGAGTTACCATGCTATTGACACAAAAGCTATTGAGGGGATATTTCATCAACACCCCGACCCCTCGTTGGCAAAGTTACCAAGATATGATGCATAAGTTATCAAGTATGTGATGTGTGAGTTACCATGCTATTCACACAAAAGTTCGTCAACTCTCCCCTTCCCTTTGATCGCCAAACTTATCCGGACAGGGGTACATAAGTTATCGGGTCTGCAATGTGTGAGTTATCATACTATTCACAAAAAAATTACCGGAAGATATTTAATCAACTCCTCAAAGAAAAAAGAAGAAGGAAGCAAACAAGGAATGTCAAATAGTATGATGTGCATTCTTTCGCACAACAAATAGTCCAGCTGAGCTGGTTAGTTGTGTTCCCCATTACCTGCTTGACGTGGGTTCAAATCCCATATTCAGCATCATTTTTATTTTTGACTAAAAATGTAAACAGGGTGTGCCAAATAGATCTAGCACCCAAAAAAATGACAGATCCAATTCAGAGAAAAAAATCACGGCAGTCAATGCCATAGTCTCCGGATTCTTCCCACTAAATTCGCCATCAAGTTAGCAAATCGTTCACATTTTAAATCTTGAACAAAGAGCCACTATGCAATACATTCGTAGTCTGGGCGCTTTTGACAACAACAAAGACTGGGTTAGTTGGTTAATGTGGTGGTGCACCTGCATGAGGTCGGTGGTTCAAATCCCGTTCTGGCCGCCCTTTCTTCCCTTTCTTTTTCTCGCGGAGTGGAGCGCCTGGATGAATCTCAACCGCGCGACGGGAATCGGACGAGGCGCATGAATCGTACGTGTCTGTCACTAACGAACAGTCGGCAGGTATTTAGCTTTGTCGTTCCAACAATTCTTAGAATAGAAGAAGATAAACAAGCCATCAGGCTTCTCCACATAAGCATCACCAAAGGTAGTTTTGAAATCGCAATATACTTTTGAATCAAGAATTGTGTCAGAACACAAAATGATACAGCATATAAAAATGTATAAACTCTAGGTGCGCAAATGCGTGGGTCACTCTGTTAGTTAAGTCATAAAAAGTCTTGATAGAAAGGGAGACATAGACATCTGCATACAAATCATATTACAGGTCATAGATACCAAAGTTCAACTTTTCTTGTTGTGGATTGTGAAGAAAAAAATAGGGAGGAGGTTGTGTCGCATTTGTATTCATCGATATGACCAAATACATAATATAACCCTGGTGAGCCTGACCACCCATAAGTCAAACTGTACTAGTAGTGATTATAAGACCCGGGTAGGCACTAGATACGAAATGACAAAAGTATAAGCAGGACGACACATCAGCATCAAGGTGCTTCGCATGGAACCTTTTATTTACTTCCGGAGGTGTCTCGTTTGGATTCATCAGATCTAGCAGAAACGTAAGTACTGTCATGTATCTTCGCAAAAAAAAAAAAAAAAAGTAAGTACTGTCATGTAGTACGGTGGACGGAAGCAAAAGTCAAATTAGTGAAGATTCGGATGCTAGGCCCCTGGTAGATACGAAGTGAGGAACAGTACAAGAGTCTTAATGGGATGACAGTTAATACGCAGCATAGGGTTAATTAACGTGCACCTAGATGTGGTGGTCAACATGCGTTCACTTGTTTGATGCAGAGAAATTCGCACAGGGGACACGCATTTTTTCTCTCCATGTTCCGCTCACCGCACTATGCTTTGAATCTTTCATGCCTTTTCATTTGACTTTTATTTTTCAATTTATTATATCTTTTGAATTAGAAGTTTAATTTATGTTTAGTTTGCATATTTGTGTTCCTTGTGATGAGCACTTTGAAACAAGACCACTATTGAATACATTTTAAAAGATTTTAAAATTCCATTTTCAAATATTAAAACTTTGTAAGAACAAAGGATAATGACATGGTTTAGTGTTAATGTTTAGGTTAGGGTTTAGCAAAATAAAAAATTAATATTACGAATTGAGCTTATTCATATGTAACTTGTTATAACTTGTTGAAACTTGGCAGAAACTTAATATTGCGAATTTGTCGGGGTTTACGTTTAGGGTTTTGTCAAATTAAAATTTAATATTACGAATTGAGATGATTCCTATGGAACTTGGTAAAACTTAATATTTCAAATTTGTCATAATCCTACGTTCTTATCAAGTTTTAATATTTGAAACTTGATGAAATTTAAAAAATTGTCAAAATCTATTAAAGAGTGGTCTTATTTAAAATTCATCATCACAAGGAGCACAAATATGCAAACGAAACATAAATTGTAATTTCAGTTCAAAAGAAAGGACATGGAAGAGTGGAAGAATGTCGGACAGATGGAACATGCAGTATCTAACAAAAGCATGCTTGCATGGGACTAGGGGTGAAATTCGAGCCGAGTCAAGCCAGCTTGTTGACTCGACTCACTAAAGCTCGTTTCATTAACGAGCTAGCTCGACTCGACTCGTTACTATAACGAGTTCAAATTCAAGATTGGCTCGACTCGTATAACTCATGAAATGGCTCGTTTAGCTTGTTAAACTCGTTAAAGATATGAAGTCCATCCTCGCCTTCGTCATCATGCACTACAAAAAAAAATACACTTCCGTGATGATACGTGTTTGTCACAGTAGGTCACGTTTTCTGTCATGCATGTACATCCATGACGATTTTATAACAGAATCAAGATAGTCAAACCTGTGCTATCGTAGAAGTGTTCATGGCATTACCAAAATTATCATCACGGAAGTATCCACTTCCATGACGATAAATCGCGCGTCATAGAAGTGCTTTCGTCAAGGGTGATCGACACGTGGCATCCACCGTAACGACTCGCCATTAAGCTATCGGGTCCGGTTTTTGATTCGATAACCAGTTAACAGCCTGGACCAATGGTGATTTTCCACGTGTAAAATTCTCATTGGCCGGAGGAAACACGTGTCTGCTCCTCGGTGGGCCAGATGTCGCCCGTCCATTGGAGGAGACATGCCTATGATACGTCGACACATGGCAGGGCCCAATAGAGGCTCATATAGGTTAAAAAGGCCGGCCCAATCAAAGGCACGTAGTACTTACTCAGGTATTAGTGGGCCAGCCCAATAACGGCCTGTTTAATAAAGGCCTATTTACGGCCCGAAGCCAAATCTGACCCGTTAATTGTTCGCCGAATATTTGGGCCCAATTACAGCCCAGTGACTTTCGGCCTATTAGAGCCCCGATGTAGACATGGGCCCATTTCAGCCTGGTGTGTCTTTCGCCACGAATGGCCCGTCTTGCCCATGGGCCATATATGGTCCGATCGACATCCGCCCATTAACGCCCGTGATAAAGGTGGCAACAGTTCAACCCAACATGACTTTGGGCCTGTTAAAGGCACGTCGCATAATTCGGCCCGTTGATGCATGCTAAGCTTTCGGCCTCTTAAAGGCCCATGATATCAGTGGGCCAACTAAGGCCCGAGATATGTTTCGGCCTGGTAACGGCCCGTCATATAACTGGGCCAAAAAAGGCCCGGTCTACATTTCAGCCCGCTGAAGGCCCGTCGACGACTAGTGAAAATTGAGGCCCAACATGCATTTCAGCCTGTTAAAGGCGCATGGTTTCTTCTGGGCCGTAACAGGCTAGTTGAATATTCAGCCTGTTAATGGCCCAACGCTACCTAGGCCAAACTAAGCGCTCGGTCCACAAAAGGCCCAACTAAAATTTGGGCAGAATATAGGTCGGAGTAAGTTGTGGGCCGGGCGCAAAGTGTGAAGGCCCCAATGGCCATTCGGGCCCAAGAAAGATGCAAACCGACCCAATTGTGGCCCGCTAAAAACCAGGCCCGTTAGAGGTGAATGTTTCGGCCCGGTCGACTACATCAGATTTTTTTTTCAGATAGCGAATGATGGCAGTAACTAGTAGGAATTAAGAACAAACCTACTCTATATAATAAAGAAATTACGACATAGTAACTTAGAATAAACCTACACTATACAATAAAGGATTTGTGGTATATTACATTCACTGGGCATCGAAGTTCCCCACCAGTGATCATAAAGCGCAACGAAGAAGCAAATTACAAAAACTGGGCACCATTGCAGCGTAACAAAATAATACTGAACCGAGACCACTTTCAAGACAGTTCAAGAAAGGTTAGCCTTGCACGGGAACTGCTGCACAAGCTGCTGAGCAAGGCTGTGAGACCGGCCTAGCATGTCGGTCATAGCTTCCAGGTGTAGCTGTTTAGTAATGAGGTTCTCATTGGTGTTCTCCGCAATCTTTCTTAGAAGTAGGACTTCAAGTCAAAGTTGAGTTGCAGAATGCCTTTCTGCTAGAACTTGGGATTGAAGAAGTCGAACTGATTCAGACAGCGAATTCTGTGAGCTTGTCTGATTGCTAGTCTCAAGTAACTTGAACACTGCATCAAGACAAGACTTTGGGGTTTTCTCGCTATCTTCAAGATGTTTTGCCTTCTTTGCTGCAATATATGTTGGGTTTGTCTCACAGCCTTCAGCACACTTGTGCATGCCATCAGGCATATCACCCTGAAACAAGCAGAGGGATGACAGGTTTTGCACGTGTATAAACAAAGATGATAATTGTGCTGTCAATTCAATCCAATTTCAAATTAGAAAACAAAGAGTAAGTTCAAAATATCAATAGCATAATTTGGCATTATTCATAATGCGGGGAGCTTCACCACACTACTGGATTACCATGTCAACATAACAAGCATAGATGAAGGTCAAAGACAATCATTGTATCTATTTTGGTTAATGTGCATGGCATGTTGTTCATATCATCAGCCACATCAGTAAGATAAAACAGGAGATGCAAGGTGCAAACGTGGGCTGCTTCACCACACACTGGATTATAGATCCAAAAAAAAAACAAGCATACATATAGGGAGTATTGAGTAATGTGCATGGTATGAATAAGGAATTTGGTTTTACAAGTAAAACTTGGAACCTACGGTTCTTGCGAACATGCATTTTGATAGGAACGGCAAACTAAACAAAGAAAGCGATAGGGAGTATGAGCAAATTAAACAGCAATTGAGGATAAAGGCTTTAGAAGGACTGACTTACACTAACAGTTAACACCGGCTTTATAATGCCCTTCTCCATGTCAAGGGAAGGATAAGTCAAGAATTTCAGCACAAAATCTTCTTCATAAGCATTCCTTGTACTCTACATTTTGTAGAGAGTAATTATAGATATGATAATACTGGAAGGGATAGAGGATAATGAAGATAAGATGCAGATTGACGCTACATAATCAACTACCAATCCCTGTAAATACAAGCATTACAGGACAAAATGTACTGACAAGAGCAATGGGCTACACTTCAAGACCTTTGGCATTGCATGCATTCAACTTTTGGTAAGATTAAATACAGATCTGATATTTTTTAGTAAATGGTGGGCGAGGGAGATAAGATGCAGAATGCTACACAATGAACCAATCCCTCTTCCCATAATACAAGAGTGTTTTGAACACTGGTGTACTATACAAAACATTCTTATATTATGGAACGGAGGGAGTAGCTGTTAATGTAAGTACAGTGATAGACGACATTGAAAGTGCAACTATCCCTGGGTGGTTTTGGTAATTCCTAACAACATGTAGCTCATTGAGCTAATGCTATCTCGAGATAAATATTTCAGGAAAGCTCAATGATTGGCATGGCATGGATTAGGAATGTGGACCCCTCAAAATGCTAAGGACACATGTTGGCTCAAGCTCAAGACTCTACATTTTACCTATAGAATCCAAGATCACATTGAGTCCATAGGAAAAGCCAATACTATTAAAAGGGGATGAGGTGTTGCTTAATGAGTTACTTGCTCAAAATGCTTAGTGATATGCTCCAAAACCCTCAACCACTTTCTCATATCCACATATGTCCCAAACCAAAAGTCAAACTTGGCCCCACCGAACTTTTCTATCCGACGCCACCGAGTTCACTTGACATAGCCACTGCCACAAACCCTAGTCACTTCGATCTCACCAATAGGGATCTCGGTCTCACCGAGATGGGATTGCAACCTCTCTGTTTCCCTTCGTAACGTTTCGGTCTAACCGAGATGAGCGATCGGTCCCACCGAGATTGCAATGCAAACTCTCTGTTTCCCCTTCGTAACATTTCGGTTAAACCGAAACGAGCGGATTGGACCCACCGAGTTTGCCTGACCAACTCTCTGGTTAGCTTATTACCAAAGTCGGTCCCACCGAGTTTGTGTAATCGGTCTCACCGAGATTACGTTATGCCCTAACCCTAATGGAATCGGTCCCACCGAGTTGACATGTCGGTCCCATCGAAAATCCTCACGTTCACATTTTGAACTAAATCAGTCTGACCGAGTTGCATTATTCGGTCCCACCGAGTTTGGTGATTTGTGTGTAACGGTTAGATTTTGCGTGGAGGCTATATATACCTGTAACGCCCACGATGCGGCTATATCTCCCACATGCCGAGGCACGACTTAGAGGCATAACTGCATTGTAGGTATTGTTGCAAGAAGGGTCATCTTCACACAATCCCATGTAATGAACAAGAATGGGATAAAGAGAGTTGGCTTACAATCTCCACTTCACACAATACATAGATAAATTCATACATCATCCAAAATACACACATAGACCGACTACGGTCAAATCCAAATAAAAAGAAGATAACCCCAAATGCTAGGTCCCCGATCGTCCCAACTGGGCTCCACTACTGATCATCAGGAAACAAAACATAGTAACGGCCCAGGTCCTCGTCGAACTCCCACTTGAGCTCGGTTGTGTCACCTGCGTAGGTATCCTCGGCACCTGCAACTGTTTTGGTAGAATCTGTGAGTCATGAGGACTCAGCAATCTCACACCCGCGAGATGAAGACTATTTAAGCTAGGTAGGAAAGGGGTAGTGTGGTGGAGCTGCGGCAAGCACTAAGCATATATGGTGGCTAACATACGCAAATGAGAGCGAGAAGATAAGCAACGCATCGGTCGACAAGCTAGAAGTGATCAAGAAGTGATCCTGAAAATACTTACGTTCATACATAACCCAGACCGTGTTCACGTCCCGAACTCCGCCGAAAAGAGACCATCACGGCCACACACGCGGTTGATGCATTTTAATTAAGTCAAGTGTCAAGTTTTCTACAACCGGACATTAACAAATTCCCATCTGCCTCATAACCGTGGGCACGACTTTCGAAAGATAATACCCTGCAGGGGTGTCCCAACTTAGCCCATCACAAGCTCTCACGGTCAACGAAGGATATTCCTTCTCCCGGGAAGGCCCGATCAGTCTCGGAATCCTGGTTTACAAGACATTTCGACAATGGTAAAACAAGACCAGCAAAGCCGCCCGAATGTGCCGACAAATCCCGATAGGAGCTGCACACATCTCGTTCTCAGGGCACACCGAATTGTCCAAACTTCCGATAGGCCAGCCCAGAGTTGCCCCTGGTGACCACTGGCGGCTGACAGGTTGGACCAACACTCAGAGGAGCACTGACCCGGGGGTTTAAAATAAAGATGACCCTCGAGCTCGCGAAAACCCAAGGGAAAAGGCTTAGGTGGAAAATGGTAAAATCAAGGTTGGGCCTTGGTGGAGGAGTTTTATTCAAAGTGAAACTGTCAAGGGGGTCCCATAAATCACCCAACCGCGCAAGGAAAGCAAAATCAAGGAACATAGCACCGGTATGACGGAAACTAGGGCGGCAAGAGTGGAACAAAACACCAGGCATAAGGACGAGCCTTCCACCCTTTACCAAGTATATAGATGCATTAATTAAATAAGAGATATCGTGATTTCCCAAAAAATATCCATGTTCCAACATGGAACCAACTTCATCTTCACCTGCAACTAGCAACACTATAAGAGGGGCTGAGCAAAGCGGTAACTTAGCCAAACAACGGTTTGCTAGGAAAGGATGGTTAGAGGCTTGACATGGCAATATGGGAGGCATTTTAAACAAGTGGTAGGTAGCGCAACATAGAGATAGAGCGAACAACTAGCAAAGCAAAGATAGAAGTGATTTCGAGGGTATGGTCATCTTGCCTGCAAAGTTCTCACAGTTGTCGAAAGCTTGATCCTCGTTAGCGTACTCAATAGGTTCCTCGTTCACGTACTCGTCTCCCGGCTCTACCCAAAGCAAGAACACAAGCAATAGAGTCACAATCACTCACGGTGCAATGCACAAGCAACATGATGCAATACATGGCATGATATGCGAGATGTCATATGCAATGCATATGCGTGCTCCGGAAAGAAAAATGATGGACAAGGCATCAACTTGGCAAACCAAGTATGTCGCTGGAAAGATGAGATGATTTCGGTTGAAATCGATATAAAGATCACCGGAATCGGATGCACGGTTTGCAAATGGCAAGCAAAACAAGGATGGCACAATTCTGCGATTAACAGCATGATGCCATATAGAATGCAACAAAAAACTGAGCTACTGCACTCCAAACATAGCAACAAAAAATACGGAAGTGATGTACACGAGATTCTCGACAAAACATGAACACTGAGCTATGGCTAGATCACACGATAACAGGTTCAAACAAGCATGGCAAGAGTGCAAAAGATATCAGCATCACAGACTTGGTGAAAATACTGAACATGGCTTAAACAGCATCAGGTAGCAATGTTCAGAGCAAGCAATCAACATGCTACAGGAACTTATCATAGCAAAACAAGGCATGGCACGAATCTAATAAATGTATAGAACAAAAGTCCCTTACTGACCATGAGCCAAAAAGGATCATAAGATATGATGGCACCCATGTAAACATAGCAAGTTTACAGATTCAGACTTTGCAGAAAACAGAGCATGGCATTAACGGAATTATGAAAGCATCTTTGCGAGCTTTATTCACTCATCACAAATCATTGCATGACAAGATAGGAATAGCATCAGCAATAAGAATGTTTATGAAACTAACCATGGCAAGAACAAGTTCATAGCATGTAAGGATCAACTACAACAACCTTGGCAAAATTGATTAACATGTAAACAATCTGCCAGGAACATCTTGTAGCAAAAGTAGAGCAAGATTGAGACATGTTAGGGCACTCTATAATTGCAAACAGGGAAATGGATGGATAGAGGACATCCATATGTCCAAAACATCCTTACTGAATATACTCAAAAGAAGCATGGATCTCACTGTAGCAACATGGATACATGGCATAAAAATATCAGCAGAGCAATGACAGTGAAATTTCCAAGTCCCTGAAATCAGCAATATCACGAGAGCTACTTTGCATGCTTGTGCTAGTCACCACATAGATCACAAAAACACATGGCAAGCACCCATGTCCAGATGGCATGACATAGATCAAAACACATGTAGATCTCATGCTCATAGGATGCACACATCAAATGCAATGAAAAAGACAAATCATCAAGTTTTTTTAACAGACAACAGTTAACATCATATAGCACTCTTGCAATGATGATTTAGGCATCAAGATGAACTCAAACAAGCATGGCACAATGGAACAAAACAAGGAGAATCTCATGATGAACATTTTGATATATCATGCGCATGAAACGAAGCTACGGTCATGGAGTTATGATGCAATCAACATGGGCATAAAACATGAGGGGGAAACGACTTTGCAGAAAACAACCTCTCGAAAATTGGATCTAGGGTTTGCACGTTCTTCGAGGATGACCGGGGAGCTCGCCGGAGTGGGAGGAGGCCGGCCGGATCTGGCCGGATCCGGCGCCTTGAGGCGGCGGCGGGCTGGCGCGGGCGGCAACCGGGCGGCGACGGGCTGGCGCGGGCGGCGAGCTGGGCGGGCGACGGAGCGAGGCGGCGGGAGCCGCTGAGCGCCGACGGAGGCGACGAGGAGGCGAGGGCGGGAGGCGCGACTTGGCGGCGCGGAGATGGGCTCGGGGCTGGCCTCGGGCCCGACGGGCCAGGCGGTGGGAGGCGGCGCGACGCCACGTGGCGCGCCTGGACTCTGGCGGCGGCGGGCTCCTGTCCGGTGCAGACCGGACGTGTCCGGCGGCGGAGTGGGGAAGGGGCTAGGGTTAGACTGCGAGATTTTCGGAGGGGATCACATATTTATAGCTAGGAGGAGGTAGTAGTGTCCAAATGGAGTGTAGTTTTCGACCACGCGATCGTGATCCGACGACAGAGAGCATGGAGGGGGTTTAGGTGGGTCATTGGGCTGTTTTGGAGGGGTGTTGGGATGCAACACACAAGAGGTCTTTGCGGTTACCCGGTTAACCGTTGGAGCATCAAACGGCCTCCAAATGGAATGAAACTTGACAGTTGGTCTACCGGTGGTGTACCAAGGCCACTTGGCAAGACTCGGTCCATTCCAAGAACGTTTAACCCCCGATCACGAAAAGAGACAAGAGGGGTGCGCCGGTGCATGTGGGAGTGTCGGATTGCAAAACGGACAACGGGGAAAATGCTCGGATGCATGAGAGAACACGCATGCAAATGAGATGCACATGATGACATGATATGAAATGCATGACATGAACAAAATGCAAAACGAAAGACAAAAACCCAACCACGGAGGGAATATCATAACACATAGCCGAAAATGGCAAGAGTTGGGGTTACAAATATGGAAAGTCACATCCGGGGTGTTACAATACCCCTCCACCAACTCTTCATTCGTGAGGAGAGCCATCAGAACATGCCTACACTTCCAACATACATTTTCTGAGAGAGAACCACCTACACTTGTGTTGAGGTCAAGATATTCCATTCCAACCACATAAATCTTGATCTCTAGCCTTCCCCAAGTTGCTTTCCACTCAAACCCTCTTTCCACAAAATCCTATCCTATGAGAGAGAGCTGAGTGTTGGGGAGACTATCATTTGAAGCACAAGAGCAAGGAGTTCATCATCAACACACCATCTATTACCTTTTGGAGAGTGGTGTATCCTAGATTGGTTAGGTGTCACTTGGGAGCCTCTGTCAAGATTGTGGAGTTGAACCAAGGAGTTTGTACGGGCAAGGAGATCGCCTACTTCGTGAAGATCTACCCTAGTGAGGCAAGTCCTTCGTGGGCGATGGCCATGCTGGGATAGACAAGGTTGTTTCTTCGTGGACCCTTCGTGGGTGGAGCCCTCTATGGACTCGCGCAACCATTACCCTTCGTGGGTTGAAGTCTCCATCAACGTGGATGTACGATAGCACCACCTATCAGAACCACGGATAAAAATCTTCGTGTCTACATTGCGTTCGCTCCCTCCCAACTCCTCCCTTTACCTTCATATGAAATTATTTTACATTCTAGTGCTATACTCTTAGAATTGCATGTGTAGTTTGATTACTTGACTTGTGCTAAGTTGCTAAAATCTGCTAAGACTTAAAATTGGGAAAAGGCTAGATTTTTATTTGGTCAAGTAGTCTAATCACCCCCCCTCTAGACATACTTTCGATCCTACAAGTGGTATCAGAGCTTTGGTCTCCATTTTCTTTGATTTCCATAGCTTTTGGTGATCATAGCCTTGGTTTCACAACCTAGGAGAGTATGGCGTCTAGCGAGGAAAATTACCACCGTAGAGGTCCTTACTTTGATGGTACTAATTTTGCTAGTTGGAAGCATAAGATGAAATGCATATAAATGGACATAACCCCGCGTTTGGGCTATTGTGTGTATTGGCTTGCAAGGTGAATTCTTTGATGGGAGAGAACTGAACCGTGAAGCTACAATACAATGCTCAAGCTTGTGATACTCTCTTCAACGGATTGTGCCCCGAAGAATTCGACAAAATCAGCCGTCTTGAGAATGCAAAGGAAATTTGGGATACTTTGATTGATATGTACGAAGGTACCGACTCCGTGAAGGAATCCAAATTGGATGTGCTTCAAAGTAAACTTGACAAGTTCAAAATGAAGGATGGTGAAGGTGTCGCCGAAATGTACTCTAGGCGTGCTCTCATCACAAATGAGATTGCCGGCTTAGGAAGTGAAGAGATGACCGATATATTCATCATCAAGAAGATCCTAAGAGCCTTGGATGGAAAATATGATACCGTGTGCACATTGATCCAAATGATGCCCAATTACAAAGATCTCAAGCCAACGAAAGTCATTGGAAGAATTGTTGCTCATGAGATGTCACTTAAGGATAAGGAAGAGCTCCACAACAAGTCAAGTGGTGCTTACAAATCCTCATGTGAAGCTCCCACATCATCAAGTGAGAAACAAACCTTCAATGAAGAATTGAGCCTAATGGTGAAGAACTTCAACAAGTTCTACAAGAGTAGAAGAAAGGAAAGAAGCTCCAAGTCAAGGTCCTACAATGACAAGAGATCTTCAAGTCGTGAACGAAATTGCTACAATTGTGGAAGACCCGGACACTATTCCAATGAGTGTACGGCTCCCTACAAAAGAAGAGAAGATTCTCCCAAAAGAAGGAGTAGGAGAGAAGAATCACCACCTAGAGAGAGAAGGAGTAGAGATGATCGTTATGAGCGAAGACCCTCTCGGAGAAGCAAGGATTCAGAAAGGAAGGACAAGTAATCAAAGAGCTACACAAAAAGAAGACATCAAGCTCATGTTGGTGAATGGGTATCTGGCTCCGACTCCGACCATCACTCTGAAAGAAGTTATCACTCCGACTCCGTATATACTCAAGATGAAGGTGTTGCCGGTCTAGCTCTTGTGACAACCAACTCCTATGACATATTTGACTCACCAAATGAAGGAATTGGAAGATGCTTCATGGCCAAAGGTCCAAAGGTAACACACCCCGAGTATGTCGATTTCAATAGTGATGAAGATGATTTGCTAGGAGATGATGCTTTACTTGTTGACAACTCTAGTTATGGGAACTATGATGAACTTGCTATTAATCATGTTAATCAAGATAAAACGAATGACGATGATAAGGAGATTGAGCGTCTAACTAAAGAACTAAACACTCTGAAGTTAGCTCATGAAACTACCTTGGAAGATCATCGAGAACTTTTAAAGACTCATGAGAAGCTACGCTTTGAAAAGCTCAACCTTGAGCAAGAGCATGAGTTCTTAAAAGCAATCAATGATGATCTTCGCAAGAAAAGTTCTTCTTACATTGCCAAGCGTTTACTCTTGTCTACTTACATGCCACAAGTTAAATCTAGCAACAAGTACAAGAAAGATTCTTCCTCTAGTAGTAACAACAATCATGCTAAATCCAATGTTGTTACCTCTAGTAGTTCTCTTGATTCCACTAATGACTCTCTTAGCCAAGTTACACTTGAGCAAGAAAATAGCTTATTGAAGGGAATTATAGAGAAAGGTGTTTACAAGAGCCTTGCCGGAAGTAAGCAATTTGAGGAAATTGTATGCAATCAAGGAAGACACTGGAAGAATCAAGGTGTTGGTTTTTAACGAAAGTTCAATGCAAATGGAGTTGAGTGGGAATACGATCAATACCCCAAGACAAAGTTTGTTCATCAACAAGAGAAGTATGATCCTACTTCTTCCCAAGGAACACACGCTCAAGATGATCTTCCACCACAAGACCACAAGCTAAAGGGCGAGGACAAGCTTCAAGAGGAGATTGGTGCATTTGAAGAAGCTCCTAAGGCCTTGGTCAAGTGGGTTCCCAAGACTACATCAAGTTCCACTTCATCAAGTACGACTACAAATCCAAGGATTCCCATCAAGATGGTGTGTATCCCGAAGAAGAAGAACTAGAGAGTTCTTGAGGGTGACTCCACCAACATACTTCACTCTTATCACTTTGGCAAGGACAAGTGGAAACAACTTCCATATCTTGCACTAGTTCAAGGAGTCACAAACCCTCTTGTTGGTAAGACAAGGGATAAGGTAACCTAATGCTTTCATGGACATCATCCTATGTGAACATCACTCTATGTCTATGGATATCCTTGTTTGTTCCTTGTGGGACTAACCCGTGTAGGTATTGAAAGTGCAACTCACTCCAAAGGATTGCTCCAATTGGCCTACATCAACATTGGGCGTCCACATCTTCAACACCTACATGAAGTCATCATCGAAAAAACCCAAGGTTAGTTCATCCCTCTTAGGGGGGATATCACATCTAGGGGGAGCTTTACTCTAATCAATTGAGTTAAAGCAACTCTAATGATGTGGACACAACAATGCTTTATGTAAAAGTGGTAACCCCACTTGTGCTTAAACGATGAGTATGACCTATGATCAAATGTTCTCATTTGACTCCTAAGTCAATATACTCAGATATAGATGACCTAGTCATCGCCAAATTGCTTGATAGATGCTAGAGTGATTGTGCATGCTTTGTCACATATTTTATTTGTCATTTTATTGTGTGAGCATGTTGGATGCATGTTTTACTCATTCGAGGACATCCATTTGTTGCTTTGATTGTTTGGCTCTTTCTCTTTTGCCAAATGGATGGACAAGAATGCGTAAGAACTCCCTCTAGCTATCTATGCTTTTCTCGTCTCAAACTCTATTCATGCTACATCACAAAGTTTGATCAAGTCAGATTCAAACCATTCTGTGTGAGGAGCACTCGGAGTCCCCGATTCTTCATAGACTTAAAATTCCAAAACCTCTTTGTGCATTTCGGTATGACCGAATCATCCATTTTGGTCACACCGAGACCACTAAGTTGATCTAGGTTTTCAATTTCGGTGCAACCGATTTGAACTTTTCGGTCATACCGAGTTGCAGTAACCGCTTGCAATTCTGCATCTCGGTGCCACCAAGTTGTTCCACTCGGTCACACCGACAGGGCCGGGATACATATACCCACGGGTGAGATTTTGGAAATTTCTTCGAAACCTCTCAGCCCGCGCGTATCCTGCTCTGCCGCCTCGGGTCTCCGGATCGTCTCCTCGCCGCAAGCGACCTCCCGCCACTGGTTTCCATCGCCGTCAACGCAATTCTTCCCCTTCGTTGCCGCCGTAGCGAACTCCGCCGAACTAGGGTACGAGTTCGTCTCTTTGTGCTATTCCTTTAACTCTGATTCGTAGCACATTGTTCTGCCATGATCATCACCACATATGCAAACACTCTATCCATTGAAAATATCCCTTATGTTAGATTTGATCTGAAAATTTAGGGTTAGGTCTCTGCCGAACCCATCTCAGACCGACCGAGTTGTAGAAATCGGTCCCACCGATTTGGCTTAGGCCATTGCACATGCGATTTTCGGTCTGACCGAAAACTGCAAATCGGTGTGACCGAGCTCGATTCTCTGTGAAACCCTAGCAGTCTCGGTGCCACCAAATTGTGACTCGGTCTGACCGAGTTCACTAGTTTAGGTTCCAAGTGTTGCTTCCGTATCACCGAGTTTACAATCAGTAGCTCCAAAATGCTTTCTGTGGAGAGCTAAGACTAAGTTTTTAAGTCATCTGTTTTGCAAAAACCTCTGCACTTTGTGATGCTCATCCACTCTACCTCATCTACATCTATTCACAGGGTCTGATGTTAGTAAGCTTGCAGAAATGTCTAATCAGAGTGACAGTCAGAACAGGTCCGAGGAACATGTGCAGCTGAGTGAGGGTTCAGATCCCTCAATCACTTCTGATGATGGCAGCAGGAGCACTCCCAGCAACTTGCCAAAGGCAGCCACCAGAAGTATACCTGCTGAAGAGAAGAACAAGGCCCTAGTGCCTCAAGCTAAAGAAGAGGATGATGATTCACTTGTTTTGAGGAAGTTGAAGCCCAAGATTCCTGACCACAATGATGCTCATCCAGCAGCTGAAGATATGCATATCAGGTAGGATGCTGGACTGAGATTGTGGAGACAGTCTGATCCCTATGCTGTGAGGAGGAGGACTGCAGTTGATTACAGGTTTCACACAAAGGAACAACAAGACTTTTATGAAACTATTTTGCTTGACAAGAAGCCCATTGTATGTGACATGAGATGGGTGGATTGGGAATACATCAAGTAAGAAGAAGATCACTTTCCAAGAGTTTATGACAGCTTCAAGGCATGTGGAGTTGACAAATTTGTTGGGCAGAAGTTCACCAAATGGAATGATGAGTTGATCATGCAGTTTTACTCCACTGCCCACTTCTATCCAGATAGGAGGATAGTTTGGATGTCAGAAGGTACTAGGTACCAATCCACAGTTGAGGAGTGGGCCAAGATGATAAATTCCCCTAAAGAACATGAAGATGACTTGGATGTGTATGCCACCAAGAAGAAGGACCACAACACTATGGCAAACATGTACAAGGAGATCCCAGATAAGGCTTTGGAGACACATAAGCTTGGATCTATACACTACTTGTTGTCTGGTCTGCCTACCATCAACACAATCCTTAGGCACACTCTGCTACCCAAGTCAAGAGATCACAAGATGATCAGAGGGCACTCAATCAACCTGCTACAGCTATTTGATGTCCCTCAGAAGTTCAAGGTTATGAGTTTGATTGTAGAAACAATCAAGAGGACTGCTACTGACCAGAAGAGAAGCTGTGGGTATGCTCCACACATTCAGGAGCTCATCAACTCAAAGATGGGCACAAGCACTTATTTGTTGGACAAGGAGTGAGGGAGCCCCAGATTAGGGGGTGTCCGGATAGCTGGACTATGACCTTTGGCCGGACTCCTGGACTTTGAAGATACAAGAGTGAAGACTTCGTCCCGTGTCCGGATGGGAGTTTCCTTGGCGTGGAAGGCAAGCTTGGCGATACGGATATGTAGATCTCCTACCATTGTAACCGACTCTGTGTAACCCTAACCCTATTCGGTGCCTATATAAACAGGTGGGTTTTAGTCCGTAGGGAGGAACAACAATCATACCATAGGCTAGCTTCTAGGGTTTAGCCTCTCCGATCTCGTGGTAGATCTACTCTTGTACTACCCATATCATCAATATTAATCAAGCAGGAATAGGGTTTTACCTCCATCGAGAGGGCCCGAACCTGGGTAAAAACATCGTGTCCCTTGTCTCCTGTTACCATCCGCCTAGACGCACAGTTCGGGACCCCCTACCCGAGATCCACCAGTTTTGACACCGACATTGGTGCTTTCATTGAGAGTTCCTCTGTGTCGTCATCTTTAGGCCCGATGGCTCCTTCGATCATCAACAACGATGCGCCCAGGTGAGACTTTTCTCCCGGACAGATCTTCAGATTCGGCGGCTTTGCTGCGGGCCAATTCGCAGGCCATCCGGAGAAGATTGAAAGCTACGCCCTGGCCATTAGGTCAGATTTGGAAGTTTGAACTACACGGCCGACATCCGCGGAGACTTGATCTTCGACGGGTTCGAGCCACAGCCAAGCGCCGCCATCACGAGGGGCATGATCTAGCTTCTGCCGAACAAGGTCCCGGAGGTCCGCACGTAGTCTGCTCCGACCTTTAGCTCGGAGCGGACCGTGCCGATCGAGGATGGGTGGCTGGACACCACCTCGGGGGCTGCGATCTCTACGGCGATTGGGCCGTACACCTACCCGTCCCTTTGCTGGCTTCGTAACTCCAAGGTGCCGGACTCCTCTCCGGACTCGAGCCTTCCAGCGCCAATCGAATCCGATTGGGCGCCGATCATGGAATTCACTACCGTGGACATCTTTTCAAGACTCGCCCTTTGGCGACATTCTGAATTCACTAAAGTCTCTCTCTTTATCGAGAGCCTGGCCGGATTATGGTCGGGAAGGTTGGGATGCGACGACGAAGAAAAATCAAAGCCCACCCACCACCCACTTCAGAGCCATGCCGATGATTTAACCGACATGCTCGACTTCGACCAAGACATCGACGGTATGGACAACGATGCAGAGACGACCAAGAACCAGCGCCATTGTGGCAATCGGAAGGCCACCTTGTCATACGACATATACATGGTGGACATCCCAAAATATGGGAATGGCGATGGAACAGCGGAGGATGACCCCTCCAAGAAACAGCCTAAGCGCCGGCGTCAGCGGCGCCGCTCTAAATCCCGCCACAGCAAAAATGATGATTCCGGCACGGGAAACAATAACACCGGACAAAGGCCGAAGACAACCCCTCCAAAGAAGATTCAGCGCAGGAGGATGGAGAAGCCAGCCATCATGAGAGAGCGGCTGAAAAAGAGGTATAGGACGATAATTACATCCCTCCCTCCGAAGATGAGGCAAGCCTCGACGACGGCGAATTCGTCGTGCCCGAGGATCCCATCGAACAAGAGCGTTTCAAACGCAGGCTCATGGCCACGGCAAGCAGCCTCAAGAAAAAGCAGCAACAGCTTAGAGCTGACCAAGATTTGCTAGCTGACAGATGGACTGAAGTCCTTGCGGCCGAAGAGTATGAACTCAAGCGCCCCTCCAAGAGCTACCCAAGACGCAGGCTGCTACCCCGATTAGAGGAGGAAGCACCCAAACCTACATCACCAACGCATGATACAGCTGACTGGCCACCTCGTGGCCGCGAGGCCTCTCGGCCCTCAACTAAAGCCGCACCCGCCGCCGCTCAAAAAATACCAAGGCACGGGGAAATGCGCCAGACCTGCGAGATATATTGGAGGACAAGGCAAGGCAAACAAGATCGATCTCACGGATTGCGTGGGCGCCCACGACACGTGGCGATAACAATCACGCCGGATATGGCAACTCCGGCCGGGCGAACACTGATGAGACAAAGCTCATTTGAGCTGCGTCGTGATATAGCCCAATATAGAGGCGCCAAGACACCCACTATGCTTCACAGATGAAGTGATGGATCATCAAATCTCGAGGGTCTCAAACCCGTAAACATTGAATCGTACGATGGCACAACAGATCCTGCGGTTTGGATCGAGGACTATCTCCTTCACATCCACATGGCCCGCGGTGATGATCTACACGCCATCAAATACCTCCCACTCAAGCTTAAAGGACCAGCCCGACATTGGCTTAACAGCTTGCCAGCAGAGTCAATTGGTTGTTGGGAAGACCTGGAAGCTGTATTCCTCGATAATTTCCAGGGCACATATGTGCGACCACCAGACGCCGATGACCTAAGCCACATAATTCATCAGCCAGAGGAATCAGCCAGACAATTCTGGACACGGTTCCTAACCAAGAAAAATCAAATCGTTGATTGTCCGGATGCCGAGGCCCTTGCAGCCTTCAAACACAACATCCGTGACGAGTCGCTTGCCCGGCTCCTAGGACAGGAAAAGCCAAAATCCATGGCAGCCCTCACAACACTCATGACCCGCTTTTGCGCGGGAGAGGACAGCTGGCTAGCTCGTAGTAACAACATGACCAAGAGCCCTGGTAATTCGGATACCAAGGACAGCAGTGGCAGGTCGCGTCGCAACAAGCACAAGCGCTGCATTAACAACGATAATGCTGAGGATACGACAGTCAATGCCGGATTCAGAGGCTCTAAACCCGGTCAGCGAAAAAAGCCATTTAATAGAAATACTCCGGGCCCGTCCAATTTGGACCGAATACTCGATCGCCCATGCCAGATACATGGCACCCCCGAAAAGCCAGCCAATCACATCAACAGGGATTGTTGGATGTTCAAGCAGGCAGGCAAGTTAAATGCCGAAAACAATGACAAGGGGCTGCATAGCAATGACGAGGAGGAGCCCGGCCGAACAATAGAGGATGAAGGGCTCCCCTTCGCAAGTGCGGACGGTGAACATGATATGCGCAACCCACATACCCAAAAGGGAGCGGAAGCGTGCACTAAGGGACGATATATGCGATGGAGCCGCCGCCCAAAGTTCAACCAAGGTGCTCTTCTGCCCGATCACTTTTGATCGAAGGGACTACCCCACTAGCATCCGCCATGGAGGATTCGCCGCATTGGTTCTAGACCCAATCATTGACGGATTTCACCTCACTAGAGTCCTAATGGACGGCGGCAGCAGCCTGAACCTTCTTTATCAGGATACAGTGCACAAAATGGGCATAGACCCATCAAGGATTAAACACATTAAGACGACCTTTAAAGGCGTCATACCAGGTGTAGAGGCCAACTGTACAGGCTCAGTTACACTTGAAGTGGTCTTCGGATCCTCGGACAACCTCCGGAGCGAGGAGTTAATCTTCGACATAGTCCCGTTCCGCAGCGGCTATCATGCACTGCTCGGACGAACCACATTCGCAAAGTTCAATGCGGTGCCGCACTACGCATGTCTCAAGCTCAAGATGCCAGGTCCTCGAGGAGTCATTACGGTCAATGGAAACACCGAACGATCTCTCCGGACGGCGGAGCATACGGCGGCCCTCGCGGCGGAAGTACAAAGCAGCCTTTTAAGGCAATTCTCGAGTCCGGCCATTAAACGTCCGGACACCGCTGCCGCGCCGGAGTAACCTACAACAAGACCGCTGGCATGTTCCGAAAGCACGCATAGCAATGCGGCCCAAGCCCCACCCTCGCGAAATTGTGCGAAACCAGTATTACGCTGGCATACATAATTACGCTCTGGGAATACCATGGGCATAGGGGAAGGGGCACGACCACGGCATGCCCAGAATGCGGCTCAACCGCACCAGGGGCTCCCGATTGTGTCACTCTTTTCTTCTTTCTTTTTACTTTCAGGACTCCGTTCTCACGAAGCCATGCCCGGCGTTCGAATCGCCGTACACACGATGCAACAGCCAGGGGAGCAGAAAGCTACGTCGAGTGTCAAGGTGGTCTCTATTACGAGCAATATATCTGTTTTACACACCATCCCGCGGCTTACCCCTGGAGGGAGACATGTTGAAAAGTCCCGTCCCTTGCTTATCGTGACTATTTGTATCGCTCGCTTCATCGCAGCCCTTTTGAATAATCAATATATAGCTTCTGCCTATTATTGAATTCCCCTTTTTCTATATATATATATATATGTTCATTTATGACATTGTGCAACCGTACACTTTGGTACGGGCAATACACCAGGGGCTTAAGTACCCCATAACATGGCGTGATAAGTCCGAACACTTCCACAAGTGCGGCACCCCGAACTTATAGCATTATATGCATTGGCTCCGAATCATGTCTTGGGTCAATAGTTGGGTTTGCCCGGCTCCCATGTTTTGGTACCTTATGTTCGTTATATCGGCTAAGGTAGCTGGGAGAACCACCGCGATTGTGCCCCGGTTGAGCTGGGTTAAGCACCTCAGTGGAGAAAGCTAAAACTGACCGTCATGATAGGACGAGAGCCGGTCGCTGTTCGAGAGGTTTTCGAGTCCCTAAAGACTTATGCCGCTTAGAGCGAGGAGTCGGCATTGTCCGGCCTAGGCGTGGATAGCGCCCCGAACTCGGTCTTCCGAACTAGGGGCTTCACGAAATTTAAAATTATAGAATTCTATGGCTAAGTGAGAGTGTTCAAGCATTATAGTCCGGTTGCCTTGTTCGTTATGTTGAGCGCCTCCTCAAGGACCCAAGAATGGGAACAAGAGCGCTCAAGTTTATCGAACACCCCAAAGACTCGTGGCATGGGGGCTGAAGCCGACGACTCGCCATCTCTCAAATTTAATAAACGGCCGCACAAAAGGTAATATTTTAAATTCAAAAGTGTTGCTTTGCGCATATGAACAAGTTTTTAGCGCACAGGATAACAAATGCGAGTCTACTAAAAAAATTATATCTTTGGAGCATTCATCCGCTATAAGGCAGGCACCCTTCAGGACGCCCTCATAATACATTTCAGGCTTGTGATGCTCCTTCTTCAGTGGTGGTCCGTTCGTCACAAGCTTCTCGGCGTCCATCTTGCCCTCAAAGGCACCTTAGCAGGGCAAGGGCCCTACGGGCACCTTCGAGGAGACGGAGCGCTTGATGACTTCAACCCATGGACAAAGGCCCACTGCCGCCACCAGCCCAAGTAGCTCCTGTGCATGGCTTCCTTAGGCCACAACCGAACTATGAGGCCTTTCATGGCCTGTTCGGCCACCTTATGGAGCTCGACCAGCTGCTTCAGCTGGTCGCTTAAGGGCATCGGGTGTCCGGCCTCAGCATACTGAGACCAGAACACCTTCTCTGTCGAGCTTCCCTCCTCGGCTCGATAGAATGGCGGCATCAGCCACACTTGGGGCAGATCTGCGAATGCTCCTGGAGAGCTCCGGATTCGGGTAAGTAACAGATAATTCACTTTCACATGATTGCTTTGCATATAGAATGCCTTACCCGCCGCTATCGTCTTCATCGCCTCAATCTCCTGGAGGGCTTTTTGGGCTTCGACCTTAGCGGCCTTGGCGCTCTCAAGGGCCGAGGCGAGCTCGGACTCTCGAGTCTTTGAGTCATGCTCCAAACTCTCGTGTTTTTCCATGAGAGCCTGGAGCTCTTGCCGCACCTTCGCCACCCGCGCCTCCTGCTTCTCTCGCTCGGTCGCTCAGCCGCATGCATTGCTTCGGCCTTGGACATCGCTTCCTTCGTGGTTGCCACCTCGCTCGTGGCCCTGCAATATTCACGTTATTCCTGTCATTTTTGCAACCACATCTTTTAAATACTCCCATAAGGTATTACTTACCTTCCTTGTCCTCGAGCTGCTTTTTGGCAAGTCCCTAGTTCTCGAACCGCTCAAGGCTCGCTTCAATGCATCAACCTCCGCGATTAGTGCGGCAGAGGTCGCCATGCAGCCTGCAATCCCATATTGACATACTTATGTTAGACTCCTGCGTATATCTTTTAGATCCTCAGTTCGGCTTTTTCTTTCCGAACACCAAACTGAGCATCAGGGGCTACTATCTATGCGGTAATATTCTATATATCTTAAATACGTACCTCAAAGCCTGTTAGAAGGCTGGCACAGGCTTTGGTCAGCCCGCTCTTGGCGGAATGAACTTTCTGGATCATCCCACTCATAACAGTGCGGTGCTCCTTGTTGATGGAAGCGCCGTTAAGCGCCTCCATCAAATCATCCGGTGCCTCCGGTTGGACGGAGGTCACCGGCGTCACAGTCTTGCCCTTCTTACGAAGGGGTCGCCTGTCGGACTCCAGAACCACTGAAGGTTCCGGTACGGAGTCCGGCACAGGGCCGGACTTGAAGCCCTTCGGGGTTTTATCCCCTTTGCTCCCGGAGTCCGGGAGGTCGCCTTGCGGCGCCTCTAGGGTCCAGATGGCAATGGGTACCCGCTACCCGCGAACCCGGCGGGTAAAAACCCTATTAGGGTAAGGGTTTGGGAAGAAAAATTACCCATGGGTTTATAAATGGGACAAAAACTATACCCATCGGGTAAGCCGGGTACGGGTATGGGACGTCAATACCCATACCCGCATACCCACATACCCGTATGCTTATTCGTTATGACAGGTAGGCCCTAAATGTCAGTCACTAAAAACATCAAAACCCTAACTGAACCCAGCCGAGGCGGCAGCCAGCGGCCCAACGGCCAACGCCCAGGCCCATCAGTCCACTCCCCCTCGATCCCAATTCCCAAATCCCTCCCCGAGACCCCAACCCACCCTGGCCATTACTCCGTAACCCCCCTCTGTCTCTCTCTCTCGCCACAAACCCTAGAAAGGAGGAACCACAGTCGCCGCCCGGCATTGCCGTCGTCGCAGCTGACGCTGACCGCCACCTCCTCTCCTCCTCTCCTCCCTCTACCTCCGCCCTCGACGCGACCTCCACACGAGACCTGCAGCTCCTCTTGTCGCCATATCCCTCCACGCCCGGCACCTCCGGCCGCCATGGCGCCACCAGGAGGACGCCGAGGAGGCGCTTCACTCTAGCGCGGATCCAACTCCGGTGGACGGGGATGGATTTGAAGAAGGCACCGGCAGTGGGTCTCGTGTGCCGACGCCTTCTGCTACCTCCAAGCCCGTGCGTCTTCAGCCACCATCAACAGGGCAGGTTCCTAGGCGCAGCTCCACTGTTCCCGGTTGCAAGGTGGGGTGTGGCCGTGGTCGTGGCCGTGGTGGTGCCGGTGCTACACCTGCAACGGCGGCGAGAAGGGCAGCAAATCCAGCAGCAAAGCATCCAATTTGGTGAATAGTTTGACCTTTTTTTAATGTGTTGATTAGATCTATTGTTGAATGATTGAATGTGTTCATTAGATTTAGCCAATCTGTTAATGCATGCTTGAGTATGTTGAATAGTTATTTGATCTGTTGTTGAATGATTGAATGTGTTCATTACATTAACCGATCTGTTAATGAATACAAGAAGAAAGAATATTAATGAATGCTTGCCATCTATTTTTGGATGCTTGCTGTTAATGCTTGCCATCTAGTGAATACAAACGAGAAGAAATAAGAAAGTTGTTAATGATCTGCCATCTAGTGAATGCTTGATGTTAATGCTTGCTGTTATTATACACTTCTGATTTTTAAATTAACTAATGTGTATCATACTTGTGTTTGGATGCCTATTCTTGTTTTTGATGATACAAACAATGGCCAAGTAGATGAGTCCATGCATGACACGAGTCGCATTAACAACACCAATGGATGAAGATGGAGATCATGTTATTGTCTCAGATGATGAAGAAGAGGATGATGTCGAAGAGGTGGAGGTGCTACCTTCTAAACGCAAGCTCACATCTAAGGTTTGGTTGGAAATGAAGAAGATGAGGATCAATGGTGAATGGAAGGCCAAGTGTAATTGGTGTCACAAGGTACTTACCGCAGGATCAAGGAATGGAACTAAGCATCTTCGTTTGCATCTTGATATTTGCACTCTTAAGAAGTTGAAGACCAAGGGAGGTAAAACTTTGAGTCAATCCTCATTGAAGGTGTGTGCGGAAGAGGATGGGAAAGTGAGCATGGAGAGCTATACTTGATCAAGATTATGCTAGAGTTGAGCTTGGCAACATGTTGGTGTTGCATGATTATCCCTTGTCTATGGTAGACCATGTTGGTTTTAGGAGATTTGTTGCTGCCCTTCACCGTTATTCAAGCTTCATACAAGAAATACTATCCGTAAATATGCTATGTATTTATTTCCTGCTTTTTACTTCTTCATGTTTCTTCTTTGCCATTACTAAATAACATGAATCTGTCTATTTTCTTTTGTTTTGTAGAGGTGATATTGTGGGAAGATACAAAATGGAAAGGAAGAAGGCCATTGAGTACATGAGTATGATCCAATCAAGGGTTCCTGTCACCACTGATATGTGGACCTCTGACAGCCAAAAGAAGGGATATATGGCTATCACAGCCCATTTCATTGATGAGTCATGGAGGCTAAGGAACATTCTCATGAGGTATATTGTAGTGAAAGCATTAAATATTGTGGGTTGCCTATTTTCAGCTTTTGCCAACTCTCAAACTGCTGTGTATGTGTGCATATTGTAGGTTTATTTATGTTCCTGCACCACATAATGCGGCTGCTATAGCTCGGATGCTTCATGAGTCGTTGGTGGAATGGAATCTTGATGAGAAGCTCTTGACCATGACAGTTGATAATTGCAACGTCAACGAAAAGGCAGTTGAGGAGATTGTGGGCAAAATAGGGAAAAATAAGCTTCTTTGTGAAGGTACTCTACTTCACATGCGCTGTTCTGCACATATTCTGAATTTGATAGTGAAGTATGGCTTAGATGTCATGAAATCAGCTATAGAAAACATCTGTGAAAGTGTGGCATATTGGACTGCCTCACCAAAAAGGGTGGAACAGTTTGAGGAAATGGCTAAGTATAAGAAATTTAAAATAACAAGGGGGCTGAAACTTGATTGCAAGACTAGGTGGAACTCTACTTTCATAATGCTTGATATTGCTTTACCTTATAGACTTGTGTTTGAACGTGCAAAAGAAAAGGATAAGCAATATGAGTGGCTTCCTAGTGATGAAGATTGGGCTTTTGCTAAATAAGTTGTAGGGAGACTCAAATTGTTCTATGAAATAACCGAGCTATTTTCTGGAACTGATTATGTGACTACCAATGTTTACTTCCCTAAGATATGTGAAATTAAAATGAAAATGAGGCAGTGGGAAACTTCTAGCAATGATATTATCCAAAAAATGACAAAAAGCATGACTGAAAAATTTGATAAGTATTGGAGTGACATTCAAGCTCTAATGGCTATAGCTACCCTTCTTGACCCTCGATACAAGAAGCAAATGTTGGTAGCTTGCTTTGCCATGCTCCATGGAATTGAGCCATCTTCTTATGAATGCATTGAAAAAGTTGATGACATAGTTGCTAGTTTGCATTCATTATTGGAGGAGTATGAAGTGGAAAATGAGGCATGTACACCAGATGATGAATCTATGATGACCACAATGAAAGCTCCTGCAATCATGAGTGTATTTCAGAACATTGTAGCTCAGCAAATGCTTGCAACAACTAGACTTCAAGGTGAAATAGAGCAGTACTTGACTGATGGTTTAGTGCCTTACGTTGAAAAGTTCAATGTGCTGGATTGGTGGAAGGTGGCTGGAACAAGGTATCCGACTTTAAGGAAAGTAGCAAGAGACATATTTGCTATTCCCGTAACAACAATTGCTTCAGAGTCAGCCTTTAGTATAAGTGGCAGAAAGCTCAATGATCATAGAAGCCGACTTACACCTTATATGGTGGAGATTCTAATGTGCTCGCAAGATTGGCTTCGAAACAAGTACAAAGGTGACAAAATAGTGCACTTCATTAATATTTTCTCTTGCTGAAATGTTGTTGACGTTTGTCTACTTTTGTAGATGCTCACACAATGTAAACTAGCTTCTGGACTTGTCTTCAAGATATTCAAGAAGGGATGCAGGTTAGTACTTGGTAGTACTTAAGAATTCAAATCAAACAATATCTTGTATTCTTGTTATGATGTATCTTATTACTACTATACAATTGCACATCAAAGATATCTTGTATTCATGTTATCTTCTATTCTTGTTATCTTAGTAGTACATAAGAATTGCAAACAAAACATAGCTTGTACTCATTACTCTCAAGTTCTCATGTCTTGCAACTTATATGTCCCATACTAGGAATTGATGCTTTGAGATGTCAAGGCTAGTCAAGGCTCATGAAGTGGAGAGAAGATGAAAGCAAGTCAAGTTGGTCTGGACCGTTCGGTTTCATGTTGGAGATGTCAGATGTTGAACCTATTTGTGTGTCGAGATGTTGAACTTATTTGTGTGTTGAACCTATTTACCATTTGTGTGTTGAACCTATTTGCGGTCTACAAACTTATTTGTGTGTCGAACTTTGTGGTTGAAATGACTATGCGTGTGCTGAAATATTTCCAAGTGTCAAACTTGACATATGTGCTGAAATTCTGAAACTATTGTTCAAGTGCTAAAACTTGACATGTTTATGTCTTTGAAATGCTGGAATACATGTGCTGATATATGTATGTGTGTGTTCAGATGCTGTAATATACATGCTGAAATGTGGTATATACTAATATAAATGCTGAAATGTGGTATGTACATGCTGATTGCTGAAAGTACATGGCAAAATTTTATCTGAAAGGTGACCCAGACGGGTATGGGCTACCCGCGGGTATTACCCGCACCCGGCCGGGTATGGGTATGAGAAAGATATGATACCCGGGGTGCGGGTACGTGTACGGGTTTGGGCAGAAAAAATGGGACGGGTGAGGGTTTGGGCAAGCATTACCCGCACCCGAACCCTGCGGGTGCCATGAGGACTCCAGGGCCACCTCCTCCTGGCTGGGCCCCTTTTGGGACTCCACCCCGGCGTCATCCGCGGTGGGAGGAGACGAGGCGGTCGGAAGTGAAGTGCTATTCACCTCCGACGAATCCAGGGAGCCGCTCGACGAATCATCGAGCCCGTCCTTGGGCGGGCTGCACGGTTATACTTGGCATTAGAAGATGCTGTGCGACCAATGGAACGCCATGAGTTATTCTGGTGTCCGGACACATACGATTTCGCCAGGGGCTTGGTCCTTGGTGCCCACCCCTCTTCGCCGTCATCGGCATTGGCGTGTAGTCCGGAGAAAGGGTCCTTCCCTTCTTGGACCCTCCAGCCTCCCCAGTTGGGGCGGCCTTCCTTTTCTTCTCTCCCCCTGCTGGGGGAGAGGCTTCTTTTTCCTCCTCCTTGTCTTTGCAGGAGGAGTCCGCCTCGGCGTCATCGGACGATGAGTCCGACACCACCTCGCGCCGGGAACTCCTTCGAGTTCCCCTGGCCTTCTTCTTGGCCTTCTTTTCCGACACCACGTGAGGTGCCAAAACCAGCAGCCCTGTCAATCGGGCGTCCGCTGGGTCTTCTGGCAAGGGAGCCGGACAGTCAATCTGTCCGGACGTCTTCAGCCAGCCGTGTCAAAGGTGAGGGAGCTTTAGATCCCGCATAGAGTCAAACTATGAAAAAAGAGTCCCGTAAAGGGTAAAATAACTTACCTCGCTGGCTTGATGATGCGAGCTGAATCCGCGATCTTCGGTAGCGGATGCGGAGCTCGGCGTATGAATAGCACCTTCGGGCATCTTCGCACGTAGTGTCGAAGAGCCGGCTCAAGGTTCGGTGTCAGGCTGGATCAAACTCCCACAAGTTGAAGGCCCGTTCTTGGCATGGGAGAATCCGACGGATGAGCATCACACGGATTACGTTGACAAGCTTGAGATTCTTGTCCACCAGGTTTCGGACGCAGGTTTGGAGTCCGGCCAGCTCTTCCGAATTACCCCACGTCAGGCCCGTCTCTTTCCATGAGGTGAGCCGTGTAGGGAAGCCATATCGGAATTCGGGGGCCGCCACCCATTGAGAATCGCGCAGCTCGGTGATGTAGAACCACCCTGATTGCCACCCCTTTATGGTCTCCACAAAGGAGCCCTCGAGCCATAGGACGTTGGCCATCCTTCCCACCATGGCACCTCCACACTCCGCTTGGCGGCCGCCCACTACCTTCGGCTTGACATTGAAGGTCTTCAGCCATAAGCCGAAGTGGGGCTGGATGCAGAGGAAGGCCTCGCACACGACGATAAACACGGAGATGTTGAGGATGAAATTCGGGGCCAGATCATGGAAATCTAGGCCGTAGTAGAACATGAGCCCCCGGACGAATGGGTGAAGTGGAAACCCTAGTCCGTGGAGGAAGTGGGGGAGGAACACCACCCTCTCATGGGGCCTGGGGGTGGGGTTGAGCTGCCCCTCATTGGGGAGCCTATGCGCGATGTCGCCGGACAAGTATCCGACCTTCCGCAGCTTTTTGATGTGCCCGTCCGTGACGGAGGAGGCCATCCACTTGCCTCCCGCTTCGGACATAGTTGGAGAAGGTTGAGGTGGGATGTGCGGACTTGGGCGCTGGAGCTCGAGTGCGCGGAAATGGATAGGCAAAGGAGGAAGAAGGCGTGTGTGAAAGAGTGGATCTTTATCCCCTTATATGGACAGACAAAGCTATACGTCCCCACCGGCCTGATAAAACTCGCTTATCTCCCAAGCGCCGTAATCAATGGCACGGTTGGGTTACCCAGGCCCGTATTGATGAGAATCCCGGAATAAGGGGACACGATCTCTGCTTTGACAAGACGTGCCAAGGAAACCGCCTCGCTAAACGCGCTGAGGTAGGACAATGAAAACGATTCGAATAAAGGCTTGGCCGTGGTGTGATGTCACACCACGGGATACGTCAGCAGATTGACCTTGTGTAAATGTTATTCTCTCTACGGTGGTATGTGGAACTTATTTTGCAGAGCCGGACACTATCCTTGTGTTCAAAATCTTCTATGAAGTATTCGGAGGAGGAACCCTCCTTGCAATGCCGAAGACAATATGCGCGCCGGACTCGTCATTGAAGCTCGGTTCTGTGGGCTACCGAGGGAGTCCCGGATTAGGGGTGTCCGGATAGCGGACTATGACCTTTGGCGGACTCTGGACTTTGAAGATACAAGATTGAAGACTTCGTCCCGTGTCTGATGGGACTTTCCTTGGCATGGAAGGCAAGCTTGGCGATACGGATATGTAGATCTCCTACCATTGTAACCGACTGTGTAACCCTAACCCTATTCGGTGCCTATATAAACCAGAGGGTTTTTAGTCCGTAGGAGGAACAATAATCATACCATAGGCTAGCTTCTAGGGTTTAGCCTCTACGATCTCGTGGTAGATCTACTCTTGTACTACCCATATCATCAATATTAATCAAGGAGGAGTAGGGTTTTACCTCCATCGAGAGGGCCCGAACACAGGTAAAAACATTGTGTCCCTTGTCTCCTGTTACCATCCGCCTAGACGCATAGTTCGGGACCCCCTACCCGAGATCCGCCGGTTTTGACACCGACAAGGAGCATCTACCCCTGTATCCTGATTTTGAAGATAACACTGTTCTGATGAATGAGGAAGACCCCACATCTGAGCAAGCACAAGAGAAGAGAGCCAAAGCAAAGGCCGAGAAAGCTGCCAAGATGCCAAGTGTTGAAGAGGCATCTCAAGTTTTCCTAAAGTGCAAGCAATATCAACTTGCATATATGATCCAGTCTACACTGAGGATTGAGAAGGGCTTGGCCACCCTGACTCAAAACCAGGAGAGCTTGGAGAGGATCATTAAGACAAAATTTTATGATCTTGATCTGAAGGTAACTGAGATTCAAACAACAGTTGAGCAGCTTGAGGAGGAAGCAGAAGAGAAGAGAGGCAAGGCAACTACATATGCATTTCATCAAGTGCCAAGGAGTCACATGTCTGCGGCAGTGCCAGTGACAGATTCTAGAGCTACATCATCAGCACCAGCAGCTACAGCTCCAGTGCCACCTCCAGCAGCCACTCCACCAGCTCCAGCTACATCGACTGATGCCTTCGTCCTTGGAGTTCTCTCTACACCACCTCCCAAAGACCAAGCCTGAGAGACGCATAGCACTATGCATATTTGAACTTTTTGGTAGCTTGTTACCAAAGGGGGAGAAATATGTATAGATCATAGGCTTCGAGAGAGTGTTTTGCTTCTTTGCCTTTGGTTGAACTTTTTATTGTGTGAGATACTTGTGTGATCATGTGATTGATCATTTGCTACCTTAATGCTTGTTTGGATGATATTATCTTTTATATCTCATATATGATCATTCACTTGCCTAGTGATGAGTGCATGCTTTTAATTTCTATCATTTTGAGCGCTCCACCAAGATGTATGTGACATGGAAGAGTAATCCATGATCCTAATCGATTGTGCATTTGCATTCAAAAGCAAAATTAAATAATGCACAAATTTAGGGGGAGCTCTTGCTTATCACATACTTCTCAAAGCGACGATGTATTTCAATCTTATTATCATTTGTCGAAGCTTTGATCTATATGTTGTCATCAATTACCAAAAAGGGGGAGATTGAAAGTGCAACTATCCCTGGGTGGTTTTGGTAATTCCTAACAACATATAGCTCATTGAGCTAATGCTATCTCGAGATAAATATTTCAGGAAAGCTCAATGATTAGCATGGCATGGATTAGGAATGTGGACCCTCAAAATGCTAAGGACACATGTTGGCTCAAGCTCAAGACTCTACATTTTACCTTTAGTGATCCAAGATCACATTGAGTCCATAGGAAAAGCCAATACTATTAAAAGGGGATGAGGTGTTGCTTAATGAGTTACTTGCTCAAAATGCTTAGTGATATGCTCCAAAACCCTCAACCACTTTCTCATATCCACATATGTCCCAAACCAAAAGTCAAACTTGGACCCACCAAACTTTTCTATCCGGCGCCACCGAGTTCACTTGACATAGCCACTGCCACAAACCCTAGTCACTTCGATCTCACCAATAGGGATCTCGGTCTCACCGAGATGGGATTGCGACCTCTCTTTTTCCCTTCGTAACGTATCGGTCTAACCGAGATGAGCGATCGGTCCCACCGAGATTGCAATGCAAACTCTCTATTTCCCCTTCATTCGATCAATCCGAAACGAGCGGATCAGTTCCACCGAGTTTGCCTGACCAACTCTCTAGTTAGCTTATTACCAAAATCGGTCCCACCAAGTTTGTGCAATCAGTCTCATCGAGATTATGTTATGCCCTAACCCTAATGGAATCGGTCCCACCGAGTTGACATGTCGGTCCCACTGAAAATCCTAACGTTCACATTTTGAACTAAATCGGTCTGACCGAGTTGCATTATTCGGTCCCACCGAGTTTGGTGATTTGTGTGTAAGGTTAGATTTTGTGTGGAGGCTATATATACCCCTCCACCCACTCTTCATTCGCGAGGAGAGCCACCAGAACATGCCTACACTTCCAACATACATTTTCTGAGAGAGAACCACCTACACTTGTGTTGAGGTCAAGATATTCCATTCCAACCACATAAATCTTGATCTCTAGCCTTCCCCAAGTTGCTTTCCACTCAAACCCTCTTTCCACCAAATCCAATCCTATGGGAGAGAGCTGAGTGTTGGGGAGACTATCATTTGAAGCACAAGAGCAAGGAGTTCATCATCAACAAACCTACTATTACCTTTTGGAGAGTGGTGTATCCTAGATTGGTTAGGTGTCACTTGGGAGCCTCCGTCAAGATTGTGGAGTTGAACCAAGGAGTTTGTACGGGCAAGGAGATCGCCTACTTCGTGAAGATCTACCCTAGTGAGGCAAGTCCTTCGTGGGCGATGACCATGGTGGGATAGACAAGGTTGCTTCTTCGTGGACCCTTCGTGGGTGGAGCCCTCCGTGGACTCACAAGAACCGTTACTCCTTCGTGGGTTGAAGTCTCCATCAAAGTGGATGTACGATAGCACCACCTATCGGAACCACGGATAAAAATCTCCGTGTCTACATTGCGTTTGCTCCCTCCAAACTCCTCCCTTTACCTTCATATGCAATTGTTTTACATTCCGCTGCTATACTCTTAGAATTGCATGTGTAGGTTGATTACTTGACTTGTGCTAAGTTGCTAAAATCTGCCAAGATTTAAAATTGGGAAAAGGCTAGATTTTTATTTGGTCAAGTAGTCTAATCACCCCCCTCTAGACATACTTTCGATCCTACAGACGTTCAGTCCTTACAAGAGGACTGCATACCTAAACCTCTTCAAAAGAATTGGGTTGATTCTAAATTTATGTAGGAGTCCATATAGATCTTATAATGTCCACCAAATGGACGATAACGAGGCTAACATGTGCAGTGATGCTACGTAATCAAACAACTATGAAAGTAAGTATGGTCATACAGGGCAAGAGGTACTCACAAGAGCAATGCAGCGTGCAGTATAGTTGTGAGATTTTGTGGTCCCTTGAGAATGAATGTTCTTCTGCTAACAGTTTTCGTACAAGTGAGACGTTAAGGCAAATGTAGAAATGTAGTTCAAATTGTGATGTGATATCATAGACAGTACCTTACGCTGCAGACGAGACCAATGTGTAACAAGATTATTCCGGTCACTGTCGGATAAATGTAGCACCGGAGACTTTACAGAAATTTCGTTTAGAGGCTTGCCATCGAAGTGCGCTTGCCTCAGGTAGGAACGATACTTCATCAATGAGTGCTTGAAAAGAGCAACCAACCGTTGCTCGTCTTGACAATCCAGTTTGGTCCTCGCCTATTTAAAAGAATGAAATCTTGTGTCTTCTGTCAGCAGAAACATCTGCAGTAATTACAATGAATAACATTAGTACATTACTTACGCGTAAGTTGCGGAGGAAGACTGGAAATTGTTCTGTGTCTGCGGTATAATCTTTCCATGAAGGAAAGATGCGCACAAAGTTCCTGACAACAATATAAGCTTCGTCTTCTAAACTAGGAAGAAATGGAACATGGGTCCTATTTGCTGCAATTGGGGCTTTCTCTGGTTCGAAAAGGGATTTGGCAAATGCATTTGGTGTACTCTTTGCTGGAATGGGGGTTTTGCGTCAGAGATTTGGTGCTATGTCAACCGGGCATCATCATCTCGCTTTGTAGTTGGGGTCTGCTGAGTTGGGGCATCAGAAATGACCAGTGTAGTAGGGCTAGAGTCTGCTAGAGTTGGGGTGTTTTGTGGGTCAGGTGATATTGCAACTACACCTAATGGGCTATTTGATTTATCAGGTGTCACTACCTTTTCCAAATACTTTGCTCGTGCTCCTCCGCGATCAAGAATCGCCTCTTCCTTTTGAATGTCTGATACACAAGAACAACATTTGAATGGATAAATATGGTATGATGACAGATGGAATATGTACTGAAAATGGATAGGCAGGGCGTATTCACATACACGATGTGTAAACTAAGCTAATGGCAGTGCAACAAAGTAGAAGCAATGCAAAGCATCAGTTCCAAGATGTGTCCGACCAATATAACCTTGGAAAGTTAGAGCAAGCACCTTGATGGGTTAATAAGATAGGGCATATGCCTCTGACTCCTCCACTAGGGAGCTACATTGACTTAGGTCTCCCTCTAGCAGAATCACTGTTAGGATCATATTCTGAGCATGAACCTGTAGGTGGAGAGCATTTGCATTGTATTGCATCCAGACTTGATTTCAGTCCCTTAATGCCAAGTTTGACAGCCATGGCATTGTTCTGCTTTATTATTTTCATGCGCGCAAGCTCATAATCATTATGATGTTGTTCAGAATCTGAGATTCATGAAAACATAAAAAGTAGTCAGATTATCTATGGAATGCATTGCAGATTCAACTTGAAGAGTGTCTCCCTATAAACCCATGCATATGCAAAGTTCACGCCCAACCGTCTTGACTGCACCACACACGTAAATACAAACCCCTTATGTCTCTATAACAGTGCATACACATTTCAAAACTGAAGTAGGAACATTAGAATCATATCAAATTCGTATTTGAACAAATAAACTAAGGAATTATGAGTGTCATAATGTTTAGCTTCAAGGGTGGAGTGTTGGTAGTGCGACACAAAGCAAGTAGGCAGATTGTATTCCATGTAAAAGATCGTAGCCTATGTAAAAGATGGAAATGACACTTTCTTTCTATACAATACAGTGTTCGTTTCCCACACATGATGGAAGAGATCACACAGAGAAATACTATTCACTCATGTCTACGGTTCCAATATTTTGAAATAGGGTGGTCCACCCTAAAAGAATATTGACAACAAATATGACAAGGCAAGCATAGATGTAGTGAACCAATCATTTACTTGTGAGCTTACTAGGAAAAGTATGCGTAATCAGAATCGCAAAGAAGAGACCGTCCAAAATCTGAATCAAGAAGTTTGTCTAGCACTTATTGTTTGCAACTAATCGACGTGAATAATTGGATATCGAATGAGTAAGGAAGACAAGTAAAATTGTCAACAATCCAAAATGACTAGTGTTTGTTCCTAGGGCTGGAATTTTGGACCTGTGAACTTTACAGGTACTAAAGATCACTGAAATACATCTGAAGCATTAAGTGTAGGTAGCACTCAGCACACAACAAACCCTAATGACAGTCTTGCCTAATGAGTAATGAATCAATTAGAAAATGGGTGATGAGGAGTGGCTGCTGAGTGTTGAGGACGTATCTCAGGATAAATCAGGTTGGCTTAGTAGGTGTTGCACGCCTGAGCCCTAAACGGACTGGGAAGGTAGGCACGGCAGCGCGCCCGGGCAGCGGTGACGCTATTGGGCGAGCGGCTCCTGACCTCCTGTTAGTCCGGCGTCTCCTCCTAGACTCATGCTGCCCGGGGACGGCAAGTCGCCGGCGAGGCAGGCGGCTGGGAGCGAGCAGAGATCGGAAGCGCGCAGCAGAACAGAGGGGAATCGGGGCCTGGGACGACCTAAATCCTGTGGTGGGCTGCGCCCACCGTGGACACCTCAGAGAGATACACACTGAGCGAAGTAACATGCATTTTAGAAACTAAATTAGGAACATTTAGCTGACGAATTAAACGACTTTGTTTTAATAATATCAGATTCGTATTTGAACAACTAAAGCTTGTTTAGCTTGATGGGTGGAGCAGTGCTATTATGACACAAAGCACGTATTCTGATCATATAGTGATCATAAAAGGGGGGAACCCTAAGCATTTTTTGAGCAAAAGAGGGTTTCCCCTCCGATTTCTATTAAACAAACCACCACGGAACGAACATGATCAATTAAACCCTAAGCATGATCAATTAAACTGTATTATGACTGTGCCATGGCAGATTTAAAGCTGCAATCTGGAGAAATGATATTTAGCATGCATTGTTTGCTTCGAACTAAGAACTAAATTCTAAGAGCTAAAAAGAAAGTAGAGTAACCAAGTTACGATCTATTTTCTGGTTGAGATCAAAAAGTTGAGGAGATATGAAGTACCACCTCTCTTGCGGCGCCGTGTAGGCATCGGGGGTGCGATGGCTGTCGGTGGCGTTGAAGCAGATCTGCGATGGTATACGGGTGCATCGGGGGATAAGTCCCGTTGCGGTGGAAGAGAAGGTCGTGTGAGCGGCCCCGGCAAAGAGGACGACGACGCCAATGAAGCGAGAGGATGCGATGCAAGGCTCTTGGTCTGTTGCCGTGGATGAGAAATGTCCATCTCTACCAGTGGACGACGCGGTCTTGGTAGGCGCTCCGGCATGGTGGAGGACGGTGACGATGGATGCGGTGGAGGACGGCGGCGATGGATGGGGTGGCGGACGGAGGAGGCTGGTGTGGGGATGGTGTTTTAGCACGGACGGTGTATGAATGGGAAAATGGAGGGAGAGGTACATGGAACCATGTGTTTGGGATGCGCCTGTTTGAAATATGGGAAAGTTATGAACTTAGCCCCTGTTTAAAATTTTGACGTCTCGTCGGTTGGGAATAGGACGGTAATCTCGCATCTCGCCAATATTTGCCCCAGAGTGATTTCGGGCGAGGAGAGGGTGTTTTGGTGCCCATGGTTGGCGCGCACGGTGTATGAACAGGTGAGGGAGTCCTGGATTAGGGGGTGTCCGGATAGCTGGACTATGACCTTTGGCCGGACTCCTGGACTATGAAGATACAAGATTGAAGACTTCGTCCCGTGTCCGGATGGGACTTTCCTTGGCGTGGAAGGCAAGCTTGGCGATACGAATATGTAGATCTCCTACCATTGTAACCGACTCTGTGTAACCCTAACCCTATTCGCTGTCTATATAAACCAGAGGGTTTTAGTCCGTAGGACGAACAACAATCATACCATAGGCTAGCTTCTAGGGTTTAGCCTGTCTGATCTCGTGGTAGATCTACTCTTGTACTACCCATATCATCAATATTAATAAAGCAGGAGTAGGGTTTTACCTCCATCGAGAGGGGCCAAACCTGGGTAAAAACATCGTGTCCCTTGTCTCCTGTTACCATCCGCCTAGACGCACAGTTCGGGACCCCCTACCCGAGATCCGCCGGTTTTGACACCGACATTGGTGCTTTCATTGAGAGTTCCTCTCTGTCGTCATCTTTAGGCCCGATGGCTCCTCCGATCATCAACAACGATGCACCTGTGGTGAGACTTTTCTCCCTGGACAGATCTTCGTATTCGGCGGCTTTGCACTGCGGGCCAATTCGCTTGGCCATCTGGAGCAGATTGAAAGCCATGCCCCTGGCCATCAGGTCAGATTTGGAAGTTTGAACTACACGGCTGACATCCGCGGAGACTTGATCTTCGACGGGTTCGAGCCACAGCCAAGCGCGCCGCACTGTCATGAGGGGCATGATCTAGCTCTGCCGCCGAACAGTGTCCTGGAGGCCGCACCAGAGTCCGCTCCGACCTTTAGCTCGGAGCCGACCGTGCCGATCGAGGACGGGTGGCTGGACACCGCCTCGGGGGCTGCGATCTCTACGGCGATTGAGCCGTACACCTACCCCGTCCTTTGCGAAGCTCATGACTCCAAGGTGCCGGACTCCTCTCCGAACTCCGAGCCTTCCGCGCCCCCGCTAATCGAATCCGATAGGGCGCCGATCATGGAATTCACTGCCGCGGACATCTTTCAGCACTCTCCCTTTGGCGACATCCTGAATCCAATAAAGTCTCTCTCCTTATCAGGAGAGCCCTGGCCGGATTATGGTCAGGAAGGTTGGGATGCGGACGACGAAGAAATTCAAAGCCCACCCACCACCCACTTCGTAGCCACCGCCGATGATTTAACCGACATGCTCGACTTCGACTCAAGACATCGACGGTATGGACGACGATGTAGGGAGGAAACATGAACCAGCGCCTATAGGGCACTGGAGAACCACCTCATCTCACAATGTATACATGGTGGACACACCTAAAGGAAGCGACGACGAGGAACAACGGACGCTACGGAAGGATCGCTCCATCGAAAAGCAGTCAAACGGCGACGTAAGCGCGCTCAAAAGTCCCGCCTCGACAAAGACAACAACCATAAAAACCCAGCTATAGAGCAGGGTGAACCGTGGACGACGAGCATGCTATCGAGCAACCGTCCAACAGGACACCTGGATAAACAACCCGGCCCCGGCGAAGATAACAGTTCGACGATCTCACGCCGGACAAGTTCTTTGGAGCGAAGTGTCACGCCTAATATGCGATACTATCCTAAAGAGACTCAAGGTCCCACCAAGGATAGAACCGCATATTGAAACGCTTTACAAGGTGGATATCATTACATCAACATTACATAATAGGTGGGGATACATACAAGAGGCATACAATGCCACATGAATACAACAATACAACATATACAAGATCAACATCCGACTACGGATGAAACATAAACAGAAACTCAAACAATATCCACCCTGCTAGCCCAGGCTGCCGACCTGGAACCTATCCCCTGATCGAAGAAGCAGAAGAACTCCAAAACAAGCAACATCGCTCTCGCGTCATGATCATCGCAAACCTGTACCTGCAACTGGTGGTGTAGTAATCTGTGAGCCACGAGGACTCAGCAATCCCATTACCATGGGTATCAAGACTAGCAAAGCTTCAAGGGAAAGGAAGGGGTAAGGTGGTGAGGTGCAGCAGCGGCTAAGCATATATGGTGGCTAACATACGCAAATGAGAGCGAGAAGAGAAACAAAGGAACGGTCGTCAACTAGTAATGATCAAGAAGTGATCCTGAACTCCTACTTACGTCAGACATAACCCAGAAACCATGTTCTCCTCTCGATCAACCCCGGAAAGAGACACTCACGGTTACGCACACGGTTGGTGTATTTTAGAAGGGTTTACTTCAAGTTTACTACAACCGGATATTAACAAATTCCCATCTGCCACATAACCGCGGGCACGACTTTAGGCAAGTTTAAATGAGGCCGGAAATAAGAAACAACAATTTAAATGAGGTGAAGCATAAGTAAACTATCTATTTAGGCAAGTTTAAATGAGGCCGGAAATAAGAAACAACAATTTCGGAAAATCCTCATGTGCATTTAGCATTTTAATCATACACAATTTTAAACATTTTAAATGTTGTTATCATGATGCGAATGACATGCAAGTTTTAAGCAATTTTATGAAAATGTTGACATGAGCATGATATGAGGCATTTGTCGCTATGGCAGAAGGAAAAGGGTGCCACGGCGACGAACCAGAAAATGATGCCACGGCAACATATCGGTTCCGGTAGCTCATGGAGTTACCGGTGCAGAAGGAAATGAGCGTGAGCATGTCATGCAAGGATGGTGGGGAGATACCGGATTCCGGGTTCCCACGGGATGGCAGCATGGCAAACGAGGAGGAACGTGCAAAGACATCTCGGGCACGGTGCAAACACGAGCATCACATACAACATGCATTCGTTCTCGGAAGGTCATCTCGGGGTTATACCTTCGAAGCTTGCATTTTTGAAACGGATCAGGTTCGACGCGGTGTAGGGGAAGTAGACGTTCTCGGAATGGTCGTAGTGGAAGTAGTTGTACTCGTTCGTAAACTTCCAGTGTCGTTCGTAGAGGCACTTGGCGTCCGGTGCGGTACTTGGCGAATCCTGCACGAGAGGTACACTTGTTGAGGCGGAACTTGACGAAATCCTCCGGAGGTAGCCGTCCGGGTCGTACTCATGTTGACGTGCAACACAAATGGTCTTGATGGATCGTAGTCGAACTTGGCGGTCCGTATGGTTCACCGTAGATGAACTTGGCGGCAGAGATTCTTGTGCTCACGAACGGCAAGAGACGCAGCAGCAGCGCTGCTGCTCGGGACGCCGCGGTCGGTCAACGCAGAGGCCGAGATGGCGTAACGACAGCAATGAGAGGGCCGATGAGAGGATGCAGCGAGGTGGCTGTCCATGGCAGCGGAAGGAAGCAGAGGCTGGACCGTGCGGCAGCGGACGAGGACTCCGGACGGCATGGAGGTCGAGGATGATGAGCTCAAGCGGCGCTGGAGCATAAGCGGGCGGCCGGACGAAGCGAGGAGGCACGATGGAGGTCGCCAAGACGGAGAAGTCGCAGCGCAGGTGCGGGCGAAAGCAGAGGAGACGAGGCGGCGTTTGGGGCTCGGGGTCGCGGGGAAGGAGAAGCTCCGGTGTTGCGGCGCCGGAGACGGCAGGGGAGCGGCGTCCTGGGGCTGCGCGGCGAGGCGAAGCCCGGCGGCAACGAGCGGGCTCCGGTGTCCGGCTGGAGGTGCGGAGGCGACGTGGTCGACGGGGAGGCGCGGGGCCGAATGGGTGAGAAGGGGATCGGGCGAGGCGTGGCTCGATGGGTGCGTGTGTGTGAGTGGCGGCGTTGTGGGAGGACGAGAGGAGGAGGGGATCGATCGGGATGAGGCTAGGGACGAGGGGACGAGGGAGAGAAGAGGGGTCGGGCCTAGGGTTAGAGAAACTGGTGGGCTGCGGGGATGAGGTGGGCTGGCGCTGGGAGGAGGCCGAGCTGCGGTAGCTGGGAGGCCCAGCTGGGCTGGCTCTCTCCCTCCTCTTTTAAAAAAACAGAGAGAAGAAAGAAAAGAAAGAGAGGTTAGGGGTGGAGCTTGGGCAGGAGGGCAATTTTCTTGGACTCGCAAAAACGAGCGTGACCCAAGAAAATAGGAGTGTGCACGTATGAGAGGTTAGAATTCAAACTCATTTGAATTTAATTCAAAATTGTCTTGCATAGGAAGTAGGTGCTAGGGAGGTCCAAAAATGTTGAGACTTTAAAAGGAGCCTCGATAAAAGAGATAAGATTGTTGGCAAAGTTTGGGGACCAAACTTGAAGTAGAAAAGGCATGGGAATTTTGCAAGTGTGTTATGGTGAATTCCAAATTAATGGAATATTTAATAATAGCTCCCTAATATGGGAGGATATGTTATAAAGAGAAATCACCATTGTGAATATCCCTCAATTTAAATGGACCGAGGATCCACCCGATTTATTTAGTAGAGTTTTTAAAAAAGGGGGATGCATGATGACATGATGCAATGCAAAAGATGCAGTGAAGAATGCATGACATGAACAAAAAGCAAAACGAAGACAAAAACCCAACCACGAAAGAAATAACATATCGCATCTCCGGGAAAGGCAAGAGTTGGAGTTACTAATATGGAAAGTTGTATCCGGGGTGTTACAACACTCCACCACTACGAGAGGATCTCGTCCCGAGATCTAGGATGGCACCGGAGGAAAAAGAAAGAGGAAGAGAAGAGGTAAAACTACGTTGCTTCTACGACAAACGAGTGAAATCACGAACCTTGAGATGTTGAGCAAACTGAAAGAAAGAAAACAACGATGATGAGCAAAGTTGAAAACACTCCGTTAGAAAAGAGGAACAAGGGGTACGACGAGAACCAAGAGGTTTAGTGATAAGATAGATATTGAAACCACTCCGGTTAAAACTAGATAGAGAAGGAATAAGATTGATATAATTTGGGCAGCACTCCGACTGAAAGAAGAAGGAAAACTTAATAAGATGAAAAGAACTTGAAGAGATAACACAACACTCCGGTTAAATGGATAAGCAAGGGAAAGAACACGACCCTCACAATTCGAGATGATGAGTGAAGAGAGCAACATCACCATGCCTCCGGAAGAAAGAATAGAAGATAGATCATTGGAATAACAGAATGGAGTAGAGAATGCCAACTTCTGCCACAAATGAGCTTGGAAAGCACCCTTTCAAGAAGGTTATAACGGAGTTTTTGGAAAACCAACAATGAAAATAAATAAGCTTGTAGTGGGCTTATGGAAACATCTCAAGACTATGAGGTGACAACCGGCCACTAATGGAAACCATTGGTTTGATTGAGAGCACCAAAGAAATGAAAAACTTCTTCACCGAGATGAGAAGGAGAAAATTGGATCATTGATAAGCACCACAAATAGCTACATTCCTTAGGGAAGGTTGTAGGTGAAATATAACCCAAGATAACTCCAATGAAGAGATTGATGGATTTAAATACCTCATTCTTGACAACATGTGAATCATGAAGCACGAGGAGAAATTGCCAAGGATGACATAACACCATCTCAAAAGATAAGGTAGAAAGAATTGCACTTTGGAATGCAAGATGAAGAATGCTTGAGCTCCTCAAAACAAAACATGTGTTGAGCACCATGTTTATTTTAGAGTATAGCTTGGCGGATCATAGCTTCGAGAAAATGTTGAAGAACAATTGAAGAATGAAAAGAATCCTTGACAAACCACCATGTAGAGCCTCCATGAAGAACTCCGGTAATAAAAGGATGATAAAAAGAAAGAGAAGTTGAAGACACAAGGTGAAACCTTGCAATGATTTAGATGGAGCTTCGCGACGATAATGTGGAAAACTTGGAACTCCGGAAAAGGAAAAGATGAAACACTAGAACCGAGAATTACTTCATCATGAACAATCTCCGAAAGAAAAGAATTGAATCATCTCGAGGAAATAAGAATAAGATTTATTGTATGCTTATCCTTCATCAAATTAAATTGATGACAAGCAATGGATTTGGCATACTACTTATTCCGTAGAAAGGATTAAGAGAGATATAGCGCAAAAACTTGAGAAGGTATTGATGGAACCACCGGTGGAATTTGGAAACAACGAATGAAATAATATGATAACGAAGGAAGTGAAATCTTGAACGAACCACCATAAGAATTGAAAATGAACATAGCAAAGGCACAATTCATCGGGAAGAATTGGAAAACGAATGAAGATGCTTGAGAGAATTTAGATCCAAGAGAATGAAGAGATCATGAACTGATTAGAGGATATTTGAACGATTCGCCGGTAAGATTTGGAGAATGATAGCTACACGCTGAGAATGAAGAATTATGACATGATGGCCTTTGGAGGAAAGAAATGGAAACAACTTATGAAATGCTCCGGATGGGTGAAAAGAATTCCCACAATCGAAAACAATTATGAGAGGATGGCATCAAACTAGAACCATGAATCTTGAAGTGAATGGATCAAGATTTAAGAGAAACTCTTCTTCGGTCTTCAAATGTTGAGAATGACGATGAAAAACATCACCATGAATTGTTGAGATACTCCGGGATGAAAATTAGAAAGGTTGAACCAACGATGAAAAGAATTTGGAAGATCTTGGAGAAAGATATTTGACTGATGATAACTCATTCTTACGTCAAACTTTGAAAAGAACTAGAGAATACCTCCGGGAAAATAGAAGAGTCAGGTAAGATCCTGGGAAAAGACCTGTGGGTTAGGGCCCACTCAAAAGAAACATCGTTGAAGGATTGCTTGAAATAAAGATTGCACCGGTAGAATTAAATGACTTGAATGAGATAACACCCTCGAAATATCTTGAACGGATTGAGAATGGAAACACAAGTCTTGTGAGATATTTTCAGCACTCCAGAACAAATGAATAGGAAGAAGTGAACGATTAAGAGGTGCATCGGCATGAGAAATCATTAGAAACGAGGAAAGGAATATGATGAATATTGAAAGCTTGAATTGGATCCACCGGAGAAGAAACAACAATGAAGGATGATGAACTTGAAACTGTTGAGCATCTTCATGGGAAATCACCGGATAAGAACATTGAAAGAAAAGAATGAAGAGACTTCCACAAATAAAAGGATACATGATTAAGAAATCTGAGTCCTTGAAGAAAAAGGGGTGGGAGGGCGGGAAAACAAAGACAACTTGGGACGGATGAAACAAACACCGTTGTGAAAACTTAGAATTGATCTCGCAAATGTTGAAATGATCGGATCCATTTGAAGAGAAGCACGCCAGTTGGAAAAGATTTAACATGGCAACCTCGATGATCAAGAAGGATTAGTATTCACATAGAAATATGAGAACACCGTTTGAAAGTTATGGAATCAACACTTGACATCAAAGCAACTCGAATACCACAAATAAAACAAAACAAAGGATTTGGCTTGCAGAATAAGCCGGAACAAATACATATGATAGAGATTTACCCAATCTCATATCATGCATCTGTCGGAAAGATATTCTAGGAGCTACTTGAATTCCCACCTATAAACTCCCGAAACTTTACGGTTATGCAATCTGGTGTTGGGGATACAGGGGACACAAAATATATCACCCAAACTAACAATACCTAGATCCAAATTGTATCCATCCGTCAACACATAACCAAGAAACCTTCGGAAATCGTGTACCTCAACCTTCGAAAAGCATCCGTTATACGAGTTATGGCAATACTCCCGAACTCCCCAGTACTGGGTGGCGTTGAGGTTATCTCACCAACAACTGCATAAAAGAGATTTTCGATGTCGGCAAAACTCAGGTATTCCAGAACTGCAACGATAAAATTGTGACGACAACACCTCAGAGCTCAACTCCGGGACACCGCCACAACCCCTAAATGTCGAGGCACCAAGAACAATGTTCTCGTCACAAGACTATCGGAACGATCCCAAGATACCAGCGTGATCCTAAATAAATTTCGTGAAATTTGAGGAGAGGAAAGACAAAACATCTACGCCGGGAGGCCTCACCAGAGCGATTTAAGGGACTGAGGAGTAAAAAGAATCCTACTCTCCGATATATATAATCCTAAGACTCAAAATAGTTTTCTTCTAGACACAACAACGACCAACAAACAAGGGGGGCTCCTATGGTCGGTCGAGGCTCTAATACCAACTTGTCACGCCCAATATGCGATACTATCCTAAAGAGACTCGAAGGTCCCACCAAGGATAGAACCGCATATTGAAACGCTTTTGCAAGGTGGATATCATTACATCAACATTACATAATAGGTGGGGATACATACAAGAGGCATACAATGCCACATGAATACAACAATACAACATATACAAGATCGACATCCGACTACGGATGAAACATAAACAGAAACTCAAACAATATCCACCCTCCTAGCCCAGGCTGCCGACCTGGAACCTATCCCCTGATCGAAGAAGCAGAAGAACTCCAAAACAAGCAACATCGCTCTCGCGTCATGATCATCGCAAACCTGTACTCGCAACTGGTGGTGTAGTAATCATGAGCCACGAGGACTCAGCAATCCCATTACCATGGGTATCAAGACTAGCAAAGCTTACTGGGAAAGGAAGGGGTAAGGTGGTGAGGTTGCAGCAATGACTAAGCATATATGGTGGCTAACATACGCAAATGAGAGCGAGAAGAGAAGCAAGAGGAACGGTCGTCAACTAGTAATGATCAAGAAGTGATCCTGAACTCCTACTTACGCCGACATAACCCGAAACCGTGTTCTCCTCTCGATCAACCCGAAAAAGAGACACTCACGGTTACGCTACGGTTGGTGTATTTTAGAAGGGTTTACTTCAAGTTTACTACAACCGGATATTAACAAATTCCCATCTCGCCACATAACATGGCACGGCTTTCGAAAGTTCAAACCTGCAGGGTGTCCCAACTTAGCCCATGATAAGCTCTCGCGATCAACGAAGGATATTCCTTCTCCCGGAAGACCCGATCAGTCTCGGAATCCGGCTACAAGACATTTCGACACAATAAAACAAGACCAGCAAGACCTCCCGGCGTCGACATCCCGATAGTAGCAGCACAGTATCTCGTCTCGTGCCACGACCGGATGAGCAAGACGCATACAACTAGAACCAGCCCTCAAGTTTCCCCGAGGTGGCGCTGCAAGTGGCTCTAGTTTGGACCAACACTTAGACAAGCATTGGCCCCGGGGGGGGGGGGGCTAAAATAAAGATGACCCTCGGGATGCGTGACTCCCAAGGGAAAAAGGGAATAGGTGAGGCAAATGGTAAAACCAATGTTGGTCCTTGCTGGAAGAGTCTTATTCAAAGCGAACTGTCAAGGGGGTCCCATAAATCACCCAACCGCGTTAGGGACCCAAAATCCGGGAACATAATACCGATATGACGGAAACTAGGGCGGAAAGAGTGGAACAAAACACTAGGCATAAGGCCGAGCCTTCCACCCTTTACCAAGTATATAGATGCATTAATAATATATATAAGAGATACTGTGATATCCCAACATAAACATAATCCAACATGGAGCAACCTTCATCTTCACCTGCAACTAGCAACGCTATAAGAGGGGCTGAGCAAAAGCGGTAACATAGCCAAACAACGGTTTGCTAGGAGGGGTGACAAAGGTTAGAGGTTCATGGCAATTTGGGAGGCTTGAGCAGCAAGTGGTAGGTAACGCAGCATAGCGATAGAATGAAGCAACTAGCATAGCAATGATAGTAATGAGATCCAAGGTGACGTTCATCTTGCCTGAAATCCCGCAAGGAAGAAGAACGAGTCCATGAAGAAGACAACCGGGAGTAGTCGAACGAATCCTCACAATCGCAACATTACCGGAACATGGAAGCAACACCGGAAAGAAACAAACAACATGGTAAATGCACAAGCATAAACATGGCATGATGCACAATCAAGTATGATGCATGTCCATTTTAATGAGGCATGGCAAAGTGCAACAAACAACACTACAAATTAAGTGGAGCTCAATATGCAACGAGTTGCATATTGACAAAACACCACATAGACATATTTAGTTTAATCTCGTTTAAGCTACCAAACAAAGTTAAATGTTGTTAAACATGGCAAGAGGTGAAGCATAAGTAAACTATCTATTTAGGCAAGTTTAAATGAGGCCGGAAATAAGAAACAACAATTTCGGAAAATCCTCATGTGCATTTAGCATTTTAATCATACACAATTTTAAACATTTTAAATGTTGTTATCATGATGCTAATGACATGCAAGTTTTAAGCAATTTTATGAAAATGTTGACATGAGCATGATATGAGGCATTTGTCGCTATGGCGTATGAAAAGGGTGCCACGGCGACGAACCAGAAAATGATGCCACGGCAACATATCGGTTCCGGTAGCTCATGGAGATACCGGTGCAAAAGGAAATGAGCGTGAGCGTGTCATGCAAGGATGGTGGGGTGATCCCGGATTCCGGGTTCCCATGGGATGGCAGCATGGCAAACGAGGAGGAACGTGCAAAGACATCTCAGGCACGGTGCAAACACGAGCATCACATACAACATGCATTCGTTCTCGGAAGGTCGTCTCGGGGTTATACCTTCGAAGCTTGCATTTTTGAAACGGATCGGGTTCGACACGGTGTAGGGGAAGTAGACGTTCTCGGAATGGTCGTAGTGGAAGTAGTTGTACTCGTTCGTAAACTTCCAATGTCGTTCGTAGAGGTACTTGGCGTCCGGTGCGGTACTTGGCGAATCCCAGACGTAGAGGTACACTTGTTGAGGCGGAACTTGACGAAATCCCTCTGGAAGTAGCCGTCCGGGGTCGTACTCATGTTGACGTGCAACACAAATGGTCTTGATGGATCGTAGTCGAACTTGGCGGTCCGTATGGTTCACCGTAGATGAACTTGGCGACAGAGATTCTTGTGCTCACGAAACGGCAAAGAGACGCAGCAGCAGCGCTGCTGCTCGGGGACGTCGCGGTCGGTCAACGCAGAGGCCAGAGATGGCAGAACGACAGCAGGCAGAGAGGGCCGACGAGAGGATGCAGGAGAGGTGGCTGTCCATGGCAGCGGAAGGGAAGCGATAGGCTGGACCGTGCAGCAGCGGACGAGGAACTCCGGACGGCATGGAGGTCGAGGATGATGAGCTCGAGGCGGCGCTGGAGCATGGCGGCGGGCGGACGAAGCAGGAGGCGCTGATGGAGGTCGCCCGGTGGAGAAGTCGCAGGCGAGTGCGGGCGTAGCAGGAGACGGGCGGCGCTTGGGGCTCATGGTCGCGGGGAAGGAGAAGCTCCGGTGCTGCAGCGTCCGGAGACGGCAGGGGAGCGATCTGGGCAGCGCGGCGAGGCGGCCAGCGGCAACGAGCGGGCTCTGGTGTCCGGCTGGAGGTGCAGAGGCGACGTGGTCGACGGGGAGGCGCGGGGCCGAATGGGTGAGAAGGGGATCGGGCGAGGCGTGGCTCGATGGGTGCGTGTGTGTGAGTGGCGGCGTTGTGGGAGGACGAGAGGAGGAGGGGATCGATCGGGATGAGGCTAGGGACGAGGGGACGAGGGAGAGAAGAGCGGTTGGGCCTAGGGTTAGAGAAACCGGTGGGCTGCGGGGATGAGGTGGGTCAAGGCCGGGAGGAGGCCCAGCTTGGTAGGCCGGGAGGCCCAGCTGGGCTGGCTCTCTCCCTCCTCTTAAAAAAACAGAGAGAAGAAAGAAAAGAAAGAGAGGTTAGGGGTGGAGGTTGGGAAGGAGGGCAATTTTCTTGGACTCGCAAAAACGAGCGTGAGCCAAGAAAATAGGAGTGTGCACGTATGAGAGGTTAGAATTCAAACTCATTTGAATTTAATTCAAAATTGTCTTGCATAGGAAGTAGGTGCTAGGGAGGTCAAAAAATGTTGAGACTTTAAAAGGAGCCTCGATAAAAGAGATAAGATTGTTGGCAAAGTTTGGGGACCAAACTTGAAGTAGAAAAGGCATGGGAATTTTGCAAGTGTGTTATGGTGAATTCCAAATTAATGGAATATTTAATAATAGCTCCCTAATATGGGAGGATATGTTATAAAGAGAAATCACCATTGTGAATATCCCTAAATTTAAATGGACCAAGGATCCACCCGATTTATTTAGTAGAGTTTTTAAAAAAGGGGGGTGCATGATGACATGATGCAATGCAAAAGATGCAATGAAGAATGCATGACATGAACAAAAAGCAAAAGGAAGACAAAAACCCAACCACGAAAGAAATAACATATCGCATCTCCGGAAAAGGCAAGAGTTGGAGTTACTAATATGGAAAGTTGTATCCGGGGTGTTACAAGAAGAACCTCCACAAAAGGCTCGTCGCCACAGCACGTAGCCTGAAAAAGCAGAAGCAGAAGCTCAAAACAGCGGAAGATGCACTCAGAATCAGATGGAGCAAAGTACTCAACACCGCAGACAAATACTGCGACAGTCACCGAACAAAGAGCTACCCAAAGCAAAAACTACTGCCCGAATTTGACGAGGAGGCCGTAGAGCCCCCACAATCAAAAAACAAGGAGGCCACCTGGTCGGATGGATGACCCCATGGCAAACAGAGAGCGGCGAACGGCGCCGCACACAAGTTGGCACGCGATCCGCACAAGGATTCGCATAAAAAAGATGGCCCAGTTAGATCTATCTACGGGCCAAGAAAGAAAGCTCTAGTAAGCAAGGCAACACATCAAGTATCCGAACATCAAGGTACACCTAAATATAGGGGTGCTGCACACCCCCTATGTTTCACCGATGAGGTGCTGGATCATGAATTTCCAGCGGGATTCAAGCCCGTAAACATAGAGGCATACGACGTAACAATGCACCATGGAGTCTGGATTGAGGATTACATCCTCCATATACACATGGCTAGAGGAGATGATCTCCACGCCATAAAATACTTACCCCTCAAGCTCAAAGGGCGAGCCCGGCATTGGCTTAAAAGCCTTCCCGAAAACACCATTGGAAGTTGGGAGGAGCTCGAGGATGCTTTTCGGGCAAATTTTCAAGGGACCTATGTCCGACCTCCGGATGCCGACGATTTAAGTCACATAGCTCAACAACCCGGAGAGTCAGCCCGGAAATTCTGGAACAGATTCCTTACTAAAAAGAACCAAATAGTTGATTGTCCGGACGCCGAAGCCTTAGCAGCTTTCAAACACAACATCCGAGACGAATGGCTCTCCAGACACCTCGGCCAAGAAAAGCCAAAAACAATGGCCGCATTAACAAGCCTCATGACCCGCTTTTGCGCGGGAGAGGATAGCTGGCTAGCACGATGCAGCACCAGCGACCCAAGTACATCCAAGTCGTGGATGGAAACGGAAAACACGATGCAACAAGGACCAGCGTCGGACCAAGGGAAACAGCTCAAGAGCACGATACCAACGCCGGATTCAAAAGCTCTCGGCAGAATCATAAAAAGCTGCCCCTTAAGGATAACAGGGACGAGCTATCTAACTTAAACAAAATCTTGGACAAGATATGCCAAATCCACAGTACTCCCGGGAAGCCTGCAAACCACACCCACAAAGATTGTTGCGTCTTCAAGCAATCCGGCAAACTCAACGCCGAACATAAGGGGCTCGACACACCAAGCGAGGACGACGACGAACCCCAAAAGCAGAGCACCGGAAAACAAAAGAATTTCCCACAAGAAATCAAAACATTGAACTCACTTCACGTGACAAAAGGGAAAAATAGAGCGGCACCCATAGAGGTACGCGCCAGACAGCCTATCCCGGAGGAGTCCTGCCACTGGTTGTTAAAACCAATCACCTTCGACCATCGGGATTACTCTAGAAGTATATGGAACGCAGGTTGGACTGCCTTGATATTAGATCCGATAATTGGCGGACTCCAATTTTCACAAGTCCTAATGGACGGCAGCAGTGATCTAAACCTGCTATATCAGGACACAATCCGCAATATGGGGATATACCCAACCAAATTTCGCCATAGCAACACTTCCTTTCAAGGGGTAATGCCAGGCCCACATGCCCATTGTACGGGCTCTCATCGCTAGAAGTTGTGTTCGGCTCACCCGACAACTTCCACCGCGAAAAGTTAACCTTCCACCTCTCCCCATTTACAAGTAGCTATCAAGCACTATTGGGACGCGAAGCTTTCGCCCGCTTTAACGCAATACCGCATTATGTATCTCTTACACTTAAAATGCCCGGTCCACGCGGCATCATCTGATTAAAGGGAAACATCGAGGGTTCCCCGAGTCCGGAAAATTGTGCGGATGCATTGACAGCCCCCACAATAAACCGGCTTCTCCAATATAAGCACTTAGACAGGTCGTCCAGACCCCAGACACTGCTGGACGAGTCCGGCGTAAACATACAAGGGCTCGCTAGACGCATACCCCCGTACTAGGGGCTCCGCGCATCCACAACAAGAGACAATAAAGCTCAATTTTGTTCATTCTTTGAATTGTACTTTGTTTATTTAGTATAACGTACATTTTCGCATGATCTTTTTCAACTAAGTTCCTCTCTTTTACAGATGAACACCGTATACACCCGTCCCAGGATACGGCACAACAGTAGACACAAAGCGCAGACGCAAGAGGGACCCGTTGCAAGGATTCTTTTCAGATTAAGACCCGCGTAAACCTTTTTCAATCTCTTGTTGATACACATCCCCGGTTTCTTGCTATAACCGAGGAGGAGGCTGGCGTTTGGCATAGGCCACGCCGAATTTCGCACGCACTGGACACCGGGGCTTTTTACCAAGGGCGATTGTTCGACCCGTTTTCATAAAGACCGAATACCCTAGGGAGTGTTCGGCGTCTCGAGTTAGGCCTTATATGCATCAGCTCTGAATCATGTCTATGGTCAAATGTTGGGTTTGCCCGGCTCCTGTGTTTGCTGCCTTACGTTTCGTTCTATCGGCTAACGCGACACCGTGGAGAACTATCGCGATTGTGCCCCGGTTCGCCAGGGGAGCACCTCAAGAGAGAAAGCCGAAAACTGACCGTCATGATATAGCGTGAGACTGGTCAACCACTCGATGACCCATTGGAATCTTTTAGAATTCCTCCGCATTGTGAAGGGCCGCTTTCGCCAGGCACATACGCCTTCGGACCGGGTGAGCGCGGTGCCACTAGGGGCTATATAGTAGCCCCACTTTTGAACTCCTATGGCTAAGTGAAAGTGATAAAGCATTATAGTCCGGTTGCCTAGTTTGCTGCGCTATCACCTCCTTTGTAGGACCAAGACGTTGGATCAAGTGTGAAAATGCATTTTCTGCAAACACCCCCACATTATATGCGTAAATTTGAAGCCAAAGACTGCCATCTTTCGTGTTATATACACATATACATTGACGGCCGACAGAGGTATTTTCAATTCTTGAAGGCACAAGTATAAAAAGCTTTTATATTCCATCAAAACATTGTTTCACAATAATACATGTTATTGAACATAATATCCTTCAAGCCTTTGCGTCTCTATTAAACGAGCGCCTGCAGAACTTCACGAAAATAGTGCTCGACAGGTACTCGGCTTCCGTCTGAATCTTGGGATGCAACATCGGTGACCTTCATCTCCACCCAGTATGTCTTGACATGGGCAAGAGCCATCCGCGCACCCTCTATGCATGATGACCGCCTCATTGCCTTGATATGCGGCACCGCACCAAGGAACTGCTGCACCAAGCCAAAATAACTCTTCGGCTCGGGCCTTTTCGGCCACAAATGAGTCACAACATTCTTCATGGCAAGTCCGGACAACCTATTCAGCTCCGCCCATTTGGCCAAACGATTGGCTAACGGAAGTGGACGCTCCGGACTACGGAACTGCGACCAAAAAAGCTCTTCCATCTCATGATCTTTTTGATCTCCGAAGTGTTTGGCCGCGTCCGAGGCACTCGCCGCCAAGTCCAGATAAGCATCCTCACTACTCCACAGCCGGTCCAACTGAGCATATTTAGGATCCGTGAACTTCCTCCGCAGCAGAAAAGGCTTTCCAGCCATGATATCTCTGGCCTGACGTAGCTCCTCCTTCATAGCTCTCATCACAGAGCGAGCATCCTTGGCCTCGGTGGTGGCCTTCTTCAGGTCCTCTTGCTCCGCTCAACCTTCTTTTTCAAGAAGCTCACAGCGGTCGGTAGCATTCTTCAACTTCACGGCCATTTCGGCCATTTCCTTTTTGCTTTGGCGTTGAGCAGCTGTTCGCTTTTAGCTCTTGGCTGCCTTTAAGGCAGCCGCATCACTTTTTCTGGCTTGCTCCTTGGCTCGGGCAAGCTCCGTCCGAAGATTCTCCATGGCAGCGGCACCATCTGCATCAGGCATACATGTTGTAAGGCACGGGCATCAAGCTCCCTTACTAGGTGTCCACGGAGAAACTGCATACCTTGTGACTCGGCCCCCGATTGATTGACAAGCGCGATGTCGGCATGCGCCACGTCAAGTTGCCGCTTTGGTTCGGCAAATTCATCAGTCCGGCTAGCCACCGGACGATCCGCCACCTACATAGGAAGGGCGACATATTATATCTGGGATTATGATCCTCGGCACGCCGTCATTTTTGACAACGCACCGAGTCTCAGGGGCTAATATCTACACAGTATGCATCTTATATATGCGGAACCGTCAAAAGGTGCATCATTGCACGTACCTCAAAACCCGCCAAGAAACTCCTGGCGGCCTCATAACCCGCTTTCATGGACGAAATCTTTTCAATCACCGTACCCATCAATGCACGATGATCCTCTGAGATAAACACTCGCCCGAGCAGACCCTTCAACTCCTCCAACCGTGCACCAGGAGGTGCCAGACTCGTCTGATGGCCTTTTTCGAAGGCCGGACGTGGAGGGCTCTGGGGGGCCCTACGACCGCCCTCCACCCCTGCCGGATTCGAGGAAACCCTCCGCGACGACACCTTAGGATCGTCTGCCTCGCTAGGCGGTACGGCAGGGGGAGGCGTTCCGCTCTCCATCATCTCCGAACGAAGATCATCCAAAGACGAGCTTTGCTGAGAAGGGCTGAGATCCGAACTACAAAGGTAAAATTTCGGTCATCTTCAGAGATAAAACAGGGATGTCTCTTATTTTAGGAAAATTCCCCTCTCTACTTACGGCTCGCTGGAGGGCTGATCTCCTTGGGGAAATAATGCGGCCGGGGCATCTTCCCGCCACAGACCCTCTGGGCGGGGATTTCTTCCCGCGCTTTGAGGCCTTGGTCTCCGGGATCTTGAGGCGGTCCTCTTCTCCCCTTGGATGGAGGGATTCTCGATCCCTCCTTGCTTGATAACCTCCTTCATGGAGACAGTAGCTTCCTTGTTCCCCCTTCACCTTCTTCTAAAGGCGCAGCCTCCAAAGATCTTAGTTAACATAGGATCCGGCGTGGTCTCGTGGAGGGGGCCGGACACTGATCAGTTTTGCTTTTCGCTATCCACCTCGCTTAGGGGACAGATCTTTTAAGGGCAAATTTATTATAAATATACGGATACCGTGTCCTGGTACAGGACTACTTACTTGAGCATCCGGGCGATTGCAGCTCAGACCTGCGTCCTCGGTCAAGTTCGGACACATTGCTTTTGATCCGAAGAACAGTTTGTACATCTCCACGGGCGTTGCGCCCATAAAATGTTGGAGAGCTCGTGGTCCCTCCGGATTAAACTCCCACAAGCGGAGTGGGCGATGTTTGCAGGGCAGGATGCGACGAATCAGCATGACTTGCGCTACTACGACCAGATTGATCTCTCTATCTAGGAGGTCTCAAATACGGCCCTGCAACAAGGGCACGTCCTTGGACGGCCCCCAGTCAAGCCCTTTATTGACCCATGACGCCAGCCGCGGTGGAGGACCCGAGCGAAAGGCAGGTCGCGCCACCCATTTGGTGCCCCCTGGGAGCTGTGATATAAAACCACTCTTGTTGCCATAGACTGAGCTCCTCTTGAAAAGAGCCCTCGGGCCATGGAGCGTCAGCATTCTTGCTTATAACAGCCCCTCCGCACTCTGCCTATTGCCCCTTGATCATCTTCGGCTCCACCTTGAAGGTCTTGATCCATAATCCGAAGTGAGGGGTAATGCGGAGGAAGGCTTCACACACGACGATGAACGATGAGATGTGGAGGATGGACTCCGGATCCAAGTCGTGAAATTCCAGCCCGTAATAAAACATGAGCCCCCTCACGAAGGGGTCCATCCGGAAACTTAGCCCCCGAAGGAAGTGAGGCGCGAACACCATCCTTTCACCAGGCTTGGGAGTGGGAATAACCTGCCCTTGAGCAGGCAGCCTATGCGAGATCTCACCGGTTAGATACCTGGCATCTCTTAGCTTTAGGATGTCTTCTTCTGTGACGGAGGAAGGCATCCACCGGCCTTGGAGGTCGGAGCCGGACAACATCGAAGGTCCGAAGCGCCTGAATCTGGAGCTTTGGGTGTTGGAACTGGAAGCGAGGGGCGGAATCGATGGAGATTGAGAAAAAGGAGCGGGGCCTTGGTCTCTTTATAAAGAGGTTGAATACCAGGAGCCCTCCCCGTGACCGTTCAGGACTCCCCTTCGATAGAGGAGGCGTGACGACCGGCACGATTGGGTTACCCACGCCCGTATTGATGAGAATCTCAGAATAAGGGACACGATCTCTGCTTTGACAAGACGTGCCAAGGAAACTGCCTCGCTAAACGCGCTGAGGTTGGACAGTAAAAACGATTCGAATAAGGGCTTGGCTGTGGTGTGATGTCACGCTGCGGAACATGTCAGCAGATTGAACTTGTGTAAATATTATTCTCTCTAAGGTGGTATGTGGAACTTATTTTGTAGAGCCGGACACTATCCTTGTGTTCAAAATCTTCTATGAAGTATTCAGAGGAGGAACCCGTCTTGCAATGCCGAAGACAATATGCGCGCCGGACTCGTCGTCATTGAAGCCTGGTTCAGGGGCTACTGAGGGAGTCCTGGATTAGGGGGTGTCCGGATAGCCGGACTATGACCTTTGGCCGGACTCCTGGACTATGAAGATACAAGATTGAAGACTCCGTCCCGTGTCCGGATGGGACTTTCCTTGGCGTGGAAGGCAAGCTTGGCGATACGAATATGTAGATCTCCTACCATTGTAACCGACTCTGTGTAACCCTAACCCTATTTGGTGTCTATATAAATCGGAGGGTTTTAGTCCGTAGGAAAAACAACAATCATACCATAGGCTAGCTTCTAGGGTTTAGCCTCTCTGATCTCGTGGTAGATCTACTCTTGTACTACCCATATCATCAATATTAATCAAGCAGGAGTAGGGTTTTACCTCCATCGAGAGGGCCCGAACCTCGGTAAAAACATCGTGTCCCTTGTCTCCTGTTACCATCCGTCTAGACGCACAGTTCGGGACCCCCTACCCAAGATCCGCCGGTTTTGACACCGACAACAGGGATGACAGGTAGGGCAGTTGTGCCACGTCTGAGTGAAGTTACAAACGTGACCCTATTGAAAATATTTGCCTACATCGATTTCGGCCGAGTCGAGTTTGTTTTGCCGCCCACCGTGTATGAATGGGGAAATGGAGGAGAAACATGTGTCTTTCGGACGAGCTTGAATCAAATGTGTTTTGCCGCCCATGTTTGGCGCCCACCGTGTCGGAATGGGCTCAGAGGCGGTCATGTCATGTCTAATTGAAGTTACTAACCTACCCCTATTGAGAGCAGTGGAAATCGGGCTGATGGATTATCTGTGTAATGGGTAGACAATAATTTCCATCTCCCAAACACTTGGCTTTGGGCAGCCGACGTGGGAGTGGACATTTTGCCGCTTCTTTCGAATTTTGGGACAATAAGCATCCACGTTTACCCTGGCAACTAAATTAGAATCCATTTTGTATTCCTATACGAATCTTTATAAATCATTCTATGTGTTTTTATATATCTTCAAAAGCACAATAAAGATGTATTCCACTGTCATATATGAATATGATTTACAAATGCCGATACTCAAATTCAGAAGCTAGAATCTAGTTTAAGGTGAATTTGAATATTTGGAACACTTTATGTCCAACTCAAATGTCACACGCAGCATAATGTGTACTCCCATTTAGATATGTATACACAAGCGATGTATCAAGATTCAAATAGCGAGTCAATCAACCAAGAATGTACATAACTAACAGACATATAAACACTTATAGAGTATATGGATCAATAATATGAACTAACATACATAAGCCAGGCCGCTGTACTTCTTTTTTGCTAGAATAGCATCCTTTTTTTAGCAAAGCTACTACAACATCTTGGCCCTTTTCGATGCATGCCACTTATGGTCCATCTATACTACTATTATTGCTAAATGCACATTCAGCCTGATTGGCATATTTGTAGGTTTGGCACAGCAATCAAAATGAAATGTCTCCGAGTCTTATCAATTAATACAGACTTGTGCTCAAATAAAATTACAAACAAAAACAATTATTACATGATCTCTAAAACAAATGGTTTGATTGATTACATGAACAAACAACACAAAGGTTATTCAACGATGGAAAGAACATTTCACCTATGATTTACCAAGTGGGAATTTAATTTCCTTTTTTCCTTCAGGACCTTAACAATGCGGTCAGTCTCAGCTTGCTTCATTTTGAAATCCACCAAATATTTAATGGTTGTCTTGAGTACTGCTTTTGATTGTGCTGTTTGCTTCCTCAACATGTCAACTTCATATCTAAGTGAACAAACAGAATCTCTTTCTACCACTAGTTTAGACTCTAGAGCATCAACAGTTGGCAATTCATGATACACGATTGGGCCGGTGCCACTGCTGTGGGACGATACAATGTCCATGGGGACCTTGCTCTTTGATCTTGGGCTAACCTGTTTTGCCATTAAAGTTCCGATTGGATTCCGAAAAGTTGAAGTTAGCAAAACATCTCAACTGGGAGTTATAATAGCAAACTAGTTAAACAAACAAGGAATTAAAGAGTTTCAATTGGATGCTGAAAAGTAGTTATTAACATCATTGTAACCGGTTGTTGTAGCAGCAAGAAGTTAAACAAACATGTTTTGCAAAAGGTACCTGTTGTGGCATTGGAGTTTCTCTTGGATCCTAAAATTTTGAGTAGCCAGTAACGTGATTAGAGCAACCAGTTACAGCAAAGCGCTTAAACAAACAAGTTTTGCAAAAGGAACCTGTTGTGGCATTGGAGTTTCTCTTGGATCCTGAAAAGTTGAGTAGTCAGTAACTTGATTAGAGCAACAAGTTACAGCAGCAAACCAGTTATACAAATATATTTTTGAAAATGTACCTGCTATGCAATTGGACTTCCAACTGGATCCTGAAAACTTGAAGTTGGTAAGATGATTACGACAACAAGTTACAAAGACAAACCAGGTAAACAAGGAAGTTTACGAAAACATACCTGTTGTAGCTAACGGAGTTTCAGTTGGATCCCGCAAACTTGAATGTTAGCAATCAATAAATAAAGTTTTGCAAGAGCCATAAGAAACTAACATCAAACTAGTAAAACTAACCAGTTTTGGCAACGTATTTAATTACACATGAACTAGTAAAACTAACAAGTTCTTGGCAACGTATTAAAGTAACAAGTCGGTACCATTTACCAGCGACACATACATCTGTAAATTTCTTTGATGTAAGAAAAATGATTCCAACACATATATAAGTTAAAAAGATAGTGTCCCTCATATAAACCTGACAGTTGTCTATCTATGAACATGCAAACATTACTAGTGCTACAAGTGATAACAGCAAACCATTTAAACAAATAGGATATCAGAACGTAAATTACACGTGAGTTCTGCTGCACCCTTGAAGTTATGACCAGATATCTACATGCTTAAGTAGCTATTTAAGTTCAGGCAAACAGGTAATTCTTAACAGTAAGTATCAAACACATAGATAGGCGCAGTCTATAATAGGATTAACATGCTATGGAATTATGTAATCAGTAGCAAACTAAATTAAGCCAAGCAACGTAATTGAACAATTTCGCAATAAGTGGCTAACTAAAATTCCGATAAGCAGGTAACTGAACTTATGCTAGCTCTTTGTACATGCACACTGCAACTTATTTTTTGCATACAAGGTTCTACGAAGGAGTCCATGGCATCAATTGCTTGGATATGTAGTCCAATACTTCTTTCTTCGCACACTGCATTGGTAAGTCGAATGGTTAATCTAGTAAGATGGTGCATCCTTGATATGTTATATGAGGACGTGTAGTCAGACTAGTTGTAGCCACACACATCACACTAGCTTTTACTGTATATTTCATGCGATTACATTTGGCATATCGAGATCTAAGCAATCTACAATAGGATGAAAAGACTGGCATCCTTCACATTATTGGCAAACTCAGTTCATAGAAACAAGCAATTCAACCATTCTGTGGGTAAATCAAAAGCGCCACTGGCATATTTTTCACTACCCCAATCATACACGCAAAGAGGGGCGATGCCACCATAGGGGCTGGTATGGGCGGCCGCCTCGGGTGGCTGGAAAGTGTGCACCTAGTTTGAGTCGTCCAGGTTGGCCCAGGCTAGTTTTGTTCGTCCCAATGCACGAGCATGCAATGTAAAAAATGAAGAAAAATGTTTTAATTTGGATGGGCCAATAACGTAAGTGCAAGGCATGCCCTATAGCAGGCTCGTGGCCCAAACGAGCGCCTCCATATCAATCGACAGCAGAAAAAATCCCAATTTGTTCGCTCCAGCCTCCAGTCTGGTTCGCTCCTAACCTAGCCGCCGCTGGACAGACCGACATAGCACTTCCTCGCACCCTCGTTGGAGGGCGGTCGCCGGGCTTCAAGCGAACGGAAGGACAAGAAGATGAAGATCCAACCCTGGGTGTAGCCTGCGTGGGAGGCAGTGGCGGCAAGACGGGCATGGCATCGAGCTTGCATGCCAGACGATCGCAGCTTGCAAGAGTAGCATGCACAACGAAAGGTGTACATCACATCCCTGATTATATCTAATTCAACTGTTCAATTTCTGGCCAATAGTTAAACCTGACGCTGTTGTAAAACTGCTTGTATGTAGGGAATCTATGAGAAAATGAAACCAATTTCTGCTTATTTTATAGCTCCCCCAATCAATACTGAACTGACTAAATCTGATGTATCTAATCAAGTTTCCGGTGCAAACATACAAGCTCATGTTGTTCTTGAGCCTGAAGTGCCTAATGAACAAACTGCTAATGAAGGATTTGATGCAAACATTTTACATGCTCGTGGTGATGAACATATAGTGTCTAATAAGGGATCTAATGCAAGCATTTTGCAAGATCCCATTGAAGGATTTAGTGTCTAATGATGATCTACTATGTTGAGAGATACATAGAGATTTGCAGGCATTGATGACAAGCAAATTATAGTACATTTTCATGGCTTGAGGAAACGTCGAGGCCATCTATCAGAAAGTCCCCATATCATGACAACGTAGCATAAATACTTTTCTAATATGTTGTTTGAAACTATTGGCATACTTGTGCAGGATAGATATATTGATATGAAGTTTGCATGACTTGGTTATAGGTGCAATTACACTTCGATATTTTCAGCCGTAGAGAACGAATAATTCAAGCGGTACAGACCATGTTAGTAGTCCTTGTATGCCATGTTGCATTTTGTGTTTTTTGGTGCTTGCATCATTTAGTGTTTTATAATCTGAACTACTTTGGATCATTAGCTGGTTTTCAAAGTGCATGTAGCTTCACATCTCTCAAGTTATGTTGATTTCCAGAGTGCAAGTGCCTTCGTATTTTTTAAGTTAAATGTTCGCCCCTGGTAACTTGAATTCGTGGATCTGCCACTGCACACAAATCATACACGCATGCCAGTACGAACTAAATGAAATGCAGGGACTTACACTAGATCGTTCGACAGGATCACTATAGCTCTGCTTGTGCTTGGGATGTTCCATGTACAAGTCCATGTTACCACTTGCTTGGATGTGCAGGCCTTGTGCTCCTTGCACCCCCTATGCATTTTTGACACGGTGAATGGTTGATCAAATAAGAGGAATCGACCTCGAACCAAATTCCTCATCAAGGAATTACTGTATGTGCCTCGGACTGTCTATCGCATTCTGACGAAGACAATGAGTCCTATCAAAGGCCACGACTCAAATGGTGAAGAAGTCGTTGGCATCATGAAGAATATGCTTTTCAATATCATTCATGGCGTTCCCGTCAACTTCCATGATTTCTTCATGGGGACTCTGGCTAATATTGCTATGTCACCATTTGAGCTGAAGCCTTATGCACCATGGATTATGAGGTTCATCAGGACAAGGTCTTCACTCAATTACAAGGCTGATACTCTGAACCACTGCAGCTACTTGCCTCCAATTGAAGTCGTCAAACGGACATTTTCCTCAGCTGATGACAAAGGCAAGGCAACTGCTATGATAGATGAAGGCATTCGTCCATTGGATGGTCAATTTCGCAAGGTTGCATCCTACCCCACCAATGATGACTCTACCACACATGACTCTGCCGCCAACAACTCTGCCAAGCAAAATCCTCAAGCCACAGCACCTGTGGTGATGACCGATCGTGAGTTACTCCTCGGTCTTCATCGTAAAGTTGATCGCAATCATAAATGGGTCAAGTGTCAGTTTGGTTCAATTCTTCACAACATGACCTCAACACACAATGCAGTGAAGAAAAACCAATACTACCTCCATGAAACCTTCAACCGCACCTGGGCTGTTCTTTCTCATGTCTACAACGCAGAAGATCTGAAGAAAATGGGTCTCAAGGAAGAATTTGACTGGTCTGCACCTCCACCGAAGAAATTCAAGAAGGTCAAGGTTCCTTCCTTGGTGGCCAGCTCCTATTCTTCATCGCGCGACACTGATGAAAATGAAGACTTGGACGACACTACGGCATGCCCTACTACGACAACCGACCCCGACAACGCTGGCGCTCCTATTCTTCAGGGGCGTTAGTCCTCAGTTTCAATCCTTTTGGTCATTCGATGACAAAGGGGGAGAAATTTGAGTGAGTCTTCAAGCGGGTCTATTATATGGACGTTTTTCTGCTAAGTTACAACTCTCGCTCTTCTGAAACTTTTATTGGATCGAGTTGTAATCTTAAACCCGATGGTGCTCTGATACTTTTGATGTGTTCCTCTGCATGCTTATTCTTCGTTATATGTTAATACACGCATGCTGAATTACATCGATCACCATATTTCATCATGCATTTCAAATTCTTCATATTATATGTCAAATGCGTATGAATTACAAGATATAGGGGAGATCTCCATGATTCAACTCTTCAAATGTGCATTGCCTCAAAAGCAAATTCCTCACTATGCACATCTTCGGGGAGTTCTTCTATATCTTGCAATCAAATTCCTCAAAATCAGTATTTACACTTCATATGTTTATCCCCGTTGAAAACTTAACCTATATTGTCATCAATCACCCAAAAAGGGGGAGATTGTAAGTGCATCTAGTGCCCCTTAGTGATTTTGGTGTATTGAAGACTTATAGGTTAAGGGACTAATGTGTTTTGAGTGTACACAGGTCTATAAGTCTATGAGGAGTTTGATATTTACAGAGAAAGTCGACCCCTAAAAATGAAGTTCTTCGGCTGAAGACTTTGGTATACGAAGACTTTCGAAGACTTTGAAAGTGAAGAAATTGGTGTGACCTTGAAGACTTGGTATTCATTTGAGGAACATGAAGCGTGAAGGCTTTTGTTTTCGTAGTTTCGCTTTCTCTTTCTTGAGTCATAGGAAACACCGTCTTTGTTAAAGGGGTTGAGGAAATACTAAGGAAAAATTTCCATGTGATGCTCAACTCAAAATCCTACACCTACCAATCCCTTCGAGTGAAGCCATTGGAAATCTCATACAATTCAGTCAATTTCTTGATGTGAGACGAAGTTCTTCCGGTCATTGATGAATTTGTTCGACCGAGGAGTTAGGAATTCGCCGGTCGGATTGCCTACACTGAGGAACATGATAGCCCCGAGGAATTTGAGAGTCAAATTTCCGACCGTTCTTGTCTTCTTGACTGTTCCAAAATATCTTATCCACCTAACGGTCATATCATTGAAGGGCATTTATGTCTTATCATGTCGGGCTGCTCCCTAGGCTATAAATAGCGGCCCCTACAACTACTAGCTGGTTGGCTGCTCCGAGAGAAACTGACACTTGACATTTGAGAGCATCCCATCCTCCTAGGACTTTGAGCGAAAATCATTGAGTGAGGAAAAACCCAAAACCAAACCCCTACAAACCCAAAGTGATTGAGCATCACTGAAGAGATTGATCCTGCGTGGATCCGACGCTTGTTACCTTTGAAGACTGTGCTTCTTCCAGACGGTTAGGCGTCATGGTCTAGAGCATCCAAGAGGAATTGTGGATCGCCGAGTGACCGAAGTCTGTGAAGGTTTGGAAGTCATCAAGACTTACCACGAGTGATTGGACGAGGTCTGTGTGACCTTAGTTCAAGGAGAATACGGTGAGGACTTGGTGTCTGAGCTGCGTGCTCGGCGATCGGGTGTCCGGGACTGTGTGTCCTCGAGTTTAAATACTCGGCCGCTCCAACCAGACGCATAACCGAGACATCGCTTGGAACTGGTCTACCAAATCATTGTCTTCACCAAGCTTCTTGGTTCTATTTCCTCAACTCTTTCATTTCATCATTCTCGTGTTGAGTGTTTGTTCATATCTGTGTTTGAAGACTTTGATCAAGACTTTCTCAATTTCCTCATTTCAATTTCTTGATCTGTTTGTCTTCATCTTGTGTTATCCTGTGTTTACGCTTTTGTACTCTGTGATTGTCTTCATTTCATCATGATGACCATGCCCGTATTCTGTTATGCTTACTTCGAGTACTTATTCCGCAAGTAGTAGTTCTTCACTTAGGAATTTCCTCACCGCAAATTCCTCGGTGAAGAATTCATAAAATCGCCTATTCACCCCCCTCTAGTCGATATAACGCACTTCCAATTGGTATCAGAGCGAGGTACTCCCTTGTTCTGTGTGATTTTGGTTTAACCGCCTGGAGTTTTAGCTATGTCGACCGCAGGTATGAAGAAAGTGACATGCCCTATCTTTGACGGTCATGATTATCCCAAGTGGAAGGCCATGATGAGGAAGCACCTCATGGCAATGAACAGCGAGCTGTGGACCGTCACTGAGATTGGTCGTACTGATCTATGCAAGAAGGCAGACGCTGATGACATTCGCAAGTACACTCGACTTGACATCATGGCGAAGGACATCATCTGTTCCTGCCTATCCAGAGATGAATTCAAGCGCGTTATGCATCTTTGCAATGCGAAGCTTATCTGGGACCGAATCTCTGACGTCTATGAAGGTCATCGAACCCGTCATGATCCTTGGTTTGAGGACTTCAAGGAATCTCTCAAAACGATGACTTTCGAACCAGAATCATCATCTTCTGCATCATGTCTCATGGCAAAGGGTGCCAAGGTACTCAAATATACCTCCTCTGAATCTAGTGAAAATGAATCTGATGAAGATCTCAAGCCCAGCTACTCTAAACTTGCTAAGATTGCAGTAAAACAACAAAGGTCTTTTGAAAAGTTTCAAAACATGCTAGATAAAAGTGATGATATGTTGGGTGAAGAAATGGATCACACTAAAGCCCTTACTGAAAATCTTCAGAGACTTCAGTCTAGGTTTGACAGCCTTCAAGGTTATCATAACACTCTCTTGTCAGATCATGAGAAGCTTTCTTATGAATTTCTTCAAAGAAAGCAAGATCTTGAGAAGCTAAGAGTGAGTTATGAAGATCTTCAGAAGGAGCGCGATTCATTACTTGCTCAACAAATCAGCGCTTCTCAGGAAGAATTTGTTCCTCCATGCTTAAAGTGCATTGAACGTGAATCTGCTAATTCTTCACCTGAATGTTCAAATGCTTCAACTGTTACTAATTCTTCACCTGCCCCTGCTATCACTAATTCCTCATCTGAGGACATTGATAGTATCACTGACAATGCAGGGCTAAAGGAATTGTTCCGGACAGGCATGTACAAAAGACTCAAAGGGCATCAGACTCTTTGTGATGTGCTTAAAAAGCAGATCCTCAACAGGAACCCTAGGAAAGAGGGTATTGCCTTTGAGAGGAAACTCAATGCTGATGGAACATATTGGAAGCCTGAGCGGTACCCCAAAACCTCATGGGTTGCTGCAAAGGGACCTCCAGTTGATCCATCTAACTTATCTGGCTTTACATGTGAATCTCCTCATTCTTCTGATGAGTCATTTGACTCCAACTATAAACTGTTCAAAAATCAGAATGGTGAAATATTTGCTAGATATGTCGGCACTAACTGTCGGAACGGTTCTCCTATGAAGAAAATCTGGGTTCCCAAGAAGTGCCTTGAAAGTCTTCAGGTGAATGTCCTCATGACACCACCTGTGAAGAATAGGAACCCTAGATCAAACTCTTCACGTGGATCAAATTCCTCAAAAGAATCAAAGTCCTCATATGATTATCATCGTACTAACAACTCTGTTTCGTAGGGTAGAGCTAAGGGCTATGAATATGTGCATTATTCTTCAAACCATTATGTTCATAAGTCCTCGAAGAATTTCTCTGCTTATTCATATGCTTACCCTAACCCCTCTTATGTGAAACGAAATGGATTGGCATCTATGCCACCATTCTCATATGGAGCTCGTAGAGTGATGAACTCTTTGCCACCCCTTCAGATGTGGGTGGTGAAGAAAAAGAACTAATCTCTTCTGCAGGTTCAGGTCTCCAAACGTGCTTTAACGTCTGAAGAATTTGTTGGGGACCTGACAAAATTGTTCGAAAGGACGCAGCTAATCATGAAGAAATGAACTTTCATTTCACACATCCTCATCTTGCTATATCTGTTTTTATCGCTTGATGAAATTCATCTCGATGAAATTGATATCATATTCTTCACTGATGAAGTATATGAGATCGTAAGTTGCACTAATTCATCTGCAGGATGATCAACCCAAAGCCAATGAGTTGGTCCTCGATAGTGGATGTACAAATCACATGACTGGTGACAAGAATGATGGATGCTCCCTTATCACCATCACATCTGAAGCATATCATCTTTGCTGACAAAGGCAAAAGTCAGGTATCGGGTCTAGGTAAGGTTGTGATCTCTAAGGACATACACATGGACAAAGTCATGCTTGTTGAGTCCTTAGGATACAACCTCATGTCAGTCTCAATGCTTTGCGATCTTGATATGGTTGTTGTCTTTGGCAAGTATCGTTGTGTTGTGATTATGGAAGCTGACAATTCCAAAGTCTTCGAAGGCTTTAGGAGAGGAGACTTGTATATTGTTGATCTCTCTACAGGACCACAACCAGCCGTGTGCCTACTTGCAAAAGCTTCAGAAGGCTGGCTATGGCATCGACGACTTGGTCGCGTAGGCATGAGGAATTTGCCCACGCTTGCGAAGAAGAAGCATGTCATTGGCATTGAAAACGTCAAATTCCTCAAGGATCACTTGTGTGGAGCCTGTGAAGATGGAAAAATGACCAAGGCCAAGCATCCAGCGAAGACTATCATGACCACTACTCGTCCATTCGAATTGCTTCACATGGACCTCTTTGGTCCTAATCATTACTCAGCACTCACTAATGACGCATCTCTATATGGCTTTGTTATTGTTGATGATTACTCTCCTTACACACGGGTACACATTGTCACTTACAAACATGGAGTGCAGGAAGTCTTCAAATGATTTTCCTCGAGGGCTTCAACCAACTTTGGTGTGAAAATCAAGCACATCAGGAGTGACAATGGAACTGAGTTCAAGAATTCCGGTCTTGATGACTATCTTGATAAACTTGGTATTACTCATGAGTTATCAGCTCCTTATACTCCTCAGCAAAATGGCGTCGTGGAGCGCAAGAACAGAACTCTTGTTGAGATGGCTCGCACTATGCTTGATGAATACAAAACGCCTTCGCTGCTTTTTGGATTGATGCAATTGATACCGCGTGCCACATCATCAACAGAGTATATCTTCACAAATTCTTCAAGAAGACTGCCTATGAACTCCTCACTGACAAGAAACCCAATGTGAGTTATTTCAAAGTCTTTGGTGCTAAATGTTGGATTAGAGATCCTCATCACAATGCTAAATTTGCACCGAAAGCACACAAAGGTTTTATGCTTGGTTATGGAAAGGACTCGCACACCTACAGAGTATTCAACAACGCTCTTCACAAGGTTGTTGAAATCGTAGATGTCTTGATTCGATGAAACTAATGGCTCGCAAAGAGAGCACCTACCTTACGTGATAGATGAACCAGCACTGAGGAATCTATCAGGTTCAAGGCAATCGAGGATGTCGTTCCTCTTGAAGAATCTTGAAGAATTCATTCGAACGCGAAGAACATCGAGCTGATGCACCAAGATAATCTTTGAAGAAAATGATGTCAAGAAAATGCCGATCGATTCCTCGGCGACAACCAGCTCATCCTCGCGTTGCAAAAGAAGTGCAAGTTGAAAAGATCATCGATGACATTGAAGCACCAGGTCCTCTCACACGCTCAAAAGCTTCACATTTATCTAACTTTTGTGGGCACTATGCTTTTGTCTCTATCACAGAGCCCACTAAGGTAGATGAAGCATTCGGAGCCCGAGTGGATTCATGCCACGCAAGAAGAATTACATCGATTCGAGCTCAACAATGTCCGAACTGGTCAAACGTCGAGATCCTCGCAAGCATAATACCATTGGCACAAAGTGGATCTACCGCAACAAGCAAGATGAAAATGGCCTTGTGGTGAGGAATAAGGCACGACTTGTAGCTCAAGGCTACACATGTTGAAGGAATTGATTTCGATGAAACTTTTGCACTGTTGCTAGACTTGAGGCTATTCAGATATTACTTGCTTATGCTAACCATCATAATATCACTTTATATCAAATGGATGTGAAAAGTGCATTCCTCAATGGTAAGCTTGAGGAAGAAGTATATGTTGCTCAACCCCCAGGTTTTGAAGATCCAAAGAATCCCGACAAAGTCTTCAGACTCAACAAGGCCCTCTATGGACTCAAGCAGGTCCCTCGGGCATGGTATGATACTTTGAAGGAATTCTTCATGAAGAATGGCTTCACACCCGGTTCACTCGACCCTACTCTCTTTACTAAACCTTATGATGGTGAACTGTTTGTGTGCCAAATATACGTTGATGATATTATCTTTGGCTGTACTGACCAACGTTATAGTGATGAATTTGCCTATATGATGAGTGAAGAATATCAAATGTCTATGATGGGAGAGTTGAAATTCTTCTTAGGTCTTGAAATTGGCCAATAGCGCAATGGCATATTCATATCTCAGAGAAATACCTCAAAGATGTTACGAGGAAATTCGGCATGCAAGATTGCAAAGGCATCAAAATTCCTATGCCCACAAATGGCCATCTATGCCTTCGATGAAAATGGTATTGACTTGATCACAAGGTATACCGCTCCATGATTGGTTCTTTATTGTACTTATGTGCATCTAGGCCAGATATAATGCTTAGTGTTTGCATGTGTGCCCGATTTCAAGCTACACCGAAGGAATCACACCATAAGGCTGTGAAGCATATTCTTCGATATCTAGCTCACACACCAACACTAGGATTATGGTACCCCAAGGGCTCTACTTTTGATCTCATTGGATATTCGACTCGACTATCTTTGGTGATCGTGTGGACCGCAAGTCAACATCTGGTACTTGTCATTTCCTCGGACGATCTTTGGTGCATTGGTCCTCGAAGAAACAGAACTGCAGATCACTATCTCATGCGAAGCTGAGTACATTGCTGCTGGTTCTTGCTGTGCTCAATTGCTGTGGATGAAGCAAACTCTCAAGGACTACGGCATCAACGTGAAGAATGTGCCTCTCTCTGTGAGAATGAGAGTGCCATCAAGATTGCTCACAACCCAGTTCAGCACTCGAAGACAAAGCACATTCAGATTCGTCATCATTTTCTTCGTGATCATGTGTTGAAGGGCGACATCTTTATTGATCATGTGAAGACTGAACAACAGCTAGCCGATATCTTCACAAAGCCCTTGGATGAGAAGAGATTTAGCAAGTTGCGGTGTGAGCTAAATATCTTAGAATCTTCGAATGTTCTTTGAAAAGGACACACATCCGACACTTATGCAAAATTGATGACTTAGATGTGCAACACATGAAGAAACATTTTCTTCAATCAATGAAGAATAACACTATAAGTGTGAAGAAATTAATGAAGAATTTGATTCTCGTAACCCTCACGACAATTGTAATGCTGTCTGAAATCATCATTCTTATACGGTGGGTCACGCCACCACCAAAGTTGAAAATCTTCCATTTGAGTTATTCCTCAGTTTTTCAAATTCTTCAACTTTGCAAAATCTTCACTGTTTCCTCTACAGCATTCACTTATGGCTATTTCTTCAAGTTGCTTTTTCTTCTAAGTGAATGTGATCGGACCCTTCCCCCCTATGCTATACTCAACCCAATCTATTCACAAATTCTTCATGTGCGTTCTGTTTGAAACTCGTTCAAAATCTTCACTGTGTCCTTGTAAGCTGAAGAAATTGCGAACGGAACTTTTAACTTATCTTATCCAAATTTTCGGCTTTGCCGCTCAAACCGTTCCGCTTCCTGCGATAGACTTATCTATTCACCCACGATCTAACACGATCTCCACTCTTCAGTACGTGAGTGACACATGTCAAGCGAATGAGAAGGGTCAGGGGCACGTTCGTCCTAAATCTTCGGGCGAACAGTTTTTCACTCCGACTATAAATACCTCCTCTCCCCTTCCTCACTTGCTTTACTCCGCTCGACCGCTCTCTCTCTCGCTCGAGCTTCTCAAACCCTAGCGCCGCCGCTACTCCATCGTCGCCGGTGAGGAAGAGCTTCACTACCTCGACCTCATCGTCATCGTACTCGCGCCGGCCGCGGAAATCTTCATTCCGCCGCCGCCGTAGCTGTCTTCCTCCGCCGAGTTAGGGCGTGGAAGATCTGAACTGACGAGCTTCGAATCTACACTTCTCAGTTCGTCGTGTTCTTCACTTCGGGTAATTAAAAGTTACTTTTACTGCCCTCTTTGATTAAAATTTTCTCTACAAAATCTTCAAAGGTGTTTTATTCTTCAAATCCTCTCACACAAAACACCTCACTAGTCATTTGTTCTTGATTTGTTTCCCTAAGCATCATTTTCCTCAAGATTCCTCAATTGTGTGGATCCTTGATCTATACAACTCTAGAACCTAAGACAAAGAACGCTTAGTGAAATTCTTCAAGGCTCATCCGGTCAAATTCCTCAAACTTGTTATTTTTCAAAAACCTTCTGAGAACGCATATGACCTCTCCAAATTCCTCGCAACTATACTCTGTTCACAGGTACTCATGTCCGTTGCTGAATCACTAGGTTCTCATCAACATAACTCATTTGCAGCGTTCCTCGAAGAAAAGTTGCATACTTCTTCAGAGAATTCGATTGTTCAAATTCCTCAACTGAAGAATATGGCGACGGTAAGAAGCCACGTAAAGGAGGAAAGAGGCCTGAGGTCATGACTGCTTTTGAAATACCCGAGGACATCTATGCTTTGACTATTGCACACCGATGAGGCTACGTTCGGAAAGGAGAACAAAAATCAGCGCAAGGTGCGACACAGAGGATTGAAAGAAGATGGGCAAGAGAATGGAGGAGTATAGGTATGTTACTCCAAAGTATATGAAGAAATTAGCACTTAATCCTCCATGCCCAAGAGCTCCATTGGCACTGCCAAGAAGCTGACCCCACCAAAGCATCAAGCGTGGTGAGGATTTTCTGAAGAATGGGCCAAACGCCAAGCCAAGTTGGCGAGACAAGCCAAAGAAGCAGTGAGGACATTCAATGAAGACTCTGCTACTGCTGCTGCCACTGAGGCCTCTGTCAAGCCTAGAAAATCGATGGCAAAGAAGCCCGCTCACAAGCCAAGTGCTTCCTCAGCAAAGCCCTCACGGCCAATTCCTCATACTGCTCCTGCTCCTCCCAAATCCTCAGCTCCTACTCCAAAGTCCTCAGCATCTCCTCGAAAGTCCTCATCACCTGTACATCTGGCGACGTGCCAAAGGACTGCAGGCATCTCTATTGCCTCTGGTGTCTCAGCGAGTTCCTCAGCTGCACCAAATTCTTCATCAGGCCCCACATGCTTTGAAGAAAAGGCAACGGCTGGACGAGGCCCTCGGCCAAGTCCGAAGAAGAAACAGGTTGCTTTCCAAGTGCCATCTGATGATGAAGCTGACGATGATGAACTTGCAGAAATAATCAGAGACAGACAAGAAAGGGCCCCTAGATCCAAAGGCACACCTGTGCTACTGCTTTTGGATCCAAGGGTGATCCTCGAGTACATTGATCTCTGGCACAAGGATCCAGACACCCATATGCCTGATTTTCAGTTGACTCCTGGCCAAAGTCACATGCTGACCCATTTCATCACTGAAGAGAAATGGAAATTTGAGAAGGCTAGGCAGATCAAGAAGGCTCGATTCGAAAAAGAGAAGTTCGAGGAAAACGTTGTCAAAATGACAACTGATGAACTCCTCAAGATCCAGTCTAAAATCAAAGCCTTCAGCGATGACTTCGATGCTTATTATGCTGATTGGCAAGGAGACAAAGTCAGATTTGTCAACCTGACTAACAAGTTCACCAATGTTGCAGCTCCAACCCAACAAGAAGTTCCTCAGGCTGGAGCCTCTGCTCAGCCTACTGAAGAACATGCCAGCACCGCTGATGATTTTCAGCCTGCTGAAGAAAATGCTAGTTCCATGGCTGATGACTTCATTCCAGGCCCATTTGAAGAAATTGCGGTGGCATCCACTAGTGGTGCGCGTGAAGAAGCTGAAGAAGTCGAGCAATCGCATCGATTGCTTTGAGGAAATTCAAACAGATTCCTCGGCTCCTCCTGCACCTACACCAACACCTATCCTTCCATCTGCATCAGATGTGAAGAAGACCAAGGCTGCAGAGCCAGCTGCAGTGAAGAAAAGGAAAGCATCAGCTGCTTCAGAATCTTCTTCTCCAAAGAAGATGAAGCCTATGACAAGCTCGTTTGATAATCCGATTGATGCTGTTCCGATTTCCACCATGCCATCTGTCGTGGTTTTGTCACGGCAGATGTCCTCATGAAGGGACTTAGTCGTGGAGCCATCACTACGGGTTAGCTTGAAGGGGTTATAGCGGACACAAGGACGCAAGAGAATTTATACTAGTTCGGCCCCTTCGATGAAGGTAAAAGCCTCACGTCTAGTTGTGATGGAATTGATGGGGTTCGATGACTAGGGAGCAAAACAAGCTTCGCCTAAGTCTCGAAGTTGTTGTCTGTCTTACGAATCGCCACGGTCGTCCCCTTATATACACGGGTGACGCCCGTCGGTTTGCAGAGTCCCGAGACCGGCTCATAGACGTGTCTGGTTCGGTCTCTAGTATTTCTAACTTACAACACAAGTTACAAACTAATGCCGGTTCACGGCTACAAGCCTTAGACCGGTTCTGGGCCTTAGGCCCTTACAGAATATCCTCACGGGCTTCAAGCATACTTGACTACTGATGAAGTCAACCCGGCCTCTCCTGGCCGGTTTACGCCCAGTAGTAATATCCCCAAAATTAGGCCCCAGATTGATTTGAACAGGTTCATGTCAATCCTTAGTAAAAACTTTGTCTTCAACATCTTCTTGGTTGAACCGCCGTGACATCATATTCTCAAATTGTGGTGAACCGGCATGACATCATTTGTCATACAGACTATCCATAATAACTCTTTTGTTTAATAGACCTGCGACAATCGAGGCGACAGCTCCGTTTCCAAACTCGCTGTTCCTTGATTCTCGCGCCTGACACACGTCCTTTGCCTTTATAAATAGACCGAAGGGTCATTTATTTTTACCCTTCGTGCCCCTCTGCTTCGTCTTCCTCGCGCCGCCCAGCTTCGGAGCTCCGCCGCCGCCATCAACTTCTGCACCAACCTTGGCCGCTGCATCACCTCGACTGCATTCGGAGCATCGCGGCGACCTTCTCGCTTCTTCCTCATCCCGGTAAGCTTTACGTCCTTTCACCATAGATCTGTTCTAGGGTTTCCTGTTCTTCGGTGCTCATCGCTTGCTTGTTGCTCATATGTTAACTTTTAGTTAAGTCTGCGAATCCTTGTTCCGCATAGTTTAGCATCCGTTGTTACCTGCGCATCTCAAGGTCACAGATCTCCCTGCATCCTTGCTCATTGATTCAACACTGCTCCGTTTTGGACCTTGAATATTTACTTCTTTTCTGAATATGCTCCAGATCCAAAACCGTGACAAGCTTTTGTGAAACTTGTTTTCACACCTCCACTCTTGATTCATCAATATTTCCGACTAGGCGGTTTAACTTTGTAGAAAAATTGACAACTCAGCATATACCATTAGTCCCCTTGTTGAACCGCCAAGGTTTTTCGGTTATCTATTACCACCTTACATAACTCCGGTTTATAAGCAACTTTCTCCGGTTTAACGATGAATGTATCAATATATAGCCTTCCAACATATTCTTGAACTGGTATTACTGCCTTGCAGATTGCATCATGGCCAAGCAAGTGTACGAGTGCAACTGGGTTCCTTCTCGAGTGACTGAAACTCAAATGGATAACTTAGTCCGCACCGGCGCTTTAGGCAAAAAAGATGACATTCATTGGAGGGTCCCTGGCCCAGAAAGTTCTTCAGAACCCTAGGATGGAGAAGTTGTTGTTTTTGCTGACCACTTAGACCGGGGCTTCAGTCCGCCCGATTCAAAGTTTTATCGGGATGTCTTGGCTAGCTTCCAACTGCGTCCACAAGACATTGGCCCCAATTCCATAACCAATATCTGTCATTTTGAAGTGCTCTGTGAGGTATTCTTTCAAGAGGAGCCCACAATTGAATTGTTCAGAGATTGCTTCCATCTAAACCGCCGCACTGAGTTTTCTGACGGTCCCAACACTGAGTTGGGTGGTGTGGCGATCCAGAAGCGGAAAGAGGTCACTTACCCTCACGCCAAACTGCACAACCATCCAAAAGAGTGGAATTCAACATGGTTTTACTGCAAAGATACCTCCCCTAAGGGAGAAAATCCCTTACCGGGTTACCGTCCGGAGCGGCTAAGCAACAAACATCCCCTCCCTCACAGATTGACTGCTAAGGAGATAAGAAGATATGCCCCTCAACTATCCAAGCTCCGGGCCTTCATGGCCAACGGGTTGACAGAAATCGACCTTGCTCGTTGCTGGATATCTTGGAGTATACTGCCCCTCAGCCTGCGCTCCGGTTTGATGTGCAAATACACAGAAGATGTGAAAGACCCTCTACGGCATATTGAGATCCAGCTGACAGACGATGAGGTCACTGAGGCTGTTAAGAGGATGTTGAACGAAGCGGAAGCTGCTTGCGCCCAAACCGGCCTAGCTCCCTTCTCTGCCATTAATAAACCGCCAGCCGTAAGACTCATATCTTACGCCTTTATAAGATTTGACTATGTTCAAGTACTTTTTGTTAACGTTAACATCTTTCAAACAGGGTGATGATCCATTTTGGAGCAGGAAGACTACACAAGAGAAACCGGTGGCAATAGCCCGGCCCAAGACCAAAGTTGTGAAGAAACCAGCCTATAGAAAGAAAACCACTGCCTCCTCCAATCCACCAGCTGACGATGATGTGGGTAATCCGGATCTTGTGGTAAAACTTGACTCACTTGGTCTATTTTTTACACACCTTATTGATAATGATTATTGCCAGGATGATGCTGAAGCTAGTCATGCTGATGTTGTAGAGGTAATCGCTCTTTCTTCCGATTCAAACCCTTTACCTTCAGTAAAAATCCGTCGAGCAAACCGGAAAGTTAAATTTTCTCATCCTCTTGCTTACTTGGATCGAAACTTTCTTATGAAGACACAGCAGCATGAAGCTCGTCGCGCAACCCGGCACAATGGCCAGGTAGTCACCTCCACCGGTTTACCGAACAGTACGGTTCGGAAATGCTGTTCAGAGATATCTAACTATTTCGTCAATGCTTATCCTAAAGCGGGTTGCTTTCGTCAACCTCTTAATCCATCTGACTCCGATTATCAGGTTACTTCTCATTCCTCCTCTGGCGAGTCGACAGGCACCCAACTCCCACCGCTCAAGACAGTGCTTGGGTGAGCCATATTCCTGATAATGTTGTTTGGTATACCACTTTCAATGTTCATTGGGCTGATCCGTCCTTTTCCTTTCAGAGCCAAGCCTAGGCCAAGCAAGAAAGCTCGCCTGGATAAAGCAGTAGAAGACTAGGCTCCTGAACCGACCCAAACACCAAATCCTGAGGAACACATCCATGATGATATACTGACTGATCCACCATTGCAAGGTCATGATGTTACTGTTGAAGAGGCGTATGTTGATACCACTGGCGCTACAAATCAATCCACAAGTCCTGCTCAAGCTGATAAGACAGCGAGTCCACCAAAGCATACGGATAAACCAGCGACCCCAGTGCGAACCGGCGAAGCCAAGGATGACGATGTTGTTATTACTGGCTTTGGTCATTTCGAGCCAGGTAATCCGGTCGCCTTGTCCAAACACACTGCCAAGGACGAATTTACTGCGTTTGGTAAAGGCAAGTGGAATGCCGATTTGGCAACTTATGCCGCTTTGAATCCGCAAGATCTTCATTCCGGTTACCTAAACTGGTTATATACCAGCCATGATTATGAAGCCGGTCTACTGAATATGATGAAGGACAAATATGAGGTAAATTTTACATCACTCTCTGCTTGTATATTGCAAACTGTCAACTCTGATAGCTCCCAAGTGACGGTTTGAAGATGTCAACTTAAGCCGGGACTTCCCAATATAATCCTGAACACATTTGTACTTTTTGGAAAGTAGCCCCCAAGGGCCGGTTTAACTTAATGTAGTTAAACCGGGACTTGTATACCATAAGAACTCCAGCATTACTCGAGGACAAAGCAAATATGCATTAGCCCCCAAGTGCCAAGTTGAATATTTGTATTGAGCTTGGGACTTTTTATATATAATTTGTAGGATGAAAAGCAAATATGCATTAGCCCCCAAGTACCAAGGGCATAACTTGTTGTGGGGTTGGTACTTCAACTCTCCATCTTAATCCTTATCAAATGATTATCTGTATGTAGGCTGATGTTAACAAGAAAGATAGTCAAATCACTGATCTTCAAGAAAACCTGAAATCCCAGCAAGCTGAAACCTCCAAAGCAAAGGACGAATTAACCAGCACTTTAAGCGTCATGGAAAAGCTTAAGGAGGGCTTCAACAAGGAGCGGGCGGATTGGGCCACTGAAAAGGCCGCTTTAACTCAACAGGCAGAACATGCTGAAGCTGCCCTTAAACCGGTGGTGGATGAACTGAACAGCGTAAAGCGGCAAGTACATGCCATGACCGCTGCTGTCTTTGGTAAGCCCTTTTTGACTTCTGCCGTAATAAGGCCTTCTCATAAAATTTCTGGTTTAATAACCCTTTGAATGATACAGGGACACGTATTGGCCACTTGGGATCAGACGTGCGGAAAAAGTTGAAAGCTTCTTATACATTGATAGAGCAACTCTATACCGGTGTGCAACGGATCATCAGCACCGCTTCTCACAACAACCCGGCCCCGACCTTGATCCAGGGTACCCTTAAAAGGCTGTCAATGCTTCCTGCCCGGTTTGAAGAATTAAAGAAATCTGCTGCTAGAACCGGCGCCATAAATGCCTTAATCCGGGCCAAAGCGTGGGTGCCGGATTTTGATCCTGTTGAAGCGGCCCAAGGTTTCCCAAGCTTGAAGGAAGACGGGACAGAATTCAACGAAGAAGATCTTCGAGCTATAAACCGGGAGGTGCACCCTTTGGCCTGTCAGCTGGTTGAAGAGGCAAATCTGTCTCACTATCGGGCCCAATATGATGGAGAAAATAAACGAGTGTACTCGCACCGATTCTGAAGCGAAGAACCTTATACCGCCAATCTGTAAGCATACTTACGCTCCTGATAGTGAACCGTCGTTGCTGATCAATGATGAAGCTGTATTCCAAGCATTAATGGGAATCGACTAGACGACTGTTGATTTCAAATTGGGTAGGGAATCAGAAGTTGAAGCGGCGCAAGATGACCCGCAACCATCAGGCCAAGCTGGCGATCAAGCATAAACTGGAGGCCGGTTTACTTACTGCTTCCTTATGTTATGCCAAAAACAATTATCTTATTTGGGCACTGTGTTGCCTTGTAATAGACTAGCTGCCACACTTTGTGTTGATATGCCTTCGTGCATATGTATTGCAACTTATGTTTTTGTTGAATCATCAACCTTAAACTGTTGTCTGCAGCGAAAATTTTTAAACGCCATTGTGGTTGTACCACTAGGCGGGTCATCATATCCATGTATATGAAACTAAAGATAATACTTTAGATAAAACATATGATAAAATATGAGAATATATGATACCTGCCATCGTAGGGCATGAATTTGGCTGTGCCAATCTTGAAGCGGAGTTGTAAGAAACCCGCTCTGCTGACGGAGAAAACAGCTCCTGTGTACATAGGGTCGGTTTACCAGGTAAACCGTTCCGGGTTAAGATGAACACTGGTGTTACTCCATAATAGGATGTTTATAAAAAATCAAACCGGGCAAAAGTGTCTCCGGATGAAAAACAAACTGTGTCCCGTCAACTGATAGTCCAATCGGTTTAACAATTGTCGGTTTAAGAACACAACAAGAGAAATATGCAAAAAGACAAAAAAATTGCAAGCAAAGGCAAAGACAAAAACCTTTGCGAAAAAAGGCTGTTTGAGCCGATCAAGTGGCATTACCATGGTCGGACACCACCAAGCCCCCAATAGGCATAGCTATGGTTCATGTCAGCCAGGTCCCCAAATGATGCAGTGGCATTACGCCGATCAAGAGGTGTAACGATGGTTCGGGTTCGACCAAGCCCCCAAGTGATTCTGTGGCCTTTGGCCGACCAAGAGGCGTGACTGGTTCAGACGTGACCAAGTCCCCAAGTGATCTCGTGGCTTTCGCCTGCCAAAAGGTGTCGCATTGGTTCGGACGCGACCAAGCCCCCAAGTGACATAATATAAAGCTTTATTAAAAAGCTAACTCAAGGGGTAAACCGGAGACCGCTTTAAGATAAAAACTCCGTGTAACCACTCATGATGTAAAAAATAACAGAGACCCTGCTTTAGCTAAGGGTCTGGTTGATTATATTGATCATAATATATACATTGTCATAATATGTACATAAGTAAAGCCTATGGCTTAAGTATAGTAGGGCCAAAGATGAGCTATGTTCCACGGCCTGTTGGTCTCCTCCTCTGATGTACGTGAGTCTTTATGCTCTCGAATATCAATCAGATAGTACGACCCGTCGTGCAGATTCTGCCGACCACGAAAGGTCCTTCCCAAGGTGGGGATAGCTTGTGCATATCACCGGTCTTGAATGAGCCGGAGCACCAAATCTCCTTCTTGAAAGGTTCTGGTTCTAACTCGGCAACTGTGATAGCAACGAAGATCCTGCTGGTAAGTCGCCGAACGGGCAGCTGCAATGTCACGCTCCTCATCCAATAGGTCCAAAGCGTTTTGCCGAGCTACCTCATTGTCCGCTTCAACATAAGCTGCTACGCGAGGTGAGTCATGACGGATATCACTCGGGAGAACCGCCTCTGCTCCATAGACCATGAAGAACGGTGTGTATCCTGTCGATCTGTTGGGTGTAGTGTTGATGCTCCATAATACAGATGGTAACTCCTCAACCCAACAACCCGGCGTCCGCTGCAAAGGAACCATAAGCCGGGGTTTGATGCCTCGTAAGATCTCCTGGTTAGCTCTCTCTTCTTGGCAATTGGACTGTGGGTGAGCCACTGATGAAACGTCAAGCCGGATGTGCTCACGTTCACAGAACTCCTTCATAGCACCCTTAGAAAGATTGGTACCATTATCAGTAATGATACTGTGTGGAAAGCTGAACCGGAAAATCACCTTCTTAATGAATTGAACCGCCGTGGCTGCATCACACTTGCTGACGGGCTCCGCTTCTACCCACTTTGTAAATTTGTCGACCGCCACCAAAAGGTGGGTCTTCTTGTCCTTGGGCCGTTTGAAAGGCCCGACCATATCCAGCCCCCAAGTCGCAAAAGGCCAAGTAATTGGAATCATCCTCAATTCTTGAGCCGGCACATGAGCGCGTCTTGAGAACTTCTGACAGTCGTCAGATCGCTTAACCAGGTCCTCCGCATCAGCATGAGAAGTCAACCAATAGAAACCGTGGTGAAACGCCTTAGCCACCAGAGATTTTGAACCGGCGTGGTGACCACAATCTCCTTCGTGGATTTCGCGCAAGATCTCACAACCTTCCTCTGGCGACAAACAACGTTGAAACGCTCTGCTACATCGCAATGATGCAACTCGCCATTGACAATAGTCATGGACTTGGATCGCCGGATTATCTGCTCGGCCACATCTCATCCTCTCGTAACTCGCCCGGTTCATGTACGCAAGATAAGGAACCGTCCAATCCGGAATGACATGCGAGCCGCCACCAATCGAGCCTCTGGATCAGAATAGCCAAATCCTCTTCGCCAGGAGCTTGACCGATGTGTTATGCAGGACATCTAAGAAGACATTAGGCGGGACCGGTTTACGCTGAGAGCCCAGCCGGCTTAAAGCATCCGCCGCTTCGTTCTTCCGTCTATCCACATGATCCACCTGATATCCCTTGAAGTGGCCTGCAATGATATCCACCTCACGGCGGTAGGCTGCCATGAGCGGGTCCTTAGAATCCTAAGTACCAGACACTTGTTGGACCACCAGGTCCGAGTCACCGAAGCACTTGACTCGGCTAAGATTCATCTCCTTAGCCATCCGGAGACCGTGGAGTAAAGCTTCATACTCAGCTGCATTGTTAGTACAAGGGAACATTAAGCGGAGAACATAACAGAACTTATCACCTCGTGGGGAAGTTAATACGACTCCAGCCCCCGAGCCCTCCAATTGCCTGGACCCATCAAAATGAATAGTCCAATAGGTGTGATCCGGTTTTTCTTCAGGTGCCTGTATTTCAAACCGTGCTTGAGACTTGATAGCCGTCCGAGGCACGTATTTCAAACCGTGCGGCCCAAGCTCTATAGCCCACTTGGCAATCCGGCCAGTTGCCTCCCTGTTTTGAATTATATCTCCCAAAGGAGCAGAGCTAACCACGGTGATGGGATGTCCCTGGAAGTATTGCTTAAGCTTCCGGCTTGCCATGAAAACTCCATACACTAGCTTCTGCCAATGTGGGTATCTTTGCTTGGACTCAATAAGCACCTCGTTGATATAGTAAACCGGGCGCTAAACCAGATACGCCTTACCCGCCTCCTTGCGCTCTACCACAATAGCTACGCTGACTGCACGAGCATTAGCTGCCACATATAGTAGCAACGGTTCTTTGTCAATCGGAGCAGCAAGAACAGGCGGATTGGCTAGCTGCCGCTTTAAGTCCTCCAAGGCTTTATCGGGCTGGACTCGCATTTAAGGGATCCGCTTTTTCAAAGATCGATACAAAGGTATTTCCTTCTCACCGAGGCGGCTGATAAACCAGCTCAACGCGGCAATCCGGCCTGCCAAGCGCTGGACATCATTGATACATTTTGGTTTAGCCAGAGAGGTGATAGCCGTGATCTTCTCCGGGTTAGCCTCAATTCCCCTGTTGGACACCAGAAAACCCAATAACTTGCCTGCCGGTACACAAAAACACACTTGGCCGGATTGAGCATCATCTTGTATGTCCGTAGGTTATCAAAGGTTTCCTTGAAATCGTCAACCAGAGTCTCCTTCTCCCTTGACTTAACCACAATATCATCCACATAAGCATGCACATTACGACCGATCTTTTTATGAAGGCAGTTCTGTACACACCGTTGATAAGTTGCTTGGGCACTCTTGAGCCCAAAGGCCATAGAGACATAGCAGAAGGCTCCAAAAGGAGTTATGAATGCTGTCTTCTCCTGGTCCTTAACTGCCATCTTGATCTGATGATAACCAGAATATGCATCCAGAAAACTCAAAGGCTCACAACCCGCCGTAGCATCAATAATCTGATCAATGCGGGGGAGGGCAAAAGGATCTGCTGGACAAGCCTTGTTAAGATCTGTGTAATCCACACACATGCGCCAAGTGCCGTTCTTCTTAAGGACCAACATCGGATTAGCCAACCATTCAGGATGGAACACTTCAACAATATAACTAGCCGCTAAGAGCCTGGCCACTTCCTCTCCAATAGCTTTGCGCCTTTCCTCGTTGAACCGGGGGAGAAACTGCTTCACCAGTTTGTACTTAGGATCAACATTAAGAGTGTGCTCAGCGAGTTCCCTCGGTACACCTGGCATGTCAGAAGGCTTCCATGCAAAAATGTCCCGGTTCTCACGGATGAACTTGATGAGCGCGCTTTCCTATTTCGGATTCAAGTTGGTACTGATACTAAACTGCTTGGATGAATCACCAGGTACGAAGTCAACAAGCTTAGTCTCAGCTGCCGATTTGAACTTTAGAGCCGGATCATGCTCTGTGGTTGGCTTTTTCAACGGAGTCATGTCAGCCGGATCAACATTATCCTTGTAATACTTCAACTCTTCCGTGGCACAAACCGACTCTGCATAGGCCGCATCACCTTCTTCACACTCCAAGGCAATCTTGCAACTACCATGAATGGTTATTGTCGTGGAATTGTCACGGCAGATGTCCTCATGAAAGGACTTAGTCGTAGGGCCATCGTACGGGTTAACCTAGAGGGGTTAAAGCGGACACAAGACACGGGAATTATACTGGTTCGGCCCCTTCGATGAAGGTAAAAGCCTACGTCCAGTTGTGATGTGATTGATATGATTTCGGCGACTAGGGAGCAATAGCTTTGCCTTAGCCTCGAATCCTCTCCCTAATCCGCCGCCGGGTCGTCCCCTTATATACACGGGTTGACGCCCGGCCGGTCTACAGAGTCCCGATCCGGCTCATACAAACGTCCGGCTCGGTCTCTCCTTTCTTAACTTACAACACAAGTTACAATACTAAGGCGGTTTACATAGATGGACCTTAATTCGCCTCTGGGCTCCGTGCCTCCTTCGTGGGCCTGAATCATGGATTTAGGGTAAACCGGCCCCTCCGGCGGTTCACACTCAGAGTTGTGTCCCCAACATTAGGCCCTGCATTGACTGAACCGTTCAAGTCAATCTTCAACACCTTCAGAAACTCTTCGATCTCCTTTCATATTTTGTAAACCGCCATCCGCTTGAACCGCCGTGGACGTCATCCTCCGATTTCCATGTCGGGCACCTTGACGCCCTCTTTAATAAAGAAATCCAAATAGTAAGATTCCCTTCATTTAATGCTATCCCGGAAATCGAGGCGGCTGCACCGTCCGCCGCTTTTGACTCCTCGATTCTCGCGCCCGTTGATTGCTCCGGTCCCTTATAAATAGACCGGTCGCCCCTTTCTCTTCTTCTTCCGCTCTTCTCCTTCCTCGCGACGCTCTAGCCCCGAAGCTCCGCCGTCGCGCCCGACCTTCGAACGACGCTTCATCGCCGGGCCGCCGCATCAACCTGACCGTATCAGAGTTTTCGGCGCTCCTCATGATTTCCGCCGTCGGTAAGGTTCCTCTCAAGCCCTAGATCCCATCTCAGATCATGTTCATCACGCAGTTCATATCAGTTTCTTCTCACTTGCTCCGCCATGGCCGTACGCCTCAGCCATACCGTGCATCTTGTATAAGTGACTGCTCCGCCGTCCATTGAACTCTTATGCACCCTTCCTTTTGTTCAGATCCTCAAGTTTAGAATATCTGAACCCTCCTGCTCTTTATGAAGGTTTGCATAGGTTGTAAAGTTTTTCTTACTAGAGCTTCGGTAGATCTCGATTACCTCCATTCGTATGTGAAAACTGTTTATGTCCATACTTAGTAGACTTTTCAACTCTGCCATTTTCGGCGGTTTAACTTTCGACAGCTAATCCGTCACTCCATTAGTCCTCAGTTAAACCGAAACGGGAAGCCGGATGCTGAATCACCGGTTTAACAATGTATGATATGCCTGAACCGTTTAATGGTAAACCGTCTCTTCCTTTCTTTCGCAGCTTAGTCTTCCGGAATGGCCCCTCAATTCTCAGCTTGCAATTGGGTCCGGTCCAAAATCACCGAAACACAATCGAACGGCTATGTCACCACCGGGCGGTTTACGCCAAAAATGTCCTCCATTGGCGTGTTCCGGATGGCGAAGTTTCCTCCGAGCCACAAGAGGGTGAAGTAATCGTGTTTATGCAGCACTTAGACCGGGATTCTGCCCGCCCGGTTCAAAAATTTTCCGGACGCCCTCGCAAGTTTGAAACTCCATCCGCAGGATATCGGCCCGAACTCGTGTCAAACATATGCAACTTCCAAGTCTTCGTGAAGTCTACCTTCAGGAAGAACCATCTGTGGAGTTGTTCCGGATTTTTCACTTGAACCGCTGCATCAATTTTCTCGATGGTCCGAACACAGAGCTGGGCGGCGTTTCAATCCAAAAGAGGAAGGAGGTGGATTTTCCTCACGCCAAACACCACAGTCATCCAAAGGATTGGAACCAAACCTGGTTCTACTGCCGGCACACCGCTCCTGCCGACGAGAACCTCTTGCCGGGTTATCGTCCTCACCGGCTCAGCAACCAGCATCCGCTGCTCAAGACGCTTAACCGCCATGAACGGAAGAACTTCGCGCCTCAAATAATCAAGCTCCGGGCTCTAATGGCCAATGGCTTAACCGGCGTGGACCTTGTGCGGTGTTGGGTTTCTTGGGGCATCTTGCCCTTAAGCCGCCGGCCCGGATTGATGCACGAGTATACTGGTAGCCTCAAAGACCCTCAAAGACGTCACGAATTACCAATAAATGAAATTGAGGTTACAGAAGCTGTAAAAAAGATGCTTGATGAACCAATCTCCGTCTGCAGCCTAACCGGGTTGGCTCCGTTCTGCGTTGCCAACCCGCCACCTGCGGTAAGACCTTGCTCACCGCTGGGCTTATAACATTTTGTTGATATTCATTAATCCTTGCTACCTCGCAGTCGACAGCTCCTTCGGAGACGGTTCAAACCGCCCGAGCTCGCCAGATAAAGTCCAAAGCTACCAAAAAGGCTGGCAAGAAAACCGTCGGGTCTTCCGATCCGCGGAAGAAGAAGAATCAAGCTGAGGTAAAACTTGATATCCTTATGAGGGAGCCGCCAGAACCGCTCTCCTCCTTGTACTTCTTCTTATGATTTATTCCTTGTACTCCTTTTTATCGACAACTTTACTTCCTGTGATGATGCCGGTTAGCCATGCCGACCCGTTGAGGTAATCTTTCTTTCTTCCGAATCCGACCTCGTGCGGTTAAAAGAATTCAAGCACCGTCCGAAAAGTGAAAAGATATCATTCATGTTCTTACTTAAATCCAAACATTTCTTTGAAGACACTGACAAGCTGCAGGCGCCATACGACCCGGCATAGTGGCCAACGTATTACCTCATCCGGTTTACCAGACACACCAACCCGGAAGCGTCGTCCAGAGGTGACTTGTTCTCCTGAAAAGCGTTATCCCTTAAAGGGTTTCTTCCGATGTCCTCTTAATCCATCTGACCCAAATTATCAGGCCTCTTCCGGTTCGTCCGGCGGTTCATCAACCACGCAACTGCCTCCGCTTAAAGTTGCTGCAGGGTATGCAACCGCTGACCCGTCCGATCGGTTTAAAATTGCATAGTCAAATTTTTCTTTATTCCATTCTGAATATTGCAGCACCAAGGCTCGCTTGAGCAAGAAAGCAAAACCCTTGATCCTACTGCGGATTCTGATCCGGAAAAGACCCCATAACAAACCCACGACAATCCTGAAGCCGCCAAAGATAGCTCTGGCGAGTTGTACAAAGATGATACTGCTGACCAACCAGAAGTTGAACCGGAGGTCCAAGTGGAAACTTCGCAGCCTGCTCCATCAAACCCGTCCACAGAGCGGGCTGTGATTGTTGAACCGCCGAGCCAGAGCAAGACGACATCAAGCCCAAAGAAGACCGCTGAAAATGACGATGTTATTGTGACTGCATCGCTACATCGCTCCTAGCCGACCGGTCGCTTTAACAAAGCACAGCATCAAGGAAGGTTCCACTACTATGAGCAAGGACAAGGGAAGATCGATCTGCCGGCTTACGACAATTTCTCCGCCAAGAACATCATTCCGATTTACGAACCGGCTCTACACCAGCCGTGACTTTGAAGCTGGTGCAGTAAACCGGATGAAGGACCGCTATGAGGTAATGAATTATGTCTTTCCTGTACTTTAGCTGTATAGTAGCCCTCAAGGGTCGGTTCAACTCTGCATAGTTAAACCGGACTTGATTTACTGTATCCAAATGGCAAACTGAGATCAATTAGCCATTAGCCCCCAAGTGCCAAGGTGAATATGTATATTGAGCTTGGGACTTGATAATGAGACACCTAACATGATTCCTTTGTTACCAGAATGAAATAGAGCAGCAAGGCGTGCAACTCAAAGACCTACGAGCCAATCTGGAGACTTAGCAAGCAGAAACCACTAAGGCCAAGGACGAATTGAGAACGGCCTTGGCCACTATGGAACAGCTGAAGGAGTGGTATAAATCCGAACAAGCCAACTAGGATACCGAGAAGGCCGGTTTGAAAAAACGGGCGGAAGAAGCCGAAGCGGCCCTTAAACCGTGATCAAGAGCTTGCGGACTCAAGCGCCAAGTGCATGCCATGACCTCTGCCGTCTTTGGTAAGAAACTATGCACTGGCTATCTTAATTTTGATATTTCCGCCAGTTTATCCTGAGTTGTCTTAAATCGGTGCAGGCAAACGTATTGCACATATGGGCTCTGATGTGCGGAAGAAACTGAAGGCCGCTTATACGCTGATTGAGCAGCTGTATACCGGCGCCAATGAGTCATCATGCTACATCATACGACAAAACGGGCGCCGTCTCGATCAGAGAAACCCTGGACCGGTTGTCCATGGTTCCGGGGCAGCTTGAAGAGTTGAAGCGATCCGCGGCTCGGGCTGGCACATTACTGGCTCTGACGCGCGCCAAGGCGTGGATAGCAGATCTTGATCCGGCGGACATAGCCAAAGGTTTCCCCAGTGCTCAAGAGAATGGTGAAGCCTTTGATAACGACGCCCTGAAACGGATCACAAAGGAAATGCGTCCGCTGGCGAGTCAACTGGCAGACGAAGCCAACCTGACGGTTCACCGCTCTTTTTATGACGTCAACAACAAGAGGGTGGATTATGTCATCCCTGAAGTGCAGAGCCTTGTTCCCCCAATCCGTAAGCACACTTATGCCCCTGACGTTGATCCGGCTGAGCTGATAAGTGAAGAAACTGTCTTTCAGGCCTTAACCCGGATTGACTGGTCTACCAATGACTTCCGGCTTTGGGTGAGGAAGAAGAAGAAGTTGAACCGATGTCAGGCGCTCCCTCTACCTCACGTCAACCCGGTGAAGCAGCGTAATTCGTCAAACCGGGTGACGCCTCCAAAGCTTCAAAGCATAACTCCACATGAAACGCTGGGCCTCAAAAGGCTTTGTAATAGGATAGCCAAGACTTTGTTTTGAACAATGTCGTTACAACCTCGATCAGTAAACTTTTGCATGGCGGTGCGGATACTTTGGTTTTGAAGTAGTGAATCCTTCAACATATTTCGCCTGCAATCACAAATTCTTAACCCGCCATGGCGGCTTGCGCCTCCAGCCGGATTGTGATGCCAATATATTTATAGAAGAAAAATTTGTGATACAAACATACCTGCCAGTGTCGGGCACACAGGTGGCTTTAGCCAATCCTGAAGCGGAGGCTTTATAAACCATCACCGTCGAAGGAGAACAATCCCTGTGTGTAGAGTGCCGATTTACCGTGTAAATCGTGTCGGGCATGATAAGCCCCCTGTTACTCCATAATGGGATGTTAACAGCAAAATCAATCCGGAACAATCAATCGCCGGATTAAAAATGGACCAAATTCTAAAAACTTGAATCCGGTTGAAAGAAGGCTTGTCGGTTTAAGACAACAAACAAAAAGCCAAATTATATGTATAAAAAACACATGGAAGCAAAAACAATAACAAAGACTGTTTGCAAGAAGAGGCTTTATTGAGTCCGATCAGATGGCGTTACCATGGTCGGACAGGACCAAGCTCCCTATTAGGTGTAGCGATGGTTCAAGTCAGCCAGGTCCCCAACTGACATCGTGGCATTACTCCGATCAAGTGGTATTGCATTGTTTCGGGTTCGACCAAGCCCCCAAGTGATTCTATGACCTTAGGCCGACCAAGAGGCGTGATCGGTTCAGACGTGACCATGTCCCCAAATGATCTGGTGGCTTTTCGCTGTCAAGAGGTGTTGCATTGGTTCGGACACCTACCAAGCCCCAAATGATCTGGTGGCTTTTACCGCCAAGAGGTGTTGCATTGGTTCGGACACGACCAAGCCCCCAAGTGACAAAATTTTCACAAAAGCAAGGCCAAGGATTAAACCGGAGGCCGCTTCACGACAAAGATCTCCATGTACCCAAACCGGACTTTGATACGTAATGATACCCGCTTTAGTCGAGGATCCGGTTTATTGCCTTTATTCATAACATATACATTGTCTTAATATGTACATAAGTGGAGCCGATGGCTCGGTATAATAAGGTCAAGATGGGCTATGTTCCATGGCTCGTTGGTCTCTCCTCCTCCGACGCGGCGTGAATCCTTTCGCTCTCGAACATCAATCGGATAGTAGGACCCGTTGTATAGATTCTTCTTGACCACAAAAGGCCCCTCCCAAGGTGGGGATAGCTTGTGCATATCTTTACCGGTCTTGAATGAGCCGCAGCACTAAGTCTCCTTCCTGAAAGGTTCTGGTTTTAACCCGCCGACTGTGATATTGTTTTAGATCCTGCTGGTAAACCGCCGAACGAGCAGCTGCCATATCGCGCTCTTCATCCAGTCGATCCAAATCGACAAGCCGAGCTGCCTTGCTATCTGCCTCAACATAAGCTGCCACTCGAGGCGTAGTCGTGACGGATATCGCTGGAAGGACCGCCTCCGCTCCATAGACCATAAAGAATGACGCGTGTATCCAGTGGATCGGTTGGGGGTGGTATTTATACTCCATATCACCGATGGTAGCTCTTCCACCCAACAACCCGGCGTCCTCTCTAAAGGGACCATAAGTCGGGGTTTGATACCTTTCAAGATCTCCTGATTGGCTCGTTCCGCTTGACCATTGGATTGCGGGTGGGCTATGGAAGAAACATCAAGCCGGATGTGCTCTCGTTCACAAAATTCCTTCATAGCTCCTTTGGACAAATTGGTGCCATTGTCCGTGATGATACCGTGTGGAAACCCAAACCGGAAAATCACCTTTTGATGAACTGAACCGCCGTGGCCGCATCACACTTGCTAATGTGCTCGCCTCAACCCACTTGGTAAATTTATCAACCGCCACCAACAGGTGGGTCTTTTTGTCCTTGGACCTCTTGAAAGGTCCAACCATATCCAGCCCCAAGTCGCAAACGGCCAAGTAATTGGAATCATCCTCAATTCTTGGGCTGGCACATGAGCACGCCTAGAGAACTTTTGGCAACCATCACATCGTCGACCAGATCCTCCGCATCAAGATGGGCAGTCAACCAATAGAAACCATGGCGGAACGCCTTGGCCACCAAGGACTTTGAACGGCGTGGTGACCACAATCCCCTTCATGGATCTCTCGCAATATCTCACAACCCTCTTCAGGGACACACAACGCTGAAACGCCTACGACAATAATCGCAATGGTGCAACTCGCCATTAACAATGGTCATAGACTTAGACCGCCCGAACTATCTGTCGGGCCAACGCCTCATCTTCTCGTAACTCGCCCGGTTCATGTATGCCAAATAAGGAGCGCCCAATCCGAGTGACATGCAAGGCCGCCACCAATTGAGCCTCCGGATCAGGGATAGCCAAATCAATTTCGTCCGGAAGCTTAACTGACGGATTGTGCAGTACATCAAGGAAGATGTTGGGCGGGACCGGTTTACGTTGAGAGCCCAGCCGGCTTAAAGCATCAGCCGCTTCGTTCTTCCGACGATCCACATGGTCCACCTAATATCCTTTAAAATGTCCTGCAACGACATCCACCTCCCGACGATATGCAGCCATGAGTGGATCTTTGGAATCCCAAGTACCTGATACTTGCTGGGCCACCAAGTCCGAGTCACCAAAGCATTTAACCCAGCTGAGATTCATTTCCTTAGCCATCCGGAGACCATGGAGCAAAGCTTCATACTCAGCTGCATTGTTAGTACAAGGGAACATTAGGCGGAGAATGTAATGTAACTTGTCACCTCGTGGGGAAGTTAATACGACTCCAGCCCCGAGCCCTCAATTGCTGGACCCATCAAAGTGGATGGTCCAATAGGTATGATCCGGCTTCTTCAGCGCTTGCAACTCCATCCAATCATTAATGAAATCCACAAGTGCCTGAGATTTTACGGCCGTCCGAGGCACATATCTTAAACCGTATGCCCAAGTTCTATAGCCCACTTAGCAATCCGCCGCCGCTTCCGGTTCTGTATGATATCGCCCAAGGGAGCCGAATCGACCAATCGTGATGGGGTGCCCTTGAAATATTGCCTTAGCTTCCGCTTGCCATGAAAACCCCGTATACCAGCTTACGCCAATGCGGATATCTCTGTTTAGACTCAATGAGGACCTCGCTGATGTAATAAACCGCCGTTGAACCGGATACCTTCCCCGCCTCCTTCCGCTTCCACCACGATAGCCACGCTTAATCGCCCGGCATTAGCAGCAACATATAGCAGCAGCGGCTCTTTGTCAATGGGGCGGCTAGAACCGCGGGTTGGCCAACTGCCGCTTTAAATCCTCCAATGCTTCATCGGCATCAACTCGAGACAAACTGATCCGCTTTTTTCAACATCCGGTACAAAGGAATGGCCTTCTCGCTTAGACGGCCGATAAACCGGCTTAGCGCAGCAATCCGCCTGCCAAACGCCGGACGTCATTGATGCACTTCGCTTAGCCAAGGAGGTGATAGCCGTAATTTTTCCGGATTAGCTTCGATCCCCTGTTGGACACGAGAAAACCCAATAACTTGCTCGCGGAACACCAAAACGCACTTGGCGGGTTGAGCATCATCTTGTACACCCGCAAGTTGTCAAAGGTTTCCTTTAGATCCTCAATCAAGGTTTCCTTCTTCCTTGTCTTAACCACGATATCATCCACATAAGCATGCACGTTACGGCCGATCTGTTCGTGCAAGCAACTCTGAACGCTAACGCCGATAAGTCGCTTAGGCGCTCTTGAGTCCAAAAGGCATAGATACATAGCGAAGGCTCCAAAGGGGGTGATAAACGCTGTCTTCTCCTGGTCCTGCACCGCCATCTTAATCTGATGATAACCGAGTACGCATCCAAAAAGCTCAAACGCTCACAACCCGCCGTAGCATCAATAATCTGGTCAATGCGGGGGAGGGCGAAAGGATCTGCTGGACAGGCTTTGTTGAGATCTGTGTAATCCACACACATGCGCCAAGTGCCATTCTTCTTAACAACCAGCACCGGATTGGCAAGCCACTCTGGATGAAAGACTTCGACGATAAATCCTGCTGCCAAGAGCCTAGCAACTTCTTCTCCGATGGCCTTGCGCCTTTCCTCATTAAACCGGCGAAGAAACTGCTTTACCGGTTTGTATTTTGGGTCAATATTGAGAGTGTGCTCAGCGAGTTCCCTCGGTACACCGGGCATGTCAGAAGGCTTCCATGCAAAAATGTCCCGATTCTCACGGATGAACTCGATGAGCGCGCTTTCCTATTTAGGATCCAAGTTGGCACTGATGGTGAACTGCTTGGACGAATCGCGGGCACAAAATCAACAAGCTTCGTCTCACCGCCGATTTGAACTTCAAGTCCGGATCATGCTCCGTAGTTGGTTTCTTCAAAGGGTCATATCCACGGATCAACATTGTCTCTATAATATTTTAGCTCTTCAGTGGCACAAACCGACTCTGCGTAAGCCGCATCACCTTCCTCGCACTCCAAAGCGATCCGGCGGCTCCCATGAACCATTATCGTTCCTTTGTGACCCGGCATTTTCAGCTGTAAGTAAACATAGCAGGTCGTGCCATAAATTTAGCATAAGCCGCCGCCCAAAGAGGGCGTGGTAGGGCTTTGAATTTTCACCACCTCAAATGTCAATGTTTACGATCCGGAGTCATGTTCGTCCCCAAAGGTCACCTCGAGCTATCTTACCGACCGGATACGCCGACTTGCTAGGCACCACTCCGTGAAACACTGTGCTGGATGGCCTAAGATGCCTATCCGTCAACCCCATACGCCGGAAGGTCTCGTAGTATAGGATGTTGATGCTGCTTCCTCCATCCATAAGAACCTTGGTAAACTTGTACCCTCCTACCTGGGGTGCCACCACCAGGGCTAGCTGACCCGGATTATAAACCCGGGGAGGATGGTCCTCTCTGCTCACACGATCGGTTGCTCGGACCAGCAGAGGTAATGCGGCGCAGCCAGCTCAACAACGCTGACCGCCCGCTTCAAGTTTTCGGTCTCGTCTGTCCAAGCTGGTGGTAAAGACGTGGTAATCGCCCACTGCTCAATTGCTTTGGGTTACTTTGATAACCCGACCGCTGTTGTTGATTGTAGCCCCTTGGTTCTGATTGTTCGACTGTTACGATTACTTTGATTATTCTGATTGCCTTGCCCGCCCGGATTACCACCGAATCCTGGGCGGAATTTCCTCCGCCGTAACCCGGGCGGACCACGAACCGCCGCCGGGCCCTTGATCATACCGGAAAGAGTTGGAGTTTTGAACTCCGCATAATGTAACAATCCTTCCAAAGGTGGTTCGCGGTGCCTCCTTCGTCCCATGCTTCGGACAAGGTTGATTCAATATGAAATTCAAACGATCCGGATTGTGACCGCCCGGTTTGATTGCCTACCCCCGCGCCGCTGCCCTTGTCTGCTACCTGGTGTTGGCCACAAAGCCCATGTTGCCGTTAAACTTTACGCTTGTTCCTCCATTGCCTGCCGAATGATGCTGCTGGCCCACAGGGTTGCCATTCTGTTTTCCTTCCCGCTTCATCATTCTCAGATTCGGGATCCTTGGTACTATCGTAATCAGCGTATTTTACCAAAACGCCCATTAGAGTGCCCATGTCATGGCAAAACGCTTCATGCGCCAGCTTCAATTTCAATGGCTCGAACCGCAATTGGCTTCCAAGGTCAAGATCGCGGAATCAGGGTTGATCCGTCCAAGAATGTAAAACTTCCAAACGCGGCGCACCCAATGGGTTGTGGATTCTCCTCCGTCTGGACACAAGCTGCTAAATCCACCATGCACATAGGCTGCTTACAGGTGTCTTTGAAATTTTGAATGAATCGGGTTCGCGAATCGGGTCCACGAACCGATAGAGTTGGGCGGCAAATTTTTCAACCAAGTCCGGGCCGTTCCTTCCAACATCATTGTGAAGTATTTCGCACATGCGGCTTCATCCACATCTAGCATCTCCATGGCCATCTCATAGCTTTCTATCCATGCTTCGAGCCAAATCGGCAAGATAATTGGGCACCTTGCGCGCCCTTGAAGTCCCCGGGCAAGCGACGTTACGTAAAGTGGGGACAAGGCAAGGCACCCCAAAGAACCGTGACGTGACCTGGCTCGAAGATGGTCGGACGAACCGCGCGAGCGGATGATCCTCTGCTTGTGCTGCTAACTCGGCCTCCCTACGTGCCCTGGCGCGGTCCACTACCACTTGGGCATCCTCAAAGCCGCCCGTCGGATTGTTGCCGCGAGGCGGACCACGCTGCGCATTGCTTGACACGGCGGTTCGTCGACGCGTCGGCTATAGCTCCGGCTTGGGTGGGGGGTGGAGTGGATCTGATCCCGACTGTGCGAATACGCTTCTTGCTGAGCCAGGGCCGTCCTGAGGAGCTCCTTGACTCGGCGGGTTTCGACTGCCTGTGGTGAATCGCCCTCGATCGGAATCGCCTCCAACCGTGCCGCAGCCGCGACAAGGTTATCCATCGGGTTGGAGTAATGACCCGGAGGTGTCTGCAGACAGCTGGGTGCGCCCGGTGTGATGACGAGGTAGATCTATCACACGGGTTGAACCGGCGCGGCCGTCCAGTGCTTCCGGCGGTTTACCACGGTGGCGGATTAATGGTCCCCGCCCACAGGGTGTTGAAAAGCTCTCTTCCCTCGAAAACCGAAGGTAAACGGGACCTGTACTTCCTTTTCATGACTTCATGCGACGCGCTCTGATCCAGCATGAGCCTATAAGCCTGGGCATCCAAAGCGGCCCGTTCCACCGCCATCCTCGCGTCCGCGGCCGCCAGGTCCGCTTTAGCTTTAGTGATCTGTTCCTTCACCTTTGCAATCTCCGCGTTGTGCAGGTCCTGATCCGGTGGATTAGCCTCTGCCATGAGCACAGCCAATGCGTCAAAAAGCTCTGACAAAACTTGAGCCGGCGGGCGCACAGGGCCTCCTTCCCCGGCTGCCATCACCGCTGTTGAACCGACGACCAGGGGCGCCGCGGTCGAAGAGTGAAGCGCCGCCTGCGTACCGGCCATGAAGATCCCAACCCGGTTGGGTAGATCGAAGGGGTCCGGAACACTCTCACCGTCGGAACAGCCCCCGATCTGGCCATCTTGTAGCTGGTATAGAGACTCGGTTTCTCCGGCCGACGATTCGTCGCCAGAGTAGACAACAGTTTCGTCACCAGATGCTGATCCGTCCGCGCAGCCTTCGTGGACGACTCCCACGAAAACATGCCTGACCGCCGGTTTAGCCAGGGCAGGACTCTTCTTCGCCCGCTGAGCCGTCTCGACGAGGTCAGTACAGACGTCCGGCCCAGGCCCTGGCTCGCCGATCTTGCCGATGAACACGTGTATGCCGCCGAAGGGGACCCGGTACCCGTACTCAACTGAGCCGGCGTCGGGGCCCCAGTCCGTATCGTCGATGTAGAGCTTGCCGCGACGACTCTTAGTCATCCGCCCATCGCATAACCTTCGAGTCCTTCGAACTTGCCCTCTAAGATCATCAAACCATCGATGCGATAGCCCCACGGTGGGCGCCAACCGTCGTGGAATTGTCACGGCAGATGTCCTCATGAAAGGACTTAGTCGTAGGGCCATCGTGCGGGTTAACCTAGAGGGGTTAAAGCGGACACAAGACACGGGAATTATATCGTTCGCCCTTCGATGAAGGTAAAAGCCTACGTCCCAGTTGTGATGTGATTGATATGATTTGGCGACTAGGGAGCAATAGCTTTGCCTTAGCCTCGAATCCTCTCCCTAATCCGCCGGTCGTCCCCTTATATACACGGGTTGACGCCTTGGCCGGTCTCTGAGTCCCGATCCGGCTCATACAAACGTCCGGCTCGGTCTCTCCTTTCTTAACTTACAACACAAGTTACAATACTAAGGCGGTTTACATAGATGGACCTTAATTCGCCTCTGGGCTCCAGGCCTCCTTCGTGGGCCTGAATCATGGACGAGGGTAAACCGGCCCCTCCAGGGCGGTTCACACTCAGTAGTTGTGTCCCCAACAGTTATGGTCCCCTTGTGACCCGGCATCTTGAGCTGCAGATGGATATAACAGGGTCGTGCCATAAACTTGGCATAGGCTGGCCGCCCAAACAAAGCGTGGTACGGGCTCCGGATCTTAACCACCTCAAAAACCAATGTTTCTGACCTGGAATCATGATCATCTCCAAAGTCCACCTCCAGAGCTATCTTGCCAAAAGGATATGCTGACTTGCCAGGTACCACACCATGGAACACCGTATTGGACGGTTTAAGATTCTTGTCTGTTAGCCCCATACGACGGAAGGTCTCATAGTACAAGATATTAATGCTGCTTCATCCATCCATGAGCACTTTAGTGAACTTATAACCTCCCACCTGAGGCGCCACCACCAACGCTAGCTGACCCGGACTGTCAACCCGGGGCGGGTGATTCTCTCTGCTCCATATGATTGGCTGTTCGGACCAGCGTAAATAACGAGGCACGACCGGTTCAACAGAATTCGCTACCCGCTTGTGAAGCTTCTGGTCTCGCTTATCCAAGCTAGTGATGAATACATGATATTGCCCACTATTCAACTGTTTTGGATTGCTCTGATAACCCGACTATTGCTGCTGGTTGTAACCACCTTGGCTACTCTGATTGTTTTGATTGTTATGTCCACCCTGATCTCCATTGAAGCCTGAACCGGCATTTCCTCCACCGTGACCCGACCCATGGAATCCGGATCCTGAGCCACCACCTGATCCGTGATCATACCGTAAAGCATTAGAATTTTTGAACTCCTGCATGATATAGCAATCTTTCCAGAGGTGGGTGGCTGGCGCCTCCTTCGTCCCGTGCTTTGGACAGGGCTGGTTTAATAGATAAGTCAGGCGGTCAGGATTGGGGTTTGGAGCTCCACCACGATTCGGCGGTTTACCCTTCCGTCGCTGACCCCTGTCCTCTGCGCTAGTATTAGCCACAAAGTCCATGCTGCCATCTGCTTTACGCTTGCCTCCGTTACCATGACCTGCCGTGTTGTGTTGCTGCCCCTTGGAGTTGCCGTTCTTCTTTCCCTTCCCTGTCTTGTCATCATCACACTCGGGATCCTTGGTACCATCAGAATCAACATACTTCACTAATGCAGTCATGAGGGTCCCCATATCGTTGCAATGGCACTTCATCCGTCCCAATTTCAACTTCAGAGGTTTAAAGCGGCAGTTGCTTTCCAACGTTATAACCGCGGAGTCGGCGTTGATATGGTCTGATGAATGCAAAATTTCCGAGACTCGGCGTACCCAGCGGGTTGTTGACTCTCCTTCCTCCTGGACACAGGCCGCTAAGTCCACTATCGACATGGGCTGCTTACATGTATCCTTGAAGTTCTGGATAGATCGGGCTCGCAACTGGGCCCATGAACTGATAGAATTGGCTGGTAAGCTCTTTAACCAAATACGGTTGTCCCTTCAAGCATCATGGTAAAATACTTTGCACATGTCGCTTCATCTACATCAAGCATCTCCATGGCCATCTCATAGCTCTCTACCCATGCTTCCGGAGAAAAATCGGCCGTGTAACATGGTACCTTACGCGGGCCCTTGAAATCCTTGGGCAGGCGCACATTGTGTAAAGCGGGGACTAGAAGTAACCCCTAGCTCAGTTGTGGTGGTTGGACGAACCGGCATAAGTTGACGAGCCTCATGCTGCGCTGCTAACTCGGCGTCCCTGCGCGCTCGGGCCCGGTCCACCACTTCCTGAGCATCACCTGCCGGGTTATGGCCACGGGGCGCCTCACGGTTCCGTGCATTACTGGATACGGTCGGTTCATCCATCCGCCTGCTGTAACTCCGGCTTGGACGGGGGGTGGAATGAATTCTGTCATGGCTATATGAATATGCTTCCTGCTGAACCAAAGCTGTTCGAAGAAGTTCCTTAACCTGGCGTGTTTCCACCGCTTGCGGAGAATCACCTTCAATTGGATGGCCTCCAGCCGTGAAGCGGCGGCGATAAGATTGTCCATTGGATTGGAATAGTGACCTGGAGGCGTCTGGACAGGCTGAGGTATGATGTTATTCTGTTGAGGCAGCTCCATCGGGCGAGGCTGAACCGGCACACCCGTCCCAGGTGCCTCCGCCCGGTTTAACCACGGCGGGTTACTAGTCCCTGCTCCTGGGGTGTTAAAGAGGTTTCTGCCATCGAAGACCGTCGGCAGGCGAGACCGATGCTTCCTTTTCAGGACTTCATGCGATGCGTTCTGGTCTAGCATAAGCCTGTAGGCCTGCACGTCCAAAGCGGCCCGCTCCGCGGCCATCCTGGTGTTCTCGGCTGCCAAATCGGCCTTGGCCTGGGTGATCTGTTCCCTCACTTTTGCAATCTCCGCATTGTGGGCGTCCTGATCCGTTGGGTTAGCTTCTGCTATAAGCACAGCCAATGCATCAAGCAGATCAGATAAAACTTGAGTCGGCGGGCGCACAGAGCCTCCTGCCCCGGCCGCTGCCGCCGCCGCTGACCCGGAGAACATTGCTGCTGCGGTCGAAGAGTGGATCGCTGCCTGTGTACCGGCCATGAATATCCCAACCCGGTTGGGCAGATCAGAGGGGTCCAGAATACTGTCTCCATCGGAACAGCACCCAATCTGACCATCCTGTAGCTGATACAATGATTCGGTTTCTCCGGTTGAGGATTCTTCGCCGGAATAGACTATGGTCTCGCCACTAGATGTCGATCCACCTTCATACTCTCCTCCATGGATGACTCCCACGAAGGCACGCTTCACGACCGGTTTAACCTGGGCAGATCTCGCATGCTGAGCCGTTTCAACGAGGTCGGTGCAGATGTCCGGCTCAGGGCCCGGTTCACCGATCTTGCCAATGAAGACGTGTATGCCACCAAAGGGGACCCGGTACCCGTACTCAATCGAGCCGGCCTCGGGGCCCCAGCCTGAGTCGTCGATGTAGAGCTTGCCGTGACGAGTCTTGGTCATCCGCCCTGGCGTAACCCTTGAGTCCTTCAAGTTGCCCTCCAAGAACTTGAAACCATCGTGCGATAGCTCGACGGTGGCGCCAACTGTCGTGGTTTTGTCACGGCAGATGTCCTCATGAAGGGACTTAGTCGTGGAGCCATCACTACGGGTTAGCTTGAAGGGGTTATAGCGGACACAAGGACGCAAGAGAATTTATACTAGTTCGGCCCCTTCGATGAAGGTAAAAGCCTACGTCTAGTTGTGATGGAATTGATGGGGTTCCGATGACTAGGGAGCAAAACAAGCTTCGCCTAAGTCTCGAGTTGTTGTCTGTCTTCTGAATCGCCGCCGGGTCGTCCCCTTATATACACGGGTGACGCCCGTCGGTTTGCAGAGTCCCGAGACCGGCTCATAGACGTGTCCGGTTCGGTCTCTAGTATTTCTAACTTACAACACAAGTTACATACTAATGCCGGTTCACGGCTACAAGCCTTAGACCGGTTCTGGGCCATAGGTCCTTATAGAATATCCTCATGGGCTTCAAGCATACTTGACTACTGATGAAGTTAACCCGGCCTCTCCTGGCCGGTTTACGCCCAGTAGTAATATCCCCAACACCATCAAAGGACCTTGTTCCTTTTGGTGAAGACTATGTGATCCCTAGCGGATCTAATGAAGAAAACCATTCTGCTGCTTCGTCAGAGCAGATTGATGAAGAAATTGAAGTGGATGCGATCCCTTCTACACCTGTTGTATCCTCACCAATGCCTCAGTTCACAGCTGAAGAGGCTGGTGTTGAAGAAATTGAAGATGAAGACATGGATATTGGATGCACTACGCCTGTGATGAATGCTGACTTTTGAGAAAGTCAAGATCCCACCTCCACTCTTCACCCCAATACAACAAATACCTCAGTCCCCTGCACCAACCGTTCAACTGGGCTCTGAAGAAACTCATCCCACCTCGTCTGTGCATGAAGAAATTCCAGCCACTAGTGCTGAAGAACCTGCTGTTGCTGATCCTTTGAACAATGAAGAGGAACCAGAAAATCCTCAGCCCGAAGAACCTGAGATTGTGATTCCTGAGGTAGTGATGCAACTCATTGACACTCCTCTGCCAAAACCAAAGGATCCATTCTCGCGCAAGCAAAAGTTCAAGGCTGAAGACTTCTTTGGCGACCATGTTTTCTTCATCGACATACAACCCTTATGATTTTGCTCGCATAAGGAAGAGGCGTTTCTGGACTGCTAGTCAAGCCAACTTTTATTCCTCTGTGCTATTCGACAAAGACAAAGTCTTCGATCATGCACACATTCCTCACATGGACATGGAATCTCTGCCAGGCCTCGAGCCAGTCCTCAGTGTTCTTCACGATGCTGGATTGCTAAATTTCTGCACTGACATCTGTGATTGGAATGAAGAACTCATTCTTCAATTCTATGTGACGCTGCACATCACAGGAAATTCTGAAGATGTGAACTCATGGGTGCTGGACTGGATGTCAGAGAATACTCACTACAAGGCACCAAAGAATCGAATTGCTTCGTGCCCTCCCACTCAGTCCTCCCCTTGATGGTGCTCGTTGCATCTACAACGAACCTGAGCTTACAAATCATTAGATGCAAGTGTTGATGAAGCCTTTGAAGCCAGGGCAGGCACCTCGAACCAAATTCCTCGTCAAGGAATTACTGTATGTGCCTCGGACTGTCTATCGCATTCTGACGAAGACAATGAGTCCTATCAAAGGCCACGACTCAAATGATGAAGAAGTCGTTGGCATCATGAAGAATATGCTTTTCAATATCATTCATGGCTCCTGGCCAACTTCCATGATTTCTTCATGAGGACTCAGCTAATATTGCTATGTCACCATTTGAGCTGAAGCCTTATGCACCATGGATTATGAGGTTCATCCGGACAAGGTCTTCACTCAATTACATGGCTGATACTCTGAACCACTGCAGCTACTTGCCTCCAATTGAAGTCCTCAAACGGACATTTTCCTCAGCTGATGACAAAGGCAAGGCAACTGCTATGATAGATGAAGGCATTCGTCCATTGGATGGTCAATTTCGCAAGGCTGCATCCTACTCCACCAATGATGACTCTGCCACACATGACTCTACCGCCAACAACTCGCCAAGCAAAATCCTCAAGCCACAAAGCACCGGGGTGATGACCGATCGTGAGCTACTCCTCGGTCTTCATCGTAAAGTTGATCACAATCATAAATGGGTCAAGCGTCAGTTTGGTTCAATTCTTCACAACATGACCTCAACACACAATGCAGTGAAGAAAAACCAATACTACCTCCATGAAACCTTCAACCGTACCTGGGCCGTTCTATCTCATGTCTACAGCGCAAAAGATCTAAAGAAAATGGGTCTCAAGGAAGAATTTGGCTGGTCTGCACCTCCACCGAAGAAATTCAAGAAGGTCAAGGTTCCTTCCTTGGTGGCCAGCTCCTATTCTTCATCGCGCGACACTGATGAAAATGAAGACTTGGACGACAATCGCGGAAGGCCCTACTACGACAACCGACCCCGACAACGCCGGGCGCTCCTCCATCAACTTGATATTCTTGAGGCGTTAGTCCTCGGTTTCAATCCTTTTGGTCATTCGATGACAAAGGGGAGAAATTTGAGTTAGTCTTCAAGCGGGTCTATTATATGGGCGTTTTTCGTCTAAGATACAAATCTCGCTCTACAGAAACTAATTTTGGATTGAGTTGTAATCTTAAACCCGATGGTGCTCGATACTTTTGATGTGTTCCTCTGCATGCTTATTCTTCGTTATATGTTAATACACGCATGCTGAATTACATCACCACCATATTTCAGCATGCATTTCAAATTCTTCATATTATATGTCAAATGCGTGTATGAATTACAAGATATAGGGGGAGATCTCCATGATTCAACTCTTCAAATGTGCATTGCCTCAAAAGCAAATTCCTCACTATGCACATCTTCGTGGGGAGTTCTTCTATATCTTGCAATCAAATTCCTCAATATCAGTATTTACACTTCATATGTTTATGCCCGTTGAAAACTTAACCTATATTGTCATCAATCACCAAAAAGGGGGAGATTGTAAGTGCATCTAGTGCCCCTTAGTGATTTTGGTGTATTGAAGACTTATAGGTTAAGGGACTAATGTGTTGTTGAGTGTACACAGGTCTATAAGTCTATGAGGAGTTTGATATTTACAGAGAAAGTTGACCCCTAAAAATGAAGTTCTTCATATCAAGACTTTGGTATTCTGAAGACTTTCTGAAGACTTTGAAAGTGAAGAAATTGGTGTGACCTTGAAGACTTGGTATTCATTTGAGGAACATGAAGCGTGAAGACTTTTGTTTTCGTAGTTTCGTTTTCTCTTTCTTGAGTCATAGGAAACACCGTATCGTTAAAGGGGTCGAGGAAATACTAAGGAAAAATTTCCATGTGATGCTCAACTCAAAATCCTACACCTACCAATCCCTTCGAGTGAAGCCATTGGAAATCTCATACGCTTCAGTCAATTTCTTCAAAGGATGAGACGAAGTTCTTCCGGTCGTTGAGAATTTGTTCTGACCGAGGAGTTAGGAATTCGCCAAAGGCGGATTGCCTACACGTGAGGAACATGATAGCCCCGAGGAATTTGAGAGTCAAATTTCCAACCGTTCTTTGTCTTTGCCAGCTATTCCAAAATATCTTATCCACCTAACGGTCATATCATTGAAGGGCATTTATGTCTTATCATGTCGGGCTGCTCCCTAGGCTATAAATAGTCGCCCCCTACAACCACTAGCTCGTTGGCTGCTCCGAGAGAAACCGACACTTGTCATTTGAGAGCATCCCATCCTCCGAGGACTTTGAGCGAAAATCATTGAGTGAGGAAAAACCCAAAACCAAACCCCTACAAACCCAAAGTGATTGAGCATCACTGAAGAGATTGATCCTGCGTGAATCCAAAGCTTGTTACCTTTGAAGAATGTGCTTCTTCCAGACGGTTAGGCGTCATGGTCTAGAGCATCCAAGAGGAATTGTGGATCGCCGAGTGACCGAGTCTGTGAAGGTTTGGAAGTCGCTCAAGACTTACCACGAGTGATTGGACGAGGTCTGTGTGACCTTAGTTCAAGGAGAATCTTGTGAGGACTTGGTGTCCGAGCTGCGTGCTTTCGGATCGGGTGTCCGGGACTGTGTGTCCTCGAGTTTAAATACTCAGCCGCTCTAACCAGACATACAACTGAGACAGCAGTTGGAACTGGTCTACCAAATCATTGTTTTCACCAAGCTTACTAGTTCTATTTCCTCAACTCTTTCATTTCATCATTACTGTGTTGAGTGTTTGTTCATATCTGTGTTTGAAGACTTTGACTGAAGACTTTCTCAATTTCCTCAGTTCAATTTCTTGATCTGCTTGTCTTCATCTTGTGTTATCCTGTGTTTACGCTTTCAGACTCCGTGATTGTCTTCATTTCATCATGATGACCATGCCTGTATTCAGTTATGCTTACTTCTGAGTACTTATTCCGCTGCAAGTAGTTCTTCGCTTAGGAATTTCCTCACCGGCAAATTCCTCAGTGAAGAATTCATAAAAATCGCCTATTCACCCCCCTCTAGTCGATATAACGCACTTTCAGTGATTCAAACTTTGCTTGGGTTGGCGGCGAATTGGGGATTTGAGCAATCTGGGTGCGGAAGGGGACGGTAGAGAAGGGAGATTTTGCAGGGCTGGAATTGGGACCGCCAGATATTTCAATCCGAAACATGGAAGCGCGAACTTATTTTGTCGTCATCCTTTTTTTGGGGGGGGGGGAGGGGGGAGGGAGGGAGGCGGGTGGGTGGCTGGGTACTAAGCGTCCGTACGACACACGCGACCACCACGACATGACCCTGGTCTGCCTGGTGCGCCTACATTTGAGAATGCAAACGAATCTTCTTTCATTTGCAAACGAATCTATATGTATTACCATGCCCGTGTTTTCCTTGCAAATAATTAGTCATTCGAAATGAGATACTATAAATTGATTAATGAGGAGTTATTTGAAAAAAAAAACAGTATCCACTCTAACGTGGATTAGAGTGTGTGTCACATAATTAGTTATTTGAATTAGAGTGTGTGTCACATAGCGATCTCCAATTCTAACGTTGATTTCGCACTTCACTGTATCCACGCTACTTTTTTAATACAAATTCATATGTATATGATGAACACCATGGTAGTGAGAAATTTTTTGGATGGATTCAAACATATGACCTACAAAATAGCACAACAATCGAGTCAATGTCAACTTTTCCAAACCTACTATGGCACGAATTCGAAATAATTACCCATATGCATGGTCCTCAGTTCAATTCTTACAATGTACACCAAATTGAAACATCGATATTAAGTCTCATACTATCTACATTCAAATGTTGTTTTTAGCCCCACCCCCCACCTCGGCACACACGCTACATACTTCCTGTATCGGTCAATCTTCCTCTCCTAACCACCTTAGGAAGCTATCGATTTCCGACACACGTTTATTCTTTCTCTCCATGTTTCGATCTCTAACTCTCTCAACTACACAACCCCTTTTTTCCACTCTGTTACCAAATGTATTTACCTCACACACCCGCCATTGCACCCCATGCCGAGCTCTCTCTCTCTCTCTCCCTCCCACCCTCTCTTGCTCGATACATGCATTGCCTATCTAGCCCCCCAACCTCTCGTGCGCACGCACGCACGTTGTCTATCTAGGTCACTCCCTCGAGACTGTCTTACTCTTTCTTCCGCATGGCGGGCCACACTCGCTCAATCTCGCTCTCTTTATCTGATTCTCGATTAACCTCGTTTTCTTTCACACACAATTGATATATCTCCCTATTTGGGCCTCGATCGACACACTCTATACTCTCTCACGCAGATTGTCTATCTAGGTTAGTCCATCCAAGCCGCCCCCACTCTTTCGACCTCATGGCAGGCCACGCTCGCTCAATCTCTCTCTCCCTCTCTCTCTTTTTGTATCTCTCGATTGACCTCGCTCTTTCTCGGACACAAACAATATATCTCCATGTGTGAGCCCAATTCGACATATTCATATTGTATACTCTCTCACGCACATTGTCTATCTAGGTCACTCTCTCCAACCCGTCTCACTCTTTCGATCGCACGACGACCCACACTCTCTCAATCTCTCTCCCTTATATATGTAATCGATTGACCTTGCTTCCTCCCATGCACAAAATATATCTACATGCCTGTGACTGGATCATCTATCAAGCTCTATTTTACAGCCCTCACCCTTCCCAAAAGCTCAATCGGACAATATCTCTCCAGAGCATATATATCTTTTCAATGAATGTCGGACCACACTCACTTTCTCTCTCTATCTATATGTCTCTCGATTGACCTTGCTTTCTCACGCCGCATCTTCCACACAAAGCTACCTCTCCATCCCCCGCAAAGCCGGAGCTATTTACATTGCGAGGGGGACTCCAACCTTGGATTAATTTGTGTAGGCATTTATTCCGCTAGGTTTAGATTATATTTTTGTAGCATTCGACCGACAACTACTCCAAACACCGTTGCAACCCCCGCACCTACCCCAATTGATTTCCCTGTGGCTCGGTCATCGCTCTCTCGCATGTCCTTTCTCGCCTTCAACGTCGCACCATGGTATTATTGCAAAAAATTCTGTTTTTCTCTTTAATTATTACAAATAAGCTACAAAAATAAACACCGATAGTCCACTTGGAATGGAACAAATTTTGACCCACAAATTAAAGTGCCACAAACTACACACCGAGGGCCCACCTGTTATGAAACAAGTTTGGACCCATATACAAATTAAAAAAATAAAGGACGAGGATCAAACATGTGACCAGGGCCTTCATGTCGCACGTCAATAGGCAACATACGTAGAACAACAATGTTTGTTGTACCCCCCCCCTTTGTTCATATAATGTTTTTATATTACCACAACCTATTTAATGGATAACACGTAATATTATTTTTAGTACGTTTGTGGGACCGGCTCGTTAGCATGTACTATTCGCCTTCACTTACTGGTGGCTTCCATGTGTGCTCTCTCTCTCTCTCTCTCCTCCCCTTCTGCGTTTATACGCACGGGCAAATACGAAGAACTCGCGGGCGATGTTGCCGTTGACCATATGTGGACGCGTTCACAAGTTACGGCACCAGTTTCACGCACTAGTAGTACTAGTCAATGAGCTTGAAAAAAGTAGTACTAGTCAATGTGTACATGCAATGCACGTTAATTTGAGAGCATATTAAGTGCATGCGGATATTAAGGAGGATATTATTTGCGTGTTATTATGTGATTAGCACTATTTTTGGCATAAAATTAACTGCACGCTAAACATGTTGAGCGCTCGACATTGAAGAAGTCTAGGTTGTTGGATGAGAAGGAATACATGTGGCTTGATGATGTTTTTATATTTAATTTGATACGGTTCTAGCAAAACATTCAATCGATCAAACCATAGATTCCATTCAATCTGACTCCGACTTTAGATTCATACGACGATCGATTTAAAATAAACAGAAACGATAAACGTTCGGATTTCAAGCATGGCAATCCGAATGTTTTTCATGGCAAATTTAGATTACGCGGTGGCGGCGGGTGTGTCTTGCGGTGGGAAGCGGTTCCTCTGCCATGCTCTGTGTGTCGTCGGGCCACTGACCGACGGTGACAACAACGGTGACTGTGGTGTCTTGCACCGTTGTTGGTGTACTCCTCGACGTTGGCCCTAGCTTCAAGGAAGGCCACAATGTTCTGGACTTCGGTCTCCAGGAGCGAGTCAACTGGCGGGAGGAGGCGACTAGCGTTGGTGCAAGGAAGCGGTCGACGGCGGCCATCCATGCCGCTGAGGGGGGCACTAGCACCTGCGCGGGGGCAGGTGCTGGCAACGGCGCAGCGGAGACATTCGTGTGCATGGGGACCGCATAGCGACACATCGATGCATGCAGCGCAAGATGCGCATACGGCAGTGCACGGGCACCGCAGACGGGCGCGGCGTGTCACCACGCGCAGGCGCATACCGCAGTGCACGGCGCTGCGTGAAAGTCGGCGGGGACCTCATGGAACCCCGTGGCATCAAGCTCGGTGACAATGTGCGTCTCCCAGCCCATCAATGCCACAGGGATGGGCGCTGGCAAAGTCGGGGCGACGGGAGTCGAAACGGGGGCGGGGACATGCGTGGCGTCTTCCGGCAAGGCCGGTTTAAGCTCGTCCCAAAGCACCTTATGTTCTTGAGACTCTGGCAAGGTGTCTTTCTCAGGAAACTGGAAGACTAAGGGAAGACCATCATGATGTGGCATGGCGTATGTTTAGGTCAGGCTGGTTGGAGGTAGACGACAGGAGAATCAGAGAGGAAGAGAGAAGATTGTAGCAATACCGGGTAATGCGAGGTTGATTTTAAACTGCAACGCCGACGACATTAAAAGTGGGAGCAGTTGGGACGAAGGTGGGCAGCGGAGCCTGGTCAAAGGGCTCACCTCCCGGTGAGCCTGCGTAGCGGTCTGCTCACATGCCTCCCTGTCAGCCGGCGCAGCGGTCTGCTCGCACGCCTCCCATCAACTCGCACGCTTGCTCGGACAACACCTGCCGATGAGAAGCGGGACTCGTGGCGGCAAGTAAACGCCCATGGTTTCAATAGTGAAAACGTTCGCCTTAACGTGACATGTCTTTGTTCCAAAATACCTTGGCTCTTCATTTGTGCAACTTGTCATAAGCAGCTTGTCTCAAATTGAAGAAAAAAATTACGAAGGAATATTTGTGCCATATCACGTGACCATGCTCAGTTTCATGAATTTCTGGTCACTTTTGGATTTTTTGAAATTTAAAATCCAGGATTCGAAACAATATCATAACCTGCATCATGCGATAAATTTTCAAGCGATACATCTGTCCTGTTGTATTTTTAAGAAAGGATTTGGTCCAACATTTTGCTCAGTTAGACTTCAGACAAGTTATATATGCAGAGTAAAAGGATAATCCGTCTGTACCAGTGCATTGCCTGATATATTAACTCAAGTACTAGGCACAAACAAACGGGCTCAATTCTGTGCTCATCCTGGTGTAGTAGTAGTAGTACTAGGCAATGCAGTTGACGGATGACCTTGGGGAGCGGCGACCGAGGGAATTGAATCGTGCTCAGCACGGTAGGTAACGTTGTCTAGTTACTAAATCATCCCTGCATTGTTCATCGGTAGTCATTATGGACCAGGGACATGAGGGGAATTTCCTAGGTCTGGAATTCTGGCCGCCAGATATTTTGACTCGAAACGCAGAGGCTCGACTGGTTGGGGTTGCCTAATGTGCGTACCACGTACACCACCAGAAGGACGAGCCCGGTTTTTTTAAGGATCAACATGAGCCAAGGTCTGGCTGGTACGCCGTTGGGTCCTACCATTTGAGAATACGAAAGGAATCTTTTGAATTGCTCAACGAATCTGTGTGTATTACAATGCCCGTATTTTCCTTGCAAATAGTAATCTCAACGTGGTAATTGATTTATGACGAGTTCTTGAATTAGAGTGAGTTTGTGATATAGTGATCTCAACGTGGATTTCACATTTCATTGTATCCCTAGTAAGTTGTTCATTGCAAATTCAAATTTAAAAGATGAACAATATGGTGGTGAGAAAACTTTGTATGTACCAAGCATATGACCACACACACACACACCCACGAACACAACAACAATCCAATAAGTATAGTGCATCTATTTTTCCGAACCATGCATGTATGACACGAATTCAAAACTACTCCTTCTGTTCCTAAATATTAGTCTTTTAGAGATTTCAACAAGTGACAACATACGGAGCAAAATGAGTGAATCTACACTCTAAAATATGTCTATATACATCCGTATGTGCCTGTCCATTTGAAATCTCTAAAAGACTAATATTTAGGAACGAAGGGAGTAAAATGTAAGACATGCATGGTCCTCAATTAAATATTAAAAATGAACAGGAAACTGAAACATGAATATTAAGTCTAGTACTACAGTGCATGCAAATGTTGTGTTTAGGCGGAGCTTTGTAGATTGTTGGGGGTTAACCCCTCGACCTTAGATAAAATTCTGAAGCTCTGTTTAGGATTGTTTAGATTATATTTGTCCCCACCCTACCAAACACTGATTGGTTGTGCACCCCCTCCTCCCAAGCAGAATATCATGTGCCCCCACACCTTAGATGCTATATGCTGATACGAGTTGTTTGGAGCTTGTAGATCTGAGATATAGCAGCTCACAGGATGTCTTAAATTTTTTACAGGAAACCTTAATGAGTTTGAGAATTGCACACAATTTGTACAAAAACTACTCAGATGCCCTTGGATCCCATATCCAACAACCTCAAAGCTCGTATCACCGTAACATCTAAGATGAAGGAGGACATCATATTCTCCTGTATGTAAGAATGTCATGTGCTACCACACATTAGATGCTTTGGTGATACAAGGTCTTCGGAGCCGTTGGATTTGTGACCCAACAACTCCTCGGCGGTTCGAAATGGTTTTTTGCAGAAAAGCCCCCAAAGAGTTCGGCCACTGCTTACAAGCACAAAGACTGCTCAGATGCCATTGGATCTCAGATCAAACAACCTCGAAGCTCGTATCACCGTAGCATCCAAGCTGTGAGAGCACTTGATTTTTTCTCGCACGTGAGAATATGAGGTGCTCCCGCACCGTAGATTTTATGGTGATACGAGTTAACGAAAATCTAACAACCCACAGTAGGAGGTTTGGATGTTTTTGCAATATACGATTGAGAGAGTTTGGGAATTGCGCCAAAAGTACAAGTACTACGCATGTGCCATCTGATCACATATCATACGACCTAGATGCTTGTATCACCATAGCGGCTAATTAAGCTACGGGGAGTACCTAATATGAGCAATGGGGAGCCGTTGGATCCAAGATGCAGTGGCACACACGAGGCCTGAATGTTTTATTTGCAAAAAAACCTTTGGAGAGTTTGGAAATTGCGCATAGTTACAAAGACTACTCCCAAGCCATTGTATCTCACTTCCAACGATGTAAAAACTCGTATCACCATAGCATCTAAGATGCGGGGTGGATGTGATATTCTATGCCGCTGTCATTTTTGTTCGTAAACTTGCAAAATACATGTAACTCGTGCCGTTACTTGTCTAACCGCGCAAAGTGTTTGTTCAAAAAAACCATCCTACACTGAAATATCAAAACAACACACAGGGTTCTCACTTGTCATTGATCAAATTTGGACCTAAAACTAACAAATCTTAAAGACGAGATTCGAACTAGCAACCTGGACTACAAAGCGTAAGTCGATAGCCTGAAACAACAACGGTTGTTGGCTTTGTCCCATAACTTGATTGTATACAGTATTATGTTGAGTAGAATAGAGGGAGTGCCTCGTCAACACGTGCATGACCGTTGTCTCACTTACTGGTGGGTCCCAGGTCTGTGATCTCTCTCTCTCCTTTCCATCGTCTAACCTTTAGACGCACGGGCACACACGAAGAGCGGTGATAGCTTGCCGTGGTGTTATTATAACTAAAAAAAGCTTGGAAAATAGAAGAATCACCTAGAACAAGAGACGTTGTGGCTGGTCGATACGGAGCTAACCACACCTACCCTCCGTGCCACGTTAGCATGATGAAGTTGTGTGGTTAGTGGGCTGTTTTTGACCGACTGGCTGGGTCTCGATGTCGAACCACAGGTACTACGTCTGATACAGTATATTTTTACACGCACATTTTTCCTCTGTGCCGAGACGTGGCACACCCTACCGCGTGGTTTCGGGGTCCTCCCTGGTGGTGCACGTATATATTCTTCCTTGCTGGGACGTGTGACGCCCTACCGCGTGTTTTCTGGGTCCTCCCCGGTCGTAGCGCTGAAGCAAGTAAATGAGTTGTCAAATTATGAAAGACCACCTTTCCCGCCGAGTACATCAGGAAGCACGGTGCCTGGCTAGTTGGGCTAGTGCGACCGATTAGCTAGGCCGCCGCCACATTTGTTTTTCACCCCTTTTTTATCTTCTTGCCGGCAGGTAAATTTAAATATCCACCGCGGCGTTGCTCTGGTGTTTGGGTGCGGCAGGATTTTTAATTTTTTGATTGATGGGAGCAGGTGCGGCAGGATTTTTAAATTTTTTGATTGATGGGAGCAGGCGCGGCAGCAATTAGTCACGATGACTCCGCCTGTAAAACCCACTACTCCCTGATGTGAGAAGTCATCGACTGGTGTTTTCCCATGGTGAAAACCAAAAGATTACCCGCTCCTCGTATGGCTCCCTCTGCCTTCCCGTAGATTGCTCCACTCATCGACCGCTATCCAGCATGCATCTAGAGTATTAAGTTAAAAACAGAGTAACGCCTTAAGCAAGATGACATGATGTAGAGGGATAAATTCATGCAATATGATAAAAACCCCATCTTGTTATCCTCGATGGCAACAATACAATACGTGCCTTGCAACCCTTTACACATCGGGTAAGGACACCGCAAGATTGAACCCAAAGCTAAGCACTTCTCCCATTGCAAGAACTACCAATCTAGTTGGCCAAACCAAACGGCTAATTCGAAGAGACTTGCAAAGATAACTCAATCATACATAAAAGAATTCAGAGAAGATTCAAATATTATTCATAGATAAGCTGGATCATAAACCCACAATTCATCGGTCTCAACAAACACACTGTAAAAAGAAGATTACATCGAATAGATCTCCACGAGAGAGGGGGAGAACATTGAATTGAGATCCAAAAAGAGAGAAGAAGCCATCTAGCTAATAACTATGGACCCGTAGGTCTGAAGTAAACTACTCTCACTTCATCGGAGAGGCTTTGATGATTACGTAGAAGCCCTCCGTGATGGATGCCCCCTCCGACGGAGCTCCGGAACAGGCCCCAAGATGGGATCTCGTGGATACAGGAAGTTGCGGCGGTGGAATTAGGTTTTGGCCCTGTTACGATCGTTTGGGGGTATGTAGGTATATATAGGAGGAAGGAGTACGTCGGTGGAGCAACAGGGGGCCCACGAGGCAGGGGGCGCGCCCTAGGGGGGCGCCCCCACCCTCGTGACCGCCTCCGTTGTTCCTTGGCATAGGGTCCAAGTCTCGTGGATCACATTCGGTGAGAAAATTACGTTTCCGAAGGTTTCATTCCGTTTGGACTTCGTTTGATATTCTGTTTGTTCGAAACACTGAAAAAGGAAAAAAACAGCAATTCTTGGCTGGGCCTTCGGTTAATAGGTTAGTCCCAAAAATAATATAAAAGTGGAAAATAAAGCCCAAGATAGTCCAAAACAGTAGATAAAGTAGCATGGAGCAATCAAAAATTATAGATACGTTGGAGACGTATCAGGCATCCCCAAGCATAATTCATGCTCGTCCTCGAGTAGGTAAATGATAAAAAGAGAATTTTTGATGCGGAGTGATACTTTGGCATAATTTCAATGTAAATCTTCTTAATCATGGTATGAATATTCAGATCTGCAAGATTTAAGACAAAAGTTCATATCAACATAAAAATAATAATACTTCAAGCATACTAACTAAGAAATTATGTCTTCTCAAAATAACATGGCCAAAGAAAGTTATCCCTACAAAATCATATAGTCTGGCTATGCTCCATCTTCCCCACACAAAATATTTAAATCATGCACAACCCCGATGACAAGCCAAGCAATTGTTTCATATTTAACATTTTCAAAACTTTTTCAATCTTCACGCAATACATGAATAGGATGGTGGTTGTGGAGAAGACAAAAAGAGGGAAGATAGTCTCACATCAACTAGGCATATCAACGGGCTATGGAGATGCCCATCAATAGATATCAATGTGAGTAAGTAGGGATTGCCATGCAACGGATGAACTAGAGCTATAAGTATATGAAAGCTCAAAAAAGAAACTAAGTGGGTAAAAGGCCCACCTCGCTTGCTCACGAAGACCTAGGGCATTTGAGGAAGCCCATCATTGGAATATACAAGCCAAGTTCTATAATGAAAAATTCCCACTAGTATATGAAAGTGACAAAATGAGAGACTTTCTATCATGAAGATCAAGGTGCTACTTTGAAGCACAAGTGTGGTAAAAGGATAGTAACATTGTCCCTTCTCTCTTTTTCTCTCATTTTTTTATTTGGGCTTTTTTTGGCCTCTTTTTTTATATTATTATTATTTCGTCCAGAGTCTCATCCCGACTTGTGGGGGAATCATAGTCTCCATCATCCTTTCCTCACTTGGGACAATGCTCTAATAATGATGATCATCACACTTTTATTTTTCTTACAACTCAACAATTACAACTCGATACTTAGAACAAAATATGACTCTATATGAATGCCTCCGCGGTGTAATCGATATGCAATGAAACATGAGTGACATGTATGAAAGAATTATGAATGGTGGCTTTCCCACAAATACGATGTCAACTACATGATCATGCTAGCAATATGACAATGATGGAGCGTGTCATAATAAACGGAACGGTGGAAAGTTGCATGGCAATATATCTCGGAATGTCTATGTAAATGCCATGATAGGTAGGTATGGTGGCTGTTTGAGGAAGATATATGGTGGGTGTATGATACCGGCGAAAGGTGCGCGGTATTGGAGAGGCTAGCAATGGTGGAAGGATGGGAAAAAGTGCGTATAATCCATGGACTCAACATTAGTCATAAAGAACTCATATACTTATTGCAAAAAATCTAGAAGTTATCAAAGCAAAGTATTACGCGCATGCTCCTAGGGGATAGATTGGTAGGAAAAGACCATCGCCGTCCCCGACCGCCACTCATAAGGAAGACAATCAATAAATAAATCATGCTCGAGTTCATCACATAACGGTTCACCATACGTGCATGCTACGGGAATCACAAACTTCAACACAAGTATTCTTTAAATTCACAACTACTCAACTAGCATGACTCTAATATCACTATCTTCATATCTCAAAACAATTATCAAGCATCAAGCTTATCTTAGTATTCAACGCACTCAAAAGAAAGTTTCACATATCTTGAATACCAAGTATATTAACATTAAGCAAATTACCATGCTATTAACGACTCTCAAAATAATCTAAGTGAAGCATGAGAGATCAAGTTTCTTTAAAACAAATCCACCATCGTGCTCTAAAAGATCTAAGTGAAGCACTAGAGCAAAAATTATCACGCTCAAAAGATATAAGTGAAGCACTATGAGCAAAACTATCAAGCTCAAAAGATATAAGTGAAGCACATAGAGTATTCTATCAAATTCCAATTCATGTATGGCTCTCTCAAAAGGTGTCTACAGCAAGTATGATTGTGGTAAACTAACAAGCAAAGATGCAAATAATACAAGATGCTCCAAGCAAAACACTTATCATGTGGTGAATAAAAATATAGCTCCAAGTAAATTACCGATGGAAGTAGACGAAAGAGGGAATGCCTTCCGGGGCATCCCCAAGTTTGACTTTTTGGTGTCCTTGGATTATCTTGGGGTTGCCATGGGAATCCCCAAGCTTAGGCTCTTGCCACTCCTTTTTCCATAATCCATCAAAAGAATTCACCCAAAACTTGAAAACTTCACAACACAAAACTCAATAGAAATCTCGTGAGCTCCGTTAGAGAAAGAAAACAAAAGACTACTTTAAGTTACTGTAATGAACTCATTCTTTATTTATATTGGTGTTAAACCTACTGTATTCCAACTTCTCTATGGATCATAAACTATTTTACTAGCCATAGATTCATCAAAACAAGCAAACAACACACACAAAACAGAATCTGTCAAAAACATAACAGTCTGTAGTAATCTGTAACTAATGTAAACTTCTGTATCTCAAAAAATTCTACCAAAATTACACGGCCTAGAAAATTTGTTTATTGATCAGTAGCAATTGGAATCAGTATTTTATCACGTTCTGGTGATTTTTAACAATTCGGGCACTGAGGGCAAAGTTTCTGGAAATTACAGCAAGATCAAATAACTATCATCCAAGAAGATCCAATAGGTTTAACTTGGCACAAACACTACTTAAAAGATAAAACCACATCTAAACAGAGGCTAGATGGATTATTTATTCCTAAACAGGAGCAAAAAAATTTGGGTTGCCTCCCAACAAGTGCTATCATTTAACGCCCCTAGCTAGGCATAAAAGCAAGGATAGATCTAACGAGTGCCATCTTTGGCACTAAAGGAGGAGGATTTCCTCTCCATAGCATTCATTCTTTTATTTAAGGTAAGCACATGGCCATTAATGGCAGAAGTAAGATTAAGCACATTACGGAAGTTTGCCTCAAGACTAGACTTCATCTCTTTAATAATTTCATTTTGATAGAAGCACAACAGAGTAGTTGATTTAACCTTATCATTAATAGGGTGCCCAAATATGGTTTTCATTTTTTAATAAGTATCTATAGCATCCACTTCAAGAAAACCCTCTTCAAAGATGGAATCTAAAACTTGTTTGAAGGAAGCGGGCAAGCCAACATAAAAACTTCTTAAGTAAATTTCAATTTGATATTGTGGCACATAGCTAGCCAGAATCCTTAATAACCTATCCCAAGCATCTTTTAAAGACTCATCAAGTAAATAGCGAAAATTCCAGAGTCATCCTCATCAAAATTATTCAAGCTCTCATTGAGACCCCGTGGGTCTTTCTATAGCATCATTATTCATGAGCTTAGAGAGGATAGAGGGGTCATCCAAGGTAGAACCTAGGAAAGGGCCCTTAGTTCTTTTTGATTCGGCCATAGCAACGAAAAGGCAAACGGAAAAGAGGAGGAGATTGGGAAAGAGAGGGCGAATAAAACGGCAAGGGTGAAGTGGGGGAGAGGAAAACGAGAGGCAAATGGCAAATAATGTAAATGCGAGGGAGATAGGTTTGTGATGGGTACTTGGTATGTCTTGACTTGAGCGAAGACCTCCCCGGCAACGGCGCCAGAAATCCTTCTTGCTATGTCTTGAGCTTGCGTTGGTTTTCCCTAAAGAGGAGAGGATGATGCAGCACAGTAGCGTAAGTATTTCCCTCAGTTTTTGAGAACCAAGGTATCAATCCAAGAGGGAGGCCACGACAAGTCCCTCGTACCTGCACAAAACGATAGCTACTACGCAACCAACGCGATTAGGGGTTGTCAATCCCTTCACGGTCACTTACGAGTGAGATCTGATAGAGATAATATATTTGGTATTTTTGGTATATAGATGTAAAGTGAAAAGTAAAAAGCAAAGTAAAAACAAAGCAAGTATAAAATGATGGAGATTGATATGATGAGAATAGACCCGGGGCCATAGGTTTCACTAGTGGCTTCTCTCAAGAGCATAGATATTCTACAAAGGTGAACAAATTACTGTTGAGCAATTGGCAGAATTGAGCATAGTTATGAGTATATCTAGATATGATCATGTATATAGGCATCACGTCCAAGAAAAGTAGACCGAAACGATTCTGCATCTACTACTATTACTCCACTCATCGACCGCTATCCAGCATGCATCTAGAGTATTAAGTTAAAAACAGAGTAATGCCTTAAGCAAGATGACATGATGTAGAGGGATAAATTCATGCAATATGATAAAAACCCCATCTTGTTATCCATGATGGCAACAATACAATACGTGCCTTGCAACCCTTTCTCTCACTGGGTAAGGACTCCGCAAGATTGAACCCAAAGCTAAGCACTTCTCCCATTGCAAGAACTACCAATCTAGTTGGCCAAACCAAACGGATAATTTCAAGAGAGTTGCAAAGATAACTCAATCATACATAAAAGAATTCAGAGAAGATTCAAATATTATTCATAGATAAGCTGGATCATAAACCCACAATTCATCGATCTCAACAAACACACCGCAAAAAGAAGATTACATCGAATAGATCTCCACGAGAGAGGGGGAGAACATTGTATTGAGATCCAAAAAGAGATAAGAAGCCATCTAGCTAATAACTATGGACCCGTAGGTCTGAAGTAAACTACTCACACTTCATCGGAGAGGCTTTGATGATGATGTAGAAGCCCTCCGTGATGGATGCCCCCTCGTGAGCTCCTAACAGGCCCCAAGATGGGATCTCGTGGATCTGAAGTTGCGGCGGTGGAATTAGGTTTTGGCTCCTGTTACGATCGTTTGGGGAATGCGTAGGTATATATAGGAGGAAGGAGTACGTCGGTGGAGCAACACGGGCCCACGAGGCGGGGCGCGCCTAGGGGGCTCCCCACACTCGTGACCACCTCCGTTGTTCCTTGGCGTAGGGTCCAAGTCTCCTGGATCACGTTCAGTGAGAAAATCACGTTTCCGAAGGTTTCATTCCGTTTGGACTCCGTTTGATATTCTGTTTCTTCAAAACACTGAAAAAGGCAAAAAAAATAGCAATTCTTGGTTGGGCCTACGGTTAATAGGTTTGTCCCAAAAATAATATAAAAGTGGAAAATAAAGCCCAATATAGTCCAAAACAGTAGATAAAGTAGCATGGAGCAATCAAAAATTATAGATACGTTGGAGACGTATCATCCACCACAAAGATGCTCGAGGTGTCAGCGGCGTTGCAACAGAAAGTGGGAGATACGATATGCCGTGAGGGGAGCCGGCTGGAGCGCGAGCCGGCCGATCGTGACGAGGTCCAGGATTGCCTCAGCCACTTGGTGGCCAAGTTGCCACACACATGCTGCGGCTGCGCGATGCCTACCATCGTGCCAGCGCGACCATGTCGGCCGTCGGGCTAAACCTATTCGACCACCCCGTCGACTTCAACGAGCTGCGGCTTCCTAACTTGGTCTCCTTCTTCACCTATATCTCTAAGGAGCTGAGCCGTCTCCGCGCGATGGTGAGGGCGGAGCTGGCAAGGAGGGGTTGTTGGCTGTCGTCGCCGTTGCCGGGAAAATCCTCTCAGGGCTCCGTCACTGGAATCCATTCGTGCCATTGGACGCCGTCTTTGACGAGCTGGCTCCCGTCAACCGGGAGCGGGCTCTACGGGCGGTTGCACCCTGCATCACCAACGAATGCGCCTCGAGAAGCAGCGGGACTTCGGTAGTGTTTAGGCGTCCTCTGCATGGGCATGTCTATGTCTTGGCGCAACTTGACCGTTGGATCAAACTCAGATGGTGCAGATCAGTCACTGTAGCACAAAGCGTGTGGGTGTGTTTGGTTGCATTCTCATCTCATGTGTGGACTCATGAACCCTTCATGCACTCTGCCAAACACCCAAAAGTGGGTCGAGAAGGGAACTTTTGCTCCCATCCCGTGCACCCTTCATGCACCCTGCCTAACACTGGCCCTGTTTGGATACTCCAACTCAGTTAGAGGTTAGAGTTAGATTCTAACCCTGAACTAGCCCTGAACTAACTCTAGCCAAAGAGGTGTTTGGATGGCAGGGTTAGATAGAGCAATACGCCAAGGCGCCTTCACGGGCGGTGTGAGGGGGAGGGAGGGAGAGGGCGAGAAGCTTCGAGGAAGTGGAGAGGGATCTGTTGCGGGGAGAGCGAGAGAAAAAGGTGTTTTTAGTGGTCCCGAGAAGAACTAACCCAAATAAGCACCTCTTGGGTGGGTTAGATTTTTTGGATGGTTAGATGCATCTAACCCAAACTAACCCTCCTGTTTGGATATTTTTGGGTTAGTTGAGTCCAAACTAACACAAACTAACTCTAACCCATGGATCCAAACAGGGCCACTGATTCGTGCTTCATATGGTTCATGTTTCGTGGAATACTGTAGCACCGTACCATCCGTGCGCTGTAGACCTAGTTCTGTTAACATTGATCTCACCGTTCATTCTCGACGGACAAATAAAAGCGGTACTATGTTACTACATTACTGTTCATATAGTTGACATGCGCACAACATCATTTGTTATCGTCATATCTTACTACACTAGCAACAAGATTATGTAGTACTGACGTATGAACCACTGCACATGCCTAGTAGTAGGAGCACTGTGTATGTTCAAATGGATGCCGTGTTTCTCACTCCTCCGTCGTCGGAGTGGAAACGCTTGTTGTAATCATTTTTTTCTTTAGAAAAACAGTGGACACGCTCTACCGTGCGGATCCTCCTCCACGGTCGTCGGGAACCTTGCTACTCACTTTCGCCTACGTGTTGGACAGCCAGCATCAGGGTCCACCAGCCATGCACTAAATTACTCCGTAGTAGAGTGCCCAACTGCATGGTAGACTACCCCGATCGAAGCGCCGTAGTAATACCCAATGAGCTGTCAAATCACAAAACCCTCTCCTTTCTAGCAGTAAGTTGGACGGATGAAGCAACCATCATTTCACTCTTCTCTCTCGGCTTCCTCTCTTGAAGAAAACCACCACTCACTTCTCCCTCATCTTGTTCCTCATTTCTTCAAGAAAACCCCGACCTGCTTCTGCCATTGTTCTTCTCTCCCCAAGAAGGAAAGGTGAGCGCATCAATGGTGTTGATTCTGGGCAAGGCCTAGTCTTGCAACCCCGAGACCGATCCTATAACTCCCTCTCTGTTCTTCTTTTGGGTTTATGATTATGGTTTCTTTTCTTTTATTTCTATTTGACAGTTTCTTGATGGACGCTGGAGCACCGGCCGAAGTGATGTCTATGGCTTTGGCCAAAACTGGCGAGGCTCATGGTACGAAGAAGCGCAAGCACCCCGCCGAGACTACCGCAGACAACCTCAAAGCCATCGCTCTGAAGCCCCCCTCTCCGGGATCCCTCATTAAGCAAGTCCAGGTAATATCTCTTCTTGACGATCTTGATCGTGTTTTTTCATCTAACACGCAGTACTAGTACTAGTAGTACCACTTTCTGGTGATCTTGCATGTGATTTTTGTGTGCCAAATGACGGTTCTAAATTCCTCTTTTGACCAAAACATGCGAGAGGTTGACACTGATTTCTTATAGATTACTTTCAATTACTTTATGAACATCAATGCTACTCCCTCCGTTCGGAATTACTTGTCTCGGAAATGGATGTATCTAGAACTAAAATACGTCTAGATACATCCATTTCTGCGACAAGTAATTCCGAACGGAGGGAGTACCTTTGAAGAGGCTATATTTGCCTCGGTAACTTGTGTTATGGATATTGCAAGTAATCCCTCTACTCTCATGCCTTTGAAGACATGTTCTAGTGTCTTCGTTCACTCATTTCTGTGCATATATGTAGTCATATATGGAGTATAATATCGAAAATCATCTTATATTTCTGAACGGAGGTATTAATAAAATATTTGGTTTCTGTTTGAATTAGAACCAGGTCCGCGGTGGAGATGAAGTTCTCAAAGTCATGCCGTGTGAACTGGAAGACCCGAGGATGAGTTCTACTGCTAAACTATCCAGCTGTTGTGTCCTTGTCGCCACGTGTCCTGAACTAGTGTTTTCCTGTAGCATTGTTGTCAGGTGTGTTCTTGAGGTTGTACTTGACCACAACAATTTCTTGGTTGTGCCTTTGATTACGAAGGGTGTGGTTCCTGTAGAGCTTCCCGACAAATCTGATGCGGCATGTCTTCATCGTCATGTTTATGAGTGGAAAGACCACTCTATTAGGTTCTCCAAGGTTGAGGACATGGTGATGGTGCTAGTAGACATCTCTCACGAAGTCCATGGCCTAGTGTAAGTGCATCTAGTGCCACCCCTAGTTGGTTTTGGAGTATTGACGACAAATTTGGTTGAGGGACTAATGTGTTTGTGAGAATTGCAGAATAACACAGGTAGTGTCCCTCATTGATTCGGTTTCACCTACCGGAGATGACCCCTAGAAATGTATGAAGACATTGACGACAATGGTGGTATGTGAAGATATTCATATTGAAGACTATGACATGAGAATACATTGAGTGAGGACTATGGAGCGCGAAGACTGTGTCGTTTTGTTGTTTCCTTTTTCTTCTTTGTTGAGTCATAGGAACCACCGTACTGTTAAGTGGGGTCCAAGTGAACAAAGTTAGAATGACTGAAGTGATGCTCAACCCAAATCCTATGTCTTCGAGCAAAGACAATGAGAGAAAATCTTATCCAGAGTCGGATGAGTCACTTTGCTTGTAGCCCAAGTAAAGTTGTCGTGTGTGTTTGAAATCTGACCGTTGGAACACGTGTCGGTTCCTTAGTGACCTGTGGTCATTTCGGACATATCAGGTCGGGTTGCCTAGTGGCTATAAATAGCCCACCCCCTACACCATAAATTGGTGGCTGCTCAGAGTTAGTGCACAGCTTTTGTCGTTCGAGAGCAACCCACCTCGAAGCCTTTGAGAGAGAGAAATCCTTGCAAGGACAAAGCCCAAACACCCAAAGCCAAAAGAGTGTTAGGCATCATCAAGTCTTTCCGCTCACGTGACTCAAGACTTATTACACTTGAGGATCGTGGAATCCTCCGGCCGGTTAGGCGTCGCGTTCGAGCATCCAAGAGTCATTGTGGATTGCGGTGAACGAAGTATGTGAAGGTTCGGAAGTCTACCTTGAAGACTTACCAGAGTGATTGGGCGAGGACTGTGTGTCCTTAGCTCAAGGGGAATAAGGTGAAGACGCGGTCTTCTGAGTTGAATCTCGGCCTCCCTAACCAGACGTACAGTTGTTACAGCAACTCGAACTGGTCCAACAAATCCTGTGTCTTCAACAAGTGAATGGTTCTATCCTCTCCCTCCCTTTACTTAGAGTTTGTCTTCGTGAAGTCATTGCCTATTTGTCGTACCTGTTTGACTTCATTGCTAGACTACTATCGTTGGTTGGCTTCATACTATCTTCCATCCTGATCCTTACTACCAAGCTGCTATTAGTCTTTGTACTTTCACATTACTGCATACTTGACTATGGTTTGCTTGTTGTAGTTTATCTTCCGCTGCATATCAATTAGGTCATTTCTATTGTTTGTCTTCAAACTTCCACGCTTTTGAAGACTTTCATAAAAATCGCCTATTCACCCCCCTCTAGTCGATAACTAGCACTTTCAATTGGTATCAGAGCAAGGTACTCCCTTGTTCTGTGTGATTCGGTTTAACCACCTGGAGTTTTAGCTATGTCGACTGCAAGGATAATCAAAGTCTCCGCTGCTTGCCCCGTGTTTGATGGAATTGAATATCCCTACTGGAAGAATAAGATGCGCATGCATCTTGAAGCCATTGATGTCGACCTCTGGTATGTCGTCAAGAACGGCGTTCCCAAAATTGGTGAAGGTGTCACCCCTGCTGATGTCAAGAAGTTCATTCAACTGGACTCTACTGCAAAGAACATCATCTGTGGTCATCTGACCAAAGGACAAGATGGCCGTGTGAGTGCTCGAAACGTCGAAGCTAGTCTAGGACTGGCTATCCAAGGTCAACGAAGGCGTCTCAACCCAGAGAGATCAAAGGATCAGTGTTCTTCACAACCTCTTCAACCGCTTCAAGAGAAACGACAATGAAAATGTCCAGGTCACGTTTGATCGCCTCACCTATATCACAAATGAGCTTCAGGTTTCGGCGCCACCGAGATTACCAAGCATGAAATCGTCAAGACACTACCGAGATCACTTGACAGCTCCTTTGACACCCTTGCCCTCATGATACAAGAACGCATACGACTTCAAGACACTCGATCCGTCTGATATACTTGAGAGGCTCAACACACATGAGTTCCAAATTTTCTCGAGAAAAGGGATATCTATGGTCCCAACTATGGCCGAACGCGCGCTTTGAAGGCAAAAGTTGTTTCCTCATCTGAAGAAGAATCTGACTGCAGTTCTTATGATCCTGAAGACATTGGAAAGGACCTTGCTATGCTTGTGAAGAAGTTCCAGAAGTTCACTAAGAAGAAGGGCTTCAGAAAGTCTTCACGATCTAGCTCAAGAAATGACGAAGCTTCCACTCATGACTACAAGAAGAGAACATGTCACAAGTGCAAGAAACCCGGACAAGATATCTCGAGTGTCCACAAAGTGGGACAATGAGAAGAAGAAGAAGAAGAGCAAGGAATATGATTACGATGACAAGAAGAAGAAGAAATCTTCAAAGTCTTCTTCCAAGTCCTCATCAAAGTCTTCATCTCATAAGAAGAGCTCATCCGGCAAGGCTCGTGGCTTTTGTTGGCAAGGAAATGGATTCAGAGGAGGAGTCTGCTTCGAGGAGGCGGAGGTGGAGTCCAAGAGGAGTCCGACCTGGCGTTGCAACTCTGGCTCTAGCCACAGCCTATGTTGCCAAGTCCATCTTCAACACTGAAGACAATGACTTCCACACCAACGCTGAAGCCGATGACAAGGACGACCCTGCTCCCACCTACTGCTTCATGGCACGTGGTGCCAAGGTAAAATCACGTGATGCTTACTTTCAAACATCAAGTGAAGATGACTCTGATTGCGAATCCAAGCCCAGCTACAAAACACTTGCTAAAATTGCAACTGAACAACAAAAAGCTATGGAACATACTCAAAAACTGTTAGACAAAAGCGATGACCTGTTGGACGCGGAAATGACACGTTCACAGTCCTTAGTTGAAGACATAAAAATCTTCATGCTAAGTACCAAGAACTTGAAAGTCGTCATGAAACGCTCTCAACCACTCATGAAAAGCTCTCCTATGATTATCTTCAAAGGAAGTAAGAGCTTGAGAAATTGAGAGCGGCTCATGAAGATCTTCAAAAAGAGAATGAGTCACTTTGCGCTCAATAGATCAGTCCCGCTCAGGATGGATTTGAACCACCATGTCTAAAATGCCTTGAGCGTGATAACGCTACCTCATTCTTGAATGTTCCACTTTGCTCTTGTTGCACTGTCTTCAACTACTGATGTGGTAACTAACCCCTCTGCGGAGGATACCACTACTATTGCTGCTGAAGATGCTAGGTTGAAGACATTGCTTGAAACAGGGATGTATAAAAGTCTGAAAGGACATCAGACACTTTGTGATGTCCTCAAAAGCAGATTCTGAACCGAAACCCTAGGAAAGAGGGTGTTGGGTTCGAGAGGAAAATGAATGTTGATGGTTCCTACTGGAAGCCTGAGCAATATCCCAAAACCACATGGGTTGCTGCAAAGGGACCTTCAGTGGATCCATCCACCTTATCTGGCTTTACCTGTGCTAATCCTATTATCATTGATGAATCCCTTGATGCAAACTATAAGCTGTTCAACAATCATAATGGTGAAGTGTTTGCTGTGTATTGGTACTAACTGCAGGAATGGACCACCTATGAAGAAGATCTGGGTTTCCAAAAGTTGTCTTGAGAATCTTCCAGTGAATGTGATCATGACACCACCTGGGATGAAGACAAACCCCAGACCTAAGGCGTCATATGGTCCAAAGGCTTCAAACATACAGAGGACTCACCTGAGTCACCCTAACGCCAATGTTTTGCAGGAAAACCATACTCAAACTTATGAATATGAGCGTGTGTCTTCAAACCGCTATGTTCATAGATCTAAGAACTTTTCTGCTTACTCATATGAGTATCATTCATCTCCTGCAAGGCTATTTGCTAGGGCTCCAATGTCAAGTTCTCGAGATGCTGCACTTAGACTCATTGCTTCTAAGCCACCCTCAAGATGTGAGTGGTTAAGAAGAATTAACTTTATTTTGCGGGAAGGGTCTCCACCGAAAATCAAAGGCGTCGATGCTATTGCTTTGGGGACCTAAAACATCTTGTAGGGCGCAAGATCAAATGCCCAAATGGTCTCACTATGTATTTTGTTCCTGAATTGTTTGCCATTCATCCTATCAGTCCTAATCTTGATCTCGAGCTTCAATAATCCTCTTGCCCGTCAAAATGTTTATGCTTCACAATACTCTTGGTGAAGCCTATCCCCTAACTCGCATCAGAGGGTATGACACCTCATGCTTGAGAATGGATTATGGACAATGGATGCACTAATCATATGACTGGTGATCGAAGTCTTCTCATGGACTCAACCTTACGTCCATCGATAAGAGTCACATCACATTTGGCTTGACCTTTGGTAAAAGCAAGGTATTGGGTCTAGGTAGAGTTGCAATCTCAAAGGATCAACACATGGATAAGTGATGCTTGTTGAATCCCTTGGTTTCAACTTAATGTCTGTCTCGATGCTTTGTGACTCGAACATGATTGTGCTATTCGGAAAATATCGTTGCCTTGTACTAATGGAATCTGACAAGTCTCTAGTCTTTGAAGGGTATCGGAAAGATGATCTATACATGGTAGATTTCTCAGCAGGTCCACATCTTGCCGTATGTCTTCTTGCAAAAGCTTCAGAATGCTGGCTCTGGCATCGGAGGCTAGGGCATGTTGGCATGAGGAACTTACACACACTCGCCAAGAAGAAGCATGTCATAGGCATCGAGGGTGTCAAGTTCAAGAAGGATCATTTGTGTGGTGCCTGCGAAGCTGGAAAGATGACTAGGCAAAGCACCCCTCGAAGACAATCATGACAACATCTCAACCCTTCGAGCTGTTAAACATGGACTTATTTGGCCCTACTCACTACTCTACCCTCACAACAACTGCTTGTCTCTATGGCTTCGTCATTGTTGATGACTACTCAAGATATACATGGGTGCACATAATTCTCTACAAGACTGAAGTGCAAGATGTCTTCAGACGCTTCGCCAATCGAGCCATGAACAATTATGGCGTCAAGATCAAGCATATCGGAAGTGACAACGACCGAAGTTCAAGAACACCGGACTTGATCTTTATCTGGATACAATGGGAATCACTCATGAGTTTTCTGCTCCATACACACCTCAGCAAAATGGCATCGTAGAGCGCAAGAACAAAACCCTCATTGAGATGGCTCGAACAATGCTCGACGAGTACAAGACACCAAGAAAGTTCTGGCCTGAAGCTATTGATACAACATGTCACGTCATCAACTGTGTTTACATCCATAAGCTTCTGAACAAAACATCCTATGAGCTCCTTACTGGCAAGAAGCCAAATGTCAGCTACTTCAGAGTATTTGGAGCTAGGTGCTGGATCAAGGATCCCCATCACAAGTCAAAATTTGCACCTAAAGCTCACGAAGGCTTCATGCTCGGTTACGGAAAGGACTCGCACTATTACAGAGTCTTCAACCTCTTTCTCTACAAAATCGTCGAAACTGTGGACGTGCGATTTGATGAAACCAGGTTCACAAAGAGAGCTCCTGCCAAGTACACTAGACGAAGCTCCGCCCAGCGAATCTATCAAACTGATGGGAACTGGTGAAATCATGCCTTCTGAAGCACAACTTGAAGAGGAACTTATCATTTCTGCACCTAACCAACCTGAAGATAATGCTCAGACTGAAGACAATCCTCCCAATGATGACAATGATCAGCAAGAGCAAGGTCTTCGTCTAGTTCATCCTCGAGTTGCAAATGAAATACAAATTGAGAAAATAATTGATAGCATCAATGCACCTGGTCCACTTACTTGCTCAAGAGCAACACAGTTAGCAAATTTCTGTGGGCACTTTTCTTTTGTGTCAATATCAGAACCCAAGAAGGTAGCTGAAGCCTTTATGGAACCTGAATGGATACAAGCTATGCAAGAAGAACTTCAACAGTTCAAGCTGAACAATGTTTGGGAACTTGTCAAGCGTCCTGACCCTCGCAAGCATAACATTATTGGCACAAAATGGATATATCGAAACAAGCAAGATGAGCATGGTCAAGTCGTCAGAAACAAAGCACATCTTGTGGCTCAAGGATATATTCAAGTTGAAGGAATTGACTTCGATGAAACATTTGCTCCTGTGGCTAGGCTTGAAGCTATTCGCATACTGCTAGCCTATGCTAACCACCACAACATCTTGCTATATCAAATGGATGTGAAGAGTGCATTTCTCAACGGCAAGATTGAAGAAGAAGTATACGCCGCTCAACCACATGGCTTTGAAGATCCAAAATATCCAGATATGGTGTACAAGCTAAACAAAGCAATCAGATGGCCTCAAACAAGCTCCTCGCGCTTGGTATGATACGATCAAAGACTTCCTGAAGAGCAAAGGCTTCAAACCTGGATCCCTCGATCCCACACTCTTCACGAAGACATATGATGGTGAACTGTTTGTGTGCCAAATATATGTGGATGACATTATCTTCGGCCGCACCAACCGTAAGTATAGTGATGAGTTTGGATACATGATGCAAGAGCAATATCGATGTCCATGATGGGTGAGCTGAAGTTCTTCCTTGGTCTTCAAATTCACAAGAAAGGAATGGCATCTTCATATCTCAAGAAAAATACCTCAAAGATTGTCTCAAGAAGTTTGGAATGCAAGATTGCAAAGGTTACACGACGCCAATGCCACCAAACACCATCCGGGTCCCGACGACAATGGTAAAGAATTTGATCAAAAGGTATACCGCTCCATGATTGGTTCCTTACTTTACCTATGTGCATCTAGGCCAGATATTATTCTTAGTGTTTGCATGTGTGCTCGATTCCAAGCGGCACCAAAGGAATCGCATCACTTAGCTGTGAAGCGAATTCTTTGATATTTGGCTCATACTCCAACACTCGGATTATGGTATCCAAAGGGCTCAGAATTTGATCTGGTTGGATTCTCGGATGCTGATTATGCTGGTGACAAGGTGGATCACAAGTCTACATCAGGCACATGTCACTTTCTGGCACGATCACTTGTCTGTTGGTCTTCAAAGAAGCAGAACTGTGTATCACTCTCAACTGCTGAATCTGAATACATTGCTGCTGGATCTTGCTGCGCTCAGCTTCTTTGGATGAAGCAAACTCTCAAAGACTATGGCATCAATCTGAAACAAGTACCTCTCTTCTGCGACAACGAAAGCGCCATCAAGATTGCCAACAATCCAGTCCAGCACTCGAAGACAAAGCACATTGAAATTCGTCATCACTTTCTCAGAGATCATGTCATGAAGAAAGATATTGACATCATTCACGTCAACACTGAAGAGCAACTGGCAGATATCTTCACAAAGCCCTTGGATGAGAAAAGGCTTTGCAAGTTACGGTGTGAGCTAAATATCTTGGAATCCTCAAATGTCCTGTGATCGTGCACACATCCTAACACTTATGCATGTTGATGACTTAGATGTGCAACACACTAAGTAAAGTATATCTTCAATCAATGAAGACTTACATTCGAGTGTGAATACATTAACATGGAATTTGACTTGAGCGCCACGATAATTGTGCGCCGTATGGGTCTAATACTTCCTATCTGATTGGGTAACGCCACCACCAAATTTCTCTGTTTGAAGTGTTTCACTCATGGCGTTATTTTTGCTATGTCTTCGCATTTGGTTTGTCTTCAAATCTCAACTTATCTTCATGATTTTCTTCACTATGTTGATTTGATTGCTTTCTGATATATATATATATATATATATATATATATATATATATATATACTAGTGTTCTGTCCTCTACAACATTCACTTATAGCTATGTCTTCCTAGTTGAATCTTTTGAACTAAGTGAATGTGATCGGACCCTAATCTCTCTATGCTTTCTATCTCAAACTCTATCTGTCCAAATCATATGCATTATATTGAAACTGTCGAATGTCTTCTCTGCGTCCTTGTCAGCAGAAGACACAGAGACAAATATTAAGTCTGTTTTAAATGATTCATCCTTATTGTTTGAAATCCGGAGAAGCCGGAACGACCATCCGACAAACCTGGCGGGCGTGGGAACGTGGGACAACTCTGAGTATGTTGCATGCTTGCCACGTGCCCCTCAGATGTGAACCGCCAGGGGCACCTGCGTAATTGCGCTGTGCCGCACACTACCTTATAAATACATGTCCCCTGCGGTAAAGAAAACCTTCTTCCACCTCTCCACCTCGTCAAAACCCTAGCGCCACCGCTAGCTCTCGACGACGCCGGTGCCGAAGCCCTTAGCTGCCGCGACTTCTCAGACGTCGTCCTCACGCCGGCCGCGGACATCGTCCTCTCCGCCGCCGCCGTAGGTGTCCTCCGCCGCCAAGTTAGGGCGCAGTGGATTGAACTGCTCGGTCTCCTACTCATCCCATCTAGCAGTTCTTCGTGTGGTAAATACAACTCTATTTTTACCATCTTTTTTGATCCTCAAAGATTCATCCTATTTACCAAAATTGGTTTCTGCCTGTACAATGTTAGATCTATTCTGTCTGCATCTCACACTGCCTAGTATATTCACTTAAGCCTCATATCTAGTTAGATTCCTCACTTGTACTTATTCACGGATTCGTACAAATCTGGAACCAACTCTCAACATATAAGTGAATGTCTTCGCATCATGAGGTCAATGTCTTCAAACTGATTTATCTTCAAAATCTTCTGAGAATGCATATGACCTCTTCCCTTCCCTCGCATCTCTAATGCTGTCACAGTACATGTCCGTGGGAGAATCCCTTGGTTCTCATAGTCTGCATTCGCTTGCGTAAGTCTTACATCATCACATTAACTCTCCCGAAGCCGCCTCGCTTTGTCCAAAGAAGCGAAAGCCTTTGAAGCCTTTGAACGTGTTGAAGCCATTCAGTTTGAAGTCCATGGCTGCAGAGAAATCAGTAAGGAAGGGTGGCGAGGAGCGGTGTCGTGGGGAACATCAAGAGATTTGCCTGATGACCTCTCAGAGCTATACAAGACAGATCCTGAAGAGAATTATAATCAGCGCAAGACACGAATCCAATGGATTCGATGACATTGGGCTGAACAATGGTTCAAATACAAGTTCGTGACCCAGGAATACGCTGAGATGAATGCTATAAAAAGTCCTTAGGGTGATATTCTCATTCGAGGCCTTCCACCCAAGAACAGAGCTGAAGCTATTGCACAGGGTTTCTATCCTTGTATGGTCCGTGGACCTCAGCCTGAAAATGCCGACCCGTCGTCATTGCTCTGGTGTCGTGATGATAATCTCTTCAAGCGCAACTTCCAGAATGCGAAGGCATCGGCCAAGGAAAACAAGAAGTCATTGGGATTAGACTTCAACCCTGGTCCCTCTGCTCCCCGTGCTGACGGCTCACGTGATGCAGAACCCAATGTCACCGGTCCGTTCTACAACCTTGATGGCCTCATCACTCACATCTTAGTCCAAGGTGCCAAAGTGGATCATTCTGATGATGATACTGACATTGATGAAGCCCCAACTCCTACTACAGAGCCGCAGATGCCAAAGAAGGCTAAGGCTTCAAGATCAGCTGCTCCTCCAAACGCTTCACGTGCGAAGCCACTAGCCACTGCACCTCCTGAAGACAGTGTGCAGTCTGAAGATCTATCAGGTATCTCCAAGAAGACGGAGAAGAAAAAGAAAATCGTCAAACATACTGATCAGACATTGACTCCTGCTGCCATTCTGCGAGAAGAGCACATTGATCTATCCAGCAATTAAGATCTTGTAGATGATGCTCTTGAGCAACTGATCAAGAGCAAGGAAGAAGCAGAGATCTTCAATGATTTGCCTCTCTTTGATGTGGCAATCATCCATAACTTCATTGATGAGTGGTTTGACACCCCAAATCTCAGCTTTAAAGATCTGCAACTTCCCATTGGCCTCAGTTTCTCCTTCAATGGCGCCATTGCTTCTGAGCTAGCTCTTGCTCAGTGCATCGTTGAACTGAAGCACAAGATCGACTATGAAAAAGCTCAGTTCAAGAAGCATGTGGCAGAGCTCAGCGTGCAAGATGTCAAAAACTTCAAGATCATGTTGCACGAGCTCAAAGAAGCCTTTCTCAAGAAGCGCGAAGAAGCTAAAGGCTCTCGTGAGCGCATGAAGAGGCTGGCTGACAAGTGTGTGCAAGCGTACAATGAGGCTGAGAAGCACAAGGCTCTTGGTCGTCCTGGCATTGACCCCAGAATGGCCGCAAAGAAGAAGAAGCCATTAACTGACCAATCTGCACCTTCAAGGCAGGAAGAACCTTGCATAGTCTTCCCAAGCAGCATGACTGGCTTGAAGCCAAAGATCAGGTCAACCGCTTCAGAACTGAAGAAGATGAGGACTGCCGAGGCTGAAGCCAGAAAAGGGAAAAATCCTGAAGCCTCTGATGTTGCTCCCTCCAAGAAGAAGCGCAAAACCAAGAAGAATCGGGCTGCTCCCACAGAGCCCTTAGTTGTTGAACCTATAGCAATGGTTCGCCCTGCATCTGGACACCAAGAACGACGGATGATAGTTCATGAGCCTACTTCCACAGAGGCTCATGAAGCTGAAGACATTCCAGCAGTTGATCCCACCGCTGCTGAAGACATTGGTCACAATGACAATGTTGAAGATGATGTAGTTCTTCCTCAGATCGAACACAACTTGGTATCATCGCCTGTTCTCATGAACAGCGAACTCATCAGCATTGGTCGTCCTCTGACGCCAATTGCTCAGGATGCATCATGGGCTGATCACCCACAACAACAAGACTCCCCGAGTACTCCCCAACAACAACAGGTCACACCACCTGTGCAAGAAGAAGAGGCTGACTTTGAGGCCCAGCCAACTCCATCTCCAAAGGCGTCGCCAGTATTTTGCAGGCTTTGCAAAGGACCAAGGCCTAAAGTCCCTCTTTCAAGCGTTCCAGAAGGAGAAGTGCACCACCAATCTGTTGCACGTCAAGTGTTTCCAGAAGCCACTCTGACTGTGAATGTCTCCGTGTCTGAAGGCAAAGCTGCTGAAGACAATCCGGCTGCATCAACCGATGACAACCAAGAAGAAGAACGTGTCCCTACTCCCCCCATTACTGAAGAAGTTGTTCCTGAAGTGTAACACCCCAAAGATTTGACCATGTTTTAATTATTATAATTCTGACATGAGTTTAAAAATTTTGCTTTCTGGAATTTCTGTTGATTTCAGAACCCCTTTTCTTTAATATTGAGGAGTTTTACCCCAAGTGGAAACTTTCCAAAAATGTATTGGACTTCTATGCTCTCTCAATATAACAATTCTTAATCAGTAGATTTATTTACATAATTATTTTCTCTCTGAGCTTTATCCCTTAAAGTGATTTATCTTTAGTTTTGGAGCTCTTTTTGAACTACAACCAGTTGATAAATCTGTTTAATATTCCAACCAAAATTTGGGGATGTCATGTGATGTCTTTGAATCACTTTTATGCAAAAACATATTTCATTCATTAAATATTTTGAGTTCCACACCTAATTTTCAAATCTGGTCCAGTGGGCAGTTTTGCACTACAACCTATTTAAATACTTCTTTAAAATTTCCACCAAAATTGTGGGATGTTAACAAGAGTATAGTATTCAACTTTATGCAAAAACCCAGCTATGTTCTTGGAAAAATTTGAGTGAATCAACCTCTTTTCCATTCAGGTCCAACTTGATGATTTGTATAGCAACCACATTTTAAGTTGCTCTTTTATCCATGATTCCTTTTCCTACTTGTAGTGCTCCCTGCTAAACCCTTAAGACCAGGAGCATGAACCCATTGGAATATTTTTGGCCCATGAAATGACAGCCTTTAGTTTCTGCCAAAAACTATTTTTCTCAAATATTTGCACTAGCAAGTTTCTTCCCTTGACAAACTAACCTGGCCACCACAATCTTCACCGAAAGAGACCCCAATCTGGAAATTATGACCACTCAAAGAAATGCCTAGGTGCCATCGGCATTTTGCCAGACACCTTGTGTGCATGGCCAGTTTTGACATGGTTTTTAGTTAGCATTGCAAGCTTGGCCTCCTGGCCTAACCCTCATGTCCATTTGCATTCTTACAAACCCTAGCCTGGTCCTGTTAGTTGCCAGCCTCACCCGAGCGCTCTAGATCACCTTGGCATTCTGTCGAGCATGTCGCGTGCGTGCTCTGGGCGCGCCCAGAGCGCACATTTTGCACGCGCGTGCACCGAGCCGCCGCGCCACGCCCCTGACTTTTACTCGCCCTGCAGAGTCGCGCCCCACCCTCGACCACCAGCTGGAACGCGCCAAGCTGCCCCTGGTGCACTACAGCACCGCCATCAGAGCCCCTTGGTGGCACGCCGGCGTCCGCAGTGAGCCCCTGCCGCGGTCGGTGCCGCCCAAGCCAGAGTCGCGCGCCAGCTGCCCTTTGAGCAGTCCAGGCTTATCCCCTCGCTCGTCTGCAAGCGCTCGTCGGTGCCACGACTCCCTGCCGCAATAGAGAGGCGGTTCGCCGGTGATCTTATCCCCGGCCGCCGCGGAACCGCCTTGACTCACCTATTTAAGGAACCCCGCACCACTGCGAGCTCTCAGGCGACCCCAAGCCGACCCATCAGAGCTCCCGTAGCCAGCAATCGCCCCGGGAAGGCCTCCTTCCCCGTCTCCGGCCAGTTCGGCCACCGCCGCCTCCCGGCTCCGTTCGTCACAACCAAAGCCTCCCCGACCCTCCCAACACCACCAATCGACTCCACTTCGTCTTGCGAAGCCAACCAACGCCTCGGCCGCAATGGAGAGCCATCGTAGCCCCAAGTTCACTTTGCTCCCGAAGCTTCCAGCCGCCGCGAAGCTCGTCAACGGTGACTCCCTCCACCTCCATCGATCAAACCACCATCGGGAGGACCGCCCCAGTCTGGCAAATCCATCCCCACCCTTGGTTTCTCGAACGACACCAACGTTCACCGGCGAGCGTCGCCGGAGTCCCGCCTCCGCACGGGGCAGAGGAAGAAGAGGGAAGGGAGACTAGTCAAACCTAACTAGTGGGCCAGGCGGGCCCACTGTCAGTGACACGCGCCTGTCCACACGCGGATAAGTGGAAGCGTAAATCCAAAATACGCCTTCGACGTGGTCAGTAATCGAAACGTTTTTCTTTTTCTGTTTGATTTTTAAAAAAAGATTTTTGACCAAACTTTGACTGGCTATATCTTTTTAAATAAAACTCCAAATGAGTTGATTCTTTTTCCTAACTCTCTCAAATATTGTCTAGTTTATTTTAAGATTTATTTCAAAAAATTCAGACAACTTTTTGGTACTGTTTTTAAACTATATATTGATTCCAAAATATTTCTAAATAGGATTTTTGGAGAGAGGAGATAGCTTTCAAGAGTTTTGGAATGCACCCTGCCTCCCCACGACTTGAAGGCAAGCATTCTGAACCCTGGCATAATATTGTGTGTGTTACTTAACACGGTGACAACACCACCTCGACACGGGGTATACGTCATTTTATGTGATGTTATGTTCCTGCTCATGAGTGCATATTGATGTTTTCATGCTATTGGAGTTTCATATGGTGGTGATGGTAACAACCGTCATATGCCTTTCATGCATACCGGAAGGGAATCCGGGAAAGCCTCTGTCTTGGGTAGACACGGTCTTGTCCCTAGTCCTCCATCGAGACGATCGTGTCCGGTATGGCATGAGGGGGTATGTCGCATGGTGATTATGTATGTTGGTTGAAGTATATATATTGTTATGCTAATCATGCAGGGAATATTTAAACCTCCTGAGTCGACCTTAGATCGAGTCTTGTTCCGGTAACCCCCATACTTGTTTCGTGCTACCACTTGTCCCTGCCGTAGGTAGGGTACGGTTCAGTAAGTTGTCAACCCCTTTCCTAGCACACACCGTACAGAGAGGTCATGGTGGAAGATACCGGAGGCATCCGGTAGGCATGCCACCTGGTCCGGGAGCATGGGTGTTTCGGTTTTAGCCGAAGGGGTAGCTCCCCTAGTTTGAGCACGGTATAAACTTTGTGATCCCATGTTACGTCGAGGTTGTAGCCTCCCCGCTTAGAGTTTCGCTTAACAGGTGTCGTGGGTGATTCCAGACACCGGTAAGTTAGGCTGGTGTGTGCGGATAGGTGTCTTTTCAATTAAAAGGCCGTAGACGGAATTAGTCTCGATGGAATAAAGGAATCTGTTACTCGTGGGTAAAGATTACACCCTCTGCAGAGATTAAACCTATTCGAATAGCAGTGTCCGTGGTTAAGGACTACAGTCTGGGATGGGTCCGGTGTCGGTCTTTGTGTCGGTCTTCAGAGGAGAAACTGTTAAACCAGAACTGGGATCATGACTTGTGACTTGTGATGATCATGATTGTTAATTGTTGTGGACTAACCCGTTATATTATTGGAAATATCAAGTATCCCTGGGATGGTTCTACCTCCCGGATATTCACTATGATTACTTATAAGCCCTTTATGTGGTGTCGCTGAGACGCCCGACTGTGGCATGCTTGTTATTTATTTATTTTATAAGCCCTTTATGTGGTGTCGCTGAGACGCCCGACTGTGGCATGCTTGTTATTTGTTTACTTTATAAGCCCTTTTTGTGGTGTCGCTGGGACGCCCGACTGTGGCATGCTTGTTATTTATTTACTTTATAAGCCCTTTATGTGGTGTCGCTCAGACGCCTTACTGAGGCATGCTCGTTGTTTACTAACCTTTCGAGGCGTCGCTTCAGACACCCGATCGATGCATTTTATTAATACTATGTTATTGCATATTCATGTATATAAATAACCTGCTTGCATGCATCAGAGATTTTATTCTTGTGACTGACGTTATGATAAAAAATATATTTTTGAACATAAATTTTCGTTGTTATATTATACCCGTGTTCATAATGTTTGCGAGTACATTCAAAAGTACTCACTGGCTTGTCCCTGGCTATTGTATTGCCAGATTCCTTGCGCGGAGAGGAGCGACCGTGATGACAGCCCCGGAACTTAAGCAATGGAGATCGCAGTCTCGCTAAGATAGGAGTTAACCTGGTCAGCTGTTCCTGTGGGAAATGGAGTCCCATAGATGCAATTGATCCACAAACCACTTCTGCCATCAACCCCTAGATACTATTTGTTGTACTCACAGGCCAGAATGGTCTTGTACTTCATATTTTGTATTTTACTTGGATTTTCTGTATCAAGTAGGTGCCTCATCAGCTAACAGTAATCCTGGGGCTGGTGAGCACAAGGGCCATTTTCCGGGAAAGCAATACCCGGAAAACCGGTCGTGACAAACTTGGTATCAGAACCAGGCTGACCATTGGCTAATCCTATCTTAGCCAGGTCGAAAAACCTAGGTTAACCAAACCACCAGACCTTAACCAAACCCCGGCCAAGCTTCTCGTGCAAGATAGCCACAAAGTGAGCCTGACACCTTTTGACAGTCGGTGCCCAACCTATCAACTTAGTCTGTCGATCACGCGCCAGTGACCGACGCCTGATATGTCCCATTCGCAAGCGTGCGAAGGAAGACTCCGTCCCCTTCCTATAAAAAGGGCACGCTAGCTTCAACCCAGCACAGCACAGCCTCTTCCCCAAACCAAGACATAATGCCTGGCCCCGTAGTGCACAATGTAACCACAGCAACCAACCTTGGAGGTTTTGTGACCATACTCGCAAACCTCACCCGTCGCACCTATGCGTTAGAAGAGCCTCCCGAATATGTTGTGTACCAAGGGTCCATGAGCGGCGAGATCCGTCAATTCTGGGCCACTGTGCACATCTACGGTAGGGGCCTATCGCCCGAACGTCCCTACAGGTTCACTGGAAGGACAACTTCCTTCGAGCCACAAGCCATCCAGCTAGCTGCTCGAGAGGCTATAGTTCAACTCCGGCAGTTGTCGCCCAGAGTTAACTGTCGCTCGTTCTACTACTACCCCAGACATGAAGGGTATGGTAGACCACCCCAGGTTGCCAACGAAGATCACGAGACGGATCCTGCGTTGTTGCAGCTAGTGCGCTATGTAGGTGCGCTAGAAGAAATATTTGATCAAATCACCATTGCTCTGATCGCAGCTCGTGGAGAGCTGGTTCGCCGAGCCCCGACGAGAGGAGAGGACGAGCCCGACGCCGACAACCCAGTCGTGCTGTTCGGACACCCGATCGAGACCCTGAGGTCAGCCCTAGCCATCAACCAAGGCACTATGATGACCCCAGAAGTGCTTCGTCGCCTTTTGGGAGCACACTCCAACGGGATTGTGGCCAACAATCCCCGCGATGGTCATCATCGCCACCCCGACCCTGCAGTCCCTCAACCACCTCTAGCTAATCCCGATGATGAGAAACGAGGAGAAGCCTCGACATCCACAAGGCAAGCTCGCTTGGATATTAACAAGGTAGACTAAGTCACCCGAGTAGTGCCGAGTCTCAGTCTATCCTCGCATTGTAATCATGTGACCTTGTAAATAAACGCAGCCTATTGTTGTGCCTCTGTTTTAATAGTAACCTTGCATAAATATGTCCGCCTGCAGTTGCACTTTTATTCCGGGCACAGCTACCAACAACCAACCCCGACGACAACCACAGTACCGCGTCACTCTTGTGAGATATGAGTATCTGTGGCTTTGACCCCACCCTTGGAGCTGAACTGCAAATTTATTACCTTTCACCACGGTAAAGTGACCCGCTCGATTGCTATAAAAAGGCCACCTCGTGACCTTGCCAAGCACCCTCACCTTGTGCACCATTTCTTGCCATGCCGAGCCCTAGTATTTATCTGAGAACCCCACATGCAACCCCAGGTAACTTTGTCAAAATATTGTGGGACTTTACCTGCAATACCATGGGTTCTACCCAGCCACCCCAGTACGAGCTGTTCAAATCGAGAATCACCCTGTCCACCTGGAGATATTGGGCAGCAGTACACATCCCTCCCGTAGACTCAAACCAAGACCCAACGGAGGTCTCCTTCGTGGGGAAATCTATGCCGACCCCACATATGGCCATAGAAGCTGCTGCTTACGAAGCGCTTGCTCGCCTTCGATTCGCGGTACCCTATGCCAGCGAACGAGGGTATTATTACTTTCCGAGCCGTGCAGCACCCAGAGAAGTAATATCTTTTCTCGATGGACGATTTGCGAGAGACCCGATCGGCCAACCTTGTCCAAGACGTCGCCATCGCTCAAGAACGTTTGAACCAGCGAGTAATGGGTTATCTCCAGAGTCTCGCTGATTTGAATCCTCAGATTGCCATCGGCAGACCACTGAGGCCCGACCAGGAGAGACACATACATCGACTGGTCAATCCGCTTTCCCCGATAGAAGAGGAGTGCGTCCCAGTACCAGAGACATTTTCGCGGGACCCCGTCCAGTTACCGTTTTCGTTATAGACGTCACTCTGTGTTTATTATTGCAACATTTATTTATGCGTTGTAACTCATGTGTGGTACCCTGAGTTTGTACAACGAGTCAATTATTTGGTTTCTACTAATATGAGTAGTCTTTGTTGTGGTTTAATTTTTTCTTTAAATTAACTATTGTTCCCCGCGAAAAATCCTGGAGTGAGATTCTTTTTCCCTGAGTTGCTGCATCATATATCTTCTCATGACATGGAGTTTTTATTCACGCAGCACCACGACAGCAGACCCACAACCACAACCACTCGAACACATACACTGCTTGCAAAACCTTGCAACCGTGTTGCATCTAACTGAACACCCCCGACAACAGTTAGCACCTGACACACCCCACCTACTCCTCGTGATCACCGCCACCGCGGAGAGCCAACGCCCGAGCGGCAGCATCACGACGATCATCGAGGATCATCGCGCACAAGAGCACGGAGAGCCCCAGCACTGCGGCCAGCCCTCCGCACGCCAGGATCACGTACCAGCCCGGCACCGCCTCCGCCATTAGAGCCTCATCTCGAGCTCCTGTTAGAAGTAATGGAGGAAAAGGAGGAGGAGAAGCGAGGCCAGGTGCGAAGAAGAAGAAGGAGCAACGCGGTCGTTTTATAGCTCGAGATCGGTGTACGATGGGCGAGGTCCACCAGCGCCGCTCGTCGCTCGACCGCCGGTGTTCGGAGGCGAATCCGCGAGCAGTGCCGACAGCGCACTGGCCCGCGAGGTGAGTGCATGCTGCACCGGCAGCTAGCACGCCGCGCACTACCGCAGTACGGCCTAGATGCCCTACGCGCTAGACGTCGCTGGTCGAGAAAGCGCGGAAAAGCGCGCGGGAGAGAGGAAGAAGAGAGAGCCAGAGGAAGAAGAAGAGACTGATAGTGGGCCCCGGGTCCACCTGTCAGCCAGAGAGAGCACTGTGCTCTCGGGTACGACCAGCGTATTTTAGAATTTAGAATTTATTCTACATTTACTACGTCCAACGTAGAAATCGCTCGTTTTTCCCTAAAATGTGGATTTCTCCACACAGCGCCAGTGTCCCACACTGTAGTTTCACACCACTTATTGCTCTCTCACTGTAGCCGCTTTTTCTCCGTTTAAGTAATGAAATTGTTTCGATTTGGTAGGAGTAATATTTTCAAAAAAAAACAATCCTTAACAAATCTCGAGGACGATATTTTTTTCTTAAGGGGGGTAGTGTTGTAACACCCCAAAGATTTGACCATGTTTTAATTATTAAAATTCTGACAGGAGTTTAAAATTTTTGCTTTCTGGAATTTTTGTTGATTTCAGAACCCCTTTTCTTTAATATTGAGGAGTTTTACCCCAAGTGGAAACTTTCCAAAAATGTATTGGACTTCTATGCTCTCTCAATATAACAATTCTTAATCAGTAGATTTATTTAAATAATTATTTTCTCTCTGAGCTTTATCCCTTAAAGTGATTTATCTTTAGTTTTGGAGCTCTTTTTGAACTACAACCAGTTGATAAATCTGTTTAATATTCCAACCAAAATTTGGGGATGTCATGTGATGTCTTTGAATCACTTTTATGCAAAAATATATTTCATTCATTAAATATTTTGAGTTCCACACCTAATTTTCAAATCTGGTCCAGTGGGCAGTTTTGCACTACAACCTATTTAAATACTTCTTTAAAACTTCCACCAAAATTGTGGGATGTTAACAAGAGTATAGTATTCAACTTTATGCAAAAACCCAGCTGTGTTCTTGGAAAAATTTGAGTGATTCAACCTCTTTTCCATTCAAGTCCAACTTGATGATTTGTACAGCAACCACATTTTAAGTTGCTCTTTTATCCATGATTCCTTTTCCTACTTGTAGTCCTCCCTGCTAAACCCTTAAGACCAGGAGCATGAACCCATTGGAATATTTTTGGCCCATGAAATGACAGCCTTTAGTTTCTGCCAAAAACAGTTTTTCTCAAATATTTGCACTAGCAAGTTTCTTCCCTTGACAAACTAACCTGGCCACCACCATCTTCACCTAAAGAGACCCCAATCTGGAGATTATGACCACTCCAAGAAATGCCTAGGTGCCATTGGCATTTTGCCAAACACCTTGTGTGCATGGCCAGTTTTGACATGGTTTTTAGTTAGCATTGCAAGCTTGGTCTCCTGGCCTAACCCTCATGTCCATTTGCTTTCTTACAAACCCTAGCCTGGTCTGTTAGTTGCCAGCCTCACCCGAGCGCTCTAGATCACCTTGGCATTACATCGAGCATGTCGGCGTGCGTGCTCTGGCGCGCCAGGCGCCACGTTCTGTGGCGATGCACCGAGCCGCCGCGTCGCGCCCCTGACTTTTACTCACCCTGCAGAGTCGCGCCCCACCCTCGACCACCAGCTGGAACGCGCCAAGCTGCCCCTGGTGCACTACAGTACCGCCGTCAGAGCCCCTTGGCGGTACGCCGGCGTCCGCAGTGAGCCCCTGCCGCGGTCGGTGCCGCCAAAGCCACAGCCGCGCGCCAGCTGCCCCTTGAGCAGTCCACGCTTATCCCCTCGCTCGTCTGCAAGCGCTCGTCGGTGCCACGACTCCCTGCCGCAACAGAGAGGTGGTTCGCCGGTGATCTTATCCCCGGCCGCCGCGGAACCGCCTTGACTCGCCTATTTAAGGAACCCCGCACCCCTCCGAGCCCTCAGGCGACCCCAAGCCGACCCATCAGAGCTCCCGTAGCCAGCAATCGCCCCGGGAAGGCCTCATTCCCCGTCTCCAGCTAGTTCGGCCACCGTCGCCTCGCGGCTCCGTTCGTCACAACCAAAGCCTCCCCAACCCTCCCAACACCACAAATCGACTCCACTTCGTCTTGCGAAGCCAACCAACGCCTCGGCCGTGACGGAAAGCCACCGTAGCCCCAAGTTCACTTTGCTCCCGAAGCTCCCGGCCGCCGCAAAGCTCGTCGACGGCGACTCCCTCCACCACCATCGATCAAACCACCACCGGGAGGACCACCCCAGTCTGGCAGATCCATCCCCACCCTTGGTTTCTCGAACGACACTACCCTTCACCGGTGGCGTCGCCAGTCCGCTTCCGCTCGGCGGAGGAAGAAGAAGAGGAAGGAGACTAGTCAAACCTGACCCGATGGGCCAAAGGCGGGCCTTGTCGATGACGCGCCTTGTCCACACGCGGATAAGTGGAAGCGTAAATCCAAAATACGCCTTCGACGTGGTCAGTAATCGAAACGTTTTTCTTTTTCTGTTTGATTTTGTAAAAGCAGATTTTTGACCAAACTTTGACTGGCTATATATCTTTTTAAATAAAACTCCAAATGAGTTGATTCTTTTTCCTACCACTCTCAAATATTGTCTAGTTTATTTTAAGATTTATTTCAAAAAATTCAGACAACTTTTTGGTACTGTTTTTAAACTATATATTGATTCCAAAATATTTCTAAATAGGATTTTTGGAGAGAGGAGATAGCTTTCAAGAGTTTTGGAATGCACCCTGCCTCCCCGACTTGAAGGCAAGCATTACGAACCCTGGCATAATATTGTGTGTGTTACTTAACACGGTGACAACACCACCTCGACACGGGGTATACGTCATTTTATGTGATGTTATGTTCCTGCTCATGAGTGCATATTGATGTTTTCATGCTATTGGAGTTTGATATGGTGGTGATGGTAATCACCGTCATATGCCTTTCATGCATACCGGAAGGGAATCCGGGAAAGCCTCTGTCTTGGGTAGACACGATCTTGTCCCTAGTCCTCCGTCGAGACGATCGTGTCCGGTATGGCATGAGGGGGTATGTCGCAAGGTGATTATGTCTGTTGGTTGAAGTATATATATTGTTATGCTAATCATGCAGGGAATATTTAAACCTCCTGAGTCGACCTTAGTTCGAGTCTTGTTCCGGTAACCCCCATACTTGTTTCGTGCTACCACTTGTCCCTGCCGTAGGTAAGTGCAGTTCGATAAGTTGTCAACCCCTTTCCTAGCACACACCGTACAGAGAGGTCATGGTGGAAGATACAAGAGGCATCCGGTAGGCACGCCACCTGGTCCGGGAGCATGGGTGTTTCGGTTGTAGCCGAAGGGGTAGCTCCCCTAGCTTGCGCGCGGTATAAATTTTGTGATCCCATGTTACGTCGAGGTTGTAGCCTCCCCACTTAGAGTTTCGCTTAACGGGTGTCGTGGGTGATTCCAGACACCGGTAAGTTAGGCCGGTGTGTGCGGATAGGTGTGTTTTCAATTAAAAGGCCATAGACGGAATTAGTCCCGACGGACTAAAGGAATCCGTTACTCATGGGTAAAGAGTACACCCTCTGCAGAGATTAAACCTATTCAAATAGCAGTGTCCGTGGTTAAGGACTACAGTCTGGGATGGGTCAGGTGTCGGTCTTTGTGTCGGTCTTCAGAGGAGAAATTGTTAAACCAGAACTGGGATCATGACTTGTGACTTGTGATGATCATGATTGTTAATTGTTGTGGACTAACCCGTTATATTATTGGAAATATCAAGTATCCCTAGGATGGTTCTACCTCCCGGATATTCACTGTGATTACTTATAAGCCCTTTATGTGGTGTCGCTGAAACGTCCGACTGTGGCATGCTTGTTATTTATTTATTTTATAAGCCCTTTATGTGGTGTCGCTGAGACGCCCGACTGTGGCATGCTTGTTATTTGTTTACTTTATAAGCCCTTTTTGTGGTGTCGCTGAGACGCCCGACTATGGCATGCTTGTTATTTCTTTACTTTATAAGCCCTTTATGTGGTGTCGCTCAGACGCCTGACTGAGGCATGCTCGTTGTTTACTAACCTTTCGAGGCGTCGCTTCAGACACCCAATCGGTGCATTTTATTAATACTATGTTATTGCATATTCATGTATATAAATAACCTGCTTGCATGCATCAGAGATTTTATTCTTGTGACTGGCGTTATGATAAAAAAAATATTTTTGAACATAAATTTTCGTTGTTATATTATACCCGTGTTCATAATGTTTGCGAGTACATTCAAAAGTACTCACTGGCTTGTCCCTGGCTATTGTCTTGGCCAGATTCCTTGCGCGGAGAGGAGCGACCATGATGACAGCACCGTAATTTAAGCAATGGAGATCGCAGTCTCGCGAAGATAGGAGTTAACCTGGTCAGCTGTTCCTATGGGAAATGGAGTCCCATAGACGCAATTGATTCACAAACCGCTTCCGCCATCAACCCCTAGAAACCATTTCTTGTACTCACAGGCCAGAATGGTCTTGTACTTCATATTTTGTATTTTGCTTGGATTTTCTGTATCAAGTAGGTGCCTCATCAGCTAACAGTAATCCTGGGGCTGGTGAGCACAAGGGCCATTTTCTGGGAAATCAATACCCAGAAAACCGGTCGTGACATGAAGTGAACGTGCCAGTGCCCGACCCTCCAGCTCATCAAGTGGAGGTTGAAAATCCTGAGGCTACCACCACCAACACAAATGAAGACAATGAAATAGTCATGGTTGAAGCAAATGTGGAGCCTGCACCAACCAATGTGCCAGAAGCCAATGATGCAACTGCTCCTGAAGCATCTGTTGTGCAACCTGACGCCTCTGTTGTTGCCACTGCTCCTGTTCCGCCAACAAGGCCCCATACAATTGAGCAAGCATACAACTATGGTCAGCTGATCACTGTCAAATGGCCCGTTCTGGTCCCTCCGCCTAATGCCTCTGGTCCTCAGTTTGATTATCATGTTGAGCATAGGCCTCTGGTCTAGAAACCAAAGCCAAGACTGCCAAGGTTCCCAGGTACTGCCACCTCTACAGGGTCCTTCAATGCAAATGGCTTCAAAGCCCACAACACCTTCTTTGACAGAGCAAAGAACCCCTACTCAAGGCCAAGAATATCATCAGGTTGTTTCTGGAGCTATCAACAGTGAAGCTATTACTCCTGCGTTATGTATGATCAAGGGCGCATTTTCCCTCATATGCGCCTCGATACTGAAGCCATTGCTGGACTGCCATGCTTAGAAGAAGCACTTGACTGCTTTCGTGATGCAGTGCTTCAGCTTTGTGACAGACAAAGAACATTGGAATGAGGAACTTTTGCTTCAATTCTATGCTACCCTCCACATTCGCGGCTACTACAGGATACAAAGACATGGGTTCTCGAGTGGATGACGAAATGTTCATCATGAAGCCAAAGCTCTTGACGTCATTGAGCTTACAGGCCTACCCACTCCTGGAGAGCTATTCGAACCTGATTGTCAACTCCACCGCAATGCACTGGAGAGCATCTTCCATAAGCCAGAGCCCAACATGAGCCAGATGTTGAGCATGATGAAGCCTTTGCCACCTGATGCTGAATACCAAAAGGAGTTCTTTGTTGATAACCTTGAGTATCTGCCTCACACAATATATCACATCATCAGGCGAACTCTATGGCCTATCAAAGGGCATTCATCAGCTGCAAAACTTGAAGGAGCCATGAAGACATTGGTCTTTTACATCCTCAATGGCATCAGCTTCAATACACAAGAATTCTTCATCCGGCAATTGGCTGCATCTGGTTCTGACCTTTTTGGCCTGAATTCTATGCTCCATGGGTCATGCGCCTCATCAAGCTACACTCTGCTATCAACTATCAGCCCTCTGCTCGCAATCATCTGATCTTTCTACCAGAGGTTGATATGTCAGTTGAAGCCATATACCCAGAGCCTGCCAAGAAGCCTCTTTATCTTCAAAATGCTGATCACCAAAGCTTCACTCAACCCATGGAAGGGGTCCAAGCAGTAACTCGTGTCTATCCAATGGCTGGGAACACTAAATACGCCTCACCGTCATAAACTGAAGCTACTAAGAGCACAATTGCCCAAAGGCCTAAGAAGCGCTCTCACGTTCTAAATGACCGAGAACTTCTTGTGGCACTGCATCAGAAAAAAGACAAGCATCACTTCTGACTCAAGCGACAGATGCAAAGCCTCTTGGTGGACGTCAATCGCATTCGAAATCTTGCCACCAAGAATGCTTTTGTCACTCACAAGACCTGTCGGCGATCATGGAAGAGTTTGACGCTGCTTAGTGCTGAAGCAGATCTTCAAGACGATGGCTTCACTGAAAGATTCAAGTTTGACTCCACTCCTCCACGGAATGCTGTCCTACGTCGAACTCCATCCCTTGAACACTCTCACTATTCTTCCTCCGCGACAACTGTGAATGCCAAAGTAATCGATGATGAAGACGATGCTACTTCACCGCCCCTACTTCTGCACGCATCGACACTGCACCAAGTTCGTCTGCGCCGCCAAACAACAACGACAACCCTGCTGCTTCACCTACTCCTCATGAGAACGAGTAGATGCTCTATGTCTTCACACCTTTTTGGTCCTTACTGACAAAAGGGGGAGAAGCATATGAGTTTGATAGTCTTCAAGCAGGTTCATATGGGCGGTTGCTTTATATTTTGCCTAGTGTTTACAACTCTCGCTTTTGATACATTTGGTTCTTTGAGTTGTAAAAATTAAACTCGATGGTCGTCTGGTACTTATTTGCTTTTCTATGATGCGATGATAAATTCCGCATGTGCGATGATAACTTCCGCACTTAGATCATTCTGCAGACGTCCATTTTTCATTATGCATGTCATTCTCTTAGTTATATCATTTCATGCATGATGAATTATCTTCATAAGTTGAAGAGGATCTCCACAAGTACAACCTGCCATGTGCATTTGCATTCCAAAAGCAAATTACTTATATGCACATCTTCAGGGGGAGCCTTTGCCACTTATGAAGACAATACCCTATCCTTTACAATTTCACATACTTTATCCCGTTGAAAACTTCAACCAGTTTGTCATCAATCACCAAAAAGGGGGAGATTGTAAGTGCATCTAGTGCCACCCCTAGTTGGTTTTGGAGTATTGACGACAAATTTGGTTGAGGGACTAATGTGTTTGTGAGAATTGCAGAATAACACAGGTAGTGTCCCTCATTGATTCGGTTTTACCTACCGGAGATGACCCCTAAAAATGTATGAAGACATTGACGACAATGGTGGTATGTGAAGATATTCATATTGAAGACTATGACATGAGAAGACATTGAGTGAAGACTATGGGCCTTGAAGGCGTATGTCGTTTTGTTGTTTCCTTTTTCTTCTTTGTTGAGTCATAGGAACCACCGTACTGTTAAGTGGGGTCCAAGTGAACAAAGTCAGAATGACTGAAGTGATGCTCAACCCAAATCCTATGTCTTCGAGCGAAGACAATGAGAGCAAATCTTATCCAGAGCTGGATGAGTCAGCTTTTCTTGTAGCCCAAGTAAAGTTGCCGTGTGTGTTTGAAATCTGACCGTTGGAACACGTGTCAGTTCCTTAGTGACCCAGGGTCATTTCGGACATATCAGGTCGGGTTGCCTAGTGGCTATAAATAGCCCACCCCCTACACCATAAATTGGTGGCTGCTCGGAGTTAGTGCACGGCTTTTGTCGTTTAAGAGCAACCCACCTCGAAGCCTTTGAGAGAGAGAAATCCTTGCGAGGACAAAGCCCAAACACACAGAGCCAAAGAGTGTTAGGCATCACTGATGTATTTCTGTCTGCGTGACCTGAAGACTTATTACACCTGAGGACTGTGAATCCTCCAGCCGGTTAGGCGTCACGTTCTGAGCATCCAAGAGTCATTGTGGATCGCAGGTGAACGAAGTCTGTGAAGTTTCGGAAGTCTACCTTGAAGACTTACCAGAGTGATTGGGCGAGGACTGTGTGTCCTTAGCTGAAGGGGAATAAGGTGAAGACGCGGTCTTCTGAGTTGAATCTCGGACTCCCTACCCAGACGTACAGTTGTCACAGCAACTCGAACTGGTCCAACAAATCCTGTGTCTTCAACAAGTGAATGGTTCTACCGCTTTATCAAAAAACAAATACACCTTATATAAAGGAACGGAGGGAGTATTGTTTAGTACTTGATTTGTGTTTGTGAACCCTGTATTGTTTAGTACTACCGCTTTTGGTGTGTGGTGAGTCCTGAGAAAAGTCTATGTTAATGTCTGTCCACTCAATTCAGTCTGTATATTTTGAAGTATCCAGATCATCTTTTTTGTGAGGACGGTTTATCAATTATGGTTACACTCCAATATCTGTATGCATTGCAGGCTTTATAGCACCCACCAGGATTTCCAGTCCCATGGATGTTCGGTCCATACGATTTGTCACAACCTTTGGACTGTCCTGCTTGTGGGAGTAGGCGGGGACCCTGCATGCCACGCGTAGTTCGACGATCAATCTTCTCTTTAGTACTTCAACATAGTGATTTCCTGGTAAGGATTCACTCGTGTCACATCAAGTAAATCTTATTGATTTACTGTTTAAATCTTATTGATTTAATGCCATGTTTTCTTTCTTTTCCTACAATTTTACGATGTAGGTTTTGCCATGTGACATTCATCACAGAATAAACCGTTTGGTTTGCTCTACGATGGCTGTTTTTGCAGGTTTCACTTGTTATGTCGTGTCAGTAACAAAGACACTGTCCATCACTTATATTACTGGAAAAAATTGGATCGATACATTTATGCGAGTACAAGCTGAATCCCTATGATGAACTGCAGTATGGTTTAACAAACACGCCACAATTAGTCCTTGTCGCGTTTAAAAGAAATGAAGAAAAAACTGGATCACGGTCACAGAGCCTAGTCAAATTAGAAAGCTGATCATAGCAGACCAGACACGATCGCCGCTGTCTCGCACATCGGTACCACCTTCAACAACAGATCGAGCACCGGCAGTTGCTCTAGCACTGACAGCGGCAGCAGCTCAGTCTGATCCAACTGAGGATTGGGCACCAACCGCGTCAGTGGATCAGGTTGATCTACCGAAGGATCGGGCATCGACACCGGCACCTGCTCCGACACCTGCACCAGCTCTACAAGGAGCACTATCTCCGGCAGCAGCAGCGGCACTACCAGTCGCACCGACACGTGCACTAGCAGCGACTTAGGCACCTGCACCAACACTTGCTCTTGCATCTGCTCCGGCCCGTACAGCGGCAACCGAACGAGCAGCTGCACCGGCAATAGACTGGTCCGCAATTCGCACTTCATATACGAAAGTCCTTACAAAAACTGACATGTCCACCTTCTTGGTAAGCATTGGCCACCCAAGTGCTTCATTCTTTTTTCTTTCCATGTTGTTTCACATGATTCACTGTGTTGATCTAACTGTTTGTGTATGTCTTCTTGTTTGCAAACAGAGAATTCCTAGAGCAACGAGGGAGTCATTCAACAATCGGGGCGACCGTGGGCAAGTTTCTCTTACCATGCGCAGCCTTCGTGTGAATGAACCTGCTCAATATACCGTAAGTATAAAGGATGGTCGCATGATGATTCATGCTAAAGGATGGTCAAGGTTCAAATCTAAATCATATCTTGTGGTAGGGGATGATGTCAAAATCAAACTTTCTCAGCAAGGAGAGCTGGTCTAAATCAACTTTGAAATTCTTGATGGCGACGCATAGCGCCGAACTGATCTATCCTCCGAGAGATTTTGATGTAATAATCTGGCATGGTGAAACAAGTGTCATGTGTGTATAAGTAGTACGATAGTATTATTTATCACATGGTATATCGTTGATAGAATTGCAACTCTGATTGCTGGTTAGGAACTGTCGTTCGATTTCATTCCAACAGCTGTCGTGCTTTATTCAATTTTGTGTATTCGCCTTGCAAGTTGCAACAGCATCTAAAACTAGTGCTGTACCGATCGCTTGCAATATGAAAAGCGCTGAGGTAGAACACATGGGCCCCCAAACATGCAGGCCCACCGGACTGTGGCCCAAAGTCCAGAACCATGAACCTGTCTGAGTATTATATTCTCAGCTGAACCCCCACAATGCCCGTGCGTTGCACGTAACATCAAGATGCATTTGTATAAGTATTTTATCTTGTGAGAGAAAAGGATGAACGAGGGAAGGCCTTATTTGCAAATGTGGAGAGGTGTGTGGGTACTTTTTTGCAAAATTGCCATAGTTTCCTTCCTATCCGTCAGATATAAATCGGATGACCTATCTGCAGGATGGCAGGCACACCACCATCACCAACTCGTCTATATTGTGTTAAAAAAACTCTTTTTTTCATAATTATATATGTTATATATATATATATATATTCCCCTTGATTTTTCTTATGTATAAAGTTGTGATATAAAAGATTTTTATATTTCTTTACAGAGGGAGTATCTCTCCGTCAAAAATATACTTATGTGTAACTAGTTACTCCTGTCTTTCTACTTCCTTTCGCTGATATATGGGGCATCCGGCAACGGGGTCCACATGCCATATGCACCAAATTAGAGTGCACAACTGCACGGTAGACACACCCAGGTCGTAGCGCCGCAGTAATGCCAATTGAGCCGTCAAATCACAAAACCCCCACCTTTCCAGCTTTAGCAGTAAGCTGGACTGACGAAGCGGCAATATTTCACTGGGCCTGAATCCCCTTCTCCCTCGTCTGCTTGTTCAGAGAGAACCCCCTCTCTGCAATTGCATAGGGTTTTCTCATGGAGAACCAGGTACGAATACTTCATCCATCCCCGATAAATCCAAGTCCCTTGGTCGCGGGTAATCCTAGGATGGCAGCCGCCGCCGTTGATGCTTCCTACTGAATCTAGTGTGTTTCATTTGCAGTGCCCAAATTGCGAGGACCCTATAGGTTTCTGCGCCCTCGGCGACACGCCACACTTGTTCCTTCTCATCCTAACACAGGATTTTAAAACACGCACAATATGTTCCTAGAATCCTCTTTTCTATCCGGGAGGGTGGGGTTTTTTGAACATGTTGTCGACTAATTTGGAAATTTGGATTGCTATATTTGGATAAGAGGTACTAGTACGATGGTCAACACTGACGTGAAGGAGGAAATTATTTCTAGATTTGGATAGGGAATACATTGTGTTCTCATATTATTTTTCCTGCAGTGCATTACTTGCTCTGCCAGAACACATGTACTCAAGATGCTCGGCCTTGCCATAACTGAATACACCAGTTTAATGGTCACAGTGAAGACAAGCCATGGATATAAGTTCCGGGTTGGGTTCATGAACCAAGAAGATCGCTGATTTTTTTATGGCCGAACTTGGATAAACTTTCTCAGGTGTTACGGACTAAAAGTTGGTGCACGAATGTTGATGGAAATAGCAGAACCTGGTCTCATCTTCACTGTGATCTTCCACCCCGACGTTGTTCCAATTGTTCATCCATGTTAGTTTTGTATCTGGTTCTTGCTTGTTGCCTCGATTACTTCTTAATCCACCTATTCTATCTAACTAATCACAATTTAACTTTGGAAGTAGCAACGAATCTCTCACGAAGATGCTACTTCTAACTAATATTTTCTTATAATTGGTGGCACGTGTAGGTTTTTTCAGAGTTAAGCAGGCTGCTCGTTTGTTATTCTATAAGAACTCGGCTATTACTGATGGCACTAAAGTTGACTGGAACGACATCCACAAGTTCCTACACTTTATTGATTGTCTTGAGGTCCTTGTGCGGGTGTTTCAATGGTGGAAGGCCACATGGGATATGAGTGCCACTGCTGCACTCGTTGAACAGGTCCAACTGTGTCGAGAAACTTAAGGTACAAGCTGTTTTTTCTGTTATATATGTTGTTCATAAACTATTGCTTATACACAGTTTTACAGTTGTGATCTTCTTGAAACAGAAACTGCCCAGTTCTATTGTTCCTATCTGGATGCACGACCATGGTCGGGTCGGACTTAGCTTGGTCACAACATGATGTTTATGTCGACCTACTCCATTCCCCTTGGAGGTGAAGAGATACTTATTCATGGGTGGTCTCAAATAATGAAGGCCGTCCATCTTGCAGAATAGGACAGAAGATTATGTTCCTGCTTATCCATGGCTCTAAAGCGAATATCCTATTTATTGACCACATTGCGAGATGAAGCCGCTTTCAGAAGGTTGTGGATGCGCGGGGTGGCGCCTGGGCCTTGTCCTGGGGCTTGGCGGCCTCACCCTTGGTTAACTGTAGGCAAAGTAGCACTGTTTGAGGCGTGCTTTGAACGGTTGAACCTGTATAAGTACTCATACTGCTTTCAGCTATGGTTGTTAAGTGCCCCTGCTGGTTTTAGTTAAGGTTGTTAAGTACTCCTGCTTCTTTTACAGTCTATCGTGTTTCTTCAGTCATGTCTTCCTCCAGCCGCCAAAACCAAACCAATGCCGCGGGGCCACCTGCTTCCGCCTCCCACGGCTGGCTGCGCCTCAGCGCACGCATCGCCGCCCCACCGTCTTCTAAATCGTTAACGCCGACGTCCGAGGCCACGCCGTCGTCCTCCGCGCGCTTTGGTGCACTCGCCGCGGCACCGCCCTCTCGTGTTGTCAACATGTCAACAAACAACAGGAATCAGCAGAAGTACGTGGAGAGGATGACAGTAGGGGCCCACCATGTCCGCGTATGGAAAAAGAAAATGCTTCCTCCTAGTGGTTTCCTGACATCTGGGACCCACGACATTGTGAGCGTATATAGTCAATAGACAAGAGAACAGCACGAGATCGGCTGACACCTGGGATGTAGCTGCTCGAGCAGTATTTTTTTTGTTATTGTTGAGACGGAGCAGGGTTTCAACTGGGCTGTGGCCCGTCTAGCCTAGGCTTATATTTTATGTTCACCATATGAACAAAGCCATTTTTTCTTTGTGAAAATGATCCCAGTTTATTTTTTATGAAGAATACCCAATCCAAGCCTACTTATTTTTCTACGCCCTGATGGGCTGCAACTCTTTAAAGACGCCTGCAAATCTTGAAAGTAATATGAAATGGGTTGTAAATATAAAACCATATGACAAATTGGCAATTACTTTCTAATTTCTGAATTTTTTCACATTTTCAGATTCCTATTTCACTGGGCTTTAACCTAATTTAAATATATCTTCAAAGTACTTTAAATCTGGCTCGACATTTCGGTATTAAAAATAGTTTGGAACCCACAGAAATATGCGAAAATTTTAAACTTTTAACCCTGGCTCTGGCCATAAAAAATGGACTGCAATAAATTGCATAAGAAGTTGCAATGAGCTATATATAAATTATTAAAAAAATAGGGAATGGTCTGACTTGTGGGCCTATTAAGTTGCCGCGTATTCAAGATTTTTTTACTTATTATATACATCAACAAACGATTCTAGCAGACGTAACCGTTGGATGTCAATCCAACGGCCGTTGTGTTTCTTCAATCTCTGATCTTCTTGCTCCAGCCGCCAAATCCAGCGCCGGCGGGACCGCCTGCTCCCGCGTCCCGTGGCCGGCTGTGAAGCCGCGTAGGCCTCACCGCCCCTACTAATCCCACCGCTGGCTAGGGCATCCCTCTACTCACCCACACCCCCTGTTATTCTGTGCCGACGACAGCCTCACACCACAGCCGAACCAGTGAACCCTGTACTCCTCTCCACGTGGGCTTCCACTGTCTCGTCTTCCCCGGCTCCGCGTCATCCCCTTCCTAGGCCTCACAGTCGTCCACCGCCCTGGTGCTCTCGGCGCGGCGTGGTCAACATGGTCAAGGAACGACTTTCATCAGAAGAGTACTGTACGTGGAGAGGCTGACAGCTGGGTCCACGGCCGCAGCAAGGAAGTGCCTCCTTATTACGCGGAAAATAATGATTCCTCCACCTGACAGCAGGGACCCACCGAACGGGCCACCGTATTTCGCAAAATAACGTTTCCCCCTAACTACTGGGAGCCACCAGCTACATCTTTGCACACAAGGAAGTGCGTCCATATTACGGGCAAAGAAAAATGATTCGCCCCTGACTGCTGGGACCCACCAGCTACATCTTCACACGTAAGGAAGTGCCTGACAGTCGGGACCCACCTGGTCGAAGCGTACGTAGCGTTGTCATTCTGGGCGCGAACGTGTACGTACATACTGGTCGATGTAGAGGCCCGCACGTGTCGTAGCAGAGGCGCGCACGTAGCATGTACACGTACGTACAGCGGCCAGGGTGCAAGAATGAAAATACGGCCATGTACATACATACGGGAGGGGTCTCGAATGCCTACTCGCGCATACGTACGGTGCTACCTCTTGAGCTTGCGTTGGTTTTTCCCTTGAAGAGGAAAGGATGATGCAGGAAAGTAGCGTCAGTATTTCCCTCAGTTTTTGAGAACCAAGGTATCAATCCAGTAGGAGGTTACACACAAGAGGCCTTATACCTACACAAACAAATAAGAACCTTGCAACGAACGCGATAAAGGGGTTGTCAATCCCTTCACGGCCACTTGCAAAAGTGAGATTTGATAGAAATAATAAGATAAATATTTTTAGTATTTTTATGATATAAACTGAAAGTAAAGAATGCAAAGTAAAAATAGATCGGAAACTTATATGATGAAAAATAGACCCGGGGGCCGTAGGTTTCACTATTGGCTTCTCTCAAGATAGCTTAAGTATTATGGTGGGTGAACAAATTAGTGTCGAGCAATTGATAGAAAAGTGCATAATTATGAGAATATCTAGGCATGATCATGTATATAGGCATCACGTCCGCGACAAGTAGACCGAAACGATTTTGCATCTACTACTGTTACTTCACACATCGACTGTTATCCAGCATGCATCTAGAGTATTAAGTTCATAAAAGCAGAGTAACGCATTAGGCAAGATGACATGATGTAGAGGGATAAACTCAAGCAATATGATATAAACCCCATCTTTTTATCCTCGATGGCAAAAATACAATATGTGTCGTTTCCCTTCCTGTCACTGGGATCGAGCAATGCAAGATTGAACCCAAAGCTAAGCACTTCTCCCATTACAAGAAAGATCAATCTAGTAGGCCAAACCAAACTGATAATTCAAAGAGAATTGCAAAGATAACCCATCATACATAAAAGAATTCAAAGGAGATTCAAATATTGTTCATAGATAATCTTGATCATAAACCCACAATTCATCGGATCTCGACAAACAAACCGCAAAAAGAATTACATCGATTAGATCTCCAAGAGAATCGAGGAGAACTTTGTATTGAGATCCAAAGAGAGATAAGAAGCCATCTAGCTAATAACTATGGACCCGAAGGTCTGTGGTAAACTACGCACACATCATCGGAGAGGCTATGGTGTTGATGTAGAAGCCCTCCATGATGGATTCCCACTCCGGTGGAGCGCCGGAAAAGGCCCCAAGATGGGATCTCACGGGTACAGAAGGTTGCAGTGGTGGAAATAGGGTTTCATGGTGCTCCTGAATGTTTCCGGGGTACATGGGTATATATAGGAGGAAGAAGTAGGTCGGTGGAGCTGCGAGGTGCCCATGAGGGTGGGGGGCGCGCCTCCCTACCTCGTGGCCTCCTCACTTCTTTCTTAACGTCCACTCCAAGTCCTCTTGATCACGTTTGTTCCAAAAATAACTCTCCCGAAGGTTTCATTCCGTTTGGACTCCGTTGATAGTCCTTTTCTGCGAAACACTGAAATAGGCAAAAAAACAACAATTTGCACTAGGCCTTCGGTTAATAGGTTAGTCCTAAAAATAATATAAAAGTTCTTAGTAAAGCCCATTAAACATCCAAAACAGATAATATAATAGCATGGAACAATCAAAAATTATAGATACATTGGAGACGTATCATACGGCCAGAGCTCGTGTACATGGCTGGGTCGGAACGGAGAAACTACGTCGTGGTCGTGTTCATGGGGAGGCAACGGAATGCGTCGTGTTCATCGGGATGCAACAGAATGCGTGCTGTTCATCGGGAGCCAACCGGCTTGGACGGAACAGCTGATGAAAACGAGGCATGGCGTACCGCAGAACGGAGGAAACGGCCTTGTGTTCGACCGGCCACGGTCGAAACGGGATCCTGTTCATCGGGAGGGGTCTGGCGTACCGCAAAACGGAGGAAACGGACTTCTGTTGGACCTCCTATGGTCGAAACGGTGTCCTGTTGACCAGGAGGGGTGTGGCGTACCGCAAGACGGAGGAAATGGACTTGTGTTGGAGCGCTACGGTCAAAACGGGGGTCCTGTTCATCGGGACGGTTGTGGCGTACCGCAAAACAGGACTCCACGGGATACTTTTCATCTCCACCGTCGACCTCCTCCAACCTCCACGGGCTACTGTTCATCCACAGTCGACCTCCTCCAGCCTCCACCTGCGACTGTTCATCCACGGGCTCCTGTTCATCCAGCCCCCACCGCTCCTCCACCGGCTACTGTTGAACTAGCCCTCTCCACGGGGTCCTGTTCAACCACCCCTCCACGGGCTACTGTTCATCCAGCCCTCCACCGGCTACTGTTCAACCAGCCCCTCCACGGGGTCCTGTTCATCTAGCCCTCCATGGGGTCCTTTCATCCAGCCCTCCACGGGGTCCTATTCATCCACCCCCAACCGGCTCGATTGGGGTCCTGTTCATCCAGCAGCAATAGCCTCTACTACCATGGGGTCCTATTCATCCAACCCCTCACCGGGAATTGTTCATCCACCCCCCCCCCCAACAACACTCACTTTGTTCATCCGAGCGGCATCGATCGGCTTGATTAGCAGCGATAGCGAAGGAATCGCTTCGATCGGGTTGATTAACGAGCATCAATCGATCGCTTCGGGTTCGATGCTAGCGTAACTGCAGTCTGTCGCCCGGGTTCGATTAAGCGAAACGCCTCGCTTTCGGGTTGATTAGAGCCCAAGGCCTCGCACCCACGCGCGTATGTGTACGAGAGAAACGTGCATCGCTCGGCCCCCGACCACCCACTGTAACCGGGAACTCCCCGATATTTTCCTCGCCCTCGCTTCTACCACGGTTTTTCCGTCATGCACGACCCAAAGAATGTCATGCAGCTGCATCTCCGGCCCGCGCAGGACGAAAAGCCCATTTTCTGTCATGTTTTTTTGTCATATAAGTAGGAGCCCACCACATCTATGATGATACCAGGTTTTGTCACAATTATCGTCATAGAAGTGTCATAAGTATGACAGAAAAAAAGTTCAGTTCGTCCCAAAATGTTACGGATGTTTCTTTTTTTTGTAGTGATGCATAGACATGAATCGTAGAAAATCATTAATGGATTGCATGATGGAGACCTGAGTTTTAAAGTCTGTTTGGTGTCTCTATTGGAGGGCTCCATATTTAGTTGGTTGGAACATCAATTCAGCAAGGACATGAATATCAATTTGCTTGACCAGGTGTTAACTAAATTGGCTCATGGAATTCCACTGAGGTTTTAATAACAAATCTAGTTTTGGACAGCAAATTGTGTAATTGCATGGTAATATGAGTATAAAGGTAATGATTTGTTATATATGCATCAAAACAGAATATGTACAATTGCATGATGATCCTTTTCTCTTTCTTCTTTTGTTCTTTTCGTTAATGGAAGCAATCAAGTCCAGTTGAGACATGGTGCCGCTACAATGCACACACAACATGTCAATTTATAATTTTATTCAATACAACATACAAGATAGAAGCATGGCTGACAATAATATTTATATGAGAATTGGCTATCTATGCATCCTTGAATGTAATGTACATGACCACACATGCATCAATCAAATCCATCATGTCACATAACCAACAAAAAAGTTCATGGAAAAATGCACTAAATTCACCATATCAAATTCACATGCTCTTACCTCAAATACGCCTCACGGGGATCCATATGTAAGAAAATTTGCAACAAGATAGAAGTATGGTTAGAAAAACCACAAAACAGGAGCAAGGGGCGAGGAAGAAGTAGAGCAATGGATGGATGGGCAGAGAAGGAACATGAGCAAGGGAAGAGGAAGGGGAGCCAGTGAAGGAGAGGATATAAGAGGAGGGGATCTAGCAGCAGAGGAGATGGAGAGGTGTAGAGGAGGGGATCCGGTGGCATGGGAGTGATGGGACGAGCAAAGGAGGAGGAGGAGGAGATGTGATGATAGAGCAGGGGAAGAAGAGAAGGGGAAGGAGTGACATCGGGGAGCTTGGTCCGGGCAGTGGAGATGGGGCGGCACAGGGGGGTTGTGGTGGCCATGGGAGAAGGGGGTAAGACGGGCTTCTAAGATGGGGCAACACAAAAGGGTCATGACGATAATGGGAGAAGGGGAATGGGCCATTGCAAGGGGTTGTAGGTGCCGAAGGAGGAGGAGGAAGAGGAGGGCCGGGGAGGGGAGGTTATCAGCGCCGATGTCGTCGTCCTTCGCTTGGGGGAAGGAGGAGGCCTATTGATTATTATGTGGTCCTGCGAAGAAAGGAGGAGTCGAAGTGTTACCTTTTGTAAGACTTGGGTAGTCCTAGCCAAATCGGAGTGAGATATCTTGGTAACACGGGAGGGGAGGGTGTGTGCGACCAATCCTGTTGTGTATTTAATTGATTTACATATGTTGCTTCCGTGTGCATCCCAAATAGTCAAATTGAGAGTTGGGGGATACCAAATCCAATTCGGGACCCTCATAGTGACTTCCAATTTCACCATAGAAAAGTAGTGGTCGTAGCACACAATTGTCTTTTTAAGGACATAGCCCCGCCCTCTTCATCATTAGGATGCACACAACCATCTTTAATTAAAGTGCAAAAGTAGTAGGTCTCAACAAAAATAGAAACAAAGACCACAATTGGTTGATAAGAAGATTATATGACTCAACCGCATACCTTCTTATCGACTTAGCCGGCCAAACCGGTCGAATAAAGAGATCTACTACCATCTCCAAACGGTTGCACCCCAAGGTCATGTGCTCATGAGCATCCAAACGATGAAGTAATGACCCCATACGAATTGACACATTGGTCTTCAAGATAACCATCATTATTTTGTTTGGAGAAAGGGATCCATTAAAAATACAATCATTTCAAAAATTTCAAAATTGTCCATACTAGGCCCGAAACTCCCAATTGGAGGCATCCCTCAATGTATGGGTGGATACTGATAACCCACAAGTATAGGGTATCGTTTGTAGCCTTCTTCGATAAATAAGAGTGTCGAACCTAATGAGGAGCTAAAGGCAGAACAAATATTCTCTCAAGTTCTATCGACCACCGATACAACTCTACGCACACTTGACATTTACTTTACCTAGAACAAGTATGAAACTACTTTGCAAGAATAAAACTACGAGTACTTCGCGAGAATAAAAGTACGAATAAATTGCAAGGTAATAAAAGTGGATAGCTTTTTTCAACAAGAAAGTCATTTGTCCCTAGGAAATTGATAACAAGTACCGGTAATCATCCTTGTAATTTTATATGAGGGAGAGGCATGAGCTAACATACTTTCCCTACTTGGATCATATGCACTTATGATTGGACCCCTAGGAAGCATGCGCAACTACTAAAGATCATTAAGGTCGTGAAACCCAACCATAGCATTAAGTATCAAGTCCTCTTTACTCCCGTACGCCATAACCCACTTATCCACGGTTGGGCTGCTGTCATCCCCCGCAACACTTACAATAAGCAAGCCATGAACATATTGCAACACCCTACAGTGGGAGACCCTCACATTTGCACGAGACGGGGGGCAACGTCGGACAACACCATAAATAAAATATACAATCATACCAACCAAGATCACGATTAACCCATAGGACAAAACGGATCTACTCAAACATCATAAGATAACCATAGATAATTGAGAAGTAATATATGGAGTTGAGCACCATGTTTAAGTAGAGATTACAGCGGAGAGAAGGGGTGTTACTCCGCTGCATAGAGGGGGAGAGAGTTGGTGTTGACGGTACCAAGATTGTTGATGTAGATCGTTGTCACGATCCTAGCCCCAGCGGCACTTCGACACCACCGGGAGAGAGGGGGAGAGAGCCCCCCTCCTTCTTCTTCTTCCTTGGCCTCCCCCCTAGATGGGAGGAGAGTTCCCCCTCTGGTCCATGGCCTCCATGGCGGCGGAGGGGCGGGAGCCCATCCGAAATTGGATTTCCCTCTCTGTTATCTTCTGTTTTAGTGTTTCCCAGATCTGGCCGAAAACTGTTTCTTATATTCCGGGAGACCCGTAACTCCGATTGCGCAGAGATTTTAACACAATTTTTTCCGGATATAAGCTTCCTTGCGCCCGAAGTAGATCTCCAACCGATGTACGAGGTGAGCACAAGCCACCACCACGCGCCTGGCACCTGGGGCGTGCCCTGGTGTCTTGTGGGCTGTGTGGGCCTCCGTTTGCATTGATTCCAAGTCCCAAAAATCACATATATTCCAAAATAATTCTCCGTAAAATTTTATTGCATTTGGACTTCGTTTGATATGGATTTCTACGATACAAAAAACATGCAACAAACAGGAACCGGCACTGGATCAATAGGTTAGTTCAATAAACCATATAAAAAGTTGCCAAAAATATGTGAAAGTTGTATAATATTGACATGAAACAATAAAAAATTATAAATACGATAAAGACATATTAGATACCAACCACTAGTTCCCAAACAAATTTGTGATACCTGTTGATGATGGTAGGTTATATGCTAAAAGGACCGTACAACAAATCAAAATGACCAACAAGCAAGAGATAAAAGGACGATGAATTATTTCCTCTTGGTCATAAGGGCAACTTAACTAACATCCTTGCCAGTTTTTCTTTTCCGTATTATCCTTGGTGAGGATCACTTTCCTTTGTAAGAACCATATTTTTCCTTGGTGAGGACCGCTTCCCTTCGACCCAATATTAATAATGCCTCCCTACGTATACTTGATGGTAAACACGTCATTTGTATTTAATATCCATCAAGATACATCATATATTTATGATAAGTTGACAGACGTCAACATGCGCATCCAAGGGAGCCACGCTGTCCATTTTCTGCTCATTAAAGCCCTTCAAAAATGAATGTTTAAAGGTGTTATCCTCAAGACTGAATGCATAGTAAATTCTTTCATGTGCACCACATTATAAAAGAGTTACATATTGGAGAGCAAGCGGATTGTCTCCCAACCAGATGTCTTCCCAGGCTCTTAGATTGTCCATCGCAAACCTCGAAATAACCTCTATTAAAAAATACTTGACCTTCCAGAGCGGTGAATCAGTAGGCCTTGCCTAGGGCCGACTCTAGGGGTGGGGAGGGGAGCTTCCCCACCCCCTTAGTAGCCCATGGCTGGACCAGGGTGAAAGCAAGGATGAACAATCTCTTTTTTCGTGAATACACAGAAGACTTGTATATCATTGTATTGATAGGAGAATAGAATGTGATCGTTACAGGGTTGTTCTCGAAAGCACATGCGCACAAGAGATGGTGTGAACGGGATGAACAAGGGCGCAGCAAGGTGGGCCCGCGCGAACCGGAAAGAAAACACACTACGTCTCGTCAATCAGTTGGCCATGCCCCTTGGCCCCGGCACGCACCCAAGCGCGGGTGTCCTCCTTGATACACTCGGAGAGTTTGATGACAGAAGGGCTGCCGGGGTTGAACACGCAGTCATTGTGGTGCTTCCACAGTCTCCAAGTAGTGAGGATCATGACAGTGGCAAGTCCTCCGCAGAGGGCGGTCGGAGAGTCGTGTATGAAGACAGAGAACCACTCGCGGAACTCACAGTCCGGGATGGGCATGGCGGCAGTGGCGTGGCACCAAGAGAGGATCTCGTGCCAAACCTGACGCGAGAACGAGCAGCCGGCCAGAGGATGTTGCATAGTCTTTGGCTCCTGGTCACAAAGTAAGCAAAGAGGTGTGTGGGGCAGGCCACGGCGCGCCAGCCTGTCCGCCATCCAACTTCTGCCTTGATAGACAAGCTAAAGGAAGATCTTGACCCGGAGAGGCGACCAAGATTTCCAAGTTAGCCTCCAGGCAGGCTCGATGGTCAATCCGGAGAAGAGCTCCTGGTAGCATGATTTCGCAGAGTATGTGACAGATGTGGTCCATCGCCAAGAGATGCGATCCAGGACGTTTGAGAGAGAGAAATCGTGAAGCTGGGTCCAGAGTAGGACGTACTGGACCAGGACCTCGGGGCCGAGAGTGTCGTGGATATCGCGGATCCAGGCGCGGTTGAGGAGGCCATCACGGACCGTCCGCAGTCGTCGGCGTCGGCTCGGGACCATGGCATGAAGCAAAGGGGGCAATCTCGGAGATGGAGTTGCAGGTCGTGATCATCCAAAAACCGGCAATTAGTATCATCGCTGAGCTCCCAGCGTGTGGACACCCGGAAAATGGAGTGAACCTCGGGCATGCAGCGCGTGGCCGAAACGTTGGAGATCATGGATGCCCAAGCCACCGAACGCGATCGGGCGGCACACCCGACTCCAGCTAATGAGACAGTGCCCTCCGTTCGTAGTCTTGTGGCCATGCCAAAGAAAACCACAAACCAAGCGGTTGACCTGCCGGAGGATCGAGGGGGTGTAGCGCCATGGCAATGAGGATGTCGGTTTTCATGGCGCAAAAGATGTGCCTCACAAGAGCAAGGCGCTCGCCGCGGGAAAGCATGGAGGCCCACCAGGGAGAGAGCTTCTTCTCCAAGGATTAACAATCTCTAGGGGCATGTACACACACAGGGCCATAGGCACGTAGACGCAAGTAGCCCACTAGCCTAGGATGAACAATTTCTAGAAGTTGCAATAGCTAGTTTTCCTTTCGATGATCACCATAACTTCCGGGCAGTCGTTGGACAAGCCTTCGCTCTTCGATCTAGCAATCTCCCACCCATGTACTCACTTCCCCCTTCTCCTTCTCTGTCTCACCGACTCCCTCCAAATTCAGTTTCCCAAAATCCTAATCGACAGCCACGATGACAGGCAGCAAGAGACCAACACCTACCACCCTCTAGAGACATTCAACGCGTACGAACCGCTCATGCCTCCCTCCCGTCTCTTCTAGTCAAGTACCTACATCAATCAAATCCTCCTTGCAGCTTCTGCCAGTTTGCCACAATCCCTAGTAGGATTGTTTCTCAACAACCAAGTCGTGCATAATTTCCATCCTCTTAAATTGAATGGATATGTACCACATCTAATATATGCATGTTTAATTCTAAATTGTAATTAGATTCTGTTTTCTAATTCTGTCATTTTCTAGGATTGAGAGATATATTATCTGAAATATGCATCTAGAAAGTTCATATTTCATAGATAAATTGTTGGATGATAGCGTGTGCATGTGATCACTCACTATGTTGCATCTGACTTGCTAACTTACCGTGGAAAAGCACTCGTAGTTGTGTCTTGGTAGAAACCTAATTAAAACATGACTAACTCCGAGTACACCAATATAAAACACTAAACTTAATACAATACATAGGTTACTCCCTCCATTTAAAGTATAGTGTATGTTAATTTTTCCAAAGTCAAAATATTATTAACACCTAAAATAGTAAATCAATACCATTAGATTCCTCAAGAAATTTATTTGTATATGATATATATTCAGTGTTACAAATATGGACACATCTCTATAAATTTGAACAAAAATTGTGCAGCTTTACTTTTGAAAACAACAATGTGTGGAAGAAAAACCTCGAGTAACGCAAATCATGGCCTAACAAAAATTGTGACGCACGCGTCTCTCCTCCAAGGAAAAGGCGGTTAGGGTTCCTGCTGTCCTCAGCTGCACTGCGCATTTGCCTCGTCTCCCGTGGCCTTAGGGTCATGGGGGCGCGGTGGATCTGGGCCTTCATTGATGGGAGGACTTTGTTTTTAGGTATTTCTTTGAGTTTTATTAAGGCTTGTGTCCTGCTCAAGGTGAGATGGCGGCAGCTTCGTGAAGATGAAATAAAAATTCTCACTAATATGTACTTGTCCCGATGTGTCGTCTAGTATCGTTGAAGAACGCGTGGAGACGTATACTACAATACAAATGAAATTTTTCTATAGTTTTTGTAGCGGAAATCTGGATGCCCACAACATTCAGTTTGTGCACATTGAAGTGGGTTCGGAGTCCTAGACGTTGCAAACTCCCATGTGTCTGCATGGGGTCTCAACCCGTTTGCATGTGCTGTACTAGTATGTGCACTTTTCGAGTCATAATCTTCCCACGGCAAAATCAACTAGAGAGTCAAAACACAACAAGGTTTGCCTGGCTTCTGGCTTCGATGAGGAAGAGGCGATAATGGTGATGTGCTTTCGACTCGCTTCAGTGTTTGTAGTTGTCGCTTTAGGTAGGCTACGGATCTGGATATATTTTTTATTTCAGGTGTTCTTTGTATTATCTTGACAGTTGATGAATACATCAGAAGTTTTTCTGGAAAAAAAAAGGAGTCAAAACAATAAAGATACTCCAATCTTAACGATATGCAAAATAAGGTAATCCGATGAACAAATACATGCGAATTTGGTAAAACAAATCTTGCATGCACGTAATTGCTACTAGTGCAACACCGTACACACCACCGGTAAATCTTAGCCGTCGGTTTATTTATTTTTCTGACCGCAATCCTAACCATGGATCTAAATTCAACGAGAAGTTGAACCGTCAAGATCGCTGGCCGGGGTGCTGGTCTCAGTCTCTCAGACCGAACTGGTAACCATCTTCGTCCCTCCTTCCTCCTCGCGGTCACCTTCGCCATCCTCGGCGACGAGCCCGTCGCCCTCCTCCTCCCTATCCCACTCCTTGTAGACGTCGAGGAAGTAGAGCGTGCAGACCATGGCGACGCATGCGGCGAACATGGGGATGGGCCCGAAGAGCCAGAGGAACACCGGGCATGAAAAGTAGAATGCGCGGACGCCGAGCGACCAGAAGTAGCTGCCGCGGTTGAGTGTGGAGGTGACGTAGTCGATGGCGAGGCCGGGGCGGCGGTGGCGGTGCGCCTGGAGCGGCACGTTGACGAGGATGCCTGTGTGACTGTAGTACCGGATGGACTGCACGTTGAGGAGGAACGCCACCAGGAAGCAGACGAGGATGGCCAGGAACTTGACGGACAGCGCCGCCTGCCCCGCCGCGCCCAACACGATGTTGTTCTTGCTGCTGTTCTGGGCGGGGCTGGCGGTGCCGGAAAAGAGGCCGTGGGCGGCGCCGCTGGCCATGAGGGCAGCGACGAGGGAGCTGAGGGTGATGGCGACGGAGGCGAGCACGGAGGAGGCCATGATGGCGTTGCGCATCGTCTGCACCGCTAGCACGGCGTGCTTCCCGAGGGTCCTCCATGATGTGGCGCACCCAGATGCGGCGGTTGATGGCGTTGATGCCGATGACGGTGGTGGCCGGGCGTCGCCGGATGCGGAGGAGGAGCCACAGGTGGTACCCCAGCATCACCGCCAGGCCCAGAGGCACCAGCACGTAGTCCAGGCGCTGCTCCGACTTGCTGCCCATTGCTTCTGCTCCTCCTGCCGCTCCTGCTGCTACACCGGAGGCGTATGTACTACTGACTGTGGTAGCTGAGCTGCCGAAGGAGTGCACTAAATATATAGTAGCAGGAGCTAGGAGTGCTAAGAATTTATTTGTCAATTAAATCTCACATAGAAATTGGCAACGTCTTGGACTTTGCACCTATTTTCGTATGCGAACGCATGTAGTAGTAAATGTGATGGGCACGTGAACTGTAAACATAGGGCGTGGTCAAAGGTTGTATTCCTTCTTCCTCCAGCTCGCATCCTTCCCCAGACCGCCGGTCGAACCGCCTGCCACCACCACCCACGATTGACGGTGCTCCCGCAGCCTCGCTGCCCCCACCCTCCACGGAACCACCTCCCATCGTCAAGCGGGCATCGTCCCTGGCCACCCCTCTAACCCCTGCAATGATCGGTTTTTTCTCCGGCGAATTAGCACCACGGCCGTGCTGCCGCCCACACCCTCCCAACCTAAGATAGATGATGGGTAGCCTGCCGAGCTTCTTCCTCGCCTCTGGCGAGCTTATCCCTCCACTCCGGCGAGCTTATCCAAAATTCACTGACCCAAGTTCAGAAATCAGAAGAATGACATGTCTCCTCTGTAAAGATATATAAGAGGTTCTTATATTTCTTTATGAAGAGAGTAGCTATTGTGGTAAACATACTATTTCACTATGGGGATAAAAGAGTGAATTCCAGTTTTTGGCAACCTATTGTTTTAGAGAGAATGTTTTGATCTATTCACAATCAATCATGACAGTACAAGAGCACTAGAAATATAATAATAAAAAGTACAACAGGATCCATATACCATCTAGTGACGACTACAAGTACCGGAGCAAGCTAAAAGCAAACCCCCATCATCACTCTTTCATGGAGTCAGGCAAATCTTGTTGGAGTATAAAATTGCAAATTGCCTCATTTAACTTTTTTTATAGGCGTGGCTAGGCCTCAGTCGACTGAGACTTAACCAAGTCTCAGTCAAGTGATATAGTATGTAAGAAGAAAAAGAAAAACTGATTTTTTTTTTACAAATCTCCATGCAAAATCAAAAGAAGATAGTATCGACTGAGACATAACGAAATCTCAGTTGACTGAGACTCAGTAAAACTGTTTTTCTATCCAGTTTTAGTTTTTACCGCATTTAGCGATCTACCAAGTGGGTACGGCCGTTAAGTACATATGGCTTCTTCTGGCGTGTTTTTTCACGTTCAAACCAGTCGAATTCGAGTAGTTAATGACCCACGGGCTTTGCATGATTATTTCCTTCTTCACCACGCAAGCAACTCCATGTTCTTTACTTTGATCTCATTCTTCTTTACCGTGTTTGACTCCGGGTAGGCCCTTGTCTACAGATAACTCCATTTACGGTTTGTTCGGTAAAAAAAAACTCTAGGGGAACTATCTGCGAACTAAAATACTTTAAAAGAGGTAAAAATTGCAAGTTAAATGGGGTAATCTTGATGAAAAGCTGCTAAAGGTAATCCACCAAAAAAAGATTGAAGTATTCTCTCCGTTTCTTTTTAGTCTGCATATAAAATTTGTCTGAAGTCAAACTTCACAAAGTTTGACCAACTTTATACTCCTCCATATTACTTGTCGCTTAAATGGATGTATGCTAGATACATCCGTTTAAGCGACAAGTAATATGAATCGGAGGGAGTAGAAAAAAATCAACATTCATAGTACGAAATCAATACCATTAGATGCATAATGTAATTAATTTATACATATAACTTTATTATAGATGTTGAATTTTTTTAATATAAATTTGATCAAACTTTGCATCATTTGACTTTAAACAAATCTTATATGCAGAGTAAAGAAAATGAGAGAGTATAAGATAAAAATTGAATTCGTCCAAAATAAAGTAGACAGTGCATTAATTTTAAAAGATATTTTTAAGAGAGATGTCAAAAATCAGCTAGAGTTAACTGTATACAAAGGGGAGGGGCGATTTGGCTCCCGAGCTCATCTACACCTGCCATAAACAGTAAAATCATAAAATTATTAAAAAATGATTTTAAAAAATCTGATTTTTTATTTGCATGGATGATGTTTGCATGAACTGTTCGGACAAATTTTTTTTGCTGAGAGATACTCAGGTGTCCAAACGAGCTGAAATTTGACACGGACCTCACGCACTGAAACATCTTCCATGCAAAAAATCTACTCCCTCCGTTCCATAATGTAGTGCCTATAGATTTTTTGAGAAGTCAAACTTTGCAAACTTTGACCAAGTTTGTAGAGAAAAATATGTATATCTACAATAGCAAAAATATATAATGTGAAACTACATCTTATGATGAATCTAGTGATATATGTTTCGCACTCTACATGTAAATATTTTTCTCCACAAACTTGATCAAAGTTTGTGAGGTTTGACTTTTCAAAAAATCTATAGACACTACATTATGGAATGAAGGGAGAAGTATTTTTTGAATTTGTTAGTATTTTACTATTCATAAGGTGCAGATGAGCTCAGGCTCATAGATGAATATTCGTAAAGCAGCTATTGCCATTCTTCGTTTCAAAAGTCAAATGTGCAGCTTCTAAAGTCTGATCCTGTGTGAGAGATTCGCGCATCTCCGCCCTCCGTCAGTGAAACTACGAAAGTGACGTGTGCTAAGAAAAGCAAGAGTACGTTCGCTTGTACTCCCTCTGTATTTTAATGATCTAAATGTTCTTATATTAGTTTACGGAGAAAGTACATGACATATCTTTTTTGTTTAGAAATACAGTACATAGACACACACGTCACATAGACACACACATTCACCCTTAGAGCAAGTACAATATGATGACATAGGCGGGCTGTAAGCCTTTAAATATTATATTTTGGATGAGTTGGAAGAGAGAGAGAGGAGGAGAGAGAAAGGAAGCGGGCTACTGATTAACAGCCGGCTGCAGCACGTGCTCCTAGACATGTTGTGAGAAAGGAAGATGAGCCATGTATAAAAACAATAGTACATATTTAAATGCAACTATTGTACTTGCCGCCTATAAGCTTGGCTATAGATGATATGGCAAGACCATATAGCCAACAGCTGACTATACTATTAACCATGCCCTTATGGATGCATACACACTCTCTATCTGCACATCTAAAAAACTGAGCCGGCAGATCTTAAGATTGATGAAATATCTACAAACACCTCGTAGCTGAGGACACGTCATACCGCTCAAAGAATAGAGCTAGAGAACTTGAAATAAATCCTGAAAATATGCGAGTGCACGTGCTAAATTTAGTACTTGAATCCAGGCGGGCTGGTTCCACTACAAGGAATCCGACGATCTAAGTTTTGCACGGCCTACATCCCAGAAAATTTAACTAACTTGATGACGTATATAACATATTTCTTTTTTCCAGATGGAGACCACTTTAAATTTGTCTGTAGTGCATTCATTGACGTCATATATTATTCAACAGATAACTATTGTAAGCACTACCTCCACTTTCAAATAGACAACATTATAATATACATGGAAAAACATTTGTGAGATTTCATAGTTTCTAGAGAGTCGCAGATTTTGTGCTTCTCGGGTTTCAACAGGTTCCCCTAAAAATAATGTAAATCTTTTCATGAACAATTTATCTTTTCATTTAAAATTAATAGACGGTACACTTACTAGTTGTTGCAAAAAGAGCTTACTCCAGGTGTGTTGGAATATGTTATTGGACCATATTTCTCATAATCTCTGTCTACTTAGAACATAGCTAATGCTCCATCATGGACTGCTGCTCCAATGATCACGGTCAATTAAGTATGTCTGGGGGTGGGGGGGGGGGGGGGGTAGACGAAGCAAAAAGGGACTATTTTTTCAAGTTTTTGTTTCATTGGGGGTTTTTCAGCTTTTTTATGGTAGTCTATCAAGCAGTCTACACATGCATGTCTATAAGAGTATAGACAGCGAAATGTAAAGACTTGCAAGAGTAAAGTAAGAGTATAGTTTGAGAAATGCAAACATGGGGTGGTTCCGTGAAGATCTTCCCGTGGTTCGGATAATTGGCACTATCCTACTCCACACTGATGGAGGCTTTGATCTGTAAAGGACAATCACCCATGAAGGGTTCACGAAAGGAGCAACCAACATGTGCCATCATGGCGTACGTCCATGGAAAATTAGCCTCACTTGAGGTGGATCTTCACAAAGTAGGCAATCTTTTAGTACTTACAAACTTCTTGGTTTTTTCATAATCTTGAAGACTCCCAAGCACGATCTAGGAGGCGCACACGCTCCAAAGGTAATAATATTGAGGTTGCTTGGTAATGAATTTCTTACTCTTGTGCTTCAAAAGATAATCTAGGAATTGAGAGGTACGGGTGAAAAGCAAGACAAAGATTAGATCTCAAAGAGATGGCTTGATGGTTGGAGTAGAAAATCCTTTGAAATAACAACAACATAGGATACGAGTGGGGTTTGCTTCGAGTCAAATTCAGTGATAGGTGCAGGGTTATATAGGTTGGACACGAAATTAGACTGTTACACATTTAACACAGACCAAACAATGCAAATGTCATTTTTCCCTTCAAACAAGCCACAACAAGATTTGTTTTAAAGTTCCTATATTTTTAAAAAAATGTTCAAGAATTTAAAAGATGTTTCCAAATTTTATAAAAGTGTTTACGGATTTGAAAACATTCATGAATTAAAAGATGTTCATTAATTTGATTTTTTCATGAACTTTAGAAAATATTCATAAATGTAAAAATATCGATGAATTTTTAAAATGTTCCACACATATAAAAGTGAGGAAAATAAAATGGGGGAAAAGAAAAAAAAGAATGAATGTGAAACAGATAGAGAAAACAGATAATATTATACGAAGAACCTTCCAAAAATTGAAGGAAAATAAAGAAGAAAAGGTCGATGGGCGTCATGATGCGGCTGAAGCAGGGGTTCATGCATTTGCTCGCTTTCCTCTTTTTTGGAGAATTTAAATCTTTATTCAAACTCCAACAGATTTACTGGAAATGTTTCAGATTACAGTGGAGCATGCCCAGCCTGGACAACATCATTAACATAGGTGCGGGCTGGCTGCTCCACCTACTCCAAGGATGTGTGGAAGACAGAGCGCCTTCTGGTGCTCATGACGATGTGGCGAACGTGGCACGTGCGCAATGAAATCACTCACTCCAAGCCGGTACCATCCACGGAGGCTTCTCGACGCTTCCTGTCAAGCTACATCGACTCACTACTGCACATCCCGCAACACCCTGAGGCAAGGCTGTTATATTTGCTAGGGCGAAGATACACGTGGAGCAATGAAAGAAGGCTGCCAACCATGGAGAAGATCGACCACGTTTTCACTACAAACTCATGGGAGGACTTACACCAATCCTGCCTGCTTACGGCGATGGGATCCGCGGTATCTGACCATTGCCCGCTTCTCCTTGACTTGGATGCTGCGTTCCACATGGGCAGGCGGTTGCAGTTCGAAGCGTTCTGGCCGAAAGCTGAGGGGTTTCGAGACGCGGTAGCTGAGGCTTGGCACTCGATCCCATCATCCGGAAACCCATTCAAAGTGTTGGATAGTAAACTTGAGCCCTTTGCCGAAAAGTTGCAACGGTGGAGTGAGCGGTGGATTGGAAACATCAAGATGCAGAATCTTGATCGCGCATGAGATCATCTTCAGGCTAGACGAGGCAGCGGAAAACCGCATCCTTACGGATCAAGAGCATGGGCTACGGAAAGTGTTAAAGAGGAAGTTGCTAAGATTAAGCTCGCTGGAAAGAACAATTGCCCGACAGCGTTCTCGCATGCTCAAACTCAAGGAGGGAGATGCCAGCACTGGATTTTTTCACCGACACGCGTGTCATAGGCAGCGCAAAAATGCCATTCTTACCTTGCGGCATAATGAAGAGATCGTCACAGGCCAGGAGAGCATTGCACAAGTGGTCGATGCACACTATGCCAGTACTTTCAGATCGTCCCATCAACGGCTGCATTCGATCGACTTGGACCAGCTAGACCTCCCAACCAGGGACATGCCAAACTTGGAGACACCTTTCTTGCCGGAAGAAGTGGAGAAGATCATCAAGTCCATGCCACTAGACAAAGCACCGGGCCTGGATGGTTTTACGGGCAGATTCTACACCACATGTTGGCAGATCATCAAGGTGGATTTCATGCGCGCTCTGGACCAATTTTTCAGTGGAGATATGCGAGGCTTGGCGGCCATCAACCGAGCAGTGGTAACTCTCTTACCAAAGAAGGAGGGTGCGATCGACCTTAAGGATTTTAGGCCAGTCGGTCTAGTTCATGGGGCCATTAAGATCTTCGACAAAATCTGGCGACTAGGCTTGCGGATGAGCTGCCGTTCTTGGTGGGTAACCATGAAAGTGCCTTCGTCTTGAGGCCGTACTTTACACGACAATTTCATGCTCGTGCAGTGTACTGCAAGGAGACTTCATGCGCTGAGAAACCCAACGGTCCTGCTCAAACTCGATATATCAAAGGCCTTTGATACGGTGAAGTGGCCTTTTCTCCTGGAAGTTATGACACGCTTGGCTTTGGGCGGAGATGGAGGGACTGGATTTGTGGACTGCTTGCCACTTCGACGATGAAAATTGCAGTGAATGGAGTGCCAGGGGAAACAATCTATAATGCAAGTGGGCTAAGGCAAGGTGACCTGATCTCCCCAATGCTATTCATCCTCTGTATGGAACCACTACAAGCCTTGTTCAGCAAGGCCACCGATGAGGGCATCTTCGCCCCTCTGGCTACAAATGGAGTACACCAGCGGCTGTCCATGTTTGCCGACGACGTCATGCTGTTCTTCAAGCCCTTGCCTCAAGAGATCCGAGCTTGCAGAGAGATTCTGGCTATGTTTGGGGCTGCCTCGGGCCCTGTGGTGAATATGACCAAGAGCGCGACATTGCCCATTCGTTGCTCGCAGGAGGAGTTAGATGCAGTTTGCACATTCTTGGCCTGCACAAGTTCATCATTCCCATGCAAGTATCTCGGCCTACCACTCTCAATCAGGAAGGCCACGCCCGCGCAGTTCCAGTACTTGGTGGAGAGTTTCGCTAACCGTCTGCCCAACTGGAAGGCCGCTTCCCTACCGAAAAGTGGAAGACTCATCCTCATTCTCTCGTTACTATGCGCAATCCCCGTCCATGCTATGCTCGCCATGAATATCCCCCCGAAGACACTCACCGCCCTGGCAAAGATTTGCCGAGGCTTCCTCTGGTGTGGCAAGATGGAGGCGCGCGGTGGCAATTGCGCCGTGGCATGGAATTCGGTGTGCCGTCCTAGGTGGGCAGGAGGTCTCGGCATACCAAATTTGAGGTGGTTAAACACCGCCATGATGGCAAGATGGCCGTGGCTACAGCGTACCAATCACACGAGGCCTTGGGCGGAATTCCAAATTACAATCCCCGCAGAGTCAAGAGCACTCTTTCGTGCGGCGGCAACAGCTACGGTTGGGCATGGACATGACACACGATTCTGGGAGGACAAGTGGATTGACGGCTACCGAGTCAAGACTTTGCGCCCATGATCTACTCGAAGGTAGCCAGACAAACGAGATCTTCACGAACGGTCGCAGAGGCACTTACAAATCATGCCTGGGCGGTGGACGTTGGGCCTGAGCTTACGGCTGACATGCTTCAGCAGTTTTTGGACCTATGGCATCGATTGGGCGTGGCCCTGTGTGAGGACGAGCCGGACAAGATTCTCTGGGCATGGGAGAAGGATGGCATGTTCTCGGCGCGTTCAGCATATGCGGCCAAGTTCGCGGGACTTGAGGTTGCTCCAACGGCGGAGTTCACGTGGAAATCAAGGGCGCCATTGCAGCGTAGGTTCTTTGCTTGGCTGGCCATGAAGAATAGGTGCTGGACCTCTGACCGCCTCGCTAGAAGGGGACTCCCTCACCAAAGCTCGTGCCCATTCTGCGGCCAACAGGAGGAGACCGTCACCCACATCATGATCGGATGTGTCTTCGCTAGGGCAGTTTGGAGCAAGGTGTGTCTGGCCTTGGGACAACCAGACCGTGCCCCAACGGCGACAGAATCCCTCCCGGAGTGGTGCATCAGGCAGGAGGAAATTGGGCAGCACCGAAGGATATCTAGGACAATTTCTATCTTGGTTCTATGGGAGCTGTGGATCCACCGAAATGCAGCAGTCTTTGACGGAGCGGTGCCATCCACACTCACGGTGCTAAAGAGCATTGAGAGGGAGGCCAAGGCATGGAAGCAGGCAGGGTTACTGCGAGGGGAAGTCGAGGCGTTCATGCTGGGCCTTGCATCGTGGGAGAGTAGCGAGTAGTCCTTATTCTGAGTAGTCCGGTGGGATGGCCGGGGGCTACATGTAAATAACATTATACTTGCATGTGTGGAGGGTTATTACCCTTTCCTTCTATAATATATGATACGCACACTCGTGCGTATTCGAGAAAAAAAATAGGTTATGTAAACAAAAGGAGAAGCACCCACCAGCTTTCTGTACCAGACCCCCGGAGCGATGGAGGAAGCCGCCAATGGGATGGAATAAACTAATGTGGAAGGGTGATTCGTCGAGGCTGATGGGTCCGGGGGTGCCGGTATGATACTGCGGAACCATTCAGGAGAGATATATGCATCATGCCGGCAACTACTCTCATGTACGAGTGCTCTCGAGGCTGAGCTATCAGCCTGTAGGGAAGGCGTTGCACTGGCCCTGGATTGGAGTTCGGAACCTTTTGTACTAGAGACGGATAGCTCTGTTGCGGCAGCCGTGCTCTCAGAAAATCAAACCAATAGATCTCCTGTCGCTGCACTTGTAGAGGAGACTAAGTTCCTACTTAGTTCAGGCAGGGAGCATGCCATAGCGCATGTTAGTAGGACATAGAACCTAGTTAGTCATCAGCTGGCTCATATGGGGAGGTCTGTGTCCCGTGTAGAGATGATTTGGCGCATCGATATTTCATTGATCGTGCACTAGGCACATATATATAGATATAAGGGGTGTGACCGGTATCTTGTCTCCTAAGATATACGTACATACAGAGAGAGACAGACACTACACGTACTGCATAAGAAACCCAGACCTACGTACATATGTACACATGTTCAACACCGCGTCGGCGCCGGTGACGCAGAGACTGGACCGAAAGCCCTCGAAGGTCGAGGTGGGTAGTCCCTTCGTCATAACATCGGTGAACTGCTGATCGATGGGTACATGTAGAACTCGAACACGACCAAGTGCGACGTGCTCCCTGACGCAGTGAATGTCGAGCTCAATATGCTTCGTCTGTCGGTGATGGAAAGGTACACCGCGGAGACGTTGTCATAGTAGACAAGCGTAGCCTTGGTAACCTCACATAGCAACTCCTGAAGTAGCTGTCGTAGCCAAGAGCACTCCGCGACGGCGTTGGCCACTGTCCTGTACTTAGCCTCGGCGCTCTATCGTGAGACTGTGGGTTGTCGTTTAGACGACCTCGAAATCAGAGAGGGCCAGAGGTAGACGCAATAGCCGGAAGTGGAGCGTCGAGTGTCGGGACACCTAGCCCAGTCGGCGTCGGAGTAGGCGACAAGAATGGTGTCAGGTGATGCCGTCAGGGTGAGACCCATAGAAGTGGTTCCACGTATGTACCGAAGAATACGTTTCACCAGAGCCCAATGAGTATCACGAGGAGCATGCATATGAAGGCACACCTGCTGGACAGCGTATTGAATGTCCGGACGCGTCAGCGTGAGGTACTGAAGAGCACCGACGATGGAGCGGTAGAAGGGAGCGTCAGACGCCGGAGAACCCTCGACGGCGGACATCTTAGCCTTCGTGTCGATAGGCGTAGGAGCAGGCTTGAAGTTAAGCATGCCCGCTCGCTCTAGAAGCTCATAGGCGTACTTCTGCTGGTGCAGGAAGAAGCCAGTGGCCCGACTCACAACCTTGATGCTGAGGAAGTAGTGGAGAGCCCCCAAGTCCTTGAGGGCGAACTCGGTGCCGAGGCGAGCTGTGATCTGCTGAAGGAGCGCTGGCGAGGATGCAGTCTGGATGATGTCGTCGACGTACAGGAGGAGGTAAGTGGTGGCGGTGCCCTGGTGATAAACAAACAGGGAGGCATCGGACCGTGTGGACCGGAACCCCTGCTGCTGAAGAAAGGCCGCGATCCACTGGTACTAGGCCCGAGGCGCCTGCTTCAACCCGTAGAGAGAACGAGAGAGAAAGCACACGTGGTCCAGATAGTCGGTGTGGACGAAACTAGTAAGCTGCTGACAAAATACCTGCTCGTCGAGATGGCCATGCAAGAAAGCATTGGACACATCGAGCTGGTGAACTAGCCAGGCGCGAGAAACAGAAAGCTAGAGGACAGCGCGAATCGTGCCCGGTTTGACAACTGGGGCGAAGGTGTCGGTGAAGTCCACGCCGGCACATTGGCGGAAGCCGCGCACCACCCAACGCGCCTTGTAGCGCTTGAGAGAGCAGCCGGGGCGAGTCTTGTGGCGGAAGACCCACTTGCCAGTGAAGACATTGGCACGGGGAGGCCGCGGGACAAGCTGCCACGTACGGTTGCGCTGCAAGGCGTCAAACTGCTCACGCATTGCAGCTTGCCAGTTCGGATCCCGAAGGGCTGCGCGAGCGGAGGTGGGGAGCCTGGACGGGGCCAAGGTAGACGCGGCACACGCATACTCGTCGGAGGTGTAGCGCGTGCTAGGACGAAACATCCCAGTCCGAGCCCGAGTGACCACACCGGTGAGAGGTGCGACTGCAGCCGGCGGAGCCGACGGGGGGGACCGGAGAGGAGGAAGTCGAGCCGGTGTCCGAAGACTCCAAGGGGCCACCCGTGGCGGCGCCAGAGGCCAAAGTGTCGGGGGCAGCGGAAGGGGCCGTGACAACGGGGGCGGCTGAGGGGGCCACGACGACGGGGCCGGCCGATGGGGCCGGCCGACGGGGCAGCAGGGCGACGGGCAGCCGGGCGCCGGGAGCGCGGGCAGGGCCGACCCGGTGCACGGCTGGGCGGTTCGCCAGAGGTGGAGGCAGGGGTGAACCGTGCCGCGCGAGACGCCGAGGGTGACGGTACCTGCTGAAACGGGAACACCAGCTCATCAAAGTACGCATGCCGCGAGGTGAAAACGCGATGGGGGCGCGCCCTGCACCCTCGTGGACAAGGTGTGGGCCCCCTGATGCTGATTCTTTCGCCAGTATTTTTTATTATTTCCAAAACGTGTCTCCGTGAATTTTCAGGTCATTCCGAGAAATTTTATTTCTGCACAAAAATAACACCATGGCGGTTCTGCCGAAAACAACGTCAGTCTGGGTTAGTTCCATTCAAATCATGCAAGTTAGAGTCCAAAACAAGGGCAAAAGTGTTTGGAAAAGTAGATACATTGGAGACGTATCAACTCCCCCAAGCTTAAACCTTTGCTTGTCCTCAAGCAATTCAGTTGACAAACTGAAAGTGATCAAGAAAAACTTTTACAAACTCCGTTTGATCTTATTGTTGCAAATATGTCTAGCCAGCATTCAAGTTTTCAGCAAAGATTATGAACTAACCATATTCACAATAATATTTAGGTCTCATGTTTACTCATATCAATGGCATAATCAACTAGCGAGCAATAATAATAAATCTCGGATGACAACACTTTCTCAAAACAATCATGATACAACAAGATGGTATCTCGCTAGCCCTTTCTGAGACCGCAAAACATAAATGCAGAGCACCCCTGAAGATCAAGGACTGACTAGGCATTGTAATTCATGGTAAAAGAGATCCAGTCACAGTCATACTCAATGTAAATTAATAGCAATGCATGCAAATGACAGCGGTGCTCTCCAACTGGTGCTTTTTAATAAGAGGATGATGACTCAACATTAAAGTAAATAGATAGGCCCTTCACAGAGGGAAACAGGGATTTGCAGAGGTGCCAGAGCTCGAGTTTTGAAACAGAGATAAATAATATTTTGGGTGGCATACTTTCGTTGTCAACATAGCAACCAAGAGATCTCGATATCTTCCATGCTACACATATTATAGGCGGTTCCCAAACAGAATGGTAAAGTTTATACTCCCCCACCACCAACAAGCATCAATCCATGGCTTGCCCAAAACAACGGGTGCCTCCAACTAACAACAATCCTGGGGGAGTTTTGTTTGCAATTATTTTGATTTGAGCATGGGACTGGGCATCCCAGTTACCAGCCATTTTCTCGTGAATGATGGGCGGAGTTGATACGTCCATTTTGCATCATGCCTTTATATCGATATCTATTGCATTATGGGTTGTTACTACACATTATGTCATGATACTTATGCCTATTCTCTCTTATTTTACAAGGTTTACATGAAGAGGGAGAATGCCCGCAGCTGGAATTCTGGGCTGGAAAAGGAGCAAATATTAGAGACCTATTCTGCACAACTCCAAAAGTCCTGAAACTCCACGGAAGTTATTTTTGGAATTAATAGAAAATACTGAGTGAAGAAACTACCAGATGGGGGCCACCCACCATCCACGAGGGTGGGGGGCGCGCCCCCCTACCTCGTGGCCCCCCTGGCAGGCCTCCGGTGCCCATGTTTGGCTATATGGTGTCTTTCACCCTGGAAAAAAAAGAGAAGAAGCTTTCGGGATGAAGCGCCGCCGTCTCGAGGCGGAACCTTGGCGGAACCAATCTAGGGCTCCGGCGGAGCTGTTCTGTCGGGGAAACATCCCTCCGGGAGGGGGAAATCGTCACCATCATCATCACCATCGATCCTCTCATTGGGAGGGGGTCAATCTACATCAACATCTTCACCAGCACCATCTCCTCTCAAACCCTAGTTCATCTCTTGTATCCAATCTTTGTCAAAACCTCGGATTGGTACCTATGGGTTGCTAGTAGTGTTGATTACTCCTTGTAGTTGATGCTAGTTGGTTTATTCGGTGGAAGATCATATATTCAGATCCTTTATGCATATTAATACCCCTCTGATTATGAACATGAATATGATTTGTGAGTATTTACGTTTGTTCCCGAGGACATGGGAGAAGTCTTGCTATAATTAGTCATGTGAATTTGATATTCGTTCGATATTTTGATAAGATGTATGTTGTCTTTCCTCTAGTGGTGTTATGTGAACGTCGACTACATGACACTTCACCATTGTTTGGGCCTATGGGAAGGCATTGGGAAGTAATAAGTAGATGATGGGTTGCTAGAGTGACAGAAGCTTAAACCCTAGTTTATGCATTGCTTCGTAAGGGGCTGATTTGGATCCATATGTTTCATGCTATGGTTAGGTTTACCTTAATTCTTCTTTCGTAGTTGCGGATGCTTGCGAGAGTAGTTAATCATAAGTGGGATGCTTGTCCAAGGAAGGGCAGCACCCAAGCACCGATCCACCCACACAAATTATCAAAGTAACGAACGCGAATCATATGGGCGTGATGAAAACTAGCTTGACGATAATTCCCATGTGTCCTCGGGAGCGTTTTCCTTTATATAAGAGTTTGTCCAGGCTTGTCCTTTGCTACAAAAAGGATTGGGCCACCTTGCTGCACCTTTTTTACTTTTATTACTTGTTACCCATTACGAATTACCTTATCACAAAACTATCTATTACCGATAATTTCAGTGCTTGCAGAGAATACCTTACTGAAAACCGCTTGTCATTTCCTTCTGCTCCTCGTTGGGTTCGACACTCTTACTTATCCAAAGGACTATGATAGATCCCCTACACTTGTGGGTCATCAAGACTCTTTTCCGGCGTCATTGCCGGGGAGTGAAGCGCCTTTGGTAAGCGGAATTTGGTAAGGAAAGATTTATACAGTGTGCTGAAATTTACTGTCACTTGTTACTATGGAAAGTAATCCTTTGAGGGCCTGTTCGGGTATCTTCACCTTACAAGAGAGCAAAGAGTTGCTACTCAACCTACTGAACCTACTGAAAATGTTTACTTTGAAATTCCTTCGGGTATGATAGAGAAACTGCTAGCTAATCCCTTTACAGGAGACGGAACATTGCATCCCGATTTGCACCTAATCTATGTGGATGAAGTTTGTGGATTATTTAAGCTTTGTCGGGGGTTGGGTGCGCCATATGCCAAAGGATGGCTTATCATGGTGGGGGCGAGTAGAACGTCGCCGGTGCCTGGAAACGGGATGAGGCGAAGGCATGCACGCCGGCGGATCTTACCCAGCTTCAGGGCTCTCCGTGGAGATAACACCCCTACTGCTGCTCTGCGGGGTCTCTGCATGATCACTATAGCCAAGTGGGTACAAGGTTGCTCCTTTAGCTGTTCGGGGTGAGGAAGGAGAAGGGCACGGCTAGCTCTTCTCTCCTCTCTGTGTGTGTCTAAAACTATTAGGGTCCAACCTCTTGCATGGGTGCCCCGGGGGGTTTATATAGGCCTACCCCCCGGGGGTACAATGGTAATCCGGCTGGGCGCGGGTCCCAGCCGTCAGTCTCTTAGGTCGCCGGCTTCTCCGCCGACTAGTGGGCCCCACCGACGGTCCAGCATGGGGCCGACAAGCCTCGTCACTTGCGGTCTTGCCGGCCGGATTATCAGCGCTTCTAATGACGCGGGCTTGGTCATGGGGTCATGGCAACAGTGTTGCCGCCTGACGGGCGATCACTGTCGTCATTCCCTGTCTTGTCTGGTTAATGGCGTGCGGAGCCCGTGGGAGGGGCCGGCCGACTCTCGGAGGCCGACTCCCAGCGGGTCCATCTTGGGGCGCTCTCGCCGTCTTCTACACTCCCGCCGATAGGCGGGTCCCGCCGTCTTCGGGTCGTACAGACAGGCCGTCGTGGGCACAGGGATCTGCCCACGGGGCTGATGTCAGGGCCGGCGTGGCAACAGTGCCGCGCCGGACGGAGATCTCCGTCAGTATGGCGCACTGTGGCCATGCCTGCCCTTCGCGAACCGGGCTGGGATGGGCCGCACGGCGGCCACATCCCATCCCGTCCGTAGTTGCGTAGGCAGGAGGTGGTTGGAGTCGCGGGCCGACTCCCCATAGCCGGCTTCTCCGGAAGTCGCCAGTTGGGAGTCGGCTCATCTCGAGGCCGTCTCTGGGACTCGGCGGGAAGGGGCAGTCGGCGGCTCTCCATCTTGGGGTCTTGAGGGGTGCAGTCTGCCCCGATGTTTTGAAAGGTCCAAGGGCTCGGGTTTCCCTACCCGTGGCCCATTACTCCGACAGTAGTCCCCGAAGCTGGTGAGGCACCAAGGGCAACATGTCGAGGAGCCTCAACAGTTTCATCCCTTTGTTGGAAGAATCCGGGCTTGGCTTGCTGTCTTTCTCTTAGTCCGACTAGCTGGAGTCGGACTCTTAGGAGGCCGTCTAGCTCCTTAAAGGGTTGAAGGTGGTGGCGGGATCCAGGCAGCGTGCCTGATAAGCTTCCAGGCAGCTGACCGTTGCGGGCCCATCGCACGACGCCACGCAGCGGCAGGTCGATCCGCCCACCCGCAGCGTGTGAGACAGGCTGTCGGCGGGGCCCGCCACTACCGCGCCTCGGCGCACGGACGGATCCGTTGCGGCCGCGCGGGCGGTTGGGTTCCCCATGTCGTTACTGCGCGCAGTAACTTCGTGGGTTAAATCATGGGGGCCATGGGGTACTGGGAACAGTTAATCCCACACCCGCCCCATCGGCTTCTCAGCCCGTGGGCCTATAAGTAGGCGGGGAGGAGGGGGGCGGCGAAGCACGCGCACCCATCTCCCCGCTTCCCCGCTTTCTCTTGCTTCTTCCTCCTCTCGCTTCTTCTTCCTCTTGCCGCCGTCGCACCGAACCGCGCCACACCACGGAGATGAGCTCCTCATCCGCCGCTGCGCCTCCCGCCCCGCGCTCCGGCGTGTGGGACGGCTCCGAGGTGGACGACGACCACATAGAGTTCCTCCGCCAGACGCGCCGCATCCCCGGCACGAACTTAGTGCAGACTCGCACCGCGCAGGCGGGCGAAATAAGGCCGGGGCCGGAGGAGGGCGAGCGTGTCATATTCCGCTCGCACCTCATGCGCTGATGCAGGGCTGCCCGGCGGCTTCTTCCACGGGCTCGGCCGCACCACCTCACTCCGAATACGGTGGTGCTGCTGGCCGCCTCGCCTCCTTGTGCGAGGGCTTCCTCGGCGTTCTCCCCACCATCAAGTTGTGGGGAATTCTTCGAGCCAAGCTCGGCACGCGACGTCGCGGCGTGCGGCCGTCGGCACCTTCATCGCGATGCGGAGGCGGTGGGCGACAACCCTTTCCCCGCCATCCCGCTGATCAAATCGGTGAAGATGTGGCAGCGCTCCTACTTCTACGTGAAGAACGTCGCCCCGGAAGGCGACTGGGTTAATCTGCCGCTTTACGAAGCCGGCGTGCTGTCGGGGCGGCTCCCCAGCTGGTCCCATCGGGCCAGGACGCTGACTCCTGCAGGCACCGCCGCCGTCGCGCGACTCCGAGAGCTGACGCAGTCGGAGGGCCTGACTGGGGCCGACTTGCTGGCTGCCTTCGTGGCGCGCCGAGTCCTTTCGCTCCAAGGCCGACCTCATCTGATCTGCCAGATGACCGGCCACCGGGACCCCAGTCGGCTGTGCTCCAAGGACATGCCCCATGCGGAGGTGGCGGACACGGTGAACTTCCTGGCGAACTGCAGCCTTAGGGCGGACTGGCAGTTCGGCAAGGAGCCATACTCGCGCGCCAACCCCCCGTCTGTGGTAAGTCATCTCTTTTCCTCTTCTGTTTTCTTTTTCAGCCGAATCCGACTTCTTATCTTCTTTGGGTTTTTCCGAGTCAGAACCCCCTCATGCAGCCCTCTGCCGGCAACACGGGCGGAGAGCGACGTCGACGACCCTGACTTGGGGGCGGCGGTGGTGGAGGCCGACGCCGAAGGAGGGGGAGGAGGACGGGCTAACGACTTCAGGCCCTCGGCAACCTTCGCCGACTGGCCTGAAGATGACGGCAAGAGGGAAGTCGTTCCCCGCCGCTAACCGAAGGTCGGCCATCCGGGCGCGAGTTCCTCTGCCGGCTTGGGTGGTAGAGGCGGCGCGAAGAAGCGCCAGGCCGGGCCGAGCTCGCTAGGCGGCCGGCCGAAAAAGTTCAGGGGGGCGGCCGCCGCGACCCAGCGGGAAGAGGCGGTCGCCAAGGCTAACCGCTTCCGCAAGGAAGTGAAGAAGCCGCCTCTGGTCTCCGCGTAAGTGTTTTTACTTTGTCTTGTTTTCTTCTGGTTCATTTTGTCCAAATCTTTACATGTCTTCTCTGCATCAGGGCTCCCCTTACTTTAGAGAGGGTCGCCGCCGCCTCCGTCATGGGGTCGGCAGAGACATCCGCTAATACTCGGCGGATTGACCCCGCCGCCGACCTCCGGGAGGCGACGGAGCAGAATGCGCAGGAGAAGCGCGACGAGGAGGAGGCCGCCCTCGAGAAGGCGGAGGCCGAGAAGGCGGCGGCTTCCGCCTGCAGGAAAGCTGGAGGAGGCGAAGCCGCCCGTGCGGCTAAGCAACGAGCTGAGGAGGCCGCGCGCCTCAATCGGCGTTGTTCGTCACAGCTGAGCTCTGCTCCGCCTTGCCGGAGTTCACGGGCGAGCGGAGGGAGCCGTCGTGAGTTCCCCATCATGGAGAGGGAGGCGTGAGTCCTCCATGTCGGGCATGGCTGCCGTGCGTCGCCGTCGCCTCCGCCGCCGTCCCGAGAGCCTTGGGGTAAACAGCGAGTGCACTGCCGGCGCCGGCCCGAAAACGGTTGTGGCTGCTCCTTCAAGTCGCCTCGCCAAAGACGCGTCGCCCGTCTTGACAAGGCAACTTAGGCGCCACACCTTTTGAGATCGGCGCGCCAGTTCGGCCATTCCAGACGCCGAGGCGACAAGCGCCGCGCCCGTTGGGTGGGTGCGAGGAGGCGGCACAGGCCCGCTGAACCAGGCGCTTCTGGATGTTCAGGCGAAGCTGCGAGCTGAAGGCGACGCCATCCAGAACTGCACCAAGGCGCACTTGGCGTCGCGGACCGCCGTTCGGGTATGTTTATTTTTTGAATTTCTCCTTGTTCTTCTCTGTGGCGCGCACTCCACCTGCTGGTGTAGTCCCCGAAGTTTCGGGCCGGCCGAGCAGCTCGGAACTCTATCTGTCGATTTCCAAATTTTACCTTGTCTGAAATGCTTATCGCAGGAGTATCACAACCTCCGCGCCACTGCCTTCAACCGCAATGTTGAGGAGCTGGGCAAGCGGACCGCCGACTTGTCGAGAAGCCGAAGTGAGTCTTCTTTCTTCTTCGCGGGGGCGCGCTGGCGCACCCGCGGGCTGTAGTCCCCGAGATTCGGGCCGACTGCTGAGTAGTCGGGCCAGATCTTCCTGGTGACCTTCTTAGTTGACGACTTAACGTCTTTTTTCTTTTTATTCTTCAGAGGCCAACGCCACTCTCCGACGGGAGCTGAGCGCAGCCGACACCACCTTCTTGGCGTCAAGGGGAGGAGTGCAACAAGCTTCGCCCTTGAGCACGACCTGCTGGCTCACATAGCTGGCAGAGCAAAGGGAGCTGCTTAAGAAAGCAGGACGAGGCGGAGCAAAGAGAGGCCGCTCTCTGGCGAAGTTCGAAAGCGAGCGCTCCTCCTGGACCGACAAGGAGGCACAGCTAACCTCCGGCTTCCATGAAATCGAGGACATCGTCGACGGTGAGTTTCTTTACTTTCCTTCTTTGAGCCGCTGACTATTGGTCAGTCTGACTTCTGGTTTTTTGACTTGCTTCTTCTTCGTCTTGGCAGACTTCTTCCACGGCCATACGTAGGAGGCCAATCAAGCCATTGAGGCTGATCGCGAGGCGCGGAGGGCGAGTGGTGCTGAGATCGCTGCCAACGCCCCCCGGACCCTTGACGAGCAGCTTCTAAGTATTGAGGCTCGTCTGCGGCCGGCCCATCGGATGCTACGCCGGCTTCAATGTGTCGGCGCCCAGGCGATTGCTGCCCTATGGCCAGACATGCCGGCTCTGCGTACTCCCTGTCGGACTGCCGACTGGCTGGAGGTCGCGGCTGGCCGTCTTGAGGCCTGGAAGGGTTCATGACCGGCTGGAAGCGCGGGGCCTTGGAATTCGTCAAGGCGTGGTATTCGAGGCTGGATCTGGACCGGCTGGCTGCGTTTGATCGAGAGGCCCGGCGGAGCTGCTGGCTGCGGAAGACGCCCTCGTCGGCGTCTTGATGGCGATCACCGACTACACGGACACCAGCGTCTTCGTCCACTGGCGAAAGCGGGCTGAGGATGGCGAGGAGGCGCCACGGAGTGGTTGAGATGAACCCGGATTACGGCGAGACTCGGCGGAGGTGATCGGCTCCAGCGCCGAGGAGGAAGGCGAGGTGGAGGGCGGAGATGAGATGGAGGTGCGGAAAGGCGGAGCGAGCGACCAGCCTCGGCTTCGACCGCGCCTCCAGCAACGAGCCGCGCCCGTCTGGGCCGGCTGCCGCCGGAGGTGATCAAGCCGAGACTGCCCAGCCAGCCGCCCCGGCGCCTGACGCCGCCATCTCCTCCGGCCCTCCAAACCCGTCTGCCAATTCCTAGGCTGCTGTCTCGTCTTGATCTTATCTGCTTTGGTAGTCTTTGAAAAAACTTGTTAATTCGCACAATTCCACCCGCGGGGTGTATTTTGAACTTCTGCTCGAAGATTCGGCCAAGGGCCTATGCTGTGTAAATATTATCTAATTCTATCTTTCCTTGCTCATTGCTCTTATGGCTCTTTCGTTTGCCTCCTTCCCTTAGTCGCCGCCTTGCCCATCGGACAACCGCTCTGCGGACTACCGTTTGGATCAAGTGCTTGGCTACTCTTGGGAAGGCAAGTACTTGGCCATTTTTTAGAGTCTTTTAAACAAGTTTGATAGGAAGCGGCAAGCCGACTACTCAAGAGTCGGTTTTTGCAAAAGGGGGCTAGAAGCCGGCTTAAGCTATGTTTATGCTTTGGGTCCTTAGCCATTTTTCATGTGGGCGCCCATTCTTCCTTACTCCTGCCCACCATTCAGTCGCTCTGCGAGCTGCGGCTTCTGAAGGAGACGGCTTAGGCACCGCACACTACTTGTCCGACTGCAGGAAGCATTCATAGCGCAAGGCGGCGAGTCCCCGGGCCGACTAGTCGAGCCCGGTGCCAAGCGGCATAACAAAGAGTAACATACTCGAAGGCATAATTCTTATCATATAGATAACAAAAAAGGGCAGTCCCCGAGCTCGTCTCGGGGGGCCCAAAGTCTTGGTACTTTAACACAAAAGGTAGCGTGGTACATACTGCATCAACTATAAAATCTTCGGAGAAGATTTGCGTTCCATGGCCGCTCCGTCTCTTTGCCGGAGTCGTCCCTCTTTCGCGCTCGGGGCTTCTGAGCGTCGATCAGGTAGTCGGAGTCGTTGCTCAAAGACTTTGGCGATAATGAAGGGAATTCCCAAAGCGGCGACGACTTGTCTTTGGCCGGCTGTTATTTGGATCAGCCGGAGCACAAGGTCGCCCTCTTGGAAAGATCTTGGTTTGACCTTCTGTTGTAGTAGCGGCGCAGCTCTGCTGGTAGATCTTTGGACGGTGAGTGCCAACAGCCGACCCTCTTCCAGCAGATCGACGCCGTCTTGACGTGCTTCTTCCGCTTCCTACTCGGTGTACATGGTGACTCGCGGGGAGTCGAACTCTATATCTGTTGGGATGACGGCTTCGGCACCGTAGACGAGGAAGAAGGGTGTGAAGCCGGTTGACTTGTTTGGGGTCGTGCGCAAACTCCAGAGGACAGCTGGCAATTCCTCGAGCCAGCAGCCAGCCGAACGCTCCAGTGGTTCGACCAGTCGCGGCTTGATGCCAGACAAGATGAGGCCGTTCGCTCGCTCCACCTGGCCGTTTGACTGTGGATGGGCGACGGACGCTAAGTCCACTCGGATGCCTTGTGTCGCGCAGAAACGGGCCAGGGCGCCTTTGGAAAAATTTGTGCCATTGTCGGTGATGATGCTGTGTGGTACGCCGTACCGAGTCGTGATGTCGGCGATGAAAGTCACTGCGGTTGGACCATTCAACTTCTTGATGGGCTTTACTTCTACCCACTTGGTGAACTTGTCCACCGTGACAAGTAAGTGAGTTAGTCCGCCTCGTGCTGCTTTGAATGGTCCCACCATGTCCAAGCCCTAGACGGCAAAGGGCCAGGTGATGGGGATAGTCTTGAGTGCAGAAGCCGGCTGAAACGGCTTGGAGCGGAACATCTGGCACCCCTTGCATTTTTGGACTAATTCCTTGGCCTCTTCTAGGGCAATTGGCCAGAAGAAAAAGTGTCTGAAGGCTTTGGCGGCGAGTGCTCTTGAGGCCGCATGGTGGCCGTGACCGCTTTGATGAATGTCTTCGAGAATCGCTTGGCCTTGTTACGGCTCGACGCAACGCCGGTAGACGCCGGTGACGCGCTACCGACCAGCTCTCTGTTGACTATAGTGTAGGCTGCCGCTCGGCGTTGTACTTGCCGAGCCAGGATTTCATCAGCTGGTAGCTCTCCGCTTACTAGGAACTTCAGGATGGGCTGGGCCCATGAGGGTGCTGCTATTTCATCAACTGCCAGTACTGCTACTTGGACGAGGGCGGCTGGGTTGGGAGGCGGCGGGCTGGAGTCCGCGGCCGCTTGCTGGGTTGATGAAGTCCCCGGGCCGACTGGTGCAGTCCCCGGGCCGAGTTCTGGAGTCTTCGCGATGGTCGCCGTAGTCCCTGGGCCGGTTACGAAGTCCCCGGCCGGCTTCGATCAAGGGCATTCTTGGGGCCGTCTGCAAGAATTCTCGTGCCGTCTGCTGAGGCTTTGGAGTCGGATTCGACTTCTTCAGGGGGAGCTGGCACAAAAATGGAGTCTGATTCTGGTGAAGGCTTGACAGATGGCTTGAGGAGGCGCTGAAGGGCGACGCCAGATGGTATTGCCTGGCGGGTGGAGCCGATTCTTGCCAGGGTATCTGCTGAAGGAAATATGCCCTAGAGGCAATAATAAAGTTATTATTTATTTCCTTATATCATGATGAATGTTTATTATTCATGCTAGAATTGTATTAACCGGAAACATAATACATGTGTGAATATATAGACAAACAAGTATGTCACTAGTATGCCTCTACTTGACTAGCTTGTTAATCAAAGATGGTTATGTTTCCTAACCATAAACAAGGAGTTGTTATTTGATTAACAAGGTCACATCATTAATAGAATGATCTGATTGACATGACCCATTCCGTTAGCTTAACACTTGATCGTTTAGTATGTTAATGCTTTCTTCATGACCTATACATGTTCCTATAACTATGAGATTATGCAACTCCCGTTACGGAGGAACACTTTGGGTACTACCAAACGTCACAACGTAACTGGGTGATTATAAAGGAGTACTACAGGTGTCTCCAAAGGTACTTGTTGGGTTGGCGTATTTCGAGAATAGGTTTTGTCACTCCGATTGTCGGAGAGGTATCTCCAGGCCTTCTCGGTAATGCACATCACTTAAGCCTTGCAAGCATTACAACTAATAAGTTAGTTGTGAGATGATGTATTACGGAACGAGTAAAGAGACTTACCGATAACGAGATTGAACTAGGTATTGGATACCGACGATCGAATCTCGGGTAAGAAACATACCGATGACAAAGGGAACAACGTATGTCGTTATGCGGTTTGACCGATAAAGATCTTCAGTAGAATATGTAGGAACCAATATGGGCATCCAGGTTCCGCTATTGGTTATTGACCGAGAATGGTTCTAGGTCATGTCTACATAGTTCTCGAACCCGTAGGGTCCGTGACGCTTAACGTTTCGATGACAGTTCATAATGAGTTTATAAGTATTGATGCAAGAAGTTTGTTCGAGTCCCGGATGTGATCACGGACATGACGAGGAGTCTCGAAATGGTCGAGACATAAAGATTGATATATTGGAAGCCTATGTTTGGACTTGGAAGGGTTCCGAGTGAAATCGAATTTGCAGAGTACCGGAGGTTACGGAACCCCGGGAACTACATGGGCCATAGTGGGCCTTAGTGGAAAGGAGAGAGGGCCAGCCCTAGGTGGCTGGCGCCCCCTTCCCTAGTCCTATTAGGACTAGGAAAGGTGGGTCGGCCCCCTCTCTCTCTTTCCTCCGGGAATCCTAATCCAACTAGGATTGGAGGGGGAGTCCTACTCCCGGAGGGAGTAGGACTCCTTGGTGCGCCTCCCCCCTTGGGCCGGCCACCTCCCCCTTGGCTCCTTTATATACGGGGGCAGGGGGGCACCCCAGAACACACAAGTTGATCTACGGATCTTTCCTTAGCCGTGTGCGGTGCCCCCTTCCACCATATTCCACTTCGGTCATATCGTCGTAGAGCTTAGGCGAAGCCCTGCGCCGGAGAAGTCATATCGTCGCGGAGCTTAGGCGAAGCCTGCGTCGGTGGAGCATCTACATCGTCCTGCCACGTCGTCTTGACGGAACTCATCCCGACACTTTGCTTTGGATCGGAGTCCGGGATCGTCATCGAGCTGAACGTGTGCGTAACTTCGGAGGTGCCGTACGTTCGGTGCTTGGATCGGTCGGATCGTGAAGGCGTGCGACTACATCAACCGCGTTGTTTTAACGCTTCGCTTTCGGTCTACGAGGGTACGTGGACGGACACTCTTCCCTCTCGTTGCTATGCCATCACCATGGTCTTGCGTGATCGTAGGAAAATTTTCGAAATTACCACGTTCCCCAACAGTGGCATCCGAGCCTGGTTTTATGCGTTGATGTCATATGCACGAGTAGAACACAAGTGAGTTGTGGACGATACAAGTCATACTGCCTACCGGCATGTCATACTTTGGTTCAGCGGTATTGTTGGACGAGACGATCCGGACCAACCTTACGCCAGACGCTTACGCGAGACCGGTTCTCGACGTGCTTTGCACATAGATGGCTTGCGGAAGACTGTCTCTCCAACTTTAGTTGAACCGAGTATGGCTACGCCCGGTCCTTGAGAAGGTTAAAACGGAGTCTATTTGACAAACTATCGTTGTGGTTTTGATGCGTAGGTAAGAACGGTTCTTGCTCAGCCCGTAGCAGCCACGTAAAACTTGCAACAACAAAGTAGAGGACGTCTAACTTGTTTTTGCAGGGCATGTTGTGATGTGATATGGTCAAGACGTGATGCTATATTTTATTGTATGAGATGATCATGTTTTGTAACCGAAGTTATCGGCAATCGGCAGGAGCCATATGGTTGTCGCTTTATTGTATGCAATGCAATCGCGATGTAATGCTTTACTTTATTACTAAGCGGTAGTGATAGTCGTAGAAGCATAAGATTGGCGAGGCGACAACGATGCTACGATGGAGATCAAGGTGTCGGCGCCCGGTGGCGATGGTGATCATGACGGTGCTTGGCGATGGAGATCACAAGCACAAGATGATGATGGCCATATCATATCACTTATATTGATTGCATGTGATGTTTATCATTTATTCATCTTATCTTGCTTTGATTGACAGTATCATTTCTAGATGATATCTCACTAAAATTATCAATAAGTGTTCTCGTGAGTATGCACCGTTGCGAAAGTTCTTCGTGCTGAGACACCACGTGATGATCGGGTGTGATAGGCTCTACGTTCAAATACAACGGGTGCAAAACAGTTGCACACGCAGAATACTCAGGTTAAACTTGACGAGCCTAGCATATGCAGATATGGTCTCGAACACGAGACCGAAAAGGTCGGCGTGAATCATATAGTAGATATGATCAACATAGTGATGTTCACCATTGAAACTACTCCATCTCACGTGATGATCGGACATGGTTTAGTTGATTTGGATCACGTGATCACTTAAATGACTAGAGAGATGTTTGTCTAAGTGGGAGGTTTTTAATATGATTAATCAAACTTAAATTTATCATGAACTTAGTACCTGATAGTATTTTGCTTGTCTATGTTTGATGTAGATAGATGGCTCGTCTTTGTTGTTCCGTTGAATTTTAATGCGTTCCTTGAGAAAGCAAAGTTGAAAGATGATGGTAGCAATTACACGGACTGGGTCCGTATTTGAGGATTATCCTCATTGCTGCACGTAAAAAATTACGCCCCGGAAGCACCGCTGGGTGACGAACTGCTGCAGATCTTGAGCGAAGTTATGAGCGTCTCGCAAAGCGGAGCTGATGACTACTCTATAGTTCGATTGTGCCATGCTACGGCTTAGAACCGGGTCTTCAACGACGTTTTGAGCGTCATGGAGCATATGAGATGTTCCAGGAGTTGAAGTTAATATTTCAAGCAAATGCCCGGATTGAGAGATATGAAGTCTCCAATAAGTTCTATAGCTGCAAGATGGAAGAGAATAGTTACGTCGGTGAGCACATACTCAAAATGTCCGGGTATAACAATCACTTAATTCAGCCGGGAGTTAATCTTCCGGATGATAGTGTCATTGATGAATTCTCCAATCATCGCCACCAAGCTACAAGAGCTTCGTGATGAACTATAATATGCAAGGGATGACTAAAACAATTCTGAGCTCTTAGCGATGCCGAAAGTCATGGAGGTAGAAATCAAGAAAGAGCATCAAGTGTTGATGGTCAGCAAGACCACTAGTTTCAAGAAAAAGGGCAAAGGGAAGAAGAAGGAAACTTCAAAAGAACAGCAAGAAAGTTGCTGATCAAGAGAAGAAACCCAAGTCTGGACCTAAGCCTGAAATCGAGTGTTTTACCGCAAGCAGACCGGACCTTTGGAAGCGGAACTGCCCCAAGTATTTGGCGGATAAAAAGGATGGCAAGGTGAACAAAGGTATATGTGATATACATGTTATTGATGTGTACCTTACTAATACCGTAGTAGTACTGGTATTTGATACTGGTTCTGTTGCTAATATTTGCAACTCGAAACAGGAACTACGGATTAGCGAAGATTGGCTAAGGACGAGGTGACGATGCGCGTTGGAAATGGTTCCAAAGTCGATGTGATCGCGATCGGCACACTACCTCTACATCTACCTTCGGGATTAGTTTTAGACCTAAATAATTGTTATTTGGTGCGGCGTTGAGCATGAACATTATATCTGGATCTTGTTTATTGCGAAAGCGGTTATTCATTTAAATCGAGAGAATAATGGTTGTTCTATTTATATGAGTAATATCTTTTATGGTCATGCACCCTTGAAGAATGGTCTATTCTTGTTGAATCTCGACGGTAGTGATACACATATTCATAATGTTGAAGCCAAAAGATGCAGAGTTGATAATGATAGTGCAACTTATTTGTGGCAATCGCCGTTTAGGTCATATCGGTGTAAAACGCATGAAGAAACTCCATCTTGATGGGCTTCGGAATCACTTGATTATGAATCACTTGGTACTTGCGAACCGTGCCTCATGGGCAAGATGACCAAAACGCCGTTCTCCGGAACTATGGAGCGAGCAACAGATTTATTGGAAATCATACATACCGATGTTTGTGGTCCAATGAATGTTGAGGCACTCGGCGGGTATCGTTATTTTCTCACCTTCACAGATGATTTAAGCAGATATGGGTATATCTACTTAATGAAACACAAATCTGAAACATTTGAAAAGTTCAAAGAATTTCAGAGTGAAGTGGAAAATCATCGTAACAAGAAAATAAAATTTCTACGATCTGATCGTGGAGGAGAATATTTGAGTTACGAGTTTGGCTTACATTTGAAACAATGTGGAATAGTTTCGCAACTCACGCCACCAGGAACACCACAGAGAAATGGTGTGTCCGAACGTCGTAATCGTACTTTACTAGATATGGTGCGATCTATGATGTCTATTTCCGATTTACCGCTATCGTTTTGGGGTTATGCTTTAGAGACGGCCGCATTCACGTTAAATAGGACACCGTCAAAATCCGTTGAGACGACGCCTTATGAACTGTGGTTTGGCAAGAAACCAAAGTTGTCGTTTCTTAAAGTTTGGGGCTGCGATGCTTATGTGAAGAAACTTCAACCAGATAAGCTCGAACCCAAATCGGAAAAATGTGTCTTCATAGGATACCCAAAGGAAACTGTTGGGTACACCTTCTATCACAGATCTGAAGGCAAGATTTTCGTTGCTTAATTCGGATCCTTTCTAGAGAAAGAGTTTCTCTCGAAAGAAGTGAGTGGGAGGAAAGTAGAACTTGATGAGATAACTGTATCTGCTCCCTTATTGGAAAGTAGTTCATCACAAGAAATGGTTCTGTGACAACTACACCAATTAGTGAGGAAACTAATGATGATGATCATGAAGTTTCAGATCAAGTTACTACTGAACCTCGTGAGGTCAACCAGAGTAAAATACGCAGAGTGGTACGGTAATCCTATTACGGAAGTCATGTTACTTGACCATGGCGAACCTACAAACTATGAAGAAGCGATGGTGAGCCCAGATTCCGCAAAATGGCTGGAAGCCATGAAATCTGAGATGGGATCCATGTATGAGAACAAAGTATGGACTTTGGTTGACTTGCCCGATGATCGGCAAGCCATTGAAAATAAATGGATCTTTAAGAAGAAGATCGACGCCGATGGTAATGTAACCGTCTACAAAGCTCGACTTGTTGCGAAAGGTTTTCGACAAGTTCAAGGGGTTGACTACGATGAGACTTTCTCACCCGAAGCGATGCTTAAGTCTGTCCGAATCATGTTAGCAATTGCCGCATTTTATGATTATGAAATTTGGCAAATGGATGTAAAACTGCATTCTTGAATGGATTTCTAGAAGAAGAGTTGTATATGATGCAACCAGAAGGTTTTGTCGATCCAAAAGGTGCTAACAAAGTGTGCAAGCTCCAACGATCAATTTATGGTGCGGTGCAAGCCTCTCGGAGTTGGAATAAACGCTTTGATAGTGTGATCAAAGCATATGGGTTTTCACAGGACTTTTGGAGAAGCCTGTATTTACAAGAAAGTGAGTGGGAGCTCAGTAGCATTTACGATATTATATGTGGACGACATATTATTAATTGGAAATGATATAGAATTTCTGGATGGCATAAAAGGATACTTGAATAAAAGTTTTTCAATGAAAGACCTCGGTGAAGCTGCCATATATTGGGCATCAATATCTATAGAGATAGATCAAGACGCTTAATTGGACTTTCACAAAGCACATACCTTGATAAAATTTTGAAAAAGTTCAAAATGGATCAGGCAAAGAAAGGTTTTTTGCCTGTATTGCAAGGTGTAAGATTGAGTAAGACTCAATGCCCGACCACAGCAGAAGATAGAGAGAAAATGAAAGATGTTCCCTATGCTTCAGCCATAGGCTCTATCATGTATGCAATGCTGTGTACGGACACTGACGTATGCTTAGCTATAAGCTTGGCAGGAAGGTACCAAAGTAATCCAGGAATGGATCATCGGACAGCGGTCAAGAACATCCTGAAATACACGAAAAGGACTAAGGATATGTTTCTCGTATATGGAGGTGACAAAGAGCTAGTCGTAAATGGTTACGTCGACGTTAAGCTTTGACACTGATCCGGACGATTCTAAATCGCAAACCGGATACGTATTTTTATTAAACGGTGGAGCTGTCAGTTGGTGCAGTTCTAAACAAAGCGTCGTGGCGGGATCTACATGTGAAGCGGAGTACATAGCTGCTTCGGAAGCAGCGAATGAAGGAGTCTGGATGAAAGAGTTCATTTCCGATCTAGGTGTCATACCTAGTGCATCGGGACCGATGAAGATCTTCTGTGACAATACTGGTGCAATTGCCTTGGCAAAAGAATCCAGATTTCACAAGAGGACCAAGCACATCAAGAGATGCTTCAATTCCATTCGGGACCAAGTCCAAGTGGGAGACATAGAGATTTGCAAAATACATACGGATCTGAATGTTGCAGACCCGTTGACTAAGCCTCTTCCACGGGCAAAACATGATCAGCACCAAGACTCCATGGGTGTTAGGATCATTACTCTGTAATCTAGATTATTGACTCTAGTGCAAGTGGGAGACTGAAGGAAATATGCCCTAGAGGCAATAATAAAGTTATTATTTATTTCCTTATATCATGATGAATGTTTATTATTCATGCTAGAATTGTATTAACCGGAAACATAATACATGTGTGAATATATAGACAAATAGTATGTCACTAGTATGCCTCTACTTGACTAGCTTGTTAATCAAAGATGGTTATGTTTCCTAACCATAAACAAGGAGTTGTTATTTGATTAACAAGGTCACATCATTAATAGAATGATCTGATTGACATGACCCATTCCGTTAGCTTAACACTTGATCGTTTAGTATGTTAATGCTTTCTTCATGACCTATACATGTTCCTATAACTATGAGATTATGCAACTCCTGCCACCGGAGGAACACTTTAGGTACTACCAAACGTCACAACGTAATCGGGTGATTATAAAGGAGTACTACAGGTGTCTCCAAAGGTACTTGTTGGGTTGGCGTATTTCGAGAATAGGTTTTGTCACTCCGATTGTCGGAGAGGTATCTCGAGCCTTCTCGGTAATGCACATCACTTAAGCCTTGCAAGCATTACAACTAATAAGTTAGTTGTGAGATGATGTATTACGGAACGAGTAAAGAGACTTACTGCAACGAGATTGAACTAGGTATTGGATACCGACGATCGAATCTCGGGTAAGTAACATACCGATGACAAAGGGAACAACGTATGTCGTTATGCGGTTTGACCGATAAAGATCTTCGTAGAATATGTAGGAACCAATATGGGCATCCAGGTTCCGCTATTGGTTATTGACCGAGAATGGTTCTAGGTCATGTCTACATAGTTCTCGAACCCGTAGGGTCCGCACGCTTAACGCTTCGATGACAGTTCATAATGAGTTTATAAGTATTGATGCACGAAGTTTGTTCGAGTCCCGGATGTGATCACGGACATGACGAGGAGTCTCGAAATGGTCGAGACATAAAGATTGATATATTGGAAGCCTATGTTTGGACTTGGAAGGGTTCCGAGTGAAATCGAATTCTACGAGTACCGGAGGTTACGGAACCCCCGGAACTACATGGGCCATAGTGGGCCTTAGTGGAAAGGAGAGAGGGCCAGCCCTAGGTGGCCTTGCGCCCCCCCTTCCCTAGTCCTATTAGGACTAGGAAAGGTGGGTCGGCCCCCTCTCTCTCTTTCCCCTCCGGAATCCTAATCCAACTAGGATTGGAGGGAGTCCTACTCCGGAGGAGTAGGACTCCTTGGTGCGCCTCCCCTTGGGCGGCCACCTCCCCTTGGCTCCTTTATATCACGGGGCAGGGGGGGCACCCCAGACACAAGTTGATCTACGGATCTTTCCTTAGCCGTGTGCGGTGCCCCTTCCACCATATTCCACCTCGGTCATATCGTCAGAGAGCTTAGGCGAAGCCTGCGCGGAGAAGTCATATCGTCATGAGCTTAGGCGAAGCCCTGCGTCGGTGGAGCATCTACATCGTCACCACGCCGTCGATGACGGAACTCATCCCGACACTTTGCTGGATCGGAGTCCGGGGATCGTCATCGAGCTGAACGTGTGCTGATCTCGGAGGTGCCGTTCGTTCGGTGCTTGGATCGGTCGGATCGTGAAGACGTACGACTACATCAACCGCGTTGTTTTAACGCTTCCGCTTTCGGTCTACGAGGGTACGTGGACGGACACTCTTCCCTCTCGTTGCTATGCCATCACCATGGTCTTGCGTGATCGTAGGAAAATTTTCGAAATTACCACGTTCCCCAACATCTGCTTGGTCGTTGTTGTTTCTTAGTACGTGGAGGAACTCGCACCCTTAAAATATCCACTCAACTGCTGTACCAGGAAACGGTAGCTTGCCATATTTGCATCTTTGGCGTCCCAGTCGCCGGATGACTGTTGGACCACCAAGTCAGAGTCGCCATTACACAGGATCCGGCGAATGCCAAGTTCTTTGGCAAGCCGGAGCCCGTGAATGAGCGCCTCGTATTTGGCGACATTGTTGGAGGCGGCGAAATGGATCTGCGGTAGCGTACTTGAGCTTGTCGCCTTTGGGGAAGTGAGGATAACGCCGGCTCCCAAGCCGGTGCGCATCTTGAGCCATCGAAATGCATCCGCCAATGGGTGGAGTCGGTATTTGGCGGCGAATCGGGTCTCGGCCGGTCGGCGAGGAAGTCGGCCGGTGCTTGCGACTTGATGGCGGTCGGGGCTGGTAATGGATGGTGTAGGGGGCCAACTCTATGGCCCATTTGGCCACTCGGTCAGAAGCGTCTCGGCTTCCGATGATCTCGACAAGTGGGGCTGTGCAAACCACAGTGATTGGATGCTCTTGAAAGTAAGGCTTCAACTTCTTGGCGGCAAAGTGCACACCGTAGCACATCTTACAGTAGTGGGGTAGTTACGCTTGGAGGTCGTGATTTCGCTCGGGTAATATCTGGTCTCTAGACAGGTAGCGCCTTGCCTTCCTCCTTATGCGTTCAACTACAATGATCAGGTTGACTACCCTGCTGGTGGCGGCAATGTACAGGAGCATGGGCTCCTTAGGAGTCGGGGCCGCCAGCACGGGGGAGTAGTCAGCATTTTCTTCAACTGGAGAAAAGCTTCATCCGCCTTGTGGTTCCATTCGAAGAAGGTGGTCTTCTTCATGAGCTGATACAACGGGAGAGCTTTCTCGCCCAGCCGACTGATGAATCGGCTGATGGACGCCAGGCAGCCGGTGAACTTCTGTACATCGAGCAGTCGGCGAGGTACTTCCATCCTCTCGATGGCATTGATCTTCACAAGGTTGCACTCTATGCCGCGTTTGGAGACCAGGAAACCAAGGAGTTGGCCGGCTGGTACTCCGAAGACGCACTTCTCAGGGTTGAGCTTGATCTGGAATCGGCGCAGGTTCTCAAAGGTCTCCTTGAGGTCTTCCAGCAGCGTTCCTCACTTTTCTGTCTTCACCACCACATCGTCCACGTAGACGTGGGCGTTCCTGCCGAGCTGCTTGAGGAGGCACTTCTGCATGCAACGCTGAAAGGTGGCGCCGGCATTCCTCAAGCCGAACGTCATGGTCGCAGCGTGAAGGCTCCAAACGGGCGTGATGAAGGCGGTCTTGATGCATCGGTCGGGTTCAGCTTGATCTATGATATCCTGAATATGCATCTAAGAAGCTCAACAGCTCGCATCCGGCTGTGGAGTCTATCACCTGATCAATTCTTGGCAGAGCGAACGGGTCTTTGGGGCAAGCTTTGTTGAGGCTTGTGTAGTCAATACACATCCGCCACTGCTTGTTCTTCTTCAGTACCAAGACCGGGTTTGCTAACCATTATGGAAAGAACACTTCCATGATGAAACCGGCTGCTAGTAGCCGGGCTATCTCTTCTCCAACAACTCTTCTCTTCTCTTCTGACAGGCGGCGCAAGGGCTGCCTGGCGGGCTTCACATCAGATCGGACATGTAACTTGTGCTCGGCAAATTCCGTCGGTACACCTGGCATGTCTTTAGGGGACCATGCAAAAATGTCCCGATTCTCACGGAGGAAATCAACGAGCTCGCCTTCCTATTTACTGTCAAGGTTTGCACCTATGACAGCGTACCTCTCCGGGTGCTCCGGGTCCAAGGGTATCTTCTTTGTTTCTTTGGCCGGCTTGAACGAGCCCTCAGCTTCCGACTCCTTGGGGTTGGGCGATATTTCGGGCTGCTTGCCAGCCATCGCCACAACCCGATCAAGAAGCCGCTTCTCAGCTGCGATCACCAGGGACTCGACCAGCCGACTGCTCTCAGCTGCACAAGCGGAAGCCTTTCTGTAGTCGCCGGCTACGGTCAGGATCCCCTTGGAACTTGGCATCTTCATCTTGAGGTAGGCGTAGTGGGGGACCGCCATGAACTTGGCCAAAGCAGGTCGGCCAAGCAGGCGTGGTCACGGGCTTCGAGGTCCACCACTTGAAACAGACTGGCTCTCGGCGGAAATGATCTTTGTCCCCAAAAAGGATGTCTATCAGGATCTTGCCGATCGGTGAGCAGGAAAGGCCAGGTACAATGCCGTGGAACACAGTCCGGCTATTCTGAAGCTGTCTTTGCTTGATTCCTAACTTCTCCATCGTGTCCTTATACAGGATGTTGATGCTGCTGCCTCCATCCATCAGCACTCGCGAGAAGCGAGCGGCCCGCCTATCCACGGCAAGGGTGGCTCCCAAGACCAGGGCGTAGGAGCCCGGATTCGGCATCACCTCTGGGTGATCAGCTCTGCTCCAACTGATAGGTTTCTCGGACCAGTGCATGAACTCTGGAGTATCTGATGCTACTGCATTCACTTCTTGCTGCTGCAGCCGCCTGCTGCGTCGGTCGTCGGCCACACTGGTGAACACCACATAAGCTCCATGCTCTTCTGGGTACTCGTCTTGTACTGTGCCGACTGGCCTGACAGCCGGCTGCTGGGGCGGCGGTCCAGCAGGCGGGGGAGGCAAAAGGCCGTCTCCCTTGGCGATCCTGGTGAGCCAGTGGCATTTCCGGGTGGTGTGGTTTGACGGCTTCGCGCCGCTATGGAACTTGCAGGGACCATCTAGAGTCTGCTCGTAAGAGAAGGCCGGCAACCAGTTGGACTTGCCGCCTTTCGGTCGCTTGGCCGGAGGCTGCCCCTCTGGTTGCTGGTCTTCGACTGTCGCCACCTGCCGGCTGCTGGAAGCCGGCTGTGGGGCCTTGCGCTTGTGATCGTTCTGTTGCTGTCGCCGACTGGTGTCTCCAGCCGGAGTTCTGGGAGCCTGTGGAGCCACCTTGCCAGTCGCACTGACTCCAATCTCCATCTTCATGGAGGAGTCGGCCGTGGCGTACTTGTCTGCTATGATTAGCAGCTCGTCGAGGGTCTCCAGCTCATCGCAAAGGAGCTTGTGCTTGAGGAGGGTGCCTTCTCTGCACCCGGCGGTGAAGTACTCGATAGCTTTGCACCTCGTGCACGCCCTCGCAGGAGTTCGGAGCTCGGCCCAGTAGCGTGAGGTAGTCGCGAGTTGACTCATTGGGGCCTTGCACGCACAAGGAAAGCTGGCGAGGCTTGGGAGGTCGCTTGTACGTGCTCGTGAAGTTGCGGACGAAGGCCTCGGTGAAGTCGACCCAGCTGTTGATGTTGCGGGGCTTCAGGCTGTGCAACCATGTCTGGGCCGTGCCCTGGTGCATGAGGGGAACATACTTCACGGCAACACGCTTGTTGCCGTTCGCTATGTTGACGGTCGTGGAGTAGTCAACTAGCCAGTCTTTCGGCTTTACGGAGCCGGTATACTTGGGCGTGTCTCGGGGAGTGTGAACCTTCTGGGGAAGGGCTCGTCTCGGATGCGAGGTCCGAAACAGGGCGGACCCAACTCGTCTTCTTCTTCCAGCGCCAGGGATCGGTGGAGTCGGTCGATCCGGTGGCGGGCGTCGTTTTCTCCGACTCCCTCTCGGCGGCCAAGGCAGTCACCGAGAGTCGGATGCTCGACGGGTGGCGGGGAGAATCGCCTTTCTCTGCGGGGAGGAGGAGGCAGATAGTCGTCCCGCCGCTCCACTGCTCTTGCGCGGCCGTCTTGGTCACGCTCGATGGAGATGTGAGTCCGACTGTGGCTGACAACCGGATCCTTGTTTTTTCTTCCGCGGACACCGCCAGTCGGCGTCCGAGACATCGCGCCTTGTTCTCGGCGGGGAGGCAAGTCGTCGTTTTGCCGTCGCGGCGCCTCCGTGCGGCAGCCGCGTCAAGGAGCTGCTGGACTCGCTCTGTCATCAGGCGGCGCTCCTCACCCTCGAAGTTGTCCAGCTCGTCCGCCGCCGCCTGGGCGGCACAGATGTTCTCCGCAGGCGTGGCGTACACAGGGCAATTGGCCCCGAACAGGTTGGCGATGGCTACGCCGCGCTGCTGGACCGCGCCAAGGCGGCTACGCCCCGTCGGGGCCGGCGAGCCGCCCACAGCGTGATCCATCTCACGCTGGTAGGCTTCTGAAAAGCGCCTCATGCTTGCCAGCTTTCTCGCGCCTACGACAAGATGAAGGCGGCGTGCCTCCAGCATCTCGGCGTCAGCGTCTTCCGGAATAGGCGCGGTCAGGTCTCGCAGAGCCGCGTCGAGGGGGTCGTGAGCTCCTTCGCTGGAATGCTCGCTGTGACCGATGACGAGCACCTCTGTGACGGTGCTTCCGCCGCTCCCCTCGTGAGGGAGCGGCTCGTCGTAGACCACCACGTTGGTGGGGAACGCGTTGAGCGACGCGGTGTCGGAGTCGACCAGCATCGGGTCGGTGGAGCCTACAGACTCCAAGTCCGCGGCAGGCTCGCCGGCGACGTGGAGTTGCTCGAGGAGGCCCGCGAGGAGGCTCTCGGGGCCGCCCGTGCCTGCGTCGGATGCAGGCTCGTCGGAGAGGCGAACCTCGTTGACAAGTTCGGCGAGGCAGCTCACCGCGCAGGCGATCTCAGCACCGTGCAGCGCGTTGGCGCAGACTCCGTCTGGCGTGCCGGGCTGGCTGCGCTCGCCAGGGAGGAAAAGGGTTCCCGTCCAGAGCAGGTCTCCAGACGACGGTGCACCTAGCCCCACGGTGGGCGCCAAATGTCGGGGGTTGGGTGCGACATATGCCAAAGGATGGCTTATCATGGTGGGGCGAGTAGAACGTCGCCGGTGCCTGGAAACGGGATGAGGCGAAGGCATACACGCCGGCGGATCTTACCCAGCTTCAGGGCTCTCCGTGGAGATAACACCTCTACTGCTGCTCTGCGGGGTCTCCGCATGATCACTATAGCCAAGTGGGTACAAGGTTGCTCCTTGAGCTGTTCGGGGTGAGGAAGGAGAAGGGCACGGCTAGCTCTTCTCTCCTCTCTGTGTGTGTCTAAAACTATTAGGGTCCAACCTCTTGCATGGGTGCCCGGGGGGTTTATATAGGCCTACCCCGGGTACAATCAATAATCCGGTGGCGCGGGTCCCGGCCGTCGATCTCTTAGGTCGCGGCTTCTCCGCCGACTGGGGCCCGCCGACTAGTGGGCCCTTGATGGTCGGCATGGGGGCCGACAAGCCTCGTCACTTGTGGTAATCTTCTTGACTGCGGATTCTTGTAGCCGCGCTTCTAATGACGCGGGCTTGGTCATGGGGTCATGGCAACAGTGCCGCCGCTTGACGTGCGATCACTGTCGCCATTTCCTGTCTTGTCTGGTTAATGGCGTGCGGAGCCCGTGGGAGGGGCCGGCCGACTCTCGGAGGCCGACTCCCAGCGGGTCCGTCTTGGGGCGCTCTCGCCGTCTTCTACACTCCCGCCGACAGGCGGGTCACGCCATCTTCGAATTAAATGCAGACGGGCCGTCGTGGGCACGAGGATCGCCTTGCAGGGCTGATGTCGAGGCAGCGTGTAACAGTGCCGCGCCGGACGGAGATCTCCGTCAGTACGGCGCACTGTGGCCATGGCTGCCCTTCGTGAACCGGGCTGGGATGGGCCGCACGGCGGCCACATCCCATCTCGTCCGTAGTTGCGTAGGCAGGAGGTGGTTGGAGTCGCGGGCCGACTCCCCATAGTCGGCTTCTCCGGAAGTTGCCAGTTGGGAGTCGGCTCATCTCGAGGCCGTCTCTGGGACTCGGCGGGAAGGGGCAGTCGGCGGCTCTACCGCCGACTCTCAGAAGGCAGCTCTCCATCCTGGGGTCTTGAGGGGTGCAGTCTGCCCCGATGTTTTGAAAGGTCCAGGGGCTCGGGTTTGCCTACCCGTGGCCCATTACTCCGACAAGCTTGTAGGTATGCCTGAGGATGTTATCAATAAGAATTTTTTCCCTTTATCTTTGAAGGAAAGGCATTGACATGGTTTAGGCTATGTGATGATATGGGATCATGGAACTACAACCGATTGAAATTGGAATTTCATCAGAAGTTTTATCCTATGCACCAGGTTCATCGTGATCATAATTATACATATAATTTTTGGCCTCGCGAAGGAGAAAGCATCGCTCAAGCTTGGGGGAGGCTTAATTCAATGTTATATTCATGCCCCAATCATGAGCTCTCAAGAGAAATTATTATTCAAAAAATTTATGCTCAGCTTTCTCTCAACAATCGCTCCGTGCTAGATACTTCTTGTATTGGTTCTTTTATGATGAAGACTATTGAATTCAGATGGGGTTTATTGGTAAGAATTAAACGCAACTCTGAAGATTGGGATCTCGACGAAGGTAAGGATTCAGGTATAACACCTAAGTTTGATTGTCTTAAATCTTTTATGGATACCGATGTTTTCCGTGAATTTAGCACTAAATATGGACTTGACTCTGAGATAGTAGCTTCTTTCTGTGAATCATTTGCTACTCATGTTGATCTCCCTAAGGAGAAGTGGTTTAAATATCATCCTCCCATCGAAGTAAAAGTAGTTGAACCTATTAAAGTTGAAGAAAAGACTATCACTTATAATGTTGATCCTATTGTTCCTACCGCTTATATTGAGAAACCACCTTTCCCTCTTAGAATAAAGGATCATCCTAAAGCTTCAACTGTGGTTCGTAGAGTAATATTAGAACACCTACACCCGCTGAGCAAATTAAAGTTGAACCTAGTATTGCTATGTTTAAAGATCTCTTGGCCGATAATATTGATGGGCATGTTATTTACTTCTGTGATGAAGCTGCAAGAATTGCTAGACCCGATACTAAAAATAAACATAGACCTGTTGTAGGCATGCCTGTTATTTCTATTAAAATAGGAGATCATTGTTATCATGGCTTATGTGATATGGGTGCTAGTGCGAGTGCGATACCTCATCCTTTATACGAAGAAATTATGCATGATATTGCACCTGCTGAGTTAGAAGGTATTAATGTTACAATTAAGCTTGCCAATAGAGATACTATTTCACCAGTTGGGATTGTTAGAGATGTTGAAGTCTTGTGTGGGAAAGTTAAATATCCTGCTGATTTTCTTGTTCTTGGTTCCCCACAAGATGACTTTTGCCCCATTATATTTGGTAGACCCTTCTTGAATACTGTTAATGCTAAGATAGATTGCAAAAAGGATGTTGTTACTATTGGTTTAGGGGATATGTCTCATGATTTTAACTTTGCTAAATTTCGTAGACAACCCCATGATAAAAATTGCCTAGTAAGGATGACATTATTGGTCTTTCTTCTATTGCTGTGCCACCTAATGATCCTTTAGAACAATATTTGCTAGACCATGAAAATGATATGTTTATGAATGAAAGAAGGAAAATAGATGAAGTATTCTTTAAACAGGGACCTATTTTGAAACACAAATTGCCTGTCAAAATCCTAGGGGATCCTCCTCCACCCAAGGGTGATCCCGTGTTTGAGCTTAAACCATTACCTGATACTCTTAAATATGCCTATCTTTATGAAAAGAAGATATATCATGTTATTATTAGTGCTAACCTTTCAGAGCAGGAAGAACAGAAATTATTGAAAACTCTGAAGAAGCATCGTGCTGCTATTGGATATACTCTCGATGATCTTAAGGGCATTAGTCCCACTCTATGCCAACACAAAATTAATTTGGAGAAAGACGCTAAACCAGTTGTTGATCACCAACGACGGTTAAATCCTAAGATGAAAGAAGTGGTAATAAAAGAAATACTAAAGCTTCTAGAGGCAGGTATAATTTATCCCGTTCTTTGATAGTCGATGGGTAAGTCCTGTCCATTGTGTCCCTAAGAAGGGAGGTATTACTATTGTTCCTAATGATAAAGATGAATTGATCCCATAAAGAATTGTTACAGGTTATAGAATGGTAATCTATTTCCACAAATTAAATAAAGCTACTAGAAAAGATCATTACCCTTTACCTTTTATTGATCAAATGCTAGAAAGATTATCTAAACATACACATTTTTTCTTTCTAGATGGTTATTCTGGTTTCTCTCAAATACCTGTGTCAAAAGAGGATCAGGATAAGACCACTTTTACTTGCCCTTTTGGTACTTTTGCTTATAGACGTATTCCTTTTGGTTTATGTAATACACCTGCTACCTTTCAAAGATGCATGATGGCTATATTCTTTGATTTTTGTGAAAAGATTGTTGAGGTTTTCATGGATGATTTCTCTGTGTATGGAACTTATTTTGATGATTGCTTGAGCAATCTTGATCGAGTTTTGTAGAGATGTGAAGAAACTAATCTTGTCTTGAATTGGGAGAAGTTCCACTTTATGGTTAATGAAGGTATTGTCTTGGGGCATAAAATTTCTGAAAGAGGTATTGAGGTTGATAAAGCTAAAGTTGATGCTATTGAAAAGATGCCATGCCCCAAGGACATTAAAGGTATAAGAAGTTTCCTTGGTCATGCCGGTTTTTATAGGAGGTTCCTTAAGGACTTCTCTAAAATTTCTATGCCTCTGACTAACGTCTTACAAAAAGATGTTCCTTTTGTCTTTGATGATGATTGTGTAGAAGCATTTGAAATACTTAAGAAAGCTTTGATTTTTGCACCCATTGTTCAGCCACCTGATTGGAATTTACCCTTTGAAATTATGTGTGATGCTAGTGATTATGCTGTAGGTGCTGTTCTAGGACAAAGAGTTGATAAGAAATTAAATGTTATCCAATATGCTAGTAAAACTCTAGATAGTGCCCAAGGAATTATGCTACTACTGAAAAAGAATTATTAGCAGTTATTTTTGCTTGTGATAAGTTCAGACCTTACATTGTTGACTCTAAAGTAACTGTTCACACTTATCATGCTGCTATTAAATATCTTATGGAAAAGAAAGATGCTAAACCTAGACTTATTAGATGGGTTCTCTTACTACAAGAATTTGATTTGCATATTATTGATAGAAAGGGAGCTGAAAACACCGTTCTTGAACAACTTGTCTAGGTTAGAGAATGTTCTTGATGACCCACTCCTATTGATGATAGCTTTCACGATGAACAATTAGCTGTCATAAATGCTTCTCGTCTTGCTCCATGGTATGCTTGATTATGCTAATTACATTGTTGCTAAATTTATACCACCTAGTTTCACATACCAGCAAAAGAAAAAGTTTTCTATGATTTAAGACATTACTTCTGGGATGACCCACACCTTTATAAAGAAGGAGTAGATGGTGTTATTAGACGTTGTGTACCTAAGCATGAACAGGAACAGATCCTACGCAAGTGTCACTCCGAAGCTTATGGAGGACACCACGCTGGAGATAGAACTGCACATAAGGTATTGCAATCCGGTTTTTATTGGCCTAATCTCTTCAAAGATGCCCGTAAGTTTGTCTTATCTTGTGACCAATGTCAAAGAATTGGTAATATTAGTAGACATGAAGGAATGGCTACGAATTATTCACTTGTTATTGAACCATTTGATGTTTGGGGCTTTGATTATATAGGACCGTTTCCTTCCTCTAATGGGTATACACATATTTTAGTTGTTGTTGATTACGTTACTAAGTGGCTAGAAGCTATTCCAACTAGTAGTGCTGATCATAACACCTCTATTAAGATGCTTAAAGAAAAGTTATTTTTTCGAGGTTTGGAGTCCCTAGATACTTAATGACTGATGGTGGTTCACATTTTGTTCATGGTGCTTTCCGTAAAATGCTTGCTAAGTATGATGTTAATCATAGAATTGCATCTCCTTATCATCCACAATCTAGTGGCCAAGTAGAACTAAGTAATAGAGAGCTCAAATTAATTTTGCAAAAGACTGTTAATAGATCTAGAAAGAATTGGTCCAAGAAACTTGATGATGCATTATGGGCCTATAGAACTGCATATAAAAATCATATGGGTATGTCTCCATATAAAATGGTTTATGGAAAAGCTTGTCACTTACCTCTCGAACTAGAACTTAAGGCATATTGGGCCATTAAAGAGCTCAATTATGATTTCAAACTTGCCGGTGAGAAGAGGCTATTTGACATTAGCTCACTTGATGAGTGGAGAACCCAAGCTTATGAGAATGCTAAACTGTTTAAAGAAAAAGTTAAAAGATGGCATGACAAAAGGATACAAAAGCGTGAGTTTAATGTAGGTGATTATGTGTTGCTTTTCAACTCTCGTTTAAGATTTTTTGAAGGAAAACCCCTCTCTAAATGGGAAGGTTCTTACGTTATCGAGGAGGTCTATTGTTCCGGTGCCATAAAAATCAACAACTTCGAAGGCAAAAATCCGAAGGTGGTGAACGGCCAAAGAATCAAACATTATATCTCAGGTAATCCCATAAATGTTGAAACCAATGTTATTGACACCGTAACCCAGGAGGAGTACACAAGTGACACTTTCCAGAACGTTTCGGACTTCGAAAAGGAATAGGTATGTGGTACGGTAAGTAAACCGACTCCAAAACAGTTCTAATAGCATTTTTCTCCGTTTTGGAATATTTAAGAAAATAGGAAAATAAGTAGTAGTCCGGGAAGGACACGAGGCATCCACGAGGGTGGAGGGCGCGCCCCCTGCCTCGTGGGCACCTCGTGTGCTCTCCGGACTCCGTTTTCTTGCACGATACTTCTTGTGGTCGGTAAAAATTCATTATATAATCTCCCGAAGGTTTTGACCACCGTACCACAACGAAACCCTCTGATTCTGCTTTGAGTTGTCTCTGTCGCAAATTTAGAGCAAGATGTCCTCTCAAGAGTCAATCGGGGAGAGTCGAGTGTCTCATCCAACACCGGGACCAGGAGCAAACAGCGATGCTGACCACTTTGGGCCATCAACGGAGGAAGAGATGGAGTCCGACTTGATAAGGATATATGCCATGGAGGAGGATCAATAAGTTACTTCTCGTTTCCGGGCCGGATTCATGATGGGGGAATTACAGAGCTCAGTTATTCCAAACTCGGTCATCCCTTCCAATGTTAGATTTCTTTCTTATGAAAATATGAAAAAGAGTGTTACTTGTTCTCCCGCAGCTATACTCCTTGGGTGAAAGGAGCTTTAGCCGTCACGGGTAAGCTCCGCAAGGAAATAATGGACCTTAAGCAGCAAGTTAATAACCTTGAGGAGGAGAATCGTATCCTGAGGAGCATCATCGCCAAGAATATCACATCACCGCCTCCGAAGAAAGAGACATAATCACATGGGTATGGGCACTCCCCTTGGAAATTGCCAAGCTTGGGGGAGGTGCCCCGGTATCGTATCACCATCACACTCCTATCTTTACCGTTTTTCTTAGTTCGATCCTTTTGGTAATATCTTGATCTAGTAGAATAAAGTTTTAGTATGATCTAGTTTTGAGTTTTGCTTTATGATACCTCTATGTAATCGAGTCCGTGAGATATATATAATAAAAAGTAGTCTTGAGTCAAGGGCTTTACTATCTTGCTATGATCTTGAGGGAATAAAGAGAAAAAAATAATAATATAAAGAAATGTGGACATATTTTATTTTATCGACACCTCCATCTCTAAAACATGTGGACATATTTTTCAATTTCGGCTTCCGCTTGAGGAAAAGCGAGGTCTAAGCTTGGGGGAGTTGATACATCCATTTTGAATCATGCCTTTATATCGATATCTATTGCATTATGGGTTGTTACTACACATTATGTCATGATACTTATGCCTATTCTCTCTTATTTTACAAGGTTTACATGAAGAGGAGAATGCCCATTTGGAATTCTGAATGGAAAAGGAGCAAATATTAGAGACCTATTCTGCACAACTCCAAAAGTCCTGAAACTCCACGGAAGTTATTTTGGAATTAATAAAAAATCTTGGCGAAGAAAGTACGGAGGGGCCACCCACCATCCACGAGGGTGGGGGCGCCCTACCCCCTGGGCACTCCCCCTGCCTCGTGGGCCCCCTGGCAGGCCTCCGGTGCCCATCTTGGGCTATATGGTGTCTTTCACCCTGGAAAAAAAAGAGAAGAAGCTTTCGGGACGAAGCGCCGCCGTCTCGAGGCGGAACCTTGGCGGAACCAATCTAGGGCTCCGACGGAGCTGTTCTGCCGGGGAAACATCCCTCTGGGAGGGGGAAATCGTCACCATCATCATCACATCGATCCTCTCATCGGGAGGGGGTCAATCTCCATCAACATCTTCACCAGCACCATCTCCTCTCAAACACTAGTTCATCTCTTGTATCCGATCTTTGTCTCAAAACCTCAGATTGGTACCTGTGAGTTGCTAGTAGTGTTGATTACTCCTTGTAGTTGATGCTAGTTGGTTTATTCGGTGGAAGATCATATGTTCAGATCCTTTATGCATATTAATACCCCTCTGATTATGAACACGAATATGATTTGTGAGTAGTTACTTTTGTTCCTGAGGACATGGGAGAAGTCTTGCTATAATTAGTCATGTGAATTTGGTATTCGTTCGATATTTTTATAAGATGTATGTTGTCTTTCCTCTAGTGGTGTTATGTGAATGTCGACTACATGACACTTTACCATTGTTTGGGCCTATGGGAAGGCATTGGGAAGTAATAAGTAGATGATGGGTTGCTAGAGTGACAGAAGCTTAAACCCTAGTTTATGCGTTGCTTCGTAAGGGGCTGATTTGGATCCATACGTTTCATGCTATGGTTAGGTTTACCTTAATTCTTCTTTCGTAGTTGCGGATGCTTGCGAGAGTATTTAATCATAAGTGGGATACTTGTCCAAGGAAGGGCAGCAACCAAGCACCGGTCCACCCACATATCAAATTATCAAAGTAACGAACGCGAATCATATGGGCGTGATGAAAACTAGCTTGACGATAATTCCCATGTGTCCTCGGGAGCGTTTTCCTTTATATAAGAGTTTGTCCAGGCTTGTCCTTTGCTACAAAAAGGATTGGGCCACCTTGTTGCACCTTGTTTACTTTTATTACTTGTTACCCGTTACGAATTACCTTATCACAAAAATATCTATTACCGATAATTTCAGTGCTTGTAGAGAATACCTTACTGAAAACCGCTTGTCATTTCCTTCTGCTCCTCGTTGGGTTCGACACTCTTACTTATCGAAAGGACTACGATAGACCCCCCACACTTGTGGGTCATCAGGAGTCCACTCATCGTGAGAATAACCCTCCTGGCATGGAAGATATAGACATCCCTAGTTGATACATGAGTTATTCGAGCATACAAAACAGAATTTCATTTGAAGGTTTAGAGTTTGGCACATACAAGTTTACATGGAACGACAGGTAAATACCGCATATAGGAAGGTATGGTGGACTCATATGGAATAACTTTGGGGTTTATGGAAGTGGATGCACAGGCAGTATTCCCGCTTAGTACAAGTGAAGGCTAGAAAGAGACTGGGAAGCGGCCAAACTAGAGAGCGACAACAGTCATGAACATGCATTAAGATGAATCAATAATGAGTGCAAGCATGAGTAGGATATAAATCACCATGAACATAAATATCATGGAGGCTATGTTGATTTTGTTTCAACTACATGCGTGAACATGTGCCAAGTCAAGCCACTCGAATCGTTCAAAGGAGGATACCACCCTATCATACCACATCACAACCATTTTAATAGCATGTTGGCACGCATGTTAAACCATTATAAACTCCTAGCTAATTAAGCATGGCATGAGCAACTATAATCTCTAATTGTCATTGCAAACATGTTTGATTCATAATAGGCTGAATTAGGAATGATGAACTAATCATATTTACAAAAACAAGATAGAGTTCTTACCAGCTTCTCTCATCTCAATCAGTCCATCATATATCTTCATTATTGCCTTTCACTCACACGACCGAACGGTGTGAATAATATAATAATGCATGTGCATTGGACTAAGCTGGAATCTGCAAGCATTTAATACAAAGGAGAAGACAAGGTAATATGGGCTCTTGGTTAAATCAACAATAATGCATATGAAAGCCACTCAACATTTTCATCATGGTCTTCTCCTCTCGACCCCAAAGAAAATAAAATAAATGAAACTATTTACACGGGAAAGCTCCCAACAAGCAAAATAAGAATGAGAAATCTTTTTGGGTTTTCTTTTAATTACTACTACTATAGGCATGGAAAGTAAACTAGCTAAAAGCTACAAGTAATTTTTTTGTTTTTCTTAAGGTTTTTCAAACACACAAGAAGAAGGCTTAGAAAAAAATAAACTAGCATCGATGGTACAATGAAAAGTATTAGCACCGACAACTAGAATGAGTGTGTGAACATGAATGTAATGTCGGTGAGAAATACGTACTCCCCCAAGCTTAGGCTTTTGGCCTAAGTTGGTCTATGGCCACGGATCGGAGCTACTCTCTACGGTGTACTAAGGAGAGTCCTCAGGGTGTCACTGGTTGGCGATCTCCTCCGAATCCCACTGATAAGCAGACTGTCAATAGGGGTCAAGTGGTGGCTCAGGCTCAGGCTCTGGAACTTGTGTCAAGCTCCAGTATGCATAAATGGCCTCGGGCAAGATGAGGGTGCCTGAAAGTATGTTAAACAAAGAGGGCGCAGGCAAAGTAATAATCTCACAGTGAGTTTTATCAAATATCAAATTATACTTAAGCATCTTCATCTTATTTTTAACAATAAATTCATGTGCTACCATACTCTTATAATCTAGAAAAATAGTGGGCAGCAACTTTTCCTCCTTCTCATAATGCTTAATATGTATCTCAAAGTGTTCAGCAAGGCGTGAAGCAAAGATGCCTCCAAAGATGGGGCCCTTTGTATGGTATAAACTTAATCGTCTAGCAACAATAGCGCCTAAGCTGAAAGTTATATCACAAAACAAAGCATGGCGCAAAATGACAAGATCAGGAGCACTGAGATTTCCACATTTCCCACGACCAATTAAGCATCTACTAGCAAATATCGCAAAGTAACGTAGAACAGGAAAATGTATACTAGTAATTCTTGCATCGGAAACTTTCCTCGTTTCCCCTACAGCAATTCTATCAATAAATCCCTCCACATCACTACGATGTGGTTCCTCGATGCTGCCCTCAAAGGGTATCTTGCAGACCTGACAAAAATCATTGAGTGATATATCCTTAACCTCATCATATAAGTGAAACTCCACTGAAGGTGGTGATTTCTTAGCATGGAAATAAAATTTTTGCATGAAAATATTAGTGAGTAGGAGATACTGTTCGTGCTGGTCGCGGAGAAAGTCGGTGAGGCCTGCATTCTCAGCCAAGTAATAAACGTCATCGTAAATTCCGGCGGCTCTCAAGAACGCATCACAAGGCCATTCGCACGGCCGAACCTCCGTGATGCGAGGAAGATTGTATTTGGGCTTTTTATGCTCCTCATTCTGCTTATCCTTCGAGCTTCGGCTCGACGAGCCCCTCAACAATCTCTTCAACATTTCCTTTCTCAAAGAACAATCCCCCAAAACAGTTTTGTGAATGGAGCTTTGAGCAAGGAGATCGAAAATGGCAGCAAGATGAGCTAGAACACGGGTTTGAGCTATGGGAGGGTTTTTTTCTGGAGGAAGACAAAGTGAGTGGGTGCTGGAATAAGTGGAGGGGTCCACGAGGCAGGGGGCGCGCCCTGTGCCATCGTGGCCAAATGGTGGGCCCCCCTTGTGTTCTCTGTGCCAGATATTCTTAAATATTCTACAAAAAATCATATTTCGTTTTCAGGACATTTGGAGAACTTTTATTTTTGGGTTATTTTTATTGCAAGGATCATTTAGAAAACAGACAGAAAATACTATTTTTTTCTTTATTTAATCTAAATAACAGAAAGTAAAAGGAATGTACAGAGATTTGTGCTTTCTAACTTCATCCATCTCATGCTCATCAAAAGGAATCCACTAACAAGGTTGATCAAGTCTTGTTAACAAACTCTTTCCGAATAACATGAAACCGGAGAATTTTCGAATAACACTAGGTTACCTCAACAGGGATATGCATGTCCCCAACGATAAGAATATCATATTTCTTCTTTACAGTAGGAAGAGGGAATTCAAAACCTCCAATAGTAATCGTTGAAATTTTTCCAATAGAATTGATACTATGGACTTGAGGTTGTTTCCTCGGAAAGTGTACCGTATGCTCATTGTCATTAACATGAAAAGTGACATTGCCTTTGTTGCAATCAATAACAGCCCCTGCAGTATTCAAAATGGGTCTACCAAGGATAATCGACAGACTATCGTCCTCGGGAATATCAAGAATAACAAAGTCCGTTAAAATAGTAACGTTTGCAACCACAACAGGCACATCCTCACAAATACCGACAGGTATAGCAGTTGATTTATCGGCCATTTGCAAAGATATTTTAGTAGGTGTCAACTTATTCAAATCAAGTCTATGATATAAAGAGAGAGGAATAACACTAACACCGTCTCCAAGATCACATAAAGCAGTTTTAACATAGTTTCTTTTAATGGAGCATGGTATAGTTGGTACTCCTGGATCTCCAAGTTTCTTTGGTATTCCACCCTTAAAAGTATAATTAGCAAGCACGGTGGAATTTCAGCTTCAGGTATCTTTCTTTTATTCGTAACAATATCCTTCATATACTTAGCATAAGGATTCATTTTAAGCATATCAGTCAAACGCATACGCAAAAAGATAGGTCTAATCATTTCAGCAAAGCGCTCAAAATCCTCATCATCCTTTTTCTTGGATGGTTTAGGAGGAAAAGGCATGGGTTTCTGAACCCATGATTGTCTTTCTTTACCATGCTTCCTAGCAATGAAATCTCTCTTATCATAACGTTGATTCTTTGATTGTGGGTTATCAAGATCAACAGCAGGTTCAATCTCTACATCATTGTTATTGCTAGGTTGAGCATCAACATGAACATCATCATTATCATTATCACCAGGCTCATGTTCATTACCAGATTGTGTTTTAGCATGAGAAATAGAAATATCATTGGGATTCTCAAGTGTGTCAACAACAGGTTCACTAGAAGCATGCAAAGCCCTATCATTTTTCTTTTTCTTCTTCTTAGAAGGACTAGGTGCATCAACATTAGTTCTCTGAGAATCTTGCTCAGTTCTCTTAGGGTGGCCCTTAGGATACAAAGGTTCCTAGGTCATTTTACCACCTCTAGTCATAACTCTAACAACATTATCATTTTTCTTATTATTTAATTCATTGAGCAAATCATCTTGTGCTTTAAGCACTTGTTCTACTTGAGTGGTAACCATAGAAGCATGTTTACTAATAAGTTTAAGGTCACCTTTAACTCTAGACATATAATCACTCAAGTGTTCAACCATATAAGCATTACGTTTCAGTTGTCTACCAACATAAGCATTGAAATTTTCTTGTTTAACAATAAAATTATCAAACTCATCCAAGCATTGACTAGCAAACTTAGTAGATGGGATTTCACCCTTATCAAACCTATAGAGAGAATTTACCTTTACTACATGTGTCGTGTTATTAAGACCATGTATTTCTTCAATAGGTGGTAAATTCTTAACATCTTCAGCTTTAATACCCTTCTCTTTCATAGATTTCTTTGCCTCTTGCATATCTTCATGACTGAGAAATGGAATATCCCTTTTCTTCGGAGTTGGCTTAGGAGTTGGTTCAAGAAGTGTCCAATCATTATCATTACTTAATATATTATTCAATAGCAATTCAGCTTGCTTAACAGTTTTTCCGTGAAAACACAACCAGCACAACTATCCAGGTTGTCTCTGGAAGCATCGGTTAGTCCATTATAAAAGATATCAAGTATTTCATTTTTCTTGAGAGGATGATCAGGCAAAGCATTAAGTAATTGGAGAATCCTCCCCCGAGCTTGTGGGAGACTCTCTTCTTCAGTTTGCACAAAATTATAAATTTCCCTTAAGGCAGCTTGTTTCTTATGAGCGGGGAAATATTTAGTAGAGAAGTAATTAATCATATCCTGGGGACTATGCACACAACCAGGAGCAAGAGAATTAAACCATGTTTTAGCATCACCCTTTAGTGAGGACGGAAATAACTTAAGGATATAGTAGTAACAAATTTTTTCCTCATGAGTGAATAGGGTGGCTATATCATTCAATTTAGTAAGATGTGCCACAACAGTTTCAGATTCATAGCCATAAAAAGAACCAGAATCAACCAAAGTAATTAACTCAGGACCGACAGAGAAATCATAATCCTTATTAGAAATACAGATAGGTGAAGTAGCAAAAGCAGGGTCATATTTCATTCTAGTATTCAAAGACTTTTCTTTAAGCTTAGCTAACAGTTTCTTAAGATCATACCTATCTTTGCAAGCAAAAAGGTCTCTAGCAGTTTTTTCATCCATAACATAACCCTCGGGCACATCAGGCAATTCATATCTAGGGGGGAGAATCTTCATCATCACTTTCATCAACATTATCTGTTTCAATAATTTCATTCTCTCTAACCCTAGCAAGTTGTTCATCAAGAAATTCACCTAATGGCACAATATTATCAAGCATAGAAGTAGTCTCATCATAAGCATCATGCATAGCAGAAGTGGCATCATCAATAACATGCGACATATCAGAATTAACAACAAGTGCAGGTGTCGCAAGTTTACTCATAACAGAAGGTGAATCAAGTGCAGAGCTAGTTGGCAGTTCCTTACCTCCCCTCGTAGTTGAGGGGAAAATCTTGGTTCTTTCATCTTTCTAGTTCCTCATAGTGATCAACAGATATAAATCCCGAGTGACTCAAAGAATAGAGCTATGCTCCCCGGCAACGGCGTCAGAAAATGGTCTTGATAACCCACAAGTATAGGGGATCGCAACAGTTTTCGAGGGTAGACTATTCAACCCAAATTTATTGATTCGACACAAGGGGAGCCAAAGAATATTCTCAAGTATTAGTAGTTGAGTTGTCAATTCAACCACACCTGAAAGACTTAATATCTGCATCAAAGTATTTAGTAGCAAAGTAGTATGGAAGTAACGGTAACGGTGGCAAAAGTAACAGTAGCAGTTTTTGTAGCAATCGTAACAGTGGAAACGGAAAAGTAACTAAGCAAAGATCAATATGTGAAAATCTCGTAGGCAATGGATCAATGATGGATAATTATGTCAGATGTGATTCCTCATGCAACAGTTATAACATAGGGTGACACAGAACTAGCTCTAGTTCATCAATGTAATGTAGGCATGTATTCCGAATATAGTCATACGTGCTTATGGAAAAGAACTTGCATGACATCTTTTGTCCTACCCTCCCGTGGCAGCGGGGTCCTATTGGAAACTAAGGGATATTAAGGCCTCCTTTTAATAGAGTACCGGGACCAAAGCATTAACACTTAGTGAATACATGAACTCCTCAAACTACGGTCATCACCGACAGTGGTCCCGAGTATTGTCACTTCAGGGTTGCCGGATCATAACACATAGTAGGTGACTATTGACTTGCAAGATAGGATCAAGAACTCACATATATTCATGAAAACATAATAGGTTCAGATCTGAAATCATGGCACACGGGCCCTAATGACAAGCATTAAGCATAGCAAAGTCATAGCAACATCAATCTTAGAACATAATGGATACTAGGGATCAAACCCTAACAAAACTAACTCGATTACATGATAAATCTCATCCAACCCATCACCGTCCAACAAGCCTACGATGGAATTACTCACGCACAGCGGTGAGCATCATGAAATTGGTGATGGAGGATGGTTGATGATGACGATGGCGACGGATTCCCCTCTCCGGAGCCCCGAACGGACTCCAGATCAGCCCTCCCGAGGAAGATTAGGGCTTGGCGGCAGCTCCGTATCGTAAAACGCGATGAATCCTTCTCTCTAATTTTTTTTCTCCCCGAACGTGAATATATGGAGTTGGAGTTGAGGTCGGTGGGGTCCCAGGGGGCCCACGAAGCAGGGGGCGCGCCATGCACCCTTGTGGACAGGGTGTGGGCCCCCTGATGCTGATTCTTTCGCCAGTATTTTTTATTATTTCCAAAATGTGTCTCTGTGAATTTTCAGGTCATTCCGAGAACTTTTATTTCTGCACAAAAATAACACCATGGTAGTTCTGCTGAAAACAACGTTAGTCCGGGTTAGTACCATTCAAATCATGCAAGTTAGAGTCCAAAACAAGGGCAAAAGTGTTTGGAAAAGTAGATATGTTGGAGACGTATCAGTGGGACACTGGATCATAGCATCGGTAACCTTTGGTGTTGGGAGGATAACCAAGGAAGATGCAAGGAAGTGACCTGGGAGCGAGTTTGTGAGGAGCAGTGGACGTGGTGCTAGGATAATAGAGACACCCGAAAATGCGAAGACCATCATAAGATGGAACCGCACCGAAGAGGAGTTGGTGAGGAGTGTAGTTCCAGCGTGAACGACACGGGCGAATGTTAATGACGAGGCTGGCGGTCGCTAGCGCGCCCGGCCAGAACCAAGGAGGCACGTAGGAGTGGAAGAGCAACGTGCGGACACAGTCATTAAGAGTGCAGATGACGCGCTCGGCGCGACCATTCTGCTGTGGCGTGTAGGGGCAAGTGAGCCGAAAGATAGTGTCGTGAGACGCGAGGAGATTGCGGACGGCGACGTTGTCAAACTCTTTGCCGTTGTCAGTTTGCAAGGCAAGAATAGGAGGACCCAACTGTGTGGTGACAAATGAATAAAAGGCTGTGAGTGTGGCGAGAGCATCGGACTTGCGACGGAGAGGGAATGTCCACACATAATGGGAAAAATCATCCAATATCACCAAATAGTATAAATAACCCGTGTTGCTCGCAACCGGGGACTTCCAAACATCACTATGCAATAACTGAAATGGAAAAGTGGAAAGTTTGTAGACTCGCTAAAGGGGAGACGAACGTGCTTGCCAAGACGGCAGGCCTCACAAGAGTGGTCGTCAACCTTATTACATGTAAAGAAAAACTCTGAAGAATCTAACGCATAACTTTGGAATTGGGATGACCGATACGGGCGTACCAAAGATCGACACTGGCTGCGAGGGCGGCGGGACGGGTGGTGGTGGCGCCGGAGGGATGCATCGGGTAAAGCTCGTCCGGGCTGTCACATCAGTGGAGTACCATCCGTGTACGGACGTCCTTCACAGAAAAGTCGATAGCGTCAAATTCAAAAGTGATAGGGTTCTCACGAGCAAGGCGACAAACAGAAACAAGATTGGTAACGAAGGGAGAAACCCTTCAGAGGCGGGCGCGGTGTCAGAGGGCGGCGGGCGCCAAAGACGACTGTCAGAGCCGCAGACGGGCTGCGTTCTGCACAGTGAAGAGCGTCTGGTGACTCACCGGACGAGGCCCAAGGATGCCCGAATCAGGAGCCCGAGGGACCGGCATCGAGTACGCGTGTACTACGCCCGTCCACGGGTTGGTGCCATAATTCCAGGGCGGGGTGGCTTGCTGTTGCTGCTGACGAGGGGCCCCCCTTGCGCCTGTTTGCGACCGCCCCCGCGGCGGTTGCCGCGGCGCCCGCCACTGCTACGTCTTGGGCTTGCGTTGGTTTTCCTTGAAGAGGAAAGGGTGATGCAGCACAGTAGCGTAAGTATTTCCCTCGGTTTTTGAGAACCAAGGTATCAATCCAGTAGGAGGCTCCTCAAAAGTCCCACGCACCTACACAAACAAACAACAACTCGCAACCAACGCAATAAAGGGGTTGTCAATCCCTTCACGGCCACTTGCGAAAGTGAGATCTGATAGAGATAATATGATAAGATAATATTTTGGTATTTTTGTGATATAGATTGGAAAAGTAAAAGATGCAAATAAAAGTAGATTGAAAGCTTATATGATAGAAGATAGACCCGGGGGCCATAGGTTTCACTAGTGGCTTCTCTCAAGATAGCATAAGTATTACGGTGGGTGAACAAATTACTGTCGAGCAATTGATAGAAAAGCGAATAATCATGAGATTATCTAGGCATGATCATGTATATAGGCACCACGTCCGTGACAAGTAGACCGAAATGATTCTGCATCTACTACTATTACTCCACACATCGACCGCTATCCAGCATGCATCTAGAGTATTAAGTTCATAAAGAACAGAGTAACGCATTAAGAAAGATGACATGATGTAGAGGGATAAACTCATGCAATATGATATAAACCCCATCTTTTTATCCTCGATGGCAACAATACAATACGTGCCTTGCTGCCACTGATGTCACTCGGAAAGGACACCGCAAGATTGAACCCAAAGCTAAGCACTTCTCCCATTGCAAGAAAGATCAATCTAGTAGGCCAAACCAAACTGGTAATTCGAAGAGACTTGCAAAGATAACTTAATCACACATAAAAGAATTCAGAGGAGATTCAAATATTTCTCATAGATAAACTTGATCATAAACCCACAATTCATCGGATCTCGACAAACACACCGCAAAAAAGAGTTACATCGAATAGATCTCCAAGAAGATCGAGGAGAACTTTGTATTGAGATTCAAAGAGAGAGAAGAAGCCATCTAGCTAATAACTATGGACCCGAAGGTCTGTGGTAAACTACTCACAACTCATCGGAAGGGCTATGGTGTTGATGTAGAAGCCCTCCATGATCGATTCCCCCTCCGGCAGAACGCCGGCGAAGTCTCCAAGATGGGATCTCGCGGATACAGAAGGTTACGGCGGTGGAAATAGGTTTTCGTGGTCGCTTCTGATGTTTTCGGGGTACATGGGTATATATAGGAGGAAGAAGTAGGTCGGTGGATGCTCGAGGGGCTCATGAGACAGGGGGCGCGCCCAGTAGGGGGGCGCCCTCCACCCTCATGGCCGCCTTGTTTGTTTCTTGACTTCCACTCCAAGTCCTCTGGATCACGTTTGTTCCAAAAAGATCGCTCCGGGAGGTTTCATTCCGTTTGGACTCCGGTTGATATTCCTTTTCTTCGAAACACTCAAATAGGCAAAAAAACAGCAATTCAGGCTGGGCCTCCGGTTAGTAGATTAGTCCCAAAAATGATATAGAAGTGTAAAGTAAAGCCCATAAACATCCAAAACGGGTAATATAATAGCATGGAACAATAAAAAATTATAGATACGTTGGATACATATCAGCCACCCAGCTGCGGCTGCTGGGGGGCAGCGGGAGGGGAAAGAACCCCGGGAGCGCGGGGGGCGCCGGCTGGTGGCGGGCCACAGGCGCGGGCGGGGTGACCGGTGAAGAGGCACCATGCGAGGTGCCGGCAGTGAGGGTGTGGTGCTGCACGCGCTTATTGACCCCCTTCATCCGGCGCTCCTCCAACCGCAAGTATGCCACAAACTTGGGGAAGGAGGGCTCCGATATGAGGGAGAGGTTGGAGGCGGCATTACCGAAGTCCTCGTTGAGGCTGGCGGTGAGCGTGCTGAGGAGGAGGTCGTCATCAACCTTGGCGCCAATGTCACGGAGCTCATCTAACAACGTCTTCAGGCGGCGGTAGTAGTCATCAATATACTGATCATCCTGATGACAGTCAAAAAATTCCTGCTGTAGAAAAACGCGGCGCTGAAGCTTGTTGTCGATGAAGAGGCTGTTGAGCTTGACCCACACGGCGCGGATGTCATCACCATCGCTCATGACCGCGTGAAAACAGGTCCTTCAAGATGGTGGTGAAGAACCACCGGATGAGCGTGGCATCGATCGCGGTCCACTCGGAGTTGCCCACCATGGCGCGGGAGTCGACGGAGCCGTCAACGTGATCCACGAGGTTGTTCTCGCGGAAGAGCAGCGAGAAGTACGTCTTCCACGCGAAGTACGTGGCGTCGGTGGCATCGAGGACGACGGGGACGCGGTCGTGGATGTTGATGTCACGGATGTCAGCGGGGTCCGGCCCGGCGAAGGGGTTGGAGTAGGAGGAGGCGGAGGAAGACATGGCGGCGCGGCGGAGGTGCGTCACGGCGAGGGGGAGGCAGCGCGGCAGGGGAGGTGGCGCGGCGTGGGAGGAGAGGCACGGCACGGGGGGGGGGGGGGCTGTAGATGGCAGCGGTGGCGGCCCGAGGCGGAGACGGCTAGGGTTAGGCGGAAGCGGGGGATCGACTTGCGATAGATACCATGTAGAGAATGATTTGGTGCATCGATATCTCATTGATCATGCACTAGGCACATATATATAGGTACAAGGGGTGCGACCGGTATCTTGTCTCCTAAGATACACGTACATACAGAGGGAGACAGACACTACAGGTACTGCATACGAAACCCAGACCTACGTACATGTACACATGTTCAACACCCCGAACAACCGTAAAGATATGTAGTGGCCCTGAGGAGATTACTACCTTATGCCATATGGATTGTATTAACTCTCCTTAATTAGTACAAGTCCAATTCTCAAAAAAAATCATTAAACCTATAAATTACAGTGAAAACTTGTACAATCATCTTCTCCGTGGTATTAATACTTGAAACATGAAATACAACCAATGGTTCAGCGAAGAGACTACAGTTAGATCAGAACAGTGATGCGCCTCAAACCTATCTATAATTTTGATTGCTAAATGCTATTATATTATCATTCTTACATGTTTTGGCCATCATTTTATATCATTTTACATTATTTTCCTGGACTAACATATTAATCCAGTGCCTAGTCTGAGTTGTTGTTTTTTGTTTTACAGAAAATCGATACCTGTCAAGGTCCAAACACAACGAAAATTTTCGACAATTTTTTCTAGAACATAAGAGACCCTAGAAGCTTTGACGAGAGACTTTGCCCTAATCTTTGGCCCATAAATTCACATATATTTCAAAACCTTCGGAGCGAGACCCGAAGCAATGTTATCACCGCCGCAAGCCTCTGTCCTGATGCGATCGCATCTGAAGCTTTGTTCGGGCACTCTGTCGGAGGGGAAATCAATTGGGGGGCATCTTCATCAATCTTGCTTCCTTCATGACGATGTGTGAGTAGTTTATTCAGGACCTACAGGTTCATAATACTAGCTAGGCTATCTTTCTCTCTCTTTTGATTTTCAATACAATGATCTGTTCGAAGATCCATCCGAAGTAATTCTTGCGGTGTGTTTGTTGGGATCCAATGAGTAGATTTATGATCAGATGATTCATTGAATTTATATGAATCTTTTGAAGTTTCTTTGTTGCATAATTTTATAGCTTTTTATTTCTCTTTGATCGATCCATCTACTTTGGCAAAGTTTGATTGATTTATCATCAACGGGAGAGGTGTTTTGTAGTGGGTTCAATCTGGCGGTGATTTCTATATCCTAGTGATAGAAAGGGACAAGATGCATCTTTGTATTGTTGTCACTAAGGATAAAACGACGGGGTCAATCTTTTTGCTAGGTTTTATTCTGTCCCGGTTTGGAAATGAACTGGCACTAATGCAACCATTAGTGCCGGTTCCAACGGCTAGGGGGGAGGAGCTCATTAGCACCGGTTCGTGGTGAACCTTTATTATCGGTTCATGCCACGAACCGGTACTAAAGAGGCTGTGGCAGGTTGTGGTCAGGCTGGGGCCCCACCGGCACCTTTAGTACCGGTCTATGCCACAAACCATACTAGAGGTTTCTAGTTGATTCATTCTGCAGCGCCTTTTTAGTCCCACCTCGCTCCACTAACAAAGTTTTTACCACCTTAAATATGTTACTTCTCAAACTATCACGAGCACTTGGTCTTCATTGAACTCTATGTGTAGGATCTGTGGCCGCAATATGAATCCTCACCAGTTCTTAAACCAACCGGTGAGGATTCCTATTGACAATTCAGATTCTACACAAAAAGATCATTGATGGTCAATGTATTTTTGATGTATTTCTCTGTAGCAGTAGCGCATTTTGGCTGAAACGGTACTGATCAATGTATTTTTGATGTATATTTTTACATGTTTACACAATCTCTTTCGAAGTATCTGGGTTTTGGACGAAAACTCATCTGTTACAAAGGCATTTCATTTAGTACCGGTTCTAAGGCTGGGGCTCCACGAGCACCTTTATTACCGGTTCATGGCATGAACCGGTACTAGAGTTCTTTAGTTGATTCTTTCTGCAGCTGTTTTTTAGTCCCACCTCGCCAAGCGAGAGGCACTCGCAGCGGTTTATATGCCCTGAGTGCAGAGACGATGAAGGAGAGGTGCAATGCTCACCTGCATGTTGCTTAGCTTTAGGCCTTGAAATGGTGTAGACTGCACGGAGGTATGTGTAGTTTCTCAAGGCCTGAAGCTAAGCAACATGCAGGTGAGCATTGCGCCTCTCTTTTATTTTTAATAACTTATAACAACTCCAGACTTTTTTGCGTTCAGTATGCATGATTCAAGGCCACGTCATCAACTTTCAACCCTTTCTGACATCATTTGCTATTTTTCATTCATTTACTGATTTGTTTTGAGAGCTTAATGACCGTGAAGTGGAAAAGCACTACAAAATGAACTATGAAAAGGTTGAAACTTGGCATGGTATCATCATTTCACCCACAGAGCATGTGCAAAAAAGTAGACAGGGTTATGACAAAAACTGGATGCACTTCGTGTACAAATTGGACAATCTCTTTCGAAGTATCAGGGTTTCGGACGAAAACTCATCTGTTACAAAGGCATTTCATTTTTCTAAACTTATTACAACTCCGAACTTTTTTGCGTTCAGTATGCACGATTCAAAGCCACGTCATCAACTTTCAACCCTTTCTGACATCATTTGCTATTTTTCATCCATCTACAGATTTGTTTTGGGAGCTAAATGACCGTGAAATTGAAAAGCACTACAAAATGAACTCTGAAAACGTTAAAACTTGGCATGGTATAATCATTTCACCCACATAGCATGTGCAAACAAGTAGAGAGGGTTACGGCAAAAACTGGATGCACTTCGTGTACAAACTCGACAATCTCTTTCGAAGTATCAGGGTTTCGGATGAAAACTCATCTGTTACAAAGGCATTTCATTTTTCTAAACTTATTACAACTCCGGACTTTATTTGCATTCAATATGCACGATTCAAGGCCACATCATCAACTTTCAACCCTTTCTGACACCATTTGCTATTTTTCATTCATTTACTGATTTGTTTTGAGAGCTAAATGACTGTGAAATTGAAAAGCACTACAAAATGAACTCTGAAGAGGTTAAAACTTGGCATGGTATCATCATTTCACCCACATAGCATGTGCAAAAAAGTATAGATGGTTACGGCAAAGACTCGATGCACTTCGTGTACAAACTGGACAATCTCTTTCGAAGTATCAGGGTTTCGGATGAAAACTCATCTGTTACAAAGGCATTTCATTTTTCTAAACTTATTACAACTCCGGACTTTCTTTACCTACTGGAAACTGGATGCATATAAATTTTATACCTACTTTATCTGGAGCTAAGCAACGTGCAGGTGAGCATTGCGCCTCTCTTTTATTTTTAATAACTTATTACAACTCCGGACTTTTTTGCGTTCATTATGCACCATTCAAAGCCAAGTCGTCAACTTTCAACCCTTTCTGACATAATTTGATATTTTTTATGCATTTACTGATTTGTTTTGAGCTAAATGACCCTGAAATTGAAAAGTACTACAAATGAACTCTTAAAAGGTTGAAACTTGGCATGATATCATCATTTTACCCACATGGCATGTGCAAAAAAGTAGAGATGGTCACGGCAAAAACTGGATGCACTTCGTGTACAAACTTGACACTCTCTTTCGAATTATCAGGGTTTCGAACGAAAACTACTCAGAAATAAATAGAAGAAAATAAACAAAGAAGAAAAGAAAAAACTATATAAAAAAACTACTCAGAAATAAATAGAAGAAAATAAATAAAGAAGAAAAGAAAAAAACTACTCAGAAATAAATAGAAAAAAATAAATAAAGCAGAAAAGAAAAAAACTATATAAAAAATTGTTGGGGCGCTGTCCAGTGGGCCTGCTAGACCTCGGGCGTGGAAATTCAGGCCCACAAGGGCCAGCAGGCTCATAGGGCAGTGCCCCATAGTTAGGCCTAGAAGCCTGCTTTACAGAGGAGTTCGAAGGAGCAGTCGCGGCTGGGTTTATAAACCAGTGCGGCTGCCCTTCGCCCGGCGAGGTGGGACTAAACTTTCTGCACCGTGGGATGGGAGCGCACCCACTTTAGTACGGTTCGTGCCTCCAATCGGTACTAAGGGGGGGGGGTCTTTAGTACCGGTTGCTGCCACGACCCGGTACTAAAGGGGTGCTCTTCCCGCCGCTTGGCCTGGCCAAAATAGGCCTTTAGTACCAGTTGGTGCTCCAACCGGTACTAATGGCCTCTCCTATATATACAGCACTTACGAAAATTTCAGTTGCCATCTGCTTTTTCGTTCGCCCCCGTTGGAGCGCGCCCCATCGCCGAGCCCATCGCCGTCGCCGCCGCCTGCCGCCACCCCGCCAGCCCGCTTCGTCGTCGCTGGCCGCGTCGGTTGCCGCCGCCTCCGCCATCGCCGCCGCCGCTTCGTCACAAGATCCAGTCCGCCCTCACATCGACGCCACCGCCTCATTGCCGCCGCTGCGCCCCAGCCCGGCCCCGCTGCCGCAGCTGTAAGAGATCGGCCACGCCTGCACTGCCAAGGCCGCGGCCTCACACACACACATGATTTTTTTTTTCTGTTTTTTGTTAATGATTTTTTCTGATTTCTGTTTTTTAGTTTTTTATATATACTTTTAGTTTATATAAATGTTAAATCTATGTCAAATGTTAGATGAATTAGATAGAAATATATGTTAGATATTAATGTCAAATGTTAGATGAATATTAGAATTAGCTAGATATTAATTTTAGATGAGTTAGTTTTTAATACTTTTATAGTTATAGATGAATTAGATATATTAGTGTCAAATGTTAGATATATTAAATTTACTATATATATAACTAGCTACTTTATTTTTAGTATGAAAATTAATTGAACTAGTTTATTTTTAGTACGTGCTTAGTTGAATTAGTTGAATTGAACTAGTTGAATTAATAGAACTAGCTATTTGAATTAATTAGTTGAATTAATATAGAACTAGCTAGCTAGTAATATAAGTGTTTATCAATTAATGTTTCAACTATGAACATAGGAAATGTCGTTTGACGACGAAAATGATTTCATTATGTGCGAATACTGCGAAGACCAGCGTGGCATGTGCGACAGAAATTTCCTAGTTGATGATAGGCGCTTCAGCATCAAGCTGGATGAGACCTTCGAAGTGGATACAGTAAGTCACAATGACAAGTCTTCTTTCATAATTAAGCATGACTTATGCTTCATTTGCTTCACCTTATAATTTTAAATTTTCACTATTCTACTAGCGTATCCCCTGCCATGCAAGAATTTTTGTCTTGGATAAGATAGGTTTCAGTCCTAACAAAACTATGGAGGTAAAGAGAGTTTACTTGAAGACCGAGCATGGTTATACCTTCAACGTCAAATTATACAATGCAGACACCTACACCTATTCTGAATGCAAAACTTGGCAAGCACTATGCAAGGCTTATGCATTTGAGCCTGATATGTTTATCACCTTTGATTTTCGTCCCGAAAATGATATTGAAGGTAATAGAGACATTTGGGTCGATGTGCAGACGCCTCCAGTTCTACCATTATGTGAGTTTCTCAACCATATTTAAGTCTTTGATATTGTTTATTCAAAAATAGTTGACAACTAATTTCTATTGACATCTTATTTCCATTCAAGCAAACATGTCCGGCGCTTGGTAGACAGGACCGTCCATTGTCCCGGGGATGAACTAACTGCGAGGAGATAAGTCATTATGTTTCATGGCTTCAGGATCTTGATGTTGTCAAGACAAATTATTTTCCTGAATTTGAAAATCTTAGTACTCAAAACGTGCGACCAATAGTGATCGTATTAAACTACGGTCACATCTATTTAGGAAAGATGGTACGATTTTTACTATTTGTCCTCGGTGCATCTTTTGCATACATTATTTTTCAAGCTAAACTTCATTGCTAAGTAATGTTACTATACGATGTATGTTCTTCAACAGGGACTCCCGATGACAATTGTGCCTTAGTGGATCGGTACTAAAGGTCGCATGTCAATGGTTAGCTTATGGCCAAGATATGCTACAATGCACATGAGTGCATTCAGGATTTATAAAAGCGAGGAATGCTTAATAGTGAAAGATTGGAGCAAAATTATTAACGATCACAGAGAAGTACTAGGGGCAGCAATCAGAAGCGCAGCCCACGATTAGGAGATAGGTTCATCTGCATGCTCCAATATGATGAATCGGGAGAGCTATACATGTTCTTTCTGGCAGAAAATAGAAACGGCATCCGCGTCATCCGCGTGGGCGACTCGGGAGGCGTCCCGATCCAATAATCTCGGCAGCCTTTGATTCGTGTGCGCTTCCCTCGCCGCCGTCGGGCTTGCCCGCACGGCCAATGGCGGTGGCGGGGCTCCATCCCTGTTGCTGATCAGGTGGCGTGTGGCATTGTGATGGCAACGACTCGTGGCAGCGGACGAGGTTGAAGCAGCGGCGCGGCGGCCTTTGAGCACGTCTCCCCCTCTTTTATCGCTTTGGCGTCGCAATTCTGCAGCCTCACCAAGCGGAGGAGGGAAAGGAGCAACTGCCACCATGACCCAACGTGGTGACCCTTCTCAAGAGTGGCGAAGCCCATGAGGTACGTGGTGGTCATCCGGTAGATGTAGTGGTCGTCGCCCTTGCCACCGGCGGGAAGGCTGCGGGTGTGGGAAGGCAACATGAAATCCTATACTCACGTGTTCTGCTGGGTCATGGGTGCCTGCGGCAAGCCCTCTTCGGTAGCCATATGCTTCCCCATGTCATGGTGGTGATCTGCTCTAGGGAGTGCAGGTGGCGTTGTGGATCCAGGCGGTGTCGTAATGGCTGGCTGGTTGGCACTGCCTCGCCTCTGTGATTACCACGTCGTTATGATCTGCTGCCATAGGGATGATGATGATGGAGCTAGTGGCCACGCATAGTGGTGCTGTCTAATACAGATCACCCGTCGGCTGCCACTTCCGAGGATATGATATGGCACTGCCGAAGCGTCCCAAACTTGAGATTTTGGCGGTGCGAGTGAAATTCCTCTCTCATCAAAGATTTCATCGTGTGCGACGGTGGGCTGCTATTGCTGTTGTTGGGATTGAGGCAAGTGGAAGAGACAACATTGGTTGACTTTGACTTGGTGGTGCTTCGCGAGTACCCGGTCTCGAGCTCTGGGTGAAAACCCTAGGTCTAGCCTGACTTGGTTATACCTGGCAATGGCGGCGTTTTTACATCGTTACCCTGTTGATGGCATTGCTTGGAGTTTGCTCGGACATGGACTTCAGGGTGAAAACCCACGATCAGGCCTTTGAAGGTTGGATCAGGCGATGCCGGCGCTTGTGTGTCGTTCCCTTCTTGGAGGCGTTGTTTTTGAAGATTTCAGTCATTATGTTGTCAAGTGATAGTTGGCCGTTGTCATGGTCGTCGTTGTATATCGTCTACTACCGTTGTTTTGATCGCTTTGGGTTTTTTCCTTTTTATCTCCACAAAGGCATCGCTTCGGTCTTTTATGACTTTGCTTTTTGCCGGTGTGACTTTTTTGTTGGTGTTGGCTGCGTGCATCTTAGTTATGCAGAGGCCGGGTATTTACTCATTGTGATTGTATCCGCTTGATGCTTCATTTTGAGTCAATAAATATGCCCTTTATCGAAAAAATACATGTTCTATGCCATTTTACCTCAGAGAGAGCAGCATGAGTGATTAGCTAGCTAGGTCATGCACTTAGTACTTGTCCTCTCATGTCTGTGTTCTTCCTCCTGAACTTAATCTCAAAGAGTGGTTTGCTTTTGTGGTCTTATGAACGCTTATAATCTCATGACCATGTTGAACTCGATGATATCTTTGCTTCTGGTACAAGTGACGAACGTTTCTTCTTTAAGCTAGTGTTGGTGGTGATTAGATAGTGGTAATGACTATGATGATTAAATAGTGGTAATGACGACTATGATGATTTTTAGCTAGCTAGCTAGTATACTGTTGTTGGTGATGATATGATGCAAGAGTTTTTATATTAATATGATGATGATGATGATGATGAGTTATTATATCATTTATGAAAGAAACCGCAGATGAGTTTCGACTGGATGCATGGATGGATCCTAGCTAAGTGATCAAGTATATGCTATATCCATATTACTTGATCACTTAGGTAGGATCTATCCAGTTGAAACTAATTTGCGGTGCTTTCACCTAATGATTTAACAACCCATTATAATGTAAAAACAATCTCTAAATTAAATTGAAAACACAAAATTAAAGGACAAATAAAAAATAAAACCAAAACCCCCTCAAACGTTTAGTACCGATTGGTGTTAGCAACCGGTACTAATGGTCTCCCCGCACCCGGGCCTGGCTCGTGCCACGTGGTGGCACTTTAGTGCCGAACCGGTACTAAGGGGGGGGGGGCTTTAGTACCCACCCTTTAGTGCCGGTTGCAGAACCGGCACTAAAGGCCCTTACGAACCGGTGCTAAATCCCGATTCTGCACTAGTGACATTATGTCATCTTGCTTATTGTGTTACTCTGTTCCTTGTAAACTTAATACTTTGAGATGCATGTTGGATAACAGTCTTGGGGAGTAATAGTAGTAGATGTAGTTGGATTAATGGTCTACTTATCACAGACGTAATGCCCACATGAGAATATGTCATGTATGATCATAGTTATAATTTATGCTGTTTTGTCAATTGCCCAATAGTAATTTATCTACAATACCATGATATGAGAGAGAGGCCTCTAGTGAACCTATGGCCCATGAGTCTGTTTTCCATCAACACAAAAACTCCTACAATTGCTTTTTTACCTTCTTTACTTTCTTACTGCTTTGCCCTATCACTATTTGCTTTTAATCTTGTGGCTAGCATGAACAAGGTGATTGACAATCCCCTTGCATTTGTTGAGTGCAAGCAATTTATTTGTTTGTGTTCAGGTACTACTAACGTTACTAGCTTCGTGACTTCTACTGGTTCGATAAACCTTGATTGTTAACTAAGAAAAATACTTTCTGATGTTGTGTTACATCACTCTTCCTCTTCAGAGAAATGTAACAACTCATGCGGGAGTAGCAAACAGCAACATTGCCACCAGTATACCTGCACGACCTTGACTACCTTCATAGGCTTCAAAAACTCTCTTGAGTCACCCATCAAAAAAGATGGGAAGTTGTGAGCATTGAACGCACTTGGGTCAGGGATAATCCCCGAAAAGTACAGATCATCAAACCACGAGATCTTTAATAGAACGCCAAAAGGGTGACTCAAAAGTTATAATGTATTGCACTAACAAAAGTGAAAGGAAAACACTGACATAAACTCATCAGGTTCACATGAACGAATCTGTGAGGACGTAAAACTAAAATACGCAAGGTCGAATTCAATAAACCTGCAGGACACAAACTTTCCGACTTTGTGGCAGCATCTAATAAAGACTTCATATCAGGGGAACAACTAGAGTACCATCACACCCATAATCAGAATGTAGTCGATAAAAACCAAAGAGACCATGTTAATAAACTTGTTCATACGCATACAGAGATGTAGGACCCCTTCACCTTGTAGCATAGTGGGTATAGGGATGGCAATGGGTACCCATTACCCACGTACCCTGCGGGTAAAAACCCTATTAGGGTAAGGGTATGGGACAAAAAGTTACCCATGGGTATGTAAGTAGGGAAATCTCAAACCCACCGTGTAGAGCGGGTACGGGTATGAGATCATATAACCCATACCTGCATACCCATTTACCCTTATAAAATGGAAATATTACCTCTACCCTTTGTCATGAGTTGGTCAACTTAAAAATGTATGACTATGTACTACTGTTTATGACTTATGACTATGGGTTGATGTTTTGATGTTGTTGTTTATAAGAAAGTGTTGATGTTTATAAAATGTGGTGTGTTTATGATGTGTTGTTGTTTATAAGTATGTATTGATGTTATTATGTGTTGTTGTTTACAAATTATGATTGTATCTTGTTTATGATTATGTGTCGCTCAAATTGATGTTATGCAAACATGGGTATTTTTACCCGCGGGTACCCATTTATCCTGTCGGGTGACAGGTATGGGAAAAAATTGTACCCACTAGCGGGTATGGGTACGGGTGATGGGTAAGCGTAAATGGGATGGATAAGGGTATGTGGTGGCTCTACCCGTACCCAAACACTGCGGGTGCCATCCCTAGGTGGGTAGATGCGAGGGAAACCGACAAAAATCCATGGCGGTTGACTCTAGGCAACCCTTTCGCTTGTCTCCCTCTTCCGTGGGTCGCTCCTCGAAACAAGGGTGGCAACCAGAATCCTAGCCGCCGCCGTAGAAAATCCCTTCCCTCGGTGCTGCCTGAGAATGCCGGCGAGAAAGCCCGTCCTACCTTAGAGGACACAGTGGCGAGACACTGGTCGCTTGGAGATGTCGCCTCGTCGCATGGCGGCAAGCACGGCTCACCCTCTCTGGTCCTTGGGTGCTTCACCAGTGTTCAGACCGGGGTTGGCTTGGCGTGAGGCCCTACAACGCATAGCGAACATGGTGGTCGCGTATGGGTGCTTAGCGACATAGCTTTTGGCTCATGCCCCGACAGCCCTGGATCTGGGCTTGGGCGGGTTAAGCACGATGGTGGTGCAGTGGTACTGTTGGTACCACTGGTCGACGCGGTCAATGCGGCGACAACTACAGGATGGTGGAGATGGTGCAACACTACGGTGGGGTTGTGAGCGGCGATGAGGCAGCTTTGAGCCCCAACACCCAGATTTGTAGGTGGTCGCGGCGTTCATCATGCACGTGGGGCTAATAACCGTCAAGCTGGGAAGGGGATGGTAGTGACAGTCTAGCCGATACTTGATTGGGTGGGAAGCGGTGGCACTGTGCTGGGTTGGGGCTGGGTAGACAACGGTGATGCTCGTTGGCATATGCTTCCTTCTTGAAGGCGTTGTTGTGGTGGCGTGCTCATTTCTTCACCAGGGGTAGCTCCGGGGGAAACCCCAGATCCTCTAGGGGATCGGGTAATGACGACGCTGGTGCATCGCTCCTCTTGGGGCATCGTTTCATAGTGGCTGTTAAAGGACCAGTTGTTGGTGTTGTTGGTGCTTGTCACATGTGATCCGAGTTCTTGATCATGTGGTGGGCAAGCCTAACCTTTTCATTTGGAGTCGAGTTAGCAAGTACTACCTCCGTCTGGGTTTTATTAATCCCCATTGTATTTTGGTTCAAAGTTTGACCGCATATTTGGCTTGCAAAATATTAATGCATATCACCAAATATTATATTGTTGACTCCATGTAGTTTTCCATGTTATTACTTTGTTATGTATAACTTATATTTTATTTGTGTTGTTGTGTGTGTGTGAGATCAGTCTGACCTTTATAATGTGTTCTTCTTCATCAATGAAATGCAGCACCTGTTGCTTTTCTTAGAAAATAGTAGGATAAATCGTTCCGGTGAAGTTTTTGTGAAATTTGTTAGACTCCTTTTCTTATATTCTTTTTGGAGTCTTCCTTTTTTAAGAATTTTTTTGAGGTGATCCTTTTTTTTTAGATTAGATGGTTCTTTTAGGGGTCTTTTGAGACTGTTTATTACGCTAACAGAAGTGGGGGGCCAACGTGGCCCTTGAAGGGATAATGTAGAACTCAGGCCTGATAAGGCCCAGTATTTCGCTACTACCCATCGCGGCCCAATATCAGCCACTATCCCCTACGACACTTTAACATTTCCGATTCCCTATCGCCGCCTACGCCGCCGAGAAGCGCCGTCCCCATGAACAACTGCAGCCTAGGCCGCCGCCTCACCCCAAGGTATTTCTCCTCGCGCGCACGGAGACACCGCGACCTACTTCCCCATCAATTTGTCCTCTCCACAAGATTAATTTGTCCTTCTCCCCATCAATTTCTTCTTTGAAGCGGCGCCATGGAGGAGAAGAGCTCTGGGTCTGGGCAGAAGAAAGAAGCGAGCACGGCCGACCTTCCGGCGGAGGACGCAGTGCTTGTTCCTGTAAGCGGCGCCACGGAGGAGAAGAGTTCTGGGTCTGAGCAGAAGAAAGAGGCGAGCACGACCAACCTTCCGGCGGAGGAGGCAGTGCCGGCGGCGGCCAGCCTCCTCACGGAAGACCTCATCTTTGAGATCCTCTCCCGCCTCCCCGCCAGATCCCTCCATCGCTTCAAGTGCGTCTCCCCGTCCTGGCGCGACCTCATCGCCGACCCCGCCCACCGCAAGAAGCTGGCCCAAACCCTCGCCGGCTTCGACTACAGCACCTACGACTGGGTTGACCCCCGCTTCCAGCGCTTCCACTTCGCCAACGTCTCCGTCGGCGCAGCCCCGCCGGCCGACCTGTCCCTCCCTTTCTTGCCACCCGACAAGTACTGGTACATCGCCCAGCTGGACACCTGCAATGGCCTCCTCCTCTGCCTTGGCTACATGGCCCCTTCTCCTTCCACGGACATGGATTCGACGGTTGAACCCCATTTCATCGTGTGCAATCCGGCCACCGAGAGGTGGATCGACCTGCCCCCTATCCCAGAGGTGCAAAGCGACCATCGCATCTTCGCTCGTTTGGCTTTTAATCCAGCAGCGTCGTCCCATTTCCATGTTCTTCAGTTTGAGGAGACCGTTCTGGAGAAACGCGTCACGGGAGTGAACATCTACTCTTCGCAAACTGGAACTTGGAAGCGTAGACAAAGCAGGTTGGTTGAGAAAATTATCCTGTGCACTGGCCTTACAAGTGTCTTCTTTCATGGTATGCTGCACTTGCTTGGTGTGCTGAAACCCATGAAGAAAGACGACGATGTGGTGCTGGTAGCAGTGGACATGGAGGGGCAGGTGTGGAAGACTATCCGTGTGCCATCAGGTGGTTTGAGTTTTAGAATTGGATTGTCACAGGGGTGCTTGCACTTTGCTACCACACGCCTAGCTACTGTCGACAAGAACCAGAAGAAGAAAAGTAAGGAGAGTAACACACTGATAGCATCACTCTGGTGCATGGAGGATTATGATAGTAAACAATGGATCCTGAAGCATAGCGTCAGCAATGTTGAGTTACAGAGCGTAACTAGGGTGGAGTACAAGGTGGCTGCTATTCATCTAGACTGTGACATGATTTTCTTGCATCCATGTGTTGATGATACATTGGCATCATACGATATGCAACATCAGAAATTCCGTCGAATCCTTGATCTTCGGGAAAACAAGGCAGCGATATTTCTACCCAACGTTCCACTTTTCTCAGACTCGTTAGCAGGTGCAGATGGGCAGTAGTGTTACCTACAAATCCAAGCTTGTGCTTCCACTAAGTATTGGCTCCTCTGCAGGCTGAACAGTTTCTGTTGATTTCTGAATCCACCTAAATTATGCCATCCAATTGGTTGGTGCTCATGCTTCTGCTAGCTTGATATTCTGTTCGGAGCAATCCCTGGTAACCTTAAGGATTAAGCATATTGCAATTTTCAGAGAACATTGTTACTGTTGTTGTCTGTGTAGCTATTATCCTGGATGCAAAGTCGTTTCATGTGGTTGAATTGTTCTGGAATCTGGTTTTCTTGGCCATAATATTTAAGGATTATCTGTCCTAACTCCTAATATTGGTGAGTGTAGTCTGTAAACTTTGTAGTCCTCGGGATCTTGGTGATGCATTGCCATTGAGCATCGAGATTTTCTTTATCTACTTTAGCTGTAGCTAAGGAATTCAGTCTGATGCAGTTTAACTTCTGCTACCCAACTGAATAATTCCATCAACGACGAAAGAAAACACCAGCTTTCCTAACAAGTTTTCTTGCTGTGTGAGAAAAACAAGAAAAGTCTACTTCTATCCTATGTTCTTCTGTTCTTGGAGTCATCAGTAGTGCAGATGGGCAGTAGTGTTATCCACATACCACATTTGTGCTTCCTCCAAAAATTGGCCCTTTCCTAGGCTGCATTATTTGCCTGTTGATTTGTGAGTCAACTTAAATAATGCTGTTCAATCTGCTAGTGCTTATATTCCAGCTAGCTTGATTCTTTGTTCGAAGCCATGCCTGCTGCTTAGAGAGTAAGCATATTATAATTGCAAAAACAACATGGTTGCTATTGTTGTTTCTAGCTATTGCCCTAGACATGAATTTGTTCCATGTGGTTGGTAAAACCGTCATCTGGCTTTCTTGGCCATAATATTTAAGGAATATGATTGCCCAAAACTCTAATATTAGTTAGTGTACTGAAAGTCTTAATCAGAATTTTGCAGTATCTATTTGATCTTGGTCCGCGGTGGTAATGAACTGCATTGAACAATTTCCTTACATCTATTTTTGCTGTAGCAAATGAACTATGGTGAATCCAGTTGAACTTCGTCGGTTACATTGGATCATGTAATCTTGATATATTTTTTGCTCTTGGTCAGACTGTTAAAATGCCTATTTGACCTTGGTCCTGAGCGGTAATGCACTGTGACTAGCTAATGAATTCTGATGAACCCAGTCGAACTTCTTTCGACCACCTGATCCTGTTTACCGAGGATCAAGTAGTCTTGATAATTTTGTTGGTACGCATCAGGTGATAAACCAAAGGTAGATGCCATGTAGTCTTGTGTGTGGACTGTGGTTCCCGCATGAGAGTTGAGAGGGGGATTTTGGCAGGTGCCAAGGCATTTGTGTCCGTGCTAGAAATTTGGTACACGTTAAGATAATACTGTGGAGATGTTTCTTTCTGCGCGGAGCAACTTATTCCGCGGCATCTACACAGTTTGGAAATCTTTCATGTTCTCCGTGAGAGATCATGAATTCATCCGACATCATGGTTGATCACATGGTTAGAAGATCCATTTCACTCCATGGTTCAGCATTTGGTCTGCTTTGAAGTTTCTCTCAAGCCAGTCTCGTGGAAAATGAGACGAGCAGCCAGCACCAGCAGGTTTTGGGCGCCCCTGAAGGTAGAGCTTTGTTGAGGGACATCATATGATCGATATTCCAGTGAAGCTAGGCGTGCCTTCCACGCACCTGCGGCTGCCATGCAACTTGTTTCTTCTTTTTAACATGCAACTTGCTGATGTCGGCTCTTGATCATGACCTGTATGTACATGTCTTCAGACTCCCGAAAGAAGATAAATATATTGGTTTCTTTCAGTTAAAACTTTTTTTTTCTAGTGGAGAAGTTAGGACTAGAGCACGTGCTCCGAGGCGGGAAACACTATTTTCTGGTGGAAAGAAATTCTTAAACAATTGCATAGTCAAGCCGTTAATACAGTTGTCATAGAAAAGCAGCATGGCTCCGATTGCGCAAAATAGAACATGCACGTTCACAGTGCCAAAGAAAAACATTAAGCATTATTTCACCCACACGGCATGCAAAAATGTTATTTTCCAATGAAAACTTGCTGAGGGATAGGGCATTTTGCTAGTGTGGTAAATATATTACTATTTTCTTTGCATTTTTTTCTTGACATTTTGGAAGTACTCCTACTATGGTTTACTACATCCCAGGAGCAAAGCCAAAGCGCTTACAGGCGTCCTTGACTGAATGATTCGGCCAGTCAACCATGCGTCCACGCCTGAGCACCTTCCCCGAAGCTGCCGGCCCCGAGGTTCTTGTACATAACCAAAGCTTCAGTTCATGTCAGCCATATTCCACAGATGGCAGCGGTGGGCGACTCTTCGTCCCTCCGCTCACTGCCTTTCTTCTTCCTGCTCCTCGTCGCCAACGGCAAGGCCACCATGCTAAATATCACCAACCGATGCTCCTACACCGTGTGGCCGGCCGCAGTGCCCATCGGCGGTGGCGTGCAGCTCGACCCGGGGAAGACGTGGATCCTCAACTTGTCCGGCCTCACGTCCAGCGGACGCCTGTGGGCGCGCACAGGCTGCTCATTCGACGGCAGAGGCGACGGTTCATGCCAGACGGGCGACTGCGGCGGCACGCTCGCCTGCACGGACTACGGCCAGCCGCCGGTCACGCTAGCCGAGTTCACGACTGGCCAAGGCCAGACGGACGATTTCTTCGATATCTCCCTCGTAAACGGCTTCAACGTGCCCATGGATTTCCTGCCGGTGCCAACAAAGGGAGGGCCGGGGTGTAGCAAGGGGCCGCGATGCGAAGCCAACATAACGTCGCGGTGCCCAACTGAGCTGCAGGCTCCAGGAGGCTGCAACAACGCGTGCATCGGGAATGGGAGGAGCAACTGCGAACCCACCACCTACACCGTCTTCTTCAAGCAGATGTGCCCGGATGCCTATACCGAGTACAATGACCTCACTTGCCCAAGGGGAACCAACTACCAGGTTATCTTCTGTCCCCCGTTCAATCTAACAATTTCACCAGCACCCGCGAGCTCTTTGCCTTCACCTGTTGGGCGATCAAGCAAGAGACTGAAATCCTCCATCCTAAGAAGCCATGTTGTGATTATTATAGCTCCTGTGGGTGGTTTCGTTTTGCTCGCGGTATTGGTTACAATCATTTTCTTCACATGTAAATGTAATCAAAGGGCACAATGGCACCAGGAGATGGAGGAAGAGGAAGACTTTGGCGAGCTACAAGGAGCACTAGTTAGATTCACATTTCAACAACTAGAGGTAGCAACCTGGCAATTCGCAGACAAGCTTGGGGAAGGAGGATTTGGGTCTGTTTTCAAGGGGCAATTTGGTGAAGAAATAATCGCAGTGAAACGTTTGGATCGAGCTGGCCAGGGGAAGATGCAATTTTTGGCAGAGATTCAAACAATCAGCAGCATCCACCACATCAATCTGGTGAGATTGATCGGTTTCTGTGCAGAGAAATCTCATAGGCTCTTGGTATATGAGTATATGCCCAAGAGATCCTTGGATAGGTGGATCTATAGTCAACAAGACAATAATGCTCCTCCTCTGGATTGGAGCACGCGATGCAAGATTATTACTCACATAGCTAAGGGTCTCTCTTATCTTCATGAAGAGTGCACAAAAAGAATTGCTCATTTGGATGTCAAACCACAAAACATCCTCTTAGATGATAACTACAATGCAAAACTTTCTGATTTTGGACTATGCAAGCTCATTGATAGAAATATTAGCCAAGTGATTACTCGAATGAGAGGCACACCGGGATACTTAGCTCCTGAATGGTTGACATCACAAATCACAGAAAAGGCTGATGTCTATAGCTTTGGTGTTGTGGTCATGGAAATAATTTGTGCAAGAAAGAACCTTGACATCTCTCAATCTGAAGAGAACATCCATCTTATTACACTAGTGGAAGAAAAAGTGAAGAGTGGTCGGTTGGTAGATTTGATTGACAAGAGCAGTACCGACATGCAAGCACACAGTCAAGATGTAATTGAGATGATGAAGCTCGTGATGTGGTGTTTACAGATTGAGTGCAGAAAAAGGCCTAATATGTCTCATGTTGTAAAATTATTGGAAGGCGGTGACATGAAAGCAAACACCAACATAAGTAATAACATTGTTGCAATAAGTCCAACAAAGTTTGGTATGGTTGGAAATCTGAGCTACTCAGATTTGCCTCAAGCCTCAGATCTATCAGGCCCAAGGTAAACTGAGAGGATCCTAAGAAGATATGCAATTAGACTGCAAGCAAGAGACTTTTTGTCTCAATGTATAATGTTTAACTTCTTTGATTTAGAAAAAACCAAGCCTCTGTACTGATAGCGTTCATTTGGCTTCTCGCCACTTCTTTGATTTAGAAACAACCTAGCTAAGACCAAACATGGTGGTAGTGACAGACCGATGGTTAGTGGTAGCTTCTCACCACTAACCGGCCAAGTGGCCCGTCAATGATAAAGAAGTCATCACTGGCCCAAAACAGATGGGCCAATCATGCTTCAATGATGATATGATTTGGCCGGTCAGTGCTATCTGCGCCTGTAGTAGTGGGAGTCCCCAAGTGTCTTTACCCAAACCATAGACGAGAGGTCACACAGTTGTTAAGATTATTAGTTAGTCGTATAGGTTGTATGTGTAAAGGCAAGCCCATCTGGCCCATGTACTTGTGTTTATCTTATTATTCCAAAGAAATAGAGAAGGTTGACTTGGCCATTCCCCACTTTATCTAACATGGCATCAGAGCTTGGGCTGCCCAATCCCTAAACTAGCCTCCTCTCTCTCTCTCTCTCACCACCGACAAGTCATTGGTGGCCTTTTCATTCCCGTCAGGTACAATTGATATGAGTTGGATCCCATCATATATTGCCCCGCCCACGACAATATGTGCCTGATTAGCAGTGAGAGCAGACAACATCTCTTGAAGAAAAACCTCTGACCGAATCTCACTGACACTCAAAATCTCTTGAAGGGTAAAACACTCAAATTTTGGTCTCCCTGTCAGCTCTCACTGACACTCGCACTACTACTACTCCGATGGAGCTCCACTTGCAGTTGCGTCCTAGTGATGGAATTCTCCTTAAAGATCCTTCGCGCTATTGCCATCTTGCGAGAAGCCATGTCTATCTCACCGTGAGCAGGCCTAACATTTCACATATTTCACATTTTGAGTTAATTTGTCAGTGCTCCTACATCTATTCATTGTAGCCACTTTTTTACGTGCTTCGGTACTCAAGGGGGACATCTTCTCAGCAGTTGTTTTATGCTCACTCCAACCAGCTCCAGCTTCATGCTTACTTTGACTCCACATGGACGAGTGATCCTGTTGATCATCGGTCATCACTCTGTCACCGGCTATTGTCTCTTTCTTGTCACTTCTCTGTTTGCATGGACGTCCAAGAAACTGTTGAGGAACGTAGTAATTTCAAAAATTTCCTACGCACGCGCAGGATCATGGTGATGCATAGCAACGAGAGGGGAGAGCGTGTCCATGTACCCTCGTAGACCGAAAGCGGAAGCGTTATGGCAACGCGGTTGATGTAGTCATACGTCTTCATGATCCGACCGATCCAAGTACCGAACGCACGACACCTCCGAGTTCAGCACACGTTCTGCTCGATGACGTCCCACGAATTCTGATCCAGCAGAGCTTCGAGGGGGAGTTCCGTCAGCACGACGACGTGATGATGGTGATGATGATGCTACCGACGCAGGGCATCGCCTAAGCACTGCTACGATATGATCGAGGTGGATTATGGTGGAGGGGGGCACCGCCACAGCTAAGAGATCAAGAGATCAATTGTTGTGTCTAGAGGTACCCCCTGCCCCCGTATATAAAGGAGGGAGGGAGAGGACGACCCTAGAGGGGGCGCGCCAAGTGTGGGGAGTCCTACTAGGACTCCCAAGTCCTAGTAGGATTCCCCTTTCCTTTTCGGAGTAGGAGAGAATGAAAGAGGGGGAGAGGGAGAAGGAAAAGGGGGCTGCACCCCTTGTCCAATTCGGACCAGCAGGGGGGGGCGCCTCCTTCCTTTTGGCCTCTCTCCTCTATTCCCGTATGGCCCAATAATGCCCAATACTTCTCCCGGTGAATTCCCGTAACTCCCCAGTACTCCAAAAATACCCGAATCACTCGGAACCTTTCCGATGTCCGAATATAGTCGTCCAATACATCGATCTTTACATATCGACCATTTCGAGACTCCTCGTCATGTCCCCGGTCTCATCCGGGACTCCGAACTACCTTCGGTACATCAAAACACATAAACTCATAATACAAATCATCACCGAACTTTAAGCGTGCGGACCGTACGGGTTCGAGAACTATGTAGACATGAACGAGACACGTCTCTGGTCAATAACCAATAGCGGAACCTGGATGCTCATATTGGCTCCTACATATTCTACGAAGATCTTTATCGGTCAAACCGCATAACAACATACGTTGTTGCCTTTGTCAACGGTATGTTACTTGCCCGAGATTTGATCGTTGGTATCTCAATACCTAGTTCAATCTCGTTACCAACAAGTCTCTTTACTCGTTCCGTAACACATCATCTCGCAACTAACTCATTAGTCACAATGCTTGCAAGGTTTATAGTGATGTGCATTACCGAGAGGGCCCAGAGATACCTCTCTGACAATCGGAGTGACAAATCCTAATCTCGAAATACGGCAACCCAACAAGTACCTTCGGAGACACCTTTAGAGCACCTTTATAATCACCCAGTTACGTTGTGACGTTTGGTAGCACACAAAGTGTTCCTCCGATAAACGGGAGTTGCATAATCTCATAGTCATAGGAACATGCATAAGTCAAGAAAGCAATAGCAACATACTAAATGATCAAGTGCTAAGCTAACGGAATGGGTCAAGTCAGTCACATCATTCTCCTAATGATGTGACCCCGTTAATCAAATGACAACTCATGTCTATGGCTAGGAAACATAACCATCATTGATCAACGAGCTGGTCAAGTAGAGGCATACTAGTGACACTTTGTTTGTCTATGTACTCACACATGTATTATGTTTCCGGTTAATACAATTCTAGCATGAATAATAAACATTTATCATGAAATAAGGAAATAAATAATAACTTTATTATTTCCTCTAGGGCATATTTCCTTAGGTCTCCCACTTGCACTAGAGTCAATAATCTAGATCACATCGCCATGTGATTTAACATCAATAGTTCACATCACCATGTGATTAACACCCATAGTTCACATCGTCATGTGACCTACACCAAAGGGTTTACTAGAGTCAATAATCTAGTTCACTTCGCTATGTGATTAACACCCAAAGAGTACTAAGGTGTGATCATGTTTTGCTTGTGAGAGAAGTTTAGTCAACGGGTCTGCCATATTCAGATCCGTATGTATTTTGCAAATTTCTATGTCTACAATGCTCTGCACGGAGCTACTTTAGCTAATTGCTCCCACTTTCAATATGTATCCAGATTAAGACTTAGAGTCATCTGGGTCAGTGCTAAAACTTGTATCGACGTAACCCTTTACAACGAACCTTTTGTCACCTCCATAATCGAGAAACATATCCTTATTCCACTAAGGATAATTTTGACCGCTGTTTAGTGATCTACTCCTTGATCACTATTGTACTCCCTTGCTAAAATCAGTGTAGGGTATACCATAGATCTGGTACACAGCATGACATACTTTATAGAACCTATGGCTGAGGCATAGGGAATGACTTTCATTCTCTTTCTATCTTCTGCCGTGGTCGGGCTTTGAGTCTTACTCAATTTCACACATTGTAACACAGGCAAGAACTCTTTCTTTGACTGTTCTATTTTGAACTACTTTAAAATCTTGTCAAGGTATGTACTCATTGAAAAAACTTATCAAGCGTCTTGATCTATCTCTATAGATCTTGATGCTCAATATGTAAGCAGCTTCACCGAGGTCTTTCTTTGAAAAATCTCCTTTCAAACACTCCTTTATGCTTTGCAGAATAATTCTACATTATTTCCGATCAACAATATGTCATTCACATATACTTATCAGAAATGTTGTAGTGCTCCCACTCACTTTCTTGTAAATACAGGCTTCACCTCAAGTCTGTATAAATCTATATGCTTTGATCAATTTATCAAAGAGTATATTCCAACTCCGAGATGCTTGCCCTAGTCCATAGATGGATCGCTGGAGCTTGCATATTTTGTTAGCACCTTTACGATTGACAAAACCTTCTTGTTGCATCATATACAACTCTTCTTTAATAAATCCATTAAGGAATGCAGTTTTGTTTATCCATTTGCCAGATTTCATAAAATGCGGCAATTGCTAACATGATTCGGACAGACTTAAGCATAGATACGAATGAGAAACTCTCATCATAGTCAACACCTTGAACTTGTCGAAAACCTTTTTGCGACAATCCTAGCTTTGTAGATAGTAACACTACTATCAGCGTCCGTCTTCCTCTTGAGGATCCATTTAATCTCAAAGGCTCACCAATCATCGGGCAAGTCAATCAATGTCCATACTTTGTTCTCATACATGGATCCCATCTCCGATTTCATGGCCTCAAGCCATTTTGCGGAATCTGGGCTCATCATTGCTTCCTCATAGTTTGTAGGTTCGTCATGGTCAAGTAATATGACCTCCAGAACAGGATTACCGTACCACTCTAGTACGGATCTTACTCTGGTTGACCTACGAGGTTCGGTATTAACTTGATCTGTAGTTTCATGATCATTATCTTTAGCTTCCTCACTAATTGGTGTAGGTGTCACAGGAACCGGTTTCTGTGATGAACTACTTTCCAATAAGGGAGCAGGTACAGTTACCTCATCAAGTTCTACTTTCCTCCCACTCACTTCTTTCGAGAGAAACTCCTTCTCTAGAAAGGATCCATTCTTAGCAACGAATTTGCCTTCGGATCTGTGATAGAAGATATACCCAATAGTCTCCTTTGGGTATCCTATGAAGACGCATTTCTCCGATTTGGGTTCAAGCTTATCATGTTGAAACTTTTTCACATAAGCATTGCAACCCCAAACTTTTAAAAACGACAACTTTGGTTTCTTGCCAAACCACAGTTCATGAGGTGTCATCTCAACAGATTTAGATGGTGCCCTTTTTAACGTGAATGCAGCTGTCTCTAATGCATAACCCCAAAACGATACTGGTAGATTGGTAAGAAACATCATAGATCGCACCATATCTAATAAAGTATGGTTATGACGCCTGGACACACCATTACGCTGTGGTGTTCCAGGTGGCGTGAGTTGCGAAACTATTCCGCATTGTTTCAACTGAAGACCAAACTCGTAACTCAAATATTCTCCTCGACGATCAGATAGTAGAAACTTTATTTTCTTGTTACGATGAATTTCCACTTCACGCTGAAATTATATGAACTTTCCAAATGTTTCAGACTTTATGTTACATCAAGTAGATATACCCATATCTGCTCAAATCATCTGTGAAGGTCAGAAAATAACGATACCTGCCGCGAGCCTCAATATTCATCGGGCCACATACATCAGTATGTATGATTTCCAACAAATTTGTTGCTCACTCCATTGTTCCGGAGAACGGCATTTTAGTCATCTTGCCCAAGAGGCATGGTTCGTAAGCATCAAGTGATTCGTAATCAAGTGATTCCAAAAGCCTATCAGCATGGAGTTTCTTCATGCGCTTTACACCAATATGACCTAAACGGCAGTGCCACAAATAAGTTGCACTATCATTATTAACTTTGCATCTTTTGGCTTCAATACTATGAATATGTGTATCACTACGATCGAGATCCAACGAACCATTTTCATTTTTTGTAACCATATAAGGTTTTATTCATGTAAACAAAACAACAATTATTCTCTAACTTAAATGAATAACCGTATTGCAATAAACATGATCAAATCATGCTCAACGCAAACACCAAATAACACTTATTTAGGTTCAACACTAATCCCGAAAGTATAGGGAGTGTGCGATGATGATCATATCAATCTTGGAACCACTTCCAATACACATCGTCACTTCATCCTTAACTAGTTTCTGTTCATTATGCAACTCCCGTTTCGAGTTACTACTCTTTAGCAACTGAACCAAAATCAAGTACCGAGGGGTCGCTATAAACACTAGTAAAGTACACATCAATAATATGTGTATCAAATATACTTTTGTTCACTTTGCCATGCTTCTTATCCGCCAATTATTTGGGGTAGTTCCGCTTCCAGTGACCAGTCCTTTTTGCAGTAGAAGCACTCAGTATCAGGCTTAGGTCCAAACTTGGGCTTCTTAACTTGAGCAGCAACTTGCTTGCCGTTCTTCTTGAAGTTCCCCTTCTTTCCCTTTGCCCTTTTCTTGAAACTAGTGATCTTGTTAACCATCAACACTTGATGCTCTTTTCTTGATTTCTACCTTCACGATCTCAGATCGTGAAGAGCTCGGAATTACTTTCATCATCCCTTGCATATTATAGTTCATCACGAAGTTCTATTAACTTGGTGATAGTGACTAGAGAACTTTGTCAATTACTATCTTATCTGGAAGATTAACTCCCACTTGATTCAAGTAATTGTAGTACTCAGACAATCTGAGCACATGCTCACTGGTTGAGCTATTCACCTCCATCTTATTGGCAAAGTATTATCAGAGGTCTCATACCTCTCGATATGGGCACGAGTATGAAATACCAATTTCAACTCTTGGAACATCTTATATGCTCCGTGGCGTTCAAAACATTTATTGAAGTCTCGGTTCTAAGCCTTAAAGCATAGTGCACTAAACTATCAAGTAGTCATCATACCGAGATTTTTTCAAAACATTCATTACGTCTGCATCTGCTCCTGCAATAGTTCTGTCACCTAGCGGTGCATCAAGGACATAATAGTTCTGTGCAACAATGATGTTAATCCTCAGATCGCGGACCAAGTCCGCATCATTGCTACTAACATCTTTCAACTTAGTTTTCTCTAGGAACATATCAAAATAAAACAGGGGAGCTAAACTCGAGCTATTGATCTACAACATAGACATGCTAATACTACCAGGACTAAGTTCATGATAAATTTAAGTTCAATTAATCATATTACTTAAGAACTCCCACTTAGATAGACATCTCTCTAATCATCTAAGTGATCACGTGATCCAAATCAACTAAACCATGTCCGATCATCACGTGAGATGGAGTAGTTTCAATGGTGAACATCACTATGTTGATCATATCTACTATATGATTCACGCTCGACCTTCGGGTCTCAAAGGTTCCGAGGCCATATCTGCATATGCTAGGTTCGTCAAGTTTAACCTGAGTATTCCGCGTGTGCAACTGTTTTGCACCCGTTGTATTTGAACATAGAGCCTATCACACCCGATCATCACGTGGTGTCTCAGCACGAAAAACTTTCGCAAAGGTGCATACTCAGGGAGAACACTTATACCTTGAAATTTAGTGAGAGATCATCTTATAATGCTACCGTCGATCTAAGCAAAATAAGACGCATAAAAGATAAACATCACATGCAATCAATATAAGTGATATGATATGGCCATCATCATCTTGTGCTTGTGATCTCCATCTCCGAAGCACCGTCATGATCACCATCACACCGGGCGTGACACCTTGATCTCCATCGTAGCATCGTTGTCGTCTCGCCAACTATTGCTTCTACGACTATCGCTACCACTTAGTGATAAAGTAAAGCAATTATAGGGCGATTGCATTGCATACAATAAAGTGTGACACCCCCGATTCAATCGTACACTAATCATACATGCAAATGTGTACGATCAAGATCAGGGACTCACGGGAAGATATCACAACACAACTCTAGACACAAATAAAATAATACAAGCTTTATATTACAAGCCAGGGGCCTCGAGGACTCGAATACATTGCTCGATACACAAGAGTCAGCGGAAGCAACAATATCTGAGTACATACATAAGTTAGACAAGACTGCCTTAAGAAGGCTAGCACAAAAGCAACACGATCGAAGAGGCAAGGCCTCCTGCCTGGGACCTCCTAACTACTCCTGGTCGTTGGCGGTCTCCACGTAGTAGTATCCGTCGGCGGTGGCATCTGGCTCCAAGGATCCACCATCTGGTTGCATCAACCGGAAAGAAGAAAGAAGGGGGGATAAGGGGGAGCAAAGCAACTGTGAGTACTCATCCAAAGTACTCTCAAGCATCAGATCTATACTATGTATGCATTGGTATCAAATGGAAGGGTTGTATCTGTGGACTGAACTCCAGAATGCCAGAATAGTGGGGGAAGGCCTAGCCTATCGAAGACTAGCATTTTCAAGCAGCCCCAAGCATCTTGCAGCATGTAGAAGAGTAAAGAATAGCAGTTTATAATTAACAAACATGTTGTAACATTAATGCCCAGAGATCCTTCCTCGACTCCCTGCGAGAAAGCAATCCCGGAGCCACATATCTCAAGTATCCATTTGTAGTTGTATAAGATCAGGATATAAGTCTGAACGTCCGTTACCGTGGACACGGCTATTAATAGATAATCTTCCCTGCAGGGGTGCACCACGTTTTCCAACATGCTTGATCACTCTGGCCGGACACATCTTTCTGGGGTCAATGCTCGGCCTCGGAAGATCAACACGTCGCAACCCTACCTAGGCTCAGCAGAGAGGTCCCCGCCGGTCTACCTCCTAAGCACTCCAGGGTTTGGGCCCATCGCCCGCAGCACTCCGGGTCATTGTGCGACGAGCCGGAACGAGCACCACCTCATACTGGATGGCACTGGCCCGACAGGCCCACGATGCTGAACTGGACGTCTGACAAAGCTTCGGCTGATACTGCGACGTCGAGGCCCATAACTATTCTCACGTGGTGGTTGGTGCGTAAAGGCCAAAGGCCAACTCAGAACAAATACCCAAACCATAGTGTATTATTAGCTTGCGGAGACGAGCAGAGACTCACGATCGAAAGTGACCCCGTCGCCCCGTCTCGTGGACTTACGACAAGGGCCTAGAATGCCCGGCCGTGCCACGTAATTATCTTGCGGGTGCTCTCCGGGCCCGCCCGACTTGCACCAAAGTCTCAAGTAAAGTCAAGGTAACTGTGTGTCCAGACATCAAGGGGAAAACCTGAGGAATCACCCCCGGTTTAATTCCACTCAATGTAATCATCAAGGTGAACGTAAGAGGGACCACCCTCGAGGTTCACACTTGAGGTGTTGAGCAACGAGCCAGACGGTAATGGTGAAAGAGGAAATCACCCTCGATGACCACGACCGAATAGCTACACTACAGAATTATCATCAGGAGTGCGTTATGAGGGATCACCCTCAGTACTTGATAGTAGCTCTGCAGAGTCTAGCAACTAAAGGGGCGGAATGTGATGTGAGATGTCAGGCTCTGGTCGTCAATCACGTTGATCGGGTCGTCGATGATGAAGCAGGGGCAACAAGGACAAGTGGGGTCACTGATGGATCATTAGCCAACCTATACTAAGCAGTTTAGGATAAGCAGGTAGGTAACAGTAACAGGTACAAAAGAAGGCTATGCATCAGAATAGGAGCAAACAATAACAGTAGCAAAATCTAATTCAAGCATGAGAGTATAGAATGGTTGTCGGTGTTAAAACTGGCGGATCTCGGGTAGGGGGTCCCGAACTGTGCGGCTAAGGTGGATGGTAACAGGAGGCAAGGGACACGATGTTTACCCAGGTTCGGGCCCTCTCGATGGAGGTAATACCCTACTTCCTGCTTGATTGATCTTGATGAATATGAGTATTACAAGAGTTGATCTACCACGAGATCGTAGAGGCTAAACCCTAGAAGCTAGCCTATGGTATGATTGTTCTTGTCCTCACGGACTAAACCCTCCGGTTTATATAGACACCGGAGGGGCTAGGGTTACACGTAGTCGGTTACAACAGAAGGAGATCTACATATCCGTACGCCAAGCTTGCCTTCCACGCCAAGAGTGTCCCACCGGACACGAGACGAAGTCTTCAATCTTGTATCTTCATAGTCCAACAGTACCGCCAAAGGATATAGTCCGGCTGTCCGGATACCCCTAATCCAGGACTCCATCAAGTAGCCCCTGAACCAGGCTTCAATGACGCATTTAGTCTGACGCGCAGATTGTTTTCGGCATTGCAAGGCGGGTTCCTCCTCCGAATACTCCATAGAAGATCTTGAACACAAGGATAGTGTCCGGCTCTGAAAACAAGTTCCACATACCATCGTAGAGAGAATAATATTTCCACAAATCTAATATGCCGACGTATTATAGCATGACATCACACCATGGCCCGGTCATTATTCGAACCGTTTTTCACAACCAGCCACCGCACATATCGCGAGGCAGTTTCCTAGGCACGTCTTGTCGGGCAGAGATCGTGTCCCCTTATCACGGGATTCTCATCAATACGGACGTGGGTAACCCAACCGCGCCATCAAATACGGCGCTTGGGGATCAAGCGAGTTTTACTAGGCAAGTGGGGGCACGTAGTTTCGTTCGCCTTTATAAAGGGATAAGGACTTCACCTTTTTCACCCACGCCTTCTTCCCTCTCGCATATCCATTCTTGCGCACTCGAGCTCCAACGCCCAAGCTTGCACCTTTTCTCCTCGAACCGCTTCAATCATGTCTGGAGCGGGAGCCAAGTGGATGAAATCCTCCATCACGGAGGAGGACATCAAGAAGCTGCGGGGAGCCGGATACTTGGCCGCGGACATCGCGCACCGGCTGCCTGCGGCGGGCAGATCATCCCTACCCGGAACCTTACGAGAGGTAGTCTTCCTCACCCACTTCGCTCATGGGACTGGGATTTCCTCTCCGCCCATTCGTCCGCGGCCTCATGTTCTACTACGGGCTGGACTTCCATGACCTGGCCCCGAATTTCATCCTCAACATCTCGGCGTTTATCGTCGTGTGTGAGGCCTTCCTTTGCATCCAGCCCCACTTCGGCCTCTGGCTGAAGACCTTCAATGTCAAGCCGAAGGTTGTAGGCGGTCAGCAAGCAGAATGCGGCGGAGCCATGGTGGGCAAAATGCCCAATGTCACATGGCTCAAGGGCTCCTATGTGGAGACCATAAAGGGGTGGCAATCGGGGTGGTTCTACATCACCGAGCCGCGCGACACCAACTGGGTGGCGGCCCCCGAGTTCCGATCTGGAATCCCCACGTGGCTCACCTCCTGGAAAGAGAAGGGCCTGTCCTGGGGTAACCCGGTAGAGCTGACCGGACTCCAGACCTGCATCAGGAACATGATGAACAGGAAAATCAAGCTTGTCAACGTGGTCCAGGTCATGCTCTTCCGCCGGATCCTCCCGTGTCAACAACGGGTATTCAATTTGTGGGAGTTCGACCCGGCCGAGCACCAGACGCTGCAGGAGCTTTTCGACACGATGCACAAGGACGTCTGGAAGGTGCTGTTTAAAGGCGCCGAGGTACCTCCTCCCCTTACCTAGGACCGCGGACTCAGCGCAAAGCTCCGCGCCAATTCGGCAGGTTTTTACACATCACAAGATGTTTAGTTTCCTCAGTTTAATCATATGCAGGATCTAAACCCTCATGCCTTTGACAGGACTGGGTGGAGACGGCCGAGCGGATTGATTGCCCAGCCCCCCTTCCCGAAGATCCAGCAGACGCTCTCCTGACGGAGATGCTGACTCCGGCACATTACGAGGTGCCAGCAAAGACGACCAAGAAGAAGGCCACGGGGACCCGACAGGGTCTCCGGCACAAGGTTGTGTTGGACTCATCGTCCGAACACTCCAACGCGCACTCCTCCCACGACGACGAGGAGGAAGAGGAAAGTTCTTCTCCAGCCGAGGGAGACAAGAAAAGGAAGGCCGCCCCAACAGGGAAGGCCGAAGGGTCCAAGAAAGGAAGGACCCTCCTTTCAGACTGTTCCACGACCACCGCCCACAGCGACGATGAGTGGTTGCCCAGGGACAAGCCCCTGGCGAAGTCGTAAGTATCTGGATACCATAATAATTCTTGATATATTTTATCGCACTACTTCTCATCATGCCGAACATGATTATGCAGTCCGTCCCGAGCCCATATCGACGTATCTTCGTCGGATGGTTCTTTGGACCCGTCGGATATGAATAGTGATTCACTTCCGACCGCCTCCACCCCTTGCCCTACGGACAACGCCGAGGTGTTGTCTCAAAGGGCACCGAGCCGGGGGGAGGTAGTCCTGGAGGCACCTCAAGGCGGCACTCCGGACCCTGGGCGCAAAGGGAGCAAGACTCCCATGGGCTCGAGTTAGGCCTCGGCCGACCACAGCCGGAACCTTCAGGTGGTTCGGACTCTGTCGAGGCGACCCCACGTGAAGAGGGGCAAGCCGCCCGTGCTGGTGACCTCTGTCCATCCAGAGGCACCGGACAACTTGCTGGAAGCGCTCCAAGGCGCTTCCATCGACGAAGAACACCACACTATCATGAGTGCGGTGATGGAGAAGGTTCAGTCCGCCAAAAGCGGACTAACTGAAGCTTGCGCCAGCCTCCTAACAGGCTTTGAGGTAAGTAATTAAATTATAGGGAAATATCACCGCATACACAGTAGCCCCTGATGCTCTGTTTGGCGTTCACGAAGAAAAGCCGAATAGAGGATCAAATAATAATCGCAGGAGTCTAATTATAGTATGTCTATGTGAATCTGCAGGCTTCTCATTGCCGCACAAGACGCATCGTGGAGGTCGCCGAACTACAGCAGGACCTTGAGCGATCCAAGGAAGAGCTCGGCCTTGCCAAGAGGCAGCTCGAGGAGAGCAAAGGTAAGCAATACCTTGTCAATATGAAAAAAAGAAAGAGTTGGTTTCAGAATAATAGGATCATCATGAATTTTGCCAGGGGCCACGACCGAAGTGGCGACACTCAAGAAGGCGTTGTCCAAGGCCGAAAACAAAGCGGCCAAGGAGCGCACTGAGCGAGAAAGACACGAAGCCCCGGTAGGTGAGGTGCAGCAAGAGCTCCAGGTGCTCATCAAGAAGCATGAGTCCCTGGAGCTTGACTCGAGGACACGAGAGTCCGAGCTTGCCCAGGCCCTCGAAAGTGCAAAAATGCCAAGGCCGAAGCCCATAAGGCCCTCCAAGAAGTTGAGGCGGTGAAAAAGATAGCGGCGGGTAAGGCATTCATTATGCAAAGTAGGCATGCGAAAGAAAATTTCCTTTTACTTACCTGAGTTCGGAGCTCTCTAGGAGCATTCGCAGATCTGCCCCATAGTGTGTCTGACGCCGCGGAGTTCTACCGGGCCAAGGAGGGAAGCTCGAAGGAGAAGTTGTTCTGGTCCCAGTATACTGGGATCGAACACCCGATGCCCGTGAGTAACCTGCTGAAGCAACTGGTCGAGCTCCACAAGGCGTCCGAACAGGCCATGAGGGGCCTTATAGTCCGGATGTGGCCTGGCGATTCCCTTCCCACCAGCTACTTCGGACTGGTGAGGCGGCTTGTAGATGCCTGCCCACGGCTGGAAGTCATCAAGCGGTCCGTCTGCATCGAAGGTGCGTGCAGGGCTCTTGCCCGTGCAAAGGTGCACTGGACGAAGATGGACGCCGAAAAGCTGGTGAAGGAGGGGCCGCCGCAGGGCAAGGAGCATCGCCACCCCGAAATGTATTATGAAAGTGTCCTGAAGGGTGCCCGTCTTGTGGCGGACGAATATACCAAAGATGTAATCTTTGAATGAACTTGCTCATGTGATCCTTGTGTTTATGAAAACTAGTTCATGTTCGTTATGCAACGCTATTGTATTTAAAATATTACCTTCTGTGCGGCCGTTCATAAATTCTGAGAGTTGCTAGTCGTCGGCTTCTGCCCCCATGCAACTAGTGCTGGGGTGTTCGGGATAAATCTGAGCACTCTTTTTCCCATTCTTGGGTCCATCGAGGGAGGTGTTCAGCGCAACGAACCAGGCAATCAGACTATAATGCTTTATCGCTCTCACTTAGCCATAGAAGTCTACAATTTTAAATTTTGGCGAAGCCCCTAGTCTTTGGAAAGCCGAATTTGGGGCGCTATACACGCCTAAGCCGGACAAGGCCGACTCCTCACCCGAAGCGGAAAATGTCTTTAGGGACTTGAGACCTCTCGAACAGCAACCAGCTCTCGCCTCATCATGACAGTCAGTTTTAGCTTTCTCTACTGAGGTGCTCGGCCGGAAGAACCGGGGCACAATCGCAGTAGTTCTCCCAGTGCTACCTTAGCCGATATAGCGGAACGTAAGGTACCAAAACATGGGAGCCGGGCAAACCCAACTATTGACCCAAGACATGATTCAGAGCTGATGCATATAATGCTATAAGTCCGGGTGCCGACCGTCGAAAGTGTTCGGACTTCTCATGCGAATTATGGGGTATCTGGAAGCCCTCGGCATATTGGCCGTACCACAGTGTAATGGGTGCTGATTGTCATAGATAAGCATATATATAAAAGAATATAGGATGCAATAATAGACTAGTACTATGCATTGTTTATTTAAAAAATGCGTTAAAGCATACTGATACAAGTGGTGCGGTAAGAAAACAATAGGACTATTTGACATGTCCCATCCAAGGGCAAGATGCGGTCTGGTATCTTAAAACAGGTATTTAGCTCGTTATTAGAGACCACCTGGGGATTCCGTTGTATGACGTAGCTTCCTGCCTCCTTGGGTGCTGTATCATGTGTCCGGCTACCGTACTGCCGGATAAGGCTTCCAGAGAGTAGAGTCCTGAAAGAGAGAGAGTGATGAAGGTAGTAAGCCCCTAGTGTGGTTAAACTGCATTGTGGGACGCGCCGTGATCGTGCCCCCGCCTATACCCATGGTATTTTCAATGCGTAGTTATGCACACGTGGGACGGACTTTGCCGTTGTGCTAAGACTAGGGCGGGGGCCGAATTGCTAGGCGAGCTCTGAGCGTGCCAGGCGATCCTGTTGCAGGTTATTCCAGACGCGCTTGACGGTGTCCGGGGGCTTGATCATCAAACTGGTGGATTGCCTCAAAAGGTTGCTTTGTGCTTCTGCTGCGAGGGCCGCAGTGTGCTCCTCCGTACGGAGCGAGCGTTCTGTGTTTCCATTGACTGTGATGACCCCCCCTAGGTCCTGGCATCTTGAGCTTGAGGTATGCGTAATACGGTACCGCATTGAATCTTGCAAATGCGGTGAGCCCGAGCAGTGCGTGATAGCCGCTGCGGAACGGGACGATATCGAAGATTAACTCCTCGCTTCGGAAGTTGTCCGGAGATCCGAAGACCACTTCCAGTGTGATTGAGCCCGTACAATGGGCCTCTACACCTGGAATAACGCCTTTAAAGGTCGTTTTGGTGGGTTTGATCCTCGAGGGGTCTATGCCCATTTTGCACACTGTATCCTGGTAAAGCAGGTTCAGGCTGCTGCCGCCATCCATAAGGACTTGAGTGAGGTGATATCCGTTGATGATTGGGTCTAGGACCAATGCGGCAGATCCGGCATGACGGATACTCGTGGGGTGGTCCCTACGATCAAATGTGATCGGACAAGAGGACCATGGGTTGAAATTTGGGGCGATGGGCTCCATCGCGTATACGTTCCTTAGTGCACGCTTCCGTTCCCTTTTGGGGATGTTGGTTGCGTATATCATGTTTACTGTCCACACTTGTGGGGGGAACCTCTTCTATCCTCCGATGTTCGGCGGCCGTGGCTCCTCCTCGTCGTCGCTGTGCAGCCCCTTGTCCTTGTCTTCGGTATTTAACTTGCCAGCCTTCTTGAACTCCCAACATTCTCTGTTGGTGTGATTGGCTGGCTTATCGGGGGTGCCGTGTATTTGACACGAGCAATCGAGTATGCGGTCCAAACTGGACGGGCCCGGAGTACTTCTTTTGAATGGCTTTTTCCGCTGACCGGATTTAGAGCCTCCGAATCCGGCATTGACTGTCGTGCCCTCGGGGTTATCACCGTTCTTCTTGGCGCTTGTGTTTGCTGCGGCGTGACCTGCCGTTGTTGTCCTTGGTATCCGAAATGCCAAGGTTCCTTGATATGTTATTGCTACGAGCCAGCCAGCTATCCTCTCCTGAGCAAAAGCGGGTCATGAGTGTCGTGAGGGCTTCCATTGATTTCGGCTTTTCCTGGCCGAGGTGCCGGGCGAGCCACTCGTCACGGATGTTCACTACAAAAAAAAGACACATCCATGACATTTTGGGCCGAACGAATTTTTTTCCTGTCATACATATGACACTTCTATGACGATAATTTTGACAAAACCCGGTATCATCATAGATGTGGTGGGCTCCTACTTCTATGATAAAAAATCATGACAGAAAATGGGCTTTTCGTCCTGGGCGGGCCGGAGACGCAGCTGCATGACATTCTTTGGGCCGTCCATGACGGAAAAAACCGTGGTAGAAGCCAGGGCGAGGAAAATTTTGGGGAGTTCCTGGTTACGATGGGAGGTCGGCGGCCGAGCGATGCGCGTTTCTCTCGTACACGTATGCGCGTGTGTGCGAGGCGTCGGCTCTAACTGAACCCGAGCGAGGCATTGGGCTCTAACTGAACCCGAGCGATCGCACTGCTGGCTATGCGTTATTGAACCCGAGCGATCGATCGATGGCTGTTAACTGAACCCGATCGAGCGATTCCTTCGCTACTGCTGCTAACTGAAGCCGATCGATGCTGCCTCTGGGATGAACAGTGAGCGCTGCGGGGGGGGTTGGATGAACAAGGAGCGATGGCGTTGCCTCTGGATGAACAGGACCCGTGGTGTGGTGGGCTGGATGAACAGAGACGGTGGAGGGGTGTCCGTGGAGGGTGGTTGAATAGGACCCCGTGGTGTGGAGGGCTGGATGAACAGATGGGCGGTGGAGGGGTGCCCGTGGAGGGTGGTTGAACAGAGCGGTGGAGTAAGCGCGTGGTGGAGGCTGGATGAACAGGAGCCCGTGGAGGCTGGAGGAGGTCGACGGTAGCCCGTGGAGGCTGGAGGAGGTCGACGGTGGAGATGAACAGTATCCCGTGGAGTCCCGTTTTGCGGTATGCCACACCCCTCCCGATGAACAGGACCCCCGTTTCGACCGTAGCGCTCCAACACAAATCCGTTTCGTCCATTTTGCGGTACGCCACACCCCTCCCGATCAACATGACCCCCGTTTTGACCGTAGGAGGTCCATTTCCTCCGTTTTGCGGTACGCCACACCCCTCCCGATCAACAGGACCCCCGTTTCGACCACAGGAGGTCCGTTTCCTCCGTTTTGCGGTACACCACACCCCTCCCGATCAACAGGACCCCATTCTGAACGTAGGAGGTCCGTTTCCTCTGTTGTGCAGTACGCCAGGCCTCGTTTCCATCGCATGTTCCGTCCAAGCCCTCCCGATGAACACGACCACGCATTCCATTCCGACCCAGCCGGTTGGCTCCCCATGAACACGACGACGACGCTGTTTCTCCGTTCCGACCCAGCCATGTACGCATGCGCGAGTAGGCGTTCGAGACCCTGCCCATATGTACGTGCGTGGCCGTATTTTCTTTCTTGCACCCTCGCCGATGTACGTAGGTGTAGATGCTATGTGCGCGCCTCTACTATGACACGTGCGCGCCTCTACATCTACCAGTATATATATACGTACACATTCACGACCAGAATGACAACGCTACGTACGCTTCGACCAGGTGGGTCCCGACTGTCAGGCACTTCCTTGCCTGCGAAGATGTAGCTGGTGGGTCCCAGCAGTCAGGGGACGAATTGTTTTGGTGTTTTTTTTTGCCCGAACGTCTTCCTTGCGTGCGAAGATGTAGCTGGTGAGTCCCAACAGTCAGGGGGTGAATCGTTTTTTTTGCCCGGACGCACTTCCTTGCGTGCGAAGGTGTAGCTGGTGGGTCCCAGCAGTCAGGGGGTGAATCATTTTGTTTTTTTTGCCCAGATGCACTTCCTTGCGTGCGAAGATGTAGCTGGTGGGTCCCAGCAGTCAGGGGGAAACATTTGTTTTTGCAAAATACAGTGGCCTGTCCGATGGGTCCCAGCTGTTAGGTGGAGGAATCATTATTTTCTGCGTAATAAGGAGGCACTTCCTTGCTGCGGCCGTGGACCTAGCTGTCAGCCTCTCCACGTACAGTCCACGTCCGATGGAAGTTGTTCCTTGACCATGTTGACCATGCCGCGTCGAGAGCACCAGGGCGGTGGACGACGGTGAGGCCTAGGAAGGGGACGACGGGGAGCCGGGGAAGACGCGGCAGTGGAAGCCCACGCGGAGAGGAGTACGAGGGTTCACTGGTTCGGCTGCGATGTGAGGCTGCCGTCGCCGCATGGCCTGGCCAGTGGTGGGAATAGTAGGGGCGGTGAGGCCACCGCGGCAGCACAGCCGACCACGGGAGGCAGGAGCATGCGGCACGACCGGCGCTGCTTTGGGCGGCTGGAGCAAGAAGACCACATGTTGAAGAAGCACTACGGCCGTTGGATGGGTCCCCGTCCCAGTCAACTTAGTAGGCCCACAAGTCAGCCTCCCACCATGGTGGGTCCCAGCTAGCAGGGGGAGTATTCATTTTTTTGTGCGTAATAAGGAGGCACTTTCGGTGGGTCCGTGACATGGGGAACGCTTTTTTGCAAAATACGCTGGCCCGTCCAAAGGGTCCCAGCGGGGGGAAACATTTTTTCAAGCGAAATAAGGTGGCCCGTCCGGTGGGTCCCTGCTGTCGGTGGAGGAATAATTATTTTGCGGCGTAATAAGGAGGCACTTCCTTGCGGCGCTGCGCGCCACCGTCGACCTCTCCACATACAAGATTACTCTTCCGATGGAAGTCGGTCGTTGACCACGTTGACGCGCCAAGCGCCGAGAGCACCAGGCGGTGATGCGGACGACGGCGAGGCCTAGGAAGGGACGACGCGAGCTGGGGAAGATGCGGCGGTGGAAGCCCGCGGAGAGGAGTACGAGGGTTCACTGGTTCGGCTGCGGTGTGAGGCTGCCGTCGCTGCAGAATAACAGGGGGTGTGGGTGAGTAGAGGGATGGCCTGGCTAGCGGTGGGAGTAGTATGGGGCGGTGAGGCCTCCGCGGCATCACAGCCGGCCACGGGAGGCAGGAGCACGCGACACGACCGGCGCTGCTTTGGGCGGCTGGAGCAAGAAGACCAGAGGTTGAAGAAGCACTACGGCCGTTGGATGGACATCGTACGATCAATGCAGCTAGAATCGTTTATATTGACTAAGTTGACAAAGCCCTTGGTACGCGTCAATTTAGTAGGCCCACAGCTCGGATTTGGCAGAGAACATATAGCCCATTTGCGATTTGTAAGAATGTACAACCCACTTTTTAGTTCTAATGGAATTTACTACAGCCCATTTACAGTTTGTTAAAAGTACAACCCAACTTCTAGCTAGGACAACGTTTAATAATCTCAAACAACCGCTCAAAACAGAATTAAAAAAAATTCCCACATTTTGATGGGATCCAAAATATTTTTATCCGAAATTTCTAGTCAGGTTAAATATAGTTTCAAAATAAAGTTGTATTACGTTAAAATCCAACGAAATATTGCGCGCGCAACAAGTAATGAAATTAAAATTTCCAAATTCCAAAAATAATATATTTTTCAAACTAATTACGTGTTTGGTGCATAGTAATTGCCCAGTTATTATAATTACATCCCATTTATTATTTCTTAAAGTCCATTTTCTTGTTAAGCCTAATGCATACCTCCTTGGAAACTTTGCAGCCCAGCAGGGCGGATAACAAGTTGACCCGGATATTGTGTACAACTGCCGGCCCAGTTGCATTGCTGATGTTGAAAAAAGGCACATGTAGTACAGTATAACCTAACATAGCTACTCAGCCCACATTCAGCGACGCCGGAAAGGCCCAAACAAGGCTTCTGTACAACTTTTTGAAGTCACCGAGCTCAATTAATAACTTAAGAAAAAAGTTAGATTATAGTGGAACCTAATTAAAAGCTGTCACGAGCAAATAAATAATTCATCGGGTCCCACTTGTGCGTGTGCGTGTGCGTGTGTGTGTGTGTGTGTGTGAGAGAGAGAGAGAGAGAGAGAGAGAGAGAGAGAGAGAGACCCATCGGTCGATACTCGTAAATACGCCATATGCATATGCATTGCTGATGCTCAGTAAAAACTTATATAGTTGACACAATCATATAGAACATCATAGCACACTGAACTTGCATACAAAAATTTCACGCAGGTGGCACAATCAGGATGGAAGCAGTGGATCGCTACGGGAAGGGCTATGTTGAAACCAACGAAGTCGTACATAAGGGTTCATCGTCTTTATAAATGACGGGGAAATATCTTGAATGTTGTGCAAAGAAAACAGACAGACAACACAATAAGTTCTGCTAGCACATTAAGTTGACGTACAACCCTTTCTAAAAAAAGTTCAGGTACAAAATTAGAACAGGTCACAAACAAATGTACTGGCATATCAGTGCTTCAGCCCATAGCTTGGATTTAACTAGTACTATGTGACAAGATTCAGTTGTTACCTCAAATTAGAGCACATCCAGGCAGCCGGCCCTGCCTCTTCTCCCAAAGAAGCAGTGGCCTCCGCCGCGCAATGGAGTAGGCCCTGTGCCATCCATTGTTTCGAGCAACACGGGGAAAGTTTGACGTTGACTCCTGTAATGGACGTCGTCAACGGACCCTGGCACCAGCGTCGGCGGCAGGACTTCGATTGATGGATTGGCCACTTCTTCGACATGCACGAACACTCGATACAGGTATATCCCTAACATGGTCCGCGGCGGCCTTGGTGGCGACGAATAGTACAACCCCGGTTCCTGCACCGATATCTCAACACCAATCACCTTCGGTATGGTGGACGGCTTCTTCATCCATGCCATAACCGTCAGCCCACCGTATGCGGAGGAACAAACATACTTACGAGCTCACCTCCAAGGTCGTTGATAAGCTCGTTCATGGACTCATTGTTCCAAGCACGCCGAGGCATGCCGTGGAAGGTAAGCTTTGTTAAAAACTCAAGCTCGAGGGCACCGAGCCCCATCACAGGTGCCGTTGATCAAAAGCTCACCGGTAGCGCCATTGCAGAACAAACGCCGGAAGATTCGAACACGATTGCGCAATGAAAGTTGTCCGGAACTGACGAAGAAATCAGTCGGTGGCGGACGGACTTCGACGAACAAGTCACTTATTTGGATGCCGTGTGCAATGCCAAGAGCTTTGACAAGGTCATCCGGCGACGGAGGCGGTCGCCGTTGATGGTTACCATCGGCACTTTGCGAAGTAACCGTCAGCGCCGACATTCCTTTGTTGAGCGACAAGACGCAATGATCAAGAAGGCGGGGCCGGACCTCGGGATCTCCGGCTCGGAGATCCGCGTTGACCGACAACATGATAGTGCGCTGAGTACAGGGAGTACTGAGGAGGGGATATGGGGAACTGGAGTAGGAATCGAGATTCGGAGGTGGGGAGGCGGGAGGCGGGGATGAAAAGGTAGCATGAATTTCGAGCACGCGCCAATATGCTCTCGGTAGCATAAGCACACGAAAACACCGTGGCGCCCACATGTCGGCCTAAGAGTCCTTATTCTTTCTTTTTTGGAGAGCCCGCCTTTTTTCAGGATCTTTGAGAGCCCGGCCTGAGAGTCATAATTGACTTGTTTGGCATTGCGTTACTACTCGGCCCATATTCAACGACACCTCACTGGCCCAAACAAGTGTACATCATCAAAAAGACAGTGAGCTCAAATTATATAACTTGAAAAAAGGAGATATACTCTAAACACTAGAGAATGGTGATGCCCTCATTTAGCCCACCAGTAGTTCGAGACAATAAACAGTTCGAAACAACGATATATACAACATTCAAACACCGACTAGTGACTACTATTGACATAAACAAAGAAGACATGATAGTTCATAAGAAGTCTTGCTACACTACCAAAACGCACCCATCTGCGGCAGCCGGACTCTCGTGATCCGGGCGAGAATGACATTCTAAATGAAGCAACTATTACATAGAAAGAGTGACATAGACGAGGATGACCAAATGACAAGGAATATGCATAACAAAAGAAAGAACTACCCATCCAGAACCATCGGCAAAGACAACAAAGTCATTCAAGAGATGATCCAACACCATCATAATTTGCAGCCCCGCTTCAGCGACCCGGTGATCCGGAGACACGATTACTCCACCCTTTTGATGCAACAGCCCAATTACCTATCAACCTCAAGGCTTGAACCACATCATCGCACGTCGTAATTGAGACATCCAAGGATCAAAGTTAATCCGGATGCCTTTGTCATTCTCACCTTCTTTTGGCTGCAGTACATGTACGTTGACAACCAGGGGAGTTTGCTCCCGAACTCCTAGGGCTCGCCGTGTAGACAAAGTTTTCCATAGCAAATAGAGCCTCTCTGCCATCAAGGTCCTTGCCAACGGTGATCTCCTGGTTAATCGGATAATTGAGTTCGAGAAACAGAGAGTGTGAACCAAGGCTGTTTACCCGCCTCCAACTAAAAATCCTAAAGGCCCCAACAAGCTGGTATCCTGCTCATAGACGTAATGACCGCTGTCCGGATACTCACGTATTACACGGTGCTTGTATACAATGGGGTTTTACAATATAACTTTTCCGCTCATGTGTCCGAATGATCATCAGTCTTTTGCCGTAAATGCGATCGAGCGAGGAACCAGTTGTGCTTCCCTGTTTTTGGCAAAGGTGGTGTGATTACAAAGGGCGAATCAGAGGGACACTGCATCATATAAAAAAGGACATGCATTGTTAATGTAAGATCAGCATTGTTCAGAGTATGAGTAGGATAATGCAAGAAACAACAGTGATATGTCCCTGTTGGAATGGGAGGAAAATACAGGGAAATGTATACTGGGTTTGAAAATATAGAAGTGCCATGCACGCCTCCGTATCATGGTGAGCCAATCTCGCAAGACCAGATAGCAGCAAGCAGGGTGTCTTGAAAAGCTTAGGCCTCGCTTCGACGATGGCCGTGTGCATGTCCCTCGAGCATGCAGCCAGCCACAGGGCGGTCAACATATCCATACACGAACAACAGAGGTTGAGGATGTCACTGGGGAGGTTGCTCCAATCGCGGCTCATATGGATGCTTTCATGGCGTTCGCGTTCGGCCATGGTGGAGTTTGGAAGGGGCTTGATTCTGTGGGAGAAGGATGTCGGTGCTGGAGCGGCTAGCGAGGGAACAGTGGTACTGGGGGAGGCGAGTGAGGCGATGGTACACGGGGGCACAGTGAGATGGAGACGGAGACGGAGAAGGAGATGGAGATGGAGTGGTGCTATGGGAGCGGAGAGAGAGACGAGGCGAGGTGCCAATGTGCTGTGCAGCGGCGGTGATAAACTGCACAGTGCACAGGGTGAGTGTCGGGGTCAAAACCGGCGGATCTCGGGTAGGGGGTCCCGAACTGTGCGTCTAGGCGGATGGTAACAGGAGACAAGGGACACGATGTTTTTACCCAGGTTCAGGCCCTCTCGATGGAGGTAAAACCCTACTCCTGCTTGATTAATATTGATGATATGGGTAGTACAAGAGTAGATCTACCACGAGATCAGAGAGGCTAAACCCTAGAAGCTAGCCTATGGTATGATTGTTGTTCGTCCTACGGACTAAAACCCTCCGGTTTATATAGGCATCGAAGAGGGTTAGGGTTACACAGATTCGGTTACAATGGTAGGAGATCTACATATCCGTATCGCCAAGCTTGAACTTCCACGCCAAGGAAAGTCCCATCCGGACACGGGACGAAGTCTTCAATCTTGTATCTTCATAGTCCAGGAGTCCGGCCAAAGGTCATAGTTCGGCTATCCGGACACCCCCTAATCCGGGACTCCCTCAGTAGCCCCCGAACCAAGCTTCAATGATGACGAGTCCGACACGTAGATTGTCTTCGGCATTGCAAGGCGGGTTCTTCTCCAAATCATGTGTACCTGTTGAATAGTGTCCGGCTTCTCGTAAATATCACGCTCCTTGGCTTCCACACCCTGCAATGGCCATCTTCCACGTGTTGAACGAATGCGAAAAGCCAGGGTATTTTTACATTTACCCCCTAGCTGCGCAAATGAGCTGCCTATATAAGAGACGAGGATCTAGATCCAAATCACACCATCTTCCCTTCGCGAGCTTTCATCGGAGCACATCTGACAGAAATCCATTCCATCATGGACAGTCGACGCAGCTCCTCCTCTCGCCCTCCCAGTCCTCAGCCTGGACATTGGGAGAGATGCTCCGTCCCAAGACAAATGAGCTAGTGACGCTCCAAACCAAGGGATTTCTTCCCCAGCCTTCATGGTTCAGGTTCGAGCGGACTCGCCACCTATAAGGGCGAAAAACAAGCGGAGAGCGTCCCAGTCCCTCCCAAGGAGAGCGGGTATGCCTTGTCCCTTATTTGATAAGAGGGCTCGAATTTCCAATTCATCCGTTTCTCCGGGGGCTCCTGGAGTTCTATGGCCTCCAGTTGCACAACCTTACGCCTGCCTCCATTCTGCATATTGCGGGCTTCGTGGCCCTTTGCGAGCTGTTTTTGGGCATCGAGGCTCATTTCGCGTTGTGGAAGAGGTTGTTCTGCCTCGTACCCCGTTCTCAGGAGGGGTCGATATATCAAGTGGGCGGAGCCGAACTATGGTGCATCGCCGGGACTGGATATCTATCTGGAACCCCGAAGAAGGCGTCCGAAGACTGGCCTTCGGAATGGTTTTATATAGAAGATGTCCCCCTGCCGGACCCTGTTCGGATTGGCCTCCCGGAGTTTAGTAATGCTCCTTTGAAGAAACGCCTAAGCTGGCGTCCACAGAGCCCTCAGAGGGAAAACGACAGGGACGTCCTTTACCTGATGAGCTGAATAAGGTTGTTGGCTCATTCCGGACTGACCATGATCGGGGTCATGGCCACATGCATTATGCGGGGGGGTGCAGCCGCCCAAAGATAGAGGCCACCCCATGTGGGATTTCAACGGGGAGGATGATGCCACCCGCCATGGCCGTAAGGGGCCGGGATCGGTCGCCGATCTGATGAAGACCTTGTCCGCATTCTACAAGGGAGAAGAGGAGGAATTTCTTCGCGTCAATCCACAGGACGGGTTTTCTATGAACAATCCTCCAAGCTGGGTAAGCGGACATTCCTTTTTGCCCATCCGATACATATTCCCATAGTCAAGTATCTCATTTTGTGATTTCGACGCAGGAACTGCGCCAGGCCGTAAAGGATATAAACAGCTTGCCTCCACAACGCGAAGATCCCGAACGGTTCCTTGATCCGGCCTCCCAAGAGCATCCGGACATATCGGTGGAGCTGATCGGTGGGGTATTTCACCAACTGAGCATTGATTATGCCCTGGTTGCCATTACGGCCGATTACCCTGGAATACTTCCAGCCTCACAGGTAACTGAGACCGAAGCCCCAATACTTTGAGAATGATTCATACGTGCTTTATTTTTTATCACTGTATACCAACGGTGTTTTGCAGGGGGAGCCCTTGAGGTGGAAGGCCGAACGCCTTCAATTCGGGAGATGCGCACCTCTGTGCCGCTCAAGATGGTCTAGCTGAGCTACGTGAAAGCGGTATGTAAAAGACATACGAGTGAGGAAATTTAATGCTTATATATGCCAAGAGTCTCGAGACTTAAAATAGTTAGAATAACTGATTTAAGGATCATTTATTATGCAGGATCTTACAGAAAAGAATACCCAACTGTCCTAGGAGCTTGAAGAGTGCAAAGCCCAACTTGAGGCCGCACAAGCCGCGACAGAGGAAGCCAAAGAGACCCCCTCTGGTAATATACGTTTTTAAAAGATAAGTATGTTGTGAAGTGCGGCGTGTGTATAAATCTGACAATAACATTGCAGATGGCGCCGGGGTAGATCCGGACAAGCAACAGCTCTTGCGCCGGTTAAAGGCTGGCGAGAACGTGCTTACAAAGGTGAGGCAGGAGAAAAATAATCTCCAAGATGCCAACACCCAGCTGGGTGAGGAACTAAAAGATGTTCGTGCTTGGTATGCGACTCCATTAAGGAGAATCGCGGCTTCGACGCTGCATTTTTAGTAAGTGCTTAAAAGAACTTTGAAAAAAGAGTTCGGCGAGGAAGTCGACTAACGAGTTATGTCTGTAGGTATGCTCACGGGGCGCCCCGCAGAGGAAATGCCCGGTTCTACGGGTGACCTTCTTCCCGAGCTCTTACAACTGAACGAACGAGTTCGGTAGGTGATGAAAGGCGTCGCCCAGGCCTTGTGGCCATCTGTCTCCCTGCCCGAAGTCCTTGGGGAGCTTGCCGAGAGGCTCCAGGGAGCGCGGCGGCGCTTCCGATTATGGAAGATATTGGCCTGCCGTCAAGGCGCCAGGGAGGCTTGGGCCATGGTGAAGACGCGGTATACGAAGGCTGACCCAAACCACATGGCCGAGGTCGGACCTGTGGGGCCCGATGGGAAGGAGATCCCTGGGAGCTTAGTGTACGGCCAGGTAGAATTGGCTGCAAAGTATTCCCAGCAGGACTGTAAACTAGACAGCCTGTTAGATGGTATTGAAGAGGAATACAATCAGTCAAATTGACTATGTAATTTAAGGTGACATGTAAAAATGCCTTCTAGCCGGATTGTAGATCGTTTGTCATAGCGGACCTTTTCGCTTCAACCTTGGGACCCAGAGTCCTGAGTGTGTCCGAATACCTCGCGGTTATATAAAAACCGGGGCATGCGTGGAGACCAAAGGCGTAGGGGTCATTAGTGCTTTATCGGACAAGTGCCCAACTAGTTATGTTATATTACATGGTTAGTAAGAAACATCTTCTAGGGAGAATAGTTCCGTTAGGGGTTCCTTTCCTCGGGAGGCATGCCCTAAAGTGCATGTCCGGACTGTGAAAAAAGCAGAAAAACATCCGGGGGCAGATAAATAAATAGGTACCTCATCTTCTTTTAGTTCACCGACCGAATATCCCCTTAAGAACGCTAGCTTTCGGCTTCACCCAGTCTGAGGTACACGTCCGGCTGACCCGGCGGTAACAATCCAAGAGGTGCTCCCTTTACCACCTAGCCGAACAATCGGGAACGTAGGGGTAAGCACAGGAGCCAGGCAACCAAGCTTGGCCAAAACTTAAGTCATATCGATGCATATAATGGTGAATAAAAGGTACATGCGGAAGTGTGACACATGTATTGGGCATGAAGCCCTTATAAATAAGCTTCTGTGAAAGAAGCCCCCAGGTACAATGAGCGCGGATAGCGCGTCAAGTGTGTGCGAACAATGCACTAACAAGCCTTTGAAGGCTGGGAAAAAAGGAGGGAGAAGGAGAAAAATAGAAGACCTCTAAAGTGTAAAATATGGACAGAGGAAGGAGACGAACTCAGAATCTAGCGCTAGGCGTAGAATCTTCAGAGACGGGCTGCGTTCCATGGGTTCGGCTCGAGTCGGTTATTCGATGCATCTCGCAGATGGTACGCTCCACCGGTCAGGACTTGGTCGATGACAAAGGGACCTTCCCATTTGGGCTTGAGTTTGTCCTTTTTCTTGTCCGGCAGGCGTAGAACTAGCTCGCCAATATTGTAAGTTTTGGCTCGTACTTCTCTGCTCTGATATCTTCGAGCCTGCTGTTGATAGAATGCGGAACGGGCTTTTGCTACGTCACGCTCCTCCTCCAAGGCGTCCAAACTGTCCTGCTGATCGAGCTCGGCTACTCTTTCTTCGTACATGTGCACGCGAGGTGAGTCATGAATTATGTCGCAGGGCAGAACTGCCTCTGCGCCATATACCATAAAGAATGGTGTGAATCCGGTCGTGCAATTCGGAGTGGTCCGCAGCCCCCAGAGTACGGAGTCGAGCTCCTCTACCCAGTGCGTGTTAGATTCCTTGAGGGACCGCACTAATCTGGGTTTGATGCCGCTCATAGTAAGACCATTTGCTCGCTCGACTTAAACGTTAGTTTGAGGGTGATAGACTGAAGCGTAGTCGAGCTTGATGCCCATGTTTTTGCAGCAGAGTTTGACCTCGTCGGCCGTAAAGTTCGTGTCGTTATCAGTGATGATGTTGTGGGGGACACCGTAACGGTGTACGACGCCTGATATGAAGTCTATCACCGGTCCGGATTCGGCCGTCTTAAAAGGCTTGGCCTCTATCCATTTGGTGAATTTATCCACCATGACCAGTAGGTATTTTTGCTTGTGGGTTCCCCCTTTAAGGGGTCCAACCATGTCAAGCCCCTGCACATGAAGGGCCAGGTGATGGGTATAGTTTTGAGGGCGGTGAGTGGCATGTGGCTTTGATTAGCAAAGAGCTGGCATCCGACACATCATTGGACTAAGTCCTGAGAATCTGCCCGGGCCGTCGGCCAATAAAATCATGTACGGAAGGCCTTGCCTACAAAGGCCCGGGCTGCGGCGTGGTGCCCGCCGGGTCCGGCATGAATTTCAGCCAGAAGATTCCGCCCTTCCTCTTCGGAGATACACCTTTGAAGGACTGCGATTGTGCTTTTCTTATAAAGCTCTCCTTCATGGACCTTATAGGCTTTAGATCGCCGCACTATGCAGCGGGCCTTGTTTTGGTCCTCGGGAAGTTCCTGCCTGGTTAGATAGGCCAGGAATGGTTTCGTCCGCGGGGCAATGACTACCATTATTACGTGGGCTGAGGGTGTTATTTCGTTGGCAGAACCACCAACTGTGTCAGAATGTTAGGTGTGGGGCAGTGCGGTTGGGTCCGTGTTGTTATTTCCGGACTCTCCCTCCCATAATACGAATGGCTTGAACAGCCTATCTAGGAAGATGTTGCGGGGGACGGCATCGCGCTTTGCGCCGATGTGTGCCAACACGTCTGCTGCCTGGTTGTTATCCCGGGCTATATGGTGAAATTCGAGCCCCTCAAACCGAGCTGACATTTTTAGGACGGCGTTGCGATAAGCTGCCATTTTCGGATCCTTGGCATCAACGTCTCCATTTATTTGGGATATCACGAGGTTCGAATCCCCGCGCACCTCTGGGCGTTGAATGCCCATGGAGACTGCCATCCGGAGACCATGTAGAAGGGCCTCGTATTCGGCTGCGTTGTTGGAGTCCGTATACATTATCTGGAGTACATAACTGTATCTCCGGTTGGGGACGTCAGAATGACAACAGCTCCCAGGCCAGCCAACATTTTGGAGCCGTCGAAGTGCATTATCCGGTTGGAATATGCGCCGTACTCTTTAGGGAGTTCGGCTTCGGTCCATCCGGCGACGAAGTCGGCCAAAACTTGCGACTTAATGGCTCGCCGTGGCTTATAGGTTATGTCGAACGGGAGGAGCTCAATGGCCCATTTGGCAATCCGGCCCGTCGCGTCGCGGTTGTTTATATTGTCGTTAAGAGGTACTTCGGAGGCTACTGTTATCGAACACTCTTGAAAGTACTGTCGCAGCTTCCGGGATGCCATAAACACCGCGTACGCTATCTTTTGATAATGCGGGTACCGTGACTTGCATGGAGTTAGGACAGTGGACACATAGTAAACTGGTTTTTGAAGGGGGAACTTGTGTCCGTCCGTCTCTCGTTCGACAACGAGCACCGCGCTTACAACTTGATGAGTTGCCGCGATATATAATAGCATTGGTTCGCCCATGTTGGGCGCGGCCAGGACCGGGTTTGTTGCCAATATGGCTTTTATTTCTTCGAGTCCGGCCGTGGCGACATCAAATCCACTCGAAGTGTTCGATGCGTCGGAGGAAGCGATAAAGGGTAATGCCTTTTCTCCCAAGCGGAGATAAAGCGGCTTAGAGCCGCCACTCATCGATCAATTTTTGTATTTGTTTGAGGTCCTTTGGGATATCCAATTGTGCCTGAGCTCGGATCTTGGCTGGGTTTGCTTCAATTCCTCTACCGGATACAATGAAGCCCAAGAGCTTTCCGGCTGGTACGCCGAAAACGCATTTTTCCGGGTTGAGCTTGATGTCATATGTTTGGAGATTATCAAATGTGAGCCTCAAGTCGTCTACTAGAGTTTCGACATGCTTGCTTTTGACGACCACATCATCTACGTATGCCTCCACTATTTTGCCGATCTGGTTTGCCAGACATATGTCCGAATCATCTTGTTGATATGTTGCGCCGTGGCGCTTTTGGAGCCCGAAGAGCATTGTGTTGAAGCAGAATGGGCGTATGGAGTGATGAATGCTTTGTTGCGGCTTGGTCAGCTCTGCCATCTTAATTTGGTGGTAGCGGAGTATGCATCGAGGAAGCACAATGAATCATGTCCGCGGTAGCGTCGATAATTTGATCGATGCGGGGAGGGAAGGATCCTTGGGCAAGCCTTGTTGAGGTCCTTGAAATCGACGCATAGGTGCTGTGGATTTGTCCTTCTTTGGTACCATCACCAGGTTTGCTAGCCAGTCCTGATGTTTTATATCTCTGATGAATCCGGCCTCCAATAGTTTGGCTAGCTCCTCTCCCATGGCATGTCTCTTGGGTTCGGAGAAACGCCGAAGAGCCTGTTTGACTGTCTTGAATCCTTTTAGGATGTTTAGGCTGTGCTCAGCCAGCCGGCGTGGGATTCCTGGCATGTCTGAAGGGTGCCAGGCAAAAATGTCCCAATTTTCGCGTAGGAATTCTCTTAGTGCGGCGTCTACATTGGGATTTAATTGTGCCCCGATGGAGGCCGTTTTTGTAGGGTCCGTTGGATGGACTTGGAATTTAACTATTTCGTCTGCTGGTTTAAAGGAGGTGGACTTGGATCTTTTATCGAGTATCACATCGTCCCTATTTACCGCGGAGCGCAGTGCAGTGAGTTCCTCGGACGCTAGGGCTTCGGATAGTGCCTCAAGGGCCAGTGCGGCTGTCTTATTTTCGGTGCGGAGTGCTATGTCCGGGTCACTAGCAAGAGTGATGATTCCGTTGGGCCCGGGCATTTTGAGCTTCATATACCCATAATGGGGTATAGCTTGAAAAATTGTGAATGCCTCTCGCCCTAATAGAGTGTGGTATCCGCTGCTGAACGGGGCCACTTGGAACGTGACCTCCTCGGACCTATAATTATCCGGTGTGCCGAACACCACATCCAGTGTGATTTTTCCTGTACAACGTGCTTCCCGACTGGGGATTATTCCTCTAAAGGTTGTGCTGCTTCGCTCAATGCGGCTCCAGTATATTTCCATTTTTCGGAGGGTTTCCTCATAAATGAGGTTCAATCCGCTGCCACCGTCCATGAGTACCTTGGTAAGGTAAAGCCGCCCACTATCGGACCGAGGACCAATGCGGCTGGTGCTCGGGCTGTTCGAATTTAGGTTCATCACTGGCATTAAAGGTAATAGCCGTGTCACTCCATGGTTTTATTGTTGCTACTTGGTAGACTTCGGCAAGGCTACGGAGTGTTCGTTTCCGCATATTATTTATTGTGAAAGTCTCAAAGACTGTTAATACCGTACTGGTATCCACGAAATTTGGAGCTCTAGAGCTAGAAGCTCTTCGCCACTTTGGCCACCCTGCCGTAGTATCCAACATGCTCTAAGGCTATGAGTTGGAGTGGCGCCCAGTACTATGAATTTTACAGGGTCCATTGAGCCATCCCTCCAAAGACGGTTCCATGCCCTATAGAGGGTTTTTGCTTTTTGGTATTTAACCCAGGTGCCTGGCGATGATGCACCCTTTTATTTCGTACTGGGGTTGTATTCAAGGCCGGATTGTCCCAAAATCTTGCTTCGTTTCCAGGCGCTTTCCATCACACAGTACTTTCGTACTATGGATGCCAAGTCGGCAAAGCGTGTAATGTCACGGCGACTTATAGCGTTGAGGATCCCGTTTTCCGTGCAATTATTGCAGAAGAATGAGATTGCGTCCTCCTCGCGACAGTCCTTTATCCTGTCCATAACCAGGAGGAATCTGGCCCAGTAATGGTGTACTGTTTCTGCGGGCTCTTGCCGAATTTGAGATAGGTCGCTTATGTTTGGGTGGGCGGGTGGAATTAAATCCTAAGCGTCGCTTGATCTCGAGACTTAGGGGCCAAGGAGCTTCCGAACATGGAAGCTTGGATTCTTGGATGTTGTCCAATGAATCTAGCCCGCTGCCTGACTTTAGGTTCAGGGCTTGAGTAACGTCCTCTCCTCCGCAGGAATCCGGCATGGAGGGATCGGGAATCCGGACGTAGCTAGTCCTTAAGATAGAAGAAGGGTCGTCGTATTGTTCCTCTACCACAGCAACATGGTGGGTAACCTGGGGAGAGTTAATCTCTCTCGGATCGGGTTTAGGCCCAATCTGATCTGTAGCGACTCCCAGGGCGGTGATGCGATCCAAGAGCTCGTTTAAGGAAGAGAGCTCCATCGGATCTAACTGCTCGGCGAGTTCCGAGTTAACGTGAAGATTGCTTTTGATGCCCCGAGAAGTCATCGCTTGCGCGGGCGGCGAACAAAGCGGTCATAAGAAAACTACCTAGCCGGATAGTTTGGCCGACAGCCAAAGCTTCTTTAGCAATAGTGCCGTCTTTAAAGACGGGATGAGGCATCCTTCCTGACGGTGACGACACAGAGGAACTCTCAATGAAAGCACCAATGTCGGTGTCAAAACCGGCGGATCTCGGGTAGGGGGTCCCGAACTGTGGGTCTAGGTGGATGGTAACAGGAGACAAGGGAGACGATGTTTTTACCCAGGTTCGGACCCTCTCGATGGAGGTAAAACCCTACTCCTGCTTGCTTAATATTGATGATATGGGTAGTACAAGAGTAGATCTACCACGAGATCAGAGAGGCTAAACCCTAGAAGCTAGCCTATGGTATGATTGTTGTTAGTCCCACGGACTAAAACCCTCCGGTTTATATAGGCACCAAAGAAGGTTAGGGTTACAGTCGGGTTACAATGGTAGGAGATCTACATATCAAGATCGCCAAGCTTGCCTTCCACGCCAAGGAAAGTCCCATCCGGACATGGGACGAAGTCTTCAATCTTGTATCTTCATAGTCCAGGAGTCCGACCAAAGGTCATAGTTCAGCTATCCGGACACCCCCTAATCCGGGACTCCCTCAGTGAGGCTGACTTTGGTAACCCGAACACGCCGCCTCGCCTGGACTAGTGTTAGGCGCAGGGTGTTGTTACTTCACTGTGAGGACCGAATGAATAGTATTTTGACCATCAAGTGTACCACAGTTGTACTACTACTACTACTACTACTACTACTACTACTACTACTACTACTACTACTACTACTACTACTACTAGTAGTAGTAGGAGTAGTAGGAACATGAGTACTCCAGTATTGTATAGAGGAAATAGGTCTCCTGTGCTAGCATGCCTGTTCACTTCATCGTTCAGGTATCATCCATATTGCGAAGCGTAACCAAATTCGTGCATGCCCAATCAACGCCACCGCCGCGATTGTCGGATTGGGTTCCGGCAGACCCTTGAGGTTCGAACACTGCGCGCATGGAAATCTCGCCTCTACCTACCTGCACCCGCCCGCCTCGCTAGGATCTAAACTCTGAAAGGAACAGCACAAGAGACACAAGGTTTATACTTAGTTCGGGCCACCATTGTGGTGTAATACCCTACTCTAGTTTGTGGTGTGGTGGATTGCCTATTTGGCTGATGTGATGAACAATACAAGGAACAGCCTCGCGAGGGTCCTGTTCTTGGTCAAAAGCGATGAACTGCTAGGGGAGTTCAGTCTCTCTCTCTGCGATTCCAGATGCCTCTACCCTGTGGGTGGCTAGTCCTATTTATAGGCAAGGGCGTGGGCCTCTTCCCAAATATTGAGCCGGGAAGGGCGCCAACAATTGGCCATTTTGAAGGGGACCATCTGGTACACTTATCCTGACTAAAGTTGGTCCTCGCCTGTCAAAAGCCCTGGTGGTGACGCTGGCTCGGGCTCCACAATGACTTCCTTCCTGCCGTTGGGCTGGTCTTGGTCTCGTTGCACCGAAATGGATGCCTTTGCTTGATGCTCTCGCCTGCGCTTGCTCCCTTTGCACCAAAGAGGAAAGGAGGACACTGCGTGGGCTGGCGCCCGCCCGGCGCCCTTGGTTGTCATGGCTTGCGTCATGGGCACCTCGTGAGGTACCCCGCCTTGATCTCTCGGCCTCCTCGCGAGCCAGCATGATGAGGCCGTGCCTGAGGAAGCTTCATGTTGTCTGCCCCGCGAGGCTTGGCCCCTCGCGAGGGTCTTGAGCTTGTGCTGATGAAGATGGGCCTTGATGGGCTGCCCCTTGAGCCACACCGCAGGCCGCAGGCAGGCAAGTCTGGGTACCCCCGTTCCCAGAACACCGACAGTAGCCCCCAGGCCCAAGGCGCGCCTGGACTTGGCTGAGCAGAGAGGCGAAGGGGCAAGTGTGAAGCGCCGCGGGCCCTCACAGCCTGCGGCCTTGGGCGCCGCGTGGTGGTTGATTGGTCGTGGGCGGTGTCGGTGTCAAAACCGGCGGATCTCGGGTAGGGGGTCCCGAACTGTGCGTCTAGGGGGATGGTAACAGGAGACAAGGGACACGATGTTTTTACCCAGGTTCGGGCCCTCTCGATGGAGGTAATACCCTACTCCTGCTTGATTAATATTGATGATATGGGTAGTACAAGAGTAGATCTACCACGAGATCAAGGAGGCTAAACCCTAGAAGCTAGCCTATGGTATGATTGTTGTTCGTCCTCTGGACTAAAACCCTTCGGTTTATATAGACACCGAATAGGGTTAGGGTTACCTGAGTCGGTTACAATGGTAGGAGATCTACATATCCGTATCGCCAAGCTTGCCTTCCACGCCAAGGAAAGTCCCATACGGACACGGGACGAAGTCTTCAATCTTGTACCTTCATAGTCCAGGAGTCCGGCCAACGATGATAGTTCGGCTATCCGGACACCCCCTAATCCAGGACTCCCTCAGTAGCCCCTGAACCAGGCTTCAATGACGACGAGTCCGGCGCGCATATTGTCTTCGGCATTGCAAGGTGGGTTCCTCTTCCAAATACTTCATAGAAGATTTTGAACACAAGGATAGTGTCAGGCTCTGCAAAACAAGTTCCACATACCACCGTAGAGAGAATAACTTTTGCACAGATCTGCTGACGTATTCCGCGGTGTTACATCACACCACGGCCAAGCCTTCATACGAATCGTTTTTATTGTCCACCTCAAGCCGCGTTTAGCGAGGCGGTTTCTTGGCACGTCTTATCAAAGCGGAGATCGTGCCCCTTATTCCGGGATTCTCATCAATACGGACGTGGGTAACCCAACCGCGCCATTGATTATGGCGCTTGGGAGATAAGCGAGTTTTACCAGGTGGCGGGGGCGATACCTTCGTCCGTCCATATAAGGGGATAAGGATCCACCTTTTCACCTACGCCTTCTTCCTCCTTTGCTCATCCATTTCCGCGCACTCGAGCTCCAGCGCCCAAGTCTGCACATCCCTTCTCAACCTTCTCCAACTATGTCCGGAGCAGGAGGCAGGTGGATGGCCTCCTCCGTGACGGACTGCCAAGTAAACGGAAGGCCGGATACTTGTCCAGCAACATCGTGCACCGGCTACCCGACGAGGGGCAGCTCATTCCCACCCCCGGGCCCCATGAGAGGGTGGTGTTCCTCACAAACTTCCTCCACGGACTAGGTTTCCCACTTCACCCATTTGTCTGGGGGCTCATGTTCTACTACGGCTTGGATTTCCACGATCTAGCCCCGAACTTCATCCTCAACATCTCGGCGTTTATCGTCGTGGTAAGCAGGAAACCTTCCTCAAGATCCAGCCCCACTTCGGCTTATGGCTCAAGACCTTCAATGTCGTCGAAGGTAGTGGGCGGCCGCCAAGCTTGAGGCGGAGGCGCCATGGTTGGCAAGATGGCCAAAGTCCTATGGCTCGAGGGCTCCTTTGTGGAGACCATAAAGGGGTGGCAATCGGGGTGGTTCTACATCACCGAGCCGCGCGACTCTCAATGGGCGGCGGCCCCCGAATTCCGATCTGGCTCCCCCACACGGCTCACGTCATGGAAAGAGACGGGCCTGACGTGGGGTGATTCGAAAGAGCTGTCCGGACTCCAAACCTGCATCCGGAACCTGGTGGACAAGAATCTCAAGCTTGTCAATGTAATCCAGGTGATGCTCATCCGCCGGATTCTCCCATGCCAAAGAACGGGCCTTCAAATTGTGGGAGTTCGATCCAGCACCAAACTCTGAAAAGGCTCTTCGACACTACGTATGAAGATGCCCGGAAGGTGCTTGTTCAAGGGCGCCGAGGCTCCCACATCCGCCAATCAAGATCGCTGGATTCAACTCATGGCGTCAAGCTAGCGAGGTAAGTTATTTTACCCTTTATGGGACTCTTTTTTCATAGTTTGACTCTATGCGCGGGATCTAAAACTCCCTAACCATTAACAGATTTGAAGGCGTCCCGACAGATTAACCTTGTCCGGCCCCTTGCCGTAAAAACCCAGTGAAGCCTTGTTTGTGATTTGCTGGCTCCGGCACCTCACGTGGTGCCGGAGAAGAAGGCCAAGAAGGAGGCCACGGGGACTCGAAGGAGCGCCCGACGCCAGGTGTTCTCGGACTCATCGTCCGACGACTCTGAGGCGGAATCCTCCTCTAAGGAAGAGGAGGAGGAAAAAGAAGCTTCTCCCCCAGTGGGAGGAGAGAAGAAAAGGAAGGCCGCCTAATCGGGAGGCCGGAGGGTCCAAGAAAGGAGGACCCTTCCTCCGGACTTCTCCACCAACACCGACAACGACGAGGAGGAGGGCCAACAAGGGCCAAGCCCTGGCGAGATCGTAAGTGTCCGGACTCCGGAATAGTTCATGACTTTTTATTTGTCGATAGTGTCTTCTAACACCGAATATGACCATGCAGCCCGCTTGGGGACGAGCTCGCCGCTTCGCCGGCGGCTCCTGGGTTCGTCGGATGTGAATAGCACTTCACTTCCGACCGCCTCCTCTCCTCGTGTGGTCGCCGACGACACAGCGGTGGAGCCCCCAAAGGGGCCCAGCCAGGAGGTGGTCTGGAGGCGCCGCAAGGCAACCTCCCGGACTCAAAGCGCAAAGGGGCGAAACCCAGAGGGCTCTAAGTCCGCCCTGTGCGGACTCCGTCTGAACCTTCAGTGGTTCCGAAGTCCGACAAGCGGCTCCTTCGTAAGAAAGGCAAGACTGCGACGCTGGTGACCTCCGTCCATCCGGGGGCACCGGATAGCTTGCTGGAGGCGCTTAACGGCGCCTCCATCGATGAGGAGCACCGCACTGTTATGAGTGTGGTGATCCAGAAAGTTCAGTCCGCCAAGAGCGGGCTGACTGAAGCCTGTACCAGCCTTCTAACAGGTTTTAAGGTAAGTTTAGAATATGTAAAAATATTACCGCGTAGACAGTAGCCTCTGATGCTTAGTTAGGTGTTCGGAAAGAAAAGCGGACTAAGGATCTAAAAGATATCTTGAGGAGTCTAACATAAGTATGTCAATATGCGAATGCAGGGCGCTTCTTGACCTCTGCCGACCTTGGCTGCGGAGGTCAATGCATTGAAGAAGAGCCTCGAACGGTCCGAGAACGAGCTCGGCCTTGCCAAGAAGCAGCTCGAGGACAGGGAAGGTAAGCAATACCTTACTAAAGAAATACCTTATAGAAAGGATTCGGTTGCAAAAAATGACAGGAATAATGTGGGTATTGTAGGGGCCCAACGAGGTGGCGACCTAAAGAAGCGGTGTCATGACGAAAGCAAAGCGGCCGTGGAGCGCACCAAGCGAGAGAAGCAGGAGGACCGGGTGGCGGAGGTGCGGCGTGAGCTCCAGGCTATCGTGGAAAAACACGAGAGTTTGGAGCATGACTCGAAGACTCGAGAGTCCGAGATCGCCTCGGCTCTTGAGAGTGCCAAAGCCGCTAAGGCCGAAGCCCAAAAAGCCCTCCAAGAAATTGAATCATTAAATAAGATAGCGGCGGGTAAGGCATTCTTTATGCAAAGCAAGCATGTGAAAGTGAATTACCTATTACTTACCCGGATTCGGGGCTCTCTAGGAGCATTCGCAGATCTGCCCCATAGTGTGTCTGATGCTGCCGCGTTCTACCGCGCCAAGGAGGGGAGCTCGACGGAGAAGGTGTTCTGGTCTCAGTATGTCGAGGCGAGCGTCCGTGCCTGACGACCAGCTGAAGCAGCTGGTCGAGCTCCACAAGGTCGCCGAATAGGCCATGAAGGGCCTCATAGTTCGGCTGTGGCCATTGGAAGCCATGCACAGGAGCTACTGCCGGGCTAGTGCAGCGGCTGGTGGGCCTTTGTCCATGGATTGAAGTCATCAAAGCGCTCCGTCTGCATTGAAGGTGCCCGTCGGGCCTTGCCCGTGCTAAAGTGCACCGGGGCAAGCTGGATGCGGAGAAAGCTTGTGATGGGCCAGGCCACGAAGGGCAAGGAGCATCGCAAGCCCGAATTGTACTATGAGGGCGTCTGAAGGGTGCCCGCCAGATAAGCGGATGAGTGCTCCAAAGATGTAATTTTTAATAGACTCGCATTTGTTATCCTGTACGCTGAAAACTTGTTCATATGCGCTTAAGCAACACTTGTTAATTTAAAATATTACCTTCAGGCGGCCGCTTATCAAATTTGAGAGATGGCAAGTCGTTGGCTTCAGCCCCATGCCACGAAAGTCTTTGGGGTGTTGGGATAAACTTGAGCGCTCTTGTTCCCATTCTTGGGTCCGTCGAGGAGGCGCTCAGCATAGCGAACAAGGAAACCAGACTTATAGTGCTTGAACACTCTCACTTAGCCAAAGAATTCTATAATTTTAAATTTCAGCGAAGCCCCTAGTATTCGGAAGACCGAGTTCGGGGCGCTATCCACGTCTTGGCCGGACAATGCCGACTCCTCGCTCTAAGCGGCATAAGTCTTTAGGGACCTGAAAAAACCTCTCGAACAGCGACCGGCTCTCGCCCTATCATGACGATCAATTTTAGCTTTCTCCACTAAGGTGCTCAACCCAGCTCAACCGGGGCACAATCGCAGTGGTTCTCCCAGCGCTACCTTAGCCGATATAACGGAACGTAAGGTACCAAAACATGGGAGCGGGGCAAACCCAACTATTGACCCAAGACATGATTCGGAGCCGATGCATATAATGCTATAAGTTCGGGGTGCCGCACTTGTGAAAGTGTTCGGACTTATCACACCATACTTTTGGGGTACTTAAGCCCCTGGTGTATTGGCCGTACCAAAGTGTACGGGTGCAACATGTCATGAAATGAACATATATATAGATAAAGAAAGGAGTGCAATAATAGGCAAAATCTATGTATTGTTTATTCAAAAAGGTACTGCAATGGAAGCAGAATGATACAAATAGTGCGATAAGCAAGGGATGGGACTATTTAACATGTCCCCCTCCAGGGTAAGCTGCGGGATGGTATGTAAAACAGGTATAATGCTCGTAGTAGAGACCACCTGGACACTCGACGTAGCTTTCTGCTTCCCTGGCTGTTGCATCGTGAGTTCGGCAATTCTAGTGCCGGACAGGACTTCTGGAGAACAGAGTCCTGAAAGTAAGAGGAAGAAAAAGAAAAATAATGACACAATTGGGAGCCCCTGGTGTGGTTGAGCCGCATTCTGGGCGTGCCGTGGTCGTGCCCCTCCCCTTAGGCCCATGGTATCTCCAGAGCGTAGTTATGCACGCCAGAGTAATCGGGCTTCGCTGTTTCGGGAGGGCTGGGGTTGGGGCCGATTGCTACGCTGGCGATGCTCGGATCGTGCAGGCGGTCTTGTTGTAGGTTACTCGGTAGCGCTTTGATGGTGGCGGACGTTTAATGGCCGGACCCGGAATTGCTGTGAGAGGCTGCTTTGCACCTCCGCGCGAGAACGCCCGTGTGCTCCTCCGCTCGAGAGAGCGTTCGGTGTTTCCATTGACCATGATTACTCCTCGAGGGCCTCGACATCTTGAGCTTGAGGTATGCGTAGTGCGGCACCGCATTGAACTTTGCAAATGCGGTTCGTCCAAGCGATCGCGTCATAGCCGCTATGAACGGGACTATGTCGAAGATTAACTCTTCGCTTCGGAAGTTATCCGGGGGTCCGAAGACCACTTCGAGTGTAACTGAGCATGTACAATTGGCTTCTACACCTGGTATGACGCTTTTAAAGGTCGTCATTTTGGGTTTAATCCTTGAGGGGTCTATGCCCATTTTGCGCACTGTATCCTGATAAAGCAGGTTCAGGCTGCTACCGCTGTCCATCAGGACTCTAGTGAGGTGAAATCCGTCGATGATTGGGTCAAGAACCAATGCGGCGAATCCGCCGTAACGGATGCTAGTGGGGTGGTCCCTTCGATCAAATGTGATCGGGCAGGAGGACCATGGGTTGAACTTCGGGGCGACTGGCTCCATTGCATATACGTCCCTTAGTGTACGCTTCCGCTCCCTTTTGGGTATGTGGGTTGCGTATATCATGTTCACCGTCCGCACTTGTGTGGGAAAGCCCTTCATCCTCTATTGTTCGTGGTCGGGGCTCTTCCTCGACATCGCTATGAAGCCCCTTGTCGTTGTTTTCGATTGCTTAGCTTGCACCTTGCTTGAACACCCAACAATCCCTGTTGGTGTGGTTGGCTAGTTTTCGGGGGTGCCATGTATCCGCACAAGCGATCGAGTATTCGGTCCAAGTTGACGGGCCTGGGTATTTCTTTTGAATGGCTTCTTCCGCTGACCGGATTTAGAGCCTCTGAATCCGGCATTTACTATCGTATCTTCAGCATTATCACCGCAATCGGCGTTTATGCTTGTTGCGACACGACCTGCCATTGCTGTCCTTGGTATCCGAACTACCGCCGTGTTTGGCCAAGTTGTTGCTTCGAGCTAGCCAGTTGTCCTCTCCGCCGCAAAAGCGGGTCATGAGTGTGGTGAGGGCTGCCATGGATTTCGGCTTTTCCTGCCCTAGGTGACGGGCTAGCCACTCGTCGCGGATGTTGTGTTTGAAGGCTGCGGCGCCTACGCATCCGGACGATCGACGATCTGATTTTTCTTTGTTAGGGAACCGCGTCGAGAATTGTCCGGCCGATTCTTCTCGGCTGCTAAATTATATGGCTAAGGTCATCGGGCGTCGGTGGTCGCATTATATGTGCCCCGAAGTTATCAAGGAATGCGGCTTCCGTGTCCTCCCAACAACCAATTGACTCTGCTGGCAAGCTGTTGAGCCAATGTCGAGCTGGTCCTTTAAGCTTGAGTGGGAGATATTTGATGGCATGTAGATCATCACCGCGGGCCATGTGGATATGGAGGAGATAGTCCTTGGTCCAGACCGCAGGATCTGTGGTACCATCGTATGATTCGATGTTTACGGGTTTGAAGCCCTGAGGGATTTGATGATCCATTACTTCATCTGTGAAGCATAGTGGGTGTGCGGCGCCTCTGTATTGGGCTATATCACGGCGTAGCTCATATGAGCTTTGTCTACGATGTTCGCCCGCCGGGTTTCCTGTATCCGGCGTGACGGTAATCATCCCGAGTCGTTGGGCGCCCACGCAATCTGTAGATCGATCTTGTATGCTTTGCCTTATCCTCCAATATATCTCGCAAGTCCGGCACGTTTTCCCGTGCCTTGGTACTTTTTTAGCGGCGTCGGTGCGTGCCTTGAGCGGAGAGCTGAGAGGCTTCTCTGTCGCGGCCACACGGTGGCCGGTCTGCCATGTCGTGCGCTGGTGACGTGGGTGCTTCATCCTCTGATCGAGGCAACGGCCTGCGTTTGGGGTAGCTTTTGGAGGGGCGTTCGAGTTCATACTCTTCGGCTGCAAGGACTTCAGTCCATCTGTCAGCTAGCAGGTCTTGGTCATCTCTAAGTTGTTGCTGCTTTTTCTTGAGGCTGCTTGCCGTGGCCATGAGCATGCGTTTAAAACGCTCTTGTTCGATGGGGTCCTCTGGCACGACGAATTCGTCGTCGTCGAGGCTTGCCTCGTCTTCGGAGGGGGGCATAATTATCGCCCTCTACCTTTTTTCGGCCGCACTGTGGGCGGACTTGCTTCTCCTCCCCTGCGCTGAGTCTGCTGGAGGGTCATCTTCACCTTTGTCTGGGGTATTATTGTCTCCGTGCGGAATTGCCGCTTTTTTGTGGCGGGATTTAGAGCGGCGCCACCGACGCCGGGCGTTTGGGTTGTTTCTTGGAGGGGTCATCCTCCGCCGTTCCATCGCCATTCCCATCTTTTGGGATGTCCACCATGTATATGTCATATGACGAGGTGGCCTTCCTGTGCCCCGTGGGCGCTGGCTCTTGATCGTCTCTGGCACCGTCGTCCATACCGTCGATGTCTTTGGAGTCGAAGTCGAGCATGTCGGTTAAATCATCGACAGTGGCTACAAAGTGGGTGGTGGGTGGGCGTTGAATTTCTTCATCGTCCGAATCCCAACCTTCCTGACCAAAGTTCGGCCAGGGCTCCCCTGACAAAGAGAGAGACTTTAATGAGTTCAGGATATCGCCAAAGGGCGAGTGCTGAAAGATGTCCGTGGTGGTGAACTCCATAACCGGCGCCCAGTCGGATTCGACTGGTAGAGGCGCGGGAGGTTCGGAGTCCAGAAAGGAGTCCGGCACCTGGGAGTCACGAGCTTCGCAAAGGACAGGGATGGTGTTCGGCTCAATCGCTGTGGAGATTTCAGCCCCCGAGGCGGTGTCCAACCAACCATCCTTGATCGGCGAAACCGGCTCCGGATTAAGGTTCAGAGCGGATACTGGTGCGGCCTCCAGGGCGCTGTTCGGCGGCAGAGCTAGATCATACCTGTCGGTGTCAAAACCGACGGATCTCGGGTAGGGGGTCCCGAACTGTGCGTCTAGGCGGATGGTAATAGGAGACAAGGGACACGATGTTTTTACCCAGGTTCGGGCCCTCTCGATGGAGGTAATACCTACCCCTGCTTGATTAATATTGATGATATGGGTAGTACAAGAGTAGATCTACCACGAGATCGTAGAGGCTAAACCCTAGAAGCTAGCCTATGGTATGATTGTTGTTCGATCCCACGGACTAAAACCCTCCGGTTTATATAGACACAGGATAGGGTTAGGGTTACACAGAGTCGGTTACAATGGTAGGAGATCTACATATCCGTATCGCCAAGCTTGCCTTCCACGCCAAGGAAAGTCCCATCCGGACAAGGGACGAAGTCTTCAATCTTGTATCTTCATAGTCTTGGAGTCCGGTAAACGGTGATAGTTCGGCTATCCGGACACCCCCTAGTCCAGGACTCCCTCAGTAGCCCCTGAACCAGGCTTCAATGAAGACGAGTCGGGCGCGCATATTGTCTTCGGCATTGCAAGGCGGGTTCCTCCTCCGAATACTTCATAGAAGGTTTTGAACACAAGGATAGTGTTCGGCTCTGCAAATCAAGTTCCACATACCACCGTAGAGAGAATAATTTTTTCACAGATCTGCCGACGTATTCCGCGGCGTGACATCACACCACGGCCAAGCTTTTATACGAATCGTTTTTTTACTGTTCCACCTTAGCGCGTTTAGGGAGGCGGTTTCCTTGGCACGTCTTATGAAAGCGGAGATCGTGCCCCCTTATTCCGGGTTTCTCATCAATACAGACATGGGTAACCCATCCGCGCCATTGATTACGGCGCTTGGGAGATAAGCGAGTTTTACCAGGCTAGCGGGGGACGCATAACTTCGTCCGTCCATATAAGGGGATAAGGATCCACCTTTTCACCTACGCCTTCTTCCTCCTTTTCTCATCCATTTCACAAGACTCGAGCTCCAGCGCCCAAGTCCGCACATCCCACCTCAACCTTCTCCAACCATGTCCAGGCGGGAGGCAGGTGGATGGCCTCCTCGATTCACGGAGGGCACATCGAAAAGCTGCGGAGGCCGGATACTTGTCCAGCAACATCGCCAAGACCGGCTACCCGACGAGGGGCAGCTCATTCCAACCCCAGGCCCCATGAGAGGGTGGTGTTTCTCCGCCACTTCCTCCGCGGACTGGGTTTTCCACTTCACCCATTTGTCCGGGGGCTCATGTTCTACTACGGCCTGGACTTCCACGATCTGGCCCCGAATTTCATCCTCGACATCTCGGCGTTCATCATCGTGTGCGAGGCCTTCCTCTGCATCCAGCCCCACTTCGGCTTATGGCTGAAGATCTTCAATGTCAGGCCGAAGGTAGTGGGCCGCCGCCAAGCGGAGTGCAAAGGCGCCATGGTTGGCAAGATGGCCAAAGTCCTACGGCTCGAGGGCTCCTTTGTGGAGACCTTAAAGGGGTGGCAATCGGGGTGGTTCTACATCACCGAGTCGCGCCACTCTCAATGGGCGGCGGCCCCCGAATTCCGACCTGGCTTCCCCACACGGCTCTCATCATGGAAAGAGACGGGCCTGACGTGGGGGGATTCGGACGAGCTGTCCGGACTCCAAACCTGCGTCCGAAACCTGGTGGACAAGAATCTCAGGCTTGTCAACGTAATCCAGGTGATGCTCATCCGCCGGATTCTCCCATGCCAACAACGGGCCTTCAAATTGTGGAGTTCGATCCGGCGGCACTCAACTCTGAAAGGGCTCTTCGACACTAAATGCGAAGATGCGGAAGGTGTTGTTCAAGGGCGCCGAGGCTCCCACATCCGCTACCGAAGATCGCGGATTCAGCTCGCAGCGTCAAGCCAACGAGGTAAGTTATTTTACCCTTTATGGGACTCTTTTTTCATAGTTTGACTCTATGCGGGATCTAAAACTCCCTAACCTTTGATGGCTGGTGAAGACGCGTCGACAGATTAACCGGCCCCCCTTGCCCGAAAGACCAGCGGACGCCCGATTAGCGGGGGCTGCTGGCTCGGGTACCTCACGTGGTGCCGGAGAAGAAGGCCAAGAAGGAGGCCACGGGAACTCGAAAGAGCTCCCGGCTTCAGGTGCTGTCGGACTCACCGCCCGACAACTCTGAGGCGGAATCCTTCTCCGAGGAAGAGGCGGAGGAAAAAGAAGCCTCTCCCCCAGCGGGGGGAGAGAAGAAAAGGAAGGCCGCCCCAACTAGGGAGGCCAGAGGGTCCAAGAAGGGAAGGACCCTTCCTCCGGACTTCTCCACCAACGCCGACAACGACGAGGAGGAGTGGCCAACAAGGGTCAAGCCCCTGGCGAGATCGTAAATGTCCGGATACCCATGGTTTTTCTCATTGCATAGTGTTCTCTAACACCAAACAATCATGCAGCCCGCCCAAGGACGAGTTTGCTGCTTCATCGAGCGGGTCCCTAAGTTCATCGGAAGTGGAGTGTACTTCACTTCCGGCCGCCTCCTCACCTCACGCTGCGGACGACGCCGAGGTGGGGCCTCGAGGGAGGCCTGGTCAAGAGGAGGTGGCGCAGGAGGCGCCGCAAGGCAGCCTCCCGGACTCCAGGCGCGAGGGGAGTGAGACCCCCAGGGGCTCTAAGCCCGACCCTCGTACGGACTCCATACCGGAACCTTTAGCGGTTCCGAAGTCCGGCAAGCGGTCCCTTCGTAGGAAGGGTAAGACGCCGGTGTCCTCCGTCCATCCGGGGGCACCGGATAGCTTGCTGGAGGCGCTTAACAGCGCCTCCATCGAGGAGGAGCACCACACTGTTATGAGTGTGGTGATCCAGAAAGTTCAGTCCGCCAAGAGCGGGCTGACTGAATCCTGTACCAGCCTTCTAACAGACTTTGAGGTAAGTTTAGAATATGTAAAAATATTACCGCATAGACAGTAGCCCCTGATGCTTAGTTCGGTGTTCGGAAAGAAAAGCCAGACTAAGGATCTAAGAAGATATACGCAGGAGTCTAACATAAGTATGTCAATATGGGAATGCAGGTTGCGCTGCTGACCTCTGCCGCACTGACTGCGGAGGTCAATGCATTGAAGCAGAGCCTCGAGCGGTCCAAGAACCAGCTCGGCCTTGCCAAGAAGAAGCTCGAGGAAAAGGAAGGTAAGTAATAACTTATTAAAGAAATACCTTATAGAAAGGATTTGCTTGCAAAAGATAACAGGAATAACATGGGTACTGCAGGGGCCACGAGCGAGGTGGCGACCCTAAAGGAGGCGGTGTCCGCGGCCGAAAACAAAGCGGCTGCGCAGCGCACTGAGCGAGAGAAGTGGGAGGCACAGCTGGCAGAGGTACGGCAAGAGCTCCAGGCTCTCGTGGAAAAAAACGAGGGTTTGGAGCGTGACTCGAAGACCCGAGAGTCCGAGCTTGCCTCGGCTCTTGAGAGTGCCAAAGCTGCTAAGGCCGAGGCCCAAAAACCCCTCCAGGAGATTGAGGCAATAAAGAAGATCGCGGCGGGTAAGGCATTCTTTATGCAGAGCAAGAATGTAAAAGTCAATTATCTAGTACTTACCCGAATCCGGAGCTCTCCACGAGCATTCGCAGATCTGCCCCATAGTGTATGCGATCTTGCCGCGTTCTACCGCGCCAAGGAGGGAGCTCGACGGAGAAGGTGTTACGGTCTCCAAGTATGCCGAGGCCGATTGTCCAGTGCCCTCGAGCGACCAGTCAAGCAGCTTTGTCGAGGTCCACAAGGTCGCCGAACAGGCCATGAAGGGCCTCATAGTTCGGTATGGCCATTGGAAGCCATGCACGGGAGCTACTTCGGGTTAGTGCAGCGGCTTGGTGGATGCTGTCCATGGATTGAAGTCATCAAGCGCTCCGTCTGCGCATTGAAGGTGCCCGTAGGGCCCTTGCCCGTGCTAAAGTGCACTAGGGCAAGCTGGATGCGGAGAAGCTTGTGACGGACGGGCCACCGAAGGGCAAGGAGCATCGCAAGCCCGAAATGTACTATGAGGGCGTCCTGAAGGGTGCCCGCCGTATAGCGTATGAGTGCTCCAAAGATGTAATTTTTGAATAGACTCGCATTTCTTATCCTGTACGCTGAAAACTTGTTCATATGCGCTAAGCAACGCTTGTTAATTTAAAATATTACCTTACGTAGGCCGTTTATCAAATTTGAGAGATGGCAAGTCGTTGGCTTCAGCCCCCATGCCACGAGTGCTGGGGTGTTCGGGATAAACTTGAGCGCTCTTGTTCCCATTCTTGGGTCCATCGAGGGAGGCGCTCTACGGAACGAACAAGGCAACCGAACTTATAGTGCTTGAACACTCTCACTTAGCCATATAATTCTATAATTTTAAATTTTGGCGAAGCCCCTAGTATTCGGAAGACCGAGTTCGGGGCGCTATCCACGCCTTGGCCGGACAATGCCGACTCCTCGCTCTAAGCGGCATAAGTCTTTAGGGACCCAAAAAACCCTCTCGAACAGCGACCGGCTCTCGCCCTATCATGACGGTCAATTTTAGCTTTCTCCACTGAGGTGCTCAACCCAGCTCAACCGGGGCACAATCGCAGTGGTCCTCCCAGCGCTACCTTAGCCGATATAACGGAACGTAAGGTACCAAAACATGGGAGCCGGGCAAGCCCAACTATTGACCCAAGACATGATTCGGAGCCGATGCATATAATGCTATAAGTTCGGGGTGCTGCACTTGTGAAAGTGTTCGGACTTATCACACCATACTTTCGGGGTACTTAAGCCCCTGGTGTATTGGCCGTACCAAAGTGTACAGGTGCAACATGTCATGAAATGAACATATATATAGATAAGGAAAGGAATGCAATAATAGGCAAAATCTAAGTATTGTTTATTCAAACAAGAAACTGCGAAAAAAAGCAGAACGATACAAATTGTGCGATAAGCAAGGTACGGGACTTTTGACCTGTCCCCCTTCCAGGGGTAAGTTTGCGGTGTGGTTTGTAAAAGCAATTATCTTTGCTAAATAATAGAGACCACCTGGACACTCGACGCAGTTTTATGCTTCCCTGGCTGTTGCATCGTGTATTCGGCGTGAATGCCGGACAGGGCTTCTGGAGAACAGAGTCCTGAAAGTAAGAGGAAGAAAAAGAAAAATAATGACACAATTGGGAGCCCCTGGTGTGGTTGAGCCGCATTTTGGGCGTGCCGTGGTCGTGCCACTCCCCTTATGCCCATGGTATCTCCAGAGCGTAGTTATGTACGCGTAGTACTGGCTTCGCAATTTTGCGAGGGCTGGGGTTGGGGCCGGATTGCTACGCGTGCTTGGATCGTGCCAAGCGGTCTTGTTGTAGGTTACTCCGGGCGTGCTTGGATGTTGTCCGTCGCTTTAGTGGCGGACTCGAGAATTGCTTTGTGAGAGGCTGCTTTGCACCTCCGCCGCGAGGGCCGCCGTGTGCTCCTCTGTTCGGAGAGAGCGTTCGGTGTTTCCGTTGACCGTGATTACTCCTCGAGGGCATGGCATCTTGAGCTTGAGGTATGCGTAGTGCGGTACCGCATTGAACTTTGCAAATGCGGTTCGTCCAAGCAAAGGCGTGATAGCCATCATGAACGGGACTATGTCAAAGATTAAATCTTCGCTTTAGAAGTTATCCGGGATCCGAAGACCACTTCGAGTGTAATCGAGCCTATACAATTGGCCTCTACACGGTATATGACGCCTTTAAAGGTCGTCTTTGTAGGTTTAATCCTTGAGGGTCTATGCCCATTTTGGCGCCTTTGTATCCCGATAAAGCAGGTTCATTTGCTACCGCCGGCCCATCGGGACTCTAGTGAGGTGAAATCCGTCGATGATTGGGTCAAGAACCAATGCGGAGAATCCGCCGTGACGGATGCTAGTGGGGTGGTCCTTCGATCAAATGTGATCGGGCGGAGGAGGACCATGGGTTGAACTTGGCGGCTGGCTCCATCGCATATATCGTCCCTTAGTGCACGATTTCGCTCCCTTTTGGGTATGTGGGTTGCGTATATCATGTTCACCGTCCGCACTTGTGGGGGAAGCCCTATACATCCTCTATTGTTCGGGCGGCCGGGCTCTTCCTCATCATCTCTATGCAGCCCCTTGTCGTTGTTTTCAGCACTTAACTTGCACCTTGTTTGAACACCCAACAATCCCTGTTGGTGTGGTTGGCTGGTTTTAAAGTGCCATGTATCCGCACATGCGATCAAGTATTCGGTCCAAGTTGGACGGGCCCTGGTATTTCTTTTGAATGGCTTCTTCCGCTGACCGGGTTTAGAGCCTCTGAATCCGGCATTTACTGTCGTATCTTCAGCATTATCACCGTTAATGCGGCGTTTATGCTTGTTGCGACCTGACCTGCCATTGCTATCCTTGGTATCCGAACTATCAGGTTGTTTGGCCAAGTTGTTGCTTCGAGCTAGCCAGCTGTCCTCTCCCGTGCAAAAGCGGGTCATGAGTGTGGTGAGGGCTGCTATGGATTTCGGCTTTTCCTGTCCTAGGTGCCGGGCAAGCCACACATCGCGGATGTTATGTTTAAAGGCTGCAAGGGCCTCTGCATCTGGACAGTCAACGATTTGATTTTTCTTGGTTAGGAACCGTGTCCAGAATTGTCTGGCCGATTCTTTTGGCTGCTGGATTATGTGGCTGAGGTCATCGGCATCTGGTGGTTGCACGTATGTGCCCTGGAAGTTATCAAGGAAAGCGGCTTCCAGGTCCTCCCAACAACCAATTGATTCTGCTGACAAGCTATTGAGCCAATGCCGAGCTGGTCCTTTAAGCTTGTGTGGGAGGTATTTGATGGCGTGTAGATCATCGCCGTGGGCCATGTGGATATGGAGGAGGTAGTCCTCGATCCAAACCGCAAGATCTGTTGTGCAATCATATGATTTGATGTTTACAGGTTTGAAACCCTCGGGGATTGGATGATCCATTACTTCATCTGTGAAGCATAGTGGGTGTGCGGCGCCTCTGTATTGGGCTATATCACGACGTAGCTCATATGAGCTTTGTCTCATCGTGTTCGCCCGGCGGAGTTCTTGTATCCGGCGTGATTATCGCCACGTGTCGTAGAAGCGCCCACGCGATCTGATAGATCGATCTTGTTTGCCTTGCCTTGTCCTCCAATACGTCTCGCAGGTCTGGCGCATTTCCCCGTGCCTTGGTACTTTTCGAGCGACGCCGGAGTGTGGCTTGAATGGAGGGTCTAGAGGCCTCTCTGTCGCGACCACGGGGTGGCCGGTCGGCCGCATCATGCGCTGGTGATGTAGGTTTGGGTGCTGCTTCCTCTAATTGGGGTAGCAGCCTGCGTTTGGGGTATCTCTTGGAGGGGCGTTCGAGTTCATACTCTTCGGCTGCAAGGACTTCAGTCCATTTGTCAGCTAGCAAGTCTTGGTCAGCTCTAAGCTGCTGTTGCTTTTTCTTGAGCCTGCTTGCCGTGGACATAAGCCTGCGTTTGAAACACTCCTGTTCTGCAGGATCCTCAGGCACGACAAATTTGTCATCGTCGAGGCTTGCCTCATCTTCGGAGGGGGCGCATAATTATCGTCCTCTACCTCTCTTTCTGCTGCACTGTCGTGCGGTCTTGCTTCTCCCTCCTCCTGCGCTAAGTCCTGCTGGAGGGGGTCGTCTTCGGCACTGTCCGGGGTATTATTGTCTCCCGTGCCGGAATCATCGTTTTTACTGTGGCGGGATTTGGAACGGCGCCGATGACGTCGGAGCTTGGGTTGTTTCTTGGAGGGGTCATCCTTCGTCGTTCCATCTCCATTCCCATCTTTTGGGATGTCCACCATGTATATGGCATATGACGAGGTGGCCTTCCAGTGCCCTGTAGGCGCTGGGTCTTGGTCGTCTCCGGCATCGTCGTCGTCCATACCGTCGATGTCTTCGGAGTCGAAGTCGAGCATGTCGGTTAAATCATCGACAGTGGCTACAAAGTGGGTGGTGGGTGGGCGTTGAATTTCTTCGTCAGACGCATCCCAACCTTCCCGACCGTAGTCCGCCAGGGCTCTCCAGATAAAGAGAGAGACTTTAGTGAATTCAAGTTGTAGCCAATGGGCGAGTGCTGAAAGATGTACGCGGCAGTGAACTCCATGACCGGCGCCCAATCGGATTCGATTGGCAGGGGCGCGGAGGGTTCGGAGTCCGGAGAGGAGTCCGGCACCTTGGAGTCACGGTCTTCGCAAAGGACAGGGGTGGAGTTCGGCTCAATCGCCGTTGAGATTGTAGCCCCCGAGGCGGTGTCCAACCACTCGTCCTCGATCGGGGGACTCGGCTCCGAGCTAAGGGTCGGAGCCAGACGTCTTGACCTCCCGAGCCTCGTCGGCGGCGAGCTAGATCGTGCCGCCCATCGAGATCTTGTGGCGCTTGGCTGTGGCTCGAGTCCGTCGAAGATCAAGTCTCCGCGGATGTCGGCCGTGTAGTTCAAACTCCCAAATCTGACACGATGGCGGGGCATAGCTTTCGATCTGCTCCAGATGGCCAAGTGAGTTGCCCGCGGTGCAAAGCCGCCCGAATATGAAGATCTGTCCGGGAGAAAAGTCTCACCTGGACCACGCCGTTATTGATGATCGAAGGAGCCATCGGGCCTATAGGTGACGACACGGAGGAACTCTCAATGAAAGCACCAATGTCGGTGTCAAACCGGCGGATCTCGGTAGGGGGTCCCGAACTGTGCGTCTAGGCGGATGGTAACGAGGAGACAAGGGACACGATGTTTTTACCTGTGTTCGGGCCCTCTCGATGTAGGTAATACCCTACTCCTGCTTGATTAGTATTGATGATATGGGTAGTACAAGAGTAGATCTACCACGAGATCAGAGAGGCTAAACCCTAGAAGCTACCCTATGGTATGATTGTTGTTCGTCCTACGGACTAAAACCCTCCAGTTTATATAGACACCGGATAGGGTTAGGGTTACACAGAGTCGGTTACAATGGTAGGAGATCTACACATCCGTATCGTCAAGCTTGCCTTCCATGCCAAGGAAAGTCCCATCCGGACAAGGGACGAACTCTTCAATCTTGTATCTTCATAGTCTTGGAGTCCGGCAAACGGTGATAGTTCGGCTATCCGGACACCCCCTAGTCCAGGACTCCCTTAGTACCCATCGAGACAGTGCGGCGCGCTCGGTGTGGTTCGAATCCGTCGAAGATCAAATCTCTGCGGACATCGGCCGTATAGTTCAGGCTTCCAAATCTGACCTGATGGCCAGGGGCGTAGCTTTCAATCTCCTCCAGATGGGCTAGCGAATTGGCCCGCAGCGCAAAGCCGCCGAATACGAAGATCTATCCGGGGAGAAAAGTCTCACCCTGGACTGCATCGTTGCTGAAGATTGAAGGAGCCATCGGGCCTATAGGTGACAACACAGAGGAACTCTCAATGAAAGCACCAATGTCGGTGTCAAAACCGGCGGATCTCGGGTAGGGGTCCCGAACTGCGTGCGTCTAGGCGGATGGTAACGAGGAGACAAGGGACACGATGTTTTTACCCAGGTTGGGCCTCTCGATGGAGGTAATACCCTACTCCCGCTTGATTAATATTGATGATATGGGTAGTACAAGAGTAGATCTATCAGCGAGATCAAGGAGGCTAAACCCTAGAAGCTAGCCTATGGTATGATTGTTCTTAGATCCCCACGGACTAAAACCCTTCGGTTTATATAGACATCGAATAGGGTTAGGGTTACAGAGTCGGTTACAATGGTAGGAGATCTACATATCCGTATCGCCAAGCTTGCCTTCCACGCCAAGGAAAGTCCCATCCGGACACGGGACGAAGTCTTCAATCTTGTACCTTCATAGTCCAGGAGTCCGGCCAACGATGATAGTTCGGCTATCCGGACACCCCCTAATCTAGGACTCCCTCAGGCGGCCCTGCTCCCCCACGACGCCTCGGCGACTTCACGAATTGACAAGTCCCTGCATGCAAAGCGGATCATGATTACCTGCGATCGTGGAGGTCGGTGGTTGGCCTTCCCCGGCTATAAGTATGGGACGGCGCCTGCCCTTCTAGTCCATCTCCTCTTGCTTCTTCTTCTTCTCCATGGCTCCGCTGAAGAGGTTCTCGGCCGCGGAGAAGGGGAAGGCTCGCCAGGTGGAGCCTGACTCCCCCCCCGCCCAAGCGCGGTCGAGGCCGTCCTCGCAAACACCCTGTGGCTCCCATGGTGGCTCCTCGCGGTCGTGGAGGTGATCTCCCGCGCGATGGCGGGCGGCAGGCCGCTGCTGGGGGGCGCGCTACGGCTGCGCGACCCCCTAGGCCGCCCTTCCACTCGGCACAGGTGCTGCCGGAGTTTGTTGTGTGGTCAGCGGAGCCGACCGGCACCCGGCACCAGCTTCCTCGCTTCCTCCTAGGTGAGCTTCCAGCTGGTGCCCCCGGCGGCCTCGCTTCAGGCGGATGGTTGCTGCAGCTGGGCCTCTGGCTTATGGAGGCCTCTGCTGGGAGCACTGGCCACAGCCCTTGGTACTGGCAAGCGTTTGCCTGGCCTTGTGGTCTCGAGCCCGGGCGGTGCAGGCTGCACTTCAAGTTCGACGGCGATACCACCCTCTACATGAGGGTGTTCGGGGAAGATGGTCGCCGTGTTGGGTGCTGCCCTGAGAACGACGACCGTGGCCGCGGATCCAGCCTCAAAGAACGATGAAGACGTAGCCAGCGTGGTCGGCGACGCCCGGGGCTCGTCGAGCTTTGACGGCTCTTCTTCAGGCAGCGGCTCCTCCAGCGGTGACCGCGACCATCCTCGCCACGCGCCCGCTGGAGGGAGGTAGCGAGTCCGCCGCCGTCTCGCCCGGTGAAGCGCGAGAGGAGTCCGCCTGAGCTCCGGAGGCTGTTCGAGTCCCCGAGTTGGTGTCGAGGCAGCCGCCACTGCTTTTGTTCTTTTTCCTTTTCCTGTGCAAAGAGACAGTAGTGTAGGGCCCCGCGTGGGCGTGCTTGGACTATTGCTGTTAATTATCGTACTATTGCTGCTATCTCGGTACTATGCCTTTGTGCTACACGCTTGCGCGTAGAAATTACTTAGCTCGGGGGCGCCCGTCGTGGCCCTCGTTTCCCGAGGACGAGGCCTCGTCGAACACTTCATGTCCTGCAAAGGTTAGTCTGGAGAGGTAGCTCCCGGCCTCAGCTGTGGAGCCGACTGACCCAGGTCCTGTGTTCGCGTCGCGGTGCCCGTGGGGGCGTGGAATTTGGAGGGTGCTCTGTAGTGGACCCGGGTAGGGAAACCTCGAACAAATAAGGGCAGAAAACACTCGCGGGGGCGCTCAGGCTGCCCCCCTCGCGAGACCTTGCGCGAGAGAAATCGAGGTAGGAGGGCGAAAGGTCGAAGAGCCACAAATCAAAACAACAACAGCTTCGATAAAACTTCAAATGAGAATGAACAAGCCAACTGCAGAAAGCAAATGAAAAAGCCGCGTCCGGCACCTAATCTAGTCTTTGACGTCTTCTCACTAGCGTGGAGCTAAGTGCCTTGCCATGGGCGTGGGAGGGAGCCCTGGGGCTGAGGCCGGTGCTCCCGAGACTCCGGGCGTGTACATCCCCAACTCATTATTACGTGAGAGTGTCACGGGCGGCGAAGCTTCACAGGCGTTGGCCTTCTTCACGTGCTCGGGCCTTTCTTGGGGAAGCAAGCTTCACGGGCATTGGCCCTCTTCACGTGCTCTGGGCCTTTTCCAAAAACGCGACAGCATCACAGGCAGTCGCCTTCTTCACAGGCTCTGGGCCTTTTCCAAAAAGATAGCTTCACAGGCGCTCGCCTTCTTCACAGGCTCTGGACCTTTTCCAAAAACATAGCTTCACAGGCATTCTCCTTCTTCACAGGCTCTGGGCCTTTTCCAAAAAGATAACTTCACAGGCATTCGCCTTCTTCACAGGCTCTGGGCCTTTTCAGGGGTAAAACCTCCGGAGGTGCTGGATGTTCCACGCGTTACGGATCGGCACCCTCACGAGTCTCCAAGCTGCTGGAGCCGGGCCTGGAAACCTGAACAACCTTGAACGGGCCCTCCCACATGGGAGAGAGCTTATGCAGCCCCTCCCTGGAGAGAACCCGCCTGAGCACGAGGTCCCCTCCTCAAGAGTTCTGGGGCGAATGTTGCGGCAGTGGTATCGTCGCAGTGCTTGTTGGTACCTTGCCGCTCGCAACGCAGCTTCTCGATGACGCTCCTCCCCCAGCACGAGATCCGTCCCCCGCATGGCGTCCTGCTGCGCCTCGTCGAACGCCAGGACCCGTGCGGAACGACGTCTGACCTTGTGAGGAAGGACCGCTTTGGCTCCATAGACCAGGAAGAACGGGTCTCTCGGTTGGCTTGGTTGTGGTCGTGCGGATGGACCACAGCAGCATCGAAGCTCGTCGTACCAACCTCTGCCGCAGGCCTCCAGTTTCTTCTTGAATGTTCTGGTTTTGAGGCCCCTCAGGACCTCTGCCTTGGCCCGCTCGGCCTGGCCGTTGCTTTGGGGGTGCAGCACTGAAGCGTAGCATATCTGCGTTCCCAGGTTAGCACAGTATGTTTTGAAGAGGTTACTGGTGAACTACAAACCCTTGTCGGTGATGATGCGGTTCGGCACCCAGAACCGGCTCACGATGCCCTTGACGAACTTGACCGCAGAACCTCCGGGGACGGTGCAGACGGCTTCCACTTCAGCCCACTTGGTGACCTTGTCCACGGCGACGTAGAGGTAGCGATAGCCCCCTGGCGCCCGAGGAAACGGGCCCAGGATATCCAGCCCCGATCGCGAATGGCCACGAGAGGGGTATAGTTTGCAGACCTCCTGCTGGCTGATGGATCTACTTGGCATGGAATTGGCAGGCTTCGCAAGCCTTCACTAGTTATATGGCGTCGTTGAGCGCAGTAGGCCAATAGAAACCGCTCCAGAATGCCTTGCCCGCGAGGGTTCGTGATGACGAGTGATGCCCACAGTCTCCACCATGTATATCCGCCAGGAGTTCTTTCCCTTGCTCCCTAGAGATGCAGTGTAGTGCCACATCATTCGGTCGCTTCCGATAGAGCTCTCCGTCCCTGATGCAGTAGTTGTGGCTTGCCGCGCCACACGCTCCGCTTCCTCCACCTTCTCCGGCAGGGTCCCTTGCGTTAAGTAGCTCCGGAGCTCTGTGATCCAGCACCCCTCCTGAGGCTCCATCGTCAGGAGCAGGCGCGCTCCTGAGGCCGGGACACAGACCGGGGCTCCTGAGGTAGGTGGCTGGGGGAGCTCCTCCCGAGGCTACGCTGTGCTTGATAGTGATGGCATGGCTGAGGGCTTGAAAAGCAGCTCCTCGAACACGCCAGGCTCCTGAGGTAACCGCCTGGATGCTCGTTTGGCGATGTCGTCGGCCTCCTGATTGGTGCCGCGGGGCACATGCTGCAACTCCAACCCCGTAAATGCTTCTCCATCCTGCGGACTTCCGCAAGGTAGGCTTCCATGTGCTCATCTTTTGGCTCGTACACCTTGTTGGAGAAATTGGCGAGGAGCTGCGAATCGCCCTTGATGGTAGGCGCTTCACCCCTAGGGCAGCTGCGGCCTTCAAGCCCGCTATTAGACCTTCATACTCCGCTATGTTGTTGGAGACCTTCTCACCTTGCTGGAAACAGAGCTGCACAGCGTAGTAGAGCTTGTCCTGAGTGGGAGATATGAGCACCGCCCCAGCCCCAGCGCCATGACTGGAGAACGCCCCATCGAAGTACATGACCCAGCCTTCTGGCACTTCGCTTTCCGGAGAGAGGGACCGATCCTCGTCGGCCTTGAGGCCTGGTGCCTCCGTCCATTATGCCACAAAATCCGCTAATGCGGCCCCCTTGATGACTCTGGTCGTGCTGAATTCGAGCTAAAACGCTTGTAGTTCAATGTTCCACTCAGCGACCCTTCCGGCAGAGTTAGGGCTCCTGAGCACCCTTTCCAAGGGATATGCTGAGACGACCTTGATGGGGTGACCCTGAAAATAGCGTCGCAGCTTGCGCGAGGCCACCAACAGCGCGAGGAGGAGTTTCTGAGGCATGGGGTACCGCGCCCTCGCGTCCCGCAACAGTGCTGACGAAGTATACTGGGTGCTCAACGAGGTTTGGGCGTCGGTGCCGCTGGCGCCCTCTGGGGACCGTGGCGCCTCCTGTGGCGATGGAGCCTCCAGAGGCTGGTAGTCTGGTGGAGGATCTCTTCCGTCCCGGTCGCTCCCCTGCGGTGGCTGACCCTTCTCGGCCATGTAGTGGTTTCTGTGGGTCTTCCTAGTTCTGCTTTGCCTTGACACAGGCTGCTGCTTTGTGGTTTTGGTTTGACTCTCTTCCCAAACCGCCACGAGAGATGTCTTTGGCGGAGTAGGGAGTGGCGGCGAGTAGAGCACCGGGGGTTCCTTGAGCCTTGGAGCCACCATGACCGGAGGGCTAGTCAGTACCTCTTGAGATCTTGAAACGCCTTGTCGGCCTCTTCAGTCCATTCAAAGGGTCCCTTTTTCTTCATTAGCTGGAAGAAAGGCAGCGCTCGTTCCCCCAACTTGGAGATGAAGCGCCCTAGCACAGTCACGCGCCCAGTGAGCTTCTGCATTTCCCTGAGGGTCTTTGGCGGGCTCATGTCCTCGACCGCCTTGACCTTTTCTGGGTTAGCCTCGATGCCTCGGTGGGATACGAGGAAGCCCAAGAGCTTGCCCGAGGGGACTCCAAACACACACTTCTCAGGGTTGAGCCAGAGGTTCAACTGCGTCGACGCTCATGAAGGTTTCCTCCAGGTCTTGTATCGTGGTTACGGCCTCCCGAGACTTCACCACAATGTCATCGATGTAAGCCTCAACATTCTTCCCGAGCTGCGGACCTAAGGTGATGTGCATCAGCCGCTGGAAGGTCGCCCCTGCGTTGCGCAGCCCGAATGGAATGCACGTGTAGCAGTACACCCCACACGAGGTCAGGAAGGCCGTCTTCTCCACGTCTTCTACCGCCATCTTGATCTGGTGATACCCGGAGAAGGCATCCAAGAAGCATAACAGCTCACACTCAGCGGTGGAATCGACGATCTGGTCGATGCGAGAGAGCGGGAACGGATCTTGCGGGCATGCCTTGTTGAGGTTGGTGAAGTCGACACACATGCGCTCCTTCCCTCCCTTCTTTGGTACAACGACAGGGTTGGCCAACCATTCTGGATACCGGACCTCGCGAATGACCCCAACGGCTTCTAGTTTGCGGGTCTCCTGGACGATGAAGGCTTGCTTTTCAGTGGACTGCCGCCTCACTTTCTGCTTTACGGGGCGTACGTTGGGGCACAAGTGGAGGTGATGCTCGATTACGCCCCTAGGGATCCCCGCCAACTGATCAGGCTCCCAGGCGAATACCTTCTTGTTTGCGTGCAGGAACTTGACCAGGGCCTCCTCCTGCTCGGGCTCGAGGTTGGCGCCTATGGTGAAAGTGGCGTCAGTGGACCCGTCCTCGTTGACAGGTATTTGCTTGGTCTCTGCCTTGTCTTGGGTGAACAACTGTTTCTTCTTGGTTGGTGCAGCCCCCTTGGGCTCAGGGGTCTCTGCGTCGGCGGGCTGCGCTGGCGCCACCGTCTTGAAGGCGAGCTTGAGCACTCGCAGCACATCTCCGGTGTCCCGGGGCATGGTGAGGACACCGTTGCTCCCGGGCATCTTCATGAGGTTGTACGCCGGGTGAGTCGCGGCAATGAATTGGGCCAGTGTTGGGTAGCCGAGGATGGCGTTGTAGGGGAGGCCGATGGGGGCGATGTCAAAATCGACCTGCTCCGTGCGGAAGTTGTCGTAGGTGCCGAAAGTTACCAGGAGCCGGATCTGTCCCAAGGAGTTGGATGACCCGCCCCCGACGTCCGAGAAAGGCCGGCTGGGCTGCAGCCGCTCCCGGGGTATGCAGAGGAGGTTGAAGGCCTCAACTGAGAGCACGTTGAGGCCCGCGCCGCCGTCGATGAGAGTCTTGGTGACGGCCACCTAGCAGATGGTAGGGGTGCATAGCATGGGGAGCGCACCCGAGCAGGCTGAGTTGGACGGGTGGTCCTCCGAGCTGAAGGTCAGACTGGCCTTGGGCGCCGACCGGTCCTGGGGGGCTCCCTGCTGCGTGGAGGCAGCGCCGACCCGACGGACGAACGGCTTGACGTGTTGACTTGAGGGCGGCGCCCGCGAGCCGCCCAGGAGGGCCGCGACGACCGGGGGCGCCGGCGTAGCGTGGTGGGTGAGGAAGAGGCCGCGGAGCACTTCCCAAGAGGCCACGGAGGCTGCCGGAAGGTGGAGCAGCCACGCGCGCGGAGCGCTGGTGAGGGCCATGGGAAGCCAGTTGGCCATGACCCTGTCGTCACCTCCAGCTTCGAGGACGGCCTCCTCGTACGCTAGCAGGAAGGCCATCGGATCGGTCGCGCCGTTGTAGCGCGGCGGCGTCGTCGGCTTGAACTTGTCTGGCCACCGCACCAGTTGCAAGGCCGGGCCAGGCTCGAGCCTCGGCCCCTCGCTATTGGCGCTGGGCGGCCGGAGCGGGTGGCGCGCTGCTCATCGCGAGGCGGGTCAGCGGGCGTTATGGAAGAAACTCCGGCGCACCTACCCGGGCGCGCCAAATGTCAATTTCGGGTTCCGCAGACCCTTGAGGTTCGAACACTTTGGGGTCTTGTGAAATCTTGCCCTCTACCTACCTGCACCCCGCCGCCTCGCTAGGATCTAAACTACAAAAGGAACAGCACAAGAGACACAAGGTTTATACTAGTTCGGGCCACCATTGTGGTGTAATACCCTACTCTAGTTTGTGGTGTGGTGGATTGCCTCTTGGGCTGATGTGATGAACAATACAAGGAAGAACAGCCTCGCGAGGGTCTGTTCTTGGCTGGTGCGATGAACTGCTAGGGGGAGTTCAGTCTCTCTCTCTCTCTCTGCCGATTCCAGATGCATCTACCCTGTGGGTGGCTAGTCCTATTTATAGGCAAGGGCCATGGGCCTCTTCCCAAATATTGAGCGGGAAGGGTGCCAACAATTCGCCATTTTGAATGGGAACATCTGGTACACTTATCCTGACTAAAGTTGGTCCTCGCCTGTCAAAAGCCCTGGTGGTGACGCCGGCTCGGGCTCCACAATGACTTCCTTCCTGCCGTTGGGCTGGTCTTGGTCTCGTTACAATCAAATGGATGCCTTTGCTTGATGCTCTCGCCACGCTTGCTCCCTTTGCACCAAAGAGGAAAGGAGGACACTGCTGGCTGGGCGCCACTGGCGCCCTTGGTCATCATGGCTTGCGTCATGGGCACCTCGTGAGGTACCCCGCCTTGATCTCTCCGCCTCCTCGAGAGCCAGCCTGATGAGGTCTTGCCTGAGGAAGCTTCCTGTTGTCTGCCCCACGAGGCTTGGCCCCTCGCGAGGGTCTTGAGCTTGTGCTGATGAAGATGGGCCTTGATGGGCCGCCCCTTGAGCCACACCGCAGGCTGCAGGCAGGCAAGTCTGGGTACCCCCGTTCCCAGAACGCCGACAGCGATGCATGCAGTGGTTGTTCTGGTGCATCAAGGACGGCATGCAAATCGTTCCACACTTGAGAAGAGGAAAAATGGAAAGGTAGAACATGGCACCAGAGGAAGAGAACGCTGGCTAATGAGGCTGGGAGGGGATCGAGCAGAAAGTTAATGCTCCACGCCTAAAGGTTTTGGGAAAACCTGATTTTCATAAGGTGACTTATACTCACCTAAACGGAGGGAGTATTCCTTAAGCAGAGAATGTTGTGTCTACCACTTACTCGCTCAAAAAAAAAAGCTACGACACAGTTTTTATCTGTTTGCATAGGTCCCACCTATCAGGAAGGATGGGCACGTACACGAACAGGTACGACTCCTCAGTCTACCCGCATAGCCTTTTCGTTTAGTCTACCTAGCCGTCTAATCAACTGCCTGCACGCCACTTCTCCCATTTACTTCTCTATCGGGAACCGATTCGCCTCGGCTTCTTCACCTCCCCTTCGTCTTCATTTGCATCCAAACCCCACCGCTGCTCACATTGTTTTAACCTCTTTAAATAATAATCTACTACTTCAGTTAGACTAGCTATCTAATCCTAATTCTCCAAACCATAGCCCTCCGTTCCAGCGGTTCCAAATGGCGAAAGAGATCGAGATGCAGGTTTTTAGCGTCCAACATGTCCTCGTCGAAGGCTCGATGTGCATAGTTGCCACCATCACCGTCCACCCAAGGGTTGTTCGGCAGTGGATCAACAATGTATCCAACTCCCTCAAAAAGGTAGAGACGAGGGTCATCGGTCTTGACGCAGAGTACACGGAGCGTGCCCCTGGGAAGATCCAGCGCGCCGCCGTCCTTCAGCTGTGCCTCGAAGATGATGTTTTGGTGTACCACATCATACACTCGCCCACCATACCAGGTGAGCTTCATGATTTCTTGTCTCGGAAGGATGTATACTTCTGTGGGGCAGCCATCGAAGGGGACAAACAGAAGCTGGAGCCGTACAACCTTGATTTGAAAAGCATCGGTGACCTACAAACCAGAATCAAAATTCCTGTAGAAGATTGTACTAAACAGACACCATCCCTATTCGACGTAGCAAATTTTGTGCTCGGTACAAATCTTCAGAAGGGTGACGAGATGGTGGCATTAAGGTAAATGCGGATGGGAGAATTATCCCTTGACGTACGAGCGGATAAAATATGCTGCCCTCGATGCCCGTGTGAGTTTTGAGATAGCTGCAAGGTCCAAAGAGCTTGTTGCGAAGCCGTCTCCCATAGAGAAGAAGAAGAAGAAGAAGAAGAAGAAGAAGAAGAAGAAGAAGAAGAAGAAGAAGAAGAAGAAGAAGAAGAAGAAGAAGAAGAAGAAGAAGAAGAAGAAGAAAAAACGCTGCACCAGCAGGAGGGCATTATGGATGGATGAACTATTTCCTCTCTTGTAAAATAATTATTCCCTCTCGGTGTATATTGATATAGATGGACTATTTCGATGGTGTGCATGTCTTTGGAACAGAGTAGTAGCATGGGTCCGCTTGACTATAAGGAACTATTTATCCGCATATATAGCTTTCTCTGCTACTCCTTCCAGTGATCGGTATGCAGTGCATGTGTCCGTAGACATGATAGCTTGTCCATGGAAGTTGAACTACGGCGACCATCACATTTCATCTTGCGATTCCCACGACGCCTCTCCAACCCACGACACCATGCCCCCCGACGTGCGCCTCACCCCTCTCGGCCGCACCGCCCCTCTGCCTTTGTGTGCATGACATGTGGGCCACCTAAAATGCGGCGAGCATCAAGTTTCTACCACAGCCACCCGCGATTCCCACGACGCCGCTCGAACCCATGAAACCACACGTCCCCCTACCACTGCCCCTCTGCCTTCGGGAGCATTACATGTGGACCAGTCACCTATCGGGTCCACATGTTATTGACTCAAAGGTAGGTGTAGTAAGGCACTGAAGCTCAGTCCCGACGGCCCTGATAGGGAAATGTAACTCCTGCGCCAGGGCTTGTGGTGCTCCCGCAGCACGAACTCGTGCCAAACTCGAGATTTGTTTCTTTACTATACATGCACGCAACGATTTAATGGACACTGGAATCTCAACATGTGATGGGGAGCTCTAAATTCGAATTTGAAACTTATAAAACGAATAAACTGGGAGAGAGGGAGTATATCGTAGGATGTGTCCCATACAAAATAAGTCCCCTGGTTTGTCATCACAAGATGCGGTTAGAAAGGAGCACTGACATCTTCCTACTCGTACGGCAACAAATCGGCCGCAGACAACATGGTCCGCCTTTGACCGCCATGTGCAAGGTTCGTGCTATCTTATTCAATCTCACCGTGGTTCCATCGTACCAATTCATGCGGTGGCCCGTTGCATGGCTGATCCCAATGTTGGACAAAGGTTCTACGGGAATGGTGTCACCGTTGTAAATGTTGTGCAAATTGATGTTGGTACCCTCCCGTACATATGCAAGCCAATCTCCACTCGCACCGAGCCTAGCCTATGAAACATTGGGCAGGGGGAGAATTAGGAAATGCACACACTACGTGATCAAACTCATCTTACCTGCTCATCGGAGGAAATCCGAGTGCCCCTCAACGTCGGCATCTCAAGGGGCGTCAACTTGCAACTAAGACCACGCCGTGCTGGAGAGACCCCCAAGGAAACATCCTCATGCGTTCCACGGAACATCAAGATGCATTTGTATGAGTAGTTTATCTTGTGAGAGAAAAGGATGAACAAGGGAAGGCCTCTAGAGATAGAGAGGACACTACTACTACCAATGTGCTGGCCCGTGCGTTGCAATGGATCCAAACTAGTAGAATAATACTTGTTCATGTGCTTGAAATATAAACACTCTAGTTTTGATATACATGTGTCGCCAGTATTGACCCATACCTTGTCCATGGAAGTTGAACCATGGCGACCATCACGCTTCTTGTTTCTACCATCGCCACACCCACACACGCGATTCCCACGACGCTGCTCCAACCCACGGCACGACGTCCCCGACGTGGACATGGATCCTCCGACGTGGCTATCACCGCCTTGCCTCGCTTTTTCATTCACCGGCTGTGGGACCCACGCTTATTGGTCCCACATGTCAGTGACAGAATGGTAGGATTGTTCGTGCCCCTCATCCCTCTCGGCCCCACCGCTCCTCTGCCTTTGTGTGCATGACATGCGAGCCAGCTGAACTGCGGTGACCATCAACTTTCTACCACAGACACAACCGATTGGACGCGTTTTGCCTGCTCCGATCCGTACTCCCGCACCATCGAATTTTCATCCAGCGGCTGTGACACATTTCGTCCCGGGCATCAATCCTCAGCTGGATTTCTTATGTACTACAGGTAGTACCCGCCGGTGTGGCCATCTACGCCAGAACGCCTCGACGCCCAAAGAGTGGCACCCTCGCCACGGCCACGCCACCACCGACCGGTTCATCTCGAACGAGTAAGTCGCGAACCACGCCACCACCATGAGAATGACATGTGGGCCAGCCGTATTTAAGGTCCGCATGTCATTGGCTCAAAGGCCGGGCACTAAGCCACCAAAGTTCGGTCCCGTGGGCCCCGAGAGGGAAATGTAACTCCTGCGGCAGGCCTTGTGGTGCTCCCGCAGTACGAGCTCGTGCCAAAACTGGAATTTGTTTCTTACTAGTACTACCAACTGGAGTAGTACTAGTATGGTACACGTGCATTGCACGCATGAGATTCTGGTGGTTTGTGCATTATGCTTCTACATGTGGAGTTTTACGGATTCTAACATGTGGCAAAATCTAGTGGAATGTAAGGTTAGGCAAGTTTTATTAACTTAGGTGAGTGTTTGGTTCAAGCCACACCTTAGGCAAGCCACACTAAGGCCCCACATGACAGACACACAAAACATGTGGCAAGAGTCCCTTAGGCTTGCCAACTTGTGGCCCTCATTTTGAAGAACTAATAACTTTGCCTAAGCTTAGTTGTGGAAAAGTTAGTCATGAATTAAGTTCAACCATGGAGTCTTCTAGATTATACATGTGGCAGAATCTGGTGGATGATACCCAACGGCCAGTAGTGCTCGATTTGCCATCTTTGTACCGTCGGATTGGCTTCATCCAACGACCAACTTTCAAAGTTTTTCACACACTATATAGGGGGTATAGATATAGATGTGCCAGTCTGTTGCAATGGATCCAAAGTATATCTATTTAGTGGAGTGCACTCTAAACACATTATCTATTTATTTTTCTCTAACCTTCCGTAGCCATGCAACCAAGCCAGATAAGCTTCATGGGTGCCCCCCATATCATATTATTCATACTACGTTGATTGAAAAAAAGATAAATCACCCAAAACAAGATCTTCCTGTTTTTTGTTCCTACGATGTTGTGCCGTGCACGTACCTACTAGTTGTATAGTGGTAGTACTAGTAATATAGTATTAGGAGTACAAACTTGGTACTAGTAGGAGTAGTACTAGTACGGAATGCTCCTACTCTATCAACGAGCCCCGTCTGACACCAAATTTCTTGGCTTCTGTGCAACAGCTAGATCTTCCCCTCATTTCTGTTTTCCAACCCGGCGGCGGGCGGGGTGTCGGTTTGCTCAACGGCGGTCCCACATGAAAGTGAAAATGCTACGCAACACGCCTTCCCTAAGCTATGTGTCGTGCCGGACGGGTCAGACGTGTTGTACTCCCGATTCCCGGCGCAGGGGGTGCGACGCGAACGCCGCAGGCCTTTTCGTTTACTAGCAATGTGCCCGTGCGCTTGCGACGGATCCAATGTAGTAGAATAGTAGTATTTGTTCACAAACTTGAAAGAAATCACTATTGTTTTGATATACTCCTAATATATTACTCCCTCCGTACCTAAATATTTGTCTTTTTGAGATTTCAAATGGACTATCACATACGGATTATATAGACATATTCTAGTGTTTCTAGAAAGATGCCCGCTGCTGTAACGAAGTTAATGGAAAAGGTAAGCACAACTTATAAATTGTGGATGGAGTACTAGTTACGTAATGCATATAATTAAGCAAAGGGATCGCACATGTCATTATTATTTGGACCGAACGAGAATACAACAGCACAATAAGAATTAAGGCCACGATGATGCGATCGCAGTGGTGGTTACAGAAGGCAAGAAGAAAGATGGATCCACGAACGTACGACCTCCTCCTCCTCAACTTAGTGCGCCGGGCCACCAACCGGCGGCTAAGGAGCGGCGGCTTTTGTGGCGAGGTCGATGTGCTTCTCAGCAAAGGGATCCAAGGCTTCTAGCCGGTTGAGGAAGGCCAACGTCGTAGCGTCCTCACTGGCCTTGTAGATACCTATGTACACGATTTGCTCGTACACGTGGATGTGTAGGTCGACGAATTCTTGCAGGGCGAGGCACCTCGCGGCGAGCGCGACCTCCAGGTGGACAATCTTCATGGCGTGGGCGGGCAGTCGCAGGGCCACCAGTGCTTGAAAGAGGTTCCGGCCATGGAGGCCAATTAGGGTGGCAGGCAATGAGGAGCCCGGGCGCGCGGGCTGGAGGAGTACAGCGATGTCGTCCGCGAGCTTCTTGAGGACGGTGAACTTGTTGCTGGTGGCAACGATCATCTGGTCCAACTGAGAGTCGTAGTTGGCGTCGGCAATGACCATCCACCAGCCGGTCTCCAACACCGTCTCGAACGATCCTCGGCGCCATGCCGCGGCGTCGTGAGACCATCTGGCGCAGCCGCTGGCCGCTCATGCGACGCCTCCATGGGTCTGGGTGAGCTCTTGGCGCTTAGTGTAGGTGCTTAGGCAAATGCTTAGGTGCGCATTTATGTGGTAGATGCATTGGAATGGAGGGGCGCCTTTATATGAGGACAATGAGGGCAAACTGCGTTGCATTCACATGTGCAGCCTCTTTTCCCGGACCTCCTCCCTTTACTTCCCTCATGCATTAATTGAAGGAGGATGCATTGGTCGTTCAACATATCGGGAACCGCTACTCCCTCCCTCGTCTGCAGTAAAGCCGTATCGGGAACTGCGTCGCCCGCTGTCAAATCAAATACTCCCTCCGTCTAGGTGAGTATTAAGTCATCTTACGAAAACCAAATAGTAAACACATAGTAGGCGTGGTGCATTAACTCTCACGTTGTTTCTTATTTTTTGACATAAATAGAGGAATGACTTGTATGCTTTTAATGACTTGAGACTATCAAACATGACATGCAGTGGTCAGTTCGTTGCACAAGAACAAATACAACCCACGTCAGCACACACGCATCTTATAGCAACACATCCAATGGCTATAAAAGATGAATGAGACCAAATTATATCTCATCTATAGATGAGTTCTAGCAAAACTGTATTAGCAATACTTAGGCTGGTCATAGTGGGGAGTAACTTAGACTAGTAACATGTATATGTTACTAGTCTATGTTACTACCTCTATAGTGCATAGTATCATAGATTAGTATCATAGGTGGTCTCATTTATTGCCATGCATGACACATAGTAAGCATCGCATTTATTATGTTACGGTATCTTCCTATGTTACTATAACCATCTTTCTCTTCTTTAATTGCCTGCCACATAAGCATGTTTGCGAGTCCCAAGTGCATGTTACTACTTATGTTACTCCCACTATGGCCAGCCTTAGTACTCCTGCACCATGTATTATATATTAGTATCATGTAGTATTTATTGCCATGGATGACACATAGTTCACGAGCGCTCCCTATATGTACCACCTTTTTTTAAAATTTCAAGTTTTGCTCCATGGCGCAATCCATCGATACTACTACTGTACAAAAGTGGAGTATATACATTTTTTAAAAGGCTAGAGGGCGGGGCAGTCTTGTTCGGTCGGTTTCACGAGAGGCGAGGGCCTTTGTGATATGACGGCTCATTAATGCTGTCAAATCGAATAGTACTGCACCGCCCGCTGCACGCCCGGCGCCTCCATTAAACCCCTTCGTTAAACTCGCATGCAAACCGAGAATCCTACTCCGGACACACGTCCGTTCATGAGCGGGCCGGAATTAAATGCAACACCGGCCGAGCTCCTCCCGTCCGCCCTCAGTTTAAACGAGGCCAGACGCCGGCCAAGCTCCTACCGTCCGCCCTCTATTTACACGAGGCCAGACAGACAGCGGGCAAGAATCGCACCCCTCCGCCGCTCCCCCATCTCCTCCTTCACCATTTTCTCCACTCTTCCGATGGCTTCCGATGAGCCGTTCTCCGGCATATTACCCGGCTGGGTGGCCCGCCGAGCCCTCCGGATACGGGCGAGGCCGCTCGGTGCTTCACCAACCACGCTTGGCCTGACGGAGCCAGTTGCCGCCCCAAGCAGGCGCGTGGTTCAGCAACTCGCCACTCTAGTTCAGCTCGATGAGGAGTGGCGAGTTGCTCCACCCCGGCACAGCGGTGAGCACGCCGGTACGGGCGCCGTCACTGCCGCGTCATACCGCGCCACCAGTGTCTGCAGTGGCCGCGCCTCCCGTGTCTGTGGGCGTGCCTCCCATGCCTGCGGCAGCGCCATGCAGGCAGAGACAGAAGCCGGGTGCGTGGAGAGCGATGAGTCGGTGGCTAGCTTCTCCATGTCTGCCGCCATCATTGAGGAGAAGTAGAACACGGGAGGCCGCCGCCACTTGGGACCCACGAAGGCCACCGCCGAGGCGACGACCGCGGATTCAGGTGGTTTCTTTGCTGCTTCGTCTCTTCCGAGGACCTTCGTCGACCCTGCAAGTGTCTGACGGGCATGAGGAAGACAAAGGGATCCGCGAGCGGCCATTTAGAACTAAAAAAAGTCTATATATATCCATTTCTAGGACAAGTATTTCCAGATGGAGGGAGTATTAATTATACAAGAGAGCTGGATTGGCACCTCTTAGTTCATGTAAATGTAATGAAATCCATCATGTTTATATGAAGATCTGGCTTTTTATACGAAATCCTTCATGCTTATATGAAATCAGTCCGTGTTTGCACGAATTTCATTTGGTTGGTTACAGTTGTAAAAATGTATGCCGCTGGCTTTTGATGTCGTCCTCCGCGGAAGGAAGCGGGAGGATATTTGCGGCTGCCGTTGGAGATGCTCTTTATGCTGGAAATAATAGAGTGACATCCAATCCATTTGAGTTAATTGCCTGTATGATTGTCCCTCTATAAAAAGTTAATTGCATGTACAGTGTACACGTGACTTGTAGGGTGGCTACAGCTTCGTACAGAAAGTTAAAAAGAAACAAGTCCATCCTTAATATTCCAAGTACTCTATGGGTTCCACTGTCAGTACAGTAGCGAAATAAGTACATATTAAATAAGTAGAGTAATATATAATATAAAAATCTAAAGTTAAAAGACAGAATTCGAACTCATGTCATCGCGTTGCGAGCATCCGGCGCTAACCAGCCCAGCACATTTTTGTTGTAGACCATGCTGGAGATATATCTCCATGTCTACTCTTATATATACTCCATTCGTTCCTAAATATTTGTCTTTTTCAGATTTCAAATGGACTACCACATACGGATGTGTATGTAGACATATTTAAGAGTGTAGATTCACTCAATTTGCTACGTATGTCTTTTCAGGAAGGGCCCAGATTTGTCCTTGATTTATTTATGAGGTATCCAGATGGCACTGCACCGCCAAGAAAAGAGGGTAACATCAAAATTATGGACTACTTTTTTGAGTATGTTGGCAAGGTCCGGTCATAGTCACTTGTTGAAATCTCTAAAAAGACAAATACTCCCTCCGTCCGGAAATACTTGTCATCAAAATGGATAAAAGGAAATGTATCTAAACGTATTTTAGTTTTAGATACATCTCTTTTTATCCATTTTGATGACAAGTATTTTCGGACGGAGGGAGTAGAAAACAGAGTTGGTGATGATGGTGTGCGTGCCATCCTGCAATAGGCCGTCGGATTTATATCTAATGGATAGGAAAGAAACTATGGCAATTTTGCAAAAATATACCCACACGTCTCTCCACATTCGAAAATAAGGCCTTTCCTCATTCAGCCTTTTCTCTCACAAGATAAACTACTCATACAAATGCATCTTGATGTTACGTACAGCAACGGGCAGCAGCTAGCTAATTTCTTTTAAAATAGTTGTTGCGATAATTGGGTTGAAGTGATATATTTTATGTCTGCCCGAATGATTTCAGATTCACTAGTAGTAACAAAGAAAAGGTTGCCTTGTTAATTAATGTAAACAGGGTGAAAACTATCACATGAGGCCGGTAAAAACAAGGCACACCTTGGGTTCAGCGTCATCGTCACTACAGGTTGTGCTTGAAAAGTCTACATATCGAGGGGGCTCCCGAGTGAGGCACCTAGACACAGTGTTTGAGAGAGAAACCAGTTGCCAGATTATGATCAGATCGAGTTGTCACCCTTCCGCTGTCATTGTTGGGGGGAGGGGGGAGAGAAAGACGTATCGAGAGTGTGCGCGGTAGGCACAGAGGCACAACTAGCGAGTGCGTGTGTGTGTGTGTGTGTTTGAAAGATGAGTAGCTATATTATTATCAGGATCGATGTGCCACCCTACTCCTTCGGTGCCGGGTAGTGTGTGTGTGTGTGTGTGTGTGTGTGTGTGTGTGTATGTTTGAGAGAGAATCCAGTCGATAGATTAGTATCAAGATCGAGGTGTCACCCTACTCCTTCGGTGCCGGGTAGTGTGTGTGTGTGTGTTTTAGAGAGAATCCAGTCAATAGATTAGTATCAATCTCGCGGTGTAACCCTACTCCTTCAGTGCGGGGTAGTGTGTGTGTGTGTATGTTTGAGAGAGAAGCCAGTCGATAGATTAGTATCAAGATCGAGGTGTCACCCTACTCCTTCGGTGCTGGGAAGTGTGGGTGTGTGTGCGTGGGGGGGGGGGGCAGTCACACTCACATATCTCTACTCTTATAAAAAAATAGAGTTGGTGATGATGGTGTTCCTGCCATCCTGCAATATAGGCCATCCGATTTATATCTGACAGACAAGAAGGAAAATATGGCAATTTTGCAAAAAGATACCCACACACCTCTCCGCATTTGCAAATAAGGCATTCCCTCGTTCATCCTGTTCTCCCACAAGATAAACTTCTCATACAAATGCATCTTGATGTTCCGTGCAACGCATGACCATCTTGCTAGTAGGGAGAAGGAGTTTGTGTGACACATATTTAAACCTATAAGAATGCTAGCCAACTTGCCTCCACAATGCTCCCTCAATTTGGGCTTCGTTGGCCGTCCGATTGGGCCAGGTCTGGTCAACTGAGCTCCCGTGGTCGTCCGATCTTCACTATCGATGAATTTCGTTTTTACCCTACGATGCTTTTCGTTGTCCAATGACTGGTGGGCTCGTCGCAAGCCTGTATTGGCTGGGCGAGGCATCCTCATGTCCACAACCTACTCCTCTGGCGCCCGTGCACCCAATCCTCTCCTCCCGCATGAACCCTAGCCCCAATCGACAGCCGCCACACTGCTCGCCCCCACGCTTCCTTCCTTTCTCCACTCCTCCATCTCCATCCTCCCACGCCCCCACCCCCGGCATCACCTCATTCCGGATCCCGCCGGATCCGAGATGTGCGGGCACGGAGGCGAGCTTCTCCGACGGGCGGCGATTTAATTGCTGGCAAAGGGTGACCCCATGGATCGGTCCTTGAAAAAGAGAGAAGATGAGAGGGCGAGAGAAGGAATGATAGGAGGGCGAAAGAGAGAGGAAAGAGGAGATGGATGTCCGGATGCGGATCGGTCGGCGTTGGCATTCACGGTGAGGTCGGGCGCGACCTGGTGGGGGCGGGGCTCAAGGTCCCGGACGCGACTTGGGGTGCTGCGTAGACGTCAAGCGATGGGGACTGCATCCGATGCCAACATGCGGTGAGCTTGACCCAATATCTCCCTCTCCCTTCATGTGGCCTCCTCCCCTCGTCCCTAGATTTGTCCATGAGGTATGCCATGGTGGCTTGTTCACATAGCCTTTCCTTCCTTTTCTTCTCAGGCAATGAGGCACGAGGATACGTTTCCCCATCTTCTGCAAAGTCCTCACCTAAGAACATCTACAACACTATATAAACATATTTTTCTTTGTCCATGTGATTATTCAGGAATTTTAGCTCTACGGAGCCACTTCCCTTGATTAGGTTCAGAAAATGGCGGCAACCATTGATTCTTTGTCCATGTGATTATTCGGGGATTTTAGCTCTATGCAGCCATTTCCCTTAATTAGGTTCAGAAATGGCGGCAACCATTTGTCGAATGGTTGAAGTAGGAAGCCAATTCGGTTAGGATGCATCCAATTATTTTTTACATCTCAATATGATGATGCGATCATAAAATTATGCGTCTGTGCTGCTACATCTGACTGTATTTTAGTAAGACGCTGCAATTTTGAAAGTGCGTTATATCGACTAGAGGGGGGTGAATAGGCGATTTTTATGAATTCTTCAATGAGGAATTTGCCGGTGAGGAAATTCCTAAGTGAAGAACTACTTGCAGCGGAATAAGTACTCAGAAGTAAGCATAAGAGAATGCGGACATGGTCATCATGATGAAATGAAGACAATCAAAGAGTATGAAAGCGTAAACACAGGATAACACAAGATGAAGACAAACAGATCAAGAAATTGAACTGAGGAAATTGAGAAAGTCTTCAGTCAAAGTCTTCAAACACAGATATGAATGAACACTCAACACAATAATGAGGAAATGAAAGGGCTGAGGAAATAGAACCAGTTAGGTTGGTGAAGAACAATGATTTGGTAGACCAGTTCCAACTGCTATCTCAGTTGTACGTCTGGTTGGAGCGGCTGAGTATTTAAACTCGAGGACACACAGTCCCGGACACCCAGTCGCTGAGCACGCAGCTCAGGACACCAAGTCCTCACCGTATTCTCCTTGAACAAAGGTCACACAGACCTCGTCCAATCACTCGTGGTAAGTCTTCAGGCGACTTCCAAACCTTCACAGACTTGGTCACTCGGCGATCCACAATTCCTCTTGGATGCTCTAGACCATGACACCTAACCGTTTGGAAGAAGCACAGTCTTTAAAGGTAACAAGCGTCGGATCCATGCAGGATCAATCTCTTCAGTGATGCTCAATCACTTTGGGTTTGTAGGGGTTTGGTTTTGGGTTTTCCTCACTCGATGATTTTCGCTCAAAGTCCTCGGAGGATGGGTTGCTCTCAAATGACAAGTGTCAAGTTCTCTCGGGCAGCCAACCAGCTAGTGGTTGTAGGGGGCGTCTATTTATAGCCTAGGGAGCAGCCCGACATGATAAGACATAAATGCCCTTCAATGATATGACCGTTAGGTGGATAAGATATTTTGGGACAGGTGGCCAAGAAGCACATCAACGGTCGGAAATTTGACTTTCAAATTCCTCAGGGCTATCATGTTCCTCACTGTGTAAGCAATCCGCACTAGCGAATTCCTAACTCCTCAGGCAGAACAAATTCCTCAGCGACCAGAAGAACTTCGTCTACATCAAGAAATTGACTGAATCGTATGAGATTTCCAAAGGCTTCACTCGAAGGGATTGGTAGGTGCAGGATTTTGAGTTGATCATCACATGGAAATTTTTCCTTCAGATTTCCTCGACCCCTTTAACGAGACGGTGTTTCCTATGACTCAAGAAAGAGAAAACGAAACTACGAAAACAAAAGTCTTCACGCTTCATGTTCCTCAAATGAATACCAAGTCTTCAAGGTCACACAAATTTCTTCACTTTCAAAGTCTTCAGAAAGTCTTCAGAATATCAAAGTCTTCAGTCGAACAACTTCATTTTTAGTGGTCGACTTTCTCTGTAAATATCAAACTCCCCATAGACTTATAGACCTGTGTACACTCATAAACACATTAGTCCCTTAAACTATAAGTCTTCAATACACCAAAATCACTAAGGGGCACTAGATGCACTTACAATCTCCCCCTTTGGTGATTGATGACAATATAGGTTAAGTTTTCAACGGGGATAAACATATGAAGTGTAAATACTGATATTGAGGAATTTGATTGCAAGATATAGAAGAACTCCCCCTTAAGATGTGCATAGTGAGGAATTTGCTTTTGAGGCAATTCACATTTGAAGAGTTGAATCATGGAGATCTCCCCCTATATCTTGTAATTTATACACGCATTTGACATATAATATGAAGAATTTGAAATGCATGATGAAATATGGTGCTTGATGAAATTCAGCATGCGTGCAATAACATTAATGAGGAACAGGCATGCAAAATAACGCATCAAGAGTATCGAGCACGATGCATCAAAAGTATCGAGCACCATCGGGTTTAAGATTACAACTCGATCCAATAAAAGTTTCAAGAACGAGAGTTGTAACTTAACAAAAAATTGCCCATATAATAGACCCGCTTGAAGACTAACTCACATTTCTCCCCCTTTGTCATCGAATGACCAAAAGGATCGAAACTGAGGACTAACGCCCCTGAAGAATTTCAAGTTGATGAAGGAGCGCCAGCGTTGTTGGGGTTGGTTGTCGTAGTAGGGCCTACCGCGGTGTCGTCCAAGTCTTCATTTTCATCAGTGTCTCATGATGAAGAATAGGAGCTGGCCACCAAGGAAGGAACTTTGACCTTCTTGTATTTCTTCGGAGGAGGTGCAGACCAGTCAAATTCTTCCTTGAGACCCATTGTCTTCAGTTCTTCCACGCTGTAGACATTAGAAAGAACAGCCCAGGTGCGTTTGAAGGTTTCATGGAGGTAGTAGTGGTTTTTCTTCACTGCATTGTGTGTAGAGGTCATGTTGTGAAGAATTGAACCGAACTGACGCTTGACCCATTTATGATTGCGATCAACCTTCTGATGAAGACTGAGGAGTAACTCACGATCAGTCATCACCACAGGTCTTTGTGGCTTGAGGACTTTGCTTGGCTGAGGTATTTGCGGCAGTCATGTGTGGCGAGTCATCATTGCTTTGGAGTAGGATGGAGCTTTGCGAAACTGACCATCCAATGGACGAGTGCCTTCATCGATCACAGCAGTTGCCTTGCCCTTGTCATCAGCTGAGGTAAATGTCCGTTTGAGGACTTCAATCGGGGGCAAGTAGCTGAAGTGGTTCAGAGTATCAGCTTGTAATTGAGTGAAGACCTTGTCCTGATGACCCTCATAATCCATGGTGCATAAGGCTTCAGCTCAAAAGGTGACATAGCAATGTTTGCCAGAGTCCTCATGAAGAAATCATGGAAGTTGACGGGAACGCCATGAATGATATTGAAAAGCATATTCTTCATGATGCCAACGACTTCTTCATCATTTGAGTCGTGGCCCTTTCTTGGCGGTCTCTGATGATTTCCGCAAGTTCATCATCATCAGCCTCATCATCTTCAGGTGGCTCTTGGAAGGCGACATGTTTCTTCTTGGGACTTGGCCGAGGACCTCGTCCAGCTGTGGCCTTAGTCTTCAGCAAAGTCGGGCCAGATGAAGAATTTGGTGCAGCTGAGGAACTTGCTGAAACACCAGAGGCAATGGAGATGCCTGCAGTCCTTTGGCACGTGGCCAGATGCACAGGTGCTGAGGACTTTGTCGGAACTGCTGAGGACTTGGGAGGAGCTGCTGAGGACATTGTAGGAGCTGAGGATTTGGGAGGAGCAGGAGCAGCATGAGGAATTGGCCGTGAGGGCACAGCTGAGGAACTTGGCCGTGAGGGCACTGTTGGTGAAGCGCTTGGCTTGTGTGCGGGCTTCTTTGCCATAGATTCTCTTGGCTTGATAGAGGCCTCAGTGGCAGCAGCAGTAGCCGAGAACTCATTAAATTTCCTCACTGCCTCGTTGGCTTGTCTTGCTAATTTGGCTTGGCGCTTGGCCCATTCTTCAGGAAAGTCCTCACCACAGCTTGATCTTTGGTGGGGAATTGACTTCTTGACCAGGTGCCAATGGAGCTCTTGGGCATGGAGGATTGACAGCGAATTTCTTCATGTACTTTGGAGTAACATATCTGTACTCCCTCCATTCCCTTGCCCATCTTTGTTCAATCCTTTGAATGCGCACCTTGCGCTGATTTTTGTTTCTTTGCCGAACTCGGCTTAATCAGGTGTGCAATAATCAGCATATATTTCCTCGGGAATCTCAAATGCAGTCATGACCTCAGGCCTCTTTCCTCCTTTCTGTGGCTTATTTCCTTCTGCCATATTCTTCAGCTGAGGAATTTGAACAATCGAATTCTCTGAAGAAGTATGCAACTTTTCTTCGAGGAACGCTACAAATGAGTTAAGTTGATGAGAACCTAGTGATTCAAAGAATGGACATGAGTACCTGTGAACAGAGTATAGTTGCGAGGAATTTGGAGAGGTCATATGCCTTCTCAGAAGGTTTTAAAAAAAACTAGTTTGAGGAATTTCACCAGATGAGCCTTGAAGAATTTCACTAAGCGATCTTTGTCTTAGGTTCTAGAGTTGTATAGATCGAGGATCCACACAATTGAGGAATCTTGAAGAAAATCATTGCTTAGAGAAACAAATCAAGAGCATGTTTTGTTTGAGGTGTTCATATGTGTGAAGATTTGAAGAATAAACACCTTTGAAGATTTTCAGGAAGGTTTGAGAATCAAAGCGAGTAATAAAAGTAACTTTTAATTACCCGAAGTGAAGAACACGCATTTAACCGAGAAGAACAGATGGGAAGTTCGTCAGGTTAGATCTTCCACGCCCTAACTTGGCGGAGGAAGACAACTACGGCGGCGGCGGAGTGAAGATTTCTGCGGTCGGCGCGAGTACGTCGGCGACGAGGTCAAGGCAGTGAAGCTCTTCCTCACCGGCGATGATGGAGTAGCGGCGGCGCTAGGGTTTGAGAAGCTCGAGCGAGAGAGAGCAGTCGAGCGGAGTAAAGGAAGTGAGGAAGGGGAGAGGGGGTATATATAGCCACGGTGAAAAACTGTTCGCCCAAAGATTTGGGACGAACGTGCCCCTGACCCTTCTCATTCGCTTGACATGTGTCACCCACGTACTGAAAAGTGGAGATTGTGTTAGATTGTGGGTGAATAGATAAATCTATCGTGGGATGCGGAACGGTTTGAGCGGCAAAAACGAAAGTTTGGATAAGATCAGTTTTAAAGTTCCGTTCGCAATTTCTTCAGCTGACAAGGACACAGTGAAGATTTTGAACAAGTTTCAAATAGAACGCACATGAAGAATTTGTGAACAGATTGGGTTGAGTATAGCATAGAGGGGGAAGGGTCCGATCACATTCACTTAGCGTAAAAAGCGACTTGAAGAAATAGCCATAAGTGAATGTCAGAGGACATAAACCCATATATATATATATATATATATATATATATATATATATATATATATATATATATATATATATATATATATATATATATATATATATATATATATATATAGCCAATGAAGAAAACGACGGAAACAGTGAAGATTTTGCAAAGTTGAAGAATTTGAAAAATGAAGAATTTCAAAAGCGAGGAAAAACTCAAATTGAAGATTTTCAACTTTGGTGGTGGCGTGACTCCATCAGATAAGAATGATGATTTCAGACACCGCGTACAATTGTCGAGGGTTCTCGAGAATCAAATTCTTCATTAATTTCTTCACACTTAGAGTGTTATTCTTCATTGATTAAAGAAAAATGTTTCTTCATGTGTTGCACATCTAAGTCATCAATTTTGCATAAGTGTCAGGATGTGTGTCTTTTTCAAAGAACATTCAAAGAATCTAAGATATTTAGCTCACACCGCAACTTGCTAAATCTCTTCTCATCCAAGGGCTTTGTGAAGATATCGGCTAGTTGTTCTTCAGTCTTCACATGCTCGATGGAGATGTCGCCCTTCAACACATGATCACGAAGAAAATGATGACAAATTTGAATGTGCTTTGTCTTCGAGTGTTGAACTGGGTTGTGAGCAATCTTGATGGCACTCTCATTGTCACAGTAGAGAGGCACATTCTTCACGTTGACGCCGTAGTCCTTGAGAGTTTGCTTCATCCACAGCAATTGAGCACAACAAGAGCCAGCAGCAATGTATTCAGCTTCCGCAGTAGACAGTGATACGCAGTTCTGTTTCTTCGAGGACCAACAGACCAAAGATCGTCCGAGGAAATGACAAGTACCAGATGTTGACTTGCGGTCCACACGATCACCAGCATAGTCGAGTCAGAATATCCAATGAGATCAAAAGTAGAGCCCTTGGGGTACCATAATCCTAGTGTTGGTGTGTCGACTAGATATCGAAGAATATGCTTCATGCCTTATGGTGTGATTCCTTTGGTGTAGCTTGAAATCGGGCACACATGCAAACACTAAGCATTATATCTGGCCTAGATGCACATAAGTAGAATAAAGAACCAATCATGGAGCGGTATACCTTGTGATCAAAGTCAATACCATTTTCATCATTGCATAGATGGCCATTTGTGGGCATCGGAATTTTGACGCCTTTGCAATCTTGCATGCCGAATTTCTTCAAAACATCTTTGAGGTATTTCTCCTGAGATATGAATATGCCATTGTGTTGTTGACGAATTTGAAGACCTAAGAAGAATTTCAATTCTCCCATCATAGACATTTGATATTCTTCACTCATCATATAGGCAAATTCATCACTATAACGTTGGTCAGTACGGCCAAAGATAATATCATCAACATATATTTGGCACACAAACAGTTCACCATCATATGATTTAGTAAAGAGAGTAGGGTCGAGTGAATCGGTGTGAAGCCATTCTTCACGAAGAATTCCTTCAATGTATCATACCACGCCCGTGGGGCCTGTTTGCGACCATAGAGGGCCTTGTTGAGTCTGAAGACTTTGTCGGGATTCTTTGGATCTTCAAAACTTGGGCAACATATACTTCTTCCTCAAGCTTACCATTGAGGAATGCACTTTTCACATCCATTTGATATAAAGTGATATTATGATGGTTAGCATAAGGAAGTAATATGCGAATAGCCTCAAGTCTACCAACAGGTGCAAAAGTCTCATCGAAATCAATTCCTTCAACCTGTGTGTAGCCTTGAGCTATAAGTCGTGCCTTATTCCTCACCATAAGGCCATTTTCATCTTGCTTGTTGCGGTAGATCCACTTTGTGCCAATGATATTATGCTTGCGAGGATCCGGACGTTTGACCAGTTCGAGACATTGTTGAGCTCGAACTAATGTAATTCTTCTTGCATGGCCTGAATCCACTCAGCTTCGTAAATGCTTCATCTACCTTAGTGGGCTCTGTGATAGAGACAAAAGCATAGTGCCCACAAAAGTTAGATAAATGTGAAGCTTTTGAGCGTGTGAGAGGACCTGGCGCTTCAATGTCATCGATGATCTTGTCAACTTGCACTTCTTTTGCACCGCGAGGATGAGCTGGTTGCCATCGAGGAATTTTATCAGCATTTTCCTCAGCACCATTGTCTTCAGCATTATCTTCGTGTGTATCACCGACGTTCTTCACAGACAAGAATGAATTCTTCAGCAGATTCTTCAAGAGGGAATGACATCCTCGGTTGCCTTGAACTTGATTGATTCCTCAGAGCTGGTTCATCTAACATGAAGGTAGGTGCTCTCTTTGCGAGCCATTAGTTTCATCGAACCGCACATCTACAAGATCAACAATCTTGTGAAGAGCGATGTTGAAGACTCAGTAGGTGTGCGAGTCCTTTCCGTAACCAAGCATAAAACCTTCATGTGCTTTCGGTGCAAATTTAGAATTGTGATGCGGATCTCTAATCCAGCATTTAGCAATCAAGACTTTGAAATAACTCACATTGGTTTTCTTGTCGTTGATGAGTTCATAGGCAGTCTTCTTGAAGAATTTGAGATATACTCTGTTGATGATGTGGCACGCGGTATCAATTTCATCAATCCAAAAACGACTAGGCGTTTTGTATTCATCAAGCATAGTGCGAGCCATCTCAACAAGAGTTCTGTTCTGCGCTCCACGACGCCATTTTGCTGAGGAGTATAGGGAGCAGATAACTCATGAGTAATACTAAGTTCATCAAGATAGGCATCAAGACCGGAATTCTTGAACTCACCCCATTGTCACTCCCGATGTGTCTGATCTTCACACCAAAGTTAGTTGAAGCCCTCGAGGAAAATCGTTTGAAGACTTCCTACACTTCATTTTTTGTAAGTAACAATGTGTACCCATGTATAACGAGAGTAATCATCAACAATAACAAAGCCATATAGAGATGCATCATTAGTGACTGCTGATTAATGATTAGGACCAAAGAGGTCCATGTGAAGCAATTCGAATGGACGAGTAGTGGTCATGATAGTCTTCGCTGGATGCTTGGCCTTGGTCATTTTTCCAGCTTCACATGCCCCACACAAGTGATCCTTGAGGAATTTGACATTTTCAATGCCAATGACATGCTTCTTCTTCGCAAGCGTGTGCAAGTTCCTCATGCCTGCGTGACCAAGTCGCCGATGACATAGCCAGCCTTCTGAAGCTTTTTAAGTAGACACACGGCTGGTTGTGGTCCTGTAGAGAAATCAACAATATACAAGTCTCCTCTCCTAAAGCCTTCGAATACTTTGGAATTGTCAGCTTCCATGATCACAACACAACGATACTTGCCAAAGACAACAACCATATCAAGATCACAAAGCATTGAGACAAACATGAGGTTGTATCCTAAGGACTCAACAAGCATGACTTTGTCCATGTGTATGTCCTTAGAGATCGCAACCTTACCAAGACCCAATACCTGACTTTTGCCTTTGTCAGCAAAGATGATATGCTTCAGATGTGACGGTGATAAGGGAGCATCCATCAATAGATTCTTGTCACCAGTCATATGATTTGTACATCCACTATCGAGGACCCTGTAAGTGCATCTAGTGCCCCTTAGTGATTTTGGTTGATTGAAGACTTATAGGTTAAGGGACTAATGCGTTTGTAAGTGTACACAGGTCTATAAGTCTATGAGGAGTTTGATATTTACAGAGAAAGTCGACCCCTAAAAATGAAGTTCTTCGTTGAAGACTTTGATATTCGAAGACTTTCAAGACTTTGAAAGTGAAGAAATTGGGTGACATTGAAGACTCGGTATTCATTCGAGGAACATGAAGCGAAGACTTTTGTTTTCGTAGTTTCATTTTCTCTTTCTTGAGTCATAGGAATCACCGTGATCGTTAAAGGGGTCGAGGAAATACTAAGGAAAAAATTTCCATGTGATGCTCAACTCAAAATCCTACACCTACCAATCCCTTCGAGTGAAGCCTTTGGAAATCTCATACAAGATACAGTCAATTTCTTCAAAGGATGAGACGAAGCTCTTCCGGTCACGAGGAATTTGTTCTGACCGAGGAGTTAGGAATTCGCTAGTGCGGATTGCCTACACATGAGGAACATGATAGCCCCGAGGAATTTGAGAGTCAAATTTCCGACCGTTCTGTCTTCTTGGCCAGCTGTTCCAAAATATTTTATCCACCTAACGGTCATATCATTGAAGGGCATTTATGTCTTATCATGTCGGGCTACTCCCTAGGCTATAAATAGCCGCCCCCTACAACCACTAGCTGGTTGGCTGCTCCGAGAGAACTTGACACTTGTCATTTGAGAGCAACCCATCCTCCGAGGACTTTGAGTGAAAATCATCAAGTGAGGAAAACCCAAAACCAAACACCTACAAACCCAAAGTGATTGAGCATCACTGAAGAAATTGATCCTGCGTGGATCCGACGCTTGTTACCTTTGAAGATTGTGCTTCTTCCAGACGGTTAGGCGTCACGGTCTAGAGCATCCAAGAGGAATTGTGGATCGCCGAGTGGCCAAGTCTGTGAAGGTTTGGAAGTCGCCTGAAGACTTACCACGAGTGATTGGACGAGGTCTGTGTGACCTCAGTTCAAGGAGAATACGGTGAGGACTTGGTGTCCTGAGCTGCGTGCTCGGCCGATCGGGTGTCCGGACTGTGTGTCCTCGAGTTTAAATACTCAGCCGCTCCAACCAGATGTACAACTCGAGACAAAGCAGCTTGAACTGGTCTACCAAATCATTGTCTTCACCAACCTAACTGGTTCTATTTCCTCAACCCTTCCATTTCCTCATTACTGTGTTGAGTGTTTGTTCATATCTGTGTTTGAAGACTTTGACTCAAGACTTTCTCAATTTCCTCGGTTCAATTTCTTCAGTTTGTTTGTCTTCATCTTGTGTTATCCTGTGTTTACGCTTTCTGTACTCTTTGTTTGTCTTCATTTCATCATAATGACCATGCGTGTATTCTGTTATGCTTACTTCTGAGTACTTATTCCGCTGCAAGTAGTTCTTCGCTAAGGAATTTCCTCACCGCAAATTCCCGTGAAGAATTCATAAAATCGCCTATTCACCCCCCTCTAGTCGATATAACGCACTTTCAATTGGTATCGAGAAGGTACTCCTTGTTACGTGTGATTTTGGTTTAACCACCGGAGTTTTAGTTATGTCGACCGCAGTATGATCAAGGTCTTAGCAGGGTGTCCTACCTTTGATGGGACGGACTATCCCTCATCGGAAGAATAAGATGCGAATGCATCTTGAAGCAATTGACAACGATCTACGGTATCTTGTAGAAAATGGTGTTCCTCACCACACCTTCTCACGAATGTCAGCTGATGTGAAGAGATTCAAGCAACTCGATTCTCAAGCGAAGAATATCATATGCGCCATCCGAGCAAAGGTCAATATGGAAGAGTGAGCGCTTTGGAATCTGCCAAGCTCATCCGGGAAAGGCTGTCCAAAGTGAATGAAGGAGTCTCAACTCAGCGTGACTCTCGAGTTGATGTTCTTGGAATCTCTTCAACCGCTTCAAAAGACTCGACAACGAAAATGTTCAACAAACCTTTGATCGCCTCACTGACATCTCAAATGAACTTCAAGCTCTTGGCGCCACTGACATCACCGACCATGAGGTGGTGAAGAAATTGTTAAGATCGCTTGATTCCTCATTTGATACTCTGGCACTGATGATACAAGAGCGTGCTGATTACAAGTCACTTGATCCAAATTGATATCCTCGAGAGGCTAAATACTCATGAGTTCCACTTGCGAAAAGAGAGATCTCTATGGTTCTAGCTATGGAAAAACACGTGCCTCAAGGCCAAAGCTGTATGCGAATCTGAGTGTGAAGACTCGGTAGTAGCCTTGGAGATCCTCAAGAATTAGGCCAGGAGCTAGCAATCGCTCGTGAAGAAATTCCAAGTTCACAAGACGTGGTCGCTTTGGAAAATCCTTAAGAAGCAGTGATTCCTCATCCAGTGACTATAAGAGAAGACTTTGTCACAAATGCAAGAAACCTGGTCACTATATCCAAGATTGTCCTCAGTGGGAAAAGGAATTAAAGAACAAGAAACTTAAGGATTACAGTTCTGATGACGCAAAGAAGAAGAAGAAATCATCGAAATCTTCATCATCAAAATCCTCAAAACCTTCGTCTCACAAGAAGGACAGCTCCAAAAAGGCTCGGGCATTCATTGGCAAGGAAATGGACTCTAAAGCTGATTCTGAGGAACATGAGGAAGAGGAGGCATCAGAAGAATCTGAGTCTGGTGTGGCAAGTCTAGCTCTCGCCATCGCTTTCACAAGAAGTCCATCTTCAACTCGAAGAAAATGACATCATCAACAATGCTGATGAAGATAGTGATGACTACACTCCCACCTATTGCTTCATGGCAAAGGGTGCCAAGGTACTCAACTATACCTCCTCTGAATCTAGTGAAAATGAATCTGATGAAGATCTAAAGCCCAGTTACTCAAAACTTGCTGAAATTGCTGTAAAACAACAAAGGGCTTTGGAAAAAGTTCAAAACATGCTAGACAAGAGTGATGATATGTTAGGTGAAGAAATGGATCACACAAAAGCCCTGACTGAAAATCTTCAGAGACTCCAGTCTAGGTTTGATAGCCTTCAAGGTCATCATAACACTCTCTTATCTGATCATGAGAAACTTTCTTATGAATTTCTTCAAAGAAAGCAAGATCTTGAGAAGCTAAGAGTGAGTTATGAAGATCTTCAGAAGGAGCGCGATTCATTACTTTCTCAACAAATCAGCACTTCTCAGGAAGAATTTGCTCCTCCATGCTTAAAGTGCATTGAACGTGAATCTGCTAATTCTTCACCTGAATGTTCAAATGTTTCAACTGTTACAAATTCTTCACCTGACTCTGCTATCACTAATTCCTCATCTGAGGACATTGCTAGTATCACTGACGATGCAGGGCTGAAGGAATTGTACATGATGTGCATGTACAAAAGCCTCAAAGGGCATCAGACTCTTTGTGATGTGCTTTAAAGCAGATCCTCAACAGGAACCCTAGGAAAGAGGGTATTGCCTTTGAGAGGAAACTCAATGCTGATGGAACATATTGGAAGCCTGAGCAGTATCCCAAAACCTCATGGGTTGCTGCAAAGGGACCTCGAGTTGATCCATCTAACTTATCTGGCTTTACATGCGAATCTCCTCATTCTTCTGATGAGTCTTTTGACTCCAACTATAAACTGTTCAAAAATCAGAATGGTGAAGTATTTGCTAGATATGTTGGCACTAATCTGCAGGAGCAGTTCCCTATGAAGAAAATCTGGGTTCCCAAGAAGTGCCTTGAAAGTCTTGGTGAATGTCCTCATGACACCACCTCGTGAAGAAAAGGAACCCCAGATCAAATTCTTCATATGGACCAAATTCTTCATATGGATCCAAGTCCTCATATGACTATCATCGTGCTAACAACTCTGCTTTCGCAGGTAGAGCTAAGGGCTATGAATATGTTCATTATTCTTCAAACCAATATGTTCATAAGTCCTCGAAGAATTTCTCCGCTTATTCATATGCTTATCCTAACCCCTCTTATGTGAAACGAAATGGTTTGGCTTCTATGCCACCATTCTCGTATGGTGCTCGCATGAGTGATGAACTCTTTACCACCCCTTCAGATGTGGGTGGTGAAGAAAAAGAACTAATCTTTTCTGCAGGGTCAGGTCTCGGCGTGCCTTAACGTCACGAAGAATTTCTTTGGGGACTGACAAAATTGCTCGAAAGGACGCAGCTAATCATGATGAAATGAACTTTCATTTCACACGTCCTCATACCGCTTATCTGTTATCACGACTAATGAAATTCATCGATGAACTTGATATCATATTCTTCACCGATGAAGTATATGAGATCGTAAGTTGTACTAATTCATCTACAGGATGATCAACCCAAAGCCACCGAGTGGGTCCTCGATAGTGGATGTACAAATCACATGACGGTGACAAGAATCTATTGATGGATGCTCCCTTATCACCGTCACATCTGAAGCATATCATCTTTGCTGACAAAGGCAAAAGTCAGGTATTGGGTCTTGGTAAGGTTGCTATCTCTAAGGATAAATACATGGACAAAGTCATGCTTGTTGAGTCCTTAGGATACAACCTCATGTCAGTCTCAATGCTTTGTGATCTTGATATGGTTGTGATCTTTGGCAAGTATCGTTGTGTTGTGATTATGGAAGTCGACAATTCCAAAGTCTATGAAGGCTATATGATAGTAGACTTGTATATTGTTGACTTCTCTACAGGACCACAACCAGCCGTGTGTTTACTTGCAAAAGCTTCAGAAGGCTGGCTATGGCATCGACGACTTGGTCATGCAGGCATGAGGAATTTCAACACGCTTGCAAAGAAGAAGCATGTCATTGGCATTGAGAATGTCAAATTCCTCAAGGATCACTTGTGTGGAGCTTGTGAAGCTGGAAAAATGACCAAGGCCAAGCATCCAAATGAAGACTATCATGACCACTACTCGTCCCTTGAATTGCTTCACATGGACCTCTTTGGTCCAAATCATTACTCAGCAGTCACTAATGATGCATCTCTATATGGCTTTGTTATTGTTGATGATTACTCTCGTTACACATGGGTACACATTGTTACTTACAAAAATCAAGTGCAGGAAGTCTTCAAACGATTTTCCTCGAGGGCTTCAACTAACTTTGGTGTGAAGATCAAGCACATCAGGAGGGACAATGGAACTGAGTTCAAGAATTCTGGTCTTGATGACTATCTTGATGAACTTGGTATTACTCATGAGTTATCTGCTCCTTATACTCCTCAAAGAAATGGCGTCGTGGAGCGCAAGAATGTAACTCTTGTTAAGATGGCTCGCACTATGCTTGATGAATACAAAACGCCTAGTCGCTTTTTGGATTGATGCAATTGATACTGGCGTGCCACATTATCAACAGAGTATATCTTCACAAATTCTTCAAAAGACCGCCTATGAACTCCTCAACGACAAGAAACCCAATGTAAGTTATTTCAAAGTCTTGATTGCTAAATGCTGGATTAGAGATCCTCATCACAATTCTAAATTTGCACCGAAAGCACATGAAGGTTTTATGCTTGGTTACAGAAGGACTCGCAGACACCTACAGAGTCTTCAACATCGCTCTTCACAAGATTGTTGACACTTTGTAGATGTGCGGTTCGATGAAACTAATGGCTCGCAAAGAGAGCACCTACCTTGTGTGTTAGATGAACCAGCACCGAGGATTCTATCAAGTTCAAGGCAACCGAGGATGTCATTCCTCTTTGAAGAAACTGCTGAAGAATTCATTCCTGTACGCGAAGAACGTCGAGCTGATACACGTGAAGATAATGCTGAAGATAATGGTGCTGAGGAAAATGATCAAATTCCTCGACGACAACCAGCTCATCCTCGCGTTGCAAAAGAAGTACAAGTGGAGAAGATCATCGATGACATTAAAGCACCAGGTCCTCTCACTCGCTCAAAAGCTTCACATTTATCTAACTTCTGTGGGCACTATGCTTTTGTCTCTATCACAGAGCCCACTAAGGTAGATGAAGCATTTACGAGCCGGAGTGGATTCAGGCTATGCAAGAAGAATTACATCAGTTCGAGCTCAACAATGTCCGGGAACTGGTCAAACGTCGAGATCCTCGCAAGCATAATATCATTGGCACAAAGTGGATCTACCGCAACAAGCAAGATGAAAATGGCCTTGTGGTGAGGAATAAGGCACGACTAGTAGCTCAAGGCTACACACAGGTTGAAGGAATTGATTTCGATGAAACTTTTGCACCTGTTGCTAGACTTGAGTCTATTCGCATATTACTCGCCTATGCTAACCATCCCAATATCACTTTATATCAAATGGATGTGAGAAGTGCATTCCTCAATGGTAAGCTTGAGGAAGAAGTATATGTTGCTCAACCCCCAGGTTTTGAAGATCCAAAGAATCTCGACAAAGTCTTCAGTCTCAACAAGGCCCTCTATGGTCTCAAACAAGCCCCACAGGCGTGGTATGATACATTGAAGGAATTCTTCGTGAAGAATGGCTTCACACCCGGTTCACTCGACCCTACTCTCTTTACTAAATCTTATGATGGTGAACTGTTTGTGTGCCAAATATATGTTGATGATATTATCTTTGGTTGTACTGACCAACGTTATAGTGATGAATTTGCCTATATGATGAGTGAAGAATATCAAATGTCTATGATGGGAGAGTTGAAATTCTTCTTAGGTCTTCAAGTTCGTCAACAACACAATGACATATTCATATCTCAGGAGAAATACCTCAAAGATGTCCTGAAGAAATTCGGCATGCAAGATTGCAAAGGCGTCAAAATTCCTATGCCCACGAATGGCCATCTTTGCAATCGATGAAAATGGTATTGACTTCGATCACAAGGTATACCGCTCCATGATTGGTTCTTTATTGTACTTATGTGCATCTAGGCCAGATATAATGCTTAGTGTTTGCATGTGTGCCCGATTTCAAGCTACACCGAAGGAATCACACCATAAGGCTGTGAAGCATATTCTTCGATATCTAGCTCACACACCAACACTAGGATTATGGTACCCCAAGGGCTCTACTTTTGATCTCATTGGATATTCTGACTCTGACTATGCTGGTGATCGCGTGGACGGCAAGTCAACATCTGGTACTTGTCATTTCCTCGGACGATCTTTGGTCTGTTGGTCCTCGAAGAAACAGAACTGCGTATCGCTGTCTACTGCGGAAGCTGAATACATTGATGTTGGCTCGTGTTGTGCTCAATTGCTGTGGATGAAGCAAACTCTCAAGGACTATGGCATTAACGTGAAGAATGTGCCTCTCTACTGTGACAATGAGAGTGCCATCAAGATTGCTCACAACCCAGTTCAGCACTCGAAGACAAAGCACATTCAAATTCGTCATCATTTTCTTCGCGATCATGTGTTGAAGGGCGACATCTCCATCGAGCATGTGAAGATCAAGAACAGCTAGCTGATATCTTCACTAAGCCCTTGGATGAGAAGAGATTTAGCAAGTTGCGGTGTGAGCTAAATATCTTAGAATCTTGAACGTTCTTTGAAAAGGACACACATCCGACACTTATGCAAAATTGATGACTTAGATGTGCAACACATGAAGAAACGCTTTTTCTTCAATCAATGAAGAATAACACTCTAAGTGTGAAGAAATTAATGAAGAATTTGATTCTCAGAACCCTACGACAATTGTACGCGGTGTCTGAAATCATCATTCTTATACGGTGGGTCACGCCACCACCAAAAGTTGAAAATCTTCAATTTGAGTTTTTCCTCAGTTTTGAAATTCTTCAGTTTTCAAATTCTTCAACTTTGCAAAATCTTCACTGTTTCCGTCGTCTTTCTTCATTGGCTATATATATATATATGGGTTTATGTCCTCTATAGCATTCACTTATGGCTATTTCTTCAAGTTGTTTTTTTTGCTAAGTGAATGTGATCGGACCCTTCCCCCTCTATGCTATACTCAACCCAATCTATTCACAAATTCTTCATGTGCGTTCTATTTGAAACTCGTTCAAAATCTTCACTGTGTCCTTGTCAGCTGAAGAAATTGCGAACGAAACTTTAAAATTGATCTTATCCAAAATTTTCAGTTTTTGCCGCTTAAACCGTTCCGCATCCCACGATGCATTACTTTACTCACCCACAATCATACACGATCTCCACTACACAGTACGTGGATGACACATGTCGTGAGAAGGGAAATGGTCAGGGGCACGTTCGTCCCTAAATCTTGGGCGATCCGCTTTTTTTTCACCGTGTCTATAAATACCCCTCTCCCCTTCCTCACTTCTTTTACCCCGCTCGACCTCTCTCTCCCGCTCGAGCTCTTCAAACCCTAGCGTCGCCGATACTCCATCGTCGCCGGTGAGGAAAAGCTTCACTGCCTTGACCTCGTCACCGACGTATTGCGTGCCGATCATGAAATCCTCACTCCGCTGCCGCCGTAGCTGTCTTCCTCCGCCAAGTTAGGGCGTGGAAGATCTGAACTGATTTAACTTCCCAACTGTTCTTCCTAGTTCGTCGTGTTCTTCACTTCGGGTAATTAAAAGTTACCTTTATTACTCGCTTTGATTCTCAAACCTTCTTCAAAATCTTCAAAGGTGTTCATTCTTCAAAACGTCACGCATATGAACACCTCAAATCTCTTGATTCGTTTCTCTAAGCAATGATTTTCTTCAAGATTCCCCAATTGTGTGGATCCTCGATCTATACAACTCTGGAACCTAAGAAAAGGAACGCCTAGTGAAATTCCTCAAGGCTCATCTGGTCAAAATCCTCAAAACTTGTTATTTTTGAAAAACCTTCTGAGAACGCATATGACCTCTCCAAATTCCTCGCAACTATACTCTGTTCACAGGTACACATGTCCGCTTTGAATCACTAGGTTCTCATCAACTTAACTCATTTGCGGTGTTCCTCAAAGAAAAACTGCATACTTCTTCAGAAAACTCAATTGTTCAATTTCCTCAATCAAGAAAATGATGCATTTAAAAGAAGCAACGAAAGGAGGAAAGAAACCTGAGGTTATGACTGCGTCAAATCCCCGAGGAAATCTATGCTTTGACTATTGCACACGATGAAGAAAGCAAAAACCAGCGCAAGGTGCGCATTCGTAAGATTGAACGAAGATGGGCACGGGAATGGAGGGAGTATGATATGTGACTCCAAAATACATGAAGAAATTCGCTCTCAATCCTCCATGCCCAAGAGCTCCATTGGCACCGCCAAGTAGCTGATCCCACAAGCATCAAACGCGGTGAGGACTTTCACGAAGAATGGGCCAAGCGCCAAGCTGTTGGCAAGACAAGCCAAGGATGCAAAGAAGAAATTCAATAAGGATTACGCCACTTCATCACATCGAGGCCTCGGTCAAACCGAGGAAATCCATGCCAAAGAAGCCTGCTCATAAGCCAAGTGCTTCACCAGCAGCGCCCTCACGGCAAATTCCTCACACTGCTCCAGCTCCACCAAAGTCCTCAACAGCTCCGTCAAAATCCTCAGCCCCTGTGCATCTAGCTACATGTCAAAGGACTGCTGGCTTCTCAATTGCCTCAGGCGTTTCTGCAAGTTCCTCAGCAGCTCCCATTTCATCATCTGGCCCGACTGTGCTGAAGATCAAAACAACAGCTGGACGTGGTCCTCGGCCAAGTCCAAAGAAGAAACAAGTTGCATTCCATGTGCCTTCTGATGATGAAGCTTCTGATGAAGAACTTGCGGAAATCATCAGAAATCGCCAAGAAAGGGCCGCTAGAGCCAAAGGCACTTTTGTGCCACTGTTTTTGGATCCGAAGAAAATCCTCGACTATATTGACCTCTGGCACAAAGATCCCAATACTCCTATGCCTAACTTTCATCTGACCCCTGGACAAAGTCATATGCTGACCCATTTCATCGCTGAAGAGAAATGGAAGTTTGAAAAGGCAAGAGAAATCAAGAAGGCTCAATACAAAAAGGAGAAGTTTCTGAAGAAAAATGTTGTCAGAATGACACCTGAGGAACTTCTCAAGGTCCAGACTGAAATTCAAGACCTTAGCAAAAACTTCAATTCTTACTATGCTGATTGGCAAGGAGCCAAGGTCAGATTCGTCAACCTGACGAAGAATCTCACAAATGTTGGAACCCCAACGCAACAGGAAATACCTCAAAGCTCTGACCTCTGCTCAAATTCTTGAAGAACATGCCAGCACGACTGATGATTTTCAGCCTGCTGATGAAAATACAAGTTCCAGGGCTGATGACTCAATCCCAGCCGCTGAAGAAATTGCCAGGGCATCCGCAAGTGGTGCGCCTGATGAGACTGAAAAAATCAGGGCAACTGCATCAGTTGTGCCTGAAGAAACTCAACCAAATTCCTCAGCTCCTCCGCGCTAACTCCAACACCAATTCTTCCATCTGCATCCGATGTGAAGAAAACCAAGGCAGCGTAACGTCTTTGTGGAAGAAAAGGAAAGCATCAGCTGCATCAGATTCTTCGGCTGCGAAGAAAATGAAGCCAATGACCAGCTCATTTGAAAATCCAATTGATGCCGTTCCAATTTCCTCCAAGCCATCAAAGGACCTTGTTCCTTTTGGAGAAGATTATGAGATCCCAATCGGATCTGATGAAGAACATCATTCTGCTGCTTCGACAGAGCAGATTGATGAAGAAATTGAAGTGCACGCAATCCCTTCAACCCCAGTCATTTCCTCACCTACGCCTCTGTTCACTGCTGAAGAGGCTGGTGTTGAGAAAATTCAAGATGAAGATGTGGATATTGGGTGCACCACACCAGTGATGAATGATGACTTTTGGGAAAGTCAGCATCCCAATACTCCTCTCTTCACCCCGCTTCAACAGATTCCTCGCCCCTGCACAAACAGTCCAAATGGACTCTGAAGAAACTCAACCCACCGGCTCTGTGCATGAAGAAATTCCAGCCACTAGTGCTGATGAACCTGCTACTAATCCTCACACTGCACCTGTTGAGGAACAAGAAATTCCTCAGCCTGAAGAACCTGAACTTGCGATTCCTGAGGTGGTGATGCAACTCACTGACACCCCTCTGCCCAAGCAAAAGAATCCTTTCTCGATGAAGCAAAAGTTCAAGGCTGAAGATTTCTTTGGCGAGCACGTTTTCTTCACAGATTACAACCCATATGACTCTGCTCGCATTAGGAAGAGGCGTTTCTGGACTGCCACCAAGCCAACTTCTATTCCTCGGTGCTCTTCAACAAGGACAAAATCTTCGATCATGCTCATATTCCTCATGTGGACATGGAGTCTCTGCCAGCTTTGAGCCGCTTCTCGGTGTTCTTCACGACGCAGGACTTCTGAATTTCGGCAGCGATATATGTGGATTGGAATGAAGAACTAATTCTTCAATTCTATGCAACGCTGCACATCACCGGAGACGCCAAGACGTGACCTCATGGGTATTAGGATCGATGTCCGAAAATACTCACTACAAGGCACCAGCAACTTAATTGCTTCGCGTCTACCACTCGATCCTCCACTTGATGGTGCACGGTGTATCTACAATGAACCGTAACTTTCAAATCACTATATGCAAGTGCCGATGAAGCCTTTGAAGCCAAGGCAGGCCCCAAGAACCAAATTCCTCGTCAAGGAATTATTGTATGTGCCTCGGACTGTCTATCGGATTCTGACGAAGACAATGAGTCCTATCAAAGGCCACGACTCGAGTGATGAAGAAGTCGTTGGCATCATGAAGAACATGCTTTTCTACATCATCCATGGCGTTCCCGTCAACTTCCATGATTTCTTCATGCGGACTCTGGCTAACATCAATATGTCACCATTTGAGCTGAAGCCTTATGCACCTTGGATAATGAGATTCATCAGGACAAGGTCTTCACTAAATTACAAGGCTGATACTCTGAACCACTGCAGCTACTTGCCCCCGATTGAAGTCCTCAAACGGACATTTACCTCAGATGATGAAAAGGGCAAGGCTACTGCTGTGATCGATGAAGGCATTCGTTCATTGGATGGACAGTTTCGCAAAGCAGCATCCTACTCCACCAATGATGACTCTGCCACTCATGACTCTGCCGCAAATACCTCAGTCAAGCAAAGTCCTCAAGCAACAGCACCCAGGGTGATGACTGATCGTCAGTTACTCCTCAGTCTTCATCAGAAGGTTGATCGCAATCATAAATGGGTCAAGCGTCAGTTTGGTTCAATTCTTCACAACATGACCTCAACACACAATGCAGTGAAGAAAAACCACTACTACCTCCATGAAACCTTCAAACGCACCTGGGCTGTTCTTTCACATGTCTACGATGCAGAAGAACTGAAGTCAATGGGACTCAAGGAAGAATTTGACTGGTCTGCACCTCCTCCGAAGAAATACAAGAAGGTCAAAGTTCCTTCCTTGGTGGCCAGCTCCTATTCTTCATCGCGCGACACTGATGAAAATGAAGACTTGGATGACACCGCAGCAGGTCCTCGCAACAACCGACCCCTAACAACGCCGGGCGCTCCTTCTTCAACTTGAAATTCTTACGGAGCGTTAGTCCTCGGTTCGATCCTTTTGGTCATTCGATGACAAAGGGGAGAAATTTGAGTTAGTCTTCAAGCGGGTCTAGTTTATTGCCTATATACATGAAATTATTTTGTTAAGTTACAACTCTCGTTCTTACGAAACTTTTATTGGATCGAGTTGTAATCTTAAACCCGATGGTGCTCGATACTTTTGATGCATTACGATTTTGCACTATGCTTCATAGCAAATCTACTTGTGTTCGATACTTTATGTGCTCGATTCCTCATGCTGAATTTCATCAAGCACCATATTTCATCATGCATTTCAAATTCTTCATATTATATGTCAAATGCGTGTATGAATTGCAAGATATAGGGGGAGATCTCCATGATTCAACTCTTCAAATGTGCATTGCCTCAAAAGCAAATCCCTCACTATGCACATCTTCAGGGGGAGCTCTTCTATATCTTGCAATCAAATTCCTCATTATCAGTATTTACACTTCATATGTTTTATCCCCGTTGAAAACTTAACCTATATTGTCATCAATCACCAAAAAGGGGGGGATTGTAAGTGCATCTAGTGCCCCTTAGTGATTTTGGTTGATTGAAGACTTATAGGTTAAGGGACTAATGCATTTGTAAGTGTACACAGGTCTATAATTCTATGAGGAGTTTGATATTTACAGAGAAAGTCGACCCCTAAAAATGAAGTTCTTCGACTGAAGACTTTGATATTCTGAAGACTTTCTGAAGACTTTCTGAAGACTTTGAAAGTGAAGAAATTGGGTGACATTGAAGACTCGGTATTCATTCGAGGAACATGAAGCGTGAAGACTTTTGTTTTCGTAGTTTCATTTTCTCTTTCTTGAGTCATAGGAATCACCGTCTTTGTTAAAGGGGTCGAGGAAATACTAAGGAAAAAATTTCCATGTGATGCTCAACTCAAAATCCTACACCTACCAATCCCTTCGAGTGAAGCCTTTGGAAATCTCATACAGTTCAGTCAATTTCTTGATGTGAGACGAAACTCTTCCGGTCGCCGAGGAATTTGTTCTGACCGAGGAGTTAGAATTCGCCAAAGGCGGATTGCCTACACAAATGAGGAACATGATAGTACGAGGAATTTGAGAGTCAAATTTCCGACCCGTTCTTTGTCTTCTTGGCGCCACTGTTCCAAAATATCTTATCCACCTAACGGTCATATCATTGAAGGGCATTTATGTCTTATCATGTCGGGCTGCTCCCTAGGCTATAAATAGCCGCCCCTACAACCACTAGCTGGTTGGCTGCTCGAGAGAACTTGACACTTGTCATTTGAGAGCAACCCATCCTCCGAGGACTTTGAGTGAAAATCATCAAGTGAGGAAAAACCCAAAACCAAACCCCTACAAACCCAAAGTGATTGAGCATCATCAAGAAATTGATCCTGCGTGGATCCGACGCTTGTTACCTTTGAAGACTGTGCTTCTTCCAGACGGTTAGGCGTCATGGTCTAGAGCATCCAAGAGGAATTGTGGATCGCCGAGTGACCAAGTCTGTGAAGGTTTGGAAGTCGCTGAAGACTTACCACGAGTGATTGGACGAGGTCTGTGTGACCTCAGTTCAAGGAGAATACGGTGAGGACTTGGTGTCCCGAGCTGCGTGCTCGGCGATCGGGTGTCCGGACTGTGTGTCCTCGAGTTTAAATACTCACCGCTCCAACCAGATGTACAACCGAGACAGCAGTTGAACTGGTCTACCAAATCATTGTCTTCACCAACCTAACTGGTTCTATTTCCTCAACCCTTCCATTTCCTCATTACTGTGTTGAGTGTTTGTTCATATCTGTGTTTGAAGACTTTGACTGAAGACTTTCTCAATTTCCTTAGTTCAATTTCTTCAGTCTGTTTGTCTTCATCTTGTGCTATCCTGTGTTTACGCTTTCTGTACTCTTTGTTTGTCTTCATTTCATCATAATGACCATGCGTGTATTCTGTTATGCTTACTTCTGAGTACTTATTCCGCTGCAAGTAGTTCTTTGCTAAGGAATTTCCTCACCGGCAAATTCCTCAGTGAAGAATTCATAAAAATCGCATATTCACCCCCCCTCTAGTCGATATAACGCACTTTCAGACCCACTCATTGGCTTTGGGTTGATCATCCTGCAGATGAATTAGTGTAACTTACGATCTCATATACTTCATCAGTGAAGAATATGATATCAAGTTCATCAGATGAATTTCATCGAGCAAAGATAATGTATAAGTAGTATGAGGACGTGTGAAATGAAAGTTCATTTCTTCATGATTAGCCTGCGTCCTTTCGTGCATTTTTGTCGTGCCCCCAAGAAATTCTTGTGACGTTTAAAGCACGCCCGAGACCTGACCTGCAGAAGAGATTAGCTCTTTTCGTCACCACCCACATCTGAAGGGGTGGCAAAGAGTTCATCACTCTGCGAGCACCATATGAGAATGGTGGCATAGAGGCCAATCCATTTTGTTTCACATAAGAGGGGTTAGGGTAAGCATATGAATAAGCAGAGAAATTCTTCGAGGACTTATGAACATATTGGTTTGAAGAATAATGCACATAATCATAGCCCTTAGCTCTAACCTGTGAAACAGAGTTGTTAGCACGATGATAATCATATGAGGACTTTGATCCATTTGAGGAATTTGATCCACGTGAGGAATTAGGTCCGTATGAGTACTTGGATCCATATGAAGAATTTGGTCCATATGAAGAATTTGATCTGGGGTTCCTATTCTTCACAGGTGGTGTCATGAGGACATTCACCAAGACTTTCAAGGCACTTCTTGGGAACCCAGATTTTCTTCATAGGGGAACCGTTCCTCAGCTTAGTGCCAACATATCTAGCAAATACTTCACCATTCTGATTTTTGAACAGTTTATAGTTGGAGTCAAATAACTCATCAAGAATGAGGAGATTCGCATGTAAAGCCAGATATGTTAGATGGATCATGTGGAGGTCCCTTTGCAGCAACCCATGAGGTTTTGGGGTACTTCTCAGGCTTCCAATATGTTCCATCAGCATTAAGTTTCCTCTCAAAGGCAATACCCTCTTTCCTAGGGTTCCTGTTGAGGATCTGCTTTTTAAGCACATCACAAAGAGTCTGACGCCCTTTGAGGCTTTTGGACATGCCTGTCATGTAGAATTCCTTCAGCCCTGCATCGTCAGTGATACTAGCAAAGTCCTGAGATGAGGAATTAGTGATAGCAAAGGCAGGTGAAGAATTTGTAACAGTTGAAGCATTTGAACATTCAGGTGAAGAATTAGCAAAATCACGTTCAATGCAATTTAAGCATGGAGGAACGAATTCTTCCTGAGAAGCGCTGATTTGTTGAGCAAGTAATGAATCACACTCCTTTTGAAGATCTTCATAACTCACTCTTAGCTTCTCAAGATCTTGCTTTCTTTGAAGAAATTCATAAGACAGTTTCTCATGATCAGACAAGAGAGTGTTATGATGACATTGAAGGCTGTCAAACCTAGATCAAGTCTCAAGATTTTCGATCGAGGATTTAGTGCGATCCATTTCTTCACCTAACATATCATCACTTTTATCTAGCATGTTTTGAACCTTTTCAAAAGCCCTTTGTTGTTTTACGTTAATCTTAGCAAGTTTTGAGTAGCTAGGCTTTAGATCTTCATCAGATTCATTTTCACTAGATTCAGAGGAGGTATATTTGAGTACCTTGGCACCCTTTGCCATGAAGCAATAGGTGGGAGCATAGTCATCACTATCTTCATCAGCTTTGTTGGTGAGGTCATTTTCTTCAGAGTTGAAGATGGACTTGCTGATGAAAGCGATGAGCGAGAGCTAGACTCGCCACACCAGACTCAGATTCTTCTGATGCCTCCTCTTCCTCATATTCCTCAGATTCAGCTTCAGAGTCCATTTCCTTGCCATTGAATGCCCGAGCCTTCTTGGAGCTGCTTTTCTTGTGAGAAGAGGGCTTTGAGGATTTTGATGATGCAGATTTTGATGATTTTTTCTTCTTCTTAGCGTCATCAGAACTGTAATCCTTGTATTTCTTCTTCTTTAATTCCTTTTCCCACTGAGGACAATCTTGAATGTAGTGACCAAGTTTCTTGCATTTGTGGCAAAGTCTTCTCTTATAGTCAGTGGATGAGGAATCACTGCTCCTTGAGGATTTTCCAAAGCGACCACGTCTTGTGAACTTCTGGAATTTCACAAGCAGTGCTAGCTCCTTGCTCAATTCTTCAGGATCTCCAAGGCTACTACCAGAGTCTTCATAATCAGATTCGCATACGCCTTGGCCTTCGTGGCACGTGATTTTCCATAGCTAGAACCATAGAGATCTCTCTTTTCACAAGCTGGAACTCATGAGTATTTAGCCTCTCGAGGATATCACCTGGATCAAGTGACTTGTAGTCGGCACACTCTTGTATCATCGGTGCGGAGTATCAAATGAGGAATCAAGCGATCTCAACAATTTCTTCACCACCTCATGGTCGGTGATGTCAGTGGCACCAAGCGCTTGAAGCTCATTTGAGATGTCAGTGAGGCGATCGAAGGTTTGTTGAACATTTTCGTTGTCGAGTCTTTTGAAGCGGTTGAAGAGATCGCGAAGAACATCAACTCGAGAGTCACGCTGAGTTGAGACTCCTTCATTTACTTTGGACAGCTTGTCCCGATGAGCTTAGCAGTTTCCAAAGCACTCACTCTTCCATATTGTCCTTTGCTCGGATGGCCACATATGTTATTCTTCGCTTGAGAATCGAGTTGCTTGAATCTCTTCACATCGACAAAGATTCGGAGAAGGTGAGACCGAGGAACACCATTTTCCACAACATACCGTAGATCGTTGTCAATTGCCTCAAGATGCATTCGCATCTTGTTCTTCCAGTAGGGGTAGTCCGTCCCATCAAAGGTAGGACACCCAGCTAAGACCTTGATCATACCTGCGGTTGACATAACTAAAACTCCAGGTGGTTAAACCAAAATCACACAGAACAAGGGAGTACCTTGCTCTCATACCAATTGGAAGTGCGTTATATCGACTAGAGGGGGGTGAATAGGCGATTTTTATGAATTCTTCAATGAGGAATTTGCCGGTGAGGAAATTCCTAAGTGAAGAACTACTTGCAGCGGAATAAGTACTCGTAAGTAAGCATAAGAGAATGCGGACATGGTCATCATGATGAAATGAAGACAATCAAAGAGTACGTAAATCGTAAACACAGGATAGCACAAGATGAAGACAAACAGATCAAGAAATTGAACCGAGGAAATTGAGAAAGTCTTGATCAAAGTCTTCAAACACAGATATGAATGAACACTCAACACAAAGTAATGAGGAAATGAAAGGGTTGAGGAAATAGAACCGATTAGGTTGGTGAAGAACAATGATTTGGTAGACCAGGTTCCAAGCTTTGTCTCGGTTGTACGTCTGGTTGGAGCGGCTGAGTATTTAAACTCGAGGACACACAGTCCTGGACACCCAATCGCTGAGCACGCAGCTCAAGACACCAAGTCCTCACCGTATTCTCCTTGAACTAAGGTCATACAGACCTCGTCCAATCACTCGTGGTAAGTCTTCAGGCGACTTCCAAACCTTCACAGACTTGGTCACTCGGTGATCCACAATTCCTCTTGGATGCTCTAGACCATGACGCCTAACCGTCTAGAAGAAGCACAGTCTTCAAAGGTAACAAGCGTCGGATCCACGCAGGATCAATCTCTTCAGTGATGCTCAATCACTTTGGGTTTGTAGGGGTTTGGTTTTTGGGTTTTTCCTCACTCGATGATTTTCGCTCAAAGTCATCGGAGGATGGGTTGCTCTCAAATGACAAGTGTCAAGTTCTCTCGGAGCAGCCAACCAGCTAGTGGTTGTAGTGGGCGGCTATTTATAGCCTAGGGAGCAGCCCGACATGATAAGACATAAATGCCCTTCAATGATATGACCGTTAGGTGGATAAGATATTTTAGGGACAGGCGCCAAGACATCATCATGATCGGAAATTTGACTTTCAAATTCCTCGGGGCTATCATGTTCCTCATCGTAGGCAATCCGCCTTTGGTGAATTCCTAACTCCTCGGTCAGAACAAATTCCTCAAATGACGGAAGAACTTTGTCTCTCACATCAAGAAATTGACCTAACAAGATGAGATTTCCAAAGGCTTCACTCGAAGGGATTGGTAGGTGTAGGATTTTGAGTTGAGCATCACATGGAAATTTTTCCTTAGTATTTCCTTGACCCCTTTAACAAAGACGGTATTTCCTATGACTCAAGAAAGAGAAAGCGAAACTACGAAAACAAAAGTCTTCACGCTTCATGTTCCTCAAATGAATACCAAGTCTTCAAGGTCACACCAATTTCTTCACTTTCAAAGTCTTGAGAAAGTCTTGAGAATATCAAAGTCTTGATCGAAGAACTTCATTTTTAGGAATTCGACTTTCTCTGTAAATATCAAATTCCTCATAGACTTATAGACCTGTGTACACTCATAAACACATTAGTCCCTTAAACTATAAGTCTTCAATACACCAAAATGACTAAGGGGCACTAGATGCACTTACAAATATTATAGACTGTGTAAATGGATTGCTTGAGGAATGTGAGATCGTGCCTTAATTTGTACATCCATGTTCTTGCACAGTTTGCAGATTTTGGTCTTTTATGCTAGCTGATTTTTTCTAGAGAAAGATATATATTTCTGCAAGTTCTCTTGCCGTTGGCAGCAGCGGTGAGCATAGGGGCAGCGGTCGCGGTTGCCCGAGGAGCACAACCGCACGGGGGGTTGGTCATGCTGCGGCCAGAGCAGAGCGGAGGAGGTCGATGCAGGGTCACGTGCAAGGGTCATGCTGCACGGGGCGTGATGGGGTGACCGGGGAGCGCTCGCCGTCCAGCAAGAGAAGGCTTCTTTTCTTTCCGTGCCGCCATGCGCCCCTCACCCATGCTCGTCCTCCGGTGAGCCCTCCTCTCTCTTGCCTCCTCCCTCCCCTGCCCTCTTCTCTTCCTAACTTCTCCTCCTCCTCCTCCTCCGATCTCTCCATTTTCAGTTTCTATTTGTGCTCCATTTTAAGTTTCTGTTTATGCTTTGATTTGTTGTATAGGGTCAATGAAACTTGAAAGAATGGTCAATTGTGTAGGATCCAGATTTATATAGTATTTATGAAAAAAAATACGGGCTTGTTCATGGAGGCGTTAAGCCAGAGATTTTTCTACATGGCCAACCCGGAACACCTGATGAGAAGAAGCTTTTTTTGATTGACCTCGGGTTTAGTATGTCGTGGAAAATTTCTTGTGATAGATACATTATTCTTTGCTAAGAGTTGAGTAATTTTTCACACACAACAGATAAGGATTCTGCATAGCATTCTCTGCCATAACTGTATTAAATACCTAATATCATATAAACAAGTACTCACTCCCACGATTTGTACTATTAGCATCAAGATGGAAGGAAACATCATCTCGACAACATGTTGACTATGATCAGAGGCGTGATATTTTTAGGTTTGCTTTTCCCAAGAATCAATTATTTTCTGTCTCAAATCAGTTTTGTGATTAACTAATTATTACCTTCTTTTAGACAGGGGCACAATAAGATATGCTAGCGTGTATGCCCATTTGGGTCATATTGATAGCAGAAGGGATGAGCTGGAATCACTAGCATAGATCCTTTTAGTGATGTTAGTTAGCCATCTTTCTCCTCCTTAGCTCCATTTTCTCCTTGGTATTTGTTTTGGTGTAGGCCGGAGCTAAATTCAGTTTTGTCTACATTGAGCTGCAGGTTCTTTGATGCATTTTTAAGTGGAACCTCACTTCTCATGGTTTGCCTGAACAATGGTTAGCTTGTTGTACAATTAAAATCAATGAACTCATACATTACGCTTGGAGCTGCGTGTTATATGACAGTTCCCTTTCTTATTCTTACCGTCTCATGTTTTGCTAGAGAAAAATCAAGCATGAGACGTGTGTTAGAATGATGAATTTGATTATTAAAAAGAATGATGTAATATATAGAGCACATGGAATGCAGTAGACACATGTTTTCAAACACAATCTTCCCTTGTTTTTTCATATAAAGGAGCTCAAGTACTTATCATGTGTGCTTCATCAAACCTAAGGTTATTACCAGATTCAGGTTTTTAAAACTACACACAATTTAAAATGCACATGCGTTCATATACAACAAGGATCCACAACTTTTTTGTACATTGGGTTTAAAATTGTTGGCATAGCTGCTTGTGCAAAATTACTAACAAATATTTTTTTAAGCACACATGGTTTTAAATGCATCTCTATGCCATTTGGCGTCTCGCCGCCGTGCGTAGGCCACCTCTCGCTGCAGGCATGCCGGTCCCATCCTTGCCTGTGCACATCTTCCTCATGGGGCCATGGAACACGTTGAGCAGCAGTGCTACGAACCCCAAAAAACTAATATGAGATTAGTTAAATTCAGTTGAAATGAGGAACCCAGTAGTGCCGCCTTTGTTCTTGATTATATTCAATTTAAAATGAGGGACCTGTAGTGCCATCTCTGTTCTTCAGTTAAATTCAGCTGAGAAGAGGAACCATTTTTACGTGCTGCTCATGAAAATTAAATTAGTACTAATACAAATTCATCTATGGTTCTTGTTTATGACTTAGATATCTTTGTGAATTCAGGAGTGATGCTACATGTATTGTCTATCATGAAGAGATGACAACACTGGAGAAGCTGCTTTGTGGGCACTTGTTCTATGTGTGTTGTTTGAGGTCATGGCTAGAGCACCAACATACTTGCCCCACATGTAGAGCTCCCATTGCCCCCCGGGACAATGGACGTGTTGCATCAGCGCGACGACATGGAGCTCAACCCAGAGTTCAGCTTGGTGAGCTTCCTTTTGTTGTTCTGTTTTTGTTTTGCATTTTGTACTCAACCATTTCTATCAGTGAGTGCTAGATTCAGCAATTCTACCAGTCAGTGCTACATTCGGAAAATATTATGTATGTGATTACTAACAGTGAGGAAAACCATCTGCAGGCATTGGCGCTCTAGGTTCAGAGGAGAAACAAGTGAGAACGCGAACATGCGCCTAGCAAAACTTGAGGCCGTTGCTTCAACTACTTCCTTATATGGGAGATCCTTTGCTTATCCTCCAACAAACACCTTGAATAGGTATATTTTTTCATCATTGTTGTTACTTCTATGTAATAGCGTGAAACGGTAAGCTTTTAGAGATTCCGCTTGGAATACTTTAATATTATCAGAAATTTTGACTTTGGTATTTTATCACAGATCATCAATTTTGCAACTTAGAATTTGTATATACATCACATTCCTAAACTTACACCACTAGGCCAGGCCATTCAAGGTTCATGCAAGCCTCGCTGCTACTACAGTTTGGTTCTTAGCTATGCATGCGACTAGTCTAATCGACAAGACAGAAACCTATGGGAGGAATCAAAGGCACACATCTAACCTATGGGAAATGAGCAAACACGTCGAGCCACTACCAGATTCCCGCCCTTCCCTATACATGTGGGCCCATCCATGAGGTATTAACCAGCCCCATGGACAAAGTCAAAACCCATTGCAAAGGTGACCTCATCTTTGAAGGATACCAAACAAAGCATCATGTTTCTCTATGAGTGTGTGATAAGATGATATGAACCCCTTTGTGGCTTTGTGTATGTGAGTTCAAATTTGAAGTACACTGATGGTGCAAAGTGACCATTTGTTCCTTATGCGGAATGGCATGTTCCTCTGGTTGCTTCCGATAATAAAAGTAAGGCTGAGGTTGAGGCAATTCTTTGGTCACTCATAGGGGAAATGGGCTTACTACTCTCTATTATTCTTTCTATAAAATAATAGATGCACACGGTTTGCAGCTTGCATAGAAACCCTTCATGAACAGAGGAATCCTTCCAAAATGTTACTATTCAGGTGTATACCCTGACAATATTAGGCATTCACATTGTCCTTTGATTTGTTCGTTCATACTGCATTAGTTTTCTTCAGTTATAGCCGGTTTTATTTTGTGATTCGAACCCATCCATTTGTCTTATTTTCATTTGTTTCTTACAAATTCTTTCTGGTAAGAAGATGTTGTCTTTCAGTTGTATATTTGTTCTCTTGTTTTCATTTGTTTCTCATGCAAGGGTTCTCTCAAAAATTATTTTTATAGGCAAGTCGAAACTGAAAAGGTGATCTAGGACAAGTGGAAGGAGGGAAGTCGTTGTAAGATTGATAATAACTTACCTCCGCTCTGACAAGAGCATGCTCGTTCCGAACTTTTCTTACAAAAAGTAATTTATCTGTAGCAAGTGTTTCCATTGGAACTATCGAATTCAAACTCCTAGATGTCCATGTCTGGTTGTAGGACTTTGTCCTGGCAGAGATACCCCATGTGATACCTTTGTGAATTCTTTCACAGTTACGTAAAGTGCTGCTGATTTTAACAAAATCTCTCTGTCCAAAAAACAATATAATTCAAGCTCCCAGAAGAGCTTGTTCATTCAGACCTTTACTTTCATTACAACTATAGCAGTGACCTCTTTTATTTGTCTATGTATAGATCATATGCATAAATAGTTGAAAATGGTGTCAGAATGGTGTATTTTTAGCTAATTTTTACAATACGCCTAAATGATCTCTAAAAATTACAAGATACTAAGGGAACAAAATTGTTTCAAAACACTCTGTGTTTGAATTTGGACCTTGCACAATTTGGTTCTATGTTAATCGAATAAGATAACAAAATATGCATGCTCAAGTATATATAATATTCCCTCCATTTCTAAATATTTGTCTTTCTAGACATTTCAAATGGACTACCACATACGAATGTATGTAGACATATTTTAGAGTGTATATTCACTCATTTTGCTCCATATGTAGTCACTTGTTGAAATATTTAGAAAGACAAATATTTAGGAACAGAGGGAGTATATTTGCAAAGATAAAGTATACTACATTTTTCGTATTCACGGGTTTGAATTAGTACCTAAGTTGTTTCTAAAGCCTACTTCTATTATAAGTCAAATATTTTCATAGACTTCAGATTGACATAGTATTTGTGCTTTCTCAAACATAAAGTTATTGAAAAATGTAAATCTTTTCTACGCGCACATAGTTTCGAATGGGGCTATATGTGGCGTTAGATTTGTTACCGTATGTGCTTTCCCACAACTAAAACAGCTAAATTTCTTTTCAATGTGAATATGGATTTAGCGTGTCTCTGCGCCATTTGGGGCAACGAGTTTTCAAGCACATATAGAATATTTCCAAGCACATAACCATATTTTCAATATAGCATGGTTTAACACATGAGCTTTCTGCTATCAATATTGAATATATCCTTGAAAAATGAAACTATTTTCATCGACAACATGGACTTTAGCGGGTGTTTGCGCCATTTGGCGCAACGGGTCAACTAGTCTAGCTATATTAAGGGATCGGTAGATAGCATATGTGTGAGAGATATTATTATACTTTGAGACATTAGTGGTTGTGGGTGGGCGGAATTAAAGGGGTGGGCGTGTTAGACATAGAGAGCGTGTGTGTTTTTGTGTGAGAGACTTGTAGGACGGGGTAGAAAGACGAATTTAACCCTGACGGAGGGAGAGAAATACATGAAGTGCGGGTGTGTGATTCCGATGCCCGCAGGGAAATGAGATATGTATGCGTGTGAGAGAGTTTGCACAATTCATTCACGTATCACTATCTAGTGATCGTGGACGTGCATCCCTTGAACATAAGTCAATATCTACTTCGTATCGTGGCTAAAGGTACAATATCGATTCAACGCTATAAAGATTGGACACTCACATATCACATTTTTTCTATTTAAATAAACCTTTTCAGTTGTGCATGCCAAAGTTACAGTGATGTTTCTTCAAACAACCAATGTAGCTATCATGTACGCATTCAAATTCATTAGTCTTGGATGATTTAAGTTTCTATTTTGAAGTAATATAGGTAATATTCATATATGAATTCAACGGGTACGCAATTTATGAAATGGAGGCTATGTAATCATATGAGGTAACACTTTTAAGTAGGTAACTACAATATCCATTTCTTTTTGTGCGCCTCTACACTAACACGTCAATGCATTATGTTTAAAGCGAATAACCAATGGCACTAAATTATCTATTTACACGAGAAATACATAGGCTCAGCGTTTGATCCCTTTTTTGTGAACGCTACACCCGTACGATTGGCCGCGCCCATGTGACCGTCCAAGTTATCGGCGCATCTTCCCGAGTTATTGTCTTTTTTTCTGGGGTGGACTTCACACCAGTTATTAATCACGACGCGTGCCCGTGTACACAGTCCTAGCATGACCTTCCGCTAGCACGGTCCAAAATTAGTTGAAACTGGATACGAACGATCCTGGGCGGCAAAATCTCCGCCTCCTTCTAAAACTTCCGCCACCTTAGTCTTTAGCATGCGAAATCCCCTTTGTCCTTGGTGCACAGAGACCAACAGTTACAATACCGCCCTCATCTACATGATAGGTCGGGGCTGCTTTAGTAACTTCGGTTCCCCCACTACACGGCACCCCTGCTTCCTCTACCCCTCCCAAGAAAAACGACTAACTCCACAGCACCAGAGCATCTTACATCACGCCGTCCGTACTTCATCGGCCTTTCTACCCCTCCCCTCTCGAAACCCTAGACTGCTCATCCACCGGCGTACCAGAGCCCATTCACTGCCAGTGGCGTCCACCTCGCCGGATCTGCTTCTGCGGCCGCATCTACCCCTCCCACCTCCCTAGAAACAAGTAGACTGCTCATCCACCACTGTACCACAGCCCATTCAGTGCCGGCCTTGTCCACGGCGCCGGATCTGCTTCGCCGGTACTCTCGTCAACCGTCGCGCATCTGCAGCGGCTCATTCGTACTCCCCACCGGAGACGCTTCGTCCACACCCCCCGGAGCCGCCTGCTACGTCTTGAGCTTGCGTTGGTTTTGCCCGAAGAGGAGAGGATGATGCATCAGAGTAGCGTAAGTATTTCCCTCAGTTTTTGAGAACCAAGGTATCAACCCAGTAGGAGGCCACGCACAAGTCCCTCGTACCTGCACAAAACGATAGCTACTCGCAACCAACGCGATTAGGGGTTGTCAATCCCTTCACGATCACTTATGGGAGTGAGATCAGATAGAGATGGTAGATAATATTATTGGTATTTTTGGTATATAGATGCAAAGTGAAAAGTAAAAGGCAAAGTAAAAACAAAGCAAGTATTAAAGTGATGGAGATTGATATGATGAGAATAGACCCAGGGGCCATAGGTTTCACTAGAGGCTTCTCTCAAGAGCATAAGTATTCTACGGTGGGTGAACAAATTACTTTTGAGCAATTGACATAATTGAGCATAGTTATGAGTATATCAAGGTATGATCATGTATATAGGCATCACGTCCAAGACAAGTAGACCGAAACGATTCTGCATCTACTACTATTACTCCACTCATCAACCGCTATCCAAAGATGCATCTAGAGTATTAAGTTAAAAGCAGAGTAACGCCTTAAGCAAGATGACATGATGTAGAGGAATAAATTCATGCAATATGATAAATACCCCATCTTGTTATCCTCGATGGCAACAATACAATACGTGCCTTGCAACCCTTTACATCCTTTGGGTAAGGACACCGCAATATTGAACCCAAAGCTATGCACTTCTCCCATTGCAAGAACTACCAATCTAGTTGGCCAAACCAAACGGATAATTCGAAGAGACTTGCAAAGATAACCAATCATACATAAAAGAATTCAGAAAAGATTCAAATATTATTCATAGATAAGCTGGATCATAAACCCACAATTCATCGGTCTCAACAAACACACCGCTAAAAGAAGATTACATCGAATAGATCTTCACGAGAGAGGGGGAGAACATTGTATTGAGATCCAAAAAGAGAGAAGAAGCCATCTAGCTACTAGCTATGGACCCGAAGGTCTGAAGTAAACTATTCACACTTCATTGGAGGGGCTATGGTGATGATGTAGAAGCCCTCCGTGGTGGATGCCCACTCCGTGAGCCTGCAACAGGCCCCATGATGGGATCTCGTGGATACAGGAAGTTGCGGCGGTGGAATTTGGTTTTTGGCTCCTGTTCTGATCGTTTGGGGGTACGTAGGTATATATAGGAGGAAGGAGTACGTCGGTGGAGCGACAGGTGCCCACGAGGCACGGGCGCGCCCAAGGGGCGCCTCACCTCGTGACCGCCTCTCGTTCCTTGGAGTAGGGTCCAAGTCTCCTGGATCACGTTCGGTGAGAAAATCACGTTTCCGAAGGTTTCATTCCGTTTGGACTCCGTTTGATATTCTGTTTCTTCGAAACACTGAAATAGGCAAAAAACAACAACAATTCTGGGCTGGGCCTCCGGTTAATAGGTTAGTCCCAAAAATAATATTAGTCCAAAACAGTAGATAAAGTAGCATGGAGCAATCAAAAATTATAGATATGTTGGAGACGTATCAGGCATCCCCAAGCTTAATTCTTGCTCGTCCTCGAGTAGGTAAATGATAAAAAGAGAATTTTTGATGCGGAGTGATACTTTGGCATAATTTCAATGTAAATCTTCTTAATTGTGGTATGAATATTTAGATCCGAAAGATTCAAGACAAAAGTTCATATTGACATAGAAATAATAATACTTCAAGAATACTAACTAAGCAATTATGTCTTCTCAAAATAACATGGCCAAAGAAAGTTATCCCTACAAAATCATATAGTCTGGCTATGCTCCATCTTCCCCACACAAAATATTTAAATCATGCACAACCCCGTTGGCAAGCCAAGCAATTGTTTCATACTTTAACATTTTCAAAACTTTTTCAATCTTCACGCAATACATGAGCGTGAGCCATGGATATAGCACTATATGTGGAATAGAATGGTGATTGTGGAGAAGACAAAAAGGAGAAGATAGTCTCACATCAACTAGGCGTATCAACGGGCTATGGAGATGCCCATCAATAGATATCAATGTGAGTGAGTAGGGATTGCCATGCAACGGATGCACTAGAGCTATAAGTATATGAAAGCTCAACAAAAGAAACTAAGTGGGTGTGCATCCAACTCGCTTGCTCACGAAGACCTAGGGCATTTTGAGGAAGCCCATCATTGGAATATACAAGCCAAGTTCTATAATGTAAAATTCCCACTAGTTTATGAAAGTGACAAAATGAGAGACTCTCTATCATGAAGATCTTGGTGCTACTTTGAAGCACAAGTGTGGTAAAAGTATAGTAACATTGTCCCTTCTCTCTTTTTCCCTCATTTTTTTTATTTGGGCCTTTTTTATGGCCTCTTTTTTTTCTTTCATTTTTTTCTTTTTTTCGTCCGGAGTCTCATCCCGACTTGTGGGGGAATCATAGTCTCCATCATCCTTTCCTCACTGGGACAATGCTCTAATAATGATGATCATCACACTTTTATTTACTTACAACTCAACAATTACAACTCGATTCTTAGATCAAAATATGACTCTATATGAATGCCTCCGGTGATGTCGGGAAATGCAATGAAACATGAGTGACATGTATGAAAGAATTATGAACGGTGGCTTTGCCACAAATACGATGTCAACTACATGATCATGCTAGCAATATGACAATGATGGAGCGTGTCATAATAAACGTAACGGCGGAAAGTTGCATGGCAATATATCTCGGAATGGCTATGGAAATGCCATAATAGGTAGGTATGGTGGCTGTTTTGAGGAAGATATATGGTGGGTGTATGATACCGGCAAAAAGTGTGCGGTATTAGAGAGGCTAGCAATGGTGGAAGGATGAGAAAAAGTGCTTATAATCCATGGACTCAACATTAGTCATAAAGAACTCATATACTTATTGCAAAAATCTAGAAGTTATCAAAGCAAAGTATTACGCGCATGCTCCTAGGGGGATAGATTGGTAGGAAAAGACCATCGTCATTCCCCGGCCGCCACCCATAAGGAAGACAATCAATAAATAAATCATGCTCCGAAGTTCATCACATAATGGTTCACCATACGTGCATGCTACGGGAATCACAAACTTCAACACAAGTATTCTTTAAATTCACAACTACTCAACTAGCATGACTCTAATATCACCATCTTCATATCTTAAAACAATTATCAAGCATCAAACTTATCTTAGTATTCAACGCACTCAAAAGAAAGTTTCACATATCTTGAATACCAAGTATATTAACATTAAGCAAATTACCATGCTATTAACGACTCTCAAAATAATCTAAGTGAAGCATGAGAGATCAATAGTTTCTTTAAAACAAATCCACCACCGTGCTCTAAAAGATCTAAGTGAAGCACTAGAGCAAAAATTATCACGCTCAAAAGATATAAGTGAAGCACTATGAGCAAAACTATCAAGCTCAAAAGATATAAGTGAAGCACATAGAGTATTCTATCAAATTCCAATTCATGTATGGCTCTCTCAAAAGGTGTGTACAGCAAGGATGATTGTGGTAAACTAACAAGCAAAGATGCAAATAATACAAGACGCTCCAAGCAAAACACTTATCATGTGGTGAATAAAAATATAGCTCCAAGTAAATTACCGATGGAAGTGGACGAAAGAGGGGATGCCTTCCGGGGCATCCCCAAGCTTTGACTTTTTGGTGTCCTTGTATTATCTTGGGGGTTCCATGGGCACCCTCAAGCTTAGGCTCTTTCCACTCCTTGTTCCATAATCCATCAAAAGAATTCACCCAAAACTTGAAAACTTCACAACACAAAACTCAATAGAAATCTCGTGAGCTCCGTTAGAGAAAGAAAACAAAAGACTACTTTAAGGTACTGTAATGAACTCATTCTTTATTTATATTGGTGTTAAACCTACTGTATTTCAACTTCTCTATGGATTATAAAATATTTTACTAGCCATAGATTCATCAAAATAAGCAAACAACACACGCAAAACAGAATCTGTCAAAAACAGAACAGTCTGTAGTAATCTGTAACTAACTCAAACATCTGGAACACCAAACATTCTACCAAACTTAGACGACCTAGAAAATTAGTTCATTGACCAGAAGCAATTGGATACAGTATTTTATCACGTTCTGGTGATTTTTAATAATTCGGGCACTGAGCACAAAGTTTCTGGAAATTGCAGCAAGATCAAATAACTATCATCCAAGAAGATCCAATAGGTCAAGCTTGGCACAAACACTAATTAAAACATAAAACCACATCTAAACAGAGGCTAGATGGATTATTTATTCCTAAACATAAGAAAAAATAAAAAAAATAAAAATAAAATTGGGTTGCCTCCCAACAAGCGCTATCGTTTAACGCCCCTAGCTAGGCATAAAAGCAAGGATAGATCTAGGTATTGCCATCTTTGGTCGGCAATCCATAAGTGGCTCTCATGATAGATTCATATGGTAATTTTATTTTATTTCTAGGGAAGTGTTCCATGCCCTTCTTTAATGGAAATTGGATCTAATATTCCCTTCCTTCATATCAATAGTTGCACCAATCGTTCTAAAGAAAGGTCTACCAAGAATAATAGGACATGAAGGATTGCAATCTATATCAAGAACAATAAAATCTATGGGCACATAATTCCTATTGCAACAATAAGAACATCATTAATTCTTCCCATAGGTTTTTTTAATAGTGGAATCCGCAAGATGCAAGTTTAGAGAGCAATCATCAAAGTCACAGAAATCTAGCAAACCACACAAAGTTTTGGGAATAGTGGAGACACTAGAACCCAAATCACACAAAGCATGAAACTCATAATATTTAATTTTAATTTTAATAGTAGGTTCCCACTCATAATAGAGTTTTATAGGGATAGAAACTCTCAGCTCAAGTTTTTCTTCATAAGATTGCATCAAGGCATCAACAATGTGTTCGGTAAAGGCCTTATTTTGACTATAAGCATGAGGATAATTTAGCACGGATTGCAACAAGGAAATACAATCAATTAAAGAGAAATTTTCATAATTAAATTCCTTGAGATCCAATATAGTGGGTTTAGCAACATCTAGGTTTTTATTTCTTTCAATTCCACATTTATCAATTTCATCATCAAGATCTAAAAACTCTGAATTCTTAGAACACCTTCTAGGTAAAGGAAGATCATATTCAGTTTCATCAAGATTCATATTGCAAAACAAAGATTTAATGGGGGACACATCAATAACTTTTAGATCTTTATCTTGATTTTCATAGGAATTAGAAGAACACGCTTTAATAAAGGCATCTTTGGAACCACGCATCCTAGCGGTTCTTTCTTTGCACTCATCAATGGAAATTCTCGTAGCTTTGAGAGACTCATTGATATCATGCTTAGGTGGAATAGATCTAAGCTTTAAAGAATCAACCTCAAGAGAAATTCTATCAACGTTCCTAGCCAAATCATCAACTTTAAGCAATTTCTATTCAAGCAAAGCATTAAAATTCTTTTGTGAATTCATAAACTCTTTAACACTACTCTCAAATTCAGAGGGCATCTTATTAAAATTTCCATAAGAGTTGTTGTAGGAATTTTCCATAATTATTAGAAGGATTACTAGGATAAGGCCTAGGATTAAAATTCCCTCTATACGCGTTGTTACCAAAATTATTCCTACCAACAAAATTCACATCCATAGATTCATTATTATTCTCAATCAAGGTAGACAAAGGCATATCACATAAATCAACGAAGCTATTCAGATGAGTAGCGGCATCTTCACTAGGAAGGCCGGCGAATTGATCTTTCATAACAAGATTCAACAAAGCAGTATTGATTTGTAAGATTCAAGATTGGCAAGAGGAGCAATCGGAGTGCTAAGGAAATCATTATTATTGGTATTGGTGAAGTCACACAATTTGGTAGCATCTTGAGCCATCGCGACAAACAAGCAATCCAACACAAGAACAAACAAGCGGACGAGGAAAAGGCAACGGGAAAAAGAGAAGGAGATTCGGAAAGAGAGGGCGAATAAAACGGCAAGGGTGAAGTGGGGGAGAGGAAAACGAGAGGCAAATGGAAAATAATGTAATGCGAGAGATAGGGATTGTGATGGGTACTTGGTATGTTGACTTTTGCGTAGACCCCCCGGCAACGGCGCCAGAAATGGCTCGTTGTCGGGAGTCAAATCTTGACTTGACTTAGCGTAAGCCTCCCCGGCAACGGCGCCAGAAATCCCTCTTGCTACGTCTTGAGCTTGCGTTGGTTTTCCCCGAAGAGGAGAGGATGATGCAGCAGAGTAGCGTAAGTATTTCCCTCAGTTTTTGACAACCAAGGTATCAATCCAAAGAGGAGGCCACGCACAAGTCCCTCGTACCTGCACAAAACGATAGCTACTCGCAACCAACGCGATTAGGGGTTGGCAATCCCTTCATGGTCACTTACGAGAGTGAGATCTGATAGAGATGATAGCTAATATTTTTGGTATTTTTGGTATATAGATGCAAAGTGAAAAGTAAAAGGCAAAGTAAAACCAAAGCAAGTATTAGAGTGATAGAGATTGATATGATGAGAATAGACCCAGGGGCCATAGGTTTCTCTAGAGGCTTCTCTCAAGAGCATAAATATTCTATGGTGGGTGAACAAATTACTGTTAAGCAATTGATAGAATTGAGCATAGTTATGAGTATATCTAGGTATGATCATGTATATAGGCATCACGTCCAAGACAAGTAGATCAAACGATTCTGCATCTACTACTATTACTCCACTCATCGACCGCTATCCAGCATGCATCTAGAGTATTAAGTTAAAAACAGAGTAACGCCTTAAGCAAGATGACATGATGTAGAGGAATAAATTCATGCAATATGATAAATACCCCATCTTGTTATCCTCGATGGCAAAAATACAATACGTGCCTTGCAACCCTTTACATCCGGGTAAGGACACCGCAAGATTGAACCCAAAGCTATGCACTTCTCCCATTGCAAGAACTACCAATCTAGTTGGCCAAACCAAACGGATAATTCAAGAGACTTGCAAAGATAACCAATCATACATAAAAGAATTCAGAGATGATTCAAATATTATTCATAGATAAGCTGGATCATAAACCCACAATTCATCGGTCTCAACAAACACACCGCAAAAAGAAGATTACATCGAATAGATCTCCCCGAGAGAAGGGGAGAACATTGTATTGAGATCCAAAAAGAGAGAAGAAGCCATCTAGCTACTAGCTATGGACCCGAAGGTGCAAGTAAACTACTCACACTTCATCGGAGGGGCTATGGTGATGATGTAGAAGCCCTCCGTGGTGGATGCCCCTCCGGCGGAGCTCCGGAACAGGCCCCAAGATGGGATCTCGTGGATACAGGAAGTTGCGGCGGTGGAATTAGGTTTTTGGCTCCTGTTCTGACCGCTTGGGGTGCAATGAGGTATATATAGGAGGAAGGAGTACGTCGGTGGAGCGACAGGGGGCCCACGAGGCAGGGGGCGCGCCCTAGGGGGGGCCCCCCACCCTCGTGACCGCCTCTCTCGTTCCTTGGAGTAGGGTCCAAGTCTCCTAGATCATGTTCGGTGAGAAAATCACGTTTCCGAAGGTTTCATTCCGTTTGGACTCCGTTTGATATTATGTTTCTTCGAAACACTGAAATAGGCAAAAAACAGCAATTACATTTGGGCCTCCGGTTAATAGGTTAGTCCCAAAAATAATATAAAAGTGGAAAATAAAGCCTAATATAGTCCAAAACAGTAGATAAAGTAGCATGGAGCAATCAAAAATTATAGATACGTTGGAGACGTATCACTGCCCCACTGATGCCCCCGTCGACGGCCTCTGATCCTCTTCGCCAACACCTTCCTCAACCCTACCGGAGCCGCTTCGCCGACACCATCGTAAACCTTACCGGAGTAGCTTCGCCTATACCATTCTCGACCCTACCGGGGCCGCTTTGCCAACTCACAAGTCCACGGCCTCAGATCCGCTTCCTCGCACCCTCATCCAACCTACCGGAGCAGCTTCTGACGCCCCGTCCACGGCCGCAGATCCGCATCATCGACACCACCGTTAACCCAACCACCGGAGCAGCTTCTGACACCCCGTCCACGGCCGCAGATCCGCATCGTCGACATCATCCTTAACCCAACCACCGGAGCAGCTTCTGACGCCCCGTCCACGACCGCAGATCCCGTGAAGTCGACACCATCCTTAACCCAACCACCGGAGCAGCTTCAAATACGCCCTCGTTCACGGCCATAGATCCGCTTCCCCCACACCGTAGTCCACCCTACCGGATCCGCTCCACAAACACCCTACTCGACAGTTCTAGATCTCCTTACCGGACCCCGACAGCCAGAGCAGCGTCATCACCCTCGATGTTTCTAACCTGATTCCCACCGTCTGGAGAGATGCCAAGCACCCGCCACGGCCTAGGTACTTGTCACCTTTAAACCCGTCCAGCATCACCTGCCTGATGTACTTCAAATATACTAACGGTTCTTGTTACTGTTATGCGGTGGCAAAACTACAAGGACGATGTTTCTTCTGGATCTAAAAGCTTGGCCAACCAAGATTCTGGACTGAGGCATTGCTATGATCTTGTAAGCGCGTCTCTCTCTCTTGTACTGTTCTGTGCCTGCCACCATGCTTTACTAGGATTTTCGACCAGTAATCCTTTTGTGCAGACAATGATTTCTACTACTGGATGCTAAATTAGATATGTAGATGTCATACATGATACTACCTCTTACCTCCATCCTATATATAAGTCTTTCTAGAGATTCCACTCTAGGCTACATACGGAGCAAAATGAGTGGATCTACACTCGAAAATGCATCTATATACATCTGTATGTGGTCCATACTGGAATCTCTACAAATACATATATTTAGGAACAAGGGCAGTACATTACACAAAATCATAGGTTTTTTCGAAAAGGACAAAATCGTAGGTGGCATGTAGGAATTCCAGTGCACTACATTAGGCTCCCTTAGAGTGCCTGCTAGTCCAGCATACAGAGTCATGGCTATTTTATGGTACGCACACAATCGTTAATTGGTGGTTTAAATATGCTAAGGGATATGCAATGTAGTATCATGTAGAGATGTCTGAAATTAGCCGTGTCAACTTGCAGATAGGGTTACACAATGAAAAAGTACAAGATGTATGTGGCAATTTCATGGAACATCGCAGAAAAAGGAGAGGCAGCAGTGAGCCTATACGGTGTGCTATGGTACGTCACTCCTCCATTGCAATCATCATGACATGTTATTTGTATGTCAGTTCTATTAGCCAAGTTTCTTAGGGACAGTTATTACGAGTTATCCTAAGAAAATAAGCACATGTGAACATAAGATCCATGTAATAAGCCAACCAGTTCTTTCCATTGCGTTTTCAGCTTATCTTTGGTATGATCAGTGGAAAGTCTAGATTGCATTATATATTTTTCATTTTTCTGCCCATATGGAAATTAATTTGACTTGCAAACATCACAAATTGAACCCAGTGCAGTAATTAATATGATAGGAAAACAGACCATCACTATTTGCTCAAAATGCAAATACAAAGATACCATCTACTTGGCACAATCTACTTTGGTCAATGTTTTCCATAGAGATCCCATTGCCTAATTTAAGCGAAGAACGCATGACCCACATTTAAATAAAGAACAATTATTTATTGAAATTCGATGGTCCAAGTGGTTGGTTATTATCATATAGCAGCACCACCTGAAAGCATCATATAGCAGCGTGACAGCTCATAGCAACTCATCATACACCAGACGATGCGCAATTCATCATATACAAGCAGCAGCTCATAGCAATTCATCATATAGCAGCAGCAGGAGTAGCTCATAGCAATTCATCATATAGCAGCAGCAGGAGCAGCTCATAGCAATTCATCATATAGCAGCAGCAGGAGCAACTTGTAGCAACTCATCATATAGCAGCAGCAGCTCATAGCAATTCATCCTATAGCAGCAGCAGCAGCTCATACCAACTCATCATACAGCAGCAGCAGCTCATAGTAATTCATCATATAGCAGCCAGCAGGAGCAGCTCATAGCAATGCATCATATAGCAGCAGCAGAAGCAGCTCATAGCAATTCATCGTATAGTGGATCAGAATAAAAATTTGGCAAAAAATCAGGGGAGATCCTCACCTTGTTGGATGAGCTCATCCTTCAACAACACCTCAAGGCCATGGCCTGGGAGGAGGGGAGGGGGATAAGGTGCCTTCTGCCGCAGTGTGGCATCAGCCATAGTTGTGCAGCGCCCGTCGGAGTAGTGCGTTGGACGAATCACAGTGGAGCAGCTGCCGGAGACCATGAGAATGAGGGGCGGCGCCAAAGGGAGGAGCAGCCAGGGAGATTTTCCCCTACCCGCCCGCCATGTAGCCTAGCTGGACATAGCATCTCGAGGACCAGGCCAGATGGGACCAGTGGCGACGGCTCGCTGGAGGAACCCTAGTGCTACGGGCAGGGGATCGAGGTAGAGGGAAAGGGGAGAGGAGATGCAAGTGGGCAGGGCAATGAATGCTTGTGTGTTTGTTTTTACTTGAGGGTCAGGTGTGACACGTCAAGGCCAAGAATTGCATTTTGAGTGTAATATAGGCGACAACAGAGTCATTTCACTATTCCCTTCCCTTCAATTTTTAGTGAGGTTCTACCCAAACACCCCCTCCAAAGCGAAATTAGTTAAGCCCAAGCCCATAACTCAAAAATGACTTCTTTACATCTTTTATGGCTTATTTTGACAATATGCCCTGAAAAGGCGGAATCGAAATGGCCCTTAACCTGCAATTCAATTTTGCGTGCAATGATGAATCACTCGTGCCTGCTATCTGTACATTTAGGCATCATCATACATGGCATAACCTAATACATGTGCATTCCATTGTAGAATCTGGAATATGCAATGTTTATGTTAGTTCATGCGTTGCACATGATGTTTAAATGCCCCTTAAATCTTGTCAGTCAAGTGATGGTCTTTAAGCCTCCTTCTCTGCTTCTTTTCTTGATATGTAAGATTTGCTCACACATCTGTTCAATTGCTTGTTTGCATCAGCCAGCCATACTAGGACTGTTTGCTTTGATTACTTGTTGTTCTTGACCTAACACTCTAACAAAGCTTGTCAACGATTTAAACACTAAGGGCTGCTGTAGTGGGGCCTTGTCTAACTCATAGGTGACATAAAGGTTTGGTGTACACTCTGATGGGCTCTCCAAGAGTACCTGGAGATCCAGTTCGAAGGTATGCCTAGTTTTTACATAGTGCAGACATAGTAAATGCTCATTTCATTGTGTGCAAGTGTAAGAGATGCGGCATGTTTCATTATGTGGTGTTGTTTTTTTAGAATCTCATCCTTTTGTGTTCACATACTGGAAAGTATGCATATTTATCTTCCAAGGAGACGAGTAACTAGTTTGTGTCACCTTGCAGAGGGGGTGCAATGAAGATAAGATTGAGGATTTCCAAGTACAAGATGTTAGTAAGGAGCCTTGCAAGAGAAGTAGGAGCTATTTGACCCTCTTCAACCTGCTAAGGTAAGTCACCATATGCAACTCAACAGTTCAATTCCTTGTTTGTTTCAGGGCATAGTTAATTTTCTCTTTTCAATTGCTTTATTTGTCCTCACTTAATGAGATGCCCAAATAATCATGCACGATGTTCGGTACTTGTATCACTATTAGTTGACATAATTAAAGGCCTTACCATTTAATTACTCTGCCAAGTGTGCTGAAGCTTTGAAGTCTATTAACCAACTATTATTGCATGAGGCTCACAATCTAGTTTATACTACGCTAATGATTGCATAGTTTTGCCTATTGTAGTATGTTTGTATGAAACCCTCTGCTATTCATTATGCTCCCTAAAACTTTAATTGAGGTACATAACGGCCAACTGCTTGCTTACTTATATGCGACGTGCTGTCTAAATTTGTAACTTGTCTGTGTTTTCGATTGGGCCCCAACATCATGCTCCTCTGGTGAGCTAAGAGGGATTTCTGTATGCAGGCTGCATAGACTATCTTTTTATAATTTTTAAAATATCACCTGCTTATGCTTCATGACGTGTAAAATTTTTTGTGTGAAAGTGACGTGTAACATTATTGTTAGTCATGTTTTGCCATGTAGTACAAAATAGTGTCTTGTTCGCTTTCATTTGTAACTATATTTTGCCCTAGTCATGTGTACTTACGTAAACATTTCAGGATGAAGTGACATCAACAAAAAATCTGAAAGACGATGCGGCATGGCCGTTACCGAATGATTATGGATTGGAATTGGAATGTGCTGATGTTCTCGAGCATCAACTAGAGGTGGCAAGACAACGTGTACATGATTGTCAACGTATAATCAACAAGTTGAGACTGGACATGCAGGTATTAGATGTAGGAGTCAAAAAAATGAAACAAGACACCGAGGTAACCATGAAGGAATTGGAGATTTTGCAGACTGAAATTTGTGCTATCTAAATCCGGCCAATCCTATTTTCTGAAGAGATTATAGTTCAAATGGAGTTAAGTTGATGCGTCCATGATGTATGAGTTGTATTTGCCCAGTGTATGTTATTTGCTGTTTGTGTATGCTTTATTATCACCTCTGCCGAACCATAATGCCCAGTGGGTATAATCGGCTGTAATTTCTTTATTGTATAGTGTAGGATTATTCTACCTTTCTATGCCTTGATCTCTTTGTTGTATAGTGTATGCTTTTTAGAGGTGATAGTATTGAGTAGGATAATTCTTTGAATATGCTATATCGTTCAAACGGGGGCCAACTCGCCCGACCATGGGCCTTCACGGGCCGTCGGATCCATGGGCCTTCTACGTCTCGTAGGATCCATGGGCCTTCTACGTCTCGTAGGATCCATGGGCCTTCTACGTCTCGTAGGATCCATGGGCCTTCTATGTCTCATAGGATCCATGGGCCTTCTACGTCTCGTAGGATCCATGGGCCTTCTACGTCACATAGGATCCATGGGCCGCCGACTAATTTATGGGTCTTGTACGGGCCTTTAATGGGCGTGAAGCAGACCTACAATGGAAATCATACGTTTTATGGGCTGACCATAACGGGCCGTTAACAGGCCGTATTTGGTGATGCTATGAAAATGGCCCAACAGACTAACGGACCACAAACGGGCTGACTGTAACGACAGGCTCACTGTAACGACGGGCTGAATTTGGCCCACAAGCAGAAAATGACGATAGCAGACGTAAACCGAATGCTGCAAATGAGCCCAAGAATAAATGGGCCCTCATAAGGCCGAAAGTTAACTTGGGCTGGAAACAGCCCAAGGGAATAACGGCCCATTAATGGGTATAAAATGTTACACTGTTCATTACGGGCCAGTTTCACCTCGGGCCGTTAATGGGTGTATAGTAATACCTTTATTCATTATGGGCGATTTTAGCACGGGCCGCTAATGGGCCAAGAGTTACAAAGGGCCTCATATGGGCGAAAAGGCGTCATGGGCCATACATGGGCGAAGTGAAAACAGTGGAATCATATTGGATGGCCCGGATGACGCCATCGGGCCTAATTCGCATAGGGCGAACGAGCCTTGGGTTAGCGGGCTGTAAATGGGCTATATGCTAACGAGGCCGTTAACGTGCTTTCCATGGGCTGGCCCGACTTTTGACCAAGTCAAACGGGCGGCCTTTTCACGAGAATGGGCCCTTTGTTGGGGCGTACACGCGTGTCGACATATCATAAGCGCCTATACATCCGGTGAGTGGATGACATATGTCCCAATGATGAGCCGACACGTGTTTCCTCCAGCCAATGATGATTTTACACGTGGAAAATCCCCATTGGTCGTGGCTGTTAACGGGTTATCGGATCCAAAACCCGACCCGATAGCTTGACGGCGTTCCGTTACGGTGGATGCCACGTGTCGGTCACCCTTGACGAAAGCACTTACGTGACGCCGCGATTTATCGTCATGGAAATGGACACTTCCGTGATGATAATTTTGGTAATGTCATGGAACACTTCTACGACATCACAGGTATGACTATCTTGATTCTGTCATAAAATCGTCATGGATGTACATGCATGACAAAAAACGCGACCTACTGTGACAAACACGTATCATCACGGAAGTGTATTTTTTGTAGTGGTTGTGTTTGAATGCCGCTAAGGCTTCTGCATCCGGACAGTCGACAATTTGGTTTTTCTTTGTTAGGAACCGTGTCCAGAATTGCCTGGCCGATTCCCCTGGCTGCTGAATTATGTGGCTCAAGTCATCGGCGTCTGGTGGTCGCACATAAGTGCCCTGGAAATTGTCGAGAAATGCGTCTTCCAGATCCTCCCAGCAGTCGACGGAGTCCGCTGGCAGGCTATTCAGCCAATGCCGAGCTGGTCCTCTAAGTTTTAACGGAAGGTACTTGATGGCATGTAGATCATCACCGCGGGCCATGTGGATATGGAGGAGGAAGTCCTCGATCCATACCGCGGGATCTGTTGTACCATCATATGATTCGATATTTACAGGTTTAAAACCTTCTGGGAATTCATGCTCCATTACTTCGTTGGTGAAGCATAGGGGGTGTGCCGCACCTCTGTGCTGGGCTATGTCGCGACGCAGCTCGTATGAGTCCTGCCTGCTGTATTCGGCCCGTCCGGAATTGCTTTTACTGTATCCGGCGAGGCGGTCACCGTCCCTTGTAGGGGCACGACCCCGTGATCCATAGATCGATCTAGCGTGTTTTGCCCTGTATTCCAATACATCTCACAGGTCTCGCGTGTTTCCCGTTGCCTTGGTATGTTTGTTTGAATGGCGGCGGGGTGCAGGCTGATTTTCAGGCCGTACTGCCTCTTTATCTCGGCCACGAGGTGGCCGACCAGCCATTGTCGAGCAGCGGGTGACCTCCGGAGGGCGCTCGAAGTTCGTACTCCTCACCGCAAGGACTTCAGTCCATCTATACGCTAGCGAGATCCTGGTCAGCTTCGAAGTTGTTGTTGCTGCTTTTCCTCGAGATGTTTCTTTGTGGCAATAAGCTGTCGCTTAAAGTGCTCCTCGCCGACGGGATCCTCCGGCACGACAAATTCTTCGTCGTCGAGGCTCGCTTCATCTTCGGAGGGAGGCATATAGTTGTCGTCCTCCGTTTCTCCCTCTGTCGCTCTCTTAGGAGGGCTGGCTTGTTCATCCTCCGGCTCTTCATCATTCTGGAGGGGATTGTCATCATCTTCGACCTTGTCCATGATCTTGTTATCTCTGTGCGGTATCACCGTTTTTCTGTGGCGAGACTTAGAGCGGCGCTGCTGACGTCGGCGTTGGGGTTGCTTCTTGGAGGGTTCGTCCTCCGTTGTCTTGTCGCCATTGCCTTCTTTGGGTGTGTCCACCATGTATATATCATATGATGAGGTGGTGGTCCGATTGCCAAAGGCGATGGTTCTGTTTGCCTCCGCATCGGTGTCCATACCATCGATGTCTTCGAGTCGAAGTCGAGCATGTCGGTTAAATCATCGACAGTGGCTACTAAGTGGGTGGTGGGTGGGGATTGAATTTCTTCGTCGTCCGCATCCCACTCTAGCCGGACATAGTTCGGCCAAGGTTCTCCGGATAGGGAGAGAGATTTCAATGAGTTCAGTATGCCGCCGAAGGGCGAGTGCTGAAAGATATCTGCGGAGGTGAACTCCATGATCGGCGTCCAATCGGATTCGATAGGTATGGGCGCGGGCGGTACGGAGTCCATGGCCGAGGACGAGTCCAGCAGTTCGGCGACATGTCTCTCGTGAAGGGTAAGGTCAGTATTCGGCTCTATCGCAATTGAGGGTGCCGCCTCCGTGGCGGAGTCTATCCTCCCGTCCTCGGATGGCGCGATCTGCTCCGGGCTAGAGGCCGGAGTAGTTGCTGGCGTGATCTCCCGAACACCGTCCGATGGCAGAGCTATATCGTGCTCGTCATGATCGTGCGGCACACCTGGCATGCGCCCGAATCCGTTGAAGATCAAGTCTCCGCGGATATCGGTAGTGTAATTCAAGTTTCCAAACCTGACCTGATGGCCAGGGGCGTAGCTCTCGATCTGCTCCAGATGGCCAAACGACGGCCGCAGCTGAGCCGCCCGAACACAAAGATCTGTCCAGGGAGGAAAACCTCACCCTGGACCGCATCGTTGTCGATGATCGAAGGGGCCATCGAACCTTGCAGCGACGACACAGTGGAACTCTCAATGAAAGCACCAATGTCCGTGTCAAAACCGGCGGATCTCGAATAGGGGGTCTCGAACTGTGCGTCTAAGGTGGATGGTAACAGGAGGCAAGGGACACGATGTTTACCCAGGTTCGGGCCCTCTCTATGGAGGTAATACCCTACTTCCTGCTTGATTGTTCTTGATGAATATGAGTATTACAAGAGTTGATCTACCACGAGATCGTAGAGGCTAAACCCTAGAAGCTAGCCTATGGTATGATTGTTCTTGTCCTACGGACTAAACCCCCCGGTTTATATAGACACCGGAGGGGGCTAGGGTCACACAGAGTCGGTTACAACAGAAGGAGATTGTCGGATTTCGAGTTCCGGCAGACCCTTAAGGTTCGAACTCTGGGGTGCGCGCAGAGATCCAACCTCCCACCGTCTCGTACCTCGCCGAATCGCAGGGACCTAAACTACTAGAAAGAACAGCACAAGAGACACGAGATTTATACTAGTTCGGGCCACCGTTGTGGTGTAATACCCTACTCTAGTTTGTGATGTGGTGGATTGCCTCTTGGGCTGATGAGGAACAATACAGGGAAGAACAGCCTCGCGAGGGTCTGTTCTTGGTGGGTGTGATGAACTGCTAGGTGGTGTCCCGTCGCTCTAGCTTGAGGATCGGGTCTCTATCTCTCTCTCTCTCTGGATGCTAATCGTCCTCCTCCTACTATGGTGGCTAGCTCTACTTATATAGACGAAGGCCCTGGGCCTCTTCCCAAATATTGAGCGGGAAGGGCGCCAACAATTGGCCATTTTGAAGGGGAACAGCGGGTACACTTATCCTGACTAAAGTTGGTCCTCGCTTGCCAAAGGCTCGTGATGACGCCTTTGCTTGGGCTCCACGATGACTCCCTTCCAGCCGTTGGGGCTGGTCTTGGTCTTGTTGCACCGAAGCGGATGCCTTTGCTTGATGCTCTCGCTGCGCTTGCTCCCTTTGCACCAAAGAGGAAAGGAGGACGCTGCTGTGGCTGGCGCCTCGGCGCCCTTGGTCGTCATGGCTTGCGTCATGGGCACCTCGCGAGGTGCCCTGCCTTTGAACTCTCCGCCTCCTCATGAGCCAGCCTGATGAGGCCGTGCTCGAGGAAGCTCCTTGTCGTCCCGCCTCATGAGGCTTGGCCCCTCGCGAGGGTCTTGAGCTTGTGTTGATGAAGATGGGCCGTCCTGGGCCTCCTTTGAGCCACGCCGCAGGCCGCAGGCAGGCAAGTCTGGGGACCCCCGTTCCCAGAACGCCGACAGTAGCCCCCGGGCCCACGGCACGCCCGAACTTGGCCGGGCAGAGAGGCGAAAGGGCAAGTGCGGAGCGTCGCGGGCCCTAACAGACTCTGGCCTTGGGTGACGCATGGCGGTTGATTAGACGTGAGCGGCACTGTTCCCCCACGCCTCCTTATTTCGTGCCTTGCTAGGCGGACACGCTGCTGCACACATCTGTTCCCCTCTCTGCTGCTTGTGCGCTCCAGTCCTTCCCCCTCTCGAACTCCAGCTTCCATTTTCAATCCAATCTCGAATCTCCCCCTCCCCCTTTCAATCGCCATGGCTCCGACGAAGAAGGGGAAAGGGAAGAAACATGTGCCTCCGCCTCGCTCGCCACCGCCGGCGGCCTCCGCTATCGACCCGTCGATCATACTCAATCTAGAGGGCTTGGGAAAGGTTAGTTCAGCTCTGGCCACCTCCTTCAACGAATGCGGGAGGACGATGGCTTGGCCCGCGTCCCACTTCTCTATCGACAGGATAGTCACCGAGGTCCGGTATTTCGCTGACGCCCTGTGGTCGGGGCTGGTTCCCCCCTTCTCTGATTTCTTCAATGCCGTGCTTTCCCACTATCACATCCACATGATGCATCTGGGTCCTGAGTCCATTACTCTCCTCTCGGTCTTCGCCTTCGTTTGTGAGGCAATGATGGGCATCCTTCCCTTAGTTGCCTTGCTGCGCCACTTCTTCTCTCTGCGCCCTGTCGACCCCACTCAATGCTCGGCGTGCGTGAGCTTCGTCGCCGCGCCCGAGACAACGGCCTCAGGGATTGACTTCAGCTTGCCTCCGCCCGCGGCTGAGTTCCGCGAGAGGTGGTTGTACGTGGATGTGGGGGTGCCCAGCCCCTGCTATCAGAGCCAACTTCGCCTGCTGTCCCCAATTCAGGCTGGGGCCAGGAGACGCTTTCAAGCCCTCGGCTCATCTTAAATCTGGCGCCCGCCCGGCGTTCCCCGAGGTCGCTTATCGTAGATGCCCAAGGTGGTGAAGGAGTTCTGATCGCCGCATTGCTCCTCTCAACGCCATTCCCACGGATGTGGGCCTTCAATGGGCCCGGTGATCGTATGAGGCTCCGGTGAAGAAGACCCGACGCCCGAGGCGCTAAGGAAAGTGCTCTGGTCCCGTTGGCGACCACTGACCGGTGGCATCCGGCATGAAGGGCCTTCTTTGTACCTCTGCCGGAACAGGGGTGATTTGGTGAACCAGATGCCTATCTTCGATGAATGGGGGCCACGCCCGCTGGTCTCTGGGGCCTCGCGAGAATCGGTGGTGGTGACAGCCCTTCCCGATCGGCCAAGGCGGCTCCTCCTCCGGCCCGGGCGAGGGAGGCCTGAACCGCCAGAGGCGAAGGACCCCCGCCGGGGTGACAGCCGGGCGATGCTCGTGAGGGGCAGCTCACGAGGCTCATGCCATCATGGTGAGGGCGGGCAGCCGCCCGCGGCGCCCGCGGATGGAGCCCCGAGGCCCTCGCTGCTTCTCTTGGTGAGGCGACTAGCGGCCTTGGCGTCGGTGACGCCCACAGCGCAAGTCGTCTTGATGCTTCTCCTCGCCGCAGCTGATCCCTGCGCCAAATCTTGGGTCGTTTCAGCGTGAACTTCGAGGCCCTCCGGAGAGAAGGGAGGCCTGGGCGATGACTACCCTTCTACTTTCTTGAGCGTGGGAAGTGCCCGCCACTAATGAGTAAGCCTTCTCCTTCTCCAGCTCCTGATTCTTACGCTGCTCAGATCGATCCTTGCCCTGCAGGCCCCTTCCTGCCGAGCTCACGGAGACGGGTGAGGAGCCGTCCTCCCCGGCTTCGCCCCCTCCCCCGTCCTTGAGTGCTCCAAGCAATGGAGCCCTTGTGGTGAGGGCGATCGGGGAGGTGAACCGTCCCGTGGCGCGTCCTGGCCCTGCGCGCCTCACGATCCTTCCTCGCGAGCCTTCCCGTGGCATAGCTAGCCTGCCGTGGGCTTCTCGCCTGGTCGTGGACGGCGATTGGCTGAGGCGCTTCCTGCGCCCCTCGTCTGGGATGGGCTGGCCTGTCGGCCATTGGCGCGCCCGGCCATCGCGAGGGTGCCAGCCCCCAGCCCCCTGCCCGGAGGGGGAGTGTTGATTCGCGGCTCCTAGCGCCCGTCTGGGGCGGTTGATGGTGTGGAGGATGTCTTGTGGCCTGGGAGCGCCGCGCCTTCGCCAAGGATTTCTTCGAAGGGCGGCTGACGCGGTGAGCCGTCTTGGTGAAGATCTCGCTGACGAAGACGCGCGCCTTGAGGCCGAGGGCCTGCGCCTGGCTGTAGAGAGGCGCGAGCTGGAGGGCGCCGCCGCCCTTGCGCGCCACCAGCGCGACCTTGATGATGAGTAGACCAAGGCGTCGCTGGCAGCATCTCGGGAGGCCTGTTCTCGGGCCGTCGAGGAGGCCCGGGAAGCTAACAGGCGACGAGAGGCAGCGGAGGAGCGGACACGGGAATTCCTGGCCCGGTGCCACTCGTTGGAGGAGCAAGTGGAGCTGGGCGAGGCAGCCCTCGCGTCGATGAAGGTGGCCTCCCGTGACCAGTGAGCTCGAAGCGTGAGGAGGCGCCGACGCTGAAGCCGCTAACGCAGCGTGAGTCTGGCGCTTGAGACGAGGGAGCTCTTGGCGACGCGGCAGAGGATGAGGTCGCGCGCAGGAGGCCCGCGTCCTGGAGGAGGTCGGACGCCGAGTGGCGGCAGCGCCGAACCTCGAGCGCGAAGTTTGAGGAGACTGGGGTTGATCGGGGCCGAGGCTGAGGGCAGGACTGCTGCCTTGAGGGCCAAGCTGGAGGAGGCGACGCGGGCCGATGCTCGGGCCGCCCTCGAGGTGGCGCAGAGGGAGTCCACCACCTCTCGGGCCGAGGCGCCTTTTTTCGCCAACGGGTGGAGGAGGCCGAGGCCGTCGCGCGCCAGAATGCGGACGAGATGCGTCAGCGGCGAATCCTGGAGCATGAGCACGGCCCCATGCTCGCCACGCTCCGGGAGAGAGCCAACGCAGCCTTGGATAATATCTGCGAGGCGGCAGTAGGCGAGCCGCACGCGGTTAACTACGCCGGCAACCTTCAGTTCTTCACCGACGTGGTGGCGGCCGAGGCGCTTGATCGGTCGGGCCAACAGGTTGGTGGAGGAGAGGAGCAGCAGCGCTGCTGGCGCGCCTTCTCTCGTGTCTTCACCATCTCCGGGACATGGACCCCTACTTCGATTTTGATGCAGCCATCGCCTCAGTTCCCAGGCCGTCCGGGCGACTGGCGACTGGTGGAAGACAACGTGGATGCCCTCGTCCGGGCCTTCGCTTCGGACGACAGCGGCGTGGTCGTGGCCGCCGATGAGGGCGGCGTGGTGAACGTCCCAGACGCCACCGACAATCACGCAGACAGCGACGGCGAGGCCAGCGACGCCAGCAACGGCTCTAGAGGTGCTTCTGAGGACGCATTGGGGGATTTATCCGACTGATTATGTATTGTCCTTGTTCCATTACCCTGCATGAATAGAACTCAGGTTTTGGCCTGATGGTTGTGAGAGCATTTTGGGAGGGGGAGCCCCTCATGTAAAACTTGTGTTCATCGTATTAGCAGGTGTTACATCGCCCATACGCCCGCTCCAAGTGGTTGGCCTAGCGACGTGCTGGTTGGCTGGTTTACCTTTGTTTTGTACGAGCCTTGAGATAGCCTGTGGGAGGCTGAGGCGATCTGATTGTGTCCTGATCGAATCCATAGGATCTGCAGTAAAAACCCTCCGGAGAGGATGCGGCGGCGACAGGCTGGGCTGCGCATAAGCTAGGTTTGGTCAGCTTCATGAGGGGCTCGCGAGGGGAGGCAGCTGAGGCGGAGTTGTAACCGAAACGCGAGAGATTTGCTCGAACGAGACTAAGCACCCCTTCCCCGAACACACGAAAATCTCAACTTCGAATCCAACTTAAATCCAGAGAGGGAAGACGACAATCAAATGGAAAGGCGAAGAAAGCAGAAGAAAAGCCGCGTCCGACACCTAGTCTAGTCTTGGACGTCTTCTCACCAGCGCGGAGCTAAGTGCTGCCACTGGGCGTGGGAGGGAGCCCAGGGGCTCGAGGCGGCACCCCTGAGACTCCGGGCGTGTACAGCCCCACTCATTATTACGTGAGAGTGTCACGGGCGGCGAGCTTCACAGCACTGGGCCTTCTTCACAGTACCGCCTTGCTTCATATCGCCAGACGAGGGCCCGGCCTTGCGCCACACTCTAGTGCCACCAACGACGCCTTGGAAACCAGGACGCCGCCGGTGGGGTAGAGCTGTCGCCAGCCAGTTCCCCAGCGACCACGGGTCCTCCGCCAGGGGCAGGCCCTGAGGCACCTCCCCAGCAGAGGGCCTACCTCCTGAGAACGCCTTGCTCCGAACGCCGCGGTGGTGATGTCGGGTCTCTGCCCCTCTCCGGCAGCCCCCTGCGCCCTCCTCCCGAGGGGTAGGAGACTGCGGGAGCGGGGCAGCCGCTCGTCGTGGCGACCTGTACCTCTTGCGACCTATGGTTAGCGTATGTTTGCTCTTGAGGAAGTAGCGGTACCCGATAATCGTCGCCCCCGGCGTGACCAGTGGGACCATCCCGAGGCTCCTGAAAGAGCTCAGCTTCTGGCGCCTCATCCCCCCAGCTCAGGCTGAGGAGCGAGCCTTGTTCTCCCTCATGCGGGTGCCCTTGGTCCATCATGTGGGGCACGTATTCTTCTGGCGCCGTCATCCCGAAGGCCGCGCCGTAGTGCTGAGCGCGCCATGCTGCTGTGCTTGATGCGCCCGCCGTGTGGTGGTGGCGTGGCGGCCCTCCAGGGCCGTGAGTCACGTCGAGTCCTTCTTCGCGGGCCGGGGGCGGGGGCAACCTCGCCACGCCCGGCCTAATCTTCGCCAGCCGCTTGGAGTAGCTTTGGAGCCCGCGGGCACGCGTGGAGCCCCCGTGCGGGCCGCCCTGGGCCTGAGATGGAAGCTGGGTGCAGAAGGGGTGAGCCCCCGAGGCGGCGAAGCCCAGGAGCTCTGCCACCCGCTCCAGGAGCACGTCGCGGCCGCCCTCCAGCAGCCTGCACTGCAGCAGCTCTCGGGCCACTGTGAGCGCGGCCCTTGAGTTCGCCTGCTCCCGGCGGGTGTACGGTGACGTGGTCGCGGCGTGATTGGAGGCCCTTGCTGCCGACCGTGCCTGCCGTGGCGTGAGAGCCGTCGAAGCCTGTCCGCGTCGCCCGCGGCCCGCAGTGCCCTGCGGATCATGCGAGCTACTGGGCACGGGTCGCCCGAGGCGTCTCTGCGTGGGCGGGCCACGACGCCTAAGGATCTGGGTTGCCCGCTTGGTCGCGGACATGGTGATGACGATGCGACGGGACACGAGGTGGCAGGCGGATTCCGCGCACCCTACTAGCGCGCGCCAAATGTCGGATTTCGGGTTCCGCGGACCCTTAAGGTTCGAACTCCGCGCGCGGAGATCCAACCTCCCACCGTCTCGTACCTCGCCGAATCGCAGGGACCTAAACTACTAGAGAGAACAGCACAAGAGACACGAGATTTATACTAGTTCGGGCCACCGTTGTGGTGTAATACTCTACTCTAGTTTGTGCTATGGTGGATTGCCTCTTGGGCTGATGAGGAATAAGATGAGGAAGAACAGCCTCGCGAGGGTCTGTTCTTGGTGGGTGTGATGAACTGCTAGGTGGTGTCCCGTCGCTCTAGCTTGAGGATCGGGTATCTATCTCTCTCTCTGGATGCTAATCGTCCTCCTCCTACTATGGTGGCTAGCTCTACTTATATAGACGAAGGCCCTGGGCCTCTTCCCAAATATTGAGCGGGAAGGGCGCCAACAATTGGCCATTTTGAAGGGGAACAGTGGGTACACTTATCCTGACTAAAGTTGGTCCTCGCCTTCCAAAGGCTCTGGTGATGGCCTTTGCTTGGGCTCCACGATGACTCCTTCCAGCCGTTGGGGCTGGTCTTGGTCTTGTTGCACCGAAGCGGATGCCTTTGCTTGATGCTCTCTGCGCTTGCTCCCTTTGCACCAAAGAGGAAAGGAGGACGCTGACTGGCTTGGGCGCCCGATCGGGCGCCCTTGGTAAATCATGGCTTGCGTCATGGGCACCTCGCGAGGTACCCTGCCTTGAACTCTTCGCCTCCTCATGAGCCAGCTCGACGAGGTCGTGCACGAGGAAGCTCCTTGTCGTCCGCCCCACGAGGCTTGGCCCCTCGCGAGGGTCTTGAGCTTGTGTTGATGAAGATGGGCTGTCCTGGGCCTCCTGTGAGCCACGCCGCAGGCCGCAGGCAGGCAAGTCTGGGGACCCCCGTTCCCAGAACGCCGACAGATATCTACATATCCGTATCGCCAAGCTTGCCTTCCACGCCAAGAGAGTCCCACCCGGACACGAGACGAAGTCTTCAATCTTGTATCTTCATAGTCCAATAGTCCGGCCAAAGGATATAGTTCGGCTATCCGGATACCCCCTAATCCAGGACTCCCTCAATGGGCGATATCGGGATAATCAAAGGTGGGGCTTGCCTGGTTGCTCAGACAAGAAGGAGGGTCGTCGTCGACGTAGTCGATCACAGGGGCATCAGCAGCGGTCTCGGGGTCTACCGGAGAGAAGAGGGGGGAAGAAATAGTAAATACACGCAAACATATGTATAACAAGACAACAAGCGGGGCTAGAGGTCTTCGAACGCGGTGCTAGGTGATACTGGCGAAGGGGGAAAACATTCGGGAAAGTTTTCCCGATTCCGGACGTCTGTCAGACAGATGAACCGGAGGGGAAAAGTTCAATGTTTGCTATGCTAGGGACGTGTGGCGGACGAACGGACCGCGTGTTCTGATTCGTCCTGAAATTCTGAGCAACTTTCATGTATAAAACTTTTTCATCCAAGCTACAGATTAGTTTCTATTAATTTCCAAAGTTTTAATTCATTTTCCGAATTAACAGAATTAATTTAAATATATAAAAGCCATTACTGTGTCAGCATGACATCAGCATGATGTCATCAATCAACAGTCTGTTTGACTGGTCAAACTAGCACGTGGGTCCCGGTTGTCATTGACTAACACTAATTTACAGTTTAATTAGTTAATAAGTTAATTAGGTTAATAAACATGATTAATTAAGTTAATTAATTAATTACTTTTAATTATTATTATTTTAAATTTTTATTTATACATATTTCTTTTTGTTCTTTTTTTATTTCTACATATCTGTACGGGGCGGGCGGAGAGGGGGAAAGAGGAGGCCAGGGGGGCCTCACCAGCGTTGGAGAGCAGGGGGGTGTCGAGGCGTGGGGGCGTCCAATGGGGAGGAGGACGAAGACGAGGCGACGCCGACGAGGTGGTGGTGAGCAGCGATGGCAGTTGGCGTCGAGGCGCCGGTTTCGGTGAGGTCCTTGGGCAGCGGTGCGTCCAGATCAGGGGAGAATGGGGCGAACGGCCCGATCCAGATCCAGCAATGGGGAGGACGACGGGGATGGCGAGGCCGCCTCGGCGAGGTGGCGTCGGCGTGGTGGCGCCGGGGTTGGACGACGGCGGCGTCAGGGCCAACCGCCCCGATCCAGAATCGTTCGAGGGGGAGAGAGGAGAGATGGGGATCGTGCGGGGGGGAGTGGGGATCGATCCAGATATTTTGGGGGAGTGGGGGGATAAGGGAGAGGGAGAGGTGGCCGGCTGGGCAGGTTGGCCCAGTTGGGCCAGGGCCCTTTTTGTTTTGCATTGTTGTTGTTGTTTTTTTTTTTTTTGCTTAAGCCCTTTTCCTTTTACTCATTTTCAATATGACAACGGAACTGACTTCGAAACAACGTGAACTTATCCACAGTAGAAATTGATGACATGGCACCATTAGCATGATTACTGTAGCATAATTATCCAGGCGTTACATAAGGCGATAACCATATGGCTCCTGCCAGTTGCCGATAACTCGGTTACAAAACATGATCATCTCATACAATAAAATTTAGCATCATGTCTTGACCATATCACATCACAACATGCCCTGCAAAAACAAGTTAGATGTCCTCTACTTTGTTGTTGCAAGTTTTACGTGGCTGCTACGGGCTAAGCAAGCACCATTCTTACCTACGCATCAAAACCACAACGATAGTTCGTCAAGTTAGTGATGTTTTAACCTTCACAAGGACCGGGCGTAGCCACACTCGGTTCAACTAAAGTTGAAGAAACAGACACCCGCCAGCCACCTGTGTGCAAAGCACGTCGGTAGAACCAGCCTTGCGTAAGCGTATGCATAATGTCGGTCCGGGCTGCTTCATCCAACAATACCGCTGAACCAAAGTATGACATGCTGGTAAGCAGTATGACTTGTATCGCCCACAACTCACTAGTGTTCTACTCGTGCATATAATATCTACTCATAAAACCAGGCTCGGATGCCACTGTTGGGGAACGTAGTAATTTCAAAAATTTCCTACGCACACGCAGGATCATGGTGATGCATAGCAACAAGAGGGGAGAGTGTGTCCACGCATTACCCTCGTAGACCGAAAGCGAAGGCGTTATGACAACGCGGTTGATGTAGTAAATGCGTCTTCACGATCCGACCGATCCAAGTACCGGACGCACGACACCTCCGAGTTCAGCACACGTTCAGCTCGATGACGTCCCACGAACTCCGATCCTGCAGAGCTTCGAGGGAGAGTTCCGTCAGCACGACGGCGTGATGACGGTGATGATGATGCTACCGACGCAGGGCTTCGCCTAAGCACTGGTATGATATGATTGTTGGGCAACGTAGTAATTTCAAAAAATTTCCTACGCACACGCAAGATCATGGTGATGCATAGCAACGAGAGGGGAGAGTGTTGTCCACGTACCCTCGTAGACCGAAAGCGGAAGCGTTAGAACAACGCGGTTGATGTAGTCATACGTCTTCACGGCCCGACCGATCAAGCACCGAAACTACGGCACCTCCGGAGTTCTAGCACACGTTCAGCTCGATGGCGATCCCGGACTCGATCCAGCAGAATGTCGGGAAGAGTTTCCGTCGACCTGACCAGCGTGGTGACGATCTTGATATTCTACCGTCGCAGGGCTTCGCCTAAGCACCGCTATAATATTATCGAGGACTATGGTGGAGGGGGGCACCGCACACGGCTAAGAGATGAAGAGATCAATTGTTGTGTCTTTGGGGTGCCCACCTGCCCCCGTATATAAAGGAGCAAGGGGGAGGCCAGCCGGCCCTCTATGGCGCGCCCCAAGAGGGGAATCCTACTAGGAGTCCAAGTCCTAGTAGGTTGCCACCTAAAGGGAGAGAGGGGGAAGGAAGGAGAGGGAGAGGGAGAAGGAAAGGGGCGCCTCTCCTAGTCCAATTCGGACCAGAGGGGGCGCGCGGCCTGCCCTGGCCGCCCCTCTCTCTCCACTAAGGCCCATCGAGGCCCATTAGTTCCCCCGGGGGTTCCGATAACCCTCCGGCACTCCGGTTTTATCCGAAACTTCTCCGGAACACTTCCGGTGTCCGAATATAGTCATCCAATATATCAATCTTCATTTCTCGACCATTTCGAGACTCCTCGTCATGTCCGTGATAACATCCGGGACTCCGAACAAACTTCGGTACATCAAAACTCATAAACTCATAATATAATTGTCATCTAAACCTTAAGCGTGCGGACCCTACGGGTTCGAGAACTATGTAGACATGACCGAGAATCATTCTGGGTAAATAACCAATAGCGGAACCTGGATGCTCATATTGGCTCCTACATATTCTACGAAGATCTTTATCGGTCAAACCGCATAACAACATATGTTGTTCCCTTTGTCATCGGTATGTTACTTGCCCGATATTCGATCGTCGGTATCTCAATACCTAGTTCAATCTCGTTACCGGCAAGTCTCTTTACTTGTTACGTAATGCATCATTCCGTAACTAACTCATTAGCTACATTTCTTGCAAGGCTTATAGTGATGTGCATTACCGAGAGGGCCCAGAGATACCTCTCCGACAATCGGAGTGACAAAACCTAATCTCGAAATACGCCAACTCAACATGTACCATTGGAGACACCAGAGAGCTCCTTTATAATCACCCAATTCACGTTGTGGACGTTTGGTAGCACACAAAGTGTTCCTCCGGTAAATGGGAGTTGCATAATCTCATGGTTATAGGAACTTGTATATGTCATGAAGAAAGCAATAGCAACATACTAAACGATCAAGTGCTAAGCTAACGGAATGGGTCAAGTCAATCACATCATTCTTCTAATGAAGTGATCTCGTTAATCAAATGACAACACATGTCTATGGTTAGGAAACATAACCATCTTTGATTAATGAGCTAGTCAAGTAGAGGCATACTAGTGACATTAAGTTTGTCTATGTATTCACACATGTATCATGTTTCCGGTTAATACAATTCTAGCATGAATAATAAACATTTATCATGATATGAGGAAATAAATAATAACTTTATTATTGCCTCTAGGGAATATTTCCTTCAATGATCGAGGTGGATTATGGTGGAGGGGGGCACCACACACGGCTAAGAGATCAAGAGATCAATTGGTGTGTCTAGAGGTGCCCCCTACCCCCGTGTATAAAGGAGGGAGGGAGAGGCCGGCCCTAGAGGGGGCGCGCCAAGTGTGGGGACTCCTACTATGACTCCCAAGTCCTAGTAGGATTCCCCTTTCCTTTCTGGAGTAGGAGAGAAGGAAAGAGAGGGAGAGGGAGAAGGAAAAGGGGGCTGCACCCCTTGTCCAATTCGGACCAGAGGGGGGGCGCCTCCTTCCTTTTGGCCTCTCTCCTCTATTCCCGTATGGCCTAATAATGCCCAATACTTCTCCCGGTGAATTCCAGTAACTCCCCGGTACTCCAAAAATACCCGAATCACTCGGAACCTTTCCGATGTCCGAATATAGTCATCCAATATATCGATCTTTACGTCTCGACCATTTCGAGACTCCTCGTCATGTCCCCGATCTCATCCGGGACTCCAAACTACCTTCGATACATCAAAACACATAAACTCATAATACAAATCGTCACAGAACTTTAAGCGTGCGGAGCCTACGGGTTTGAGAACTATGTAGACATGACCGAGACACGTCTCCGGTCAATAACCAATAGCGGAACCTGGATGCTCATATTGGCTCCTACATATTGTACGAAGATCTTTTTCGGTCAAACCCATAACAACATACGTTGTTCCCTTTGTCATCGGTATGTTACTTGCCCGAGATTTGATCGTTGGTATCTCAATACCTAGTTCAATCTCGTTACCAGCAAGTCTTTTTACTCGTTCCGTAATACATCATCTCGCAACTAACTCATTAGTCACCGTGCTTGCAAGGCTTATAGTGATGTGCATTACCGAGACGGCCCAGAGATACCTCTCCGACAATCGGAGTGACAAATCCTAATCTCGAAATACGCCAACCCAACAAGTACCTTCGGAGACACCTGTAGAGCACCTTTATAATCACCCAGTTACGTTGTGACGTTTGGTAGCACACAAAGTGTTCCTCCGGTAAATGGGAGTTGCATAATATCATAGTCATAGGAACATGTATAAGTCATGAAGAAAGCAATAGCAACATACTAAATGATCAAATGCTAAGCTAACGGAATGGGTCAAGTCAATCACATCATTCTCCTAATGATGTGACCCCGTTAATCAAATGACAACTCATGTCTATGTCTAGGAAACATAACCATCTTTGATCAACGAGCTAGTCAAGTAGAGGCATACTAGTGACACTCTGTTTGTCTATGTACTCACACATGTAGTATGTTTCCGGTTAATACAATTCTAGCATGAATAATAAACATTTATCATGAAATAAGGAAATAAATAATAACTTTATTATTTCCTCTAGGGCATATTTCCTTCAGAAACATATTGCAGTATCCCGTTCCATTGTTGAGGCTAAACTTCAACCCCTCGCCACTACCACGGCTTTGGCTCCGGTAGTTCCTGGCTGATCTTGGCGTGTCATGTGATGCACCCACCTTGCTCCCTTTATGATAGTACTGGTATTATTCAGATTGCCAATGATCACATTAAGCATGGGCTAACCAAGCATATTGGAGTGGATGCATTGTTCATGCGTTCTCACTGCCAAGAGTCAATTATTCCTCTCCAATGTATTCCATCGAAGATTCAAGTGGCAGATTGCTTCGCCGAGGCTTAGACGAAGGAACACCATAGGCTCCTCAAACTCAATGTTCCTCCCACCCCTTTGAGTTTGAAGGGGGTGTTAAGAGGATTAGTTGGCTATATAGAGGCAAGCCCATTAGGTCCATGTGGCCCATGTAACTGTGTGTATCTTCTTCCAAAGAAATAGAGAAGGTTGACTTGACCATTCCTCATTTTATCCAAAACAACTTCATGCTAGGTCTTCTCTTTTACTTCCTCTGTCCCATAATGTAGTGTCAAATAAACGTCTTACATTATGGGACGGAGGGAGTACTTGTCTTGAAAATAAATATGCGAGCATCGTGCGGGAGCCTCATTTTCCTATTTTCAGGTCGTGGAGATGACACCTCTTTTCATCTCCCTACCCGTGATACTGAAGACACGTTCCACGATGCAAGAACCTGGGAGGCGGGCCTCGGAGCCGCTCCATGAGCAAGTGGAGGGTCATGGACTTAATGCTGCTAGCTTCTGATGGGTGCGTCGGACCTTCGGTGTTGTACTCTCTCCATTCCAAAAAATAAGGTGCGCACATATTTTAAAATTGAATTTTGCCTATAGATCAGGCCAACCAAATGTGGGCTATATGTAACCGAAATCATACTCTTGAATTTGTATTAACTATTCAATGGTATAATTTTTAAGTCATAACAAAAATACTATTGATATAAGTTATAGTCAAAGTTGAATTTTGAAATGTGCGCACCTCTTATTCATTGGATTGAAAAGGGTGCCTTGCACCTTGGATGAAGCACCGGTGCTTGGTCGAAGTGTTTGCCATGCCTCATACGGCAGTGCCCTGCCAGTACTATGGGTTATTGCCATGCCTCATACGGCAGTGCCCCTGTGAGTACTATGCTGTATGGGGTGCCCGGAGTCACAGACAACTTCGTCGATAGCATCTTTGCCTCAAAATATAAGACGTTTTTGTACGCTAAACTAGCTTTAAAAATAGCTTTAAAATGTATAATATTTTAATACCGAGAGAGTAGCATCTAAGTAAAGGGGACATAGTCTTTTTCTGACGGAGCTTGGTTAGCCGCATCCGGACGATGAAGACGTAGACTCCTTTGGTGTATTCAACATTTGGTCTGCTTTGATGTTTCTCTCAGCTGGCGGGGCCAAGTTGAAGCCGGTCGCTTGGAAAATGAAACAAGCAGCCAGCACCAGCAGGACTTGTAGACCTTAGTTGCTGGTCAAGCAAGGTTTCCTTCCACGCACCTTCCTCAACTTGTTGATATCGACCCTTGATCATGACCTGCATGTGTGTACTCGCTCTGTAAAGAAATATAGAAACGTTTAGAACTTCAGATCACTACTTTAATAATCTAAACGCTCTTATATTTCCTTACGGGTTTTGGGTAACGACTGTGTTCTTGGGTTTTATTGTGGGCGATGGCGACGCTCTCGGGCTCTGGCGCCCCGCCCTCCTCGCTGGGTGGCCGCCGCGCCGCCTCCCGTGCTCGGGGCTGCCCTGTCGCCCGCATCCCCGCCGCCCGGTCCCTCCCGCCCAGCGACCCTGGCGATGCCTGTTCCGTGGTCCTCGCCCGCCCGGCTGCGTCTCCGCGCTTCCGCTGGGCGGATTGCGCCGACGAGCCACCCTTCCCCCCTCTGGCCGACGCCTCCCCTCCCCTGGCCTCCGTGCCCCGTCGCGCTGCGCGGTCCTGCCGGGCCGGTAACCCAGCCCCCCGTGTGCGGCGTTCGGTCGCCGGCTCGCGGCCGCCGCATGCACAGACCTCGCCCTCGAGCTCGTCTCGGGCGTCCGGGCTGCAAGGAGCGCCCTTGGGGGCTGGTGGAGCTCGCCGTCGGCGCCTCCGGTCTTGGGGAGTGGTCGGCCGCTCCGAGCGGGACGGCGCAGGTTCGTGCTGGCGTCGTCCGGCCGCTTTGCGGCCCGCCGGAGTTGTCCCCGATGTTGCCCACGGCGCGTCGCGACCTGTCTTCTGCGGCCCCGCCCGCCTACTCGAAGCTGTTCCGCCCCTTCATAGCCTCTTTTGGCTCCTCCGCTCTGTGCCTCCACGTCGGCTTCTCCCGTCGGATTGCGCCCCTGCCCCCCTCCTCGGTCACGCCGCCGGCGGCGTTGGTAGGCGCAGCGCCCCAGGGGGAAACCCTACGGGTCGCGCCAGCCGCCCTTTCTTTGGCTGTGGCCCGTTGGGCCTTGGCATCTTGGCCCACGCGCCGGCTCAACCGGTCTTCCCCTCTCCTGGGCCCGCCCCCCCCCCCCAGCTGGGTCGGCTGACCCCTCCTGGGCCATGCCCGTGCCCTAGGCCCTCTCCCCTAGGGCGGTCGATTTGGATCCCAGGAAGCCTCCCGTGCTCCTCATTCCCTCCCCCCGCCGCCTCGTCGGTTGCTGCTCGCTCCGACCTCGCCCCTCCCTCGAGCTCTCCTGCGGCCGTCCCTCCCCCCTCCTCCGCGTCTCCCCCTCCCTCTCCGCGCCCGGCCATGCCGCGTGGATCGGGAGGACAGGCGCCCGCTAAGCGCCGCTCGGACGGCCTTGCGACCCTCCCGTCCCTCCCCGACGCCTCCGCCCGCGAGCTCCCTTGAGGTCGCCGGGGACGACCGTCGTTCCTCGGCTTCGCGAGACGCAGGCGCTCCGCTCCCCTCGTCCAGCCACCTCGGGGGACTGGCGCCCGCGTCGCCGTTCGCCCTCCCCGCCTCCTCGTCGAGGCCGTAGCCCATCTCCGTCTCACGCTGCGCGCCCCCCGTCCCCCCGCGCCGAAGCCCCGGCCGTCGCGCCGGCCTCCCGGAAGTACGTGCCGCCTCACGCGGCTCGGCTCCTGCCTCGGCTGCCACCTCGGGCGGCGCTCCCGCTCGCGGCCGCCAAGGCCCTGCCAAGAAAAAGAAGCGTCGAGGCCAGGGCCGTGGCAACCCGGCCGCCCCTCCGACCTCGGCTCCGGGCACCTCCGCCGCCCCGGGTCCCGTCTCCAACCTCCCTCACCCCCCGTGTTTCAACTGCGGGGTGCCGGGTCACTCGCAAGTCAACTGCGTCAACCCCCAGTGCTGCTACATTTGCTCGGATCCTGGTCATCCCGCTCTCCTGTGCCCAGACCGCCTGTGACGCCCGAGCTCATGATGTCTGACCACGGCATCGAGGGGCTTGGGTTCTTCCATCTCGAGGTCCCGGATCTCCCCCCGCCCACCCCCTCCCAACAGGCGATTGTTACGGTGGTCGACGGGGTGGCATCCCCGGAGATGATCGAGGCTGAGCTCAACCACCTCTACCGTTGCCAGTGGGACTGGGCGGTCACTCCCTCTGCCGGCCACATCTTCACCGACATCTTCCCCGACACCATCAGTTACGGCTATGACACTCGTAGTGGTCGGATCACCCTCGCCCTCAACCAGCTCGTCGTCGACATCACCCGGTCCTCGACGCCCCCTTGGTGGCTGTCCTGGACACCGCTTGGCTCCTCGTGGGTGGCCTCCCTGACATCGCCCGGTCCGAGCTCATCATCCGCCGGATGTCCCGGATCCTGGGCAAGGTGGTGGTGGTTGACGAGCTCTCCCTCCGCAAGGAGGAAGAGGTCCGGGTCAAGGTCAAGTGTCTAGACTCCTCCAAGCTCCACGTCACCGTCCGTGTTTTCTTCAACGACCAGGGCTACGACCTCCGCATCGCCCCCGAGCCTCCCAACCACTTCGGCCATCCTCACTTCACCGACGATGGGCCTCCTGGCGGTAACCCGGGTGCCGGGAGGGACTATCACGGCAGACACCACCCCCGCTCCCGCAGGTCCGAGGACGGTGAGGGCTCGGATGACTCGGCCTCCAGGTCGCAGTCCCGATCGCCTTCACCCACGGCCGACGGGGGGCATGGGCGCCAGGTCGCGACGGCCCCCTCCCTCGAGCCCCCCTCGACCCGGTGGCCGTGTCTCCTGCCGCCCGGCCAGCGCTTCGGTGTGGGCCTGGTCGTCTGCCTGCTTCCTCGGCGCTCCCGGTCTCCGCTGACCCTGCCGGGCGGTCACAGGCATGGGCATCACCCTTACAGGTCGGTGTCTCGGACCTGCCCTCCCCTTCGGCGGTGGCGGGGCTGTCTCACCCCACCGACGCCACCCCCGCTGTCGCACAGCCGGCCGCCTTGCCATCTCCGGCCGCGGCGCCCCGGTCGTCCCCGACCCCTCCTGGGGCCCGGACAGATCTCGTCATCGACTCGGCCTCACCTCCGTCTTCCCCGACACCGATGCCATCGCCGCCTTCTTCTCCGACCCCGGCTCTTCAGACTCTCCCCGCTGCGGGCTCTGGCTTGGATTAGGAGTCCCAGGTGTTCACCCCCTGGCTGCTCCCCCTCCGCCTCCTCGCACTGTGGCCTTCTCTCGGCGCCCCCGTTCGGCCTCCTCTCCGGAGACTGCCTCTCGTCGGAGTGCTCGGCTGGACGCGGCGCGCCCTGAGGGCTGCCCGGTGCTGCCCATCCACGAGCGGGCTGAGCTTCGTGCATGCAGACGGAACTCCGGAGCCAGTACCCCTTGATCCCTCCCTCGGCAGCTACTTGTTCCTTCTCTGCTCTCGAGTCGATCCCTCTTGGGAACCTTGTGAAGATCGCGACTGACTCCACGATCATATTTAAGGGGGAGGTTGGCTCCCCCTTAGCGCAGATCGAGGCCATTAGGGCCCGCGAGATCCTCGACGGTAGGCTGGCTGCTGCTAGAGAAGCTCTGCTCTTGCCTCCTGACTCATCGTCCGAGTCAGTGGACCCGAGACCGCCTCCTCCTCGTCGGATTGGTGGAATCCCCCTGTCCGTTACCGAGCTTCGGGGTCGTACCCGATCTCAGACGGCTGCTCTTCGCGCGCAAAGCGCATCTCTTGTCCTGGGGTCAAGCAGCCCCTCAATGGCTGCGTGATGCGTGCCCTCTTCTGGAACATCCGCGGCTTCGGCCATGATGGCCGCTGCCGCCAACTCATCGAGTACATTCGTGACGAGCACATTGACATTGTGGCCATCCAAGAGACCATGCGTACGGAGTTCTCCCTTCCGGAGCTGGACCGCCTGAGCTCCCACCTTTTCGCCTGGCATTGGCTCCCGTCTAGTGAGACCGCGGGCCATTCTTGAAGGAAATATGCCCTAGAGGCAATAATAAAGTTATTATTTATTTCCTTATATCATGATAAATGTTTATTATTCATGCTAGAATTGTATTAACCGGAAACGTAATACATGTGTGAATACATAGACAAACATATAGTCACTAGTATGCCTCTACTAGACTAGCTCATTAATCAAAGATGGTTATGTTTCCTAACCATAGACATGTGTTGTCATTTGATTAATGGGATCACATCATTAGGAGAATGGTGTGATTGACATGACCCATTCCGTTAGCCTAGCACTTGATCGTTTAGTATATTGCTATTGCTTTCTTCATGACTTATACATGTTCCTGTAACTATGAGATTATGCAACTCCCGTTTACCGGAGGAACACTTTGGGTGCTACCAAACGTCAAAACGTAACTGGGTGATTATAAAGGAGTACTACAGGTGTCTCCAAAGGTACATGTTGGGTTGGCGTATTTCGAGATTAGGTTTTGTCACTCCGATTGTCGGAGAGGTATCTCTAGGCCTTCTCGGTAATACACATCACATAAGCCTTGCAAGCATTGCAACTAATAAGTTAGTTGTGAGATGATGTATTCTGGAACAAGTAAAGAGACTTACCGGTAACGAGATTGAACTAGGTATTGGATACCGACGATCAAATCTCGGGTAAGTAACATACCGATGACAAAGGGAACAACGTATGTCGTTATGCGGTTTGACCGATAAAGATCTTGAAGAATATGTAGGAACCAATATGGGCATCCAGGTTCCGCTATTGGTTATTGACCGAGAATAGTTCTAGGTCATGTCTACATAGTTCTCGAACCCGTAGGGTCCGCACGCTAACGTTACGATGATGCTTTATTATGAGTTCATAAGTTTTGATGTACCGAAGTTTGTTCGAGTCCCGGATGTGATCACGGACATGACGAGGAGTCACGAAATGGTCGAGACATAAAGATTGATATATTGGAAGCCTATATTTGGATATCGGAATGGTTCCGGATGAAATCGGAATTTTCCGGAACACCGGGGTTACTGAACCCTCCCGGGGATGTTGGGCCTTAATGGGCCATAAGGGAGAGGAGGAGGGCCGGCCAGGGCAGGCCGCGCGCCCCCTCCCCCCCCTAGTCCGAATAGGACAAGGAGAGGGGGGGCGGCGCCCCTCTTCCTCTTTCCCCTCTCCCCTTTCCTTCTCCAACAAGGCAAGAGGGGGGGAGTCCTACTCCAGGCGCATCCTAGGAGGGCCGGCCGCACCTCCCCCTCCCTCCTTTATATACGGGGGCAAGGGGGCACCCCATGATACACAAGTTGATCTACGTGATCGTTCCTTAGCCGTGTGCGGTGCCCCCCTCCACCATATTCCACCTCGGTCATATCGTCATGAGCTTAGGCGAAGCCCTGCGCCGGTGAAGCATCATCATCGCCACCACGCCGTCGTGGTCGACGGAACTCATCCCGACACTTTGCCGGATCGGAGTCCGGGATCGCCATCGAGCTGACGTGTGCTGAACTCGGAGGTGCCGACGTTCGGTACTTGGATCGGTCGGATCGTGAAGACGACGACTACATCAACCGCGTTGTTATAACGCTTCCGCCACGGCCCACGAGGGTACCTGGACATACACTCTCCTCTCGTTGCTATGCCATCACCATGATCTTGCGTGTGCGTAGGAAAATTTTTGAAATTACTGCGTTCCCCAACAGTGGCATCCGAGCCTGGTTTTATGCGTTGATGTCATATGCACGAGTAGAACACAAGTGAGTTGTGGGCGATATAAGTCATACTGCTTACCAGCATGTCATACTTTGGTTCGGCGGTATTGTGAGATGAAGCGGCCCGGACCGACATTACTGTACGCCACGCGAGACTGGTTTCACCGCTTCGAGCACTCGTTGCTTAAAGGTGACCGGCGGGTGTCTGTCTCTCTCACTTTAGTTGAACCGAGTGTTGCTACGCCCGGTCCTTGCGAAGGTTAAAACAGCATCAACTTGACAAACTATCGTTGTGGTTTTAATGCGTAGGTAAAGAACGGTTCTTGCTCAGCCCGTAGCAGCCACGTAAAATTTGCAACAACAAAGTAGAGGACGTCTAACTTGTTTTTGCAGGGCATGTTGTGATGTGATATGGTCAAGACGTGATGCTATATTTTATTGTATGAGATGATCATGTTTTGTAACCAAGTTATGGGCAATCGCAGGAGCCATATGGTTGTCGCTTTATTGTATGAAATGCAAACGCCATGTAATTGCTTTACTTTATCACTAAGCGGTAGCGATAGTCGTAGAAGCAACAGTTGGCGAGACGACAACGATGCTACGATGGAGATCAAGGTGTCGGCCGGTGACGATGGTGATCACGACGGTGCTTCGGAGATGGAGATCACAAGCACAAGATGATGATGGCCATATCATATCACTTATATTGATTGCATGTGATGTTTATCCTTTATGCATCTTATTTTGCTTTGATTGACGGTAGCATTATAAGATGATCTCCCACTAAATATCAAGAAGTGTTCTCCCTGAGTATGCACCGTTGCGAAAGTTCTTCGTCTTTGAGACACCACGTGATGATCGGGTGTGATAGGCTCTACGTTCAAATACAACGGGTGCAAAACAGTTGCACACGCCGAATACTCAGGTCAAACTTGACGAGCCTAGCATATCTGAGATATGGCCTCGGAGCACGGAGACCGAAAGGTCGAACGTGAATCATATAGTAGATATGATCAACATAGTGATGTTCACCATTGAAACTACTCCATCTCACGTGATGATCGGACATGGTTTGGTTGATTTGGATCACGTAATCACTTAGATAACTAGAGAGATGTCTATCTAAGTGGGAGTTCTTTAGTAATACGATTAAATGAACTTAAATTTATCATGAAGTTAGTACCTGATAGTATTTTGCTTGTCTATGTTTCTTGTAGATAGATGGCTCGTCTTTGTTGTTCCGTTGAATTTTAATGCGTTCCTTGAGAAAGCAAAGTTGAAAGATAATGGTAGCAATTACACGGATCGGGTCCGTAATCTGAGGATTATCCTCATTGCTGCACAGAAGAATTACGTCCTGGAAGCACCGCTGGGTGCCAGGCCTGCTTCTGATGTAACTGACGACGTTAAGAACGTCTGGCAGAGCAAAGGTGATGACTACTCGATAGTTCAATGTGTCGTGCTTTACGGCTTAGAACTGGGACTTCAACGACGTTTTGAACGCGTCATGGAGCATATGAGATGTTCCAGGAGTTGAAGTTAATATTTCAAGCAAATGCCCGGATTGAGAGATATGAAGTCTCCAATAAGTTCTATAGCTGCAAGATGGAGGAAAATAGTTACATCGGTGAACACATACTCAAAATGTCCGGGTATAATAATCACTTGATTCAACCGGGAGTTAATCTTCCTGATGATAGTGTCATTGATAGAATTCTTCAATCATCGCCACCAAGCTACAAGAGCTTTGAGATGAACTATAATATGCAAGGGATGGACAAGTCTATTCCCGAGCTCTTCGCAATGCTAAAAGTCATGGAGGTAGAAATCAAGAAGGAGCATCAAGTGTTGATGGTCAACAAGACCACCAGTTTCAAGAAAAAGGCAAAGGGAAGAAGAAGGGGAACTTCAAGAAGAACAGCAAACAAGTTGCTGCTCAAGAGAAGAAACCCAAGTCTGGACCTAAGCCTGAAACTGAGTGCTTCTACGGCAAGCAGACTAGACACTGGAAGCGGAACTGCCCCAAGTATTTGGCGGATAAGAAGGATGGCAAGGTGAACAAAGGTATATGTGATATACATGTTATTGATGTGTACCTTACTAATACTCGCAGTACTACCTGGGTATTTGATACTGGTTCTGTTGCTAATATTTGCAACTCAAAGCAGGAACTACGGATTGCGAAGATTGGCTAAGGGCGAGGTGACGATGCGCGTGGGAAATGGTTCCAAAGTCGATGTGATCGCGGTCGGCACGCTACCTTTACATCTACCATCGGGATTAGTTTTAGACCTAAATAATTGTTATTTGGTGCCAGCGTTAAGCATGAACGTTATATCTGGATCTTGTTTGATGCGAGACGGTTATTCATTTAAGTCAGAGAATAATGGTTGTTCTATTTATATGAATAATATCTTTTATGGTCATGCACCCTTGAAGAGTGGTCTATTTTTATTGAATCTCGATAGTAGTAATACACATATTCATAGTGTTGAAACCAAAAGATACAGAGTTGATAATGATAATGCAACTTATTTGTGGCAATCGCCGTTTGGGTCATATCGGTGTAAAACGCATGAAGAAACTCCATCTTGATGGACTTTTGGAATCACTTGATTATGAATCACTTGGTACTTGCGTAACCGTGCCTCATGGGCAAGATGACTAAAACGCCGTTCTCCGGAACTATGGAGCGAGCAAAGGATTTGTTGGAAATCATACATACTGATGTTTGTGGTCCAATGAATGTTGAGGCACGCGGCGGGTATCGTTATTTTCTCACCTTCCCAGATGATTTGAGCAGATATGGGTATATCTACTTGATGAAACATAAGTCTGAAACATTTGAAAAGTTCAAAGAATTTCAGAGTGAAGTGGAAAATCATCGTAACAAGAAAATAAAATTTCTACGATCTGATCGTGGAGGAGAATATTTGAGTTACGAGTTTGGTCTGCATTTGAAACAATGCGGAATAGTTTCGCAGTTTCACGCCACCCGGAACACCACAACGAAATGGTGTGTCCGAACGTCGTAATCGTACTTTACTAGATATGGTGCGATCTATGATGTCTCTTACTGATTTACCGCTATCGTTTTTGGGTTTATGCTTTAGAGACGGCCGCATTCACGTTAAATAGGGCACCATCAAAATCCGTTGAAACGACACCTTATGAACTATGGTTTAGCAAGAAACCAAAGTTGTCGTATCTTAAAGTTTGGGGCTGCGATGCTTATGTGAAGAAACTTCAACCAGATAAGCTCGAACCTAAATCGGAGAAATGTGTCTTCATAGGATACCCAAAAGAGACTATTGGGTACACCTTCTATCACAGATCCGAGGGCAAGATTTTTCGTTGCTAAATTCGGATCCTTTCTAGAAAAAGAGTTTCTCTCGAAAAGAAGTGAGTGGGAGGAAAGTAGAACTTGATGAGATAAGCTGTATCTGTTCCCTTCTTTGGAAAATAGTTCATCACAAGAACCGGTTCTGTGACAACTACACCAATAAGTGAGGAAGCTAATGATATTGATCATGAAACTTCAGATCAAGTTTCTCTTGAATCACGAGGTCAACTAGAGTAAGATCCGCACCAGAGTGGTACGGTAATCCTATTACGGAAGTCATGTTACTTGACCATGGCGAACCTACAAACTATGAAGAAGCGATGGTGAGCCCAGATTCATGAAATGGCTGGAAGCCATGAAATCTGAGATGGGATCCATGTATGAGAACAAAGTATGGACTTTGGTTGACTTGCCCGATGATCGGCAAGCTATTGAGAATAAATGGATCTTTAAGAAGAAGACTGACGCTGATGGTAATGTAACTGTCTATAAAGCTCGACTTGTTGCGAAAGGTTTTCGACAAGTTCAAGGGGTTGACTACGATGAGACTTTCTCACCCGTAGCGATGCTTAAGTCTGTCCGAATCATGTTAGCAATTGCTGCATTTTATGATTATGAAATTTGGCAAATGGATGTAAAACTGCATTCTTGAATGGATTTCTAGAAGAAGAGTTGTATATGATACAACCAGAAGGTTTTGTTGATCCAAAGGGTGCTAACAAAGTGTGCAAGCTCCAATGATCAATTTATGGTCTGGTGCAAGCCTCTCGGAGTTGGAATAAACGCTTTGATAGTGTGATCAAAGCATATGGTTTTATACAGACTTTTGGAGAAGCCTTGTATTTACAAGAAAGTGAGTGGGAGCTCAGTAGCATTTACGATATTATATGTGGACGACATATTATTGATTGGAAATGATATAGAATTCTGGATAGCATAAAAGGATACTTGAATAAAAGTTTTCAATGAAAGACCTCGGTGAAGCTGCTTACATATTGGGCATCAAGATCTATAGAGATAGATCAAGACGCTTAATTGTACTTTCACAAAGCACATACCTTGATAAAGTTTTGAAAAAGTTCAAAATGGATCGAGCAAAGAAAGGTTTTTTACTCAGACATAAGGTGTGAAATTGAGTCGACTCAATGCCCGACCACAAGCAGATGATAGACAGAAAATGAAAGATGTTCCCTATGCTTCAGCCATAGGCTCTATCATGTATGCAATGCTGTGTACCGGACACTGACGTATGCTTAGCAATAAGCTTGGCAGGAAGGTACCAAAGTAATCCAGGAGTGGATCATCGACAGCGGTCAAGAACATCCTGAAATACACGAAAAGGACTAAGGATATGTTTCTCGTATATGGAGGTGACAAAGAGCTAGTCGTAAATGGTTACGTCGATGCAAGCTTTGACCTGCTCCGGACGATTCTAAATAGCAAACCGGATACGTGTTTTTATTAAACGGTGGAGCTGTCGGTTGGTGCAGTTCTAAACAAAGCGCCGTGGCGGGATCTACATGTGAAGCGGAGTACATAGCTGCTTCGAAGCAGCAAATGAAGGAGTCTGGATGAAAGAGTTCATTTCGATCTAGGTGTCATACCTAGTGCATCGGGACCAATGAAGATCTTCTCGTGACAATATTGGTGCAATTGCCTTGGCAAAACAATCCAGATTTCACAAGAGGACCAAGCATATCAAGAGACGCTTCAATTACATTCGAGACCAAGTCCAAGTGGGAGACATAGAGATTTGCAAGATACATACGGATCTGAATGTTGCTGACCGTTGACTAAGCCTCTTCCACGAGCAAAACATGATCATCACCAAGACTCCATGGGTGTTAGAATCATTATTGTGTAATCTAGATTATTGACTCTAGTGCAAGTGGGAGACTGAAGGAAATATGCCCTAGAGGCAATAATAAAGTTATTATTTATTTCCTTATATCATGATAAATGTTTATTATTCATGCTAGAATTGTATTAACCGGAAACGTAATACATGTGTGAATACATAGACAAACATATAGTCACTAGTATGCCTCTACTAGACTAGCTCATTAATCAAAGATGGTTATGTTTCCTAACCATAGACATGTGTTGTCATTTGATTAATGGGATCACATCATTAGGAGAATGGTGTGATTGACATGACCCATTCCGTTAGCCTAGCACTTGATCGTTTAGTATATTGCTATTGCTTTCTTCATGACTTATACATGTTCCTCGTAACTATGAGATTATGCAACTCCGTTTACCGGAGGAACACTTTGGTGCTACCAAACGTCACAACGTAATCGGGTGATTATAAAGGAGTACTACAGGTGTCTCCAAAGGTACATGTTGGGTTGGCGTATTTCGAGATTAGGTTTTGTCACTCCGATTGCTCTGGAGAGGTATCTCTAGGCCTTCTCGGTAATACACATCACATAAGGCTTGCAAGCATTGCAACTAATAAGTTAGTTGTGAGATGATGTATTACGGAACGAGTAAAGAGACTTCACCGCAACGAGATTGAACTAGGTATTGGATACCGACGATCAAATCTCGGGTAAGTAACATACCGATGACAAAGGGAACAACGTATGTCGTTATGCGGTTTGACCGATAAAGATCTTCGAAGAATATGTAGGAACCAATATGGGCATCCAGGTTCCGCTATTGGTTATTGACCGAGAATAGTTCTAGGTCATGTCTACATAGTTCTCGAACCCGTAGGGTCCGTGACGCTTAACGTTACGATGATGCTTTATTATGAGTTCATAAGTTTTGATGTACCGAAGTTTGTTCGAGTCCCGGATGTGATCACGGACATGACGAGGAGTCACGAAATGGTCGAGACATAAAGATTGATATATTGGAAGCCTATATTTGGATATCGGAATGGTTCCGGATGAAATCGGGAATTTTCCTAACACCGGGGTTACCGGAACCGTCCCGGGGATGTTGGGCCTTAATGGGCCATAAGGGAGAAGAGGAGGGCCGGCGGGGCAGGACGCGCCTCCCCCTAGTCCGAATAGGACAAGGAGAGGGGCGGCGCCTCTTCCTCTTCCCCTCTCCCTTTCCTTCTCCAACAAGGCAAGAGGGGGGGAGTCCTACTCCCGGTGGGAGTAGGAATCCTCCAGGCGCACCCTAGGAGGGCCGGCCGCACCTCCCCCTCCCTCCTTTATATACGGGGGCAAGGGGACACCCCATGATACACAAGTTGATCTACGTGACTGCCTTAGCCGCAGCGGTGCCCCCTCCACCATATTCCACCTCGGTCATATCGTCATGGAGCTTAGGCGAAGCCTCGCGCCGGTGAAGCATCATCATCGCCACCACGCCGTCGCGGCCGACGGAACTCATCCCCGACACTTTGCTGGATCGGAGTCCGGGATCGTCATCGAGCTGAACGTGTGCAGAACTCGGAGGTGCCGTACGTTCGGTACTTGGATCGGTTGGATCGTGAAGACGTACGACTACATCAACCGCGTTGTTATAACGCTTCCGCTTACGGTCTACGAGGGTACGTGGACATACACTCTCCCCTCTCGTTGCTATGCCATCACCATGATCTTGCGTGTGCGTAGGAAATTTTTTGAAATTACTGCGTTCCCCAACAATTCTGGTGGCATCCTGTTAGGTGTGAAGGATGCCACATTCGAGGTGGTTAGTATGGACCGGGGCCAGTTCTTCGTTAGCATGGAGCTTTTCGAGCACTCCCTGAACTTCAAATGGGAGGTCATTATTGTCTACGGTCCTACCGATCACAGCCGATCCGCTTCCTTCCTCGAGGAGCTTCACCGGAAGGTGTCGACGCATCGTTGCTCGTTGTTGTAGGGGGTGATTTTAACCTCCTTAGGTACGCTGGAGGACAAGAGCAATGCCAACGTCAACTTCGGCCTTATGCAAATGTTCAACGACTGCATTGCTGATCTTGGCCTCCGTGAGATCGACCGGGTTGGTGCCAGGTTCACTTGGACCAACCGTCAGGCTGCCCCGACCCAGTCCTTTCTGCACCAGGTCCTAGTTTCCCTGGAGTGGGACCTCCGCTACTCCCTCGCCTCCCTCCGGTCCATCACCCGGATTGGATCTGACCACGTCCCCCTCCTTCTCTCTTCTGCTGATGAACGCCCCTCGGTTCCCCCCCCCCCCCCGCTTCCGGTTTGAGACCTTTTGGTTGTCCCAACCTGGCTTCATTGACGCGGTCGGTGCCCGGTGGGTGGAGACTCGGGCTCTCTCCCTGTCCCCTTCTCGCCCGCCTTCTGCTGTCGACTCCTGGCACAGCTGCGCCAAACGGGGCCGACAGTTCATGAAAGGATGGGGTGCCAACCTGGGGCGCGACCTCCGTGAGCGTAGGAAGGCTCTTCTGTCTGCGATCCAAGCCTTGGATCTTCGGGCCGACGCGCACGGCCTCTCCCCAGAGGAGTGGCTTTCCCGCTACGACTTGGAGGACCAGCTCTCTATCATCTACACGGATGAAGAGGCTTATCGCGGTTGATTGCGGTGCTCAGAAATGGGTCCTGAAGGGTGACGCGAATACGGCTTACTTCCAAGCCATCGCGAATGGTCGTCGCAGGCGCAACACCATCCCCCTTCTTTGGGATGGCTCGGTTCTCCTGCAATCCCCGCGGGACATTAGGTCCCACATCGACGGCTTCTATAGGTCCTTGTTCACCGCCGCTCCTCGAGCGGCTTATCCTAGCCCATGAATGTTGGTCTGGTCGCCAACTTGTCTCCGTGATTCGAGAACGCAGCCCTTACGGCCCCCTTCTGCGAGGACGAAGTCCGGGCGGCCATCAAGGGCATGAACCCATCCTCGGCCCCGGCCCGGATGGTCATCCGATTAAGTTCTTCCGAGCTTACGGAATGTGATTAAGCCGGAGATCATGGCTATCTTTGACGAGTTCTACGTCGGATCCATCGATCTCGGACGCCTGAACTACGGGACGATCTCTCTCATCCCCAAGGTTCCTGGTGCTTCTGACATCCGCCAGTTCCGCCCTATCATGGTGATTAATGTGATCTTCCGGATTCTTGCTAAAAGGTACGCCAATAGGGTGACCCTGCTTGCCGACCGTATTACCCACCCCAACCAACCGACTTTCATCCAAGGCCGGTATATTCTGGATGGGGTGTTGGTCCTCCACGAAATCCTCCATGAAGTCCGCTCCAAGCACCTCAAAGCGGTCTTTCTGAAGATCGATTTCCATAAGGCCTATGACACTGTTAGTTGGCCCTTCCTTCGGGAAGTTCTTCTGCGAAAAGGCTTCGATGACCGTTGGGTAACTCGGGTGATGCAGATGGTTTCGTGTGGGCGCACGGCCGTTAACATCAACAGGGAGATTGGTCCCTACTTCCCCATGTTACGTGGGGTGAGACAGGTGACCCTTTTTCCCGTTCTTGTTTAATATGGTGGTTGATGCTCTTGCGGCCATCCCGGACAAGGCCAAGGCTGCTGGTCATATTCGTGGGATCACCCTCACCGACCGGTGGCACTGGCATCTCCTCGCTCCAAAGACGATGACGACACCATCATCATGGTCGAAGGCTCGGATGCGGACATTGCTAGTCTGAAATTCCTCCTCCTCTGCTTTCAACAAATGTCTGGTCTCAAGATCAACTTCGACAAAAGCAATGTGATGGTGATGGGCTACTCTCCGGATGAGGCCCTCGGCATTGCCAACCGCCTCAACTGCCACCTGGGCTCCTTCCCAACGACATACTTGGGAACGCCCATTAGTGACTCGACTCATCAGTGGCGGACCTTCGCCCTACGGTCTCCAAGTTGCAAACGCGAATGGAGCCGTGGCAAGGTCGATGGATCTCGAAGGCGGCCCGAACAATCCTCATCAACTCCTCGCTCTCTAGTCTCCTCATATTCCTTATGAGCTTCTACAGTCTCCACTAGACCCTCCATCACGAGATTGCTATAATTCTATCTCGCTCCTATTGGGCGGGAGACAATAGCAGGCAGAAGTATCATATCGTTAGTTGGCCCGACATCTGCAAACCTCGGGACCAGGGAGGCCTTGGCATCATGTGCTCTAAGCGCATGAACATTGCCCTCCTTTCCCGGCTGGCTCGGGCGCATCTCTCGTGGACAGGGCGGTCTGTGGTTAGACATCATCCGGAACAAATACCTGCGTGGTCAACCTTGGCCTTCGCCAGGGTCGGGCGGGTTGATTCTGGCGATCGGTCATCCAGCTGCTTCCCGTCCTCCGCATTGGGACCTCCATCTCGGTTGGTTCCGGAGCGGCGACCTTGTTCTGGTTTGACCGCTGGGCTGGGGACGCCCCCTTCGCTGCCCGCTTTACCGACCTCTTCTCCATCACAGTCGCCCCTACAATCTCAGTTCAGCAGGCCCTTATTGACTTAAGACACCTCGCGTTCCGGAGGCCATTTGGGCCTCCGGAAGTGGCCGCCTGGCATGAGCTGCTTGATTGTATTGCGCTCCATGAACCGACTGTCGATGTTGGCCCGGATGAGGTTCGGTGGCACCTTGAGCCTTCGGGACAATTCTCCACCAAGTCCCTCTATGCGGCTATCGCCCCCTCCTCCGCCCCCCCCCCCACTTCAGGCGGTTTGGTCCATTCGACTGCCTTAAAATCCGGATCTTCATGTGGCAGTGGATCCGCGATCGGCTTCCGTCGGTGTTGAGGTCCGCAAGCGCAATGGCCCGGCTCGCATCTGCCCCTTTGTGATTCCCCAAGACTCGAACCGCATTTTCTTCTCCGTGTGTCTGCCTTGATTAAATGGAGCTGCTTTAGGGAGGCAATTGGCGAGAATTGGTGCCACTCCAACTTCCCCGACCTCTTCGCCGAACTACAGGCCTACCCGCCTCCATCTCGCCACATTAGGTGGCTTGAGATTGGGGTTCTCGCGTGGACGCTTTGGACCATTCGCAATAAACTTGTGATTCAGCTCCCTCTCCGACGCCCACCGACGCCCTCTACAAATTGTGCGGTTACTTGCAGCTCTGGCGGCCGCTTAGCCGCCTCGGGACCGGGACACCATCTCCGCCTTTCATCGCCGACCTCCGCTCGATGGTCGTCCGTCTGCCGCCGCCTCCGCCGCCTCCTCCCGAGCCTGATTAGTCGTGTGTTGCTATCCAGCTCTGCCACGGCCTTGGCCCTGGCTGAGCTGTCTTTTTATGTTCTGTTGCGTTTCTGGGCTTGTTGAGTTGTGCCCTCAGCAGAACCTCTGGACCTTATTTGTGCGACTTGGGTGTGTGTGTTGAACTAGTTTTGTTTGTGCTCCTGGCGGTTTGCTTTATTTATAAAGCAGGGCGAAAGCCTTTTTCGGATATTTCCTTACAAAATGTAAGGGAGTACCTACCTCAAGTCACAGAGTTGTGATGAGCGAGATACTGAAACACATGCTCTAATTAAGGAGTATTTCTAGCGTAAAAATCTCTAAAATAACCGCATTCGAGTGGTTAGTACAATTGTCACTGAAATGGAGCATTCCAAAATATAGTGTGAAAAAGAGCATAAAGCGCTCACGGGCCAAATGAAAACTTTCGGGAGTATGGTTAGGCCAGTCAACGCTGCTCTGCATTTTGGGACTATGGTTAGGCCAGTCAACGTGCACCATTACTTGACTGAATGATTCGTCCAGTCAACCAGGCGTCCAAAGCCTGAGCAGCTTCCACGCAGCTTCTGCTTACACCCAAGCCCTCGTATACATAACAAAAGCTTCGGTTCAAGTAACGAGCAATCATAAGTTCATAACACAAATGGCAGCGGTGAGCGCCTCTCCGGCCCTCCACTCACTGCCTTTCCTTCTCCTGCTCCTTGTCGCTGCCGGCGAGGCCACCATGTTAAACATCACCAACCGATGCTCCTACACCGTGTGGCCGGCTGCCATGCCGGTTGGCGGCGGTGTGCAGCTCGACCCGGGGGCGACGTGGACCCTCGACGTGTCCGGGCTCGCCTCCCGCGGGCGCGTGTGGGCGCGCACGGGCTGCTCATTCAACAGCAGAGGCAACGGTTCGTGCCAGACGGGCGACTGCGGCGGCATGCTCGCCTGCAAGGCCTACGGTCGGCCGCCCAACACGATGGCTGAGTTCACAATCGGCCAGTTCAACAGCACCGATTTCTTCGACTTGTCCTTCGTCGACGGCTTCAACGTGCCCATGGACTTCCTGCCGGTGCAGGACCAGGGAGGTCCAGGGTGCGGCGAAGGGCCACGCTGCGCCGCCAACATCACATCGCAGTGCCCAAGCGAGTTGACGGCCTCTGGGGGTTGCAACAACGCGTGCACTGTGTTCAAGCAGGACAGGTACTGCTGCACCGGAATGCAGCGTACAATTGCGAACCCACCAAATACTCTTTGTTGTTTCAGCAAATCTGCCCGGATGTCTACGATTACTCCATGGATGCTGACTGGAAGAAGACGTTCACTTGCCCGTTGGGGACCAACTACCAGATCGTCTTCTGCCCATCGACCGATCTAAATACTTCTTCTCCAAGCACGGGATCGTCGTCATCCAGCAAACGGCGCATTGGTCTGATTCTAGGTACTGTGGTCGGTTTCATCTTAATTGCCGGATTCATCCTTTTTTTCATGCATAGACGAAGAACGCGACAGCACAGGGAGATGGAGGAAGAGGAGGAACAGTTTGGGAAGCTACAAGGAACACCAATGAGGTTCACATTTCATCAGTTAGAAGTAGCAACCGAGCAGTTCAGAGACAAGCTTGGCGAAGGAGGATTTGGTTCTGTGTTCGAGGGGCAGCTTGGTGGGGAAAGGATTGCAGTAAAACGTTTGGATCAAGCAGGTCAAGGAAAGAAAGAATTCTCAACAGAGGTTCAGAGTATCGGCAGCATCCACCATATCAATCTGGTGAATCTAATTGGTTTCTGCATGGAGAAATCATATAGGCTCTTGGTATACGATTATATGCCCAAAGGATCCTTGGACAGATGGATCTATTGTCAAGATGATAATAGTGATCCTCCCTTGGATTGGAGCACGCGATGCAAGATTATCACTCACATAGCTAAGGGTCTCTCTTATCTCCACGAGGAGTGCACGAAAAGAATTGCTCATTTGGATGTTAAACCATAAAATATCCTCTTAGATGACAACTTTCTGATTTTGGATTATGCAAGCTCATTGATAGGGATATGAGCCAAGTGGTTACTCGAATGAGAGGCACACCTGGATATTTAGCTCCTGAATGGTTGACATCGCAAATCACAGAAAAGGCTGATGTCTATAGCTTCGGCATTGTTGTAATAGAAATCATCAACGGAAGACAGAATCTCGACCCTTCCCGGTCCGAAGAGAGCATGCATCTTATTACCCTTTTGGAAAAAAAGGTGAGCATGATAACTTGGTAGATATGATTGACAAGACCAGTAAAAGATATGCAAGCACACGAGCAAGATGTAATTCAGATGATAAAGCTCGCGATGTGGTGTTTGCAAATTGATTGCAAAAGAAGGCCTAAAATGTCCGAGGTAGTCAAGGTCTTGGAAGGTACCATGAATGCAGAGAGCAATATAGATCATAACTTTGTTGCGACGAATCAAGTGAATTTTCGCATTGCTGACAATGCGGCTTCTTCAATTCCACCTCTAGCCTCACATGTATCAGGCCCCAGGTGAAATGAGGCAATCCTGACAGCATAGGCAATTAGATTATGAGCAGGACAGGAGATTTTCTTTTGTAAAGCAAAAGGGCACTGATCTGCGCCGGTGCGCCGGCCCAATTGTTGGGCCGGTCCAGCATCAACCGTCCGATGCGCGAGCCCTGGTCGTCCGATCTGGGGCTGTTGTCTTCCTCCTATCCCCTTCTTTCCTTTCGCGGCAGCGCGAGCGCCGCCCTCGGGCCTGCGCGTCCTCCAGGCCGCCGGCTCCTCTCCAGCGTCACCGTCGCCCGCCTGGCCCGCCCCCGGTCCGCCGTGGCTCTCGCCAGCTCCGCCGCATGCAGCTCCTGCCGGCAAAGGTCGCAGCTTCGACGAAGGAGTGCCGCCCCGTCCAGCTTGTAGCAACGCCGCTCACCGCCGATGGCCGCGTCTCCGCGCGAAGCCGCCAGTAGTTCACCGCCGGTCCCTCGAGTTCGTCGCCGCTGCAGCTCCGCCGTGAAAGCCATTGCATCAATGGTGAGGTGCCAGTCCAGCTTTTTGTCGCCGGGTTGAAGCTTTTTAAAAATATGGTTGAAGCTTTTCACGTCAACGGTTGCAACTTTTTTGTTGTGTACTCACGGGTTGAAGCATCCTATAAAGCCAGTTGAAGCTTTTTATAAAACCAGTTGAAGCTTTTCAATTCAACGGTTGAAGCTTTCTCAAAAAATGACGGGTGTGGATTTTTGTTTCATAGTGGTCCGATGAAACTTCTCTATTCCGTCGTTTGCAGCTTTTCAAACTATGGTTGAAGCTTTTTATAAAACCGGTTGAAGCTTTTCAATTCAACGGTTGAAGCTTTCTCAAAAAAATGACGGGTGTGGATTTTTGTTTCATAGTGGTCCGATAAAACTTCTCTATTCCGTCGTTTGCAGCTTTTCAAACTATGGTTGAAGCTTTTCGTATGAACGGTTGTAGCTTTTTTCAATGCATGGTGTCCGGCTGAAGCTTGATATACCGCTAGTTGAAGCTCTCGAATTGAACAATTGTAGCTTTTTTGGTCATCGGTTGCAACATCGGTGGATTAGAAAAAAATGCTTCCAAAGTTCGTATGGAAGCAGATGGTTGCAGCGGTGGGGGAGGAGGTCATGGCCAAGGCTGCCGTGGTTGAAGCATCTCGGTGGACGGTTCTAGCACAGGGAGTACAAACAGCAGCTCATGGACAGTATATTCCATGGCGACTTCCAACTCCGGCTCGCTGGCACGGAAGGAACCTGCAGCCGAGGAGGGAGGTGGCGGTGGAAAAGAAGGGGATCTCAAGGATGGAGGTGACCTCAGGGGTTGGGGCTAGCGGGCGGCGAGATCTCAAGGAGGAAGAAGGGGATCGGGAGAAGCGTGAGGCGCGGCGCGCCGCCTCGCTTCGATCGAGTGGCTCAAGGGACCGGCGGAACGGTTCGACCGGCACACCGTTTCTAAACACTTCCCAAAGCAAAAACCATGATCTGTTGTATTTTGTCAAACTACTACTACTACAATTTAAAACGCCTATTCTTCACTGAATTTCGTTTCAATTGCTTTGTTCAGTTATCTATCTGAGAATCGCAAATTTATTTTGAGTTATGAACTTGAAACTAATAAGCATGCTTAAAAATGCTCCTTAAGAAACCAGAGAAATTAAATGCACAGGATGAAGGATATTGGGACTTTGATAGACTAACAAACACCGTTCAATTAGTAGGTACTAGTGGTTTTTAGTTCTGCGCAATTCCACTGCTCTTTTTTACGAAATGAGCGGTGTACTGAAATTTCTTAACTACTCGTATGGTTTTGAATTGATAGGTACTAGTGGTTTTGAATTGCGGCTCGTGTGGTTTTTGACTGAACCGCTCGTATGATTTTATCCCCATTCAGGCATTCTTGGCCTTCAGGTGGCACACTGAGTCACTAACACTTGTGTATGTCGTGTATCCCTAGTCCCCAGTGTGAGTTTTTCATCGTCGAACTCTTGCCTGAGTGAGTAACATCCATCGGTATTTGGGCCTCCATCTGGGCCGCATAAATTTGATCGAAGGCGTCTAGAGGTCCAGGACTGCCTCGCTGACATATGCAGGCGACGGGAAAGGTCCTCCTCGGGACGGCGGCCGCCGGTCGCCGGAGAAGAGGGAACGAACGACGTATATGTGTGGACATACCCTGCGACAGATTCCGAAGTTCCGAACACGCACGTTGTGTTTTTTGTTTTTTTGTTATTAGTAGGAAAAAAAACTCGTACCGGAGCTCGAGCGATCGCGCGGTCGTACATAGCGTGGCGCGTACGTACTTTGTGAACCGACCCAACCCAGCCCCGACAGATCAAAAAAAGCATATTAGATCGAGCCCTAGCCGGCCGGTCGACACGATGGCCAACAAGCGCGCACGCCCCTGCCACGCCGCCGGCGACATGGCGGACGACGTCCTCAGCGACGTCTTCGCGCGCCTGCCGGGCCTGCGGGACCTCCTCCGCTGCGCGGCCACGTGCAAGCGATGGCGCCACCTCGTCGCCGACCGTGCCTTCCTCCGACGGGTCGGCCTCTGGCCGGACACGGCGCGCCGCCCGTCCGTCCTCGTCGGGATCTTTTCCCAAAACGCGCATCCCACCGGCCTGTCCAGTTTCATGCCAAGGAAACCCGGTTCGGCCCCGCAGTTCCTGAGCCTCCAGGCCGGCGGCGACGGGCGTCTCGCCTTCGACTCATTCGTCGCCGATGAGGATGGCCTCTTGAACTTTGCGAGGCCGCTGGCGTCGCGGCGCGGCCTTCTACTCGCGCGCATCCTACGGCCAAGCCGCGTCCGTAAGCGTCACGGCGTCGACCGCCAGCAGCTCCATCTAGCCGTGTGCCGCCCTCTGATCGACAAGAGGAGCACGCATCTTCTCCCACTGCCCCCGCTTGACAGGATGGGATTCTTCGGCTGTGACCTGACCGGCTGTGCGCTTCTCACCGACGCGGACTACGGCCATTCGGACAAGCATCAGCAGCCGACGTTCCAGGTGCTCTTGATTTGCGCCAAGGCCGACGTGTGCGCCTGCACGTACTCCTCGGCCACGGGGAGCTGGAGCGCGCCCATCAAGTGTCTTCAGGTTTCTGGCAGGAGATGGAGGTGCGGGGCGCGTGCCGGCGTCGTCACCGGCGACACAGCGCATTGGCTGTACACGGATAGCACAAACTTCTACACCCTAAGCATAAACGCCACCACGTCACAAGTCTCCGTGACCAAGATCCCGATTAAATTTCACGCTAGGATGCGGCTATCACATCCGCCACTCCTGTGTATCGCCGGAGAGGGAAGACTCTCCTTCGTTACCATACAAGACCACGGCGTTCTAGAGCTCTGGACCAGGCAAGAACAGAATGGCGAGTATGAGGCGGGCTGGCAACACTCTCAGCTGACGGATTTGGGGAGCAAGAGAATAAGCAATGTCTTCTTTGCAGAGAACAGAGGCGCTTTGCTCATTAACGAAGACGGTGTCTTTGTCATCATAGACCTCAAGAGTAAGGAAAAAATGCTGCTAGTTGATCTCGAGGGCGTTGGGAACAGATGTTGGTTTATGTTTCAAGAGCGTTGTAGTAGCACTTGCTGCAGAGGAGGGCACGAATATGATAGGACGTGTCCTTCCAGACCCCCGGTTCTCTACGAGATAGATTGGGTATTTAGCCGCCGTATGTTTCTCGCCTCTTCTCAGCTAGGAGATGAGATAGCAACTGATTAATTCAAGCCTATCTCAAGAACCTCCGTGCAACAGTTTTGTGATGCTTCCGGAGTTCCGGTTATACACGCATTTGATCCTTCTGTCCCATAATGTAAGACGTTTTCTTACATTATGGGACAGAGGGAGTATGTTTTTGGTTTGCAAATATACATGTTAATGAAGATGAATTTATGTTGCTGGTGATATTCAAGAAACAAACGTGCACTGTCAGATTTTCCTTCTAGTTGTTGGTTTTGTAGCTGTACTCTACTCTAGTCGCTGTATTTCTGGTCGATGCGCGATGCCGCAATAATGTCATCCACTGACGAGCCCTTCCTCGACGGCTAGATCTGTCAAGAGCAAGAGCAACGGTAAGGATTAACGCAGTTTCGCCAACATGGACAGGGCAATGCCAGTCTGGGATCGCAAGACCAGTCGCTACAAAACCACTAGGACTGACTGGAACACACAGGCTTGTGGCGCTGGAGCAGAATCATGGAGATGCTGGCCGTACAATCTCTGAATCCAGTGTAGGGATGCCGGCGTTGTGCACTTCGTAGAGAACAGCACTATGAACGCGCAGAGAGATTCAGAGATCATCAAAAGGATTTTCCTCCCGAGAGGTTTCTTAACGCTGGAAAAATATGCTAGTAGTTCTGAAACACCCTTTTCCGTTCGGTTTGTGTTGGATACCAAGCAATAAGCTATGATGTAAAACGTAAATAGGAAACTTACCGTTCATAGTGGTTGTCCGGTGGTCTAGACACCTCGATGTAAGTTTTATTATATTTGAGGTGCTTCCTACTTCTGTTGAACTTTTATAATAGCTCTGGATCTTTTTTCAAAAAAAATAAAAAAAGAAGTAGAGATGGCTCCACATTTTGCTTCACGCCATGTGTCATTCAGGTAGTGTCCATGCTGCAAATGTTGATCTCTTGTGTTGTCACATGTAAGATTCAGATGCTTCTTTGCCATAGTTTTGAGTGATAGATTCTTTGTAAACGATTGATTTTTCCTATTACCACATTGGTTGACACAAAAATATTTTCCACTTTCAAAATCGATATTTTTTGCAAACTGGAAGGGTTCAGGTTAACAGTATGACAAGATAATATGTTCATGCAAAATGTTCTGGGCAAACTAATTAAAGAGGGGACCGTGCATAATCCAGTTGAACTTCTTCGGTTACATTGGATCATGTAATCTTGACTAGTAAGATGCGCGTGCGTTGCACGGAACACGATCCATTAGTACAGTATTTTACAAAATATGTGAGGTTGTCTCAAGTTTAAGAAATATTGATATCTTTCTTCAAATATTTTATTCCCCCCTGAACTAATAAGCATCCAGGTGAATCATAGACGCAGACCGTTTTTTTTAACAGACATGTTCGAGTGTTCTAGCTGCGTGCAAAATTTCGTGAATAAATAACATTCATGGTGCTTCCTAAAAATGCCAAAAATGCGTTTAACATGGTTTTTGAGTATCAATTTTGTTTTCTACCATGATTGTTATTTTCGAAAAATTGCACACAACACACAACTTGAGTGCTCAAAAAGCTTTAATAAGCACTAAGATTGTTTTTTAATTTTATTGCTGTTATTTAAGCTCGGGACCATGTTCACGTCCCATCTTTCTTCTGCTTTTTCCACAACAATCAGTACAAAGTGAGAAGGAATCTAGAATTACACATTAATCTACGCATAACAGCATCAAATAGATGAAAAGCACGTGTTGAAATTATGAGAAAGCTAAGCAATCATGCACTGGTTATTGTTCATCCTTCTCAGACAACATATCATTTGGATACGGAAGTAATCCGCGCATGAAAGAACTGCCTATGGTTTCCGTCCGACACTATCCCGGAAATCATGAGAAAGCTAAGCAACCGTGCACAGGATATCGTTCATCCTTCTCAGACCACATATGTGATGGATGCAGAACTCATCTGCATACGAAGAAACTGCCTACGCTTTCCGCCCGACGCTCTCCCAGTCCTGCAAAGAATTCAACGGATAGCTACTGTGTAGTCAGACGAGAATCATAAACAAACTGATGAAACTACACACATCAAATTTTCATGTATCATGTGTCAGCCTTGTTCCAACATTGGCTTCATCAATGACAAGGTATTGCAAATGTCACAACCGATAACCCTGAATTGTGAAAATGCGGTGATTGCACCGACAGCAGATCTCCGAAATAACAACATGGGAAGCTTTCTCTAGTTAATCCATTAAATATGGAAACCCCATATAATTAATGAAGAGTGATGAAAACATTCGTTCCTATGAATAAAAACAAAATTACTTTACTTCAGCCTATCGTTTGGCCAACTCTATTTTACTGGACGATCATAGATCCTACATTGTTATTTTTGCAGGGAATAATAAATCCAATATGATGCTAGACAATGCCCATATAGAAGAGTGTAAATCAATTAGCTGAACATGGGTACCTAGTCTTAGTTCAGCAGGCTGTGTCTGAGTTTCTTCTCACGTTCATATGCAGGGCGTAGGAGTACATGATCGTGCAGGGCATAGGAGTACATGATGTATTGCTGCTGCGTTTGCCAATACAGAAGCATATGAAATATAGTTACAAGCATACTCTTGTTAGAAGTTTAGATGGTGCAGAGCAGCGTAGCAGCCAAGAATGAAATCCATTTAATGCCTAGCAGAGTAGTGCGACAGCAAAAAGGAAATCCTTCTAATTAATGCGTAGCAGAGTAGTGCAACAACTGAAACAGGAATCCTTCTAATGCCTAGGATCAGAATAAATTAAGGAATAAGCACATGTTATCATGCCCGGATTAATCTGCATCTTTGCAAAGCCTTCACCTACTTATAGGGCGGAGGAGTGGAGGTCGTGGTGGACTGCATCGGCAAAGAGGAGGCATCCGACCATTGGAGCGGACGGCGTCGGCCGCGCCAGATCGGAGTTCGATTGCTAGCCCGAGGAAGGTAGCGAGGATTGGTCTAGAAGAGTCTGGAACTGAGAGGCGAAGGGGCTCTCTAGAGAAGTATGGAGACTTTCAAGCGTCTTTTTGCAAAACTGCCAGAGCTCGTCTCAGATGCGTTAGATATAGATCAAATAGCTGAAATTGATAGATGGCAGGCACACCATCACCATCAAGTCTGTTTTTTATAGGAGTAGAGATACATTTTTTGCTCTTGGTCAGACTGTTGAATCATGTAATTCACCTGAGCCTGTTTACTGAGCATCAAGTAGTCTCAATACATTTGTTGCTACGCATCAGGTGACAAACCAAAGGTAGATGCCATGTAGTCTTGTCTGTGGACTGTGGTTCGCGCATGAGAGGGGGGTTTTGGCAGGTGCGAAGGCATTTGTGTCCATGCTAGAGATTTGGTACACGTTAAGATAATACTCCCTCCGTTCGAAAATACTTGTTGGAGAAATGAATTTTTTATCCATTTCTCCAACAAGTATGTTCGGACGGATGTAGTACTTTTTAGACATTTCTCTCTGCACAAAACAACTTATATAGCGATATTGACATATACTTTGTAAATCTTCAGTTCCATGCAACAGATCGCAAATTTATCCGGCATCATGGTTGATCACATGGTTAGAAGATCCATTTCTCACCATGGATTGTTCAGCATTTGGTCTGCCTTAAAGTTTCTCTCAGCTGGCTGCGGCCAAGTTCAAGCCGGTCTCGTGGAAAATGAGACAAGCAGCCAGCACCAGCAGGATTTGAGCGTGACCCCTGAACTTAAGGTAGAGCTTTGTTGACGGACAGCATATGATCGATATTCCACTCGAGCTAGGCGTTCCTTCCACGCACCTGCGCAACTTGTTCTTTCTTTTTAGCATTCAACTTGTTGATGTCGACCCTTTTTTTATGAGGAACTGTTTTTTTATTTTTTTAGAAAAGAAGGATGACCCCTGGACTCTGCATCTGGGAGATGCATACGGCCACTTTATTGATTATTCTCGAGGACCTAACAAAGTATTACAACAATGTGTCTGAATCCACCGTCTTGGCAACACATGCCGCTACTCCTATCCAAAATGATGAAGTGGTGCTAGCTGGGCCACTACCCAAACCACTCACCTAAGCCTAACATCAAAAGCCGGAAGCCGAAACATATACGGAAGCCCCAGCCGAGCCACATACCTAGTCTGGGGCACAATCCGGTCAGACGCACTCGTGTGTCGTCGTCGCCATCTTTCACAGGCCCATCTTCAGATCATATTGAGGCTTCTACCTTGTCTGGCCACTCAGCCATCGACGCCCCCATGACGCCAGACAAAGATCCTCCTCCTGCACGAGTCCATCTCCGCGCATCAGGCACCGAGTCTCCATATCACCATGCCGTCGAGATCCGCCACCATCAATGTGTAAGATGAAACACCGCTCCACCAAAGTCGCCGTCCTCTAGTCCCTCGAGTCCGTGTGCTCCTCCAACAATGACGCCCCCAGGTGGGGAAACGACACCAGAGAGCCGCCGGCATCCGATCTACTGATCTAGGGTTTCCCCCGGAGGTAGCAGAGAGTGGCCATGAACATCTCCACGGCGATGCCTTCAGGAAGGGAACGACGCAGACAGCGTCGCCATCGCGGCCTTGGCAATAGCCAATAGCAGGTTTTCACCCAGATCTGATCGAAGACCTCCATTTCTCGTGCACGGGTCGCCACCGTCCTTGCCGGGATCTGGATGATCCGCTTGCGATCTCAAAGATGAGAAGCCCCCACCGAGACCCGCCGGCCCGGCAGGGGAGGCCGAGGCCGCGCCACAGGATCAGATCCGCGATGGATCCAAGCTCGCCGCCGCCACGGAGCCTGCCCGGCGCAGCCGCCACCGCCTACCGAGGCTCTCGCCGTCGCGTGCCCCGCGCCCCGCCACCGCTCGCCGAGGCCTGCCGTCGCAGGACACCGCCGCCTGCCGCCTAGATCCGCCGCCCGCAGAAGAAGGGGAGTCGGGAGAGGGAATCCCCCTGCCGCCGCCGTCTGCCACACGGGTTTCACCCGGCGGCGTCACCCGGCGGCGGCGCGAGGAGGGGAAAAGGAGGGGGCGGCGGCTGTGCCTAGGGTTGAAGGTCCCCGAGTCGCCCAGGGCGTCGGCGACGCGAGGGACGCGGGGGACCTTACACCTCTCGGTGCCTCTTCTGGTCGTCCTATGAGGAAGTGTAGACGCCGACTTTTGATCATGACCTGTACAATGTACATGTCTCCAATATTCCGAGAAATGAAGATAAGTATTGGTTTCTTTCAGTTACAACTTTTTTTCTAGTGGAGAAGTTACGACTAGAGCACATGCTCTGAGTGAAAAACACTAGTATTTTGCGGTGGAAACAAATTCTTTGTTTTTTTAGCCGAAACCGTAGAACAATTGTTCTACGGTATATTTTCATTAATTAAAGAACATACAAATACAATGATAGTACAAGTCAACCAATACCAGTTTTAGGAAATCCCATAATTAAAATAAACTGTTGTATCCAGATTCTGATCTTTTCTGACTTTGATGATTTAGCTCTGAGCTCTGAAGCTTGTAGTCCGTCTTTCAAGTAGTGCTTCCAAGTATCCACAGATGGGGCAGCTCGCCTGAATATTTTGTCATTTCTACTCATCCAGATGGCCCAACAACCTTGAATAATGATGTTCATAGCAATATCTGATGGAAGATGTATCAAGGAGAGGTGAATCTCGTCATATACCGATATACCTCTGAACTTGGATGGTCGAATGGAGTGCCAACATGATGCAGCAAATTGACAATCCCAGAACAGATGGACAGTTGTTTCCTCTGTGGCATCACTACATAGGGCACAATTGTAGTCATCCAGATACATGGACCTCCTATGGAGGAAATTCCTAGTACTACATGTCGTTGTCTCCAGCTGTCGTAGTCTGCATGGAGGTAATCCCACAGCAACAACCAGAAAAAGATTTTATGTCGTAGTCTGCATGCTGACTTCCACAGAGTTCTGAAAATGTCATGTACTGCATTCTCCCCTCTGATAGCTTTGTACATTTTCATAGATGAGTAATTGGGTGATGCCCATGAGTATGCCCATTTATCATTGTGGGAAGCAGAAGCTTGTTCAGTCATGACCATTTGCAATGATGTGAATTGTTCAAAAGCTAGCTGGGAAAGGGGTCTGTGAAAGAGTTGGCTGATGTCTGTATGCTCCAGGGCACCACTCAAGGAGATATTCTGATTGATAGCATATGAATGGAGCTCAGCGAATTTCATGAGGAGTGGTAATTCCTGCCACCGATCAGTCCAAAAGCTCCCTGAATCACCAATGCCTGCTTTACAGATAGCATGTTGCTATAGAAAAATAGAAAAATAGTATGTCTTTGATTGCGCAAAACAAAACATGTTTATACTACCAAAAAAACACTCAACATTATTTCACCCACGCGGTGCAAAATCTTTATTTTCCAATGAAAACTTGCCGAGGGTTAGGGCATTTTGCTAATGTGGTAAATATATAATTTTCTTCGTTTTTTTCCTCACATTTCCAAAGTACTATGGTTTACTCTCTTCATTCCTAAATATAAATCTTTGTATAGTATATGTGGTCCATACTGAAATCTCTACAAAGACTTATATTTACAACCGAGGGAGTACATTCCAGGAGCAAATCCAAACAGCTTACAGGCGTCCTTGTACATAACAAAAGCTTCAGTTTCCCTCGGCAAAAAAGAAAAAAAGCTTCAGTTCATGTCATGTCAGCCTTGCGAGCAAAGGTAGCACAAATGGCCTGAACTCGCGGCCAGTCAACCATGCGTGCACGCCTGAACCCCCACGTTGTGTTTTCTGTTAGAAAAAAAAATAGTACCCGAGCTCGAGCGATATTATCGATCGCACATCGCGTGGCGCGTACTTCGTGAACCAACCCAACCCAGCCTCGACGTACAGATCACACCAAACAAACATATCAGATCGAGCCCCAGCCGGCCGGTCGACACGACACGATGGCCGCCAATAAACGCAGACGCGCACGCCCTCGACACGCCGCCGGCGACATGGCGGACGACGTCCTCCGCGACGTCTTCGCGCGCCTGCCGGGCCTGCCGGGCCTGCGGGACCTCCTCCGCTGCGCCGTCACGTGCAGGCGATGGCGCCGCCTCATCACCGACCGGGACTTCCTCCGACGCATCGGCCTTTGGCCGGAAACGGCACGCCACCCGTCCGTCCTCGTCGGGATCTTCTTCCAGAACGCGCACCCCACCGGCCCGTCCGGTTTCATGCCAAGGGAACGCGGACCCGGTTCGGCCCCGCAATCCCTGAGCCTGCAGCTGCAGGCCGGCGGTGACGGGCGTCTCGCCTTCGACTCGTTCGTCGCCGACGACGATGGGCTCTTCGACTATGCGAGGCCGCTGGCGGCGCGGCGCGGTCTTCTACTCGTGCGCATCATACGGCCAACCCGCGTCCGTAACGGCCCGCCCCATCTAGCCGTGTGCCGCCCTCTGATCGACAAGAGGAGCACGCGTCTTCTCCCGCCGCCCCTTTTTGACAGCATGGCATTCTTTGCCGGCGACCTTACCGGCTGTGCGCTTCTCACCGACGCGGACTACGGCGATGCCGGTGGTTCGGACAACCGTCGGCAACCGACGTTTCAGGTGCTCTTGATCTGCGCCGACCGCGACTGGCTCGTGTGCGCCTGCACGTACTCCTCGGCCGCGGGGAGTTGGGGCGCGCCCATCAAGTGTCCTCAGGTTTCCGGCATGAGATGGAGGTGCGGGGCGCGAGCCGGCGTCGTCACCCGCGACACAGCGCATTGGCTGTACATGGATAACACAGACTTCTACACCCTAAGCATAAACGCCACCACGTCACACGTCTCCATGACCAAGATCCCAGTCAGTAGATTTGACGCTGGCATGCCGCTATCACATCCGCCACTCCTGTGTATCGCCGGAGAAGGAAGGCTCTCGTTTGTCACCATACAATACCACGGCGTTCTAGAGCTCTGGACCAAGCAAGAGCAAAACGACGAGGATGAGGCGGGCTGGCAACGCTCTCGGCTGACGGATTTGGGGAGCAAAAAGAGAATAAGCAGTGTCTTCTTTGCAGAGAGCAGAGGTGCTTTGCTCGTTAACCAAGATGGTACATCCATTACCATAGATCTCAAGAGTAAGGAAAAAATGCTAGTTGATCTCGAGGACGAGAAAATGGGGCATGTTGGGAACAGATGTTGGTGTATGTTGCAAGGGCGTTGTAGTAGCACTTGCTGCAGAGGAGGGCACGAATATGATAGGACGTGTCCGTCGAGACCCCCGGTTCTCTACGAGATGGATTGGGTATTTAGCCGCCGTATGTTCCTTGCCTCTTCTCAGCTGGGGGATGAGATAACAACTGATTAATTCAAGGCTATGTCAAGAATCTTTGAGTGCAACGGAAGAGCAGCAGGCTAGACTGTCTAAAGGGCCAGTAATCCAAGCATTATATACCCCCTTTTAGTAAGCTAGGAGTACTTATTAAGTGGTAACAGTTTTGTGCTGCTTCAGGTTATATACGTATTTGTATTTTTTGTTTGCAAATGGTACTTGTTAATGAAGATGAATTTATGTTATTGGTGAGATTCAAATTCAAGAACCAAACATGCACTATCAGATTTCCCTTTTAGTTGTTGGTTGTTGCTGTATTCACTGACGATCTTTTCCTCAACAGCTAGATCTGTCCCAACAGCCTCTCCGCGATTCTGCTACAGCGTCACAAGCCTCCGGCTTTTCACCGGCGCCTCGTCCCCGGGGATATTTCATTGGGAGATTTTGTGTGTAGTTTAATCAGTCGTAGTGGTTTTCTAGGGACTCATCTTGTGATCCTAGAGACCTAGACTGGTATTAATCCTTACCGTAGATACAATCTCTGAACCCAGTGCAAGGGTGCTCTTCCCTGAACACATCGTAGAGAACAACACCGTGAACGCTCAGAGAGATTCAGGGATCATCGATAGACTGAATTTTCTTACTGCACACTCATGCATACTAAAGCATTTGCAACTTTCAAAACCGACACTTTTTTGCCAGTCTCGAAGGATTCAAGTTGACAGTGCGGTTGGATTAGACATGAGGGTCGAACCAACGTATGTTGTGGCAAGATAATATGTTCATGCAAACTGTTTAAACAGGGGACAATGCATAAACACAACAGCTTCAGAATGTTCAGTGTCTCATTGAAATCCAACGACGAATTGTTCAACAATAACCAACAGATCATAAAACTACCTAGATCACAGATCACATTCTCAGAGCACGACGGTTGCAACAAAATGGACATTAGAGCTCCATTACAAATGAAACTAGGGTGGTGCCACGTTTTTTTTTTCGAAAAGGGGTGATCCCCGGCCTCTGCATCAGCATGATGCATACGGCCATTTTATTAATGAATAGTTTCAACAAAGTCTCAAAGTCTCCACAATTACAGAAAAAAAGGGGATAACGGCTCACACAGAACCAAAAGGCTAGATGCACAAGCTAGCCAAAAAGGATAAACCACAACCGATTGGCTCAAAAAATAGACAGGTAAACTAATTGCCTATCCTATTACATGACCGTCATCCAAACCGGTTGAAAATATCCCGAGCTACCGTCTCCCATCGGGTAGATCCAGTAACCAAACGCTCCCTGGCCTCCGTCGGAGTGAGTAGCGACCAGGAATGGATTAGCGCCTTAGCTCTAAAGATAACCTGCACAAAATGAATGTTTGTTGTTCTGTTAAAGACCAGATCATTTCTGCAATTCTAAAGTACCCACACTAAGGCGCACACCCCCACGCGAATATGTCTTGCTAACCCGGGCTCTACCCTGTTTAGCCATGTTCCAAATAACATGTTAACCGAATTTGGTGGAGGAATATTGAAAGCAATATGGATAGTCGTCCATAGAATTCTAGCTAGTGGGCAATCAAAAAACAGACGTTTAATAGTTTCACCCTGATCACAGAAACTACACCTAGTAGGCCCTGTCCAATTACGCTTTGTCAAATTATCCTTTGTTAAGATAACTTGTTTGTGTAGAAACCACATAAACACTTTGATCTCCAAAGGAACTTTGACATCCCACACATGCTTGGAGCTAGGAATCGAGCTCGAATTGATGACATCGACATACATTGATTTAACTGTAAATTCACCCGACCTAGTGAGATTCCAACGTAATTTATCAGGTTGTTGTGAAAGTTGGACATTCATCAGTCTCCTAACTAGATGTAGCCAATCCTCCCAACGATTGCCCACTAACGGCCTTCTAAACTGAATATTAAGGGGGATCGAATGAAAGACCGTTGCAACAAGAGCCTCGTGTCGTTGGACAATACGATATAATGACGGATCTCGGATTGCAAGGCGCACCTCCGAGCCAAGTATCCTCCCGTAATCTCGTGGCCGCACCATTACCAACAATATGCTTTGTCCTGCAAACAATGAAAGCTTAACTTTCATAAGCCCTTTCCAAAAGGGTGAATCAGTTGGTCTTACCGTGACCTGAGACAACGTTTTGGTTTGAAGATACTTATTACGAAGGATTTGTGCCCAAGTGGCGTCAGTTCCTGTAGATAACTTCCACAACCACTTACTAAGAAGGCATCTGTTCTTAACTTCAAGATTCTCAATCCCGAGACCCCCTTGGTCTTTCGGTCGACAGATGATATCCCACTTTGCTAAACGGTATTTTCTTTTTAGCTCATCTCCCTGCCAAAAGAAACGCGATTGATAGAAGTCCAGTCTTTTCCTTACACCAACTGGGACTTCGAAAAAAGACAAAAGAAACATAGGCATGCTCGTGAGAACCGAATTAATAAGAATTAAACGGCCTCCATAGGACATGAGCTTACCCTTCCAAAGAACTTAGTTTCTTTTGAATCGATCCTCAATACACTTCCATTCGTTGTTCGTAAGCCTCACGGTGGTGGATAGGAATTCCTAAGTATGTGAAAGGCAACTCCCCAAACCACACCCAAACAATTGTTTGTAAGCCTCTTGTTCCTCCTTGGCTCTACCAAAGCGTAACAACTTCGCTTTTGTGGAAATTAATCTTGAGCCCACTCAATTGCTCAAACAAACATAGCAACAACTTCATATTTCTTGCTTTTACCAAGTCATGCTCCATAAAGATGATAGTATCATCAGCATACTGAAGAATGGAAATTCCTCCATCCACTAAATGAGGCACCAAGCCTCCCACTTGGCCAGCCTCCTTGGCTCTTCCTAACAAAATTGCCAACATGTCCACAACAATGTTGAACAAAATAAGGGACATCGGATCCCCTCGCCGTAGGCCCTTGTGTGTCTGGAAGTAATGACCAGTGTCGTCATTCACTTTAATTCCAACACTCCCCTTTTGCGTAAACGATTCAACCTGGCTTCTCCAGACCTCGTCGAAACCTTTCATACGCAAAGCTTGTTGTAGTAAAGGCCACTTAACCTTATCGTACGCTTTCTCGAAATCCACTTTAAAGATAACTCCATCTAGTTTCTTCGAGTGGATTTCGTGGAGCGTTTCATGCAAGACCACCACCCCCTCCAGGATGTTTCTATCCGGCATGAAAGCTGTCTGGGACTGCTGCACCACAGAATGCGCAATCTGTGTGAGCCTATTAGTCCCCACCTTGGTAAAAATTTAAAACTAACATTCAAGAGGCATATAGGCATGAACTGCTCAATCCTCAGAGCATCGGTCTTTTTTGGTAGCAGTGTTATAGTTCCAAAATTCAAGTGAAAAAGTTGAAGCCGTCCAGCAAAAAGATCATGGAACATAATCTCTGCATCAGGGTGGTGCCACGTACCACTCTGCATATTTGGAGGCCTAATTCTAATTGTCCCTGGCCACTCTAGGAGCTTTGCTTCGGTTGCGACAAGCCAAGCCGCAAGGGCTGCTGCCACAGGGGCACCTGTCTCCATGACTTGCAACAGCTTCTCCGGTAGCTCTTTTGCTCTGACGGTGACGGAGTTCCTCAAGCTCACACTTCATGTTATTGACTTGCTGCTGGAGGGAATCAACCTCGTCCTGGAGTTTGTTGATGACTTTGATTGCCTTCTTAGGGAACTTCTTGTCCAACCATTTGCTGAACTTGCAGTCTCCTCCGGAGTGCTGATTAAAAATGAAAATTTCATTGTGGACGTACTGATGCAGAGATTGTACGTTCAGAGCAGTAATGATACAATACAATCATTATAAACATTGTCCCAAGGAAACTCACCATGAAGAGAGGGCAGCGGAAGAACCTTCTACCTAGGTGTTCGCTGTGCCATGAAGTTTCGATGGTGCATGGTCTATCGTGCTTGCAATTTGGCCAGCTCCCATCATCGGATTCATATCCTTCGTCTGGAACTGTTGTGTTATTGCTGTCTGTTGCATTGGGAGCAGAGCTTGTTTTCCTGACATTCCATCTGGCGAACAATCTGAAAGCGCGAACATTACGGGCTGCAACATTTAGAAATGTCCTCCAGGAATCCTCCCCTATTATATCAATCAGTACATTGCATGGAGGAGTGCCAGGATCTGTCCTTGGATACACAAGGTGCCGCAAAGTGAGCTCGTGCGTTGCTTCATTCAATTGAAAAGCCTTCATTATCAGGCGTCGCACTTGTTGGAACGGCTTATCCTTGAGCTCTGCCATCCGTCTGATCACAAATGGGCAATCAGGACTCACTTTTACCCCATCAGGTCCATGCCAAATTTTCCCTTCCGCGCGAAATAGCGTATATTTTCCGATGGGTATGACATCCTGCACACAAATATCAAGTGCATATTATTACGCCACATCTTCCACCTTAAATACTCCCCACATCGCCTAGCATTTTCGACACATTTTTGTTCTGTTTCTTCTAAACTAGTACTCCCTCCGTAAACTAATATGAGAGCGTTTAGATCATTAAAGTAATGATCTAAACGCTCTTATATTAGTTTACAGAGGGAGTAGATCGCTACTACAGACAAATCTATCACCGTTCCGTGACACTCTCCATCCATGACAGTAGGAACTTCAACAATTTCTTCTCCTACATTTTTATTGTTTAACTGTTTTCCATGCCATACGAACTACAAGGTAGAGGAAAAACTTTTCCTCTACAACTCCACAGCGAATCGAATCGATTCTAAAACCACATTTCTACAACTTTACAGCGATTTTGAAGGGAAAACCAGATCTGCTCTAACCGACAATTAGATCCCAACTTGTCAGGCTCTTTTCTGGCATTTTTTCCTTCCATTTCCCACTGCGGTAGAAGAAAGCAACGGATAGAAACTCACCTGGCTGGCTGATGATGCGGCTCCGAGCAATGGCGGAACCACCAGATCTGGAAGAACCCGTCGCTTGCTTCCTCCCCACCACGAATCTTATCCAGCTTCTCCTTTCTCCTGGATGAGATGAACCGAGATACTTTTCCCCACTGGGCGGCGGTCCTTTGTATACAGCCCCGATGTGCGAGCTGCCGCCATCCTCAATGGCGGCAGGTGCCACGCCACCACACCTGTCGTACTGGTTGCAGGTGCCGTCGGAAAAATGCAGGGCGGGGAGCCAACAGGCAATGGCAGCAACGTATCAGCTGGCGGCAGCCATCTGAACGTACGTGTATGTGGAGTCATTTGCCGTCCGGCGTCCGTGTGTGTGGGTCGTCGCGTACGGCCATGACACCGATGCATGTGAGGCGACAGGACTGGTACGAGATGTTATGTTTTTTTTTCATGAATAGATCAGATTTATTCTAAAGATTCATTGGAAATACAAAGCACCTAAATATATTAAAAATTACATCGAGGTCCATAGACCACCAAACGATCATTGCCGCCACCAGAACGAGCCACCGACACGCCGTTGTTGCCGCTCTCATACCAAAGCCGGCCTGACCTTGTCGATGATAGCCGGAAAGTTTTCCCCTAAGGACTAGCGTCCCGAAGCCGCAGCCGTCGCCGTTGAATCCTTGAATCGATTTAAAGAATTTGACATCAAATATCACCATCGCATATGCATGTCAACAAACTCTAACCTCGCCGCCTCAAGGAGCTGGCAGGAATCTACGCCGGAGCTCCGTCTAATCCATCCGAACGGACAAACTTAAGGTGGATCGAAGCCCGGAAGCCTGACTCGAAGAAGAAGCGATGTCATCAGTCCAAACGCCGCCCCTGCAAGGACTAAAACCCTACCTATCTACTAGCCGGAGTCGATGTTGGGGAACGTTGCAGAAAATTAAAATTTTTCCTACGGTTTCACCAAGATCCATCTATGAGTTCATCTAGCAACGAGTCATGGGAGAGTGATTGCATCTACATACCACTTGTAGATCGCAGGCGGAAGCGTTCAATGGAACGAGGATGATGGAGTCGTACCGCCGTGATTCAGTCACCGATGACCTAGTCTTTGAAGCGGACATCACCTCCGCGCTCAACACACGTGACGGAGCGGATGACGTCTCCTCCTTCTTGATCCAGCAAGGGGAAGGAGAGGTTGATGATGATCCAGCAGCACGACGGCGTGGTGGTGGATGCAGCAGAACTCCGGCAGGCTTCGCTAAGCAACTACGGGAGGAGGAGGAGGTGTTGCAGGAGGAGGAGGCGCCAAGGCTTATGGGTGCGGCCACCCTCCCTCCCTCCCTTTATATAGGTGCAAGAGAGAGGGGAGGGCGCAGCCTGCCCCTTCCTCCAAGGAAGGGGTGCTGGGGGGGACTCCAACCTCCCCAAGGCACCTCGGAGGTGCCTTCCCCCTTTAGGACTCTCCCCTCCCCAAGTCTCCTTGGCGCATGGGCCTCTTGGGGATGGTGCCCTTGGCCCATATAGGCCAAGGAGCACCCCCTACAGCCCACGTGGCCCCCCGGGGCAGGTGGACCCCCGGACCCCTTCCCAAGCACTCCCAGATAATACCGATAAAGTGTGAAACTTTTCCATGACCAAAATAAGACTTCCCATATATAAATCTTTACCTCCGGACCATTCCGGAACTCCTCGTGACGTCCGGATCTCATCCGGACTCAACAACATTCGGTTTGCTGCATACTCATATTCATACAACCCTAGTGTCACCGAACCTTAAGTGTGTAGACCCTACGGGTTCGGGAGACATGCAGACATGACCGAGACGGCTGTTCGGTCAATAACCAACAGCGGGATCTGGATACCCATGTTGGCTCCCACATACTCCTCGATGATCTCATCGGATGAACCACGATGTCGAGGGTTCAATTAACCCCGTATACTATTCCTTTTGTCAGACGGTATGTTACTTGCCCGAGATTCGATCGTCGGTATCCCAATACCTCGTTCAATCTCAAGCACGCAAGTCACTTACTGCGTGCCGTAATGCATGATCCGTGACCAGACACTTGGTCACTTTGAGCTCATTATGATGATGCACTACCGAAAGGGCCCGGTGATACCTCTCCGTAACACGGAGTGACAAATCCCGCCTCGATCCGTGTCAACCCAATGACACTTTTGGAGATACCTGTAGTGCACCTTTATAGTCACCCGATTGCCAGTGACGTTTGGTACACCCAAAGCACTCCTACGGCATCCGGGAGTTACGATCTCATGGTCTAAGGAAGAGATACTTGACATTGGAAAAGCGCTAGCAAAACGAACTACACGATCTTGTGCTATGCTTAGGATTGGGTCTTGTCCATCACATCATTCTCCTAATGATGTGATCCCGTTATCAATGACATCCAATATCGATAGTCAGGAAACCATGACTATCAGTTGATCAACGAGCTAGTCAACTAGAGGCTCACTGGGGACATATTGTGGTCTATGTATTCACACGTGTATTATGATTTCCGGATAATACAATTATAGCATGAATAAAAGACAATTATCATGAACAAGGAAATATAATAATAATACTTTTATTATTGCCTCTAGGGCATATTTCCAATAGTCTCCCACTTGCACTAGAGTCAATAATCTAGTTACATTGTGATGAATCGAACACCCATAGAGTTCTGGTGTTGATCATGTTTTGCCATGGAAGAGGTTTAGTCAACGGATCTGCGACATTCAGATCCGTATGCACTTTGCAAATTTCTATGTCTCCATCTTGAACATTTTCACGGATGGCGTTGAAGCGACGCTTGATGTGCCTGGTCTTCTTGTGAAACCTGGGCTCCTTGGCTAGTGCAATAGCTCTAGTGTTGTCACAGAAGAGTTTGATCGGTTCCGACGCATTGGGTATGACTCCTAGGTCGGTGATGAACTCCTTCACCCAAATTGCTTCATGTGCTTGCCTCCGAGGCTGCCATGTACTCCGCTTCACATGTAGATCCCGCCACGACGCTACGCTTGTACCGCACCAGCCATCGCTCCACCATTTAACATATACACGTATCCGGTTTGTGACTTTGAGTCATTCAGATCGTGGTCGAAGCTAGCATCGACGTAACCCTTTACGACGAGCTCTTCGTCACCTCCATAAACGAGAAACATGTCCTTTGTCCTTTTCAGGTACTTCAGGATATTCTTGACCGCTGTCCAGTGTTCCTTGCTGGGATTACTTTGGTACCTTCCTACCAAACTTACGGCAAGGTTTACATCAGGTCTGGTACACAACATGGCATACATAATAGATCCTATGGCTGGGGCATAGGGGATGACACTCATCTCTTCTTTATCTTTTGCCGTGGTCGGGCATTGAGCCGAGCTCAATTTCACACCTTGCAAAATAGGCAAGAACCCTTTCTTGGACTGATCCATTTTGAACTTCTTCAAAATCTTATCAAGGTATGTGCTTTGTGAAAGACCTATGAGGCGTCTCGATCTATCCCTATAGATTTTGATGCCTAATATGTAAGCAGCTTCTCCAAGGTCCTTCATTGAAAACTCTTATTCAAGTAGGCCTTAATCTTGTCCAAAAGTTCTATATCATTTCCCATCAAAAGTATGTCATCTACATATAATATGAGAAATGCTACAGAGCTCCCACTCACTTTCTTGTAAACGCAGCTTCTCCATAAGTCTGCATAAACCCAAACGCTTTGATCATCTCATCAAAGCGAATGTTCCAACTCCGAGATGCTTGCACCAGCCCATAAATGGATCATTGGAGCTTGCATACCTTGTTAGCATTCTTAGGATCGACAAAACCTTCCGCTGCATCATATACAGCTCTTCCTTAAGATAACCGTTAAGGAATGCCGCTTTTGACGTCCATCCGCCATATCTCATAATCATAGTATCGACAATTGCTAACATGATTCGGACGGACTTAAGCTTCGCCACGGAGAGAAAGTCTCATCGTAGTCAATCCCTTGAACTTGTCGATAACCCTTAGCGACAAGTCGAGCTTTATAGATGGTAACATTACCATCCGCGTCTGCCTTCTTCTTCTTAAAGATCCATTTGTTTTCTATCGTCGATCATCGGGCAAGTCTGTCAAAGTCCATACTTTGTTTTCATACATGGATCCTATCTCGGATTGCATGGCTTCAAGCCATTTGTTGGAATCTGGGCCCGCCATTGCTTCTTCATAGTTTGAAGGTTCACCGTTGTCTAACAACATGATTTCCGTGACAGGTTGCCGTACCACTGCAGTGCGGAACGTGTCCTAGTGGACCTGAAGTTCAAGAGCAACTTGATCCAAGTACCTTGATCATCATCATTAATTTCCTCTCCGGTCGGTGTAGGCACCACAGGAACATTTTCCCGAGCTGCACTACTTTCCGGTTCAAGAGGTAGTACTTCATCGAAGTTCTACTTTCCTCCCACTTACTCCTTTTGAGAGAAACTCTTTTTCAAGAAAGGATCCGTTCTTGGCAACAAAGATCTTGCCTTCGGATCTAAGGTAGAAGGTATACCCAATGGTTTCCTTAGGGTATCCTATGAAGACGCATTTTTCCGACTTGGGTTCGAGCTTTTCAGGTTGAAGTTTCTTGAGATAAGCATCGCATCCCCAAACTTTTAGAAACGACGCTTAGGTTTCTTCCCAAACCATAATTCATATGGTGTCGTCTCAACGGATTTAGACGGTGCCCTATTTAAAGTGAATGTAGCTGTCTCTAGAGCGTATCCCAAAAATGATAGCGGTAAATCGGTAAGAGACATCATAGATCGCACCATATCCAATAGAGTGCGACACGACGTTCGGACACACCGTTACCGAGGTGTTCCAGCGGCGTGAGTTGTGAAACGATTCCACATTTCCTTAAGTGTGTACCAAATTCGTGACTTAAATATTCTCCTCCACGATCCGATCAGAAGAATTTTATCTTTCGGTCACGTTGATTCTCTACCTCATTCTGAAATTCCTTGAACTTTTCAAAGGTCTCAGACTTGTGTTTCATTAAGTAGACATACCCATATCTACTCAAGTCATCAGTGAGAGTGAGAACATAACAATATCCTCCGCGAGCCTCAATGCTCATTGGACCACACACATCGGTATGTATGATTTCCAATAAGTTGGTTGCTCGCTCCATTGTCCCGGAGAATGGAGTCTTGGTCATTTTGCCCATGATGCATGGTTCGCATGTGTCAAATGATTCATAATCGAGAGACTCCAAAAGTCCATCAAAATGGAGCTTCTTCATGCGCTTGACACCAATGTGACCAAGGTGGCAGTGCCACAAGTATGTGAAGGAAATATGCCCTAGAGGCAATAATAAAGTTATTATTTATTTCCTTATATCATGATAAATGTTTATTATTCATGCTAGAATTGTATCAACCAGAAACATGATACATGTGTGAATACATAGACAAACATATAGTCACTAGTATGCCTCTACTTGACTAGCTCATTAATCAAAGATGGTTATGTTTCCTAACCATAGACATGTGTTGTTATTTGATTAATGGGATCACATCATTAGGAGAATGATGTGATTGACATGACCCATTCCGTTAGCCTAGCACTTGATCGTTTAGTATGTTGCTATTGCTTTCTTCATGACTTATACATGTTCCTCGTAACTATGAGATTATGCAACTCCCGTTTATCGGAGGAACACTTTGGTGCTACCAAACGTCACAACGTAATCTGGGTGATTATAAAGGAGTACTACAGGTGTCTCCAAAGGTACATGTTGGGTTGGCGTATTTCGAGATTAGGTTTTGTCACTCCGATTGTCGGAGAGGTATCTAGGCCCTCTCGGTAATGCATATCACTATAAGCCTTGCAAGCAATGTAGCTAATGAGTTGAGTTCACGGAATGATGCATTACGGAACGAGTAAAGAGACTTGCCGGTAACGAGATTGAACTAGGTATTGGATACCGACGATCGAATCTCGGGCAAGTAACATACCGATGACAAAGGGAACAACGTATGTTGTTATGCGGTTTGACCGATAAAGATCTTCGTAGAATATGTAGGAGCCAATATGAGCATCCAGGTTCCGCTATTGGTTATTGACCGAGAATAGCTCTAGGTCAAGTCTACATAGTTCTCGAACCCGTAGGGTCCGCACGCTTATGGTTTCGATGACAGTTATATTATGAGTTTATGAGTTTTTGATGTACCGAAGGAGTTCGGAGTCCCGGATAAGATCGGGGACATGACGAGGAGTCTCGAAATGGTCGAGACGTAAAGATCGATATATTGGACGACTATATTCGGAGTTCGGAAAGGTTCGAGTGATTCGGGTATTTTTGGGAGTACCGGAGAGTTACGGAATTCGTATTGGGCCTCTTTGGGCCATACGAGAAAGGAGAGAAAGGGCCAAAGAGTGGCCGCACTCCCCTTGGACTAGTCCGAATTGGACTAGGGAGGCGCATCCTTCCTTCTCCTTTTCTTCCCTTTCCTTCTCTCCTACTCCTACTACATGGAAGGGTTCCTAGTTGGACTAGGAAAGGGGAATCCTACTCCCGGGGAGTAGGACTCCCCTAGGGCGCGCCATAGAGAGGGCCGCCCTCCCTCCTCCACTCCTTTATATACGGGGCAGGGGGCACCCCATGGAGACACAAGTTGATCTACGGATCGTTCCTTAGCCGCAGCGGTGACCCCTCCACCATATTCCACCTCGGTCATATCGTCATGAGTTTAGGCGAAGCCTGCGTCGGTAGAGCATCATCATCGCCACCACGCCGTCGGCCGACGGAACTCATCCACGACACTTTGCTTTGGATCGGAGTCCGGGATCATCATCGAGCTGAACGTGTGCTGAACTTCGGAGGTGCCGTGACGTTCGGTACTTGGATCGGTCGGATCGTGAAGACGTACGACTACATCAACCGCGTTGTCATAACGCTTCCGCTTACGGTCTACGAGGGTACGTGGACAATACTCTCCCCTCTTGTTGCTATGCATCCCCATGATCCTTGCGTGTGCGTAGGAATTTTTTGAAATTACTGCGTTCCCCAACAGTATGTGGGACTATCGTTATCAACTTTACATCTTTTGGTATTCATACTATGAATATGTGTAATATTACGTTCGAGATTCATTAAGAATAAACCATTGACCATCGGAGCATGACCATAAAACATATCTCTCATATAAATAGAACAACCATTATTCTCGGATTTAAATGAGTAGCCATCTCGCATTAAACGAGATCACGATACAATGTTCATGCTCAAACTTGGCACTAAATAACAATTATTGAGGTTTAAAACTAATCCCGTAGGTAAATGTAGAGGCAGCGTCGACGGCCATCACATCGACCTTGGAACCATTCCCGACGCCAAGATCGTCACCTCGCCCTTCGCCGGTCTCCGTTTATTCCGCAGCTCCTGCCGTGAGTTACATATATGAGCAACGGCACCGTATCAAATACCTGTGAGTTACTACGAGTACTGGTAAGGTACACATCAATTACATGTATATCAAATATACCTTTAGTGTTGCCGGCCTTCTTGTCTGCTAAGTATTTGGGGCAGTTCCTCTTCCAGTGACCCTTCCTTTTGCAATAAAAGCACTCTGTCTCAGGCTTGGGTCCATTCTTTGACTTCTTCCCGGCAACTTGCTTACCGGGCGCGGCAACATCCTTGCCGTACTTCTTAAAGTTCTTCTTACCCTTGCCCCTTTTGAACTTAGTGGTTTTATTGACCATCAACACTTGATGTTCTTTCTTGATTTCAACCTCTCACGACTTCAGCATTGAAAATACCGGAATGGTCTTCACCATCCCTGCATATTGTAGTTCATCACAAAGCTCTTGTAGCTTGGTGGGAGCGATCAAGGATTCTGTCAATGACCGCCTCGTCCGGAAGGTTAATGTCCACCGGGACAAAGCGGTTGTGCAACCAGACATTTTGAGTATGTGCTCACTTGTAACTGTTTTCCTCCATCTTACAACTATAGAACTTGTCGGAGACTTCATATCTCTCGACCCGGCATGAGCTTGGAAAACCATTTTCAGTTCCTCGAACATCTCATATGTTCCGTGTTGCTCAAAACGCTTTTGGAGCCCAGGTTCTAAGCTGTAAAGCATGCCGCCTTTGAACGAGGGAGTAATCATCAAGACGAGACTGCCAAGCATTCATAATGTCTTGGTTCTTCAGGATGGGTGCATCACCTAGCGGTGCTTCTAGGACATATTGTTTCTTGGCTGCTATGAGGATGATCCTCGGGTTCCGGACCCGGTCCGAATAGTTGCTGCCATCGTCTTTCAGCTTGGTTTTCTCTAGGAGCAGCGTTGAAGTTCATGGTGACATGAGCGTTGGCCATTTGATCTACAAGACATTTTGCAAAGATTTTAGACTAATGTTCATGATAATTAAGTTCATCTAATCAAATTATTTAATGAACTCCCACTCAGATTTGACATCCCTCTAGTCATCTAAGTGTTACATGATCCGAGTCGACTAGGCCGTGTCACGATCATCACGTGAGACGGACTAGTCATCGTCGGTGAACATCTCCATGTTGATCGTATCTTCCATACGACTCATGTTCGACCTTTCGGTCTCTTGTGTTCCGAGGCCATGTCTGTACATGCTAGGCTCGTCAAGTTAACCCTAAGTGTTTATGCATGTGTAAAACTGTCTTACACCCGTTGTATGTGAACGTAAGGATCTATCACACCCGATCATCACGTGGTGCTTCAAACGACGAACTTTAGCAACGGTGCACGCTTAGGGAGAACACTTTCTTGAAATTATTATAAGGGATCATCTTATTTACTACCGTCGTTCTAAGTAAACAAGATGCATAAAACATAATAAACATCACATGCAATTATATAAAGTAGTGACATGATATGGCCAATATCATATAGCTCCTTTGATCTTCATCTTCGGGCTCCATGATCATCTTGTCACCGGCATGACACCATGATCTCCATCATCATGATCTTCATCATCGTGTCTCCATGAAGTTGCTCGCCAACTATTACTTCTACTACTATGGCTAACGCGTTTAGCAATAAAGTAAAGTAATTTACATGGCGTTGAATCAATGACTCGCAGGTCATACAATAATTAAGACAACTCCTATGGCTCCTGCCGGTTGTCATATTCATCGACATGCAAGTCGTGATTCCTATTACAAGAACATGATCTCATACGTCACAATATATCATTCATCATTCATCACAACTTCTGGCCATATCACATCACATGACAATTGCTGCAAAAACAAGTTAGACGTCCTCTAATTGTTGTTGCATCTTTTACGTGGCTGCAATTGGGTTCTAGCAAGAACATTTTCTTACCTACGAATAACCACAACGTGATTTTGTCAACTTCTATTTACCCTTTATAAGGACCCTTTTCATCTAATCCGCTCCAACTAAAGTAGGAGAGACAGACACCCGCTAGCCACCTTATGCAACTAGTGCATGTCAGTCGGTAGAACCAGTCTCACGTAAGCGTACGTGTAAGGTCGGTCCGGGCCGCTTCATCCCACAATACCGCTGAAGCAAGAAAAGACTAGTAGCGGCAAGCAAGTTGACAAGATCTACGCCCACAACAAAATTGTGTTCTACTCGTGCAATAGAGAACTACGCATAGACCTAGCTCATGATGCCACTTTGTTGGGGAACGTTGCAGAAAATTAAAATTTTTCCTACGTTTCACGAAGATCCATCTATGAGTTCATCTAGCAACGAGTCATGGGAGAGTGATTGCATCTACATACCACTTGTAGATCGTAGCGGAAGCGTTCAATGGAGCAGGGATGATGGAGTCGCATTTCGCCTTTGATTCAGATCACCGATGACCTAGTGATGAACGGACATCACCTCCGCGTTCAACACACGTACGGAGCGGATGACGTCTCCTCCTTCTTGATCCAGCAAGGGGGAAGGAGAGGTTGATGATGATCCAGCAAGACGACGGGCGTGGTGGTGGATGCAGCAGAACTCCGGCAGGGGCTTCGCTAAGCAACTACGGGAGGAGGAGGAGGAGGTGTTGCAGGAGGAGGGAGGCGCCAAGGCTTATGGAGTGCGGCTGAAGGAAATATGCCCTAGAGGCAATAATAAAGTTATTATTTATTTCCTTACATCATGATAAATGTTTATTATTCATGCTAGAATTGTATTAACCGGAAACATAATACATGTGTGAATATATAGACAAACAGTGTCACTAGTATGCCTCTACTTGACTAGCTCGTTAATCGAAGATGGTTATGTTTCCTAACCATAGACATGAGTTGTCATTTGATTAACGGGATCACATCATTAGGAGAATGATCTGATTGACATGACCCATTCCGTTAGCCTAGCACTTGATCGCTTAGTATGTTGCTATTGCTTTCTTCATGACTTATACATGTTCCTCGTAACTATGAGATTATGCAACTCCCGTTTACGGAGGAACACTTTGGGTGATACCAAACGCCACAACGTAATCGGGTGATTATAAAGGAGTACTACAGGTGTTTCCAAAGGTACATGTTGGGTTGGCGATTTCGAGATTAGGTTTTGTCACTCCGATTGTCGGAGAGGTATCTCTGGGCCCTCTCGGTAATGCACATCATTATAAGCCTTGCAAGCAATGTGACCAATGAGTTGGTTACGGGATGATGCATTACAGAACGAGTAAAGAGACTTGCCGGTAACGAGATTGAACTAGGTATTGGATACCGACGATCGAATCTCGGGCAAGTAACATACCGATGACAATGGGAACAACGTATATTGTTATGCGGTTTGACCGATAAAGATCTTCGTAGAATATGTAGGAGCCAATATGGGCATCCAGGTCCCGCTATTGGTTATTGACCGAGAATAGTTCTAGGTCATGTCTACATAGTTCTCGAACCCGTAGGGTCCGCACGCTTAAGGTTTCGATGACAGTTATATTATGAGTTTATGAGTTTTGATGTACCGAAGGAGTTCGGAGTCCCGGATGAGATCTGGGACATGACGAGGAGTCTCGAAATGGTCGAGACGTAAAGATCGATATATTGGACGACTATATTCGGAGTTCGGAAAGGTTCGAATGATTCGGGTATTTTCTGAGTACCGGAGAGTTACGGGAATTCGCCGGGAGAAGTATTGGGCCTTATTGGGCCCTGCAGAAAGAGAGAGGGGCTGCCTAGGGCAGGCGCGCTGCCCATGGCCTAGTCCAAATTGGACTAGGGGAGGCCGCACCCCTCCTTCCTTCCTTCTCTCTTCCCCTTCCTTGTCTCCTACTCCTAATACATGGAAGGACTCCTAGTTGGACTAGGAAAGGGAATCCTACTCCCGGTGGGAGTAGGACTCCCCATGGCGCGCCCTCCTAGGGCCGGCCTCCTCCTCCCTCCCTCCTTTATATCACGGGGCAGGGGCACCCCATGGACACAGTTGATCTACGAATCGTTCCTTAGCCGTGCGGTGCCCCTCCACCATATTCCACTTGGTCATATCGTCATGAGCTTAGGCGAAGCCCCGCGCCAGAGAAGTCATATCGTCGCGGAGCTTAGGCGAAGCCCTCGCCGGTGGAGCATCATCATCGTCCTGCACGCCGTCGTCTTGGAACTCATCCCCGACACTTTGCTTTGGATCGGAGTCCGGGATCGCTCATCGAGCTGAACGTGTGTAACTCGGAGGTGCCCTACGTTCGGTACTCGGATCGGTCGGATCATGAAGACGCATTTACTACATCAACCGCGTTGTTATAACGCTTCCGCCACGGTCTCACGAGGGTACGTGGACATACACTCTCCCTCTCGTTGCTATGCATCACCATGATCTTGCGTGTGCGTAGGAAATTTTTGAAATTACTACGTTCCCCAACGGTGGCATCCGAGCCTAGGTTTTTATGGTTTGATGTTTTGCACGAGTAGAACACAAGTGAGTTGTGGGCGATACAAGTCATACTGCCTACCGGCATGTCATACTTTGGTTCAGCGGTATTGTGAGATGAAGCGGCCGGACCGACATTACGCCAGACGCTTACGCGAGACCGGTTTCACCGTTCACGAGCACTCGTGCTTAAAGGTGGCTGGCGGGTGTCTGTCTCTCTCACTTTAGTTGAACCGAGTGTGACTACGCCCGGTCCTTGCGAAGGTTAAACGGAGTCTATTTGACAAACTATCGTTGTGGTTTTGATGCGTAGGTGAGAACGGTTCTTGCTAAGCCCGTAGCAGCCACGTAAAATTTGCAACAACAAAGTAGAGGCGTCTAACTTGTTTTTGCAGGGCATGTTGTGATGTGATATGGTCAAGACGTGATGAGATATAAGTTGTTGTATAAGATGATCATGTTTTGTTGAAGTTATCGGCAATCGGCAGAAGCCCTATGGTTGTCTCTTTGTTGCATAAGATGCAAGTGCCAAATAATTGCTTTACTTTATCGCTATGCGATAGCAATAGTTGCAAGAGCAATAGTTGGCGAGACAACCATGTGATGACACATTGATATAGATCAAGATGATGAAGATCATGGTGTCGTGCGGTGACGATAGAGATCATGACGATACTTTGGAGATGGAGATCAAAGGCGCCAAGATGATCATGGCCATATCATGTCACATATTTTGATTGCATGTGATGTTTATCTATTATACATCTTATTCTTGCTTTGATTGACGGTAGCATTTTAAGATGATCTCTCACTAATTATCAAGAAGTGTTCTCCTGAGTATGCACCGTTGCCAAAGTTCGTCGTGCCCGGACACCACGTGATGATCGGGTGTGATAAGCTCTCGTCCATCTACAACGGGTGCAAGCCAGTTTTGCACACGCGGAATACTCAGGTTAAACTTGACGAGCCTAGCATAGGCAGATACACTGAGACCGAAAGGTCGAGCGTGAATCATATAGTAGATATGATCAACATAGTGATGTTCACCATTGAAAACTACTCCATCTCACGTGATGATCGGTTATGGTTTAGTTGATTTGGATCACGTGATCACTTAGATGACTAGAGAGATGTCTGTCTAAGTGGGAGTTCTTAAGTAATATGATTAATTGAACTTAAATTTATCATGAACTTAGCCCTGGTAGTATTTTGCAAATTATGTTGTAGATCAATAGCTCGCGTTGTTGCTTTCATATGTTTATTTTCATATGTTCCTAGAAAATTGTGTTGAAAATGTTAGTAGCAATGATGCGGATTGGATCCGCGATCCGAGGTTTATCCTCAATGCTGCATGAAGAATTATGTCCTTAATGCACCGCTAGGTGAGGACCTATTGCGGGAGCAGATGCACGGGCGTTATGAACGTTTGGCTAGCTCAATATGATGACTACTTGATAGTTTAGTGCACCATACTTAACGGCTTAGAATCGGGACTTCAAAGACGTTTTGAACGTCATGGACCATATGAGATGTTCCAGGAATTGAAGTTAATATTTCAAGCAAATACCCGAGTTGAGAGATATGAAGTCTCCAACAAGTTCTATAGCTAAAAGATGGAGGAGAATCGCTCAACTAGTGAGCATGTGCTCAGATTGTCCGAATACTTCAATCGCTTGAATCAAGTGGGAGTTAATCTTCCAGATAAGATAGTGATTGATGAGAATTCTCTAGTCACCATCACTAAGTTACTAGAACTTCGTGATGAACTATAGTATGCGGGGATGACGAAAACGATTCCCGAGCTCTTCGTGATGTTGAAATCAACGAAGGTAGAAATCAAGAAAGAGCATCAAGTGTTGATGATTGACAAGACCACTAGTCTCAAGGAAAAGGGCAAAGGGAAGAAGGGGAACTTCAAAAGGAACGACAAGCAAGTTGTCGCTCGAGTGAAGAAGCCCAAGTCTGGACCTAAGCCCGAGACTAAGTACTTTTGCTGCAATGGAACTGGTCACTTTGGAAGCGGAACTACCCCTGAATATTTGGTGGATAAGAAGGATGGCAAAGTGAACAAAGGTATATTTGATATACAGATTATTGATGTGTATTTTACTAGTGTTCATAGCAACCCCTCGGTATTTGATAATCGGTATAGTTGCTAAGAGTAGTAACTTGAAACGGGAGTTCTGAATGAACAGAAACTAGTTGAAGGGGAAGTGACGATGAGTGTTGGAAGTAGTTCCAAGATTGATATGATCATCATCGCACACTCCTTATACTTTCGGGATTAGTGTGGAACCTAAATAAGTGTTATTTGGTGTTGAGCATAAATATGATTTAATCATGTTTATTGCAATACAAGTTATTCATTTAAGTAAGAGAATAAATTGTTGTTACATTTACATGAATAAAACCTTATATGGTTACACACCCAATGAAAATGGTTCATTGGATCTCGATCATAGTGATACACATATTCATAATATTGAAACCAAAAGATGCAAAGTTAATAATGATAGTGCAACTTATTTGTGGCACCGCCGTTTAGGTCATATTGGTGTAAAGCGCTTGAAGAAAACTCCATGCTTTGATGGACTTTTGGAATAACTTGACTATGAATCATTTGATGCTTGCGAACAGTGCCTTTTGGGCAAGATGACTAAAACTCCGATCTCCGGAACAATGGAACAAGCTACTGACTTATTGGAAATAATACAAACCGATGTATGCGATTCAAAGAGTGTTGATGCTCGTGGCAAGTATCGTTATTTTCTGACCATCACAAAATGATTTGAGCAGATATGGGTATATCTAATTGATGAAACATAAGTCTGAAATAATTGAAAAGTTCAAAGAATTTCAGAGTGAAGTGGAAAATCATCGTAACAAGAAAATAAAGTTTCTGCGATCCGATCGTGGAGATAAATATTTGAGTTACGAGTTTGGTCTTCATTTGAAACAATGTGAAATAGTTTCGCAACTCACGCCATATGGAACACCACAACATAATGGTGTGTCCGAAAGTCGTAAACGCACTTTATTGGATATGGTGCGATCTATGATGTCTCTTATTAATTTACCACTATCGTTTTGGGGTTATGCATTAGAGACAGCTGCATTCACGTTTAATAGGGCACCGTCTAAATCCGCTGAGGCGACACCGTATGAACTATGGTTTAACGGTAAACCTAAGTCGCTGCTTTCTTAAAGTTTGGAAGTTGTGATGCTTATGTGAAAAAGTTTCATCCTCGATAAGCTCAAACCCAAATCGGAGAAGTGCGTCTTCATAGAATACCCAAAGGAAATTGTTGGGTATACCTTCTATCACAGATCTGAAGGCAAAATCATTCGTTGCTTATAAATGGATCCTTTCTAGAGAAGGAGTTTCTCTCGAAAGAAGTGAGTGGGAGGAAAGTGGAGCTTGATAAGGTAATTTGTACCTTCTCCCGAATTGGAAAGTATTTCATCACGGAAATCAGTTCCGTGATTCCTACACCAATTAGTGAGGAAGCTAATGATGATGATCATGTAACTTCAGATCAAGTCACTACGAATCCCGTGAGGTAAACCAGAGTGAGATCCGCACCAAAGTGGTACGGCAATCCTTGCTCGAAGTCATGCTACTAGATCATGACGAACCTACAAACTATGAAGAAGCGATGGTGAGCCCAGATTCCGCTAAATGGCTAGAAGCCATGAAATCTGAGATGGGATCCATGTATGAAAACAAAGTGTGGACTTTGGTTGACTTGCCCGAGGGTCGGCAAGCAATAGAAAATAAATGGATCTTCAAGAGGAAGACGGACGTTGATAGTAGTGTTACTATCTACAAAGCTCGACTTGTCGCAAAAAGGTTTTTGACAAGTTCAAGGTGTTAACTACAATGAGATTTTCTCAACCGTAGCGATGCTTAAGTTTGTCCGAATCATGTTAGCAATTGCCACAATTTATGAAATTTGGCAAATGGATGTAAAACTGCATTCCTGAATGGGTTTACGGAGGAAGAGTTGTATATGATGCAACCGTAAGGTTTTATCGATCCAAAGGAGCTAACAAAGTGTGCAAGCTCCAAATGATCCATCTATGGACTGGTGCAAGCATCTCGGAGTTGGAATATACGCTTTGATAAGTTGATCAAAGCATATAGTTTATACAGACTTACAAAGGAAGCCTGTATTTACTAGAAAGTGAGTGGGAGCACTACAACATTTCGATAAGTATATGTGAATGACATATTGTAGATCGGAAATAATGTAGAATTATTCTGCAAAGCATAAAGGAGTGTTTGAAAGGAGTTTTTCAAACAAAGACCTCGGTGAAGCTGCTTACATATATTGAGCATCAAGATCTATAGAGATAGATCAAGACGCTTGATAAGTTTTTTCAATGAGTACATACCTTGACAAGATTTTGAAGTAGTTCAAAATGGAACAGTCAAAGAAAGAGTTCTTGCCTGTGTTACAAGGTGTCAAATTGAGTAAGACTCAAAACCCGACCACGGCAGAAGATAGAAAGAGAATGAAAGTCATTCCCTATGCCTTGGCCATAGGTTCTATAAAGTATGCCATGCTGTGTACCAGATCTATTGTATACCCTACAATCGAGTTTGGCAAGGAGTACAATAGTGATCTAGGAGTAGATCATCGACAGCGGTCAAAATTATCCTTAGTGGAATAAGGATATGTTTCTCGATTATGGAAGTGACAAAAGGTTCGTCAGAAAGGGTTACGCCGATGCAAGTTTTGACACCGATCCGGATGACTCTAAGTCTCGATCTAGATACATATTGAAAGTGGGAGCAATTAGTTAGAATAGCTCTCATGAGCATTGTTGACATAGAAATTAAGAAATACTTACGGATCTGAATGTGACAGACCCGCTGACTAAAAATATCTCACAAGCAAAACATGATCACACCTTAGTACTCTTTGGGTGTTAATCACATAGCGATGTGAACTAGATTACTGACTCTAGTAAACCCTTTGGGTGTTGATCACATATCGATGTGAACTATGGGTGTTAATCACATGGTGATGTGAACTATTGCTGTTAAATCACATGGCGATGTGAACTAGATTATTGACTCTAGTGCAAGTGGGAGATCAAGGAAATATGCCCTAGAGGCAATAATAAAGTTATTATTTATTTCCTTACATCATGATAAATGTTTATTATTCATGCTAGAATTGTATTAACCGGAAACATAATACATGTGTGAATATATAGACAAACAGAGTGTCACTAGTATGCCTCTACTTGACTAGCTCGTTAATCGAAGATGGTTATGTTTCCTAACCATAGACATGAGTTGTCATTTGATTAACGGGATCACATCATTAGGAGAATGATCTGATTGACATGACCCATTCCGTTAGCCTAGCACTTGATCGCTTAGTATGTTGCTATTGCTTTCTTCATGACTTATACATGTTCTCGTAACTATGAGATTATGCAACTCCTGCCATCGGAGGAACACTTTGGGTGCTACCAAACGTCACAACGTAATCGGGTGATTATAAAGGAGTACTACAGGTGTTTCCAAAGGTACATGTTGGGTTGGCGATTTCGAGATTAGGTTTTGTCACTCCGATTGCCTGGAGAGGTATCTTCGGGCCCTCTCGGTAATGCACATCATTATAAGCCTTGCAAGCAATGTGACCAATGAGTTGGTTACGGGATGATGCATTACTGAGCGAGTAAAGAGACTTGCCGGTAACGAGATTGAACTAGGTATTGGATACCGACGATCGAATCTCGCAAGTAACATACCGATGACAAAGGGAACAACGATATTGTTATGCGGTTTGACCGATAAAGATCTTCGTAGAATATGTAGGAGCCAATATGGGCATCCAGGTCCCGCTATTGGTTATTGACCGAGAATAGTTCTAGGTCATGTCTACATAGTTCTCGAACCCGTAGGGTCCGCACGCTTAAGGTTTCGATGATGCTTATATTATGAGTTTATGAGTTTTGATGTACCGAAGGAGTTCGGAGTCCCGGATGAGATCGGGGACATGACGAGGAGTCTCGAAATGGTCGAGACGTAAAGATCGATATATTGGACGACTATATTCGGAGTTCGGAAAGGTTCCGAATGATTCGGTATTTTTCGAGTACCGGAGAGTTACGGGAATTCGCCGGGAGAAGTATTGGGCCTTATTGGGCCCTGCGAAAGAGAGAGGGGCTGCCTAGGGCAGGCCGCTGGCTTCATGGCCTAGTCCGAATTGACTAGGGGAGGCCGCACCCTCCTTCCTTCCCTTCTCTCTTCCCTTCCTTGTCTCCTACTCCTAATACATGGAAGGACTCCTAGTTGGACTAGGAAAGGGGAATCCTACTCCCGGTGGGAGTAGGACTCCCCATGGCGCGCCTCCTAGGGCCGGCCTCCTCCTCCCTCCCTCCTTTATATACGGGGCAGGGGCACCCCATGGACACGAAGTTGATCTACGGATTGTTCCTTAGCTGCAGGCGGTGCCCCCTCCACCATATTCCACTTCGTCATATCGTCATGAGCTTAGGCGAAGCCCTCGCCGCAGAAGTCATATCGTCATGAGCTTAGGCGAAGCCCCGCGCTGGTGGAGCATCATCATCGCCACCACGCCGTCGTCGACGGAACTCATCCCCGACACTTTGCTTTGGATCGAGTCCGGGATCGCCATCGAAATGAACGTGTGCGTAACTCGGAGGTGCCGTCACGTTCGGTACTTGGATCGGTCGGATCGTGAAGACGCATTTACTACATCAACCGCTGCGTTGTTATAACGCCTTCCGCACGGTCTCACGAGTGCGTGGACATACACTCTCCCTCTCGCTGCTATGCATCACCATGATCTTGCGTGTGCGTAGGGAAATTTTTGAAATTACTACGTTCCCTCAACACGGCCACCCTCCCTCCCTCCCTTTATATAGGTGCAAGAGAGAGGGGAGGGCGCAGCCTTGCCCCTTCCTCCAAGGAAGGGTGCGGCCAAGGGGGAGGAGTCCATCCGCAAGGCACCTCAAGGTGCCTTCCCCTTTAGGACTCTCCTCCCAAGTCTCCTTGGCGCATGGGCCTCTTGGGGCTGGTGCCCTTGGCCCATATAGGCCAAGGCCCACCCCCTACAGCCCATGTGGCCCCCGGGCAGGTGGACCCCGGTGGACCCTCGACCCCTTCGCACTCCTGCACAATACCGATAAAGTGCGAAACCTTTCCTACGACCAAAATAAGACTTCCCATATATAAATCTTTACCTCCGGACCATTCCAGAACTCCTCGTGACGTCCGGATCTCATCCGGACTCAACAACATTCGGTTTGCTGCATACTCATATTCATACAACCCTAGCGCCACCGAACCTTAAGTGTGTAGACCCTACGGGTTCGGGAGACATGCGCATATGACCGAGACGGCTCTTCACCAATAACCAACAGCGGGATCCGGATACCCATGTTGGCTCTACATACTCCTCGATGATCTCATCGAATGAACCACGGCGTCGAGGATTCAATTAACCTCAGATACTATTCCTTTTGTCGACGGTATGTTACTTGCCCGAGATTCGATCGTCGGTATCCCAATACCTCGCTCAATCTTGTTACCGCAAGTCACTTTACTCAGACGTAATGCATGATCCCGTGACCAGACACTTGGTCACTTTGAGCTCATTATGATGATGCACTACCGAAAGTGGGCCCAAGGATACCTCTCCGTAACACGGAGTGACAAATCCAGCCTCGATCCGTGTCAACCCAATGCAGACACTTTTGGAGATACCGTAGTGCACCTTTATAGTCACCCGATTACGCCAGGACGCTTTGGTACACCCAAAGCACTCCTACGGCATCCGGGAGTTACACGATCTCATGGTCTAAGGAAGAGATACTTGACATTGGAAAAGCGCTAGCAAAACGAACTACACGATCTTGTGCTATGCTTAGGATTGGGTCTTGTCCATCACATCATTCTCCTAATGATGTGATCCCGTTATCAATGACATCCAATATCCATAGTCCGGAAACCATGACTATCAGTTGATCAACGAGCTAGTCAACTAGAGGCTCACTGGGGACATATTGTGGTCTATGTATTCACACGTGTATTACGATTTCCGAATAATACAATTATAGCATGAATAAAAGACAATTATCATGAACAAGGAAATATAATAATAATACTTTTATTATTGCCTCTAGGGCATATTTCCAACAGTCGAGGCACCAGAAATCCCCTCCCTATCACCGGTTTCCGGAGCGGCAGGCGGACGGGAGGCGAACCACGGGTTCGCCGGCGAAGACAAGAGGAGAAAGGCTTTCCCTAGTCGCCTTGCGAGAGGGGAAAGAAAAGCACCAACAACAACAACAACAACAACAACAACAACAACAACAACAACAACAACAACAACAACAACAACAACAACAACAACAACAACAACAACAACAACAACAACAACAACAACAACAACAACAACAACAACAACAACAACAACAACAACAACAACAACAACAACAACAACAACAACAACAACAACAACAACAACAACAACAACAACAACAACAACAACAACAACAACAACAACAACAACAACAACAACAACAACAACAACAACAACAACAACAACAACAACAACAACAACAACAACAACAACAACAACAACAACAACAACAACAACAACAACAACAACAACAACAACAACAACAACAACAACAACAACAACAACAACAACAACAACAACAACAACAACAACAACAACAACAACAACAACAACAACAACAACAACAACAACAACAACAACAACAACAACAACAACAACAACAACAACAACAACAACAACAACAACAACAACAACAACAACAACAACAACAACAACAACAACAACAACAACAACAACAACAACAACAACAACAACAACAACAACAACAACAACAACAACAACAACAACAACAACAACAACAACAACAACAACAACAACAACAACAACAACAACAACAACAACAACAACAACAACAACAACAACAACAACAACAACAACAACAACAACAACAACAACAACAACAACAACAACAACAACAACAACAACAACAACAACAACAACAACAACAACAACAACAACAACAACAACAACAACAACAACAACAACAACAACAACAACAACAACAACAACAACAACAACAACAACAACAACAACAACAACAACAACAACAACAACAACAACAACAACAACAACAACAACAACAACAACAACAACAACAACAACAACAACAACAACAACAACAACAACAACAACAACAACAACAACAACAACAACAACAACAACAACAACAACAACAACAACAACAACAACAACAACAACAACAACAACAACAACAACAACAACAACAACAACAACAACAACAACAACAACAACAACAACAACAACAACAACAACAACAACAACAACAACAACAACAACAACAACAACAACAACAACAACAACAACAACAACAACAACAACAACAACAACAACAACAAC